>JASJET010000139.1:12510000-13934637 GCA_034092305.1 Diaprepes abbreviatus
AGACGCTCCCTGTCAGAAGTTGGTTATTGACACGAACGTTATGACCGCATTGTTTGAATAAACATATGGGTTTTCCGGTCGTACCTAACCTCAAAACGCTAAAAATAGTGATTTCAGTGGCATAAAACAAAGGCAAGGATTCACTATACCCTACTAAGAGGTTTTTGGAGACCCTAAATTCAAATGTGATGTCCATTTTCAGAAATTTAAGATGACGGATCCAAAATTGAGGTTGTGTACGTAAAAACTATTAGACGTTAGTTACAAAGAAATATTAAAATTTATTTCCCGACCTAAAACCAACCTCAAAAAATTAAAATCCTTGTGGCACCTAAGTTCTTAAAACATACAAGAGTACTGGAATTATCTGAATTATCTTGGATATATGAGTGTAATCGATGCAAAAAGATGTTTATAAATTTTGATATTTTTCTCAGACGATCAGGCACATTTGTTCAAATAAAGTTTTTAAATATTAAATTTAATTAGTTCTAGAATTTCGAAAAATGTTGTCAAAATGAATATTTTTTTTAGCATGGCATCAACCATTCATGTAACATCCCTGATTGTAGATATAGCTGTTAAATTGGTTGTCGATAGAGTGACAACGATTAAAGATGTTTTGTTTTGCAACGTATTGAATTTTTGAAGTTAAAAAAAAAAGAATGAAACAAACTAGTGATGATCCGTCAATATCGATTATAAAATTTAATTACTACTCTTATCCTTCAAAAAAAAGCTATTGAGCAATTACTTACGATTTTTTCTTGGCAAATTACGGCTATTTTAAGCACAGATTTGTAGATTTTTAGAGACCAACATCGTTTTTTTTTTTTCAAATTTCGATTTGCCATTTTGAATCCAACATCTTAAAAGTAAAAATTTGTTTTCTGATATAATATTCGTAATAAGCGACTCCGAAAAGTCCCAAGTGAAATATTTTAATATCATTTTAATGTGAATGTTCATGACGTTGTTGAGATATATAATAATTTTCTTAAAATAGACTTACTTAAGAACTTTTTCCTAGGAGGGCTATTAAAGAACATTAAAAAGCCACAGAATAAAAACTAATGATAGGTTAACTTCAATTTTTATGGGCAAATCTGAAACGCTCTCAAGTCACGAAACAAACAAAATATCATATATAAGTATTTATCACGCTAGTATCAAAATTTCTTACCTAAATTTTGCTGTAATTTCTATATTATTTCGAATAAATACTTTATGGCTCTAAATCGTCAAAGTTAGTTACAGTTACTTGTAAAGTTTAAAGCTACCTTTAAAGTTTCGACTGGGGGTTAAGCTAAAGTTTAAGCAATGATTGACGGTTGGTTATTAGACAGATTTAAGGTAAATCATTATACGGCCGTTTAAACTTAAATAAATATTAAAATACTTTTGTTGCTTTCAGTTACACAGTTCATTTAAATAGTTTCGGGACTAATTTTTTTTACGAATGAAAACAAGAGTTTAGAAAAAAGATTTTATTTAGTTTTCAACATAATCCCCTCCTCGTTCTATACAATTTTGCTGCGCACGTATACTCATTGAAACGATCTGGAAAACTCCTCTTCTGGAACAGCTTTCAGCGCCCTGGTCACATTCCTTTGAATCGCCTCAATGTCTTCAAAACATTCTCCTTTGATCGTCATCTTCAATTTAACGTATAAAAAAAGTATGCCGGAACCAGATCTGGCGAGTGAGGCGGGTGATGAATCATGGAGATCAACTTTTGGGCCAAAACTTGTGTGGAAGAATTGGGCTGGAGCATTGTCGTGCAACAAAAACCAGTCACCGGTGTAGTACAATTCTGGTCTCATGTCACGAATCCGCTTCAAAAGTCGATCCAGGGCATTTTGTAGAATTGTGCGTTCACTGTTAGGCCCGGGGGCACGAATTTACTACGCATAATGCCGTGAGAATTGAAAAACGAAATGAGCATCGTTTTCATTTTCAACTTTGTCATTCAAACTTTTGTGAGCTGCCTCGCCACTCAGCGGTTTGGCGTTTTGTCGATGATTAGTCGCCGATTACAATTTTATTTAAAAAATTTTCATGCGTATCTGTCCATTTAACTAAATTGCGTGAAGCTTCCACACGGCGCTCTTTCAGCTTTTCCGTTAACGAGTGCGGAATGAACTTTCCACACATTATTTTTCCGAGAATATTGTGCAAAATGTGGTGCACGCTTCCTACACTGATGATGAGTTCCATTCAACCGTAATTCGCCGGTTACGAGACAGTTCGACGCGCACACGTTCGAGATTCTCATCAGTAATCGTTGACCGTTCTTGAAGCGCGCATACCACACGAAAACTTCGCTGCGGCTTAAGCAATCGTCGTCACCATACGTGTGTATATATATATATATATATATATATATATATATATATATATATATATATATATATATTTATATATGATTAAAAATGTGTGTACGAAAACGGCAGTGGACTGTATTTTGGGCGCTGGTAAAAAATTTAATTTCAGTTAAAATATACGACGAAGGTATGACAATCTCGAGCAATTAAAAAAATTGCCTACCTTGTAGCTGCTCACTGATGTGGAAATCGTGGATACTTTTCTGGAGTTGAGTCCTTTGGGTTTTGGCACTCTTATAGGTGTTGAATAAATATTTGTTTTTACGGTTTTAGCGGATTTAGTCGGCATATAGAGATTTTAACACTCGCGTGGTATATTAGTGTTCGCAACACGTGTTTCTCGCTGAAGGTTCAAGTGCAAATAATCGTGTTTTCTACCATGTACCGTTGAGGTGTGTGCGACACGTCTTGGCCATTTTGGGAAGAGATTGTCATATATGACGCGAAACAATATATGGTGCGAAAAGGGATTAAAATAAAATTAACCTCAGTTTGCCTAAATATAAACGCGGAGATATGTTAATTTTACCCAGAAAATTATAACTTCTGTTCTGAAAATAAATATAATTTTCCATTTTTGCCGGTCTGGTAATAAAAGAAAATGATTTTGTTATCCTTGTATTTTAAGGTTCAAAACGTGCTCGACTTATTGTTGCACTTGTCAGTTTAAACTCTCTTCTGTCAACTTAGACAGGTTTTAAAGTTAGACATGAGAGTGCCATTTGACGTGGTTTATCTCAACAAGAGTGTATCGATGAACTTAATTCTTTATATGGCGATGCAGCACTGTATATTACTGGTTTAGTAAATTTAATTGTGACCGTTAATTCTCCTATGGACGAGTCGCGTGAGGGTAGTCCAAAATTGGTTGAAGTGCAAGAACACATCGATGTTGTGTGTAAACTGATAACGATTTTCATCTTTACAGTGGCAAAACTGAATTCATCATCGTAGGGAATATTTTGAAAAACAATAAAGTCATTTTCAATGATAAATGTTTGTTTATATTTGTTATTTCCGAAATATTAACAGTATTTATCTCTTAAGTGGGGGCTTTACTACTGATCATTCATCTAGTTTTCCCGTTCCAGTGCTTACCTAGAGCTAGAGCAACCCTTTCAGATAAATTACACAATCTCTGGATCGGGAGCTATTGATAGAACTTTCGGAAAATCGGTTAAATACCCCCGAGTGCAATTTTGTTTCACGTGCGACTGACATAAAAGCTAAATCCATGTAATGTATGAAACTGACGAATGGAGAGAAAACTGCTTGCCACAGGTATAGCCTTCTCTTTTAATACGAGGTATGGGTATAAAATAACGAGCCTTTCCTTTCGAATGCGCGTATCTGTAGTCAGTCTGACCGTGTCCTTCGATCTCATAAGAGTTTTACCGAAATAATGATAAGTGTAATAATAGAGCAATGAATCGTCATGAAATTTCATACGATACTTGGGGAAACCGCTAGTGAAACTTATCTTTTATTAAAAGAACTGTATGCCAATAAATGTTTATTACGTGTGCGAGTTTTTGGGTGATTTGAACCTTTCTAGGATGGCTGAGAAGACACTGAAGATGACTCACACCTGGATCGCCCTTTCACACCAAAAACATTTATCCAATCTTGCTTTTTCACTGATGATTCTGAAACTAAGCGTCAATCCATGCATTGGAAGGGCTCAACTTCACCGAGAGCTAAAACAGCTCGAATGAGCAAATCAAGATTCAATGCGATGATGACTGTTTCTATCGATATTCGTGGGATTGTGTACCTTCACTGAGTTCTTCAAGATCGTGCAATTATTCAACATTGCCACCTTAAGGTTCTTGCTTAACTCCGTAAAAGAATAGGAAAAAACAATCCCACGCACTGGCTTATTCTGTATCGTCTGTCAGGACCTTTCTAGCCAAGTACAATATCCCAGTGTTAGACTCTTCGCCTTATTAGCTTCATCTTGCACCATGTGACCTTTATCTGTTCCTCAAGATCAAATCTGCATTAAGAGGTACAAGATTTCAGCCCTTTGAAGCTGTGAAAGAAAAAGCGGCACGCGTCATAAAAGAGCTTAGAAAAGAAGACGTCAAGAATAATGAAAATATCGTATGAAGCGTTATAGGAATAGAGGAGGGCTGTATATTGAAGGGGGTAATAACCAAAATTGTATAAATTTTTAAATAAAATGTTTTACAGCAATAGTCTCATTACTTTATAGCCACATCCGTATATAAAAAATTCAATTTGTGAGACGAAAAACTATTCCTAGCTTTGTAGAGCGCCTAACTATTCACAACCTTCCTACGACGAGCGTTCCACTCTTACATCGTACTGCCAACCTGGAGCTCCACTTTTATCCCCAAAAGACCACGTTTAATGTCCCTTTTTGTCTATATAATTTAGAATATTTTTTGCAGCATTGACAAAGCTAAAGCATAAAAATGGCAATTTACAAGGAATATAATAATCTTAGTATTTATTTTCAAAGTGATGGTCGAATCAATTATTTTATAATATTGAATATTATAAATATTAGCCTAATATTACTTTCATCGATGTCATATGTACCTATCAACAGATACATTTTTTAAGTGACCTGGTTATCGTTTTACGATAGGAAAAATACACAACTGCACGTACGTATGTTGTCGACAAGATATTTTATGCGGCCACTTCTGACTTTAATATGTAACAAAACACTAATTAACATGAAAGTTTGGAAACAAATGCCAATAAGTGATATGTCATTCCTTCACCGGATCATACAAAAGTTTCGTGGGCCACCCTGTATGGTGCAAGTATTTTAACAATAACACAGCACATTAAAAAACACAAAATTAAAAAAACAAACGTTTTGAGATGGTAACGATTATATCATTTTAAATCTAAATTTATAAATGAAATTTTGATATCAACAAGTAAATATTTATGAGCATTTATATACGGCACGCTGATATAAGTTATTAAACTTTGGACTGTTTGTTACAAACATTATCAGCCGGTTCAACTTATGTGTATAAGCGAAAAATTATTAGGTGTGTTGCGGCAGTCTTACTTTCATATTAGTTGATACAACACATTTCCGTAGCAAACAGTATTAAAATTTCATCTTGAGTATATAACTTCGCAGATTTCAAACAGATTTACGAATTAATAATAAACATGGCAACGAAACTGGGTGCTTCCCTTTTAACCAGCGGCAGCAGACATTTTTCTAGCTCGGCGGTAAAAAATACAATACAAAATGTGACTATAGTAGGGGGAGGATTAATGGGATCAGGTATAGCTCAGGTACGTGCAATTTTGATAAGTTCTGGCAGGTCTGTACAATAATATTATGTGATATTTTTATTTAATTATTTAGGTGGCAGAAATAATATCGGACTCAATAAAAATCTTTGCCATTCCTTTCAAGATATATAATTATAGTTTTTAATTTGCTATCACGAGAGACAAAGCAATATTAACAATTTCTATGCCCCCTCAGATGCTGTCGGTATGGTTGGCTAGCAGTTTTTGACCGCAAAGTAAAAAAATAAATTTAAATCTTGGGGAGAATGGTAGGCGAGGGACTTTAGTTTCCTATCTTGAACTAAGACTACATATATACTATATATAATATTTTTAACGGAAACAACTTGGTAAGGTCTTTTCTACCACTTTGCTTAGTTTACACAGGATTTTAGTTTAATTCGAATACTAAAAAAGGAATAAAATGTAAACAGAAAACATTTTAAATTTTGACGAAATATCAGCTTCATTCTCAGAACAATCAGAAACCGGTCATCAACAATTCGATTGTACACAAACAGTTTGTCAACGGTTTGTCACCTGACCGTTTTTGCAATTCTAATTGGTGCTGACTGATTTGTGAGTTCTCTACGAACAAGCTTACCGCGTGAATGACAAAACTTCACCAGTGACTTCATGGTTAGCGAATTGAAAACCGGTTTGTAGCCTATAAATTTGTTTTAGTTGTATATTTTTTTGCACCTTTCGTTTTCAAAATAAATTTTTAAAAAGTTCAAAAATCAATTAAAAACGGAACTTGTTTGTAAACCCTATAATACCATTTTTATTGATCCTAGAAGGTTCTGGAACATTCTAGAGATATTTTTAAGTTAGACAGTAAGCAAAAAAAGAAAAAGAAAATAGAGCTTTCTAACTTTCTACAATTTAAAATATTTTTTTTTATTTATATAAAATTTTTAACACTATTTTCTTTTGCCTCTTACCTCTGTATTTAGCAGTCTTTATTACTTGCCAAGTTTTCAATTATACAAAGTTTTAAAGTATAATACCGAAATTTGTCAATTAAAGGCCCCAAGAGATGATGATGTATTACATTTATTTCAGTAATAGACGTATATTCCACATATCATTCTTCTTGTTTGGTTTTGAGAATAAAATTGACATCCCGTAATTAAATATATTTTTTTTTAGTAACAATTTAGAAACACCACAAAATCAATCATTTTATCAGCTAAATGTATTTTGGCGAGTAGATTTTTAAAACAAAAAAAAATTTCACGATTTTGTTTGGTTCTTGAGATATTTCTTAATAAAATGTTTTGCAGGTTCGGTTGTTAATGCTCTTTTACCATTTTCTTGCTAAAATGACAAAAATCGGCATTTTTTTCACTTTAGAAATATTTATAATTTTAGCCAAAAGAGCTGATTTTTATACGACCAAACCAACGAATTCTCCTGTAGAATTAACATATCACCAGATCCAGGACCAATTGGGTGACTGCTGAATAACGTCATAATATTTTTATTTATATTTGGAAAGATGTTGATAAATACTGCGAGTTCCTTTATTTTTTGATACCCACACCGATTCTATTTCTAACTGCATTTTTTAAACTAGTATAATCATATTAATGTAATTAAATAAGGGTTTACACCAACGGTAATGGTATACAGAGATTTGAATATTGGAAAGTAATCAGGATGATGGTAGAATATTCTACCATCGTAATATAAGTGATTATCTATACGTATGTATCTTAAAAAAAGTTGTAAGAAACTTCATTATTAACAAATTAAGGTGTAAAAAAATGTTTTTATCCTAGTTGTAGGCAAAACTATACAGTTTTAGACAAAAGATGTGCGCATTTGACAAACCTACCTTTTGAGCTAAAAAACATCACAAACCTTTTTTACATGTTCAATACAATGACTCTTATAGTATAAAAAATGGCCTAAAATTTTAAATTGGTCTATAGACTCGTTCCCGAGACAAGTTAACTTTTTTTTTAGCAAAAAATGAAAAAAAAAACCTGTTTCAGGACTATTGTCAACTTTTTTAGAGCTTTTACAGAAAATTGTACATGCACTTATCGAAATTTGATCCTTTTACAAGATATTTCAAAAAATTCAGAATTTGCAAAGGAATTTAAATTTCCAGATAATGGCTTTAAACAATTTAATTATAATGCAAATCAACTTGAAATTTTGGGCCACCATTTTATACTATAAGACTTTTCTATGGCACGTATCACAAAAACATTTTTATTAGGAATAAACAATTTTATTTTGAAATGTTTCTTGGGATAACTTTTAAATAAATTTACTGATATTGATGTTCTTTAGTTCATTTTGTAGGTTTTTCAAATGTGCACAATTTCTGTCTAAAACAATTTTCGGAAAACTATATTTTTTCCTACAACTCGGAAAAAACATTTTTTATGCCTTAATTTATCAATAACAAATTTGTTTTTTTTTTTTTTTTGATACATAGATACCCACATAGTATCACCATCGTCCCGAATACATTCCATTTTTCAGATCCCTGTATACATTATATGTATGTATGTAAACTGAAGCAAAATCAAATACAAATATTTTTGTCTGTCAAACATCAAAAAAAAAACTCTCCCACCCACCATAAACAAAGTCCAAACAAATTCGTTTTTAAAATCTACCGATATAATTGATAATGAAGGATTAAATTCTAAACCTAGAAATTCTAGAGGGCAGTGCTCAAAAATTTTAGGGATTTTTTTGTTTAATATGGCGCCATTTTACTCATATTTCAATCAATAAGTAATGTTTTTCTGAATTCAAATTTAAATAAAATGGCGCCAAACAAAAAACCCAACTATGAAATTAGTATAAATTGACAGTAAGCGGCATAAACTGACAAGTGCGACAATAAGTCAATCAAGTTTTAAACAAAGAATCCAAGAATTAAGAATAATTTTTTTTGTTACTAAACTACAGAAATGTTTATTTGTTGGCATATGTAATACAAATTAGAACAATATTAGAAACAAAGCAAAACTGGTGAATCAGATTTATTTTGTTTATGATACTGTTTTAACTTGTATAGTATATGTCAACAAACAAACTTACTAAAAAGAAATATAACAAGGGAAAAATCATAAAGGGATGACAAGCTAACACCTTAGAATAAGTACATTTTAAAAATAAATTTCTCAAAAATCAAATATTTCCGCAAAATTTTGTTTTTACTATCCTAATATACTTAAATCTATTTTTAAAAAATGGTTTGTTATTGTACGATGGTATAATTTAAACCAGACAGAATAACAACAGTCATTTGACTATTTTTTTTTTTTTAATTTAGATTTTAAATAGAAGATCATACTTTGCTAACTTATAATATATTGTTAAGGTTCATGACTCTATACAGTAATTATCCCTTTATAAAGTCGCATTCTTACTAGATACATCTTTTTTCTTTCTTGCACGACAAACAAAATAATAATATAGGTTCCCCCCATTTAAAAATAGCAAGCATTCATTGATTATAAAAAAGATTATCAATAATTAACATAAAATATTGAACAAAGAATGAATGAATGCAACAAAGGTAGCGATTCTTGTTCATAGATGCCTAGGACTCGTTGGACCCTTTAAATCACACGATACCTGCAGGTCATTAGAGGCAGATCGCCTTTACGAATCCAAGCAGCATGGTTAATTGAACCTGCCTAATTGCTTCCAGTAACAAAATTATATGTGCTGGGTACTCTCTGAAGACATGGTCAACAGTTTCATCCTTCTCCAGATACCATCTGCACGCCAGGTCATATGTGACATCAATCTGGTGAAAATGGTCCCTAAGGAAACAATGTCCTGTCAGCAGTCCCACCACAATTCTCAGCTCTTTCCTCCCTGAGGGGAGAAGCTCCCTAGTAAGCAGTGCGCTAGGTCCACTTATATGTTCCTTGGCAACCTCATTTCAGGACCTCCTCTACACGATTCAATAAATTTACTTTCCAGTAACAGTTTTAATTCCCTTTTGTCAACGACAATTCGGACAGGTATACTCTAGTGACCCGGGACCCACACGAGTCTGAGTATCCAGTCGTTCTTTGTCAGACTGCTCAGTACATCCTTGCATTCTGACACCAGTCGCGAAGTTACCACACTGGACTTCAGTACCATTATCATCAGCCCTACTGTCTAAGCATATTTTTATACCCTATTTCTGCTTATATTCCTTTCACAGCGATGGCCACACTATAGAATAGCATAAATTTCTGCTGTAAAGATCGTCGCACGTTGTTCGAAAGAGTAGAACTCTCTAATTCCACTGTTCTTACCGAGCATTCCGCTTCCAGTTCTTTCATATTGTCCAGACCCATCTGCAATAATACTGAACAATACTAAGAGTTAAAAAATATACTAAAGATGTTCGTTGTTTTCTTGTGTCGCCTCTGTAACATTTTTTAGTTCGTATATGTACCATCTTCGATCATACCTGATAGATTTAAACAACAATAGATCTGTTTGAAGGCTGCTTATGGTCAGTGGGGGGGGGGAGACTTTTTTGATGTTTGACAGACATAAAACGTTTATTTATCTTTTTTTTCAGTTTAATTGCTTGTCGTGACTCTTCAGTGCTTTGGAGTGTTAGAAATTACTATAAATGCGATATTTGCAATTAATATTAACAAAAAGAGGATTTAAAAACTTATTTTTATTCGTAAATATTGTTAGATATTGTTTACATATTGAAAATACCAATAATAATAATTTAGGCAACCATAAATTCATACTTCTGTGTATTCTAGAATTGACGTACCGATTATCATATGATAGTCGTTTAAATAATGCAGTTAGAAAAGGAGAATATAAAATCGGTAAATATAAATAAAAATATTATTACGTTATTCAGCGTTCAAACAACCAAGCCCTAGTTCTGACGTTATGCTAATTCTACAGGGGTATGTTCGAAGTGTACCATAAAATCTACTTTTATTTTTTTTTTACACGAGAAATGTCTTAATGTGTCTTTAAACAGTCTAAATAAAATTACGACCACAGCCTTGATATGGTGAGGTAGAGATTTTTTCTTTGATTGTTTACATACATTAAGTCTTATTTATATGTCGAAATTAAAGTTTGGAAGTGGTTTAATATTTTCTGAGATATTTCCTTATAGAAAGTGGCATTCGATCGTCAATAGATTTAGAATGATAAAGGTCAGGTTTTTATATAGTTTTTTTTAGTGTTCTAAACTTTACCTGCGTATCAAAATCCAAATTCCTAAGTACACGTAATATATATTTCAATAAAAATATCGTTGAACTTTAAAACAGCTATTATCCTTATCATTATTGCAAAAACATTACATACAAGAGATATGGATCAAATATCATAATTAAACTCATAAATATCGCATAATATTAATTACCCCGCTTTTTTACTTTTTATGGATGCCAAAAATAATTAATCATTATTTTGCTTTAAAATTAGAATAAAGACATACATAAAAACGTGCTATATCTATTAGGAGAATAGATAGTAAAAAGAAAATAACAGTCTTTTTAGAGCAGGCTGTTACTGAATAAAGAATTTTGGAATCCAAAAGACTTTGCTTCCTATAATCTACAGACTGCTCAAAATAGACAACTTAGAATCTTTATCAGGATAATACTACAGACTCTTTTTAGGTTGCAGCTCAAAGTGGAAATAATGTAACAATTTTAGAAGTAGGACCAGAGCAGTTAAAAAACGCCCAAACTATAATTGGAGCAAGTTTGGGGAGGGTGGCCAAAAAACTTTATAAAGATGATTCAAATGCTGCAAAGAATTGGGTAGCAGAAACAGCAGCAAGAATTAAAGTAAGCTTTTTCACTTTTACATATAAAAAGACAGCCCTCTGTAAACACGAGCATATTTTAGGTAAATTAATTAGTAATTGACTTATTTTTTTAATGTAATCCTAGCGGAACACTTAGAACGTAACATTCTCAATAATTAGGAAACTTAATCGGTCAATTGTTAAATTCTCGAAGAAAAAGAACATCTATCCCTAAAACCTTACTACTTATAAATAATACTGTGTCTTACCAGACTAGACGCTAGCAAATCGATTTAATCCGTTTAGTAAAGCAAATCTTGGAGGAAAGAGAAACGAGATACTCTTTAAAAAATTAATACAAAAAATGTCCAGAGATAGTCGTACGAATTTTACATCTTTTAGCATATTGTTTTAATATTCTCAACATTTATAATTAAAGAGATAAAAATAAATATCGGAATGTGATCAAATTTCCGAAAAGGTTTTGATTCCCTTGCGTGTTCAAAATATTAATTTAATTTAATCGGGTTGCTCGTTTTCCTGGGATTTGATATCAAAAACCCAAAAGTAATCTCATAATCCCCCTTTCTGGGGATCAAAATTAAAATTTTTAATTAACTTATTTCCCACTCTATAATCGAAAATTTGTTTAGTATTTTGTTTTGGCAATTGGCCTGGAATATTTAAACTGGGTTTATTATACAGGCTTCTAACTATTTCATTGGGACATTATTCCTCTTTTTCTTATACAGAAAGATTCTGGTTCTCTATGTTTGACATTCGGTTGATAAAATAAATTTTAGAAAAAAATAATTTACTGCTTTTCTGTTTGACAGGATCCGAACTATTTCGTAAGAACACTATTGTTGTTTCTTGAAAGGTAAGAGATGGAAAGTTGGTTAAATTAGAAAAAAAAAAACTCTTTTTATACTATTTCACTAACTGGAAATATTTCATCTGTTTATGAAATATTTCGAAAATACTGAATATGGCTGATTTAGCTTCTATTTATTTGCCTAGATAATACTGGGGGGAGGGGGGGTAATTTTAATTTTACATATAGAAAATAATTGACGAAGCTAAAGAAACTGGATTTGTTTTTCATTTACACCGTTAAAAATAACCTTAAATTTAATGCAAATTTAATGTCCACTCTACATTAAATTTAATGATTTTGTCCAAAAATCGTGAATAATTTACATTTACTTTGAATTTAAAGCAATTCATTCAAATATATTCGTTGTACATTAAATTTGATTAAATTGTATCTTAAATTTCAATAAAGTAACTGAAAAATATTGCAACTTCTGTACATTAAAATTAATTCACATATACTCTAATACTAAAGGAATTTACATTATTATTCAATATGCATTGGATGAGATTCCGAGAGATGGGGCAACTTAAACTTTTTGTTTAGTATAAGTTGCTTAAAGGACTCAATTTTCTTATGGTGAGGTGTACATGTGTGTCCCGTACTGACGGGAACCAATGACTTCGAAACCGGTCTAGATGGCGAACACTACCTATGGGAAAAATGTTCACCTTTTCCTGGTGACCTTAAAAAGTAATGGTTAAATTTTAAATTTAATGTATGTTTGCATTAAATTTAATGGAATAAATTAATTTAGATTAATGTAAATTATTAAATTTAATGCATTACATTAAATGTGTTTAATAAGCTTTTGTGAAATTTGCTTCCAGCATATTTACATTAAATTTTATGCATTCTTTTATACAGTGTAGGGTTAAAGATCCGTTATATAATACAACTTTTGTTTTTATTATAGACGCCATAGTTCATTTTTATATAGATAAAGCTAAAAATTTCTTTTTCTGCTATGTATAACACACCGACACTATTACGTCAAAAGCAGATAATTTCTTGGAACCAATTTGCAAAATGTAACCCTACTCTTAGAATCCTCAGCTTTTTTCAACTTTAACTAACTTTCAGTTTAAGGAAAAACAGTACCGTACCTATGAAATAGTTAGGATTCTTCAAACAGAAAACTGATAATTTTTTAAAAAATTCTCCATCAGCGCGAATGTAAGACATAGAGAACCAGAAACCCCACAAAAAGGATTTCTTCAAAAATTTATACTTTTTAACTCAATAAAAAATGATCCTCAAAAATATGAATTTCAATGTTTCAAAATCAGTGGTGGTTCATAACCTTAAAATACGTAAGTTGCTAAAGTAAATTGCACCCTTATTTCGATAAAAAGTGGAGGCTGGCGTGGGAGGGCTGTAGGCCAGGCCAATTTAAAAATATAAAAAAATAATTAATTATAATAATAACATAATATATTTCGCAACTTACCTCAACGGAATACAGTTAATTTAAAAGAAAAATGATTAAAAAAACTCCACTGCACCTGATGTATTTTGAAAGAGGGGGGGGGGGGGGAGATGTTTCACGCCAACCCAAAATTGTAACACATTTAAAATAAAACTGAGGCTTTATAAAATATTATAGCTATTGTTTAATAACGGCATATTATGATTTATTTTAGGGAACCACTGAACTTAAAGACGCAGTTGAAAATACGGATCTTGTTGTGGAAGCCGTGGTCGAAAATCTAGAACTAAAACACAAAATTTTTAAAGCGTTAGACGAGGCTGCTCCAGAAAAAGCCTTATTTGCATCAAACACAAGTTCCTTGTCTATTGGTGATATTGCAAGCCCAGTTAAAAGGAAAGATAAGTAAGTATAAGGGCTTGTTCAGATGACCAATGTTAAACGAGTGCCCTTAATTTTTGAACGGTGTACTTATGGTGAGCGTTTAGCAAGCGGTGAGCTTAGCTGAAAGATAAGTATAGAAACAGGTTCCTTGTTCCACCAAACAGGCAGAAACAAAGAAATCTAGCTATCGCATAGACATGCAATAAAATTTTAATAGCTTTTTCGCCAAAACAGGATATTCATTTCTTACATTGAGCCAAAAATCAATTAAAAACAGTTTTTAGGGAATTGTCAAAGGATAAGTCAATGAGCTTTTCTTTTTCCAGTAAAGTTAAGGAAGCATCCGAAGTTATATCTCCTTGAAAAGGGTTACGTATTCAGTTACCAGATATAATAGGTTTATTAGGACAATAGTCCTTGAACTTTAACTGAAGTTGTTTGAGATGTTCATTAATATTCCTTTTAATATTTTCATTAAATAGACTTTAATTTTTTAATAAAATCCTTCTAAGAGAATCAAAACATTCGTTCTCATTCACGTGCAGACACTGAATCCAAAGGTGAACTTCGTTAGCATGTCTGCTATTTATTCTATCACGCACATTGAAAATTATGATACTTGGGCCTTGTAAAGACAGATTTAAATAATTTAATTTAGAAAAAATGTCGGCTAAGTATGCAAGTTTTTGCAGTCAAAGGATATCAGGTACACAAGAGGACAAATGAAATAGATGGTCAAGAAAAAATGCTCGAACTTCAGACCTCAATTCAAACAAACGAATCAAAACCTTGCCACGAGTCCTTACAAAGCACATGGAATAAACGAGAGTTTGTAGCAAGCGATTTTATAAAATTTACAACTCTAACAAAGTCGATTAAAGCACTGGATAACTCTGCATGAATGCACTTACATGCCAGTGCTTGTCTATGAATTCAGCAATAAGTTCATTCAATATTCTCATTGATCATTTTTACCTGTACCACAAGACCAGAAAACGTTCTGGTCATTCATTTTGCACCATCGGTGCACACAGCCAAACAAAAAGACCAATTTGTATCATTCTGTTTCAAAATAGTCATATTGAAAATAACTGCATTTGTCGTATAGGTTTTCAGTGGTTTTGCAAATAATAGATATTTCTTCTTGAATGAAATTCAATACTGCAGACTTTGCTACATCGGTGGACTCGTCAAGCTGAATAGCGAAATAATTCAATTTTATTCTTTTTAAAAGTTCATTTTCCACATTATTTACAAAATCATTAATTTTCCGCGACATTATGTTGTTTGATAAGGGAACAAGGTCAATTTTCTTTGTCGCTTTTTCTACAAGCATACACGTCGTGATGTCTTTAGCACACGGTACAACCAGATTTTCTGCCAATGTACGAGATTGTCCAATTCTGAAACTAACTCAAAATGATGCCTCGAGAGCCATTTTACTATCTTCCTTTACATCTATTAGAAAAGAAGAAACACTAGACTTTTTATTGCCTGCCAATTTCTTTTTAAAATATTCATCAGGTTTATCCTTGTGATCCGGATGTCTTGGTTCAGGGTTCCTACGAAAAGAGATGGTTTTTAAACTGTTATTGACCCCGGATTCCATTACAGATTATACAAAACGGTTTAGGTTCTGACTTCTCTCCGGTAAAATAAAAACCCATTTATAAATAGTCACTGTCATATTTTCATATCTTTCCTTTTTTCTCACTCTGTTCGCCTATTTTTTCTTTGTTTTCAGTCTGGCGAGACATTGTTGGTTCCAAATCAGGGAGCGAAGTAGAAAAAAATTGATTGTCCGTCCAGCTTTTCATCAGACTTGACAAAATTACCAGTTTTTAATGAACAATCCATCAAACATTTACGGAGCAATAATTATTTACTTTCACGTTGGACGTGTGCAAGTGCAATTTATAAAGTTTTGGTATTTATCGCAATTTATTTACAGAAGAAGAAATCACTAAACTCATTTACACTACTAATATTTATGTACACACTATGCATTAACTCATTTATTTTTTTGAGATCATTCGAGGCTTTTAAGTCCATCGTACGATTCAGTTCAACTCTATTCTTCCTTATATGTGACTGAGGCATTTTTATATCGACAGATGTTATTCTCGTTCTTTCGTGCACATTCGGGACAAGTCTTGGTTTGCCGAAGTAGAAATTGCCGGCTCCTTAGAGAATGTACTCACATCGTCAGCGGCGTAGCAACTCCTCCCGTTACAGATTGTAGCCTGTTCACGAACCCTTCGGGGTTTCCGAATCACTGCTTGGCAAACGCTGGTCTATGCGAATGTAACGTGAGAGGAACAGTATAAATAGAAAATCGTCGATAATTGCGCGTACTTGGCGGGGCATGTGGCATTTTAGAATTTGTAAAAGGATTGGCGATGGTTTTAATACAAAATGTACAAAATAAGGTGAAGAAAGGTGAAAGTGGTTCTTTGTATAGCTGTGCAGATTAATTAAATGGGTAAAAATAAAGAATTTGGGTGAAGTAATGAATGGCAGATCATAACAAATATGGTTATATGTCACTATTAAATAACCTACGATAAAGTTTTCCTTTCAATTATAAGAATTATCTATATATAGATACGAATTCAAATTATTATTATCTAAATTTTCATAAATTTTGTGTATTGTGTGTACTCACTGATTTCTGTTGCTTCGTTCAAATCGCACGTTATGCATAACTTTGAAAACGAAAATTCCTTTACCGCAAGTCAAGTTTTCCAAAATGTACTTGCTGTTTTGAGCGCATGCTAAATTTACATTTAGATTACCGCTTTTCCACATGTAATTAGAACGCCACGTCCTAAACCCACGGGAAGGAATGTAAGTGTAAAATTGAACTTTTTATCCCATTCTCCCGAATTCTGAAGTATATATTATGAGAGCCAATTGAGTTAAACGTGAAAGATGATTCTCCCTCGTTTATATTTTACAAAAATATCTACAATTCGATTTAATAAATAAGTGATAATGGACTTGACAACAATAAATAGAATAATGTAAGAAAACTCCAGATTTCTAAAGGATGGGAAGAAAAAAGGATATAATCCCTTTTTTTGTATTATCTTTCTCTTTATTCCACTCTATACGATTTGTTAGGAAAAATTTAATATTTTAGAAATACAAGACAGAATTTTCATGTGGTTTCAAGTTCTAAATACATCATGTTATCACTGGGATATTATTAATTTTCAATCTTTGACGAATAAGAGTAGCGCTTGGTTGAATTCTACATTTGACTATGTATTTGTGGCATCACCATTCTTTATAAAAATAAATAAATGATCGCATCGGTAACAGATACTATATAATGACTGGATTTACAGTTTAATGTGAGTTCGGAATCACGGCCCTCAATACTCAACTAACCCTGAGTTTTTACTCTTTGTCAGTTTTGTCAGACCTTACCCTTTTTATTCCGACATACAAACATCCAAAAAAACTGTGGGAATCGAATACGCACCGTATCGGTGGAAAACCAATCGCTTGCCCACTATACCAACGCTACACTCTCGAATTTTTTGTTAAAGTGCAAATTACTTTGTCAAAAACGAAATTTTATTTATCATAATTTATGATACTAATGTATTCGAAACAGATACAAATTCAAAAGTTGGCCAAGTGTATGTCGGACAAGAGTTACGTTAGGGATCTGTAGAAGTTGTTTCTTCTTTTCACTTCTATTTTTAATATTAACAGGTGTATTCGTCCACAATATATTTCTTGGTATATTCTAAAGACATCTACGGTGTTTTGAACGGTGAACATACGCCATTAAAAGCCAGTTAATTATCAGTTGTCATTATACAAAAAAACATAGCTTTTTATAGGTTCAAAAATGTCGAACTTTGTACCAGGAAATTTTGCGGGGAAATTTAACAACCTTTCATATAAAGAAAACAGCTGCTCAAAGTTATCAATTCTTGGTTGAAGCTTATGGTGAAAATGTTTTAACTCAAAAAACGTATGAACGTTGGTTTAAAGGCTTCAAAAGTGGCGACTTTGATGTAAACGACAAGGAGCGTCTAGGTCAGCAGGGAAAGTTTGATGATGCAAATTTGTAAGAATTATTGGATAGATATTCAACTCAAACGTTAAAACAATTGACAGTAGCATTGAATATTTCCCAAACCACTATTTCCGAAAGTCTACACGTATTGGGCAATATTCAAAAAGAAGGAAGATAGATTCCGTACGAACTGAAGGAAAGAGACATTGAAAGGCGAAAAGCCATTTGTGATATTTTGCTTCCCAGCAAGAAAAGAAAAGGGTTTTTGCATCGAGTCGTGACAGGTGATAAAATGTGGATCTATTTTGACAATCCTAAGCTCAAAAAATCATGGGTAGATCCGGGCTAGCCTTCAACATCACAACCAGTAAGCAATATACATGGAACTGTTGAAAGCTGGTGAAACAACTACTGGCAATCGACACTGACAACAAATATTTAAATTAAACCGAACACTGAAGGAAAAAAGACTCATAAACGACACTATAAAGTAATTTTTCAATATGACAATGCTCGGCCCCAAGTTGGAAAATCTATAAAAATAATTGGAAATGAGACGTCCTACTCCACCGATCAATGTCATATGGACTTTCAGAACAACACTTACATCATTGAGGTTCTTCATTCTCTTCAAATGCTCAAATTTTGCGAAAAAAATTGACATTACTATCCGAAACACCTATTATTAATATAAATATCACATTTTTTTTTATCGCAAAGCATATTGCTTTCATCAATTATATTTCATTTGTTGTTGTTTTAGATTTGGTGGACTGCATTTCTTCAATCCAGTTCCAGTAATGAAACTTCTAGAAATAATTCGCATACCCGAAACTTCAGACGAGGCCTACAATGCCTTTTTATCCTGGGGCAAGTCTATTGGGAAGGTATGTGTGACATGTAAAGACACTCCTGGATTTATTGTTAACAGGCTGTTGGTACCTTATATGTCGGAGGCCGTGAAATTGCTTGAAAGAGGTAAGTTTTAACAGTTATGTATGGTGAAAAAGATTAACAATGACTGTTTTAAAAGAGCATGTACACATTCAGGGTATGAAACAGCCAAACACGATGGGTTTGTTAAACTTAAAGCATCAAAATAACTTTGGTGCTTAATATTTTTTTCCAAAGGTGCCCTAAAACAGAGATATGGGACCTAAAAGGGAGGACCCAGTGATTTACTTTAGAGCTGCAGCTTTTGAGTAGACCTGTAATTTTAGTGAAATTTGGGCATGTTATATAATCGAAAAAGATTCACGAATTCAGATTATAAACAACCTTTGACGTTACAAAGTAATGTCAATATTTGTTGTAGATATAGATACTGATACTGCAATTTTGGCAACCTTTTGAGGAAAATAAGAATTTTAAAAATTGGTATATGATTTCAAAAGCAACTCTATAGGCTACGCAACATTAAAAACCAGTTAACTGCAAGTCATTCGAGGTCGATCGCTTCTGCGAATCCAAGCAGCCTCGTTATCCCGATATGTTTCTGCCTCGGTTCGTTGAGTGTCCGGCACTCTTTGAGAACATGGCAACAGTTCCGTCCTCCCACAGACATCATCTGTGGGAGGACGCAACGCTAATCCTATGTAGATGGCCGCGCAGTTAATAATGTCTCGTCAGCAATTCCACCATGATCCGCAGTTCTTTCATCTCCAAGAAAAGAAGTTCCCTAGTAAGTTGCACATTAGGTCAAATTATATGTTCCTTGGCACATATCATTCCAGGGGCTTCCCTCCAACATTCAATAAATTTGCTTTCCAGCAACAATTCCAACATAAATTGAAACAGTTATAATAGGTTGAGAGCCGTATAGTTCAGCCGCAGAATTCATCTTTGTCAAACGATGCGGGATTCATTCGATTGTGTAGCTGTTCTTTGTGAGATTATCAAGAATCTCTATACTCTCAGACACCAGTCGTGAAGCTACTACATTGGATTCCAATGCTAATATTGCAGTCCTATTGTCTAAATATATCTTGATAGTCCTATTTCTTTCTATGCAGAGATGGTCATATTGCAGAATAGTATACATTATCGCTTGAAAGATGCGTGATGACCCATAGAGTAAAATTCTTTCACTCCCGTGCTTCTACAGAACACTTCAGCTCTGGCTTTTTCATCCTATCGAGATCCATCAGTAAACCAACCGGGTCCATTTCTGAAAACTGTTTGTTCTTCCTCCCAATCCCCCTGCTTGGTAAAAGTATCCTAAGAGAGTGGTTTAGTTTCAAAACTGGCGCTTTGTAGTCTGCCTGTATATGGATGAATAGGATCTTTCCACAATGCTCCCCCCGCTATAAAGGTAGCCGCCAGTTCCTGCCTCCAGATGCCCTAGGCAACTGAGAAGGTAAACTGTTTTAGGACCTCATTTTCTATAAATAGAGAGGAGGGGGATTCATTAGAACTTCCAGCGCCCTAGCAGGGGCAGTCCTCATCGCACTCATCATTCTTGCCAAGCTATTCTTTGAACTCCATCAAGTTGAAAAGGGTGTTTGTGCTTGGCTGTACTAGGCCAATATACAATAGCCGAGTACATAATCATAGAACGACTCACCATAGTATATTACTTTCGATGTCAGCCCTCACAGGCTCGCTTAAAGCCCATTTTTGTATCATATCAATTAATGAAAATAACTTGACCAATTTTGACTGAAAATGTTTACTAAATGTCGAATTTAATGATATTTTTGAATCTACCGTTGACAAATTAAAGATATACTATATGATAAGCAATTTTGGAGACATATTTCGCCATTTATGCGAGGTAGGCGAAAAAACACTCCAACTATCTATACGTAGCCTACGTACTTTTAATTAACACCCTAGACCTTAAAATAAAATCTTTGTAAAAGGGGTGTTCAAAACAGAAATAAAGGTGATATGAATGGAACAAATACTCGAATAATTTTAAATTTATATCGATTATTTTTTATGACCAAGGACTGATACAAAATAAAATTTATTTTGATGTTGTTGGAGTGAAGGAGTATTAATAATTGCATAATTCGTTTACAAACAATTTTTTTAATAATAATTAAGACTTCATTTGATTCAGTCATGAACACACTTATATTAAAAAAATACTTTTAGGAGATGCTACCGCACAAGACATTGATACCGCTATGAAATTAGGTGCCGGGTATCCTATGGGACCTTTCGAGTTAGCCGACTACACAGGATTAGATACCGGAGTATTTATTATTGAAGGCTGGCACAAAAAATTCCCCGACAACCCACTCTTTACACCATCAGCATTGCAAAAAAAATTGGTGTCTGAAGGTAAATTTGGCAGGAAAAGTGGAGAAGGATTTTATAAATATGATAAAGTCAATAAATTGTAGAGATTGCATAATGATGAAAACTAAATATGCAATGCCAAAAAATATTTTAAATTTGTAAGATTTTTTCTTTTTGTAAAAGTTTTAATTAAAACAATAAAAAAATTTAAAATTTCATGAATTATTTTCCTTTGTTTATGTTACAAACGACGGGCACTGTCGTGAAGGACAGTTTTGTCACACAAACTAGAACATTTTGGATTACTAGTCGTATACAACTTTGTTAATGAAATACAGTAGGTAACGGTTGTTAATGTAGGGTACTTCAGCATTTATTTCATAAGGATAACTCTTCTCTGGTCCAAGTTGAAGATTGTGTGCGGATTTTCTCAAGAGGTGACGAACCATTATGGATCCATTGCATGAAGTTTAATTTTTTGGATTCCAGTAAGGTACCTAGATATCATAGTCTGTCCCTATCATAGAGAAAAAGTAAGGACCTTTGTCCAAATATTCCAAATTATTTTAAGAAATTTGCTGTTAAACAGTTATCAACAATGGTCATCAGTGCTCTCTTAAGTCAGGAGATGTTCTAGAACTTTTTTTTGTACTAAGGTTTTGGTGCTTACTATGAAATGGCAGCTTTTGTTTCAGCTACTATTATTTTATTCTATTGAGCTAAATACCTATGTCGATGGTCTCGTTGGTTAGTTACCCAGTCTTTTAGTGGTCTGCAAGATCCGTTAGGTCTAAAGTGAACGGCGACGTTTCAATTAAGTCGTTGTTAGCCAAATTTGCTTGAAGATGGTATTTAACCATTATTTTATCGAAGTATTCTTTCAGTGACTCTATCTTAAGATCACTATGCAATTATCTAACATAGGAGCATTACATATAATTCTTAGAACTTTATTTTTAAAAAATTTGAAGACTTGTTAGGATTGATCCTGTTCATAGTGCACCATATTGGCGCTTCGTACGTGAGGATCGATCTCGTAAGAATTTTGTCGATTGTGACTTTGGTTCTGAAGTTAATTTTGTTCTTGCGGTTTGGTAAGCTAAAGCCAGCTCCCAATTGCCTATTGCATTTTTGGATGATGTAATTTATATTTAATTTTAGTTTCCAGTCCCGCATTAACCTTTCCAGTAGAACAATATATCTTTGTAGCTTTAAGATTATGCTAAGTTTATTATGTAGAATTGCTGAAATGCTTTCCCACGACGATCTTCGAGAACATTTGTTTCCACTTTCCTACAAATATGCGTCCAAAGACTTTCTCCTTCATAGGTTGTTGTCGATGGAACCGAATACATGATCAATGTTTTACTGTTAAACATGATAGAACATTGACCCCATATGTAGATATCATTCACTTATAAATATTTTTTGGACAATTGTTTTTATAGAACGCAAAACAATGGACGAATTGAAATAAAACTTGCCACATAAAGTTGCATATAGCATATTACTATGCAACTCATGGTAAGTAAGTTGTTTCTATCATGGCTAGCTATATATCTTTTCCGGTATCCCATGTACTACAAGTGTCACTAGGAGCACTATCAATTAATAGCATATTATTCAAGGAACAAATAAAGATGGTGTGATGAGAATAACAGTTTTAGAAATCAGTCGAAGGCTCCAAAAAGAGTAATAGCTTTTTTGAATTTATTTCCAGAAAGAAACAAAACTATTTAAAGTTTCAAAACTTTTGCCTCACTTATAAGATTTTGTGAATGATTTGCTGAAAGTATTTTATACTGATTAGGATTTATTACAAATACATTTAATATACGCGTAGGTTCATTTCAGACGACAGGCAGTTTCACTTCTGATCATTGAAGTAAACCGACGTCGGGTGCAGTTAGTACCTTGTTTGGTGTCCGCTTGAGAAGACCGCGTGACTGTGACTCGGAACCCACGTTAAACTGTAGGTTTAGTCGCCAAATGGTCTCCGTTACTGAATCGACAAAGAAACAAACACACATTTAGTATATGTACAAAGCAGATATTGATAACCTGGACGAGCAACCATTGTTGCTATGCCATCAGCATATTACAAAAAAAAATAAATTGAACTATACTTTTTGAAATTTCAATATATCAGATAGAGGTAAGACGAGACACGATACTTTTTAACAAAAGTTAATAAAATTAATCTTATTAAAGTTTTATAGCTTCGTCTATTTAAATAATTCTCTTTGGTAATTAGTCTTTAATAATTCTTTCAGTATAGTACCATTAGTTAAGTAGTTTAATCACCAAACAACAAATGGCGAATAAATTCATATTATCCCACCTTATTCTTTATGGAGGTAACATGAGGTATTTCTAGAGGGTAAGATCGAGTATGTAATGCAATATTTTAGGTTTTTCTTATTCTTTTTTAATCTTTAATTTTTAGCGTACATAAGTGATTTTTGACGAATTGAGATTTCGAAAAGAAGAAATACCGTTTTGCTTAATATTTCTCCCATGCCGCCCGTTACTCAATATGTGGAAAGGAGGAAAATGTTAAAAATAACTTAAAATCTGTTCCCATGAAGCGTTATTATTCTACCAGTTTAAAAATATTCCAAACCGTTTTTTCCATATTACCTTGTAACATTTTCTTCCTATCCCTGTAGACAGATGCTGAGATA
The DNA here is from genome assembly GCA_034092305.1 of Diaprepes abbreviatus. Lineage (NCBI taxonomy): Eukaryota > Metazoa > Arthropoda > Insecta > Coleoptera > Curculionidae > Diaprepes > Diaprepes abbreviatus. The sequence continues at coordinate 12,534,090 of JASJET010000139.1, forward strand.
CTAAGAGATTGCAATGGTATAAATCAAATAGTTAAAAATTCTGATGCTTATCCTAAGAGATCTTAGGTTAAGACACAGATAGGCACAGGAAATAAAAACCCCATTTAAAATTCCATACGTATGTACGTCTACTCGTGCAACCATGGTAACCGTAAGCTGATGTTCTGTTATATCGCTAAATCTGCGATGTTTGTAAGAAAATGTTGAGTTATTAAGACTTTTTAATTTTATTAACATTTTTTAATTATTTAAATATCATAAGATAATAACGTAATTTCTGGAATGTGTAAATTTCTTCGATCTATAAACAATTTTTTACCTAAAAGTCCTTGGCTTCTACCCATAATGTTTGTGTGCTAAATGAATAGAAAACGTGAAATAAAGTGATCAAAAACGTACATGTTTCTTATTTTACGTCTTATGCAGCGCTAAAATTAGGCTTTATCATAAATAAGCAAAAAAAAACTTTTTAACGTACATAAAAAATAAATAATTAATGAACTTATCCATCTTAAATTAGTCTGTTCTTAAATTATCCGTTTTCTAAAAAATAGAAATAAAAAAAAAACAAAAATTCCTCGGAGTTACGTCGTACACAATCTATTCCCGAGGTATTCAACCTGTCCAGACATTTTGGCGGAATGCAGTAAAAATGCAACTTAAATTCCTAGAAGTCTGGATAAACATTGGATCCGAGCCAGAGGTCGGGAGATCGGTAAATTTGTGTGATTAGTGGTTTGTATAGGAACGATGTGACAATATGAGACGATGTTTTTGCGAACATACAAGGTGATGTGACAAATAAATTCGAGTCTGACAATATTATTTTGATACAAAATGAGTAACTTCGTGCTAGACGGGCTTTTACAGTTTTCCTTTAAATTTCGAAAGTGTCAGGAAGAATAGATTGAAAAAAGCGTTAATAAATAGGGCCAAACTTAACACCTAAGATGATTAATAAAAAGTCTTTTCCCATATCGTTTTAGCGACAAAATTTCAGTGTTTTATTTGTGTACCTTGTAAATTGCGGCAATATATTTTAATATCTATACGGGTGCAGTAGTAAATGGTTCATAAATTTAATATATATATATATATATATATATATATATATATATATATATATATATATATATTATATATGTTATGTCGGATATTTTCACGGGTATGATGTGTAATGGAAGGTTTTCGGGCATCCCGTGTATGTGCTGAGTCCCTCTCAGGTCTGTAAGGCAGCTGACGTTTCGGCGAAATCTCATTCACCATTTTCAAAGCTCACTGTATGGCGTTTACGAGCGAACGCACGCCTGCGACTCGGATGCTGTCGGTCCCGTGTGTACGTCGGACGCGTTCGTTTTCCGAATGATTCTGGCCAATCAGGTTGTGAGATCCACTGCGCGTCATCGGCCCTGTTGCCAGTGCTTGGGGCCGCGTTGCCGAGTTGAAATCTCTTTCGTTACTAAGTAGTACGTGTTGATGTTTTGTAAGCAGATTTCTCCAAGTATTAGGCACTTGCTGGCTATTATCTCTGCTATTTAGGTTGTTGAGCTTCTTTGCAATTTTAATGGCTTCCCTTATAACTCTTGTGTAAAAACCTGTCCATATTATATATATATATATATATATATATATATATATATATATATATATATATATATATATATATATATATATATATATACATATACCAGTAAAGTCTGCAACATATGGGATTTTTTTATTAATAGCTTTATTCGAAATTTGACTATGGCAACAATTTCTTCTTCGATCGAGATGAAAATTAACCAAAAAAAATAGTAGTCACGTGATTACCATTATTTGTCAAATTTTAATTTTTTTCCAAAAATAAATTCAAAAGTGGGATTATATCTCAAAATATCGAACAAAGTTAAAAAAAGTTTTTCTAAATGCAATTTTTAGCCCATATACAAGATTTTAGCTTTATAAGATAATTTGGATTTTTTGCCCATTTTTTGTAAATTGCAGCACTGTTAACGAAGGCTGAGGTTATTTGGCTTTTTATTCCAAAGGTTTGTTGTTTTAATAATGTTAATGTACGCAGTGTTTTGAATGTTTTAATTTTAATTTGGGACAAATTTTTTAATTTTATATGACTTTTTAATTGTAAATGACTTGTTCTGTGTGGAAGCTACGCTGGCGTTGTTGGAGACTGTTCTCAAACTGGCAGGGTTAAGGTGTGCCCTTTGACGAGGTCTGAGCCCTGAGGATGGTCTAAGTTAGACCGAAAGCGGTTGGCCGATAGTAATAATTTAAAATATACACTGAAATACAAAATCCGTCTATTTCTTGATTTCTTCGGTGTACAACCTGTTAATAACTTATAACTTATTTATAACTTATTAACTTACATTCCTTAATATTATCTTTATTTAGATCACTATTTTCTCTTTAAGATTTTCATTTGGAAGTTGTAAACTATCAAAGGTTTTTTTATGAGTATATTTTTTATAGCACTCATTGATCATGTATACACTGTCACGCCGTTTGAACTCCACCAGATACGGCTTTAGTATTAGAAATAATAACGAAAAGGTAGTAAGATTGAATCATTTTCTATACATGGATGATCTTAAACTGAGTGCTGTCAGTAAAAACCAGCTGGAGCAAATGTTCAAAATTGTGGAGGAATTCTCTGGGGATATCGGAATGCAGTTTGGACTTGACAAGTCCGGTATTTTGAATATCGTGAGAGGAAAGATACAACCGGGAGCATATGAGATGCAGAACGGTGAAACTATAGCTGCAATCGAAGCAGAACAAACATACAAATACCTAGATATAAAACAGGTTCAAAGAATTGACCATCGCACTATGAAGGCCAAATTGACAACCGAATTTGTCAGGAGGGTAGATGTTACGAACTAAATAGCACAAATTTGTTTAAGGCGCTTAACACGTACGCCTACTCTGCGCTTAGCTAATTTTTTGGAATTGTAAAATGGAACAGGACGGACATCGAAAACCTGAAAAGGAAAATAAGAACACTCTTAACAAAAGTACATAAACACCACCCTCGGAGTGCTAGTGAACGTACAATGCTTCCAAGGAGGAAGAGGATTGATCAATATTGGTAAGCAGCTCGATCAACAAATAATAAACCTACGTTCTTATTTCCATACGTTAGCGGACTCTTCCATACTACATCGAGCAATATACGAGGCAGACGATTCAACGCCGCTACAGCCGAGGGAACGGAATATTGCTTCTCATCACCGAACAGACCAAGAAAAGTTACAAGCCTGGCTACAGAAACAATTTCATGGACGGCCTCCAAATGTGGTCATCCAGGACAATGCCGACAACTCAGCGTCGAACTACTGTATGATTTCAGGACAGATGTTTCCGGAAATGGAGGGCCTCCTGTTAGCCTATTCAAGACCAGGTTATTCCGATGAAGAACTATCGGAAGTTCATCATTAGAGATCCCTCAATAGAAAATGACCATTGTAGATATAGCTGTCGAACATCAGAAACAATCCAGCACATAACTGGAGGATGCCAAGCGTTTGCCGCAATAGAGTATAAGGAAAGACACGGCTCAGCCGCTAAGATCCTCCACCAAGAGTTAGCAGATGAGTTAAAACTATTGCAGGTAGGGAAAGTGCCTTACTACAAAAACAATCAGAAGCCTATTCGTGAAGACAACGAGTTCAAGTTATATTGGGCCGAACGGTTTTAACAGATCAAATAGTTGCTCATAACAGGCCAGACATTATACTAACAGATAAAATTTCTAGGCGAACTACACTGATTAACATTTCTATATCTAATAACAACAACCTAAGGCCAAAATACAATGAGAAGATCGCCAAATACAGAGATCTGGAGGTGCAAATCCGCAGAACGTCCGAAAGTTTGCAGGAAGTACAGAAAACCACGCCACCTAGGACCCGAAAACATAGAAAGGGTGTCCACAGAGCTTCATACTTTTGGTGTCTTTGTATACCTGGTATGAGTCAATAATCCCTGAAGGAAGAGCGAATCCGTTTGCCTTGTATATCTGATATATAAGAAAAAGTCAACTAAACCGAAAGGTTTAAGGCACGTTTGTGGAGCTGTAGTCGAAAGGATGGTTGACCAGAAAAGAAAACTCATTTTTGTTAATCTAGCTTTCATGAAAATTAAATTCTCTTCATCAGGACTTCCACAAAAAAGAAAATACCCTTCCTTAAATCTATTTATAGTACAATAAAAATAAAGGAAAACCTACCAAAGCCAGGTTTTGTTCAACAGACAGAGACATTTTGCACTATACACTTTTTACATATAATGATAACAATAAGTATTTTAAAAATCAAAAAATTAATTTATTTGAGGACTTAATTGTTAGCACGTGGACGCTGTCGAACCGCCATTTCAAAATGAATGAGACTGACAAATGACAGTCAACGCACAAAAGCTCGTTTTAATAGATAAAGTCATACACTGCTAAAAAAACACTCCGGGGGCAGAGGTAACGGTCGTAACAAAAATTTTATGTTATTGTATCGAATGTAGATGAAAGATACAAAGTGTGGCTTAAGATTGTCCTAACTGCTGGGGTGTAACGTAATTAAGTAAACAAAAAGGCATACTCCGCACCCATTGGATAAATGTAAGAATAACAATAAGGACAGTGACTAAACGATATCTAATTGAAAAGACTAAACTGTGAGTGACCGACCGCCATGGCAAGTAATTATATATTATACTGAGGTTTTCGATGTCCCCTCTTTTGTTCATAGAAATGGCTCGTTATGTATGTGAACTATTTCCAGGAAAACTCTTTTGTGAAAGTTGTTTTTTTTTCGCTAAAATTTTCGGTCTTTCAAAGTTCATCATATGACCCTTATTTAAAACGTGCTCGGCGGGAGTACAAGAAAACACTCTTCTGTTGCAATCGCTCTTATGAGAACTGATTCTACCTGAAAAGTTTCTAGAGGTTTGACGTATGTAAACTTGGTCACAATTAAGACATGGAATCTTATAAACAATGTTCCAACTTTCCTTTAGTGAAACCGGTGTTTAAGTTTTCGGGTAAAGTAGTAAGATTGTTTTAATTTGTTTAGTAGTAATTTTAATAGAAGTTCCATTTTGGAAAACTTGTTTGAATAAAGGGCAGCTTTGTTGTCCTCAGCTGGCAGTGCTAGTTGAGTTGTTTGCATTAGTATTAATGAAGGTTGGCTTGCTCTTTCAAAAAGGTTCTCAGGTATATCATATTGTGTGTTATATAAAATTATAAATAATATTAATAACTGAAAGTGAGTTTTGCAAGAAAATTGTTTTCAGCAATTGTAAGCTGTCATTTCTGAAATCAGGACAAGTGAGTTTAATTGCACTCCTTTCACTCCCAATCTGAGGTTAGTTTTCATTTTTGATGGATGATAAGATTGAAACTTTTTAAATCTGTTGAAGCAAATGGACTTCCTGTATCACTTGGTTTTTAAAAGGTTGGTTTCTGTGAGTGTTATTAACATGGTATGCTGTGTGATGAATCCTCCTTTTCGACTGTGAAGTTGTATGAGTTAAAACATCTCTAGAGTTTCATCTATTCTGTGTGCCGGAAGGGCGAGAAGGAGATCATCAACATACCTCTTTACAAAAGGGATATAAAAGGGAAGGTATTGTAAGCAGTCTTCAATAAGATCATCTAAAACATAATTAACTAGTATTAGTGATAGTGCATTCCCCATAGGGGTTCCGAAGATCTGCTTGTAATGAGTATTGTTGAAAACAAAGTAGAATCAACGATAAAAGTGAGAACTCGTTCGAAAGTGCCCCAATCCATTCTTATACATGTTGGTAACATGCACAGAAATCAACATTTTGAATGCGTTTAAATTATAAATGCAAGGATCAGCGAAAGTTATATTGGATGATGTGCACTAGGTGAGCGCCTGTAAGTATACTTCCACTTCCCTTCATACACGGCGGACCGTACGTTTTAACTGATGAAACAACATTTGTTTATGGCGTTAAAAAACAGTAAACAAATTATATTTTCACACTGCGATTAATCCCAGCTTCTGTGTGATAATCACAAAAACACAATCTCAATCTTTATTTCTTCTTAAATTTTTCTATTATATGGTTTATCTTCTTATATTCGAATTTATTCTAGTTAAAGCTTTCACCTTGATATTTGTTTTATAAAAAGTAAATCAATATTAACCAAATAAGGAAAGATAGTGATTTGAATTTTCAAAATAAAATTGCCAGAACAACTACTTACCAAGAACGATCCATTTTAGTCTTGGATATTACAATGGACGGTCAAAGGAAATTGGATCTGGAAAAAAAATACAGTAATATAGTAAAAAAAGCAATAGAAATTACCAAAGTGACATTATCAGCTTTTTTCTGGGTATTACTTATAATTTTTTACCAAGGGTGTAAATAAAAACTCTATAATTTTTGTTATTACATCTAAATACAGAAAAATTATAAAGTTTTAGGGTATTATGTATGCTTTTAGATGAATGATGGAAACTGTGTACACTATTTCTCAAAAACCACTGAATTGGCTCTACTTACACCATCGCATTTTAAATTAATCGGAGGAACAAAAGTTTTTAGTTCTACTTAACTGAGAGTTCGTATATTTTGGAAGAATGTGTAATATTGTAATGTGTCTGCTTTAATATGTATTGTTGTTTGGATGCCTTATACCTCATAAAACATACAAAATCTACTTAAAATGTGTTAAATTTAGGAAAGTGGCATCGTGTTCACAACAAAACACTCTGTACAAACTTTCTCTATAAGTAAATCCAATGTGTTGAATTGTTTATGCCGTCATTTATAAAATTACTAAATTTTAAATACAATATCGTTTAGTTTTATAATCAGAAGGTATATATTATGAAATAAACAATATATCAAATAATGCAGTAAATTTTAACTTAAAATTTTTAGCACTTAGTTGCGTAAATGTCAAAAAGTTCTGATTTATTATTGGTTTAACTTTAAAAGGAAAACAGCTCAAAGCAAAGTTAAAAAAGAAACCTAAAATCTTAGTTTATTTATTAGATGTTCTCAGGAGAAACTTCGTAATTTCCCCGGGTCCCCAAGCGAGCATGAAACTGAAATGAAAATTGCTGAATGGGGAGAGGTTTTTACAGACACAGATGCCACGTTTTCTCAATTTTCCATCAACAAACGGTTTTAATAATGACCAATAAAGAAAAAATATGATCACTGGACAGGAAAAATGTCAAAATGTAGAAAATAAAATGATATCTTCATAGTATGTATTTTAACATTTTTATCGGTTAGAGGCCATATGAACAAAAAAAAAAATAGGAAAAAAAGAGGTTTAAAGATTTGTATGCAATCTGGATAAATTTAGTTATGTAACATAGATCTGACTGGTTGATTAAATACGGTTATGACCTGTAGAAGCATGCATAATTTGTCATCCATATCATCTACTGTTGCAAAGGTGCGATGCATTTTCTTTATTCGTGATAGAATGCAGACTCGTGGATCTTCGGAATGAAGCAGCAACTTCCATACGTCTGCAAATTGGCATGATGAAAAACTTTTTATAGTAGAAAAAACAATTTTTTCGCGTGTTGTTATTGTCCAGTATTTATAATACTGTCATGCTTATTATGGTTAGTTTGACAATAGGGTGAAGTCGGGTAATCTCGGTCAGGAGGTAATACCGGCCCCGGCTGAGGGATAAGGCAGTCGACAAACAACGGCCCTTTCACGAGGTGCGGCTGAGGTGTTGGGGAGGCCGCGTCAATGATGCGGGAAAACTAGTATGCGAGACTAGCCTTTGGTGTAGACCACATGGCCCTCAGCCTAAAAACTAGGTTCCCGTCTTATTTCAATCCCAGAACCTACACTGGGCAAAGTATTAGTATTAGATATGTGGTAGAGTTCTTGATGTATCCCGGCACGTTGAGTTCTCGGACCGTGACCTGTCTGGTTGGAGTGGCATGCCGAAACAGGTAGTGCGGGAGTAGAAGGTCCAAGCATGGCGGCTTCATGCTCCTCTACTTGGTGTTGGGTCTCGCAGGGGCCAGAGCCGATTACGCTAATAGATATCCCTGGGGTGTGTCAGCGGGCGTTTCGGAATCGTCGTGTTGACAGTCCTTGCAGCGTGGGGGGTACCGCCAGGGTAAGTAATGAGAAGTCGGTGTTGCTGTCACTAGTAGCCTAGTAAGTGAACTTAGCCCAAATGCCGTCCTTATCCACTGCGGTGGTTACGTGCTCGTCCTCTAAGGTGTCGGTTAACCCAAGTAACTGGGTTCTAGAATCCGGTGACGAAAATCCTCTGACCATTCGTACCCTAACAGCCGGGAATTGACTGTATATAAGAGTCGTAGACCTCACGTTGATTCCGACTGGAAACCAGAGCATTCCGATACCGGACCACTGGGAATCTTAATTGTAGGATTGGAGAATAACTGGTTGTAGTCGGGGAACCCGATGGTGGAGTGTTCGAGGATCTTTAGACTAGACGGAGGACGGCTGCGTATCCCCCTAAATAAAGCTTTTAAATTAGTGAATGAAGGGAAAATTGATTAGAGAAGAGTGCAAGATCCTGGTAAAGTTGTAACTGAGAAAGGACAAAAACCCTTGTATGACGAACGGAGAAAGAAGGACGACCGTCACTAATGTGTGGGCTGTAAATGCTGCTGGAGTGTACGTCCTTTGGAGGTTAATTTATCCACATCAGAGACATTCATTGCATTAGAAGAAGATCGGCCACGTGGAGCTGTCTACCGGTGCTCAAAAAATGGGTGGATCAATCAGGATCTATTTGTGGACTGGATGGACCATTTTGTTGATTTCACCAAATCTTCAGAAAATGAACCCATAATAGTCACTCTCGACAACCATTGCCACATATTTTTGAGAGCATATGAATTTTGCAAAAACAACATCCTGATGCTATCATTACCACCACATGGCTCGCACAGAATTTAGCCAACGAATCTTTACATTTATGGTCCCTTCAATGCTGGTTACAAACAAAAATGTAACCTTTTTATAAAAACATTGGGAAAAAAGATTACACAAAATAATCAGATATCGCTGTTCAGAAAAGTTTTTCAAAAAGTTGCAATCATTCCAAAGGCTGAAGCTGATTTTGCTGCTACAGGAATATACCCTCTAAATCCAGGCGTGTTTACAGGAGAAAATTTTGTGGCTGCTGAAATTTTAAACAACGATGAAGTATTCGTTTCGGGAACGTGATTATAAGACCCCAGATAACAAAATAGTATCATTTACTGAACCGACAGATCTATCAACTCATCACCAGACAAACTAACTGAAATGGCCATCAGTTCTTGTTGAAAAAATCGAACCAGCAATGATAAATAATGCAACGACGACTTCCGAAGTTTCGCAATCGACCAACATTTACAGCAATCCCCATCCCTTAATGTCAGGTGTTCAAAAAACTACTTCTGTTAACGATCTTCTGCTGATGTCGAAAAAGTCAAATCAAAATATACAAGAAAAAATATGTATCTCGCAAACAGCATGCAATAGTCATTACGGGAACTCCTAATAAGGAAACTTTGATCCAGAATGAAAAGTGACAAAAGAGTAGAAAAAGGTAACTGCCAAAATAAAAACTGAAAACACGATTACAAGGAAAAGAAAAGTAAAATCTGATGTGAAAAAAGGTAAGAAGAGAAGTTGTTCAAGACAAAGACGTAAATAGAGATGGTGACAGCGAGACCATGAAGATACTGATGGTAATGACGATTTGGATAATAAATGTAAGATATGGACGAAACCACGAACTTTGGTACAGGTGTGTGCTATGAGACCTTTGGGCTCACTCTGAGTGCTCCGGATACGACTGCTGAGGATTATACCTGCGACTTATGCCTTAATAAAGCTTGACCGATTTTACAAACCTATTGACTGGTATTACCTGTCATGGGGTTTAATACCGGTCAAATATGATATTTTATTTAAATGTTGACAAAGCCAGAATTTTAATACTTATTGATTTCCATGATTGTAATAATGCTAGAAGAGTACTTTATGTTTAATTATTAAAAAATGTAATAAACAAATATTAATTAATAGCTGATTTATGATTATTTGTGCTTAAGTGATCGGCCATACTCATTCTTACCTTAATAGCTATCTATGTTGTACACGCTGGCGCTTTTTTGACTGCAATAGATTTTAAAGATACTGAAAATGCGATTACGAACTTTCAAGATCGATTTTAAAGACAATTTCAATGCTATCTCTCTCTCTCTCCCTCATATATATATATATATATATATATATATATATATATATATATATATATATATATATATATATATATATATATAAAGTAAAATGCGAACAGTAATTGCAAACTTCGTTCCATCATATCCTTTCCGTGTTAGAGGTTACACAGTTTGAATGAATTGCTACAGAATACAATTCATCCTATTACACCACCATCGAGATGATGGCCCACCTGTACCACCATATCGAGAAGAAAGTCAAAACTTACCCTCCCCGCTACAGTGATATGGTAGAGGTACATGTTTCGTCTCTATTAGACTCATCAGGGTACCGACATGCACCTGGCTGTGCAAAGGATAGATCGAACTTTATCGAACTTACTTTATCTATTCACAGAGTTGCATATAGTTGTACGTTTGCTGAATGTGATATCAGCACTACAACGGCATAATGTGGATATTTCCACTGCTATTGCATCTCACACAGAGGAATCCGTGAAAGCCGCATAAACATATATATATATATATATATATATATATATATATATATATATATATATATATATATATATACGTGTGTGTAGGTGTATGCATATAGGGTAACGTTAATGATCTCTACGTGGAAACTTATTTATACAAATGTAGAAAAAGCGATGCAGAAAATTTTCAGACAATAAGTAGTTTTATTTTTAGAAATGTTTTGTATACATATATGTTTGTTATTATTTTGTTTTTATTTATAAGTTATAAGTCATATTTTTCTCCTAAATGTATGTTGTAAAGTTAAATAATTTGTTTACTGATATCATTACTTGCTATAGTTGCATTTAAGAAGTGAAAACCTATGTAAATAATAATTTAGTATTAGAGTAGCAATTGGAAAAATAATAATACTGTATATACTTTATATATACTGACATAATTAACTTACAAATTATGTTGCAATTATTGTTTTAGTTGGTAGTATAGTTCTCGATATATACATAGTTAATAGCTGAAAAATTACAGATTTTTTAAGCCACAAAGGCGTTAAAAAATAAAACTCTTTTAATACATATGATGGATGCGATTTGCCACAATTTACCTTCGAGAACTGTTGTTCAGTTTCAAAGGTACAGGAGTGTAATAAAATTTAAATAGATATAATTTCTATACGGTCTTTTGTGAAAAAAAAATCCTTTTTTTTTTTAAGATATTTTGACAAGTTGTTTAAAGTTGTATAATTCAACCTTGAATGGATACTACAATTGCTATATTTTATGATTATAGTTAGTTAAATATACTGTTCAAAACTTTTTTTAGTTCTTTAAGAACTATTTAAAAATATTGTTCTGTGAACATAAGATATATTTTCGAAAGTTGGCAAATCAAAATTATCCCCCTTAATTTCTGCTTCTAAATGAGATAATAATAAGACCAGACACCATCAACTTTGGGTAAGTTACCAAGTATTTTCCAGGCGGAAAAGCACGTGATCAGAAAATGTATTCAAATCAGCAAAGAGAAAAACTATTGCGGACAGGAGATTACTATCATGTCGGATAGTCAAGCAACCATCATTGCGCTCATGTAATCAGCTTCAAGATGGTCTGGGAATACTTAGAGAAACTAAACGAATTAGGCAGGAATAATAAGGTCACATTCTTGTGGGTACCGGGACACAGTGGGAGATGAAATAATAGACAAACCTGCGAGAAAAGGGGCTGAGACAACTTTTCTGGGGCCTGAACGTTTCAGTGGAATGAGTAGCAGTGTATTGCTGGAAGAACTGAAAAGAGAAAAGACAGCAAGATATCCAATTTTTGGACGAATCTGTAAGGAATGAGGCAAGCGAATATACTTCTTGGGAATTACGACCAGAAGAGATTCAAGGAATGAATAAGTCTAACCAAAAATCTATTTAGAGTTTTGACGAGAATTCTGATGAGCATGGCCATTTGAAGGGACACCACCTCAAAAAAAAAAAAATACGGATTGACAGAGAGAGGAATACAGATTTTGCATGGAGGAGGACGAAACCTCTATCCGCATCCTTTCAGAGTGCATCGCTTTAGAAAACTCTAGAATGCACTCTTTTGAGCACACCAAATAGAAGAAGAGGAACCCACTTCAAAGCCGTCCAATATCCTAAGATTCCTGAGGGAAATAGGACTCGAGGACTTGCTCTAGCCGGCAAGGTAACGACTTGGCTGCAGAAGGGGAATACAATAGATCTGTTAGGTTGTAGTGCATCGATCCTCACTTCTATATATATATATATGCATTCCATCTAGGGCTTTATTCTTGATGACAATAGAAAGTTCATATTTTTTATCATTCAAACAATGTAATATTTTTAAAAATCAAAATTTGAGTAAGAAATAAAGAAATCTATCTGCAAAATTTAAATAGTTGTTACATATGAATTATCCTTTTAAGCAAAGAAAAGGAAAGAATATATACGAACAGTTTCCTGTAAATACGACTCTGGTCCTCTGACCAACATTAATATAAAACTTTTTTGAAAGTTGTGCATGAAGACACGGATATCTGTCTAGTGACACTCTATAGATAAAATACAATAAGGTACTGTATTTTCACGTTGAGAACATTCACGAATTGAACTATTGTATGTACAATTTAACTTGCTATTGTTTTTAGATTGTATGTTTATACAAAAAAAAAATATATATTTTTCAAAAGCAACTTCCAACTGAATTTCCAATCGTTCTAAATTTTCATCAGATTTCAATATTTCAATTCAATAGAAAACGCGAAATGGGCCATATTATATCGGAAACTAGAATCAAAAAAAGTTTACGAAACTTTTATTTTCTATCGGAAAACGTTTATCGGGAATAGAAAACGTAGAAAATAGGAATACGAAAGTTAGTGTGTGGGTCGTAATGACCCAATTTTTAAAGGTAGTCGTAAATAAATTTAATAATTTATCAAGACCAGATGTCTCGAACATTTTAGCATAAGACAAAAAAACTGCGTCACTTATTAAATTGATTTCAACATTTTTACTCGGCTGTGGCACGAAAAGGTAGATAATGTGTATAAAAATGGTTGTTCATATATACGGTGTTCGCGGAAACGTCTACACCAAAGGGAAAGTCTTTTATTTTAGAAAATGATTTTCTATCATTAGAAGCCAAATATTTTACATATCGCATTTACTTCAATCTACAAATGTCATTTAAAAATTTTAGACGTCTGAAAATGCCATTATTTGTCCAAAAATAGCAAAAAGTCATGAGAAAAAGTTATTTGTATTTCTATGGATATTTTAAGGCTAGATTCTCACTATAGGGCCTCTCTCGATACACTCTCGGTCCGGTAAAATATTTTTACAGGAGAAACAATGAACCTTTTCACATTATCAGTTTCGCGGAGATTCCGATATCGTAAAATCTTTTTCATGTAAAAATATTTTATCGAACCGAGAGCGTATCGGGAGCGGCACTATTGTGAGAATCCAGACTTAATCCCAAGATTGGTACAGAGATTTTAGCTTTAATTTTTTCTCCGTAATTTGTCAAAAAACCCTGACTTTTTGCAGTGAATATTCCTCTCAAATTTCAGATCAAAATTAATGCTACCATGTAAAAAATAGAAAATTTTAGTTGTTCTTTTTACAACCAGGCATATTTTTCTAAAAGATTTCCTTAAAAAATTGGAAGACTATTTTCATATTTTCGTAGACCAAAAATATTTATTTCTTCGTTCCATAAAATTTCTGATAATTTTGTGCTTTGGGACCAATGATGCAGGCCCTCCGGATCGCGAAGCTGTGAAGGGCTCGAAACAAATCCGGAAAAAAGAGAGAAAATCGAGGAGAGTCCCCACAATTACATTGATAGAAAGGATCCTTCAATTCAAGGGAACAGTTAAATACCTGGGAGTAATTCTGAACTCACGACTGAAGTGGAATGTTCACATTGCATTGAAGCTCGAACCAAGAAGGCCATATGTATTTCTGGACTTGTAAACGAGCCTTTGGGTGCTCATGGGGGTACCGACACCGAGAGTGTCATTTTGGATATATACAATGGTGATCCGCTCCACGATCACGTACGTTAACAATCCTTCGTAATTATAATACTTTTAGTTAATAATTAACAGTACTATGTACTAGATTCCACATTATCATAATTACGATTAAGCAACAAGAACGGCTAATTATATAAAATATTGCTTAAGCTCAAATGTGCAGGGAATTTTATGCTCTATAACTTTTCTAATAACACCAAATATATGTTAGATCAAAGAAGACAAGATATTTACAAAAAAAAAACGGTTTTTGCGACCTTTAACCTTGAATATCGTGACTCGTGTACAAGAGATTTTATGAGATTTTTGAACTCATAAATGTCAAAACAAAGATTTATACAAATTTATTATCTTTCATTCCAAGGTTTACCTTTTTTTTCGTCATATATATATATATATATATATATATATATATATATATATATATATATATATATATATAAAATTGGATAACATACGGAACTGAGAGAACTCGTCGATATGACATGGACCATGTAATATATTGTTGTGTGCGCAAATAAATATAAAAAAAAGTGACTTTTCCAATACTTTCGTTTTTTACGCTATGTATTTGATGTCTTTAGTTCGAACAATTTCATATAAAATCACGAAGGAAATTTAAAGTTCTGTCCTGAACTTTATAGTAACGTGTTACCAACGGAATAGTTATATAAACCAGAATCACTCGGGCCTGCCGTTAATGTCATATATCATTTCCAACTTCTTTCAGTACTTTGACTATACAAAGATTAATTTTTAGAAACTAAGGAAATAAAAAGTTTCCCAAGGACACTATATGAAACTAGTTTCACTTGAAAACGGCTAGAAATAACTACTAGCCGAAACGTCGTGATATTCGACAAAAATGAAGGTAATGGAAGTCCAACAGATATCTACTACTTCGTAAGGTCGTTATCATCTTAGAATATATTTCTCGGTAACAAACCAAAACAAATATTTATCATTGAAAATCGTTTTCAAAATATTCTCCACCATAAACATTATATAGCCAACAACTTATGCAGTCTGATTCATTAAGCAGGTTTAAGACTTAGACCCGATCTAGTTGCCATGGGAGTTAGATCTTCTAGAAAAGTGTGCATATTTTCGGGAAATAACTATTTCTCTTATCTATTCTATCTCTAGGTTTTTATACTTAATTTTTCTATATGAAGGTTTGTTTGTCAACATATTTACTCTATAATATTGTACAAATAATATCATCTGCAAAACAAAACTGGCCATCTAGAAACTCTGACTTTCATGACAACTAGATCTGATTTACAGCTTCAATCTTTCTTCTAGTGATAACCAGATCCTTGAAAATCAACAGCAAGATTAACTAAAAAGGTATAACTTTTAAATCTGATCTCGTTACCATATAAGCTGGTTCTTTTACTTGGTCAGTTTTGTTTCACTTATGATACTGCTAATAGGTGTGGCATTACTAATACATTTGTTAGTAAGTATTAATAAGATCTATGTCGTTTCGAAAGGTAAACATATACAGGCTATTAAAACCAGTGTTATCAATTGCCATTTTGCAAAAAACATGGTTCTTTATAGATTCGAAAATATCGACTTTGTACCAGAATATGGCGTTTTGTAGGGAAGTGTAATTAACCTCCTTTCATTTAAACCAAACAGCCATGAATGTTTTTCAATTGATTATTTCTGAAGATTTTCATGCATTGGGCAAAATCCAGAAAGAAGGAAAATGGGCTCTGTATGAATTAAAGGAAAGATACATTGAAGGACCAAAAACCACTTGTGAAATTTTGCTTGCCTGATAGAAAAGAGTTTTTGTATCGAGTTGTAACAGGAAATGAAAAGTGGATCTATTTTGACAACCCGACAAGCAGAAAAATCATTAGTAGATCCAGGCCAGCCTTCTACATCACAACCAGTGCGCAGTATACGTAGAAAGGAGACTTTGCTGTGTATTTGATGAGATGATAAAGGATCAGTGTATTACGAACTGCTAAAATCTAATAAAACAATTACTGGCAATCAACATCGATAACTGATAAAATTGAACCGAGCATTCGAGGAAAAACGATCAATATAGGCCGAAAGACCCGATAAAGTCATTTTTCAGCATGACAATACTCGGCCCCACGTTGCAAAATGTGTAAAGAACTACTTGGAAAACGTTAAATGGGGCGTCCTATCCTACCCGACGTATTCAGCGGATTTAGCCCCTTCGGACTACTATTGGTCTCGATCAACGCAATACGAACTTCTTATGAAGTAAAAATTTGGCGTAATGAATGCATGCATGATTGGACCCAAAAAACGAATATTCCTTTTGGCGTGGAATCCATTCTTTGACAGAAAGATGAGAAAAAGTCATAGCTAACGATGGTCTATATTTTGATTATTAAAGGAATTCCTTTTGTTCTGGAAACAACTGCTCAAATATTGCGAAGAAAATCGATATTACTAACCAAAGCACTTATAATCTGTATTTCTTGTAGACAGGGTGTCCCATACTAGATTTTATAATAGATCGGTCGTTTTTTTAAAAAGTTACTTGTCAAAGATATACAGGGTGGTGAAAGGGAAAATTTATTTTGTAAAATAAGCCACATCTTGAAAACCGTTTAATGTAAAATATTCAAGAGGTTGTCTTCGAAAAATAATCAAAATTTTCCATTTTTTCCGGCTTAGTAAAAAAGAAAATCATTTTTCATTCTTGTATATTTAAGGTTCAAAATTTGACTGATCTATTACTGCATTTGTCAACTTAAACCTGTCTTTCAGATTAGATCGATGTTAGTGACTTAGGAGTAGAACCGTCTTCGTGAATCTGGTGGAGAGCAGTAACAGATCCAGGACTATTTAATTATAGCTAGTTGATGAACCAGTAAGAGTTAGTAAACCTGCCTTAACCCTCTAGTACGGGAAAAGCTTAACTCTTTTTTGCAACTTTCTTGTTGTTCAATACAGAAGGATGGTAATTATTTAAACATTTTAATTAGTAACATTACTAGTAATATCAAATGATCGATAACATTTTCACTTCATTTATCTGTCTCGAATACAGTATTTTACCGAGAATGCTGGTGGATAATGATATTAGCATAAATATGTATTGTAAGTTCAACGAGCATAGTTCCTAATTAGGAATCTCTCCACTAAGTTTAGCTTCTATTAACGTCCTTGTGAACTCAACAAGAAAAGTTGGGTTCGAACACATGAAAAACTTCAAGGATGATGGGTTCGGAATTTATTTTTGACGAAATGAACATATTACACATTCTCAACTTTATCTGGAAGCAGGAACTTTAAGTGGGCGTATTTACTAGCTTATCTTAATTCGGCTTTTGAATTCGTAGGTTTCCTGTAACATTGTGAAATTCACACTTAATGGCAGAATTAAAGTTTACATGAATGACCACATTGTTACATAAAGTTCGATAAGTAAGTTGATGTCATATCTAAAATACTAATACTAAAAGTAGAATTGAGAATTTGCTTATTTTCTACACGATTCTATAATAAACTCCATATTTAGATGCTACAGTTTATTAAAATTTTTTAAGGCTAATAATTAAATTTATGGTTATAACATTCTTTATAAAATGTCTATAGAATATTAAGGAAAATTTAAATATATTCTATACTTCGCATAATGTTAAGAATTTCAAAAACTTAATAACATCTTGACTTGCATAATTACATGTTTTTATCGTTAATAATTTAATTAACATGATTCCATTTTCATATAATGACTTCTATTTTAAATGAAGTAAAAAGTGGAGGTATTTTACCATCAGTTAAAATAAAATATAGAATGGCAAATGCTTTATCTAGAACATATATATATATATATATATATATATATATATATATATATATATATATATATATATATATATATATATATATATATATACAGGCGCCCCCCTCCTCCCAGATCTTCAGGAAAATAGACCCGATTTTGCCTCTTATACTATAGTTTATTCAAGAACTAGAGAGAGTGATAAATCATTTTATACCCTTTTTTTCTTCGCAAACTACCTGTGTTCTTAAGTTCGGTGTCTTTGGAAAAATCTGTTAGAGACATATATTTTTCATAGGAATGGGCTAGAAATTTTATAAACAAAAATACAGGTCTATAATAATGGGCTATTTGGATTGGATAACAATAGATATTTGGAAGTGTGAAGTGTTAAAAAGGATTTTAATCCTTGTCATAGGCGTCAGAAAGAAGTTTATTTTTTCATAAGTATTTATGGCATAGAATATTATTTCGGTAATAAACTTAAAATAACAAGTTTTTATAATATTATTGTATTTCTTATGATTTCTTAATAATTCACATACATTACAAAATATGAATAATTTTGACATATTTAACACAAATCACAACTGTGTTTTTGTTATTTTTAATTCTGGCATAAAAACTGTTTTAGAAACATTCAGACTAAAAAATAGCCATATTCTTTCAAAAAATTCTAGTTATAATTTAAATACTTACAAAATACCAAAATTTTTTTTGGGGCTATCGGTCATTTTATTATTAATTAAAAACATTTTTAGGACATTTGACGTTTCAGTTTATTTATTTCTTAAACCATCTGCAGAATTACAATTAAATACTAAAAAGAAATTCAAATGAAATTAATTTTTATATGTTACAATTAAAATTAGACCTACTTGTTTTTATTTCTATTGCTCTGACATCTTAATTTAATTTACTGTATTATATGGAAATCCGATATCCCCAAAAAAATATAATAAACGTGTTAATTCTACCCGCTTAAGAAAAAGACACAAGTACAATAATAAAATAATAAAAAAAATTACGGTTAATTGGAATTAAATATATATAAAATTAAAGAGTGGGACATAATAAAATAAAAATATATAAAAAATAAAAAATATATAAACAATATTAAACAATAAAATACAACAAAAACAAAATTTTCAATAATAAATTTTGTTTACACTGGTAAACATTACTTATCTAATTCGTAATCAAAGTCAGTGAAGCTATCTTCGCTCAAATTAATTATAATTGGTTCCTCTATCTCACGGATCATGAGATCGAGTTTCCACATTTTGTTTTTTTTTTTATTATATGGATTATTCACAATTTTCCGCAGTAACTTTATTCAAAAAAATCTTTCAAAATTTCAGTTAAATTACTAATATTTGTAAGTTGTGTTATTTCTAGCAACTCTACCTTTTACTTGAAAGAGATATTTCCTTCTCCAACGGACAGTTTCCGGACGATCTATGAGAACAGATTTCCTATCTGATTTTTCCCAGCAAAAATTAAGTCCTCTGAGCAATTTCCAAAGTTCAGTCCTTTTAATTTCAGGTAAATCCCGATCTTCATTGATTTTAGTTACAATTTTGTCGACGGTTGGGATCTGCTTCTCATAATAAAATGTATGTACAACTCCTTTTATTGTAGTTTTCATCTCTTCCCCAACGAGGTTTTTGGTTTGTCTGTGATCGAATGTGGCTTGGGAGTAATAACACTTCCAGCTGTTCTTTTCTCCTTCAGGATTCGGTACATAGTAGATTTTCTAACTCCCATCATGTTGGAACACATTTCAACAGAGTTTTTAACATTAGTATCTAGATATTGATATATTAAGGCATCATAAACTTCGTAATAATCTTTTCGTTCAGGAAAAATGATTCGGTTTAACGATCTTAGAATAAATATAGAGGTGAAAGCCATATCTTGATATTTTAAGGTATCATAAACATCGTAATAAGTTTTTCGTCGAGGAAAAAATGCCTTGGTTTAACGATTTTGGAATAAATATAGAGGTGGAAGCCATATCTTTTGGGTAACTTACTAATCTCAAATAATATATAAAAACAAACCCAAACAAGATAAATCATTAAGGATACACAGTAAGGTGTACTTTGCTCACTGACAGAAATTATATTGAACTATCAGAAATTTTATTGTTTCAGCAAATTTATAAAAGCTTATAATCACTACATAGTATAAAACAAAGTCGCTTTCTCTGTCCCTATGTCCCTTTGTATGCTTAAATCTTTAAAACTACGCACCGGATTTTGATGCGGTTTTTTTCAATAGATAGAGTGATTCAAGAGGAAGGTTTATATGTATAATAACATCCATTAAATAGTGGAGAAATACTGTTATTTTTGAGGTTTCTAATGCGATGTCGTTAATTATCATATTTTTTTTCCGCTTACATTGCAAACGCAGGCTGAACCCTACGAGATTTATCAAAATAATGTACTAATTATTTGTACACATTGAAAAGGTCTACAGAAAACTCCGCGATGGTATATGTCTATCTCTCATGGATCTCCCACAATAACATTTTTTTGTCATTTACTTTTTACGACAAATAATGGCAAATTTTGAAGCGATTTTAACCAATACAGCATTAATCCTTATCCAATTAAATAGCTTAAATACATTGTTGATTTAATATAGATCTATATGGTCCTTTACAGCACAAGATTTAAATGAATATTTTCGAAGATATTACAGATTTAAAATTGCGGGAAGTAGCGCTTGCGGCGGTACTGGCCGACCGGGGCGGCGGCAGCGTGCCTATAAATAGCGCGTCGGAGGCCGATGTAATAATTGTTGTAAAAATAAAATAAATAGTCACAGTTTTTCTGTAGTGTATTTAGTATCAGCATTGCACCCGTGCGAAGCCGGGGCGGGTCGCTAGTATTTAAATATAATTAGATTTACGGCAGCCCTCAATTGTCTGCGGTACTGGAGCAGGGACGTTGGAGGTTTCGGTAACAGTTTTATTACTCTCTCTAGTTCTTGAATAGAGTATAGGAATGTGTATGCTTGCGATCGCCCCCCTTCCCCTCCTAAGAGCTCAGAGTTCCGGCAAATAGAATCGATTCTGCCTTTTTATTAGGAATGTGTGTGCTGCTGGCACTCCCCCCCCCCCCCCCCGTTGACAACTTTTTTTTTTGTGATAGTCGTCTTTCAAATTCATTAAAATAGATTCGACCCTACCTTTTACACTAAAAGTGGGAATGTTTCCGGTGTCTCTACCCCCCCCCCCCCCCGGTCGACGTCTTGCTTTCGCTTGCCATACTGTACTTTTGTGATAGCACCCCCCCCCCCCAAGAGAGAGGCTGGATCCTCCCCTATATATATATATATATATATATATATATATATATATATATATATATATATATATATATATATATATATATATATATATATATATATATATATATATATATATATAGGTAATATTTCCGGTTAAAATGACATTTCAATAAAATGGTCATATTTAAGTATAATCTTTAATACATACGTAACTTACTTTTCCACAACCACTTATAACAAGTTTTCTACAACTTTTTAAAAAGCCAGGACATCATGTCTAATAAAAAAGACTCGGGGAAAACTAATTTGGCATCCCTCTTACAAAGAAAACTGGTATTTAAATATAATTAGATTTACGGCAGCCCTCAATTGTCTGCGGTACTGGAGCAGGGACGTTGGAGGTTTCGGTAACAGTTTTATTACTCTCTCTAGTTCTTGAATAGAGTATAGGAATCTGTATGCTTGCGATCGCCCCCCTCCCCCTCCTAAGAGCTCAGAGTTCCGGCAAATAGAATCGATTCTGCCTTTTTATTAGGAATGTGTGTGCTGCTGGCACTCCCCCCCCTCCCCGTTGACAACTTTTTTTTTGTGATAGTCGTCTTTCAAATTCAGAAAAATAGATTCGACCCTACCTTTTACACTAAAAGTGGGAATGTTTCCGGTGTCTCTACCCCCCCCCCCCGGTCGACGTCTTGCTTTCGCTTGCCATACTGTACTTTTGTGATAGCACCCCCCCCCCCCAAAGAGAGAGGCTGGATCCTCCCCTATATTACCTATATATATATATATATATATATATATATATATATATATATAGGTAATATTTCCGGTTAAAATGACATTTCAATAAAATGGTCATATTTAAGTATAATCTTTAATACATACGTAACTTACTTTTCCACAACCACTTATAACAAGTTTCCTACAACTTTTTAAAAAGCCAGGACATCATGTCTAATAAAAAAGACTTGGAGAAAACTAATTTGGCATCCCTCTTACAAAGAAAACTGGACATAAAATGAAGTATTTCAACACCACCCTAACTTAAATGCTTTTTCTTGGCTTCTCTACAGTGAAGGGGACAAATCTTGATTAATAGTTTGTTGGAAAGGGATAAGTTTTTAGATATTTCGTAGTAGACACTTTAAACTATAAATTTAAACTTATTTATTAGAGCAAGAATTTTAAACATACACGTGTTTAATAGAAATTTTGATCCATTGATTTTAAAAATAAGTTCTTTTATGCTACAGAATGAAGAAAAATTATAAACATTTATAATTTACAACTATGTCCAAAATTTTGAATTTTAAAACATAAAAAAGTAGCTTTAGAATATTAAAAAAAACACAAATTTTAATAAGATCACGTAGTTAATCCTTATATTATTAAGAAAATTGTTTTAATCTTCTTTATAACCAAGACAAGTACTACAGTCATTTCATAAATTACTTTCACAATTTGTTCTTGAACGACGATCCACTTTTTTGGAGGAAAAGATAAAACACTTTTATTTAGAGCATAAGTTTCCACACTTATCTGGACCACCGCCCCTCTTGAAAGAAAAAAATAAAAATGATATGATCGAGGCTGGTGCAGTTTTAAGAATTTGTTAATATCGGCTTCGAATTTTAACAACAGTCGCGTTGATCAATTTCACTGGGGAACAAAATTTCAACTTTTTTTTTGTTTCCTGACAAACCCAATTTTTCTGGATTCAACTACACCCAAGTAAATGACAAAATAGCTATTAAAGATTTTAGTTGGTTCGCAAAAAAATCTGAATTAATTGTTACAAAATTTTAATTCAAAGGCATATATAATGAACATACAAAATACAGATAACAATAATTGTTGGTTCAACAAAAGCAATTAAATAGCACATTTTTATCATTGAATTATAAGATACTCATTTTGCGCTTCTTAGCCTGCGTTTTAAAAGCAGCATCTGGGTTATCTCTCATAATAGTCAGCTAACATCTCACAGTTCCATTTTCCCTGACCCCTTCTTTCAATGTTTGAAATATCCTGGTGGAACCTCTTACCGTGCTGGCCACTTACAACACCACAATTTTCCGGATAGTAATCCAGATGAGAATCCAAAAAATGAACTTTCAAGGACATCTTACACCCTAGGTTTTGGTAACACGAAAGAAATTGGGCAACCAGGTCTTTATATGTTTCTCAAAAAATTTGTTGTAACCATTCTGAAGGCATTTCAAGCGCCTTTTTCCTTGCCTTCAAGTATGGAATCGAATTACGCATCTCCGAAAAGTTTCCTAATCTGGGGACTCACAAATATTCCTTCTTTAATTTTAACGTGAATGATTCTGGGGAACTTTTCTTTTAAATAACTAAAAGCACGGCCTTCCTTGTTCATGGCCTTCACAAAATTTTTCATAAGTCCCAATTTCATATGAAGTGGCGACATAAAATCTTCTCTGGAGGAAATAATGGCGCGCTGGATCAATTTTTTTTCCTGGCTGAAAAGATTCTCTCTGTGGACACATTTTCTTTCTGTAGTGATCTGATCGTGCTCGACTGTCCCATTCGCAGAGGAAGCAACAGCATTTGGTATAACTTAGATGCATTCCAAGCAAAATTTTTATCTTTCATATTGTATGGTCTCCAGTAACATTTTCAAATTGCTGTAAGTTTCTTTCATGTGGACTGCATGGCCAAGTGGGATTGAAAGTAACTTGTTCTTATTATGTAGTAACACAGCTTTAAGACTTCCTTTTGAGGAATTAATGAAAAGTCTTCATTCTTTTAGACTATAGTCTAAATTTAAAGCTGTCATTAATCCCTTAATGTCCCTACAGGTTACCAAATTGTTTTCCATATTAAAAAACGGTGTTATGCTTTTCTGACGGCTTCGATACACAGAAACTCTTATTTCATCTTGAAGTAAATTCTATTGTTGCAATCGAGAAGCCAATAGTTCTGCTTTTTTCTTGGGCAATTCCAAATCCCTTACAATGTTACTTCATTCAGCATGATTTATTTTGTGAGGCTTTTTACTGGGAAGTTCACAGATAAAATCGAAGTCTTGCAAGGCTGATGAGCCGGCGACATTTTCCGGCACACTACCGTTTGATCATAATCAAGGGTAGTTTCCCGAGGGGGCTGGGTACAGGCAACTCCTCATTATCGGGCACCGGGCATATGGCGGATCGTAAATTTCGATACTGTATCGCAATTTTTTTTTCTCCGAAAAGCCTCTTTTGATGGAAGGTGTAACAGTTCATAACATAAAATTTCGATTCTCGCCAGACTATAGGTACAGCGAAGGGCATCTTACGCTTTTTCCCGGCTACGAATGTTAAATGCACATTGGTTGCAGCAGATATGGGGATCCCAATTTTCATCCTAATCTCCAACTTTGCAGCCAAAATACAAGCGAAAACCCTTTTGTATTAAAGGGCTAAAAATACGTTTTTATTTCACAAAAATTACTTCACCGCATATATAAGAAAAATGATCCGGTTTACTTACACAAACTCGCGACATGTTGCTCAAAACTCCTTCTAATCTCTCAAATACAAACAGTTCTCAATCAACTGGAGGTTGAAAAACAACTAACAATATAGGATTTATATTACGTGTATTTAAACCCCTTATAAAGTACACCTGATGTAATAAAATCAGGTACTTCTCATTTTATGGTCCAATTGACCAGATAGGTAAAATTATCATATTTAGCACGTATCTATAAAATCTGAGCCAACTGAGACTTTTACAAGACAGATTGTTTATTAGTATAATAAAATAAGTAAGCTTTCAGTATTTTGGTCTCGGAAACATTTTTGCTCTTTCCCAGTGTTCCATCTGTATTTTTTCCATTTTTTGGAAAGTAACTTTGCAACCGCTCTGAACCCATGCTCAGTCAAATATGATGCAAGGAATGTCTAAATATTTCTGAACTAGTTCCCTAAAGCTAGTGTAGAGCTCTGGTATTGATTTTTCAAGCCAAAACTCTTCCTATCTATTTTTGGATTTCATTTTAATTTTTTCGTTAGTTTTACTACAATTTTTTCTAAATTTGATGACACTGGTTTATCTTCATATGAGAATGTATTTAAAATCCAAACTGGGCATGTTCATGTTTAGAGAGCCAACAAACTACTATGTAAAGCAACAATGATTGAAATCTTTACCATTTTCACTACAAAGTTGGCTAAATATCCTGTCATTAAATGAATTGCTTCCAAACGTGCTTTAATATAATATACTGGAGCGACGTATGCAGGTGGTCATTCATAATCTTCGTAACCAAATGCTGATCACTACATAGTATAAAACAAAGTCGCTTTCTCTGTCCCTATGTCCCTTTGTATGCTTAAATCTTTAAAACTACGCACCGGATTTTGATGCGGTTTTTTTCAATAGATAGAGTGATTCAAGAGGAAGGTTTATATGTATAATAACATCCATTAAATAGTGGAGAAATACTGTTATTTTTGAGGTTTCTAATGTGATGTCGTTAATTATCATATTTTTTTCCGCTTACATTGCAAACGCAGGCTGAACCCTACGAGATTTATCAAAATAATGTACTAATTATTTGTACACATTGAAAAGGTCTACAGAAAACTCCGCGATGGTATATGTCTATCTCTCATGGATATCCCACAATAACATTTTTTTGTCATTTACTTTTTACGACAAATAATGGCAAATTTTGAAGCGATTTTAACCAATACAGCATTAATCCTTATCCAATTAAATAGCTTAAATACATTGTTGATTTAATATAGATCTATATGGTCCTTTACAGCACAAGATTTAAATGAATATTTTCGAAGATATTACAGATTTAAAATTGCGGGAAGTAGCGCTTGCGGCGGTACTGGCCGACCGGGGCGGCGGCAGCGTGCCTATAAATAGCGCGTCGGAGGCCGATGTAATAATTGTTGTAAAAATAAAATAAATAGTCAGTTTTTCTGTAGTGTATTTAGTATCAGCATTGCACCCGTGCGAAGCCGGGGCGGGTCGCTAGTAATGAATAATAAAGTATACAGCAAGCACATTTACAAGTGCTTGTTTCAAAAGCAATATGGACCCCTTGTGACGCCTTATCTTCAAGTCAGAGTTTAGCCATTTCATCATTTCTTTGCACTGAATTATTTTCCTGATGATGTCTGACTTATTCTTATGATGAAGAAAAATATTTAGTACGTCTTTCACTGCAGGTAAGATTAATTCTTTACCAATCGTGTGTAGTTTTCTCGCTTTTGCGATTAACAATCATCATCTTGTCTAGAGGATGATGCAAACATATTTGATATGGTTACCTATTTTAAATATTTCTTTTCCAGTTCTTGAAAATATATTTGTTTTTTTTTTTATCAGCACACATTTTCATGAATTGCCCTCGTAGCCTAGAAGGCTTTACGGCTTCACTTGAAAGAAATTTTTTTACCAAATTAAACACATATATAACGATTCGTTTGTAGAATAATAAAAAATTCATATTTCAAATATTCGACCCCTTTATTATGATTAATGATTTATATTACGAATTACTTACACAAAAGGATTATCGACACTAATACTTTTTATAACTTTCAAAACTTGCAAATTAAGAATTTTTATTTAATATTCTTATCAAGTATAAATGATAATTAAGTTTTAAAAATAAGTTTTATGAAATATTTGTTCAGTTCATATTAGATTTATAAAAAAAAACTCGGTCAGTGTTTACCACATTTCACCGTTATTATTAAGTAACAACCACGCTTATCAGTCCATCTTTTTCATGGCATATTCATTCGTGATTTTTATTCAACAGCTAAAATTCACAATTTCAGTTCAACACATATTTTTTAAAGTATGTTTCCGGCAATACGAGAATATTTAGTCATTGATTTTGTTGTATTTCAGCTTAATTATATTACGCTAGGGAAAAAACAAGAAAGTGATCAAGACCTTACGTAGAACCAATAACTAGACCACCGAGTAATTTCGTAAAATAGTGTTTTGTAAATGGCTGTCCTTTAAACCATTTTTATGATATACTCTTCTTATAGCTCAGACAGTAGGTGATGATGCAGTGTCCTTCTATTTTACAAACCGCGTGCTTAAATTATTTTACCGTTTTCTTTATTTTTTTTTTAATTTAAATACAATTAAAAACTATAAACACAAAATAAAACAATCTATTTTTAGAGTTCTTTCAAGAAACACTGCTAATTTACGAACATAACGGGTAAAAAGGAACGGTACAAGTATTTAAAAGAATTTACGTTTTAAACGTTGTTTACCTTTAAAGTAACCTTTTTATGGTAGAAACGAAATAAATTTATATTAGAAAACTGTTTTCCCTCCGAATTTTTTCATTACTGTTAAAAATCCAATTGTTTACTAACTTTCCGATTTAATGAAATGAATAAATTAAATTGATTGGATTTGAAGTATTTCAGAAATGCGTTCGACTCATTTCATTTGAATTTTAACGGAATGTTTCAGTTTACCACATTTTGTGTTTTTACATTTATGTATTTCCTAAAAGATATTTGAAGTATTTGTACGATATATATATATATATATATATATATATATATATATATATATATATATATATATATATATATATATATATATATATATATATATATATATATATATATATATATATATATATATAAAGGGTTTTCCAATAAGAGGTGTCATTTTGAAAAGCCCACTATTTCGGTAGATGTCACTTTTGAAGCTGTAAGTTTTTGACGTTTGACAAGTAGAAACTACGCCATAAATAAAGATGGAACGATACACGCTTCAACAACGCATTGAAATTATTAAAATTCACTATAAAAATGGTGAAAATTTGGCAGAGACGGTTCGTAAAACTCGAACATTTTTGGGTCGTCATGAAGCACCTTGTCGGAGCGCAATAAAGAAATTGGTGAAAAAATTCGAGCTGTTGGGACAAGTTAGTTATGTGAAGAAGAAAACCCGTGCACGTCGCTCAAGAACAGCTGAGAATATTGCTGCTGTAGCCGAAAGTGTTGAAGAAAACCCAGGTTTGTCCATTCCTCGTCGTTCTTTGGAATTAGGGATTCCACAAACGTCATTACACCGTATTTTGCATAAAGATTTGGGTCTTAAGGCTTATAAAGTTCAGTTAACGCAAGAACTCAAGCCGGCCGATCATCAACAACGTCGTGCCTTTGCTGATTGGGTTCTTGAAATGCATGAAAATGATCCGGAATTCCATCGAAAAATCATCTTCAGTGATGAGGCCCATTTTCACCTCGGTGGCTTCGTCAACAAACAAAATTGTCGCATCTGGGGCTCGGAAAACCCAAGAGTTATTGTTGAAAAGCCTCTCTATCCTGAACGTGTGACTGTTTGGTGCGGTTTATGGTCCGGCGGGGTCATTGGACCTTACTTTTTCGAAAATGAGGCTGGAGCAAGAGTTACGGTGAATGGATTGCGCTATCGAGAGATGATTAATGATTTTTTATGGCCGGAATTGGATGGTATTTATCTGGACCACGTTTACTTTCAACAAGACGGCGCTACGTGCCACACAAGCAACGAAACCATTGATCTTTTACGGGAAAAGTTTCCGGGCCGTGTTATCTCTCGAAGAGGTGATCACAATTGGCCACCGAGATCTTGTGATGTGACACCTTGCGATTTCTTCCTTTGGGGCCACGTGAAAGACAAGGTCTACGCCAACAGCCCAGCGTCGATTCAAGACCTCAAAGATGGAATTCGTGAGGCTATCGAGGACATAGGGCAGCCACTTTGCGATTTGGTTATGGAAAATTTCATGAAAAGGATATGGTCCTGTAGGCATGGTCGTGGTGGTCATTTGGCTGATGTTATTTTCCATCATTAACGGCATACCTTCCTCTTTATAATGTAATAAATATCCGATCATTTATCTTAAAAAATGGCATTTTTCTTTGAATATCAAAATAACACCTCTTATTGGAAAACCCTTTATATATATAAATAATTAATTGATGCATTTATGTGCTAAGTGTAGATTGTAGAATAGATATTAGTTGTAGTATGTAAGAATTTGTATATAAATCATGTTTTGAAAGGACATTAAATGCCTATAATTTTGTAATGACATGATAAAATGTATAAAAATTAGAGTGAAAGGTTGGACATTTGCATTTAGAGCAAGAATAATAAACAAATTTCCCTTTAAAAGACATAAATCAAATAAACTAATAAACAAAAGATATTTTTAATAATTTGTGAAGCGTTATTGACTAGAGATAGTGACTAAAAAAGGTATTTTAACACAGTATAGTGAAATCCACAAAGAAGAGAATTTTGAACACTATTTTTATAAATAGTGCGGGTAAAGATAATATTAGTGAGAATAAACATCAAATAATAATCATTTAGTGAAATATAGACACTACTGAATAATAATTATTTATATTATTTTAATTCTAACTCATTTCAACAACAATATTTATAAAAACTTTGTTTAAAATACTGTAAATCTGTAAGACTAGTATACGAAAATGTAAATTATAAGGTAATAAACTAGAATAAAATAGTACCTCATTGTAGGTAAAACATTGTTAAATATGACTATAATATTAAAAAAAAAACAAGAAATAATAATTTCAGCAAGTTACAATTAAAATTTAAATGTATATGTAATTTTTTTTTAGATGTAATCAAATTCTATTTATCAATTTTATCTGGCAAATAATAACGAAAAGTAAATTGTAGATATATCAAAATGTCAGGAAGGGTTCAAAATATCAATAAAATATTAAAATTTCATTATAAATTGACAATTAGGAATCCGTTTTGGTTTTGTATTTCAAAGCTTAAAATTCCATCTAGTTGCCAGTTCACGTCAGATGGCCGACCAATCAAAAAAAATAAAATAAAACAAAAATTTATACTACGTCACCGCTAACTATAAAAGCGAAAATTCATTTTTTAAAGGAAAGTGCATATTAATCGGTTGTAAAGTAAACATCGCTAGTCTTGTTCATTAAAAGTAACATAACCTCAGAAGTAAGTAGTGCATATTATTCGGTCGTAGAGTAAACATCGCTAGTCTTATTAGCAACAGTAACATAATCTCAAAACTTACATTTGTTATTTTTAAAAAATAAAAGAAGGAAGTCCATATTAATCAGTTCTAGAGTAAACATCGATAGTCTTGTTCATTAACAGTAACATAATCTCAAAATTTTTATTTGTTATTTTTAAAAAAATAAAAGAAGACAGTGCACATTAATCCATTGTAAACATCGCTAGTCTCATTCATTAAAAGTAACCTAACCTCCAAATGTTTATTTCTTATTTTTTTAAAAAAAAATTGAGTTTTGAAAAGGGAACGTGGATATAAAAAAAAATCTGGAGATTAAAAGACAATTATTAAAAAAGGAAAAGAAGCTTACTAAATTTATAAATAAGGGATTTTTAAGTTTTATAAAAGGAAGAAACCTAGAACGTGGATAAAAAAATTCTGGAGATTAAAAAGTAATTATCTAACGTGTAAGAAATAAAAATTTTAGACTTGCCTGAAAATAGTGGGATAAAATAGATATATACCAACCTTATAATGAATATTTGTATTTAGTAATGAAATAAATTGTTCAATTTGCACTGTAACAATATCACTCTTAATATTAACGGCACAGACAAATATATTTTTTTTTGATTGTTTAAAGTAAAATTACATGTAATAAGTATTTTTTAACCGTTCAGACATTATATACAACGTTGTCAGATTTAATAATCTTAAATCCAAAAAAGAGAAACAGTGCACATTAAATAATATTGATAATTTTAATTAGGAATAAATAAGGCTATTTATAAATATTCCATAAAACGACACCAACTAATATATTTGTATTATTTTAACAAGATTATACTTGTGTTTATGAATCATTCGTTTGATTTTTCTAATAATAATAATTTAATTTGAACTCACCTGAGAAAGAGATAATTACCATCGATGTTTTTAAACATCTGATCACGAAAAACCGAGTACATTCAGAATACAGCACATTTGATTTTGTGAATTTTTTTTATTAAAATACAAAAATTTGGTACAAATCAATTATACTCAGGTATAGTTATTTGTGCCTGGCGCCCAACAACTTAAAAGAGAAATAAGAAACATATATATATATATATATATATATATATATATATATATATATATATATATATATATATATATATATATATATATATATATATATATATACCCATATTTGTGTGTGTTGACCTGAGTATTTAAAGAAAAGGTAGGTTCATCTGAAAAACAAATTTTTTGAACACATGTTGTATGATTAGTTGTTAGTTTCCTCCTTATTTCATAAAAGTAATCCCACCTGCCAAAATCAGCTTTCAATAATTCTTGGATAAATAGTGTTTTAAAGAGATGCCACTTTTCTTTTTTTTTTTATTTAGTAACGGTGATGCGGTGAATATCATTGTTAAATCCAACTTAGATACTCGAACTACAAGTATCTTCATGTAGTGATAATATTTTTTTTTCTAGTCGGGCACATCACTTTAAACACTATCTTTAACAGAACGGGAAGTTCTCCACTTAATTTCTACCGTGGACACCATTGATTGACTCACGGGCGGGCGATTTTGGTATTTATTATTGAACATATTTGACTCTTGGTGTCACTTTTTTATTCATGGTGTTGCTATCTTGGTTAATATGCACCACTTCAAGGAAGAGTCTGAGTGGCATTTACAGTCATATTTTAAAGTTGGAAAAAGAAAAGAGATAGATAAATTCTCGAAAGCTTGACAAAATCAAAAAAGAGTTTTTGTCCTTACCAAGGCCAAAATTTAAATAGACTGCATCCCCAATAACCCTAGTTTGGAATATTGTTTCTTGTCTCGTCAGTCATAACAAACAGAGATTGTATGTATTGACATTTACAGATTTTTTATAGAGGCAGTCTCTAAACTAAAACTACACGGAAAGATTAAAAATTTTTCTTGTAAAAATATGGCTTACGATGGACTTAGGAGCTTTAGACGAATACTTTAAAGACCTATTTCGTAGTACAAAAACCAAGCTGTATAAACAGAACCCCAAAAAGCAATCCCGTATCTTAAGTAAGACTCTACTAGTGAGAAAAGTAAATAGATCGATTTTGCTAATAATGACTCCAATTCTCTGGATGCTATTCTTACCGCAAAACATCCATTTTTTTTTTTAATTCAAGCATAAAATATGGTTTCTACATTTTAACTCCGAATCAATATGAATACACAATCGCTTTACACAATTTTTGTTTGCTTTAGTGTAATCCTTTACATTCAGATAATGCAATGTAAACCTGAATAAAACAAGATTTGTTTTATTTATATATTCGCACCCCTTTTTTACCCGTTGCAGGTCCTTAGAAATAACTCACTGGTTCTCGTCTGTAAAGGGTAGGCAAGCACACCTGATCACAAGAAAGTGAATTATTAACCCCAATGCACTATTTGAGGAATTTATAATAATTTTTCTACACAAAACCTTATATGAAATAACTGTGACTATATGAGGTGTCAATAACACCTTTTAAAATGCAGTATTACCAGATCGGTCCCTAATGAGCTATTTAAAGTTTTAAATAAGTTATCGTACAAATCATTTTTACAGTTCTGGACAACACTAAATGAATTTTATACGTTACGCCTCAAATTAATATACAGAAACTGGAAATTAAAAAGAAATTTAAGTGCTTAAGGTTTTAAGCACTAAACAAAATTCAAGTTTTTGTTAAAAATATCAACATTATTCTCTATATTAGTATGCTTTATTTAGAAGAAAACTCCACGAATTTTATGTAAATTAAATCGAGGTTTTCCTTAGGCCAAATGAAAAACGTACCTTTTCAAACAACGCTATCCGCAAAACTCGTAATTTACAGCTAATTCGCCTAATTTTGGCTTTACCGTAATCCATTGTAAACAAAGCTGGCAATTTTTAACTGAAGTTTAGACCTTTCAGTAACAAAATTATCCAAAAGTACAGTTTTTCATAGTAATGATGATATTTTTTTGTGTAATATATATATATATATATATATATATATATATATATATATATATATATATATATATATATTTCTTCAAATTTAATTTAAATAACTTTATTTTAGCAAATGACTTAATAATCGAATGAAATTTTATAAAAATTGATCAATAAAAATGAGACAAAAGTCAGGCTCTTATCCCCAAAATTGTGAGCCCATTGGGTAATCAATCAAAATAATTAAATGAAAACAAACGAACGTAATCATTTATATCCCCTTCCTATAAAAACACCTTGGGGGTACCTTTAGATTGGTAGGGAAACGATGAATAATACCTTCGCCCTACAATTCTGCGACGCATTCAAACAATGCTGGCAAACCCCATAATTAATATAAAAGTGTTTTTTGTTTCGTGTTTTAAAATTGCCTGTCACTCGATAAGTTAGGTGAAAGTTTACGGATAAATAGAGATAAATCATTTTAAAGGTAAAAAAAAAAACAAAAATAAATAAATAAACACTTGTACAATGAAAAATGTTGCCTAACCAGACACTCTCGGGCTGATTTTAAAATTTTTAGTATAGGTTGTGAAGTATTTGTAACCTTGATGTACCGCTGTGTTAACATAATAGCAATACTTCAAAAATATGACATATTTTTTAATAACTTATTTGGATGCAGGCGCTGAATCAAGGTGGATGAGATTTAAATTTTGACTATTGCACTGAACACGAATAAAAGTGTTATCCTACAGATGTCAAAAGCTTTTCTACATAAACATAAGAAAATGACGAAATTGAAAATTAGGCAAGGTCAAAATAGTCGTGTTTATTAATTATATGTACATTTCTTATAGATATAATGTCATACATTACCAAAAAGTATTTCTATAATAAAAATACAATCTTAATACTGAATTATGCACCTTTAATTGGCAACAATGCTTTCACATTGACGAATAAGAGTTTACCAGAACTTGACATCTTGTAAACTAAGATTGTTGAATAACTCCACCAAGCTCTTTTTTGTTCTCAAATTTTCACAAATTTTCTATGAGGTTTAAATCAGGGTCATTTCAGGATATTTATTTTCTGTTTTGCATAATCTGTTTCATTTTCGACTCATAATTTCCTGTTAAATATTCACATAAATATTGAATGTCATAACGTTATTAATCCAAAATATAGGCGCCACTTGTGTAATATGTGTATTTATGGTAAATCTAAGATAATATGTAGAAGAAATTTTGCATAGCTTCTAAATCCAGTATTAATAGAAAGAATATTGTGCTATTTGGTCAATGACCATTACAAATGTTCCCTGACAAACTGTAAATGTCCAAGTATTTGTTTTTTATTTATATATATATACGGAGACTCTAGCACGCAGTTTAGCTTCGCCAATTTGTTTGCCTGGTGCAAACGGATTTTACCTTGCAGCCTGTATTAAATAAGTGTCCTGTCTTAAGGTTTGTTTTTCGTACGTGTACTATTAAAAATAACTTTAAATTTAATGCAATTTAATGTCAATTCTACATTAAATTTAATGATTTTGTACCTAAAATCGTGAATAATTTTTACTTTAAATTTAAAGCAATTCATTCAAATATCAGTTCGTTGTACGTTAAATTTGATTCAATGGTATCTTAAATTTCAATAAAGTAACTGAAAAGATATCTGAACTTTCTGTACATTAAAATTAATTCACATGTACCATAACATTAAATTAAAGGAATTTATATTAATATTCATGGTACATTGCATGACATTCCGGGAGATGGCGCAACTTGCATTGAACTTTTTGTGTAGTATGATATAGGTTGCTTAAAGGACTCAATTTTCTTATGATGAGGTGTACATGTCTGCCGGTACCGATGGAAACCAATGATTTCGAAACCGATCTACAGATCACATTACCTACGGGAAAAATTTCCACCTTTTCCTGGTAGCAGAATTTTTTGACCTCATATTAATGTTGGTGCAGTAAATATGTGATAACATATCTGAAATTCAATGAACACTGGCTGTATATTTAATGTACATAAGTCACCTTAAAAAGTAATGATCAAAACTTTCAATTTAATGTATGATTACATTAGATATAATGGAATAAATTAATTTAAATTATTGTAAATTATTAAATTTAATGCATTTAATAAACGTTTATGAAATTTGCTTCCAGCACATTTACTTTAAATGTAATGCATTTCCTTTTTACAGTGTGACCACGTATTTTTGAGGTGGGCTGCCATTGTATAGCCTTTGAAGCTATTTTACCCGAAAATCGAACTGTAATTTAGAATTTAACGTAAGACATCACAACAAAAGGTGAACGTTAATCATAGTTTTTTCTTTCCATAATTCTGAGTAGAATTAAAAATAATATTTATTAACAGTATAATTTAAACACAAAAATAAACATATTGCAACGAAGGACTAAAATAACTTTTTATTACGCCCTTGTATTACAAGAAATATTATATCGATGATTCATATTTCTAGACAGTTCTTAACTTTTATGCTAGTACATTTTTTTTCTAAGAGGTTCTTTACGTATATAAATAGGGATAGGATATGAGTTATTAGATTGTTGTAGAGTTGAATTTGAATAGTGAAGATATTAAGAACTAGTAATTAGAGTTTAATTATGATAAAAATGTGAAGTAGTTAATACAGTATTGAATTTTCGTTAGTGAAAAGTGTTGTGTATTTATTCGGACCCAGTGAACGATATTAACAGAGATAAAATCGTAACAATATTTACCACAACACTGCTATTATTTTATTCTTATTGAATAAACGTTCCTTTAAAATTAAATATAATAAAAAAATTTCCTGCCAATATTTTACTTTATATTTTTTGCTAAAAAATATAAATATTATCTCTATTTCGTGATACGTTAGTCAATTATAGATTAAATAACATTTTTGTTTTTCTAAGATGAAATATTTGTTGAGAACACAATTATAAAGAAAATTTTATAGAAAAAATAAATAGGGTTTTTGTAACAAAACTGAAAAAAATGACAAAGTCATAATTTTTCCCCCTAAATTCGTATTTCGATATTATGAAAGGAAGTTTTCTTATATTCTGTTGTGTATCATTAGGAGGCGGAAAAATAATTATAAACGATTGTTGGCCAAATTTCAGAATTCGTCATAATAAAATGGTAGAAAACGGGACAACGAACATACAGTTTTACAACAAAGCGAGAATATAGAGATGGCCGATATGTTCGTAAGTGATTTTAGAAACAAATAACTTTTGTTATAGCTGATATATTTTCCTTTTCTTTCCAGATTTAGAAACTAGATACTTACGAGTTTTATTGTAAAGAGGTGCATTATTCAGTAGATAGGCGAACTTGAACAAGAACGGCTCGACCAATTTCAAAATTTCTACTTGCAAATTAACGGGGATAAAATTCTGCATGAAATGTTTTTTTTCTTATATTTTTTTGCAAAGACT
This sequence comes from Diaprepes abbreviatus, assembly GCA_034092305.1. Taxonomy (NCBI): domain Eukaryota; kingdom Metazoa; phylum Arthropoda; class Insecta; order Coleoptera; family Curculionidae; genus Diaprepes; species Diaprepes abbreviatus. The sequence continues at coordinate 12,570,881 of JASJET010000139.1, forward strand.
TTTAGAAAAAAGTTTGAAAAAAATGTAACATTTTACAATATACGTTGTGATGTTTCAAAAAAAAAAACTAAAATAAGAACGAGACGACGTTCCATTAAGGTCCTAATAATAAACAATATTATATACTTGTAACAGGAGCTTTTTTATTTTACGCCTGTTTTATTTAGACTTGGAATTTCGCTAAAGATTGCATGCCTCTCATCATCTATAGACATCGGTTTTAACCAAAGTCGCGGTTTCGCCAGATTTCTATATCGGTATTCTCTGTCGATTCTCGTGTTCGAGAGAATCTGTTTCTGTTGCAGTTTTGAGTGAATAATACTAATTTTGGGGATCTATCGTGTCGAATATTTTTTCAATAATTAGGACATGGATTTAAAAATATCTTGAAATACGCATTTTGACAAGTCTAGTATTGATATTTACTTGGTTGTACTAGGAATATTTTAGAACTGTTAAAGACGAAAATCAGTGATCATCTGTATTTTATTATTTGATTTGACCAATCTACACCAAAATCAGGTACCTATATTCTATATTTTTTATTATAGTCGTCGAGTCCAATAAATTAAATTGTTTCTATTACACGCGCGCCCTAACCTCTTAAAAAATTTCCATATTACTCAACCCCGCTATTTTCCTTTTGTTTCAGGAGCCATCAATTTAAAACCATGTAAGGTATTTCAAGCTTTGTCCAGCATTTAAAGCATTGAAATCATTTATTTACGCTTTACTTCAGTTTCTGTATGCTATTATCCCAGTTTTGAAAATTTCTTTGTTCTTTGTTTTTATGCGAGGCTTATTCCATGCTCCTGAAGCTTTGCAGGCTATTATCCCAGTCTTGAAGCTGTATGACAGTCTTTTGTTCCTTGTTTTTAAGCGTGCTTATCCGATGTTCTTGAAGCTTTGCCGTCCTTATTAGAGATACTATATACATTTCCGAAATTAAATATGTTTGATGGTGAATGTGTTGCGTGTGATTCCCTTTTGGGCACATATATCAAACTACTCACATGGGGATATTAAAAAATCCGAAATATTTCTAGATTCCAAGTATCCCTTCAGCCGAGACCATCTTTTAGTGACTGCAGCCCGACAGCAAGTACTCATAGAAAGATAAGTAGCTATATTTTTTGAATAAGAAAAATTGCAATTTTCGTTGACAACCTAGGTTATTATTATTTCTAATTACAGATAACAAGTAATTTTATTAAAGTAAATGTCATAATTTAATACAAGTATCTTGAATTTTATTTGGTTAATCTGAAAAGTCTATCTATAGAGACAAAGTTTTCTCGGCGATACCATTTTAGCAGTTCTAAGCTACAGATGGCGCCTTAAATTTGAACTTTTGATAAGAGTAACTTCAGGAAGTGCTGTGTTTACATTTTATAGCAAGTGAATCATTAAAACCCCGCCCATTTATAATTGTCACGATCATAAGAGCTAGCAGATTCAGGCACTGTGGATTTTTCAATGAACGGAACTTAACTTCATAACCTAGTTGACTTTAAATACTTATAGACCATGAGTAATTAAGTAATAAGTGTTAAATAACTCTTTGGTCTAGATTCAATTTCGACGACTCTAGCATGCATGCCAATTCCCCTTATAAAAAAAGAGCACTTTAAGCCCTCAGAATTCATGTCTAGGACAGGATTTTGAAAAAAAATTTCTTGTTTATTTGAAGATTGTAGACAATGTTGAAGATTGACTAAAATGTAGTTGTCGGATTTGCATTGTCTTCATTTGTGTCTATTTTTACGACGTTTCGATTAGGTTGTATCTCTAATTATTATCAATAAACTTTAGTACGGCTCTGCACTGTAATGTAGGTTTACATTATGTTTACTGCCTATAAATAACACAAATCCGCAAATAAGATATTCAAAGCATAACTTGTTAAATTTTGTCGCAAATCCATATTTTCCGTTAGGAAACATCTAAATATATACATTCGTGTAAAATAATGGTTCTTTTTATGCTTTACTATTTACAAACTGTATTCTATATCTGTTTTGAGGAAGTTATTTTTATATTTTATTATTCCAACACGTACCAAACAAGGTCCACCACTTAAACTTCTTACGTATTACTCCTAATTTTTAAGTGGCATTGATAAGTTACTGTTATCTCATTTACAACTATTAATAAAAAAACGGTTTAACCCTTGGGATTTTGATATATATATATATATATATATATATATATATATATATATATATATATATATATATATATATATATATATATATATATATATATATATAGGGCAGGATGTACAGTGCCTCATAAAAAATTCCACATTTCCAGGTGTTCCAGATGGATTTTCCAGATTTTTGAGAATATGGAAAAACAAGAACTCAAACAACGTTATTATATAACTTTCAACAAACATATTTTTTTATTCCAATCATTAATTCGCTTATAAACTTAAATTTATACTTTGGAATAATATAGTTTTTCAATATTAAATGTAAATAATCAAAACTTGTTCAATTCTAATCATTTCTGTTCAATTCTTGTTTTTTTTTTTTAAATTAACTTCATCCGTAAGCTTCTTTCTCTTTAACTGTAACTTGTTAATTTTAGCTGATTTTCCTTTTTTTTTCTCATTGTGGATACTTTCCTTCTTTCGCTTTTTGCTTAACATCAGCTTGATATCGACTATGAGCCATTTTTATATCTATAAGTAAGTTTTTATCAACGTCATACTCGCCACGCTAGAGTTTATCGCATCTAACCCATCAAAACATAATAGCCTTGACCTATTAAAGATTTCTGGTTTTCATTTTCTGCAATACATGTTTTATTGACAGTAACTCCACATTCAAGAGCTACATTGCCATGTGAGAGATCATAATTGTTTTTATAAAACTAAATAATCCAGCATTTTTTTCTATTCCAAACATTTCAATAGTACTAATCCAAAAGTGATCAAGCCTAGTTGCATTTTTTATAAAGGATTTCAGTGTTTCCTTGGTTGATTCTAAGCTAATAATTTTTCAAAACTTTATTTTAATTAAATCGGCTTTGCTAGCCTACCAAAGATTATTTTCTACTAAAATTTCCAGGACTATGGAAAGACGTGATTCGGCTATTTCAGCCTTCAAAACTATTGCCGGATCATGACAATTATGTTTTATAAACTCTCCGTTATTAGTTTTTTAATTCCATTATTTCTCGAGCAGTGTTAGTATAAATAATCTTTTTAAAGCAACTTTACTACTTTAATCTAGTTTAATATAGTTTGAAGTCAAAAGTTCTTCATTGTTTTTTAGCCAATTTTTAGGATGTTATTTTCATGTCTTCTAAAAACAATTTATTTTAACAAAATGCTTCAAACGATTTACATATACATCAGATAAATTAACAATCTTAATGAAGTTTTTACGTCATTTGACTGATATTCGGTTAAGAAAGGTTTCAACTCCTTAACAAATTCTATGAAAAATGCTAATGTTGTTTCGACTAATGTATCAATATTATTTTTCACTTCTGTATAGTTTTTAGAAGTAGGGTCTTTTTTATCTTTTGACATATTTAACATATTGAAAAACTGAAGGTATTATAATTTGCGATCATTCTGTTACCTCGTAGACTTCTAGCCAACATATCCCCAAAAGAGTAGATTGATTCTCAAACAAATAAAATAGAGATATCAAAACGTCTTCAATCTACCAATTTACTATTTTAAAAGTTGCTTTAAAATCTTTGTGTATAGTGTGTAATCTGCAAGTACCTCTGTTAATTAGTTTTTTTACAGTCCTCAATATCCTGTAAATCTTTTAAAAATTCCAAATTAATCTTAAGTCCGTCTATGGATATTTCAATAGTCTTTATAAACATATCTCTGTTTATACGTAAAAGCTTTCACTAAATTATTAGATGTTGTACGTTCTAGAAAAGCTTAGATATAATAACGAGTATATGCTTCACTCAGTCTTATTTTTTACACGCAAATATTTTTACGTCGACTTGTAAAATCTAAAAATTCCAGGTTTATATAAAAAATCTCCGATAATCTCAGGTTTTCCATGATGAAAAAACATTCCATGATAATTCCAGGTTTTCCATGATTCTAGACACTCCGATAATTCACTTTTTAAAAAATTTTGACTGTGACTTCGATAAAATTTAGAAAACACATATTACAATAATTTATTGTAATTTGTAGTCATAGATAAGTAAAAATTAGGCCATCAAATAACTGATCGCATAAACTGATAGTTTATGACCTTGAGTAATTTAAAATAATTTTTTAAAGGGGTAGATTTTGAGGTTATCGTGTGAAAGAGTCTTGTTTCAGCGTTAATATCGCAATAAATATTAAATTTTGACATCTTGTACTTAGTAAAAAAATATTTGGCCTATCTCCGTCACTACGTATATTATAAAATATAACTGTTATGCCTCCCCTGTAAATTACCTAATGTTTCTATAAAACGCTTTTATAATAATTTTTATAATATAGGCGCTATTGAAGAAGACCATATTGAATTTAAAGAAAACACGTTTTATGTTTTCTATAGAAATAAAATGCTTAGGGAAAATCTGGTAACACATGAACAACTAACAATAAAGCGAGAACAATAAAGCTTCACTTTATTTACCGAATCCTAAAAATGCTTTAGTTTGCGGCGCAAACATTTTACTAGGGACCGTATTATATTACTACTACTACTACAGTGTTGCATGTACTGAAGCTTTGCATTATTCCTGCTGCCAGCATCTAATTTTGTTCACAAACTGTTCATTGCAGATACAAATCTATAAATGTATTATTCAAAGCATAACTCGTTGAACTTTGTCGCAATGTAAATATTTCCTGTCAGGCAACATTTAGACATATACATTCGCGTAAAATATAAATGGAAATTTTTGCGCTTTCATTTGTAAAATACATTTTGTACCAGTACTAAAGTAACTATTTTTGTGCTATATTACATTATTGGGTCATAACGGATTTATTACATGATTTCGTATGATTTGGACAGTTGTTCATTACGGTGAATAACATGTAATGCGACAAAAAATGGCATTTTAGAATATCTTATAAAATTATAACGTTATAGTAATACCGGTAGAGTTAATCATCTTTTATTACAAGAATAAAGATTAATAATAATTACCCTCAGGACAGCATGAGCAATCTTTAATATCCATTTTTAAATTCTTCTATTTAATAAATCTAATAAGTATACCAACTTACATAATTAATACGGCAATAGAATTAAAAGTAGATATTTAGAGCGTATTCATTTTAAATAATACATAATCTATAAAAGTATGATACTAAAGTTTGTTTAGTCGCATAATTTGTTAGTTTATAATCTACCAGATTTATTAGGTATTTTCGTTAATTCTGTATAAAAAACAGTAAAATTAACAAACGACACAATATTCAATTGCAAACAGATCAAAGTTTTCGAATTCTTATTGTCTTTTTTACTGGAAAAAATGGATAGAGTATTCAAAAGTAACAGACTAATTATCCATTGACATTTTTTGGATCAAAGCTGTGATATCAGGAATCAAATAACCAGGAAAATGTAAGTATTAATTCTTACCCTTAAGTAGGCTTAAACAAAAAAAGGTCTCAGCATCAAAGGCGAGTGACAAACTCGTTGGAGATGAGCAGTAACACCAAGCCAGGAGCCTATAACGTTGACACGCCTTATACCATTCAGACTGACTTCGTTTGGTGTACAGACCATGGTACAGCAACCAGAATTCATGGAGCAACAACCAGACAACATAAGTGAGGCATTGAGGCTGCACATCACGTTATTCCCGGCAGAAATACTTGCTATTGAGAGACACTAACAACGGGTTACAGAAGCAGGACCATTCTCATTTTCTTCGACAGTCAGACAGCGCTGAAGACACTTTCATGTCACTAGATAACATATACTTAGTAGTTTTTTCTGAATTAAATTAAAAAATAATTTAATGACTGTTTTTCGCATATTTCATATAAAATAGCAACAGAACTATGATTATTTATCCTGCTAGTGCAATTATGATTATCATTCACTTTTAATAAAGAACAGAATATTGTATTATGAATCGTTACGAGAACAAAATGAGCTTAGCTTGGATTGCGATGAGACCCCTTCAAGGATCAATCAATCCGGAAGGCTTATACCCAGAAGATAAACTAGGGAAAAAACGTTGAAAGGCCCTACACCATTCAGACTGACTTCGTTTGGTGTACAGACCATCGTACAGGAGCCAGAATATACGAAGCCACAAGTGAGGCACTGGGGCTGTACACCACGTTACTCCAGGCAGAAAAACATGCTATTGAGAAACACTAACGAGGGGTTACAAGAGCAGGACCATTCTCAATTTCTTCGACAGTCAGACAGCGCTAAAGACATTTTCATGTCACTAGATAACATATAATTGGTAGTTTTTTCTGAATTAAATTAAAAAATAATTTAATGACTTTTTTTTCGCATATTTCATATAAAATAGCAACATAGCTATGATTATTCATCCTGTTTCACTAACCTGAACTAACCTGCTTGTGCAATTATGAATATCATTCACTTTTAATAAGGAACAGAATATTGTATTATGAATCGTTACGAGAACTAAATGAGCTTAGCTTGAATTCCGATGAGACCCCTTCAAGGATCGATCAATCTGGAAGGCTTATACGCAGAAGATAAACTAGGGGAAAGGCTGCTAAACCTGATTAAGACAGCCAACCTGTTCACATACAACAGATATAACACAATGAGTCACTAGGCTGTACTATAAGAGCTTATCAACCGCAGCCTGCTATGTCATCCAATCAATCAATCATACCCTTTATTAAAACGCCTATTTATCTTACCAAAAAAAAATGAAATTTTAATGTGGAAAATTTATTTTTATAAAATTATGTAGTTGAAAGTAACGGCACAGCCACAGATTATCTCATCTTAACCGGGTCATTCCCCTTAAAACTAAAATTTTATACATATATCAACTGGATTGAACCTAAGTTTATTGTTTACGTTGCACCGTGTCGTTTTAAAATGGTATTTTCTGTTTTATATGTGAAATAATCATGTATAAAATATTTTTGCTTAAAAATGGTACAAGGAACTCCCTGTGCTTGCCGTAACAGTACGTCGAAAACTGGAGAAAATATGGCTGTTTTTAAATTTCCTAAATGCACTTTGAGCATTTGAATATTGTCTTAGTATAAAAAGATTTATCCAGTGATTATTAAAAAATATATGTAATGAAATGATTTAAAGAAATTTTATTATACATTTATATGTAAATAATGTTTTTAGCTGTAAAGTCCTCGTTAGTTATTCGGAACCTATAAACAACAAGAAAAACAAAAGTAACTAATTTATTTTACTAGAATGTAATCAGTTTTTATCTACCATAATTTAAAAAAATATAGCACTTTCTGCAAAAAAAAAATGCAAGTATGGACACCTCATCATTCAAATTTTACTTTTTTTTTTTGTTAGAGTACATATCTAGTGTAATATTTCTTTCTAATTTTACCCATTACAATGAATGTAAAATTTTTATTAACTCTAGTATACTGGGACATTTAATTGCGAGTCGTGAAGTAAGCGAGGTAAGCTGTCGCATCTGCAAGATGATAAAATGTATTGCACAGCTAACTGAACAAATGTCACTAAAATTCTAATACTTTGTAATAAGCCCCTTTCTTTTCATGACTTAATAAAATGTCTTTCTATGGAATAAACCAATTTTCGGGTAAATTTTTCATTTACTCCATTCCTGAAAAATATGGGTATGTTGACAGTTACTCGAAATATGATGTATTCTAATGTGTTTTTTTTTTTTAAATTGTTTCATATATTGTCAATTTGGGTTTAAGTCTGGTGATTGTGGATGTGGATTTAATTGAAGTAGCATGTTATAAATTTATCATTGTGTAACAACATAAGCTGTGTTCTTCGGACCCTTGTCCTGTTGGAAAAAATAATCATGGATCAGATTAAGTTTTTCAGCATTTTGAATTTATTGTTGTGTAATATATTCGAATATTAAGTGGTTATTTTCCATTACTCGATTAATAAAACGAAATTACCAATTACCAACATCACCTGTCTTACATCTCCAAATTGAAGCGCAGCTTCTATCATGCTTAAGAGGTTGTTGCTAATTTTTTATATGTAATACCGTATGTGGTTTTCTCAACACTACAAATCTTCCATTCGAATGAAAAATATTGAATTTGCTTTATCTAAGAATATAATTTTTTCCCAAAACATACTTGTATGATTAGCTTGTTGATTTGCAAAATCTAATCGTTTTTTCTAACTGTATTAATAAAAGATTTTTGGTAACAACTCTAGCTCTACAACCTGCGTTGTGCAACATATTGCGAACTGTTTTCGCCTATACTTCATTATTATCCTGTCCTGTTGTGTGAATTTCATTTACTCTTCATAACAATCTTCCTTTTCTCCCTTGACTCGGACGTGCTTTGTTGCTATACCTTTAAAATCTATTTCGGAATTTTAAAGATTTTACAATGCTGACCTATACGCATCTTACTGCCACGGTTACTAACAGGAGTAAAATTTTTATTTGGTTGTAATTGTATGTACTTTATCTCAATGGGCAATAGCAAAACATGCAGTTTATTTTTATTTTATATAATGTATGGACGTTTTGGTTAAAGGAATAAAATTAATTATCATCCATAATTAAAAAAATGTGTACTATGCCAATTCTTATGTACGCTCTGTAAATGCCATCGTCAACAGACAACTTTACTAACAACCAACTAATACGTTCAATTTTTCAACACCCTCGGTAATAAAAGGAACATAAAATCGAAATTCTTTTACATCACCCTTGGCATTTCGTTCCCCTTTTTCTTCGGCTTCGATAACACTATTCTGTTGTTTCCTGCATTTAGTAACAAATCGATAATATTGTCTAATACAGAATTTTTGTTTTCAAACTTTCCAAAATAATAATTTTAAAACCAAACATTTTTTTTTGTTATGGACTTACTTGCTTTAATGAAATTTATATGCAGCAAGACTATCTAGTAAGTTTTTTAATGAGTCATTCGTTGATCTATACAACTGTAAATTGTATGCTTTAAAATGGTAACAAAAAGCTGAAAATTTCGTATGAAGAGTAGGTCAAGTCATTAGATGTATAAAAGATACTGATGAGCGTTTTCCGATAATTAATTCCAATTCAAAGATGAGCTTCTAAATGTAAGACAAATTAATGTCGACTCGAAAACTTGGGGCCTATGTAAGTTTCATGTGTTTTCCAAAATCACACAACTCGTGGATTTGAATTTGATCGATCACAGGTTCAGTGAAATATCGAGAATTGGACAATTATTTCGTTTATGAATGAGCCTAAAATTTAATTATGGAAATCAGATGAAATCTCGCCTATTAAGTAGTTGGTGAATAGTACGCCAGCTTCAACTTCAAACAGGGCGCTCGTTTTGGAGAGGGTGGAGATATTAGTTGAGAGAGATGCACCGAATCCGTGGATGTGACGACAAAAGACGGTTGGTTTGCAACACAACATGAATGGAACGCAATTTCTTAAGAATATATTTAGTAACATGTCGATAAGGACAAAAGCAGTAATTAGAGCTCGAGGAATGAAGGAACACAGGTTACTATGCTCATATATTAATCAAAAGAGAGAATAAAGTTTAAAGTAAATAATGTCAATTTTGATAATGTTTATTACCATTTTTTTCATAGAACTTAATATTAATCACTTAAATTCCTTAAAATGTTTCTTTCGAGTATACAGTAATTAAATGACTTAATCAAAATTTGTTTACTCTAAATGAAAATTTATAAATATTCGATAATTTTTACGGCTATTGATAAATATAAAAATCCACCTCCTCAACAAAATGTCATATATGTACCTCCTATGGACAGCATTGTTTTACCTTACATACACCGAACCACCGACAAGATTGTCAGATTGCTTCGAAAATCAAACAATTGGACAATTTTCAATACATGTAAGAAAGTTGGACAATGTTTGAAGTCACCAAAGGACGCAATACCATTTCAAATAGAAGGCTTTTACAAGATACCTTGTTCTTGTGGTAAAGCATATGTAGGTGAAACAGGAACATCTATATCTACGAGGCTTAAGGGATATAAAAGATGTATAAAAAAGTAACAAATTGTACAATCTGCAGTAGCTGAACATCAGCATTGCTCAGGTCACACTTTTAATGTAAAAAAAATTAAGGTGCTAGCATCAGTGTCTGGTTTCTTTAAACGTAAAATTAGATAATCGAAATTTGTAAATATCCAAATAATATTAATAGATACAGGTTACATTCTACATCACACGTGGAAATCGAGAGTAACGCTGGATCACGATTCGCTGAGCTCCAGTCGGGTAAAAATACTCCTCAATAGTATTCAGTGTTCTAATTTCCTGGAATAAAGATCCTGAAGATGCCTCGTGCAGTCGTAGGCGAAACGTCGGATTATAATTCCAATTTGACACGATCTAAATCCAAGAACCATGATTTTGATTCGATATTTTTGTCTCTAAGTGTAAATAAATAGAAATGTTATACAATTCTACATTCATTTAAAAAATGTCGCTTTCTTTGCTATTGATGGTAAATCATTACTTTCGCAAATTATACACATTTTCTTAAAAATGGTTTTACTTTAATAGTAACTATCAGCTTGTGACTTTCTTAAATTTTCTAATTTTCAGTTAAAATATACCAGACTTTTCCTCCTCGATTAGTCAATGCATGGGTTCGGCGATTAAGGCGCTAGGCTGAGGTGACACACGAGACTCGGTGGGAGGCGTAGTTCGATACTACGCCAAGCCAGATTTATTAAAAAACCCTTTATAATTTTCGTTGCCAGTAATTTTTGTTTGGGAAAAATTACTTTACATAAAATTTACATTTCGCTACTATATGGAAATGTTAAAAAATGTAGTAGCCTCCTTGAACTGACGTATAGTTATGTTACATTCTGAAAAAATTTAGTGCGGTCGCCATAAAACACCCGGCATATTGGGGATTACACCACCTTGGCGCCCAAAAAATGGATATAAAAATAAATTTTTATTTTACCCATATACGTACTACTCATGTAAAGTTAAAAGAAAAACTAATAAAAAAATAAAATAAAATAATTATTAAAAATATAATTTTTGTAATTAAACGTCAGAACTTTTGATTAGAGTATTGCTGTACATATGTTTAGCCTTTTTAGGGCTCTCTCAAGAATACTTCAATTATACTAAAACTAAAATGAGTTTCATTGGACAAAATCTATCTAGTTTTATGATTTGTAACTAACTGTCTATTTGATTTTTTAGCTGTTCGTATATGCAATGAGGATGTAAAATAAGCTTATTATTTAAAAAACGATAAGTTCTTTGAAAAATCGTTCGGACACATCGGTTTTTCCCAAGGAACTTGGAAGGGATAGAAAAACTACAAAAATAGGCTAAATGCGTAAAAAAGTGTTCCACCATGCAGAAAATAAATGTCATAAATTGACATCGACTGGCTATGTGGAGCAAGCGCAAAAAGAAATTTCGTAGTAAATTTGTTGCATGAAGTTAGCAATGTGAGAACGGGAAACCAGGGTTGGGTTTGCGACACAATCTGCGTCCCGGCGTATTCTTTATGCTTAATGGGGTTGTTTGCCATCGTCCTCGACGCTTATTTTCTTTGTTGTGCGGTGCAGTATCATTAGTTAAATTTCGGAATTTCTATTTGTGTATGATGTCAAGACATTTGTATAGACTTTAATTTATAACAATGTATCCGTGTATGGTATTTTTTTGTCAATCGCGTGGTTCGATCCCGGAAATTCATTATTTTCGGTAAGTACCTACGTTTTTTTAAAGAACATCACTATGTAAGATTATACGAAGATCTTTTAATAGATTGACGATTTTAAAGTTTTGTTTGCGCTAGTCTGTAGTTTTTATCATTTTTTTCATTTCATTTTTTTTGATCAGAAATTAATTATTTTAAAGTTTAGAAGTACATGGAAAACACTTTACTTAATAATAACATAAAAGGGGAGTAACATATAGTTAATCCCTATGGCCAGATCCTTTTTAACATTGTAGATAAGATTTTATTTAGAATTATGTTTAAATTTCTTTTAGGGCAGTGTTTATTTCATTAGTCGTTTTATAACCTGAACTTTTTTAAATTGCAAGTTTTCAATATAACAACATAAATAAGAGGTTTCTCAAATCCAGTCCTGTCCCTTGACCTACTGCGCAGCATAGCCACATTGAGGGGAGTACAGAGTTATGTGAGGAACCAAATTTAGTTTAAGGTATTCTCCGTCTTTTTATCTCTTCTAACTTCCTTGGTTTTTCCCAATATATTATATCATACCGGGTAACTCGAAATGATGACCCCAAATTTTTTGTGCACTTTTAGACTCTGCAAATTCTGAACATATTTTCTATTACATGTCCTATATGTGACCGTTTTTGATTTATCAGCATAACTGATTCAATGACCTATTCTTTTGTCATATTTTGTCAAATTATCACGTTGGGTTGATTTTAACTGAAAATGAAACCTACTGACGTACGGAGGATAGGAACCCAAGAAAAAGTGTGTCAGTTATTTCAAGAAATTGCCTAATCTTCCTTCTATTTCACGTCGTGAAGGGACCTATTGAATGGTTTCTAGATTTAAACTCTCTTTTTTTTGAAGTTAAAAAAGTACTAAGTCTCAAGATGAAAATTTTTTTAAAATCGCCTTCACTCGGCGATGCCTAGACTGTACATGACGTGTTCCATTGTTGCAGCGAAATGTTCCGATTCCTTTTGAGCAGCTCTTTTTCATTTTCTGGCATTTTGAGACTCTTTTTGGGATCTCATGTTGGCTATAGATACCAGCTAAAAATCCAACTTGGATAATTGCCCTAGGGCGCTTTGGCCAATTGTAAGGTTTAATAATTTTTATAATAAAAGTGCCGATCTTTACACTACTGCGTAACAAAGTAAACTGATTCTATGACGTTGAATGTTCCGAGAGTTTAAACTGTTTCCGATTTTATGCTATCAGTTATTTTCATCTTCTGAAATTTCTTGAAGTAATCTCAATTATAAAGTACTAATTTCAAGTATCTAATGTAAGATAATATTCACCAATACTTTTGGTCAAGGCTCTGACCGGCTTGCTCGTTACCTGAGTTTCAGGCCGACGCCCTGCCACGTTCACTTCTAACTGTTATAATTAAATAAATAAGTCGAATTTTGAAATGGTTAAATGCTGAAAATATTCCTAAAAGTAGACAATTTATATAGCCATAAAAAAAAACAAAAATTTGACTGACTGATTTTTGAAAATCTCAACGCGGTGTAACACCTTAATATTTCAATTACACATATTGAATTGTATTATTTTCATGACTATAACGGAATTCTAATAATAAACACATCGTAACATCGGCACAAAAGATGTCGAAATTTTTTACTTATCCAGATAAACACGCTTTTGTAACCTAATTCGAAATTGAAATTTTGAAACAAAGCAATTTCAACGTCGGTTCTATGGAAATTTCTTGTCTCCAAAACTGTTGGAAGACTTCATACCTTCTCAAAAGTTAGACAATACCACCCTAGGAAATCTTATTTTAATGTCGCGAGGGTTGAAACTTGAACAGGAAAGACGTGAAACTACTCGGTTTAAATCACCCCGGGAGATGCTTGCTCTGTTTATTAAAATTAGAATGGAGGAGTAATGGTGGAAGATGGATAATACTTTATTAAGGTTATTCTATTCCATTTCTTAATGTAATGATGCATCTGAAGTTCATTTGTTCTCCAAAAATTGTATAAGGTGTTTGGATAAGGGTAGAGAGCGGTCATTATTTCGAAAACCGTTTAAAATATTAAAAGAGTTAAAAACAAATTTTGACGATTTGAAAATATACATATGGCTAAAATGTCGGTAATTATACGGGGTTCTTAAAAAAGTACGATAAAAATTTAATATATTTCTTCTGATAAATTTCGTAAATATACCATTTTGCATTAGACATTAAATCATATTTATTTCAACTACTTTTATATTACAGTTTAAGAAGTATGACCTTCATTTTACAAATTTTTAGAAGACAAATACAATATTGTGCACCAGATAGGCTATTGCCGTCGCGAGCCTATATGGAGTACCTTTTGAGATACATTGTCTCAATATATGACGATTTAGTTAGCGTAAGTTATGAAAGCATCTGAAACTCTATTCGGTTTTCGACTTAAATTAAAACCTTCATGATTAGTCAGATATTTTACATTATGTATACTAAAATCTGCGTCGGGAGATGAGTTAACAAATGTTGAAAACCAGATCAAAATTCACTAGGTAGATTTTGAGATTAGCCTTGTCATACGTGATATGAAAATGTCACTGATCTTCCAGATTGTGGTTCATACGTGTGACTGCAAAAAATTAAAATACGGTAATTATTCAAGCGTTCCAAAAAAAAATCCACATCTTAGTCTGCGACAAAGTATTTTAGTTCGAAAGGGAATAGCCTAAATAATATTCCATAGCAATATGATGAAAATGTCATTAACTATAGAACAATGAGGTAAAAATGGTTAACGTTTGAAAAGCACATCTAAAAAGTTTAGCCTGGGCACATAAGAACATCAAAAGAAATTGGTGAAAAAAAAAACTTATCCTATCCGACCGACATAAAAAGTCAACTTGTTTGCGAAAGAAAGGTATATGCTATAAAAGAGGTGAACTGGAGTTTAAAACTTTCGATTAACTTATCTAAAAATTTAAATTTTTTTCACATTTCTTATTACATTGGTCTTCGCCAGTCAAGTAACTAAAATAGCACAGACGCGACGTTATAACTGTCACTGCAAAAACAAAAAAACTTATTAATTGGAAAAATATCCTTAATAAAGTTCTGAAGATGAAAGAAAATACAAAATTGTTAATTACTATTTTCCGGCAAATATTCCATTTTTTATTCGGTCTTACGACCTCAATCCCTTAGAGGACACTGGTAAAACTTGATTTTCTTTTGGACGAAATTTTAGCTAATTTAACTTGGCAACAGAGTGCAAAGATAATGACTTTAGTGAACTGGAGTCAGAGACAAAGGCTAAATCAACTTAAATAAAATTGTATTTAGACCTTTATTTTAGGTTCATCGTTTCTTGTCGCTGTAGTGGCTTCACACACAACAAGAATGTAATATTCAAGGTAAAAATGTTCAAAATGTCTTTTTTTATTATGTAAATTGGTTGGATTCACAGATTTTTTGCTTCATTTTAGTAACAGTGACTGAAGTATGAGTTATTATTTATTTATTTTTCTATCTCCTTGAATAAAGTTAAATTTATCTAAATTCCAACCATAAAAGCAACCAAATATCAAAAAATATTACACTAATTTTTGATTTTTTTCTGAAATTATTCACATATTAGTAAATAATATAAAAAAATCTGTCTATATATCCGGCCTAATTACTAAAACTACGGAATAAATTTTAATCCGGTTTCCATAATTATAAGGAAAACAATATCTCGATATATAATGTAAAGTAGTCGAGTAATGATAGTCCCAAATAGTAGTTCGGGAGCTTTCTTAATATGCTAGTTAAATCGCTTGAGATACACTAAAACAACGTATGACGGAGCTGTAGTGTAGCCCTGTCACACGAAGCATTCAATTAAAATCTGTTTGTTCTGGTTTCTGGAGGAAAAAACGCTTAACACGGCCCATAACCACACTTTATAGAAAAAGAAACCGACAAATCATTCACTTTCAGATTTGTAAAACATTGTTATGACATAGCTCACATTTAGTTTTCAAAACATCTGCTGCCTGATAAGGTCCTATATCTATTATTGTGGAACTAACATCTTACCACCACTTTCCGGCAAAACTTGACTTAAATAGGAGTTCAAATAAGGCTGTCTGGGAAAGATATCGGTGGATCCCACTAATGAGTCCACCACCGATGTCGGAACAAAACATCCTATCACTTTGACGGTGGTTGAAAATTAGATCGCTTAGTTATATGTCCTTAACACCTGGGGCATTGCTAAAGGCGACATGGCGCCCAAGTAGGGACGGCGGCAGACAAAGGTCTAAACCGCCGTTGGCTTTGATTAAGCCTGATCCAAATTTCGAAAGATCACCTAGGATGTCCGTTCCACATTTCCTTTATCAGGCCTGTGCTTTCTTACGGCTTGGACTTTCTATGACAGTCGAAGTCGGAAAGCAAATGCCTTAGGACGTATATTGTGGAACTAACATCTTACCACCATTTTCCGGCAAAACTTGACTTAAATAGGAGTCTAAGTTTGTGGAAAGTGCAAATAAGGATATCTGGGAAAGATATCGGTGGGACAGACTGATGAGTCCACCACCAATATCGGGACGAAACATCCTGTCACTTTGACGGTGGTCGAAAATTAGATCGCTCAGTTATATGTCCTTAACACCTGGGGTATTGTTAAATGCGACACTATCTAAATGCTGCAACTTGAAGCAAAGGAGGTTGCACATTCCTCTCTTAGAATTTCATGCTTAATATAAAAAAAAAAACAGTTCTCGATTTAACCATATTGATATTCGACCTATTCTTGTTCAGCTGGACGTAAACTGTAAATAGATATTTCTGGATAAAATATAAGATAATAATAAAGATGATAATTAACGGTAACAAGAAACTTTTTACGGAGGATACTCAAATCAGGCCATGATAGAAAATATTCACATATTAGTATCGAACTACTTGTTTACGTTGGTGAACTTGTATCCAGAAACGGAATGCCAGATTATTTCGTCCGGAAAATATCTGAACTATATCGTCAAAGACCCTAAAAACAGAATGACCAATGCAGATATGGATGTCAGGAGTTAGAGACAATCTATCGCGAGGATGTCAAATGTCTGCAGGAAAGCTAAAACTTTTACAGAAAAAATGTACTATAAATAAAACCTAAAACCTATTCTAGAAAGTAACGGGTTGAAGACAGTTTTTCTAGGCGAGAGACACTAAGTGATGTCTCCATTCCAAAAAATCTAAGGGGCAAGCAAAATGAGAAAGTCGTTGATGGTTGGTTCATATATACTTCTAAAAATTATCAACTATCACTAAGAATTTTCACTAAACCAACACTTACACACATACTTCCAAATCTAACAATTAGCAAAAATTAAGGATGACCAATCAAAATCGTCCATAAATATTCTACCTATCTAAGCTAAAAGTAAAACGATTCTTTTTTTGCTTGTCAATTGTGGTTGTTTTATGACACATTTGTACTAAGTTTTATTTGTTTATGAGGTCATTTTTTATATTTTTATGTAATTGTCAAGTTTTCCTTCAGCCGATAAGATCCAAAAGCGGATACGAATTAAGCCGACTTTATAAAAAGTTAAAAGTTGACTAACTTCTTAGCTGATAATTGATAATTGTTAATTTTCAGTTTCAAGTAAAGTTTATCATATAATATGCAAATAAAAGTTGATAGTGGAAATTCTTAGTGGTAATTAATAATTTTTGGAACTATGAACCGCTCCTATACGAGGTTCAAAGCACAGACAATGGGGAATGAATAGCATTCAGACTATTCCCATAATCGACATCAGAAAACTGGGTATCAGTGAGCATCTATCTATATAGGATTATGCAGAAGGCGGTGCTACTCGGGACCGCCCGATTTACTCGAAGTTTTAGTGAAAAGCATCAGACCACAATGCTGGGGCCCGATAACTTGGAAAGGATCTCGTCGAAGCTCAATTCTTTTGATATCCCAGTATATTTGGGGCGAGTGAATGTTCCTCAGAGGGAGTGCGAAAGCCATTTGGGTAAATCCAATAGATAAAAATAATACGTTTGTAAGTTCCAAGTAAAAAAATGATTGCATTCACGTCCCTAGCTGATTTTCAGTATTCTACCAAATAGCAGGGACTATTACAAAAAAATCAAAAATTTTAAATCAAATGTGAACCAATGTGACAAAAAAAAAAATATAAATATATTAAAATATTTTTAAAATGCAAAAGAATTAAGTTACAGAAAAGTAGAATTATAGAGGAGGTTCTTTGCGAAAGAAGAGGAAAATGAAGAAGAAATATGATATTTAAGTAGATTTTTTATTATATAAATTTTTCGTATAAGTGAGGTGACATTTTAAATCTTAATATTTTATATAAAAAAGCAAATTGAGTAAAGAACACGTCTGTCAAAAGTATCAAGCCACCTTAGATCAGACTGTGTAATTTAATTTTCCTTCATGCTGCATTGTTATTTCATAGCTCCCATTTAGATCAGACTGTGTAATTTAATTTTCCTTGATGTTGTATTATTTAGATTTGAATGATAAAAATGTCACTTCTTATGTCAATATCTCGAAAATAATTTACTTGAATGTTAAAAGTATATAATAAAAAAAATCTTAAAAAAATGATAACTTTTCGATAATCGTTTATTTTTTTCTCACAATTATTTTAGATTCTTTTAAAAAATTGCAAAGTATTTACTATTTTTCGATATCTTTAACATAAATTCTGAAAACCAATATATGAAAAAATCCTATACAAGCTTAAAATCTCGACGGTTCGAAACCTCAGAACCCTTAACAGTTATATTTTAACGGAGCTTTAATGTTCGACAGTTTCAAGGATTTTCTCCCTCTTTGTGAAATTCTACCCGTCAAATAATTTTCACGATAGAAAAATTCGATAGTCAAGTAAAAGTTCCAACAGTATCTGATGTCATCAAATGATTAGGTTTGGTTTACAGGGTTTAGAAAAAACAGGTGTCAAGTTTGCGGTAGACTTTTAAAGTTATGGAAAGATCAAGTTAATATAATTTGGACAAAACTTTCTTACCAAGATACAGGATGTCAAAACGAAGTTTTAAAATATTAAGCTAATAGCATATAAATTAAGGAGGGAGAACATGGTTGAATGCCCTGTATATATCGAAATGTAACAGGTGGGTCCAAAGGTCCCGAGACTAACATATAATTCAATTTTATTCATCAACATAGTTTTCTTATAGAATGATACAATCATCCCAGTGCAGCTGTAATATTTCTATGCCTTTCCTATGGAAGGATTTGTCCAATCCTTCAAAATACGCTTCAGTTTCGGCGATCAGCCATATCTCTTTCAGGCGAACTTTTCTTTGAGGTTTGCGAACAGGTAATGGTTGTTGGGGACCATATCTAGAGAATATGGTGGATACGGAAGCAATTCGAAGTGCTATTATTACCATATATTAATCGCCATTGATGATTTTTCTCTTTTTAAGATAGTCGATAAATATTATACCATGTGCATCCCAAAATATGGATGCCATAACTTTGCCAACCGGCTGCTGCATTTTTGGTTGCAGTGGTTGGCTTGCATTCTTTGCTGTCCACTCAGCTGATTGCCGATGTGACTTCGGAGTGTAGTGGTGGATCCATGTTTCATTCATTATTACATACCGTATGAAAAACTCTCTTTATTTAAGCAGCGCCAAACACAGCTCAGAATCATCAACCCATTGTTGTTTTGGTTAACTGTGAGCAAACGCGATCACCACTTCGAAGAGAGCTTTCGCATACTCAAATATTCGTATAAAATATGATATGCACGGTCTACCGATATCTTTACGATGTCTACTATCTCACGCACTTCCACTTTACACTTATTTAAACGATTTTGTAGATTTTTTATATCTCTACATTAAAGCGCACAGAGCGTTCAACATCATTTGTGTCTGTACGACCGAGTTTAAATTCAGCAAACCAGCTACAAATGGTTGCTTTCGACGGAATAGATTCCTTATAACACTTTTCAAGTCATTCCTGAGTTTTAACATTTTTTCTATTTCATCAACTAACAGTGTTTTATCAACTTACGAAATTGTTTCTTTCCACTGTTTTGAAAATACCAAAAAGTATGTCACTCAAACTTCAATATCTCAATGACCAATGCTCAAAACGTCATCAAATTTTGAAACGTATCGTTTAAAGGTTGGTACTAACTAAAAATCGTATGGATGTTATTAGAATCCCCATCGATTTGCCAGTATCGGGACTTTTCGAATCGTACATAAAGTGGGAGACAAGGCGATTATTAGCAACTATCGTCCAATTAGTGTAATAAATAGTTTTGCGAAGATATTTGAGATATATTTAAAAGACAGATTGGTAATTTTTTGGAAATGAATAACGCCATCTTTAAAAATCAATTTGGATTTACTAGTATATTGAGTACATCAGCTGCAATTTATGAATTTACTAAGTCAGTAGCCGAGAATCTTGATAATGAAAAAAAGTGTTTTACTGTCTTCCTAAATCTTGTTAGTGCTTTTGATATAGTGCCGCTTGACTCACTTTGAGGTTTTAAATGTTTATAATGTTAGAGGTTCTGTGTTGAGTGTCTTTGAGAGTTACTTAAGACATAGAAAACAAATTTTAAAAATTAATAATATCTACAGTGATCCTTTAGACATCAAAAGAGGGGTTCCTCAAGGGATAGTATTGGGACCGATTTTGTTTATTGTTTATAAAAAAAACTTTCTAACGAGCATGTATTTGGAGCCAAGGGCGGATCCAGCCCCTTTTTGGGGAGGGCGATGATACCACAAAAGTACAGTATGGCAAGCGAAAGCAAGTTATCGACAAGAGGAGAGACACCAGCAACATTCCCATTTCTAGTGTGAAAGGCAGGGTCGGGTCTATTTTTTTGAATTCGAAGCTCTTCAGAGGGGCGATCGCAAAAAAAAAACAAGTTGTCGACGGAAGGGAGGATGCCAGCAGCACCTGGGATCAAGTAAAAGCATCAACAAAAACTGATCCACTTAAAATAATAAATTGGTTGAATTCCTCTAAGCTCACTTTGAATGTTGACAAGACTCATTATATTACATTTTCGATAACAACATCAAATAGTCCAAACTAATCATATTGAAGCTGGAAATATCGTAATAAAAGATGTACCTAAAATGGGATAAGTAACAAACAGCATCAGAAAGTGAATTATTAAATTTTATATACTAAAAACCATATTCATTAGACAGCTTTTAATAAATATTAATTATTATAAAACATTAATAAAATATAGAGTAATTGTTTGAGGTAGCCTGTATCAAAAATCTTTACAACAACTCAAAGTAATAAAAAGTTATATTTTAAAAGTAATTTTTTGGAAACAAAAAGATATTCTAATAGGTTCCTTTATTAAGAACAAATTTTTGATACCCGTTCATTGTATATATTGCTTTCTGATATTTATGAAATTTAAAAATCAAATAAATCACTTTCCTGAAACGAGATGTTGAATGAATCTAAGGATACCAAACAGAATTAAGAACATTAGTCATAGATTTGTTAGTTATCTGGTTCCAAAGTTTTATAATAATATTTCAATTAGTATAAGTAAATGTGAAAAAAATTGATCAGCGTTGTAGTTCATATATTTTTCATAATACTAATCAATTTAAGCTTTTTTTGACAAAATATCCTATGGTTTACTTAGTGTGTAGGTTTATATAGTTTGTAGGTATTTCTACTGATCAATTTTATTGTTCATTAATTATGTATTTTATGACTGTTTTTTGAAATTGCTACGGTATTATTCATATTATGCACGTACAGGTATTATATTATCTAGGGGCATAATTACCTAATATTGAAATGTTAAATATGTTGGGGACTGTACTGAAACTGTTCGTAATATATTATTATTATTATTATTATATGTTAATAAGACCTATGTTCATAATATTCATAATAACTTTCCGAAATCTTTTGAAGTAGTACATCTTTATCAGTGTCTTAGCATAATAATATTTTGTCAATCTTGTGTGTATTCAAATAAATTGATGTACTTAACTGTAACTTATAAATATATAAACAGATAAATAAACATACAAACATGAGAAATAAATTTACAATTAATGGAATTTTCTTTTTTTTTTTTTGTCAGCGGACCCATGTCAATTCATTCGATGACTTCAGACGTAGTTAGACCTTTTAGTTCAATATCAAATTTCCCAATCTCGGAAATTACTGACGGGTAGAATTACACAAAAACGGTTAAAGATCTATCGACCATCTTGACAAACCAAAAATAGGAAAAAAAAATGCCTACTTAAAAGTTCGATGCACGTAAAAGTAGTGGTGAAAAAAGTAAACTTACTTTAAAATTAATTATCATTCGTACCTTAATTTTAATTATGACACATCTAAATTCGACCTACACAACTATATCTTTCAAGAGCACAACGCAGTAATAAAACACTGTTCGAATATTGTCGACGATATTAGAGCAATAGTTACTTACATTGCGGTAATATCGTTATCGAAACGTTACCGAAAGGTCACGGAATTACCGTACATCTAAAAGATAAAATATATAATCATTCTTTTGTCTTTTTTCCTGCGTTCTTCTTGCTGCCTCTATATTGGTTATTCTGTATGTTTATGATATTTTAAGTATTCTACTATACATCAATAACCCTTTCCAAATGCCTCAAACTTTCTCATATCGATCTAAAGTCCATGTCTCGACTCAGTAGATAGCGTCTTATACTTATTTTTAATTTTAGACTTATTTCTACATAATACTCCCCTCATTTTTAAGGAGCATTTTGAAAGTTGATATCAGCCAATTATCACTTATTAAACCCGTCGACTATATGATAGTGAACAAGTTTACTGTAAGATATATAATTGACTCGTCCACTAATTTAATGATTTCTAATGGCAGCGTATTTGGACCTGGATCTTAGAAGAACTATTTCAATATAAAGATCTATCAAGGCAACAGAAAGTCAAAAAGAAAACAATGAACCAACAATAATCAAAGTAATATATGTCATTCACAAATGTAAAAGTGGAAAAGATCCAGGTCCAGATTTTTTTATATTCTACGTCGTTTTTGAAAACTCTAGGTAAATTAAGCTGAAGTATTTTTGGAATTATCCAACTCTGTTTTGCTTGTTATTTCCCCTGGATTCTATTAAAGAATTTTTGAAGTTTTCCCATTTTTTCATTTGTTTTATAAAATTTGTTTAGTTGTCTTGTGATAAAGTTTTTATATATTTTAGTTTTTCATACTGTAAGATGGTTAAAAAGAGTCCTGTAAAAAAGATAAATTTTATTCACATTAAATGTGTGCTACTGATGAATATTATTAAGGTAGCTGAATAATAAACTTTTTGGAACGCTTAAAGCAGAGAAATAAAAGCAGAGAACTAGAGTATTACTTCCAAAGAGAAAATCCCGTGGAAAATCTACTTTCGCGCTTAGCAGGATACAAAGGATTTAAAATAAGGCAGACGCTTATTGTTACTTCATAAAGGGAGTTTTTTCGCGTTTTCTTTGTTTGATATTACTCCCTAGAATCTTTTTTTACTTTTTCTCGTTATGAGAGCAGCAGTCTTTATAAGACATAAGAGCGAAGTATCACTTTTGCAAACCTTTTTTAGAAATTATAAATGCCAAGAAGTTTATTTTTTTGATACAAATGAACAAAATTAATGATTTACGGCAATGATTTATCTACTTTTACCGTTGAACGAAAAAGAAATATGATAAATGCTATAGAAAAAATAATTGGATAATTTACCTGCCTGCCATCTTTAAAGAGTAATACAGCTGATATCTATATAATATCTTTATTTTATTGTAAAGAATTGAAACAGGGATTAGTGAATCGGATGGAATAGTTTTTGATAAAAATGCATTTGTTTTTAAAAAGTTTCCATCTGATAATTCCGAACCGATTCACATTTTACGCTAGACACAAGGTCATTATAAAACAACTATTTTATGTTTATCTTGCCAAACAGAAAAGCTGGAAACATTATACATGTCAGGCTTCAATATTTCATCGCCTTTATTTTACCCAATATCATCTGCTCCTTTTTTGATCAAGTTTCATCCCATACAAACAACACACATACAAAACAGTTTTGTGTTTCCTCACACCCGCACAGTCTATTATTTTTATCACGCCAATATGTTTTTATTAAATTTGCGATACTCGGATTTATTTGAACTTTCACTTTATGTTGGATCTTCTTTGAAAATTTGAGACAGGACAGGCCTATAGACTCGTGTATGTTGTAATGATGGACTCTGAACAGGTTATGAGGGTGAGAAAAACCACGTTTGGCTTTTAAGCCGGATTTTTAGGAATTGAGAAAATGACCCGAGCTAATGGTCAAGTAGCCAGTCACTGATGTATCGATGGCGTTGCCGTGGTGTGACGGTCAGACTGAGTTATCAGAGTGTTGGTGGATGTTGTTGCTCTGTCTAGATATTTGGTTATAGAGTTTCTAATGAAATCATGAAAAGTTTTGTATCGAAGATCCATGTAGATGATAGTGTTTCTTACGTAGCACGGGGTTCCGCAGACCATTCTGACGACTTTGTTTTGAAAGCTCTCTATTCGTCTGAACCTGCTTCTACCTGTGGTGATCATGTTGGAGCACCAAAGGATAGAATGGATCTAAAAAAGAGCTTGTAAACTGTTATTTTGTTTTTAAGGTTCAGTTTACTGTTGCGGTGCAGTAACGAATAGAGAACCACCAAGACGTTTTCGATTTTGATAGGATATTGTTGGTGTTTTCTAGTCAATTAAGTCTTCGGTGGAAGACCACTCTCAAGTATTTCGCTTGATCCCGCCAGGGAACGCGAGTATTGGAGATGATTAACTGATTGTCCGGAATCAGCAATCTAGATCTACTAAACATTATGGCTTGCGTTTTATTCAGATTGAGCTTGATTATCCAATCAGCCATCCATCCCTCTAACTTGTTAATATGACGCTGTAGCCTAAAAATTATAAGACGAAAAGTCCCTGAGGATGTCACAAATGCAGTGTTATCAGAAAACAAGTAAAATTTGCTGTAATTATCTATGGGAATATCAGCTGTATAGAGGCTGAAAAGAGTGGGGGAAAGGAGGGAGCCCTGCAGTATCCCAGCTCCTATAGACTTGATATCTGAGACAGCATCATCCGATGACACCACAAAAGATCTATCCTAAAGGCAATTTGAGACTAGTCTCATGAGGTAGCTCGGTACTCCTAGCCTTATCAGTTTGATAACAAGTCAGTTATAACATACTTATCGAAGGCCTTTCTGATATCAAATAGGATAGCGCCTGTGTGGAATTTTCTATTAAACCCTATATAATCATCGATGCTAGTTTGGTGGTCTGTTGAACGCTGTTGTGATTGCTCCAACTTTAACTTTGTTTTTAAATTTTTAAATCAGGAAATGGCAGTAATTCTTTTATTCTAATTTTCTTTTAAAAAGTAAGCACCAAAATAACAAACACCGCGGCAGAAAAATAAATAATATGCAAATACCTCAGTAAATACATAATAAATAACTAAAACTGAACATAAAATAATTTATTTAAAAAGGTTCAAACATAACAAACATTAACACCGAAATAAAAAACTAATGTCAACTATCACACCGAAAAACGAGTTTTTTATTCGATTTACTTACGGATGTTCGATACTTCCACTTATTTTAAGAGGATTCGATGAAACTTGTTGGAAACATTTTTAATGTTGTCCTAAAGCTATATGAATTTTATCAGAATTTTTGTCAGTAAATTTTTTAAGAAAATTGATCGAGAAGTGAGCATGAAATTATATGGGAGCGCAAGGTAGGACTAAATTTATTCGTTGAAAAAACCTTTTCCAATTAACAATATTGATGAATTCGATCGACCGTGGGGATCAGAAAATATACTGATATAGCTTTTTCAATATAGACTAGTTTTCAGGAAACGAGTAATCATTGAAACTTTATGTGACAACGGTGGATGCGTTCTCGAATACTTATGATACTCTGGAGGGCACGGCGCTCATACACGCTAGACAGGCTTACCAACATTCGAAAAAGCGCTCTACACAAAGCCCTGTTAACAGTATTTTCGATGATTACTTATAACAAATATTCAATAAAATAATTTGTTCACTCTCTTCGATGAGTTTCAAAAACTATTTCCGTAACATTTAAATGATATTGCACATCTATTTTATTTGAATTATACGCTCTTAATCTTATATGATATTTTTTCCTTAAGTTGACACCACTGATATATTCCCATGATAAAGTATAGGAGCTCCACTCTTTTCTCAACCCCACGCATCAAACTATAGCACGTTTTTAATACGAAAGTAATAATAAGTTCCTGTCTTGTTTTCTAGAAATACAAAAAAAAAAAAACGAATATCATGGTTCTTGGGTTTAGACCGTGTCAAATTGGAATTATTATTCTACGTTTCGACTACGATTGCACGAGGCATCTTCAGGGATCTTTCCCAAACGAGATTAGAATACTGAATTACTACCGAGGATCAACAGCTAGGTAGTTATACCCGATCGATGCTCAGCGAACCATGATCAAGCGTTACAATCGATTTCCACGTGTGATGTAGATGTAACCCGCATTTTGATTGATTCTCTAAGTTTACGTTTAAAGAAACCAGGTACTGATGCTAGCACCTTAGTTTCTTATACATTAAAAGTGTGACCTGAGCAATGCTGGTGTTCAGCTACTGCAGATTGTACAATTTGTTTCTTTTTTATACATCTTTCATGTGCCTTAAGCCTAGTGGATATAGACCGTCCTGTTTCACCTACATACACTTTACCACAAGAGCATGGTATCTCGTAAACTCCTTCAGTCTGAAATGGAATTACGTCCTTTGGAGACTTCAAACATTGTCCAATTTTCTTACACGTGTTGAAAGTTGTCCGTACGTTTGATTTTCGGAGCAATCTGGCAATATTTACGGTGGTTCTGTGTATGTAAAGTAAGACAACACTGTCCATAGGAGGTTCATTTATGACATTTTGTTGAGGAGTTGGGTTCTTATATTTATTAATAGAACGTCTTATATCTTCAGCGCAATATCCGTTGCCTCTCAGAGCATTAGTCAGTTTTTCTGTTTCTGATTTCAGTGACTGTTCGTCACATATTGAAAGTGCTCTATGTACCAAAGAGTTTAAGACGGATTGTTTTTGAGAAGGATGATGGTATGATGTTGCACTGAGATATCGATTTGTATGTGTTGGTTTTCGGTACACAGAATGTCCTAATTTACCATTCTCTTTCCTTCGTACTAGTATCGCGAGAAAGGGAAGGGCACCATTTGATTCAGTTTTCATAAAGAGCACCCGTAGGGTATAAATACCGGGCTGTTGTTGGTCCTCGATAGTCATTTAGTATTCTGATATCATTTTAAAGGTTGAACATTTATCTATTTTTCTACATAATCGCTATTTCGGTCGACGCTGTGACAGTTTTTGAATGCCCATATCATACCAGCTCGTCGCCATGTCCGTGAGGAAGCGTTGAACCTCATCTTTTACCTCGTCGTCGAAGCCGAATCGCTTTCCGGCCAAATAGTCTTTCAACTTAGGGAACAGGTGATAATCACTGGGTGCAAAGTCCGGGCTATAGGGTGGGTGGATGATGACGTCCCATTTAAACCGTACAGTTTGACTTGCGACGTGTGAGAGAGCGTCGTCGTGGATAATGGTTACGCACTTGTGTTTCACAGTACCTGTTAGTGTTTTTGTGGCCCTAGTAGGCATAAAGTCCACCAACAATAACCCCTTTCTATCT
The DNA here is from genome assembly GCA_034092305.1 of Diaprepes abbreviatus. Classification (NCBI taxonomy): domain Eukaryota; kingdom Metazoa; phylum Arthropoda; class Insecta; order Coleoptera; family Curculionidae; genus Diaprepes; species Diaprepes abbreviatus. The sequence continues at coordinate 12,598,508 of JASJET010000139.1, forward strand.
CAAAATACAGTCAGTTACCATGACTTTATCAGAATGCTGTGTTCGTGGCTTGGGCGAAAAAAAAAACACTGCCACTCGCGTGACTGCTGTTTCGACTCAGAAACGCTCAGGTTCCACATTATCCATGACAATAGAGTCCAAAAGTTGTCTTTTTCATCTGCGTACTGGCGCAGGGAGAATCAACTCATTGCCGCCTGTGGTCTTCCGTCAACATTCATGCATCATCTTGCGCACACCCTACGACTATCTCGTCGGAAATTGATGGTTTCCAGCTCGTCGCGAATTTCAGTACGAACGGCAGGTAAACTTTCTACACCACTTGCGAACATGACATCCATGCACGGCTCTCCATTCACTTCCGTCAATTGGTGATGGATTTCAATGAGTTTAACGTCTACCTTTTGAGTGCAAAAACCGAATAATTCTGCGAACTTCGCACTTGGCGGTGGCGTCAAACGCTCCATTCTCAACAGCTGCTAAGCTAAGAGGAAATGTCCGAGCGAGGCGTGCACATGCTCGTTTGGAAATGGGGAAGCAATAAACGCAACAGTGTGGCCTACAGTTGCCCGAGCAGTTTCTCTGTGCCCCCACGCTTTGGAGACTTTACTTTTGGGATTGCTCCCATAGTATTCGAAGCATTTAGCGCTCGGCACAAATTTCGTTTAATTTTAAACATATATATTAACATATAGTTCAATCTTTATTGCTCACATATAAGCCCGATTAGATCTTCGTCTTCCCATTGTGCCGCATCAATAAATACCTCTATCCTATGTTGCCGATTATAGCAAATCCACGCAGGTTTAAACTGTTGCTCTGTCGAAAAAGTATCCGGAAAAGTTTTAAGGAAAGCAGTTAAAAAAAATATTTCAAGGAAAATGTAGTGCCATACCACTACTCCGCGAGCAGCTATTATCTTGAAATATTCCAGCATTGAAACGAACAACAGGTAGTGGTGAGAGAAAACCTGTGTAGTGTAATGCGTGTTAAAACTAATATCTTCAATCAGATTTTTGCACACGTCCTTTGAAAGGCACCTAGAGAACAGGCGGAATTATTCGGAATGTTGTAAACACAGGTTGGTATTGAAATTTTGAGTCATATTCCAAAATAAACCAATAATTTTTAGTTGATCAGTTCATGTTTTGACAGTTAAATCAAAATTTAAAGATATACAAAAACCTTTGATGGTTATTTTAGATTGACAATCTAGATTAGTCAAATTATAGTTGTTCTTGATTTAAAAATTAGTTAATCGATCGATAACATACTCTAAATAACCTGGTGTACTGAATTTAAATCGATTTATCAAAAGTGGTTCTCATTTCAACATTTTGAGATATTCTAACCTAAATCAAACAATATCTTAATAACCAGAGATGATAGAGCATATCAGTGAAAAAAAAAATACTGAATTCAACCGTAAAACCTGGGCACACAAAAAATTATATTATAAGGGTTTCTTTCGTTTAAAATATATCGCCATTTTCAAATGCATATACTATACAGGCATTGGCGTAGCTAGGGACTTTTCCTAGAGAGAGAAGAGAGATAAAACAATAAAAACAGTACATTTCTTCAATATTGTCATTTTCTCTAGAGTGGGCAATCAGTTTTGTAGGGTGGGCGGTGCCCACCCTTGCTCCCCCCTAACTACGCCTGTATATACAGGGCGCTCTAGAAAAATGAGCAGTCTCTTAAAAACATACAGATATTATGTTTATATAAGTTTTTTTAAGGGAGGCGATCGGAACACGAACAGTTAGCACGAATAAGCGAAGCAATACAAAACCATGGTTTACAGAAGGGGTGAAAATGCTAGCAAAAGAAAAACGACAAGCATTTACAAAATACCGACAGCACAAAACAACAAACCATTTCGAAGAGTACAAAACGGTGAGAAACAGAATCAACAATCAAATAGCTCAACTAAAGAAATAATACTGGGAAAAATATTCAAAAGACATGGAACACGACCTATATGGAGGACAAAAGAAAATATGGAACATGCTGAGGAATAGAAAAAAACCAATCAATGAATACGTTCAACTAAGTCCAATCGACAGCCAACAATGGGTCAACCATTTTAAGGACTTACTCCAGGCACCAGCTACAGAAAACAACGTAGACGAAAACCAACAAGAAACCACAGAACTAACAGATGTTAACATCAGTAAAGCAGAGATGCACCTGACAATTAAGAAATTAAAAAACAGAAAATCACCTGGTACCGACCAAATTACGAATAAGATGCTAAAGTACGGAGGCCCAAGCCTTGTCACAGAGCTCACTGTTCTATTTCAAAAAATACTCCGCACACTGTCAGTACCTAACGAATGGCGGAAAAGCATCATAATTCTGATCCACAAAAGAGGATCAAAGAAACAACCCAAAAACTACAGGGGAATCAGCCTACTGAACAGTTCAGCCAAATTGTTAACTAAAATCCTGTCACAACGGATCGTAGACAAGTTAGGGGCGAGCGAAGAACAGCAGGGCTTCCGGAATAACCGCTCTACTATCGACGATATATTTATTATCAGACAGTTGGTTCAAAAATCTATCGAATACGATAAACCGCTGCTTATTTGTTTTGTGGACTTTACACAAGCGTTCGATCGAGTCAAACTGGAACACATAACAGAACTACTGCGAAGAAAACAAGTAGACGAAGCAATCATAAGCACAATATACGAACTGAATTCCAAAAACACCATGGTAATTAAAACAAATAACACTCTAACAAAGGAAATCCTATTATCCATAGGAATAAGACAGGGTGATAGCCTAAGTCCAACACTTTTCAATGTAATCATGGACGAAATCATTGATGAGGTAAAAAGCATAAATATTGGGTACCCAATGAGACACAACACCGTTCAGATTATATGCTTTGCAGACGATGTTGCCTTGACAGCAGATAGCGAGGACAACTTACAAAGAATGTTTTTCCATCTCAATCGAACAGCCAAACAGTATAATATGAAGATATCTGTGGAAAAAAACAAAACAATGGTAATAGCAAAAGAACCGATAAGATGCAAACTAATGGTTGATGACAAGCATATCGAACAGGTTGGAAAGTCTAAATACCTGGGAGCACATATAACAAGTAACAGGGCAGTAACGGAAGAAGTACGCACACAAGCCAACAAAGCGGCCATGATATCAGACCAACTAAGAGACATAATCTGGAACGATAAACATATGACGGTTGAGAGCAAACCAAGAATTTACAAGGTCAGGGCCAGACCGATACTGATGTACGGAGCAGAAACAAGAAATGAAACAACAAAGACAAAACAAATTATGAGAACCACAGAAATGAAAACGCTGAGAATGATCACGGGAACAAGTTTAAGAGATAGAATAAGAAACGCAAAAATACGAGAGGACAGCGGAGTAGGGGATGTTGTGAAGTGGGTTCGACACCGTCGTAGGCAGTGGGGAGATCACGTGGAACGAATGGACGATGACAGACTAGCAAAAACCGTGATGAGAGAGAAACCAAACATCAAACGGCCGCCTGGACGGCCTCCCAAAAGATGGAGAAACAGCTGGATTTCGACCTCAAACGAGGATTGATGAGGCATTGTGTAGATAACAAAACTTGGTTCCACCTAGAAGAAGAAGAAAATAAGTTTTTTTTTCCTTCGCACAAAATCTGTTAATTTCAAATTTTAGGTGTGAAAATTCTTAAATTTATTTTGTGTTTTTACTTTTCATTACGCGTTAAACTTACTCATGACAAAAATTGCAGTGTCTGTTGACTTTTTTAATCCATAATTTCTTACGATTTCAAATAAAACAATTAGTTCAGATAAACTAATTCGATAGGGTGTTTTGGAGAATCCGTCCCTTCAAGCGTAACAATATTTAATTGGTTTGCCTGCCGTATTCAAATGCAAAAAGGTTTGCGATATCACGATACTAAACCAACAATGTTCCTTTTTTTACTGATTAAGGGGCGATTGCTGTATTATTTTAATTTGACCCTACGGGATTATCAGGCAATTTATCCTGATCGCTACTTTGCCAATAAAAACGAAATCCAATTTGCGTATTATGAAGAAAATTAGAAAGGTTCGAAAATTTCAAAATAATTTTAGTCAGAAGTTCTTAACAAATGGTTTAATAGAAAACACAAATGTATATGTGTAATAAGGGATACGATTTAAAAAAAAAATTGTTAAGGTTTGCAAATGTTTCCAATTAACAAATTAGGGATACCAGGGATAATGTACCTTTTTTACAAGAATTCATACTTTAAGGGTGTTTTTGATAATTAAAAAATATATATTTTTAACGCCGACTTATGACTTTTATTTTTAAAACAGTATAATAAATGTAGCTGTATTTTTTGACATTCTTTGTTTCTATAGTAAAAATTTAAGATTCGTTAATAACACTTTTGTGTCGGTTTTTTAAAGACAAGATTATCATATTACTCTAACTGAAAGCTGTATAATAATCTTGCCTACCCTCCTGACCTTGTGAACTAGCACGTTTAAGTACGACAAAAGCTGTCCGAAAATTCACGCAAGATTTGACCAAAAACAAACTGTCTGACAGCCGACAGTTTAAGGTTAGTAAAAATGGAGCACTACACGGGAGAACGAGTTCATTCTAAACGATGGAGCTAATTTTCACCTTAATAATTTCGTTAATTGTCAAACTTGCCGCATTTGGGATTCAGAGAACGCACATGTGATTGTCGAAAAACATGAGACATTTCCTGGGCCCGTATCCTCAAAAGCATGATATGAATGGCGATGTGAACTGTCACTTCATACTTTTGACAGTAAAAGTCGCATTCTTGAGAAAGCAATGTTGCCAGATATGAACGTGCTAAAGCCCGTGGATTTCTAAAAATAAAATTGATTGATTGATTGATTGAATTGAGCTGTCAGACCGAAAATGTCCGTAGTATGTTTTGTCGCTATTTTAGGCAAAAAGTAATTATGGTGCGTCAAATTAACCGTCAAAAGTAAAAAAAAAATAATGTGGTTGTTATTGTTGTGAAGTTATTGATTGCCATTAATATATTTGTACTTTCCCTGGAATAAATTTATTTTATATCACTTAACAACCAAGAAATATAGACCAAGCTATCAGTCAAATATTTAGGTGTAAATATAGACCACAAAATTATCTGAAATTGACACTTTAGAACTGTTAACCAAAAATGCATATAAGATTCTAATATATAAAGAAAAAATGATATCAAGGAAAACAGCAACTCATATATACAAAATAATATACTGACGTCAATAGGAATTCATGTCCCCTATATCCAGTAATTGCAGAAAGCCAGCACTGATAAACCATGAAACGGTGGAAATTACAACTCTACGTAGTATGGCTAAAAGCCATCATCACAATCCCCAAACTAACATACTCGGCTGTTATGAACAACTATTTATGTTTAATACATAAACAGAACTAAAGAGCACGCTTATACAATTGAGTTATGACCAGAATCTCCAGTAATAATTTTATGTCTGTAATCCCAAATTTACTTAATGTTTGCGAGACATATCAATTTTCTAAGGATATTTTAATTAAAAATTTGAAAATATTAAAAATATCGGGGTACTCACCTATTTAACATTTGAACTGTTTATTCAAAAAATAGAACGTCTTAATGAAACGGTCAACTTATTACTTTTTTTAATGACGTGTTATTTTACACAACCAAAAATAAAATACATTTTTTTAATACTAATCCTCAAATATGACATTTAGCGGCTGACATTTCATTTGCGCATGTTTCACCGTTCGCTTGCCTTCCACCGGGCGAACAAAAGGCGAGTTCTTTTATTCCATCGATGATTTTGCGCACTAATTTAAAATAAAGTGATAAAAATGCGATTAATCATTAAACTGTTCTTTTTTTTTTTATCGATGAACGCATCAACAATCCATCGAATTTATCGGCTTCAGACGCCGATGAATGCGATGAATAGGTAGTGGGGGAAAAAATAAGTGTTAGTTTTGGAGGTTATGTTTATTATTTGTCAATTTAAAAAAAACCGTTTGTTAATATTTTTGATAAGTTATTATATAGAAAATCTTTTTTTTTTTGTAAAAATGACGGATTTGTCTATTAAATCTGACCTACACGACCATATATTTCAGATTATAATGTATGAAGACACTTAACATGAGAGGTTACCAAAATTAAGTATTGATATGCTTAATTTTTTAGCCCATAATTTTATAATAATGTAAATATGCTGAAGAATAAACTTCCAAATAAAATATTTAAAAAATATTTGTTTATGGGTTTTTAAGGTTAGGTTTTTAGAAAAATGTCATATGTCAGTTAGGAATGAGCATTCTTAAATTCAACACAATTACACTGAAAATCCATTTATGACGTCACAAGAGCCCATCGGCTTAATTCAGCGCTTTTTTATTGATGGAATAAAAGAACTCGCCTAAAGATATGAATGATGAACGCGTCAAGAATACACATTCGCCATCCTTTCACCGTTCACTTCACGTTCTCCAGTTCAAGGATACGGCTTCTGGGCGTGTATTTTCTCGTTTCGGTGATCAGAACTGGCCCTCTAGATCAGTGTTCCGCAAACTTTTCTGTTCGAGGTACACCTACAAAATCAGGTAATTTTAAAGGATCCCATAAATGAAAAAAAACTATTTTTAATTATTGTCTGTTATTACTAAGCAATCAATTTAGTATAAAAAACAGAATGTGTTTAATGAGAAATATGAGCCTATTTGATTGAGCAAAAGCGGTCCAAATTTTGATTAATCGTTAGCAAGGCTGCCCTCATCTCTTCATCGATCATTCTGAAGCGTTCTCTTTTTTTAGTTTTAATTGTATTCAGAGTTGAAAATCCTAATTCACATAAATATGTCGTGGCAAATGGCAAAAGTATAGCGATGGCATGTTTTGAAAGGAGAGGATACTCACTTTTTATGCAGCCAAAAAGTGCTAACTCTGTTTCAGAAAATTTTAGTTTTAATGTCCGGTCCGTTTTTAGCTCTGTGGGTTCTTCCTGCGCGTTTATTGCACTCTTTTTTCTGGATCGGCTGCAATGACATTTGGAAATATCTCATTATTACCATTAGTGGCGTAACTGATTCATAGCATTAACTTAGCGCGAAAGTTTTCTGTATTGTCCGACGACGTTAAAATATTAAAATTTCTGCTTTGCATTTTTTTTTGAGCTCATTTAAGTGAGCGAATATATCCGTCAGGTGTGCAAGTTTTGTAACCCATTCTTCTTATTTAAATAGACTAAGCGAAATATGGGATTCTAGAAACGTCTGTGTCGCATTGCTTAGCTCGTAAACCCTAAAACGTACTTTTCCGTGAGAAAGCCATCTTACTTCTGTATGAAACAGAAGTGACTGATGATCTGCTCCTACTTGCTGACTTACTGCATTAAGCAGACAAGAATTTAGCGGTTGTAACTTGACGTAGTTGACAACTTTGACGTGTACGGCCCTGATTTTTTGATAAGCCTTGGTTATAAATCCTTTAATCTTTCCCGCCATAACTGCCGCTCCATCTGTAACTTTAAATATTTCTTCTACAGTGGTATGATTAGGTAGTTGTACATAAAATAAAAAGTCCTCCTATATTTCACATCCATCAATGTATCTCACATTTGTAACGAGATGCGCGTAGGCACTGATGTCAATAGACTCATCAACTTGTAGTGCAAAAACTCTACTATGTCTTATTTTTTCAGTCAACGACGATTTACTGTCATTAGAAATGTCATTAATGTGATGTGCAATCGTTTCTGCCGATTCAGTTTTTTTAGCGGCTCCTTGACTAATCATAATTTTGACAACTTTTTTGCAGACGGGTAGAATTAAAGATTCACCGCGAGAATGGGGCTTCTTGGTTTAAACTAACATATTAGCGATCACGTAGTTTGCTTTTTGCGCTTTGTATGCGGTTTTGAAAGAAGAACTCATGAGAGTTACCTACTTCTTAAATTGGTCTTTCAAACGTTGAAAAAATACACTGTCTTTTTGAGCTACTGATGAGTGTTTAGTAGTTAAATGTCGTAAAAAGTTTCTTCACAAACAAGACATTTTGGGATTGGGCATGATTCGTCTCCGTAATATGTAAAACCGTAACTAATGTAGCTTAAGTTTCGTTTTTTTTTCTGTCGTCTCTGCTTCTTCTTTGGACTAATCAGTTTTACTTGATAAACTTGCGGTACGCTTAACAAATTTTTCAATTTCACACACGTATATTACTATTTATTTGACATTGGATAAATAAGTTCGTAGCAACGCAATAAAACAAATAGCGGAGAGCGATTTGTTTTTGTTTACAAAAACACGTGGTGAAACTAAACGGCGTAGTCACACTGATCAGTGTTCAGTCCACATGAACTGTAAGAGAATGAGCGCGGGAGGAAGGGAACCTCCTCCTCCCATTCCCCGCGCCATACTCTGCCGTTTGAAACAAAACGCCTCGCTCGCGTGATTTTCCGCGGTATACGTAGATACTTATGTTTCTGTTCGTCTTTATAAATTTCAAAAAAATATTTACCATTTTTCCTCCGGCACATTAACTAATGGTCACGGTACTCTAATGTGCCGCTGCACATACTTTGCGGAACACTGCCTTAGATCATGTGATTTAACACCACTGGATTTCTTTCTATGAGGTTATTTCAAGTCAGATCTATGCCAACAAGCCCACAACGACTCGGATATTGAAGAAGGAGATTTAACACTGCATCAACCAAATTCAACCACATTTAAGCAAAATGATCATGGAAAATTTCGAGAAAAGAGTGCGTAGGTGCCAGCAAAGCTATGGAGGCCATTTGCCTGATGTACTATGCCATACATAACCCTGTTCTATGTACTTTAAGATTTAATAAAGAAGTTACAATTTAAAAAAAAATGTGTTTTCTATTTAATTCAAATCTTGCGTAAATTTTGGGACATCCTTTATTATTAATTAAAATTAATTTTCATACCTTCTGATTTTTTCCATACACAAACACACGTACACACACATTCATGTCTGACTCGGGCCAATCACTTGACTACTATACCTGACTACCTGAAAGACACATTCGTAGATTTATTTAATAAAATACATTAAAATATTCAAATAAGATTTATCCGTTGAATTTTGCAAAAATGTATGTTAGTTATTAAAATTATATTTAATTAACTACTAAAATTAGAACTACATCTTTGAAATTGTTTCTTAAATAAAGCAAGGTTTGCAAATTGTCTTTTTGCAATATGTATTTTTTTTATTTACCAAAATAATTTCTCAGCACGTGACTTTAGATCAAAAATGAAACATAAAATGAGTAGAAAGTCTTTTGAACTGGGACTTCTATTGTAAAAAGTATAAAGAAAATGAACCTACACATCACTTTTCAAAAGGAAACCCGGAAAAGTTCACTTCTTTAAATTTTTAATGTTGTTATAGCTGTTATATTTGCGCTTAGCGGAAAATAAAGGATTTTAAAAAGACAGACATTTATTGTTATTATATAAAGTGTTTTTCCACCCCATTTTCAGTTTATTATTAGTTATTACTCCGTTAAAGATATTTTTCCTTTGTTTGCCGTAAGATCAGTATATAAGAAAATCATGAAACCATAAAAATAAAAACCGAGAAAATAATAAATATTTTGTTATTTATATTTCATACAATATAAAACTAATTTGTCAACTAGTGTTAAAATTTTCATTAGTTTTTTTTTTTATCTAGACCAGAAGTATCCAATCTTTTAGCCTAAGGATCTCACTGACTTCTAAACTAAGTCCCAACGATCAAGATCTAGCTAGCTCATCATATCATAGTTTTGAATTACGCGCTGAAGAGTAACATCTACTGCGCAGGGCTCGGGCTGGACTCAGCTTCGTTCGCAGTTTGGATTGATGCTTAAGGGCGGACTCAGCTTTGTTCTCAATTTCGGTTGATATTTACTGGCAAGTGTTAACGACATTTCATTGTGGCGGAGATTGCCGATGTACGTGTTTGGGCGCTACGTATTGCTACGATTACTTAAAACCATGTTTAATTTATAGTAGTGATATCTTGCGGAGAGTAGTTAAGTGCAGGACCTGGCAAAGCTACAATAGTACAACGCCGTCTTGTGAAGAGCGGCGAAATTCCGCAAAAATGTTATTATGCTTGATTAGTCGAAGTATACAATTCCATCCTGTAGCTAGTAGCAGAGCTAGAACATGTTCTGGTAAAGTTCTGCTGATTGATTGCTTATCTGGAAAATTCGAGTACTTTAGGGCTTCTGAATATGTTGTATGCACCGAGGACGCGTACTTGAAATACGGGAGACAACCGTGAACTGAACAGTTCTAAAGTTTGAATTTGGAGAGAAGTGCGATTTGAAATGCGAAATATAGCGCGACAAGTGTGTTTAACTATGAGTGTTTAATTTAATTAAAAGTGTCTTACGGGACAAGACTCCCTATTATTAGGCAGGAAAAAGAACAGACTTACATAAATCCTAAAGTTATCTACATAATACAGACAGTACAATAAGTATACCATAGCCTATAAATCAATCACAGATAATTGTAAATAAACGATTTGATAACAGAATAATTGCAGTAAAATATATCAAATTTGTCTTTCAGGCGATCATAAAGGGAACACATCAAGTATAATTAGAACAATTAGTTTTTGGTTTCGGCAAATAGAAAAATATTGGAGATCTAGTTATCCCTGGAACATGAAAATGAACTCTGGCGAGCAAATCAGGTGCCAAAATCTTGTTATTAACCAGTTAATACAAAAAAGTACACGAGTTCCGTTACTGCGCTTCTTCAGAGTTGTGTAAATAAATCTTGTCAATAGGCTCTCGTGAGGTGTAGTAGGCAGTGGATAAAATCCATCCGATTTAAAGCTTAAAAATCTTAAGAAACGATACTGATTTTTTTCTAATTTATCAGAGTGTATATGGTAATATGGATGCCAGATAACTGAGGCATATTGCTTCGTACAAGAGAATAATATAACGTGCTTATGACCGGGAGCGACTGAAATTCATGACTGGATCTCACTAGAAAGCCCAGCGTTCGGTAAGATCTCGATAATGTATCATTAATATGATTGACAAATGTGAGACTGCAGTCAAACGTGATTCCCAGGTCCTTAATGCAGTTAACTCGCCTTAGAAAAGCACCGCTGATCCCATATTCATGCAGTAGAGGCATTCTACTTCTTGAGCATAACATAATATTGCACATGTCTATATTCAGAGGCAGTTTGTTTTTTAAACACCAAGCATTTAATTTCATGAGATCCAGTTTAAGGCTCAAGCAATCGCCAGAATTCCGTATGTTCCGGAATATCTTTTAATCGTCTGCATAAAGTAAGCAGTTGTTATTCAACCTACAAGTGATATCGTTAATAAAAACGTTAAAAAGTAGAGAATCCAAAACAGATTCTTGGGGAACACCCAACGTTACTACAAAATTACTAGATCTATGACCACGGTATTCAACATAGTAAGAGCGGTTTAATAGGTAGCTTTCGAAAAATCTAATAAGATTGTCATTAAAACCAAAGTCCGACAATTTGGAAAGTAAAATACCGCGATCAAGTCGATCAAACGCTTTGGAAAAATCTGTGTGAACGACATCAACCTGAGTGCCAGAATCAATACGCTCTGAGACATACTGAGCAATAAAACAGAGATTGGTCAAGGTTGACTTTCCAGAAGTAAAACCATGCTGCTGATGGATCATAAGAGGCCCTATGTAAAAGGATATTTGCTTCTGAAGAACTCGCTCAAATACCGTTGCAAAATTGTACATTATCGCTATGGGGCAATAATTTTCGACCCTGGTTATATCGTCCGGACAGATTTTTGATTATTTCCATAGATCAGGAAAAATACATTTCTGAATGCATAATGCAAGCACAAACCCTTACGCCAAACGAAGGAATGAAATCAGGACCAGTTGTGAATTTGGTCTTCAATTTTTTACAGGCTTTTTCAACGTCTTTAGGCATTATTTTAGATAATGGGATAGGATAATAATTGCAACCATGACTACAAGTAGATACATAAGGAGTAGAAGCAATAGAGGACTCTTTGAATAATTTCGCAAATGAATTTACGGTGTCAGTGGGATTAGTTACGTCTGGATCTTGATAGGACATAGCAGATGGCAGAATACCATTAGAATTCCTAAGATTAATGTAGGACCAGAACGATTGGGGGTCCTTTTTAAATTTCGCTTCAACATAAGCAAAATAACTACTGTACGGATAAGATTTTTTACTACTGTTCTAGCATGATAAATAATCATAAGTCTTATAAGATATTCTATATTTCCGTTATAACAACTCTTTTTTATTTTTTAATAAGCAAATTACCTCCTTAGTGAACCAAGGTAGGTACTGACTATGCTTGAACAAGGTCTTTGGTACCGTCTCATTAGGAATTACATCTATATGCTAATAAAATACCGCTACAGCCTCTTCAACAGCAAGACCCTCACGTAAAAAAAGACCAGTCATTGTCGAGCTGACGCTGGTACATCCTAGGAAAGTCAGCCTTTCTAAAATTATATGTGTACCGTTCTTTGAATTTAAATTTGTTTTGTTTGCACGTTCGATAAGGGCATGTTATCAACAATGGAGGATAATGCACATCAACAGCCGAATCAGATTCAACAACTGTGCAAGAATTTAGTGAGCCAAACACCACAAGTCAAGAATCCGATTGTTGTGATTTTTTACATTATTGAAGTGATATACGAGTATGTTATAGAAATTAACAAAATTATTAATGACATGTAGTTTTGGACTGCCCGTTGCACAACATGTCCGCGTATATTCGAGACACCATTCAAATCCGGCAAAGCATTAAGATTTACGAATAAATCGTCGTAAGCCGTGAAACTGGCATTTTATTTACGCAAAAACCCTGCTCTTAATAGTATTACTTGGCATTATTTTGGTTTGAATTTATGTGGATTTGTTCTTTACGAACCTTATTTTTAAATGCACCATTTGAGATTACACAAAATAAAAGCAGCTGAAAAAGGTTAGAATACAAAAAAAGAACATAGACTCTCTGTGGCATACGTGAACGAAAGAATTATATCAAAAAAGATTGATGGAAAAAATTGAAAGAAAACCAATAAATGAAGAGGAAGATATAAATCATAGCTGGGAAAAAATTAAGGGAAACATAGAAGAAGCTTCAAATGAGTCATTGGTCACACATACAATCACAATCAACAACAAAAATCCTAATAAAACTCCATGGTTCCGTAAAGAAGTTAAAGATAAGTGTAACGAAAAAAGAAAAGCATATTTAGCATATAGAACGTCTAAAACGCCGGAAGCATATAATAGGTACAAACTAATTCGTAACGAAACTAATCTACTAGTCAGGCAACTAAAAAGTGAACATTGGGAGCAGTTCTCTAAAAGAATGGAAGGAGACTTCTATAGTGTACAAAAACAAATGTGGCGACTGATAAGACAACAGCGCAAAAAAGTATCTGAACTCTCCGAAACAAACAAAATATCAGAGGAGAAATGGATAGACTACCTAACAAAATTATTTGAGGGAGATGCTAACATTGGAAAAAACAACATACCAGCAATAAGGAATAATGTGGAAGTCACCATTCAAGAAGTAGAGAAAGCTCTAAAATCCTTAAGAAATAGAAAGTCTCCCGGACAAGACGGAATTCATAACGAATTGTTGAAATACGGAAGACAGCGACTAACACAGGAACTCACAAGCTTCATTCGAAAAATCCTGACACAATGCAAAGTATCAGATAGGTGGAGAACCAGCACAATGATGCTTATGTTTAAGAAAGGTGACAAATAAGAACCAGGGAACTACAGGGGTATTAATCTACTGGACACAACTCTGAAACTCGTTACGAAAGTAATCAAAAATAAAATTAATTCGGTTACAACACTGGAAGACGAACAGCAGGGATTTAGATCAGAAAGGTCTTCCGTGGATGCAGTATTTATTCTACGACAGATAGTCGAAAAATCTCTAGAATACAATAAACCAACATTTTTATGCTTTATAGATCTAACAAAAGCATTCGATCGCATAAAGCTAGATGACGTAATCCACATGTTATATAAGAGAAATATTCCTATCAATATAATCAGACATATACGCAAACAATAAAGTTCAGATTCGCACTAACGGTAAATTATCAACACCCATACCAGTCAACAGCGGTATTAGACAGGGAGACTCGCTTAGTCCTTTGTTGTTTAACATGACAATGAACGAAATAATAAAGGAGGTGCGACTTGGTAGAGGATATAAAATGGGTGATACAGAAATAAAAATTCTCTGTTACGCTGATGACGCTGTGATATGTGCCGAAAAAGAAGACGACCTCCAGAGAGTGTTAAATACCTTTAATCTTACGGGAAAAAAATATAATATGATTATCTCAGCCGAAAAAACTAAATGTATGACAACCTCAAAAGAACCCCTCCGATGCAAACTAGAACTAGACGGTCAAATAATACAACAAGAAATGGGTTTCAAATATCTAGGATCGACATAACTAGTTATGGCAACATCGAAGATGAAGTAAGAGGGCAGGTGGCCAAAGCAAATAAAGTGGCGGGTTGTCTCAACGACTTGATCTGGCAAAACAAACACTTACAACAAGAAACAAAGGTTCGGATCTACAAAACCACAATTAGACATACACCTCAGAAACACGGCCAGAGACGACAAAAACGAAACAACTATTGGAGACTACAGAAATGAGAATACTTCGACGAATAACAGAAAAAACGCTACTAGACAGAGAAAGAAGCGATAACATCAGGCAATCATGCAACACAGACTGCATTAATGAGTGGGTCCTACAACGTAAGACACAATGGAACAAACACATAAGCCGAATGGCAGAGGATAGACTGGTAAGGATCGCCCGAGATAAATCGCCTAGTGGTACACGTAGTAGAGGTCGAAGAAGGAACAGGTCAGGGACCTATTATAGAAAGTAGAAGAAGACCATTTGACGAGGGAGTCTAAATATTTACAGACCATATCATCTCGTTTCTACAGTCTAAGCCCTGAAGATGGTCAAAGACCGAAAGTGCTAGGTCGATATCCAGAAAATATAAAGAAATATACAGTAAATATGTTTTTTTTTTGAATATTTCGGTGTACAATCTCGGACTAATTTATTAATTAACAATGGACCTAGTACATCATGATAAATTTTTATATTTTATGAGATTCATTACATGAAAAGTAGAAAATCCATATACTCTGTGATTTTAATGTTCCTGTAGAACTCATTAGGGACAAAATTTATGGTTAAATTAAGTCAGTTTTTTTATTATGTCCAATTTAATAGAAAAAGAAAGTCTTTTTTTTTTTTTAAAAGAGAGACATTTCATTTTCTATAAATAAATTCTGAACCGTAGAAGTGTTTGGTCTTTTCCAGTAAAATTTAATAAAAAATGTGTTTTTGTTTTTGTCTTTCGTGTCGTATCTGGTCGTTATTTGTCTTATTTAGTTTGACGTGAGACAAATTGCTTTTAGATAAAATGTAATAAGGTTGGGACTAGGCACATAGTTTCTTTTATCCAAGTGTAATCAGAATTTGCAGTTGTTAAGCATATATAACGGTGCACAGTGGGAAGGCCTATATGGCGGATCTGATTATATCAATATAATTGAAAAAATAAGACTCTGAATATATTAGTATTTAAATCAAAATCCATATCCATAAGTTTTTGAGGTTGCTAAAGACGAATCTGCAATTAATATCAGCAAATATAAATTTCTGCAATAGTTTCGTGCAAAAAAAAAAATACCTTCTATAATCAAATGATTTAAATGAAAATACCTACTGCAAATACAGTATTCTTAATGTTCGAAAACTACGTTAAACAATGCAATTTTTTAATAAAACTAATAGCAAAGATTTTTGAGGTTTGAATGAAAATGTAACAAAAACGAACATTAAAAATTTATTTTGTGAACTTCATGTGTTTAATTGTAACGTGAAAAATACGTTGTTGGGTTTGAGCATGAATAACATGCAAGTTGTATCAAATAAATGTTAGAAATTGAAAATAAAAAAAATTAATTTATTGCAAAATTTTCTGCGAATGCATATAAATTCGAAAGATAGGAAAGTGAGCGTCAAGAGCCTTTTAAATGTCAATTTGTCAATTAACGCATACTTGCAATTATTTTTTAAGATTTACACACATAAACCTAACACTAACTTCATTATTTTACATTTTTTACAATAATATATACGTAATAATATATGAATTAGAATTCAGATTACATAAACTATAAATATAACATTTTCTCATTACAATTAGATAGAAAATTTTCTATTTCTACATCCATCATGCTTATTAAAGAGTTCTCTTGATGGGGCAACTATCATAGCTTTAAGGCTGGTTGAAAAAGATCGTAATGGTTTCAATTTTTGTTGTCTTAAGCTTGAAATTAATGGGTCAGAATGGATCAGAAGCCGACAAAACACATCTTCCATTGTTCTCTCGAACATTTTCTGGAAAACGAACATCGAAATTCTTTTACATGCTTATTCGATGCCTCTTGGGCTTTTTCCGACATGAATCCAGTTGACAAAATGAGAGAGGCAGATAATAAAGAGAAAGGCAAGGGCACTAAGGTAGACTCAAGAACGTAAACGCGTGTCACTCCCTCTTTACAGTCTTAGGCGGCATCGCGGCATTTTCTTTTATCCAATCCTTAATTTCTTGCTTAATTTTAAAAATTATTCAAAAATTCAAGATTCCTTTCTTTTATGAATAATGGCTGATCAGGATATATTGAATAAAAATTAATAAAAGTGCCTAAGATTGAACATATTAAAGATTAAAGAACTTCACAGATTCGCTAAACATAGATTGTTATTCGTTTTTGGTATAAAACTGCAGTTTGAGCAAGAATTTTTTGCAGGTTCTGGAGGAACCCCAAATAAAGTTCTCCATTCAGTCGTGCCGGCAATACGAATGGTCCAATCAAAAAATTGTCAATGATTCCTGCCCAGACATTAATTGATTGGAACTGATGTTGATGATGTGAAACAACAGTTGCACGAGGATTTTCATCAGTCTATATATGTGAGTGGTGTAAATTTATGATATCATTTTTGGTAAATCCTGCTTAATCCGTGAAGAGAATAGTGCTAATAAGTTTACATTATTTCGTTGCTAATCCAATAGCCAGTTTTCAAACTGCATTCTATGGGAAACTTTTTAGGAATCAGTTAATGCACTTTTTTCAAATGATATGAATATAACGGTTGTTTTTGAAGAATTTCATGTATTATTGTTTTCGACATATTAAACTGCGCTGATAATTTTCGAGTACTCGTTGAAGGAGTGTCATCTACAGCATTTAAAATATTTTCCTCTAATTGGGGCGTACAGACTGTTCCTCCCCGATCAGCATCAATATTTTTTTTCCTAAAATTTCCTAAAATTATGAAGAAATTTAATATTGCCTTACTAAATGGAATCGCCTACCATTCTCCCTTAGACGTTGGTCCCCTCGCTGAAATGCATTGCAAGATGCAAGATCATATATCACATGCATATCTGCTTACTCAATAAACGTATATTTAATATTTTGAATTATTTCACAATTAATTACACTACGAAATACAAAAAGTAGTAAATTAATATCCGAGTAAAGAATCAATGTGTCAGCGAAGTACAAGTTGACAAGTTCTAAAATGCAGGATATTTCTTTCTTTTGTACCGTGTGCAACAACAATACTTTGTTTTTGGTGCCGATAAAATAAAACGCACATTTTTTGTGAGTCTAGGTTGAACTGCAATTTACAGAATTGGATTGAATTTTTTTTATCATAAGGTTAAAGTTTGAACATTTGATAGGAACAAAGATGTATCTTTTATCGAAATACGCCAAATACATGATGTAAATAAAATGACGTTTTTTCGAAAACGGTTAGGATTGCAATATGAATGATGAATACCTAATTTTTAGTCAAGTTAAAAAGGTATGTAAAAACATTGACCAAAGTTCTTATCATACAGGGCATAAAAAACGGGGTCATGAGTGTCACAGCTAGCCCGTTCCTGCAGCTGTGAGTAACTCACAACACTTTCCTGGATAGTAATTTTAAGGGTCTTACCTGTTATACACAGTATTCAAAAAATTGAAATATACCTGGTGGTTCAATAATTATGTGTAAAAATCTTGATTCCATTGCAGCTCTTTGGGAGCCCATACAAAAAGTTTATATGAACTTGTAGTATTCCTTTCACGTGTTTTTTTTTCATATCAAGAGATTTCCCACATTTTTCTGGACGCCCTGTATAAACTGAAAATATACATGAAATATGTCTATAATTTTGTGTCTAAAATCTAAAAATGAAATAACATATAGGGTATTCCATTTAAAATAATAAAGAAGGTATTAACTTACGGTGTAACGGGGAGTGCCACTATTTTGAAAATATTTAAGCCGAATTGCCCTCAATGACTTTAGTAAAGTGCCAAATTTTAATTAAACATTTTCCAAGAAATCGACCGCGGCAGTTCGTCATGGGACACACTGTATATTATGAATTTGTTAAATTATACTGTCAATATTTTCAGAAAACAGATGAATTTACCTCAAACGATATGCTGTATAAACAATATTCTAAATATGTTGAAACTCTAAAATAACTGCTGACATGCAGGATGTCCTATTTTTAAAAAAAAATTATGTGACATCGTCATTTGACAATTATTGACGTCAGTGGTATATGGAACGCCCTATCAAATAGAATAACTGTAGTTCTAAAGGTTGAAGAATACCCGGATCCCGCAATCACTTTCCATTTGCCCTTAATTAAATCGTTCCGAAACATTTGCATTAAGACGATCAAAAATTTTTCCATTTATTTAAAAATAGTATACAACTTTATTTACGAAATGAACCGTCGCACTAACGAGCATTTGGCCTCAAAAACCGGACAAAATTAATAACGTCGTTGTTTTTGACTCTATACGTGTCAAAATCAGTATCCGGTGATTTTTGAGGGCGCTAAGTTGATTTCTAGCATTATTTTACTAAGCGGGTAAAGAGGGGTTGACTTAGGGTAGGGAGGGGAAGGGAAGTAATATCAAAAAAACGTAATGGTTATCGTTTTATATGTTTTTAGGTGCTCCGATTTCATTTCTGGCATTATTTTACCAACCAGGTGAAGGAGCGCTGCCTTAGGGTGGGGAGGGGAGTAATATTAAAAAAACGTAATGGATATCGTTTTATATGTTGACTTAGGGTAATTGTACGTTTTCCTATAAAAAGTCTTTTACAAAGTTTGACATTCTCAAGTTTTCTACCGTTACGTCTCCGTAACTCAGATTGACTCTGGTTTTGGATAGCAGAGTTTCTTTGCTTTTCTAATTAGAGTATAACAAGAAAATATACCCTTATTGGAATCGTGTAACAACTCCCACCTTCAACAAAGATTTTGCAAAGCTTGCTCAGGTGTGTAATTTTTTACTTTCGGTTTCGGAGCAGTATTTATTACCTTCCTGTAACGTTTGGCTCTTGTTGGTGTTGAAGTTGCATCTATTATAAGTTTAGAGGCCGCGGCATTTCCAGACATTCGTTGACTTACGCTGGCTGCATAGGTAAGCTCCTCAACAGGTATCTGTTCGCAGAGTTCTTTTGTATTTCGTCGTTTACTATGATCATGTAATTCTTTGAAATGCTTACTTGGGCGTCCTGTAGAATTCGTGGCCCAGATATATACTGGTATTAATGTATTAAGCTATTTCTCGTTTTTTTTTTCAAAAATCTTTCTTCAGTATAGTTAGATGATATCCATCTCTTCTTCAAATCACTATTAAAATGTTTTAAATCGGGACTTAAGGTATGACACTCGTTTTGGGAACATTTCATCATTTCGCGGAGCTTATGTTCCATAAATGATACGTTATCTTCAAGTGTTCTGGATGTGCATTGTTTAAAAAGCATGTATAGCGTTTTCCGATATACCTCAATAACATCTGATGTCAAATCTGTACCTATAGGAATCAAAATATGTATGTAAGTAAAAAATAACCAAAATTATTGCAAAAAAAGAACCGTGGAACACAAAGCGGTTTTTTAAAGAGGTGGAAACATGTGGAAAATGTTTTGACTATTATGATATAGCTAATGTCTATAGTTTATTATAAAAAAAGAATTGTAGCCCGACCTAGCTCGGAACATTTTCAAAAACACTAATTGGTTAAAAAGAAAAACAAAAAAATAGAAAATTTTCTTGCATACTGTTTTAGGTCCATAAGAATACTAAACAGTCATATTTTTGAATAATATATGTTAAAATTAAATACATACCTTGTTTTTCAGATTCCATCACAAAAATTTGTTTTTTTAATATTCGCTTTCCAAAATACCAAACATCAAACACAAGTCTAAAAAAAATTTATCAAGAACGAATGCGTGCGTATTGAACGAAGCTTAGATTGCAATTAACTGTGCGGAGCGTAGCGGCGGGGAGGGGCCACTTTATCATAATTTTATGAGAGTACGGTTACTCAGGTGTACAAAAAAAATAATTTCGATGATTACTTGTATAGTTTGCATTTCTCCTTTTTGTCCGGTTTTTGAGGCCAAATGCTCGTTAGTGCGTCGTCTCGTTATAGATTTTTCTATTTACTATTGTTCGAATGGACTAAATGTACCAAACTTAAATCTGTCACTGTCTAAATCAAGTAAACGGCCCTCTTTGTTATTTCTCCCATCTACATTAGTTCATACAACCCTCTTCTCAGAATCCCACCGTGTTAAGTGCTACTACTCTATTTCGATAATGTTAGGTGGACAGGGTCAAAAATCCCCAAATTGAGCGAGGAAAAAAAATCATTAGACTGTTTATTTTACTTCTCTTTAGTTGTCGGAGTAGATTTTATCCCGTAAACCATTCGGAAATTTACTGAAATAACCATAAAAGGGACTCTAAAATTTATATGTCATAAAGACTGAGTTTAGTGATTTATTATGACAAACACTTTGTTATTGCAAATTTTATTTTACATAGCTGACGTGAGTGAGAACATTTTGTTTTTTCCAGCCAAAATATACAACTTTCTTAAATTAAATAGTACATTTCGTATATTACAATATTTTAAAACGCATCATGAAATTATAGAGAAATTTTAAATTAGACATATACAGTGTGTCTCACAACTAATTGCCGTGATCGATTTCTCGGAAAATAGTTTGAAAAATTTTTTAAATTTGGCAGTTTGCCAAAGTTGATGGGGGGACTTCGGCTAAAATATTTTCAAGATGGTGAAACTTCTGGTTATACAGGAAGCTAATGCCTTCGTGCTTATTTTAAATGAAACAACCTATATTTATTTGAAGGTTGTAGACAATGTTTAAGATTGACTAGAATGTGGTTGCATTGTCTTTATTTTTATTTATTTTTACGACGTTTCGACTAGGTTGTAGCTCTAAGTGTCAAGTCTGGTTGAGATATGTCGATGATCTCTTCATCGTATGGAAGGGCAATGATCAAGAACTTAATGATATCTTGAAAGATCTAAATACCATTCGACCTACAATTAAGTTTACTATGGAAAAAGAGGTAAATGATCAATTGCCTTTCCTAGATGTAATGGTGAATCGCTCAAACGAAACTATTAAAACTTCAGTATACAGAAAGCCAACACTTACTGGACAAAATCTTAATCATAGTTCTAATCATTCTGGTGTAACAAAACGGGGAATTATACGCAACCTCTATAATCGCGCCATATCTATATGCAATAATGACAATTTAGTGGAAAAAGAGGTAGCAAATATTAAATCCGATTTACAACAGAATGGTTATCCTTTAAAACTCATTGACGATGTTATAAATAACTTTAGAACAACGAACACTGGACAGCAAGAAACACATTCCTTCTTCACAATCCCGTTCATTAAGCGAACTTCGGAGACGGATAAGACGAATGAAGAGTTATAATATAAAAACAGCCTTTAAATCAGGAAACACGCTTAGAGCTCATTTAACAAAAACAAAACCAAAAACTACCGATAAGAAAGAATGTGTTTATTAAGTTCCATGTGAGTGTGATGAAATGTATATTGGAGAAACCAAACGACCACTAGAAGAATTAAGGAACATAAAGCTCATACACAAAAAGGGAAAACGTCGAGATCAGGTATTGCAGAACACGCCTGGGATAAACAACACCACATAAAATAGTCTGAGGCTGTCGCAATATATATATGAAACCCAACATGAAAAAAAGAAAATTTATAGAAGCAGCTTATATTAAAAATAATAATGGAATCTTCAGTAAACCGAATGTTGAGATACCTAATCTTTGGCAACCACTACTTTGTAATATCAAATCATTGCGGTGTGTACAGTGAAGCGAAACGTTGCTCTTCAATGGACACAGTCCCTATATAAGCTCGTAGTCTGAAGACAAAACATTCAGTTTATACTTGATAACGAGTACAGATACAACCTAATCGAAACGTCGTAAAAATAAATAAAAATAAAGTCAATGCAAGTTCGACAACCACATTTTAGTTAAACACCCTATATGTTAATTCATCTTTAGATTCTACGCAAATTTATAGACATATTTCATGTATACCTCCAACTATTAAATTTTATGTCAAAAATGACGTTTCCAGGCCTAAACATACTATCTATTTTTCCTAAATGAAAGCCTTTAATATTTATTTCCGTTGATTTTCTTCTAGAAATGGCTCTACTTTAGTGGAATGTGTTGATAATAAATAAATGCAGGGTGACCAAAAACTAACATTAAATATTAACTTGAAAAAATCGTTAAAGGTCAATGTCTTTAAATGTGACCACCTATGTTTATAATGTTATTATATATCTTATTTAGCATTAAAAATAAGCGTGACTTTTTATCAGGCTATTTATTCCACAAATTTGTACTTTTTGAAATTTTAATTATTTAAGATTTTTGTATTGTAAAAACGCTCAACAGCTTACCTACACAGAGACAACTTATTTTAATAAATGTTCAAAATTTCCACCCTGAACTTAAAAACATTTTTTCAACCTCCGAGGAGGGTTGTCTTGTATCATCGTTAATATAAAATTTGCAAAATTGCTCTCTTTTCGGTAAATCAGCATCTCTTAGGTATTGACCCAAAAATATCAGATAAAGGTGGAAGTTGTGTTTCAAGAGAGTTCTATGTATTAAGCTTCTCGTGATTCCTGTTTGTAGCGCCATTTGTCTTAACGATGTCATATAATATGCCGCAAAAAAATCCCAGAATTCATGTACCATTGTTCCGTGACGGTTTCTGTTTAGCTGGATATTTAACAGAAAATGTCTATGTTCTTGATAAATCTTTGTTACATAAGAAATAAATTTTGTGCATATAATTTAATCGCCTCGGCATGATTTTTATTAATAATTGCCAAATAGCAAGAAAGAGTGACATTTCTGTAGTGCTCTGTTGTTTTCTTTCGTCACGTGTCGCCGTCATGGCCAATAACAAAATTTAAAAGCCGTATAAAATTTTTACAAATTACTAAAATTTCAAAAACTATACATTTTTCGAATAAACATTAAAGCCACCCTTATTTTTAATGCTAATTAAAAAAAACTATTATACAAATACTGGATTTACATTTAAAAAAATTGACAACGATTTTTTAAAGTTAATATTTAAAGTTAGTTTTTGATCACTCTGTATTTATTTATTATCAAAATATCTACACAGTCCACTAGAGTAGATCCCTTTCTAGAAGGAAACCAACCCCAATTAAATAAACAAGGAGAAATAGGAGAAATTGATAGTTATGTTTAGACCTGCAAACGCCATTTTTAACATAAAATTTAAAATATATCAAAAACAGTAAGATATACGTATTGGACATTATCCATGATATATATCTATAAATTTGCTTAGAATCTAAAAATGAGCTAACATATTTGGTGTTCCATTTAAAACAAGCAAGAAGGCATCAACTGCCGGTATAACCAGAAGTGTCACCATCTTGAAAATACTTTTGCCGAATTGCCCCCATTGACTATACGGCCGAATTTTAAAAATCTTCCAAACTCCATTTTCCGAAAAATCGATAACAGCTGTTCTTCGTGGGATACACTGTATTAAAAACTAATAGTTTTTGAAATATTTGCGTTCAAAATATGATCTTATACTTTGGTTCGCTGTAGCTTCTAAATACTGCATCTTAGAGAGTCTTTATCCTAGTTTTTTGTGTTCAGAAATAGAAAAAGAGTAGACTTCCGATTAAACCAGAAGTAATTCTGACATATGAGATGTATGACGTTCTGCTCTATGATATACAATGCGGATGCTATAACTTCTCAAATATTACATGATGGGCCCAATAAAATATGCTTAAAATTTTATGAATATTGTATAGATGTTCAATTTAACTAAAACAATTTTTGCCGTGGCAAATATCTTATATCTTATATACAAGCTTCTTATATAAAATACTTATATAAAATAAAAGATAAAACATGAACAGCCACATTTACTACGAAGGTTTAAGAATTAAACCCGATCTAGCTGTCATGAAAAATAGATCTTCTAGTCGGCCAGATTTGTTTTGTTTATGATAATGTCATAATTAATATTACATATGTCAACAAACAAACGTTTATATAGGGATATTAAGGAAAAGAACCTAGCTAAAAAGCCTTGAAATAAATAAAAGAAATAGCTGTATTCCGAAAATAAATAAAATTCATCATTTTTATCGGTTCAGTAAAAAAAAATCATTGCTGCATTTTTAGGGTTTTACGGTTTTGACTTATTCTTATTCTTATCAGTTTAAACACCCTGCTGTCAATTTAGAATGGTTTTAAGGTTAGATCATATTAGTTAATTCGGGTGGAAATGTTTGCATAAAATTAGTTTTCTTTGGGTTCCATGATTTCGGACAGAAATGGAACATTCTGTATAACATATGAATACACAGTTACTTTTACAGCTAATGCTTGTAGTTTTTAGAAACTTTTTTCCATATCAAATGCTTCTAGATTTATTTTTCAAGAGATTTTGCTGTTTTCAAGTATAGCTTTTCAAGAATTTGTCATGTTTCCAAAGGGGGTTTCGAGGTATTCTTTTCCGCTTTATATTGCACGATAATGCATAGAGGTCGATACGAGAATAAGAAAAAAATTTTAAAATGCTAATAACTTTCCAAAGTTGAGGTTATGTACAAATTACGTAATACATTTAGTCTTTGAAAGTTCATGATGTGTTGGTAAATTTTTGTTATGGACAGTTCTCACTTACAGGTGCCCACCCGTGGTTTTTCACCAAGGGTAGAATACCCGCGAGTTTTATCATTCACACTTGTGGGTCACATCTGTGGGTGTGAAGTCGGGGTCTTTAGCCGTGGGTGACGCAATTTTGGAAAAAATCCCTAAAAAATCTGCTGTTTAGCCTGATCCATAGATCTAACATAAAGATTTAGATCGCGGATTCATAGAAGAAAGTTAGCTCATGCTTAGAGACAGAATGTTTTTAATAAGTACTTAATGGCGGAACTAAGAACAATACTTCAAACGTCATTGGATACCCCTGTCACCCGATCAAAATTAGAAAAAGAGATACCACTCATTGAAAATGCTCGATCTCTTTCTAAGCGTGAGCTAACTTTTTTCTTTAGAACCTACAGTCTATTTAGTACTATTAATTACTCCTACATCTATGGTCTGACCTCGCCATTTACCTCGTTCTTTTAGTATTGGTTCGTATTTTTCTTCTATTGTACACGTTTTGTTTTAAAAATTCGTGCAATGGTAACAAAAAAGGGCGGTCCATTTGAGGTAAGGAGGTTGTGCTGACCCTTATAGGGTTGTATGAAAACCAGCCAAACCCAATGAAGTTGCAAGATATTGATTACAAAATTAAATGCTATAAAAATAGATTTATTGAAGCTGCATATATGCTATAGGCAATCTCTGGATATAGAAGATGTGAGAAGCCAAATTCATACGTTGAGATTCCAGTTAAATGGAGAAAAAAAATTGCTTCTATAATAACAGGTACAGACACAGCAGAAATATATAAAGTCACACTGTGATGTTTTGAAACCATGATGTTTTAAAAAGACGATGAATATATAAGTTTATGTAATTTGGTAAGCTAATAATTAAATAATTTTTGAGTATCAATACTGTCGAAACAGTTTGATATAGTATTGTTAAATTAAGAAACTTAAAAATATATTTAAATCACTTACTGTTTAATGAAACATATATTAAGGATATTTCATTTTATAGGAAGGTATTATATAACCCAGGACAAAACTCTGACTCAAATACTTTTTGATGCCTCAGTAGAAGAACTGAATAAGGATATGAAAAGCCCGACAAAATCAAGATGTAATATTCAGCACAAGCAACAATAAGCTATGCAACTGAAATATTATAAGAAAATCGTAAAAGAAATGACCTCTATAGATTGTCCAGGTACTTTTATATCTATGCTGAGCGGTTACCAACATTTAAAATTTTTGCGCATTTTCAATATACAATACAACAATTTTAGTTTAAATAAAAGGGACGCTTTTGTAAAACTTAGAGGTAAATATCATTATCTATGACGCAACAGTTAGTTACGTTAGACTTTCGTCCATGGTTACATCAAATAATATATTTTTATTTTATATGCACAACTAATTACCAATAAATTAAAACAATTTTTTTTCCAGACTATACGAAGCCAAATTTTTAAAAATGAAAAATAAATGTGGGTTAAGAAAATTGAAATGAGTAATAATGAATTTTTGAAGCACAAGAGGAAGAAGAAAATTAATTTCTTTTTTTGTTTCTAGAAACAAAACGGTTTCAAACGTATATTAAATTATTTATTAATTTACTTAAATTAACCATATGACAATATACAAATGCTTCAAAAATAATCTACATTTACATTAAGTAGTAGACACTGGCATATCCAAGTTTTTTTATATTTAACACTATACCTTAAGGCTTTATCATAAGTGGTCGAAAAAAAGCTTTAAATACAAAAGGTGTTTTATTTCTTTCATATTATCTTCAAGATTTATTTGAAAAAGCAATGACACAATATAAAGTTGAAAAGCAATTTTAATTCTTTAAATGGGACATCTCGTATATTTCCTGCTAAAATGAAAGGTCTTCCTCATCTGATTTCTAAAATGTATAATAGTTGTTATTTAAACTAGCTATTATTTAAGTTCGAATTAACAATAAATTGCTTGTCTAAAAAAGGTGTTGTTGAATATTTTATTTTTTTTTCAATTACTTTTTATGACCACTGTAAATCTGGCAATTCAGCCAAAATGTTTTGAGTTCAGTTCTCTGAAGCAAATATTCAAATGCGGCTTTATTCATTCGCTAAACGCATTTCTCAGGACAATCATCTAGGTTAGGTTAGTTCAGGTTAGTTATTAGAGACAAATTTCCTGTGTTCTTCTACAGTAGCAAAGAGCTATCCACTACAAATGTTGCTTACGTAAAAGAAGAACTGCTAGTTCACAAATAATTGATGCAAGTACTAATTCTTCTAGGTACATTTATTTTTTAAAGTAACATTAACATTACTTAGTCGTTTACTAAAAGGAATAAAACAATCAAAAATACAGATAGAAAACAAATAGTCCGTCGGCGCATCGGCATCTTTACATTGTCAAAAATACTAAAAGTGCGAAACAAAAAACTTCTAGAAATTAAAATCCTAGTGAAAAAATCGCAAATGTGAATAAGCTGACGTCTTTCACCCATGGCGTCAAAAATCCCTGAAATTAGCTGATAAGTCAAGGGTGAAAAGTCCGGAGTAAGCACCCGTAAGTGAGAATTAATATACACCAAAATGTGAATAACTGTTGGAACTTGTCGTGTACCATCAATTATGAAAACACTCTGTGCTTACTAAGATGTAAAAGGTGCTTCTTTAACTTTTTCACACTCGACCTTGTACTAAAATTTAAAATAATAATTGAGTGTTTTTTAGTATTAACTCATCTCACTGTAAAGCAATTCATCAAGATAATCCTGTTTAGATGTTATTTTCTACTAAAACTTCAAAACTTGTTTAGAAAGTTAAAAACTTCAGTAATAAAAATGAGTTTTTAAAGTCGAGCGACGTTAAAAATTACTTGTTTCGTGAATATTTTATTGCCAAGAAATTAGATAAAATCTACTTCTTGTGTGTGTCGTTCTAACTTTATTTATTTTTAATTTGCGACCCACTCCAAAGTAAAATATATGTATATGTATGACTTGTCAGAATACATAATTAAGCTACAGTTAAAATTTGGGGATTATTGATTTAGTAGTTCTTGAGATATTTACGAACATACAATCATGTTTCCTATTTATTTAATCGATGAATATCTTTACATCAACAGATTTTTGGGTTTCATTTATTTTTTAATAATTTTTAAAATATGACGATCCAACGTATCCAATCCAAGAGTACTTTTGATAGTCACTAATACACCTTGCTGTGTGACAAATCCCATCAGTACTTTTGATTGGAACCTTTCCAGTATAACAATGGCTAAGGCTAAGTTGGTTTAAGAAATGTTGCTTTATAAACTAGTATCCGTTTTTTTTAGTGATAATTTTGACCTCGGTCCAAACAATCAGTACAGCTTATCCAATGTAAGACCTAGTTGTTTTCTTTTGGTGAATGTATGTTTTATGTAAGTTAGTCAAAAATCAAGATGCATACCCAGTGAATAGTTGGAAGTTAAAGTTATTAAAAATTGTCCAACCTCTTAACTGTTCTTGTAAAATGTATTCCGAGTTCATATATAATGGTAAAAAAATACACTTATATTAAAAAATATTACAGGATGATATACCGTAGCCAGTAAAAATCGAGGCAAAACACAATTTTAAAAAAGAAAAGTACTTATATAATTGTTACAAATTCCTCCCCTTAAATCGTTCAGTGGGTTAGCAGAATAAATCATGATTCACTAACTTAATTCCAATACTATATTTAACTATTAACACAACTAAGGTTTTCTCAGAATTCTTCCATAACTCCTGGGTAAACCAGATGCACAAGGCGCCGGGAATCAGTTTCATATTCTTCTAAACTGTCTCTATTTCTCTGGTGTTTTGACTTGAGCTGTGACGGATATAACTGGTGCCGATGTTGATCTCCAATGCACCACTAAGGATTTCATAATCTCTTTGTTGAGTTATAGAAATGATTTGCAATAACTCCAGTGCCATTTCTTCGAAGTTATTTCCAGTAGCGGCAGCTTCAAAATGCCATTTGTACATTATCCAAGATGATTGACTATCGTAAGTTGGAGGAATGATGTTCTGTTCGGTGGTTATTACTTTATCAGAAGGGCCATGCTTCTTTATTGTACTGATTTCTATCTGCAGGCTCTTCATTTTAGATTCTATCCAGTCTATGAATTCTTTCATTTCTTATCTCACTTCTATGTCTTGTCGCACAGCAGATTCAATACTATTTATTTCTTGACGTACTTCATCTACGTCTTTTCGCAGTTCACCTATCTCTTTTTTAAACCTCTATGTTTGTCCTTGTACAATTTGATCGAAGTTCTTCTTCTATTTGGTGACGTTCTTATTCTTCTTGTTTGTCTTTAAGACGATGTTCTTCTTCTTACTGTTTCTTTCTTTGGCGACGTTCTTTCTTTGGCGACGTTCTTTTTTCTTTTGACGACGTTCTTCTTCTTTTGCTTGTTTTTCAGTTTGGCGACGCGCTTCTTCCTGTTTTTCTTTTAAACTACATTGTTCTTCTTTTAGGCGACGGTCCCATTCTTTCTGCTTTACTTCTAGAAGACGTTGTTCTTTTTTTTGGAGACGTTCCTCTTCTTCCTGCTTTTTTTAGACGACGTTGTTCTTCTTCTTGTTATCCTTTTGGCGGCAATCTTCTTCTTCTTGCTTCTCTTTTTGGCGCCGTTCTTCCACTTCTTGTTTTTAAGATAACGTTGTTCCATAAAATTAGACAATTATTTATTTTATCCATTTCGGCTGTATGCTGTCTAGTATTTACCGTAGAAACTTCTAGAATGTTGTGGAAAATTCTGTTTTAGGCTTCTTTCTTAATGACAAATCCGATGGTGAAGTCCGTTTTTCGCTATCTCTTTTAGTTTTCAAATAGAATGTTCTAGGACTTTACGAAAATCAGTCTTCTTACTTTGATAAAAAATCCAACAATAAAATACATTTTTCTCTATCTCTTCTATTTGCAAATAGAATTTTGCGGAAACCCGGTGATAATTCCACTTCTGACACCAATGTTACGAGTCTGTAGAATAAAACACGACACTTTTCACTAACTTACTTCCAATACTAACTACTTCTTAATACAGCCAAATAGCAACTATCTAATTACTGCTTCTTAATACCTTCACTATTCAAATACAACTAACTATACAATTATATTAAACCTCATAGCCTATCCCTACAGAACCTCCTGGAAATAACGAAAAATATATTAGCATAAAAGTTGAGAACCATCTAAAAATATAATGACACATCGATATATTTCTTTCGGCACATTTATAATAAAAATGAATATTATTCTTCTACGAGGACGTATCAATAAGTTCTCTTAGTCGTTCATTACAATATGAACTTTAGACAAAATTAAGAAAATAAATATAACAAACCTTCAATATTATAATTGTTTAATAACAGCAAACAAAAAAACATTTTTTGAAAACTATCACAGAATTATTACAATTTATAAGGAAAAATATTTTAAAAGAAAATCTAGGACAGAGGACAGAAAAGTGGCTACTATTTTCAGCTTCCATTGTGTAATAAAGGCTACAATATAATACCCCTCCCAACCTTCAAACCCCTCCCAGAGTCTCGATATCAATCCTATTGAGCATCTTTGGAACGTATTGGACGGAAGAATTCGATATAATGAAGTAACGAGCAAAAATAAATTACGAAAAGTTTTAGTTGTTGGAAAGCAAAACAGGGAAAATTTAACACTGAAGTTGGTGCAGACTAAGTCAAAGCGTTTTCAAAATGTACATAATTTGAAAGGTTACCCTGCCAAGTATTAATTAGTTGATGTAAGTCGATATCTTATGTAATTTAAAATGCCTATTATGTGCTTAGAGTTTTGCGAGTCAAAGAATACAATTTTTCTTCCTAATTTATAAGAATTCTGTAATAATTTTTGAAAAGATATATTTTGTTTGCTATTATTAAACCATTATAACATTAAAGCTCTAGAATATTTATTTTCTTGATTTTGTCTGGGATTCATAATATATACTTTTCTTTTTTAGAAATATTGGTGAGTCTAGACTTTTGCTGGCGATTGTACGCACGTCTTTTTTTGGTTGATTTTCGTAGAGTCGTTAAAAAGAAACAAATTAACAATTTTTGCGTATAAATTCTCCCTATATGAGTTACGGAGTTTTGTAGTTTGAGTTATACTTTTAATTATTGTGATTATGTAATGTGATTCGGCCAGAATTATAGAGTAATATCATCAAAATAACAAATAATTTAAAAATAGTTAAAAAATAAATCTATTTAAAGGAAGATATCTATTTATTCAATAAATAAGTAACGTAAGTTTGTATGTTCGCAAAAATCTCAAGAATGACTAAATCAATCATCATCAAATTTTAACCGTAGTTTTATTATGTATTCCGGAGTCATGTATGACACATATATTTTACTTCCGAGTGGGTAGAAAATTAAGAACAAATAAAGTTATAACACATTTTAAGAAATAGGTTTACTTCATTTCTTGACAATAAAATATTCACGAAACCAGAAATTTTTAATTCATAACATTGCTCGACTTTAAAAACTCATTTGTATTACTGCAGTTTATAACTTTATAAACAAGTTATGAAGTTTTAGTAGAAAATAACATTTAAACAGGATTATCTTTATAAATTGCTTCGCAGTGAGATACGCTAGTAATGAATAACACTCAATTATTATTTTAAATTTTAGTGCAAGATAACTTATCCAATGTGAAAAGATGAAGAAACATCTTTTATATATTAGTGAATACAAGGTATTTACAGAGATGAAGGGACACGAGACTTATCGACAATTATCAACATTTTGGTGTATATTTTGTTAACAAAAATGTAACCACATATCATAAACTTTCAAAGACTGAATGTATTATGCACTGTGTACATGGCTTCTACTTCGTAAAGTTAAAACTCTAAAAATATTCCATATTCTCATATCGACCTCTATGCATACGATTACTTCGTAACGAAAAGATAACAATGTAAAGCGGAAAAGAGGTCCTCGAAACCCCCTTTGGAAACATGAGAAATTCCTGAAAAGCTATACTTGAAAACAGCAATCTCGTGAAAAATAAATCTAGAAAGGTTTGTTATGGAGAAAAGTTACTAAAAACTCAAAGCATTAGTTGTAAAAGTAACTGTGTATTTATATGTTATAGAGTGTACCGTTGCTGATCGAATCCATAGAAGCCAACGAAAACTAATTGTATGTTTTATGCTTTATCTTTTATTTTATATAGTAGCTTTTATAGGAGTAAGATCGTTTCTCAAGCTAGGGTGAAAAATTCCTTAGTAGAATTATTTTTGAATTAAAAAAAATTCTTTATAATATATATATATATATATATATATATATATATATATATATATATATATATATATATATATATATATACCCAATTATTTGCAGTAGTGAAATCACTTGCGTTTCGATCGCAGTCCCTTACAGATCCAGAAAATTATCACAAAGAGATGAACATACTGCAGGAAGCCCTAACAAAGAACGATTATAAAAAAGAACATATAGACAAGGTTCTAAAAAACAAACACTTGGCCCCAAAAAATCCCGAAAACCAAGAGAATAGCTCCAAGGCTTTTGTTCCTTATGTACGAGGCACGACAGACAAGATCGCAAGAATTCTCAAGAGACACAACATTGAAACCATTTTCACCACAGATCTTAAAGTAAAAGATCTCTTGCCAACACTTAAAGAAAGAATCCCTCTAGAAAACCAGGGAGTGTACGAAATTCCATGCGGAGAGTGCAGCTCATCTTACGTAGGCCAAACCAACCGTAAAATAAGCGCCAGAAGAGACGAACATATAAACGCTGTCAAGCAAAAAACAACTTCTTCTGCTCTGGCCCAACACTGGTTAAACACAGGACATAAGATAAATTTCTCGGGAACAAAAATGCTGTCGAGATGTGAAAACCTGTCCACAAGAGCTATAAGGGAGGCTATTGAAATTGCAAAGAGGCCTAACAACTTAAATAGCAGAGATGATAGCCAACGTGTGCCTAATACTTGGAAAAATCTGCTTACAAAACATCAACCAGTACCACTTAGTAACGAAAAAGATTACAACTCGGCAACGCAACCACAAACACTGGCAACAGGGCCGATGACGCGCAGCAGGTTTCGCCACCTGATGGTTCCGAACCATTCGGAAACGAACACACAGTGAGCTTTGAAAATGGTGAATGAGATTTCATCGAAACGACAGCTGCCTTACAGTCCTCATATACAGCACATACACGGGATGCCCGAAAACCTTCGATTACATATATATATATATATATATATATATATATATATATATATATATATATATATATATATTCATGATCTATCCAAGTATGTCATTTTTACTTTTGAATTAACCGAAAGTACATTTAGAAAATGAATAGAAATTGACATATTTCGGTAGAGCATAAGAAACTAGGACGTAGACTCTTCGAGATGCAGCAGCAAATTATAGTTCACCAAAGTAAAAAAATATTATATTTTGAATGCCAATATCTCAAAAACTATTAATTTTTAATGTTATATCTAGTGCAGCAAAGTTTACCTATAATTTCATGAGTCATTTTGAAATATTGTAATATACGAGACATAGTTAAAAAAGTTGTATTGCGACTAGAAAAACGAAATGTATTCACATCAGCTATGTAAAATAAAAGTTGAAAACCCAAGGGTGGATTATAGTATCGCAATAAACACATGGTTTACTGTTCCTTGTACGATTATTTTAATAGGAAACCTATGTTTATATGTTAGCAAAAATCTCAAGAACTGAACCAATCATCATCAAATTTTATCTGTAGCTTTATTATTTATTTCTAAGTATTATAGGTCATATAAAAATGAAAAATTACTTCTCATTCTGACCCTGAGCTCTCATGGCCCTTCTTTATGGCAAGCCAATCGTACACTTGAATTGGCTCCTGCAGGAACAATAATAGTGCGGGCGAAGCCACGACGGGGCTCTAGAATCTTATAACAACAAAATTGACATATATCATTGTATCTAAAATTAATTTAAAAGTTTTACTGATATTCACCCTGCACCATACCAACTTGGAATAATCTATATCCATTACCGACATGATAAAATCAGAAAAATAATAACGCGTCTTCCATAAAACATCAAAATTCATAAGTATAAAATATTTTTTCATAAATCTTGCAAGTTTTTGTCCGCTTAGCCTAAAATAAATCAAAAATTTGTCGACATTTCCAACCTCTGTTGTAACAGCCATCGTACAAAATCTTTTGGCAACATTTCAGGAACACTTGTCGGGATTTATGAGAGTCGTATGTCGAAAACGCCGCAATTCGGAAGTAGATATCGATATTTTTTTAAAGTTTAAGTTAAAATTGTTTTTCATTTGATAGTGTTCACTGCCAAGTTTGTAATATAATCGGTTTATCTGCATAAGGGGTATTTGAAAAGTTATAGTTTATTTTTTATCTTCTTATCTTAAAATCTATAGAAGTTGTCCAGAATATTTAAAAGGCGTGGAACCTTCCCGTTAACTACGTAAATACTAACTTTGGGAAAAAATGATCAAAACAAAAGTAGAAAATCAAACAGATCATTTAAAAATAACCTTTACTGTTGCTTTGACCTTGACGTTAAAGGACATTTGAAGGTCATCTTCAGAATTTCAAATGAGGATCCCTACTTTTGATCCCGGAAATGAAAAGAGCAATAAATTATACAATCGGATACAACCCTGGCCATGGGTTTAAGGTCAAGGTCAGGGCAAGGTTAAATGGAACTCCCCTACAAAACATCGTTAAAGCTCAGATCTTGCCTTAACTTGCTAGATATTGGTCTTGCTTTAACTGGTTTGATCTTGGTCTCACTCTAACAGGTAGTATTTTTGATCTTGCGTTGAGTGGCCGGATCTCTGATTAATCTTGCCTTCAGTGGCCAGTCCTGTGATTAATCCTGCCTTAAGTGGCGGGATCGCAGATCTTGCCTTAATTGGCTGGATCTTGGTCTTGCCTGAATCTTGATCTTACCTTAACTTTCTGGATTTTCGATCTTCTCCTAAATATATCCTTAAAAGTCAAGGTAATTTTTAGAAACCCTACAACGTTATTATCGGTATTTTTTCTTAAAGTAACTATTTACGATATTGTTGGGAGAGTTCAATTTGACTTTATCCTAGTCTTAAAATTTTACTTTGACCTCATAGCCAAAGTCATATCCGAATGTAAAATTTTCTACTCTTTTCATTTTCGGGATTAACAGTAGGAGTCCCTATTTGACATTCTGAAGATGACCTTCCAATTAGCTTAAAGGTCAAGATCAAGGTCACAATCAAGTTTTAGAATCTCCATTTCATTTCCTACAACTTTTGTTATGATCATTTTTTTCCTAAAGTTGGTATTTAGGATGTTAGCGAGGGTGAGAGTGTGTGTATCACACTTTTTGAATACGATATATAAAATTAAATACAGGTATACTGTTTATTCTTGATAACGATTAAATATAACCTAATCGAAAAGTCGTATAAACAAACAAAAATAAACACAATACAAGTCCGGCAACCACATTTTTGTCAATTAAATATAGTGTTGTACAAAATCTACATATTAAATCCAATAACAAGAAAAAATATTGAATTGTGAAAAAATTAAATCTAAAAACCGGGAAGAACAACGTTATTTTTGTAAGTTAAATACAAGTTAAAACTTTTAACTTATTACTTTTTAATTTATAATTTTTTAGATTAGATCTGTTTTAAAAATAGAGATAATTAGTAAATTAAGTGTCAATCAAATTAGAACGTTTATCTGTGGCATTTTAGAAATATAAAGTGTCAGGTAAGTATATGTCAAACTTTCAGCAGTGTACAGAAGGTATCAAAACAATCTTAAGTGTTTTATACAGGGTGATTCAAAAATCGATCACGAAACTTAAGGGGGTGATTCTACTTGACAAAATAAGGGTAGAGCTTCATATAATTTTTTTTCAAAATGTCATTCGTTTTCGAGTTACAAGCCGTCCAAGTTCAAGTTTTTATTTTTTGTTTTTTGAATTACTCGCTTACAGGAAAACCGATTTGACTAATATTTGAAAGATAGGCTAAGTCTTCTGCGCTTCATCATTTTAGTAACAATTCACATTGATTGTTTGCCGCTAGAGGGCACTTTACCTACATTGAAAATTGTTTTTTTGTCATAATTTTTTAGTGTTGACAACTACAGTAGTTTTTGGCATAATTTCTGAAAGACTGATGCCAGGCCTTTAAAAAAGGTGCTCTTTATTTACATCGCTAAACCCAACGGTTTAGACGTAAATCACCCTTAAAAATTAAGTGGTAAATTTACTTTTCTCATTTCATTACCACGAGCTACCAGGTAAATAGCTATCAAAGTATACTAGAGCTGTCAGTTTAACATCAAATAAATTCGCTTTTTAAACTATTTAATTTATAATCTTAAAATAACTAATAATGGCTAATCACCAATATTCAAATATTGAATATTGTGATATCCATTTTTGTTATGGAAAAGCAAATGGTAATGCAGAGTTGGCAAGAAGATATTATATGGAGAGTTATCCGGAAAGAAATATCCCTCATGCTCAAACATTTTCCAGTGTGCACAGGAGGCTTGCGGAATGTGGTTCCTTTAAAAGTTATAATGGAAATAGGGGAAGACCTAGAACTGCTAGAAACGTGCAACAAGAAGAAAGAGTGCTTGAAATTATTGAAGATAATCCAGGTATTAGTACTAGAAAAATTGGGAATGAAGTGCGGCTCTGTCAGGCTAGTTCATGGAGGATACTAAGAGAAGAACAACTCTACCCGTTTCATTCAAAAAAGGTGCAGGCTCTTTATGACGATGATCGGCCGAGACGGTTGGAAATGTGCAATCAGATCCTAGCTAAGTATGAACACGATAATCGATTAATTGGCGTCATATTATTCACTGACGAAGCTGGTTTCACTCGTGATGGCATAACAAATCTACACAACATCCACACATATGCTTACGAGAACCCAAACAATGTGGTAGAAACGAAACATCAGCGTAGATTTTCACTAAATGTGTGGGCAGGGATAATAGGAGATTACCTTATTGGTTCTCATTTCTTTGATGGCCCATTAACTGGTGACGTATACTTAGATTTTATCCAAAATCGTCTCCCATTGTATCTGGAAGATGTGCCATTGGAAGTAAGGGCCAACATGTGGATCCTCCAAGACGGAGCTCCGCCCCACTTTAGTATACGTGTCCGACAGTATTTGAATGCAACGTATCCTGAGCGATGGATAGGACGAAGTGGACCATTGGCATGGGCAGCGAGGTCACCAGACCTTAATCCTATGGATTTTTTCTTTTGGGGTCATTTGGAACAATTGGTGTACGATATTCCAGTAATCAACGTCGAGGATCTTCGCTTCAGGATAATCGAAAAGTGCCAAATTATTAAAGAAACACCAGGAATTTTTCATCGAGTTAGGCGACATTTTTTGAAGAGTGTTAGGAAATGTATGGAAGAAAATGGGGGACATTTTGAGAATCTTTTTTAGTTTGTTTAGTACTGTTTCATTAATTTTTATCAATTAAATGTATATCGCAATAATCCATAATATGAATATTTACTGATTAGCAATTATTAGTTATTTTAAGATTATAAATTAAATAGTTTAAAAAGCGAATTTATTTGATGTTAAACTGACAGCTCTAGTATACTTTGATAGCTATTTACCTGGTAGCTGGTGGTAATGAAATGAGAAAAGTAAATTTACCACTTAATTTTTAAGGGTGATTTACGTCTAAACCGTTGGGTTTAGCGATGTAAATAAAGAGCGGCAAACAATCAATGTGAATTGTTACTAAAATGATGAAGCGCAGAAGACTTAGCCTATCTTTCAAATATTAGTCAAATCGGTTTTCCTGTAAGCGAGTAATTCAAAAAACAAAAAATAAAAACTTGAACTTGGACGGCTTGTAACTCGAAAACGAATGACATTTTGAAAAAAAATTATATGAAGCTCTACCCTTATTTTGTCAAGTAGAATCACCCCCTTAAGTTTCGTGATCGATTTTTGAATCACCCTGTATAATTTTTATAAAGGGTGTTTTTTTTATAGAGGTATAAAACTTTTAAATGGAATAAAACAAAGATGAATTTTTTAAATTGACATGAAATTTACTTTATTCGAAAGATAACCTTCTGGCATTATAATTTAAATATAACTTCTGGTATATGACCGCCACGGCTGGCTCGAACGTAGTCTAATCTGGAGGTCCAATTTTCGATGACTTTTTCCAACATTTGTGGCCGTATATCGGTAATAACGCGGCGAGTGTTGTCCTCCACGTGATCAATCGTTTCGGGCTTATCGGCGTAAACTAGCGACTTCAAATATCCCCACAGAAAATAGTCTAGCGGCGTTAAGTCGCACGATCTTGGAGGCCAATTCACGGGTTCGAAACGTGAAACTATGCGGTTACTAAACGTTTCCTTCAATAAATCAATTGTGGCACGAGCTGTGTGACATGTTGCGTCGTCTTGTTGAAACCACAGCTCCTGCACATCATGGTTGTTCAATTTATGAACGAAAAAGTCAGTAATCATGGCTCTATAGCGGTCACCATTGACTTTAACGTTCTGACCAGCATCGTTTTTAAAGAAGTACGGACCAATGATTCAACCAGCCCATAAAGCACACCAAACAGTCAGTTTTTCTGGATGTAACGGTGTCTCAACATACACTTGAGGATTATCATCACTCCAAATACGACAATTTTGTTTATTGACGTATCCATTCAAACAAAAGTGAGCTTCATCGCTAAACAAAATTCGCTTATGAAAATCGGGATCAACGGCAATCTTGTTTTGGGCCCATTCACCGAATCTACGCCTTGCTAGGTGATCGTGTGGCTTCAATTCTTGCACGAGTTGGATTTTGCACGCAAACCAAGATCTTTCCGCAAAATCTTCTATAAAGTGAATGGACACATATCCAATTCTTGTGCACGATGGCGGATAGACTGATTCGGGTCTTCCTCTACGCTACGCTCTACAGCAGCAATGACTTCTTCTGTACGCACTGTACGAGGTCTCTGTGGATGCGTATTATCATTTAGAGTAAACGTGGTGCGAAAACGTTCCATAGTTAATCGAATTAATTGCTCTGATTGACGATTATGTTGACCGTATAATGGACGTAATGCGCGATACGTATTTCGAACCGAACCATGATTTTCAAAATAAATTTGCACAATTTGGATGCGTTGTTCAGGCGTCAATCTATTCATGTTGAAATGCCAAACCAAACTAAACATAAATCACTTGACAGCTGACAAAATGGCCGCCAGTTAAAAAAGTGTTGCCAACTTAAAGTTCTATACCTCTATAAAAAAAACACCCTTTATAAGATGCCCGGTGACGGTGATATGGGCCAAAAGGGGTACATCCAATAATTTACCTTTTGAGCTGACTGGTATATTTTGATGCAATTTCGGCATGTTGGTAAACCAATAAAAATTCACAAATTCAGGCCATAAATAACCTTTGACATAACCAAGGAAGTCAGGAACGAACTCGTCAATAAATTTGTAGGCCAAACATTTGACAAGGTTTAGTTTCCAGAGATTTTTTAGATACTTGACAGAATTATTTAAAAAAAATGTATATAAAGTTAACAAGACAAATTTGTTTGCTAACTTCATATAAAGTTATCTAAACTCCTAAGGCCATTGTTATTAAAAAATAATTTTTTACCAATAATTAGTCTGTTAGTAATTTGCCGTGACAATGCCCCAAATTCAGTTGAGACTGATTTCGCCATGTATTCGCGATTATTTTTACTGAAAATCTTGACAAGTCCCTGTTTTGTGAATAATTACCGAAAAGTGAATACAAAAATTCTCCCGTCAAAAACTAATTCCGGAAACCCTTCGATAGAACGGCGAATTCTTATAGTGTATTCACGAGCAAGACATGGAATCCATCGTTTGTGTGGAGGAGTATTTGGAGAGAAATCTCGAAAAATAATTAAATCTTCAGGCATAAGTAGCTAAAATTAACCGCGACATATTCGGAAGCGCAATAACTAATTTGCTTGGATTAACGGTACATTCCAACGGCGATTACGAATACAAAATATCAAATGGTACCCATTGATAGGTGGTGTTTGGCTGGGATGAAGGGAAATGTGACATTCCGTGGATAATTCTTGGTGATTCCTCGAGCCTCACAACTAACTCATCCGAGGCGACCGGCAAATTCAAACGCGCGATAATTGGAGTCTTACCTTCTTCGGGGGAGAGGGGGGAACTCCTCATTTCTTTCGCGAATAACTCGAGAAATTCCATCGCAAATGATTCTCCAAGTCCACAACTAATTTGCTCGGTATAAATGGAAAATTCACATTTAAACTTCGCCTA
Source organism: Diaprepes abbreviatus (assembly GCA_034092305.1). Classification (NCBI taxonomy): domain Eukaryota; kingdom Metazoa; phylum Arthropoda; class Insecta; order Coleoptera; family Curculionidae; genus Diaprepes; species Diaprepes abbreviatus. The sequence continues at coordinate 12,639,197 of JASJET010000139.1, forward strand.
TAGATATTCTAATCTAACCCCAGTGAAAGCGATCGTTGGAATTTGCCGTTCGTCCGGGCGAGTTATTTCCCTACATCTCAGCAAATACCACCTATCAAAAGGTGGCATTTCATATTTTGTACTCGAAAGGCGTCATGGAAATTCATCGTTTGTCCAAGCAAATTAGTTGTTGCGCGTCCGAATATGTCGCGATTGTTTTTAGCATTTGATTTGACGCCTTCCGTACACTGTTGAGCGTTTGACATTTATTTACCAGACATATTTGTTGTTTCAACCAATATATATATATATATATATATATATATATATATATATATATATATATATATATATATATATATATATATATATATGAGTTTATAACGTTCTACGCCGTCTTCTGATTTCCAGTCTCCATTGATTTCGGTTTGTCCATAGGTTTCATCCATTCCTCTTGTTCTTATATCTTTATCCACTCCTTCTCTCCAACTTAATCTGGGTCTACCTCTCTTTCTTCTTCCCTGTGGTGCCCAATTTAAAATTTTTTTTTGGAAGTCTAGTATCGTCCATTCGTTGAACATGTCCGTACCATCTAAGTTGGTTGATTTTAATATCTTCTGTTATCTTGTGCTTAATCCCCATAATTTCTTGGATTCTTTTATTTATGACTCTGTCCATTCTGGATTTTCCAGCCGCTCTTCTCCAATAATCCATTTCTGTAGCTTCCAGTGTTCTTAGAGTTCGTTCTTTCAATGGCCATACTTCACTTCCATAGGTGACGATACTTTTAACAATACTATAAAAGATTTTGTGTTTGTTTTCTTTGGATATTGTTTTATTCCACAATATGCTGTTCAACTGTTTAATAGTTTGTCGTCCCTGGTTGTTTCTATACTTGATTTCTTCGTCAAGTTTGCCGTCGTTGGTTATATGCATCCCGAGATACTTGTATTTTTCCCAGTGATTTATTTTCTGCTGCTGTTGTTCCAGAATCAAGTTTTGTTGCTGTCCCCCAATACACATGTATTCCGTTTTTTTGATGTTAACTTCTAGCCCCCACTTTTGATATTCTTCTATTAGCTTACGAGCCATGTATTCTAGATCTTCGTAGTCTTGTGCCAGAACTATTTGATCGTCTGCGAAACACAATGTGTATAGGATGGAATCATTTAGTGGAATGCCCATATTTTCGCACTTTCTTTTCCATGTTTTTATCGCTTGTTCCAAGTGGAGACAACCATCTTCCTGCTTGAGCCCTTTGCTAACCGTGAATCCTTTTGAAATATTATGCCCTTTATTTATTTTCCTTCTATTATTTGAATAGAACTCTTGAACAGTCTTGATAAGTATTATATTTATATTTGTTTTTTCTAGGGCTTCCCAGAATTTTTGTTGTGGTACGCTGTCATAGGCTTTTTTGAGATCCCCGTAGAGCAGGTGTATTTCTTGGTTCCATGCTGATTTTTCTCAATGAGCTGGGTTATTGTAAAGAGATGGTCAACAGTAGATCTACCTGATCTAAATCCAGCCTATTCTTCGGCCTCCATATCTGAGTATTTGCTCTCAATCCTCTTTTTGACTAGTTTCCATACACTCTCGAGATTGTGCAGAGAACCGCAATTCCTCGATAGTTATCACAGGCGTCTTTACTTCCTTTTTTGTGTATAGTGATAATGTAGGATGTTTTCCACTCTTCGGGTATCTTTTCTCCGTTTATACATTTTTTCTAGAGGTTTGTCGATTGTCTGTATAACTTCTCTGTGCCGTATTTAAGTAGCTCAGGCCCTACCAATAATTGTTTTATTTTGAAAAACAACGATAAAAGAGAAATTAGAGGTGAAAATTAATTTTTTGGGACATATTTTTATTTACGTTTTAAAATGAATTTATACGTTAAGCTTTCAAATCCAGGGTAATAAAATGGTGAAAAACAGGCAGTTTTGAAAAGTTTATCCAACTTTTCTATATCCTTCAAATGGTATCTCAATTACTTTATAGCATAAACCCTAAATCGGGCATCGAACCAGGCAAATTGTTTTGATGTAAAATTTGTATGGTTTAAATCTCATTCCGGAATAATTGGTAAAAAAAGTTAATAATTAAGCCAATAAGCTTATTTAAATTACAACGTCCATGATTCTACCCTAATTGTACAAGATTACTTTGGGAACGTCCATAAATTACGTAAGGGATTTTGGGGTAGGTAGGGTTTATAAATGTCTTAGTATTTTTAATGTGGGGGCACGAGGTATACTTAACCGCTTATTTAATATTATATTTTCATATTACAAGATAAAAATACAATAAAACGATTCTTACATACGGATTTGGCACGATTGAAGGATGTTTGAGGATACTGGCATTGCTAGCAGTCTGATATATCCACTATAAGGTGTAACATTTTAGACTGTGTACGTATTCAGAACGTTTCGACAAACGGACTCTATTTGACTTGAAGGTTCATTTTCCACTATGATATTGCGAGCACTCACACACTGGCTCAAACAATTATATTGAATTTTGAGGATACGTGATGTTGAATATTTTTTCAATAATAAATAAATAGTTTTAAAATAATATCTTGAAAGGTACATTTTGACAAGTCTAGTATTGACATTTTAGCGAATTCTGTAATTTTCTTTGCAACTGGTCGCGCGAGAAGGGTGTAGAATTATTAAAAAGTAAAATCAATTATCATCTGTGAGTTTTATTATTTAATTTGGTCAATCTACACTAAATCAGGCAACTATGTTCTATATTTTCTATTATAATGGTAGAATTCAAAGAAGTAAATTATTTCCATTTTACGCCTGCCATAACTTCATAAACCGACCCCAATAATTCTCTTTCAGAAGCCAGCTTTTCTTAAAGTAATTTCAAGCTTTGTCCGGCATTTAAAGCATTACTTCAGTTTCTGCAAGCTATTGTCCAAGTTTTTGAAGCTTTATGGCAGTTTTTTGTTCGCGCGGTCAACAAATAGAAACAAAGTTTCATTCACCAAAGGTAAGTAGAAAAAAATAACAAAAATTAAGGAAATGAGTATTATTCTACAACTAAAAATAAATTTGATGTTTATCTTCACGTATCCCAACTTGTATATTCCAAATATGAAGAATAAAACTGCAGTGTTGCTTTGTTATTTCTCCTCAAATAAATAGTTATTATAATGTACAAAACAGTGTTATTAAATTTACCCAGTCTCAAAATGCAAATTGCTGCATGTGCATGCATTTTTAGGATTCTCTTATGACATAATTATTCTGAGAGAATGAACCTCTGAAAGTATCGCGGTTTTTACATTTTAATTAAAAATTTTAATTTAAAAATGCACCGGTATAGGAGCTAGTACATACCAGAACGTTAATTAATTTACGGAAAGCTTAAGCACTGCCAGGATTGGGTTTCTTCTTACTGAAAAAGAAAGAAAAAAGGATTATTAAAGTATAAATAAAAATATCCGTAAAAAAAAAACAATTTTAAGCTAGATTCACAAAACTAAAGTTTTAACTTTTAAACCAGATCTATTTGTTATAAAAGACAGTTTTATCATGCTGATGATGTTGTTATAACTTGTATTATGTTGGACTAAAATGTGGTTGTCGGACTGGCATTTATTTTTTATTTATTTATTTATTTATTTATTTTTACGACGTTTCGATTAGGTTGTATATCTAATCGTTATCAATGATAAACTGAATGATTTGTCTTAAAACTACGAGCTTATAAAGGGACTGTGTCCATTGAAGTGCAAAGTTTCGCTTCACTGTACACACCTCAATGATTTGATGTTACAAAGTGGTGGTTGCCAAAGATAAGGTATCTCAACACTCGGTTTACTGAAGATTCCATTATTGTTTTTAATGTATGCTATTTCTATAAGTTTTTTTTTATTTCATATTGGGTTCCATATATCTTGTCGCAGCCTCAGACCATTTTATATGGTGTTGTTTATCCCAGAAGTGTTCTGCAATACCTGATTTCGACGTTTCCCCTTTTTGTGTATGAGTTTCATGTTCCTCAATTCTAACTCTTAGTGGTCGTGTGGTTTCTTCAATATATATTTCACCAACTCACATGGAACTTTGTAAACACATTCTTTCTCCTCGGTAGTTTTTGCTTTGTATTTGTTAAATGAGCTTTAAGTATATTTCCTGATTTAAAGGCTGTTTTTATATTTAACTACTGCCAATTCGTCTTATTTTCTCCGAGGTTCCCTTAATGTACGGAATTGTGTAGAAGGAATGCGTTTCTTGCTGTCCAGTGTTCGTTGTTCTGAAGTTATTAATAACATCGTCAATTAGTTTTAAAGGATAACCATTCTGTTGTAAATCGAATTTAATATTTGCTACCTCTTATTCCAATGAATCGGCATTATTGCATATAGATACGGCGCGATTATAAAGACTGCTTATAATTCCCCGTTTTGTTACAACAGAATGATTAGAACTATCATTAAGATATTGTCCAGTATGTGTTGGCTTTCTGTATACTGAAGTTTTAATAGCTTCGTTTGATATGTTGACCATGACATCTAGGAAGGGCAATTGATCATTTACTTCTTTTTCCATGGTAAACTTAATTGTATGGTATTTAGATGTTTCAGTAAATCATTAAGTTCTTGATAATTGTCCTTAATATATGTTTGCAACTTGCATACAAAGTGTTTTGGGTTGAAACACGGCTTAAGTTGGTTTGGTCGGTTCGTCGATATTAATTCATAATATTTATGATTATTGCAGTTCCGATTGTTGTGATTCTCCATAGTATCAATGTTTTGTCTGCAATGTGTTCAGATGAAAACACACCTCTGTACTGCGCATGCGATATTGAAGAAAGATCGAGAAATCTCTTATCTCTCTTTCTATGCGGAACATTTCCACTTAAATACGGCTCTACATATCTCCTCTTCTATCTACAAGACTTTTATGATCGCTTGCTGCACCACGACTAAGTATTCTAAATGATATTCGACTACACTAAGTCATTTTGTAATTACAATCCTAATTGAATACGGGAAATCGGCATTGACTGATTGTCCTAATTGCCATAAATAATTCAGTTCTCAACTCAGTAAGGAGGACTGGATGTCGGATGGTCTAAGAGCCCTTTTGTTATCTGCAGTAAATTAAAAAAATAATTTTTGCTGATGTGGTAATAAAAGAAAACTATGTTTATATTCTTATATTCTAAGGTTCGCAGCTCGGATGACGTATTACAGTTCTTCCATGTTGGTAAATTAGGGTATTAATGTTTAGTTTTTTAACTGTGTTAAATAATAATGATCTATCAGAAAATACATTAAAACATTACTTACTACTACATATATAATTCATATATTCATACATAACTAGCAGTTACCCGTCGCGACTTCGCCGGCGGGGATAGAGAGAAATGGTTTTGGGCGTCTAATATATTATGCCTCAATAATAGATTTAATTTTTCACTATGATTATGCTTCTCATTATGACATCAATGTGAAATAACTTTTGGTATTTTTGCAAGTTGCAGCTACATACTTAGCAAGAATGAACAAATATACAATAGTCTTAACGTTATCTGGCCAAATAGCAAAAAAAACAAAAAAACATTTGAACCCTTTTCAGCCTTCCAAAAGGGAATTTCGAAAAATGCAGAAACTACTTTTTAGATAATCGTATGCAAAATACGTGAAGCGAAAAATCATGTTCATATCGTGATTTTTCGCAGAGAAAATTACTTTTTAATGAGCAATCGTAAAAGCAACGTCTTATCCCATTTGCCATTTTCTAAAACGCGAATACAGAAAAATCAAGAAATTAAGTTTTTAGATACTGTTATGAATTACCTTTTGAAACCGAGTCCATCTATCTATTTGATTAAGAGATGTCGATAAATTTATCAAAAGACAATTTACCACCCATTTTGTTCCTTTTGGAGTGCCAATTTAAAAAAAATCTATTCTTAGTATGTGCCTACGTGGTGTTGCCCACTCTTTACAAGAGTGAGCTTTACTCAGCTAACTAATAAATGAAGAAGGTTTGGTGGAGTTATAATTAGGTAAATAAATATGAATGCCTTATACCGCCACGAATACTCTTTTTGAAACACTGAAACATATCTATACCTGTCAAAAGTTTAACTCTACCTTGATCATGCGCAACATATGGTCAAAAAATAAACTTGGAATAGTGTAATACTGCGCAGGTTCCAATTTATAAATTGTTAAACATATATTGCGAAACTGTGCAAAAATATCTGTTAGCAACAATACGTCTGACCTTAAATATAAATCCGAATACTCCCCCAAATAGGCACCAAACTTCTTTTGCTCCTTCATACGATTCATCGCTGAAGATTGTCATTTCAGCAGTGACTAGCATAGCAGAACACCCATTCCATCTACGAAAATTATTCGGAAAATTAATTTAAAAAAATCATAATATGAACTGGATTTATATTGTTTCCCTTACTGTCCAAATACATTTTTGGGTAAGTTAGACAAAAACCGTTTTATAAATTACTGAACGATTAAAATATATGTAATAGTTATTTGGTGTAGGTGTAAAGTTTATAATTTGTGATTACTGTTTTGTAAACATTTTAAAGTACGGATATGTAAAGTAATATCAATCTGTTTAAATAATGACGAAAACCCAAATAGGGTCTTGATTTATAACGGAAATCCGGAAAATCTCATTTTATCCTTAAATAAGGTATTTGCATCACTTTCCCGCTGATTTAATTTCTAGCCTACGCAGAAAAATTAAATTAAGGTAACCCTCTTAAATTTAAATTATCACCATGAACTCTGGGGTTGATTTATATTAAAAGTAAAATAGATATAAAAATATGGACATTGTAGAATAGCTATAAAAATAGTTAGGATATGAAGGTCATAAGATCCTTAAGAAATGAATTCCCCTTGATTTTCAAATATGTATAAAGAAATACATGTATATCAGTAAACCGTATAATAATTGGCATTTCTTTGTTAAGCGTACAAAAAACTAAACCGTTCTGTCGATTACTTAGGAGGCTAACTAAATAAAGCTGGCGACCAAAGAAGCTTAAAACAAAAATTACTTAAAACTTTGAATAAAAAGTTAATGATTACGTTCACTTTTCATATTTTAATTTTGCTGAATAATGAAAGTAAACAATTTTAAAATATGGTAAGTCTATACGCGCAGTACGATCATCCGCAGCAGACTTTCTTTAGAAAAAAACAATACTTTTTTATAGACGAAATAACAATGGAAGTGTTATTCGATTGTGGGAAATAAAAACATAGCTAGTTAATTTCGAATAGCTAAAAAATACACGTCATTTGGAGGGCGCAAAAACATATAACAATATATGTATCAGCGAAATTTTACGTACGATCTTTTTCGTAGGAGAAGGACGGTATTTAAAATGTGTCAGAAAATCAGTCATGTGATGAAACAGATAATAACCTGTCGTAAAAAGAAAAACCTTGATTGAAGTCCAGAAAAGAACACCATAATATTATGAAACATTAAAGGAATATGTAGACAAAAATGTGGTTGTTTCTTAGCTCTATATAAATTTGATAAAAAGGACCTTTTGATCTATAAAAAGGATGAAACAATGCTGAGCGCTGCTACGGTCACGGTTTCTTTGATTAGGAAACACGAAGCAATGATACGTTGCTCGACGGAAGGTTATTTTTGAAATGACGGTAATATTCTGCGATTTTAACTTTTTAAGAAATATAATGCGCACAAATTTGCCTAGGTAAATATAAATCGTAGTGCGGGCATAGCCTAACATGAGGTTATCGTGGAGTGACTCTATCATTTATAAAATTACGCAAAGTGGGTCATTTTAAGAAACACTTACTATTTTACAGCTCTAAATTCGTTACCAAGAGTGTTTTTTCAAACATTTTATTAAATCAGTGGATTTTAAGGTAAATTTCGAACATTTTTGAATCTGGAAATATCAAAGAAATTTCTTGTTAATACCAAAATGGAGAAAGAACTTATTTTTGTCCCAAGGTATTAATTTCAGAACTTTCTCATCCACTTTTTGACGAAGTTCTAAAAATACGAAGATATTAGCGACACACAGTAACGCTTTTTGCCATCGTCCCTTCTCCTTTACTCTTGAGAACTTTACCCTGTGTTTTTTTTAGATTAAAACTGAAGTATATAAGTAATAAAATATAATAAAATTACAAACAGTTTGTCAAGATACACAGGTAAATGTTGTGACAGAGAAAATTACAAAAAAAAAGAAAAACAACTTTCTTGAAGATCGGCTTCAGATATGATCACAAAAAAACATGTGTCGTAATGAATTTCCAAGGAGTTTTCGTAAATTTTTACTAGTAAAAGGTTTACATACTAGCTATTTTTTTATTTCTAATAACAAAACCTTTTAAAACACTTTTTTTAATTTTATTTTTTACTTAACCGCTTATTGTGTTTTGGGCACTAAAATTTAAATGAAAATAAAACGTAATAAATAATAGCGTCTCGTAATAAAAAAATTCCATGATATTTCCAGGTTTTCCGGGTGGATTCTAAAAATTTTTCAGATTTTTTTAGAATATTGTAAAACAAGAAGTCAAATCGACGTTACGATTAAAATTTTTTCTTTGAACTTTTAACACTTATATTTTTTCATACGAAACAATAATTAATTCGTTTATAAACTTAAATTTAGACTTTTTCAGTATTCAATTTAAATAATCAGAACTTTTCAATTCTACTAATTCTTGTCAATTTCTAATTTTCTTTCATCGATTTCATCCGTAAACTTTTTACTCTTCTAACTCGTTAATTTGAGCTGCTTTCTTTTTTACTCATTGTGCATACTTTCCATCTTTTGTTTTTCTTATTTTTGCTTTTTAACATCAACTTTATACATTAAGGTTATCCAAACTACAGTTCATCACATTTAACCTATCACATATTATGTGTTGAGCTATTAAAGATTTGTCTTATTGATTTTTCACAATATATTCTTTATTGACAGAAACTCCACGCTCAAGAGCTGCATTACCATGTGACAAGATCATAATAGTTTTTATAAAACTAAATAATCACGCATATTTTTCTATACAAACATTTCAATCGTACTGACCCAAAAATAATCAAGCTTTTTGAAGGATTTTAACTATATTTCGATTAAATCGGCTCTATTGGCGTGTAAAAGATAATTTTCCACAAAATTTTCCAATATTACGGAAGACGTGATTGAGCTATTTGAGTTTCTAAGTCTATCGCCGGATCAAGACAATCAATTTGAAGAAAACTGTTTTAATAGTTTTTAATAGTCATTTATCGGATTGGGTAATGGCTGGGAGAGTTTTGCCACACACCAATGTAACCGTACGTTATATATTGGTACGTAAGTTATTTAGTATAGAAGTTGCAGCCCTTTGAAAGTATAACCATTTTTTTATACGCTATGGCACGAATATTTTTACGTTGACTTTTAGAAATCTAAAACTGTAAAAAAATCTCTGAGAATCCTAGTTTTTATATGATGAAAAAACATTTAATTATAATTCCAGGTTTTCCATAATTTTGGACACTCTGTAAAATAGTTCTAATACATGTATGTACGTATTTTTCTGTACACTATGGAAATTGTTTTTAGTTATTATTATCCTAAAATAAAAGTATTAAGATTAATAACTTAAAGAGAAAATTTAAAAATCTTTTTAAAGGCAAAACATGACTTTCCAAAATATTATAGATGACTAAATCTGTTATATACTGTTTGTAACATAGCACTGTAATGTTCTTCAGTTAGTGTATTACCTACACATAGTTTCCCATGGTCTTATTTTAAAATGACTTCAAGTTGACAGTAGATGATTCAAATTAACAAGAGCAACAATAAGTCAGACGAGTTTTGAACCTTAAAAATACATGCATAAAAAATCATTATATTTTATTACCAAAATGGCAAACCTGGAAAACTTTGTTTATTTTCAGGAGATGTCTATATTCCGGGGGGATGTCAAAGCTTTATCTCTAGATATTTATCCTTGATATTCTTACATGTATCAGCGTTTATTTGTTAACATTTGTAATATAAATTATAACAAAATCATAACTGAAACCAAACTAGAAGATTTAACTTCCATGGTTGATGTTAACACTACTTGCACCAAATTTAAAATTTTAAAGGACTTAGTTTTTATGCCTTACACTAAAAATTAAAAGCGTTAGTAATTTAAATTTGCCGAGTCTTAATATATATTTTAACAGAAATAATGTTGCTATAGCCAAGTATGAAAATTTTTGTCTGATAGTAAAAACAGAACTGTCTCGTATCAGGCGTACAAAAATGATTTTTACGCAATCGGAAAGAGTGGAAATTATAAGCTTTTACAGGCAAACTAACAAAAGTACACGGATAACCTCTGGTGAATTTAACAAGGAACATTCAGGCAAGTTTATTGGGTATAAATCGGTGATAAACTTGGTCCAGAACTTCATTGAAACTGGATCTGTGACCAACAAGAAACCTGCGAGACAAAGATCAGTACGTAATGAGGATACTGAAATTGTAATATTGGGCATGTTTTTTAGAGTGATATAAATCCAGACTTATTGAGAAAAGTTCATATTTTTCATCAGCAAAAAAATTTTTGGGCAGAAATCCTTGGCAAAGACGTTGTGGAACCTGTGTGGAGAAATATACCTAGACCTACTTGGGAGTATTATCGATTCCTTTATAACATAGCTTCTGAAGCAAGACGAAAACTTAATGGAAAACGAATTGGCTTTTCAGCAGGATGGTGCATCTACCCATTTTGTAGCACTTGTAAGACAATTTTTAAGAAACAGATTTTCTGAAAGACGGATTTGAAAAGGAGGTCTTGTCAAATGACCAGTTAGGTCTCCCGATCATTTATCATTAGATTTTTTCTATGGGGTCCCCGAAAATCCATCGGATATGGATATTAAAGAAAGATATCAAAGCAAAAATTGCAAAATGTTCGAGAACATTTTGAGCACACCCTGTATTATTGCACAGAAGTAGGTGGTTCTCATCTTCAACATCTTAAATTAAAAAAAGAAAGTTGTCCTTTCTCTCTCTCCCTCTCTTTTTTTTAACTCAGTTTTAGTACTTACAGTCCTAGTTTTATAAATAGCACATATTGTTTTTCTGAAAATAAATTAACAAATTATTTTTTTATTATAATTCTTAAGTTATTTAGTTTAATTATACATAAAAAACTAAAACATTTTTTGTTATTGTAATAAAATGTAATAAATTAAAGAATCAATTTGATCTATAAATAGCACACTTTAACAAAACTAATAAAAAAGATGACAATTCTAACAAATTAATATTTTGTTGGTTAACTCTAATTTTCTATCCCAGCCCTTAGCTTTGAGGGTATTGATTTCACAAGCGTTTAACAATCACTAACGACTAAGCTTCTTGGATATGCAGCAATAAATTTTTTAAATTCGATAGATTTTTATTTTGCAGATCCCGCTTTAGAGGATCCTGAAGTCTCTTAATGAATTCAGGTCTGGGCTTTGAGTCATATTTTCTTCCAGATATTTCTTAACAAGTTTTGATGCTTGTTTTGGGTCATAATTATGTATAAACTTGTATGTAACTGGACGCAATTCTTCATCATATAATATAGGGCATCACATTATGGAGGATGATTTTGCAGAGAAACTTATCCATAATACCATTAAGTCGAAAAATAGACTCAATTCCTTTTCGAACCATTGCTTCCCAAAGTGTAACAGATCCTCCACTGTGGGTAGACAGTAAACACAACATTTTTTTTTTATAATTTGAATAAATTAATCTATGTCTCATCAGCCCAAAGCGCATTTTTTTAAAAAATCAACGTTCAATTTATCATAAATAAATTATTTATCTTTCTAAAAAAATTTTCATTGTCTTTCTTTGATTCAAGAGGTTTACTCTTAACAAAGCATCCTATTAGGTACGCTTCATTTAATATCTATCTTATGATTCTACTTCACAATTACAAGTCATTTTATTCTTATATTTGCTTCATAAATTCGATTCATTTTGAAGATCTAAATGGATTTAGAACATTTTAAATAAGCTTTCTCAAACATTTAAAACTTTTTGCAATTTTTCAATTGAACAAGTGCTGGTCTGCTTCTACCTACTACCTAAAATTCATACAAATGAAAAGAGCCGTTATTGTTAATCAGCCAAAATACAAACACATTTAAATAATTAATATTTACCTATTTTTAAACAAGATTTAGAGAAACAAAATAAATAAAACATCTTTAAAATTGATGCAGTAAGATGCAAACTATCTGAGAAATTTTGTTAATCATTTTGTAGAAAAAAAAATATAAAGGTTTTTCTATACAGTTATCAATAAACGTCGCTATATCGAAACAAAAGAGAAAATATGCTATTTATAGGACCTCGACTTTATATTTTTAAATAAATTTCTTTAAAAAACATTTAAATTTTTTGTTTATAGTAAACAAAAACCACCTACTACATCACTGGATTGCTTACCAATTTACCCTTTCAACAAGGTACCACAAATGGTATGGTGCCATTGAAAATTTGAAAGTCGATACAGGTAGGGGAAAAACGGTGACAATACCAGTGTCAAATTGACAATAGCAGATGCCCCCTGACAATAACTGTTGACGTGTCTATAAGCGAGTTTTTTTTAATTAAATATTTAAAAAATTACTTCGGGTGGGTACTTTGGGAAGCCCGGTATTTAAGCAAAAAACATCTTAATGTAAAAGTACAATAAGAATAATTATTGTCAAAAATATATAATTTCGCTATTTGATCCAAAGTATATTTATAATCACATTCTAAAAGGAAATCACGAGTTCGAACGGAACTCGGCTTCAAATCCATCTAGCGCAACGCTCCAGAATGCTATAACCATCTCCGCCGAAAACTTTAAACCGCCCGCGATACGAATATCATCACGTTGTTTGCCGATATCGACCGGTATTTTAATCGCGCAGGCGTGATGATGAAGGCCGGTTAGTGAACCGAAACACCCCGTCGTCACGGACACATGTAACATGTGATAACAGCCCAGCGTTGTCAGTGCTAGCAAATATCTAGTGTTGGCAAGAAAATAAGACTATCGAGATATCGTATTGTATTAAATTGTGAATATGGAGATCCGCCAATCATATTTAATATAACTCTGAAAATTGAGTAAAAAGGCACAAATTAAGATGAAGGATAGTTTGCTTAGCACAATTTTAATTACTAGATGCTTAAATTTATTCTTATCAAAAAATATCTACCTTATCAGCTATACGATCAAAATATTTGAAAACAAATCGGTTAAAAAGTGTATTGATGAACTAAAAAATTTAGTTCTCGAAGTAGGGATTCTCAAAAATCGAATTTTCTGTCGGACTAAACTTTTTTGTTGTGTATTTTATGATATACAAGTTGTCTCGAAAATTCTTCGTTTTTCTATTATTTTATACACATTATTTGCAGTTTGAGGGGCGTATCAAAGTAATTTGTAAGAAAACAACTTACATTTTGTTGTGAGTTTTTAATTCGCAGTTCTACACAGATTATTCAAAAATGTATTTGCTTGGATTAAATAAAAATATAAAAGATATGTTGGAATAATTCGAAATTTTAATTCTTTAAAAAAAATGTTATTATTATTATTTTATATTAAATTATTGGTTTATAGAGTAAGTTATTTCTTTTTAAAAATAATATTTAGAGTTTTTTTTGTTATAGTAACGCTGTGAAAACAAAAAAAATCTTCAAGAAAACGAAAAATCATTTTTAAACTATATATCTCTTAATATACCTCTAAAGAAAATTGGTGAAAAGTATAAAGATTTTTGTATAACTCATAACAAGAAAAATGGTTCCTAAAAGCATGTTTGGAAATGACCTAATGTCTTCGTGGAGATTATACGTGGTGTAGAAACAAGGTAAAAATAATCAAGATACGATAAGGGTTCTGTAAACAAGAATCTGAAAATGTCTTGTTTTTAAGATTCACCTCAAAATGCAAGTAAGAAAAAGGACATAGCTGTGTCAGGGACACTGAATAACTAATTTTACTAAATAATTCAAAAATGATGTACATTATAAATTCTAACTAAATTAGGTTCACGATTATAGCAAATAGAGATATTTTGTAAAATGGTCAAAGGGATTTTTGTGTAAATTCACCATTGACAATTCACTAGTAGTCACAGAAAATAACGTTAAGTTGAAGGTTACCCCTTAATTTACCACTCTTAAGTGCTTAACTGAAACACGATTTTCAATTATTAATAGTATAACGAAAATAACGTTTTATTTAAGAATTTCTTTTTAATATATAAAATATTATTTCTTAAGAAATTCTTAAAGATATGAAGAGCTAGGTATTTTAAGAACTTGGGTGTAAGAAAACTTTTTCTGTGTTGATGAGATTTATTGTCTCTCTGAAAAATTTGCTCCCTTTCTAATGTATATGCTGGTTTCGTTGCCAATAACAGATCAGAATTATTGTTACGTTGAACTTCTAATTAACTTTCAATGAAACCAATGTTATTATAATTGCCCCTCTGGAAACTTTATGTTGATAATGATAGACCTTGTTCTCGTCCAGTCTTCTCTGCTCTTGGGTACTTTACCCTATGTTTTTTAGATTAAAACTGAAGTATATAAGCAGTAAAATATAATAAAATTACAAAGAGTTTGCTAAGACATACTGGTAAATACTGTGACAAGAAATTAAAAAAAAAAAATAACAACTTTCTTGAAGATCAGCTTCGGATATAACCACAAAAAAAAACATGTTTCGTAATTAATTTCCAAGGAGTTTTCATAAATTTTTACTAGTAAAAGGTATACATATTAGCTATTTTCTTTATTCCTAATAACGAAACATTTTAGAATACTTTTTAAAATTTTATTTTTTACTTGATCGCTCATTGCGTTTTGGGCACTAAAATTTAATTGAAAATACAACGTAATAAATAACAGCGTCTCGTAATAAAAAAATGCCCTGATATTTCCAGGTTTTCCGGATGGATTCTGAAAATATTTCAGATTTTTTTTGGAATATGGTAAAATAACAACTCAAATCGACGTTACGATTTAAACTTTTTCTTTGAACTATAAACAATTATATTTTTTCATACGAAACAATAATTAATTCGTTTATAAACTTAAATTTAGACTTTTTCAGTATTCAGTTTAAATAATCGGAACTTTTTCAGTTCCACTAATTCCCGTCAATTTCTAATTTTCTTTCATCGATTTCATCCGTAAACTTCTTAATCTTCTAACTCGTTAATTTGAGCTGATAAAATATTATTTCTTAAAAAATTCTTAAAGATATGAAGAGCTAGGTATTTTAAGAACTTGGTTGTAAGAAAACTTTTTCTGCGTTGATGATATTTATTGTCTCTGTGAAAAATTTGCTCCCTTTCTAATGTATATGCTGGTTTCGTTGTCAATAACAGATCAGAATTATTGTTATGTTGAACTTCTAATTAACTTTCAATCAAACCAATATTATTACAATTGCCCCCCCCCCCCTGAAAACTTTATGTTGATAATGATAGATCTGACGTGGTGGTATGCAATATTAACTTTAAACTACTAATCGATAAAACATTATGTATTTAAAACGAAATAAAATAACTTACTTCAGTAGTAACCTAACAGTAAAAGGGGAAATAAAGAATAATATTTAATAAGACAAAGACTACAAATTACACAAAACCGGAGGAAGATAAAGTTTTGCCATGAAAATTCTTAACTTACACCTACAAGCGCTTGAACTTCTTATTTACATAAACCATAATCCAGTGTGTTTATTTTACTTTATATAAGCCCTGCCTGGTAACTTTGTATATAAATATAAAAGATTTTGTATTATCAAAATATTTGAACATAACAATGAATAAAATCTACATAATAATTTATTTCGAAAATCGATAAACTGAAAGTTGTTAACAGAAGTAGATTTAGTAATTTTTAAAAGATAACTTGTCAAGGCGTAACTGACAAAATATTATAAATTTACTCTAATTGAATTAAACAATTATAGTCGAAATTAAGGAGGATGGAAGGAGAGGTAACTCTCTGCAAGCCTTATGCCTTTAGCTTCCAAAGAGATGGGATTTGTGCAGGAGAAGCGAATATACGCTCTCTTCTTTTTATCTTCGCCGTGATTAAAAAGTTCAAGTAAAGCATGGCGTTTCCTTTTCAGGCACTTGCCCATACAGTACACTACCTTTTTTTTGTTTCTCATTGTTATTGTTTCACTTAACTACTCAAACTAGAGTTTATGTAAGCGTTCTGTGTACCACGAGTCACGTGAAATGCGCAGATTCCTACTTTGATGTAGGACACATGTCCTATCTTGTAAAACTCACGCTTCTTCACCCCCACCATGAGTGGTGCTCTCTCCTTCTTCCATCTACCTTAACCGAAATACAACTGCCATTATTAGAAATTACAAAAAAAAAAGAAGAAAAATTGTTATTTTTTTTGATATCAGTAACATAAACGAGCTTGTTGCGCAATAATATATATCTGTTGGACTTCCAGTGTCTTTTGAAATCACGACGTTTCGACTAGTAGTTATCTAGCGGTTTCAAGTTAAGCTACAGAACTATTTATACTAAAAGCAAATGACCGAGATGAGTGCTATGCTAAGGTTCCATTTATTCTGCATTTAGTTTTAATTTACAATTACTACGAAGTGTTTTGCACACTTTTCTTATATTTAAAGGCAGTTTACTAGAATAATTCGGGTTCTAATGTATAACAGAGTCTTTTTTGAATTTTCGTTTTCTCCAGTGTTGTTCTCGGTGCAGAATTCTAGGTTCAGATCAGATCAAGTAGATGTGCACAAGTCCGGGTGTGGTTGGAGGCACCAGATTTCTTTTCTACATAAGCTGTGTCCTGATGCACTTTGATTCTTACTTTAAGAAGCCTCTTTGTTTCGCCAGAGTAAGAGTGGCCACATTCACATGGTATATAACACAGACAGTTCTTCATGTCCCTTTCAGTTGTTGGTTTGACTCTAGTAGGCTGACTTCTCATAGTTATTTGAATTTAGTTTTAATTTACAATTACTACGAAGTGTTTTGCACACTTTTCTTATATTTAAAGGCCGTTTACTAGAATAATTCGGTATCTGATGTATAACAGAGTCTTCTTTGAATTTTCGTTTTCTCCAGGGTTGTTCTCGGTGCAGAATTCTAGGTTCAGATCAGAACAAGTAGATGTGCACAAGTCCAGACGTGGTTCGCGGCACCAGATTTCTTTTCTACATAAGCTGTGTTCTGATGCACTTTGATTCTTACTTCAAGAGGCCTCTTTGTTTCGCCAGAGTAGGAGTGGCCACATTCACATGGTATATAACACAGATAGTTCTTCATGTCCCTTTGAGTTGTTGGTTTGACTCTAGTAAGCTGATTCTCATAGTTATTTGAATTGAAAACGTCTGAAGAGAGATGTTGTTGTCATGCTGAACCACTGACGCAGGTTTTTCAACCAGGATGTTCTACGCCTTCCGTCACTACGTCTACAGGCTCTTTTTTCCTGCATTATTAAATGAAGAAGGCAGTATTTTTCGGAATGTCTTACAATATGGCAGAAATACGATAGATTTAAAATTTTTATAACTTCTATTTCCTCATTCCTCGTTACTTATTCAGTCCATCCAACTTATCCTTATTATTCTCCTGTAACACACTTAAAAAGCTACTCTTGCGCATTCAATTCGATGTTTTATTTCTACCAAATTGTCCCATTCACTCTTGATTACGCTGTCCAAATCTGTTATTCTACCAACTTTCTCGAGCTGAACTTTATTCATCAGAATTGCTGCATTAGGATATTGTTGTTTTAACACAAGCATGTATTTGATTTTGTTGATATTAAGAGTTAGGCTATATTGCGCATATGAATCTACAATACCCTCCCTCCAACAGTGGCTGGAGGCCTTCAGCACTACTTGCCATAATGAGAGTATCATCTGCATAACACAGATTATTGATAGTTACCCCGTTAATGGTGATGCCCTCCTCACAGCTATCAAGTGCCACCGCATTGGATCTTTTCCGAGTACAAGTTAAAAGTAAGCGGCAACAATATACAGCCTTGCCTTACTCCTTTTGCTATTTCAATCTCTTCTGAAACTCGATTATCAATTCGGATATGTGCTTTTGTTGCCAGTACAGGTTGGTCATAATCCTTATATCATTCTCATCAATTCCAGTCTCTCTCAACATCTTTATCATTTTGTCGTGTTAATTTCAGTCAAAAGCTTTCTCGACATCAACGTCACAGTTCACATCTCTACATCTTTGTAGTAAAACTTGGATACCAAAAAAGGCAATCCACTTCGAAATCCAAATTGAGTATCGGCAACATGTTCATCGATTTTCCGATAAATTCTATTATGTGTTATTTTTAAGAAGATTTTCAAGACTGACTTATTGTATGGAACTCCTTGCACCGAGTGGAATTAGCCTTTTTGGGTATCATGACAAACGTTGTCTGTTGGAATAATGCCAATCTCATATATGACATTAAATTTACACAATGCTTTCTTCGACCTGCTCCTGATGGCAGAATTTTTTGACCTCATATTAATGTTGGTGCATTAACTATGTGATAACATATCTTAAATTCAATGAACACTGGCTGTATATTTAATGTATGATTACATTAAATTTAATAGAATAAATTAACTTAGATTAATGTAAATTATTAAATTTAATGCATTACATTAAACGCATTTAATATACGTTTATGAAATTTGCTTCCAGTACATTTGTCTTAAATTTCATGCTTTTCCTTTTTACAGTGTATTTAAATAATTTTGTTTATTCGCGTCGGTGCGCTTATTTCTGGAAGGAGTTTTATTTATGAAGAGACTAATAAGAGAAGACTAATAAAAGCGATATCGGGTCAAGATCTCTTGAGTCTAGAGTCGATTTTTTTATCCCTCGAGTCGATTCAATTCTAAAAAGTGGCGAGCAGTCGCATTTCTAAGTGCTATTATGTTGATTTTTTTCTATTTTGAAAATTTACCATAAATTTCTCAAAGAGAGGGAACAGATTTTAAGACACATTGGAGGTTTATATTTCATGAATGAAACGGCTAAAGTATAAAATGTTGAACGACCTAGTTAAATGCATTAAAAACCTATTCAGTGATACCCCACTTGACGAGATAAATGGAAAAAAAAATCACTCCAACTTTCCATGAAGAAGTTGCAATTTCGCTTCACAACTGTCAAATTTCATCTAAAATAAGAAGAAATGATGACGTTACAGGGCTGTAACATATGGATGGATATGATGAAATTATAAATATTTTTAGTAACTATAGAACCCTAGAAACTTAAAATTCGAAGAATAAGCGCCTATTTATTTAAAGTAAAGCGATTCTCATAGAAACTTATGACTTTTAGAAATATCACATTGAAGCGTTTCTCTCTAATTCGAAGAACAAAATAACAGATGCTTCTTATTTTCTTTTATATAAGAAAAAAAACCGTGAATTAAGAAAACTAATCATAAAATACTGTGTCCGATCTTTAAACCCGATAAAATATTTCTTATTTTAATGCTTAATTAGGTCACATTAATTTGAAGAACAAAAATATTTAACCGATACAAAAAATTAAACGATAACATCGAGTAAACTACACAACATTAGTTTTTATAATTAATCGATTAAACAAATAGACACACGAATACATACTAAAACTGAAGTAATGTAAGCCTGGCTGTTAATTACAACGCCTAATATGCTTTTATAATATGTATTTTTCACGCTAATGAGTTTAAATGATTCTTAAATCCGGCAACGTTGCAAATAAAGCTATAACCAATGGCAAACAGAGGGAAAACTGTGGTTTAGTGTCGCTGTTTAAGACGTCATCGGGCAGTAAGGTAGGCGGAAGGGGAAAAGTATTATAACCTGCAGAAGTTGGCTCGGATATTTTTAGCTAATCCCAAGGAAATAATTCGTTACGAAAGATAATGAGTTTGCGGTTTGGAATTAGTAAGGTGTCGAACTATTCAGATAAAACAAATGATACTACTGCGTTATTACTAAAGTTGAAGGAGATTGTTAAAAAAAATTAATTAGAATTATATCTACAGAAATGGTTTTTTTAAATATTTTTTTGGTATGAAGATATCAAAAGGACAATCTACCAAAAAAGAACAAAGACAATTCTACATAACAGAAAATTTCGATCGAGAACTTTGGGGAAACAGTTGTACCACTGTTTAACAATGTACAGGACAAATTAAATTTAAAAAAGTTTATGAAGTTAATTAAATTTTTAATTAAACTTTTTAGTGTACATTAAAAATATTGGTTTTATATTTACCGTCTCTTTAACTTCCTTGTTTAGATATAGAAATAATGCAAATATATAAGCTGGTATAATAAACTAAGAGTTGATTACTGATTCTAAAACATGTCCCATTACTGTCTGTTGAATGTTTGACAATATATGAGCAAACAATGATGAATGAAACAGAAAGTAAACTCCTGATCAGGGTGCAATATGTTTAATAATGTTAATTTGTTGCGAAAAATGCTACTGGGAATGACTATCGGCTGAGGATTGTTTAAGATGAAAGACAGCAAAAAAAATAATCCACCGGATGCTAATCGTCAGACGTGTGCAAATAAAATATTTTATACATATACACGAGATAATAAAAAAAAACGTTTAAATCAGAACGACTGACGGGAATAAAAATGCTTTAGTTTATTAATATTTTTTGCAAAATAACCAAAGTTAGATGATTTATCTGGGTGGCAAGCTCCATATACTAGATTAAAGTTGCCGATTTTTTTTATGTATATAAAGTTAGCAAAACAAGTTACTCGAATCGAAAAATCGTCCGGATGATATAATTTATCGCAAAATACTCCCTAATTAATTGTGATTTTTTTTAAATACTGCATGTTTTACTAAATTGAGTTACTGAAATACCTCTGATTGTTATTAAAAAAAAATTAACAATTAGCCTGCTTATTGACCGAATAGCAATTTAGTAGAGACTGAGTTCGCCATGTATTATTCGTAATTATGTTTGCTGAAATTCCTAAGAGGCGCCTGTTCGCGAATAATTCCAGAAATGCGAATACGACAACTTCCCATGATCAGTAACCAATTACTAAAAACAATTCGGTAGAACAGCGAATTATTAAGCCGCTTGCACATGAAGCCAGTAGCCGAGATAAGCCAGTATTGTCTCCGTGTGCATGGTAACATCAGGACAGCGCAACTGTCTCAAGCCAGCAGCGTTGCCAATAGACCTCGTTAAACTTAAGAAAATCAATATGAAAATTAATGATATTCTTTCATTTTTTTTAATTAATTTGCCGACCTACACTGTTATCACTAATTTGTCTTCTTTTTGTTTGTAAGAGAAAAAGGAGAATTGCAAATATTAATTGCGTAATTTCTACTAACCTCTCTGTATACAAAATCTACAATATACAAATTCTATATGGGAAAAGTTAGATTTGTATCTTTTTTTTATTGTGCTATGGTAAATAAGGATAAAAACAATGAACTTACAGTGCGTTTAGATTTCGTAATGTACCTATTTTATAATTAGTACATGGGACAGATCTGAATACACTGAAAAAAAAAGGAAGTTTATCGAAATGATTGACTAACGTCTGACAAGTTATCGTTTTTCTCGCAGTTATATGTATATTTTTCCTTTAACGACCTGGAGGAGAAAAACGACAACTTGCTAAACTAATTCTATCAGTAAATATTTCTTTATTTCTTGCTGCAATTTTAATTTTTAAGCTTCTCACTACTCCGGTGTTAGTATAGATGTTGTTTGACTGGCGATATTTTACAATCTGACATCCATCATGTCTGCAAGTTTAATATCCTGCCGACATGTTTTGCAACTTATATTTTATATAGACAGTTCCTTCCTATGAATGTTACTTTTGGTGCATTAAAGCTCCATGGACTATTAGGTAGTGGAAACGCGTATGGAGAGAAACCAGAGTTGTATTCGTAGGATATAAACTGTCGGTATATTTTTCCTGAAAAACGATAAGTTGTTGAACCAATTTTACGACCGTAAAGATTTCTTTATTTCTCACCCAAATTTTAATTTTAAACACTTTTATTATTTAGATAACATTGCGAAACGCTAAGTTTCTGATTGCCAGACGATTTAGAAGTGTCTGCTACAAAAACAGACATCTGACAACACTTTTATTATTAAGATAACATTTCAAAATTTGATTTCATTAACCTCGGACGATTTGAACTTGTGCAATGCAAAAATTATTCAAATAATGTACAAATAATGAAAATAATTTTTTACATGGTTTACACTGTTTATACTACTATATGTAGTAACTATCATTATTAATAATTATTTTTTCTTATTTACAATATTTCTTTATATATTAATAGATAATCATAAAACCATAATAAACATTTTCTTTTCTCAATATTCAAAACAATTGGGTCAATTAAGTGCTTTCTTTCTATATTTTTCTACAATCCAAAAAATAATGTTAATGGCCACTCATTATATCGATGAAAATGAAAATAATGTAATATAGAATTATTTATATACTTATACTTCATGCTGTGCCAAAATATGTCATTTTATATGTAATGATTTTTAAAGTTACCATAATTCAATTAATAGTAATTAATTAATTTATATTACGTTAAATACCTACTAATTACTTACTAAAATCAATATTATTTCTACTTACAATGTTGTTATTTACAATGTTTTGAACATTGGAAACAATAAAAAAACTGCAACATTTTAATAATTGAAGGATTCCCACATGATAAGAAGTCACTCTACGTTATGTTTTTGCGATGGTTTTATTTCCTTAAAAGTATTGCACCAGTCTAAGTAATCCGACAGTAATAAAATTAAAGTTTTGCAATGTTGTTTTAACAGATAGATAAGCCTATATTTATTCCAATAAGTAAATATCACGCACAAAAAACCTTTTAAGGGCATAGAACAAAAGAAATCATAATCATAATTAATATTACAATAAAAATTAAAGGTCATTTTTTGCTCTAGACAAAAAGTGACAAAAAAAAATGACAAGGGAAAAACCTCAACAACATTTATACAATTTTGACATTTTTCTTGATTAATCCTGTCAAATTAATGTAACAAAAATAAAACAAATACTCCCTAATTCCCTTACTTGGCCTAACCTTAAAACCGTTTTAAATTAACATCACAGTGTTTTATTTGACAAAATTAACAATAAGTCAAGTAACTTTTAAGCCCTAAAAAAACAAGCATATAAAAATCATTTCTTTTCTTCCGGCAAACATTGAGAACTTTATTTATTTTCGGGATACAACTATTTCTCTTACACATTTCAAGGCTTTATCGCTAGATTCTTATCCTTAATATCCCTATATAAGGGTTTATTTTTTGACATATGTAATATAAATGATAATATCATAAGCAAAACAAAACTGACCGACTAAGATAATCTATTTTTCATGGTAACTAGATCGGGTTTAAAATTTAAAATTTCTTACTAAATCAGGATGTTAAAACTTGAAAGGCAATATTATAAAAGAAAAAATTTTAGAAACAATAAATACCTATACACATTTTAAATTTAAAGATAATCTCAACAAAAAATACTGTTACGAAACAATGCTGCTCTTATCACACTCGTACAACTCAATCAACGTATAAAAGACTTTCTTACACAAAAATATTTTTAGAACAGACTTTAATTTATTTCTCGACAGCATATACACATTTTCACTTATGAAATTAAGAATTTTTATAATAGAAAACTCGACATTTTTCTACAAATAACCAAAGTTACATTTATCAGAAAGCAAGTTTGTTTTATTTCTGGTGATTATGTTTAATAGACGCACCCTCAAAAATATCCCTGTTATCAATAATAAACATCACCGAATCCAAAATGTACATACCCATAATCGCAAAAGTATGGTTACGAATCCTGTTGTTTCATTGCAAAAATACACTGTAAACATCTTTTTTACAAAATTAAAACTCTGTTAACATCATACGAATTATCCCAAAATATTAGACCATATCTGAGCCAGGACTGTACAAATACATGGTAAGCTGACAGAGCTGCACCGATTCCAACTATTTCTGAAATAATTCTTAATGGAAAACAATACTAATATATTTTAGTGGCAACTTTTCCAAAATTCGTCCGTCCCCCCCAGTCCAAGCTTCTATCGAGGCTTAATCCCAAAACAACTGATGCTATTGTTTTATCCTTATAAGTTAATATAGATTGCTTATTTAATTTGTTGCCGAACATAAAAATGCGCTGTGTCTTTGAACATTTAGCAACAGGCTGTTGGACAGAAAGTATCCATCGAGAATGTTCATCACAGATTGAACTTTCATTGATAGGATCTTCGTCGTGTCTTCACTGAATATAAATGATGTATCATCAACATATAGTACAGTCTGCTCTCCAGAGATTTCGGATAATCATTTGTATAAAAAATATTAAAAATAAGTCCAAGTACTGAAGTCTACAGGGACGCCCCTCTTCATGGTAACCCTTTGAGACAGTATAGCCCTACTATGGAGATCAGACTACACCATACTGAGTCCTGTCGGTCAAATACGATTTTATTAATCCCAGATTATTACATTATCCCTTATATCAGACATTTAAAGTTTCAACAAAATTTTTTTATTACCGACAGTATCAAAGGATTTAGACAGGTCCAGGTACATGTCCAATCTTTTTGAAATTTAGTGATTTTGGAACTTCTGTTAGTACTTGGTTCAAAGCTCTTACTGTGGATTTCCCTTTTCTAAAGCCACTTAGCTTATTTAATATTACAGCTAACCTATCCAGAAATGCTTTAATTCTCTGATATAAAACTTTTCAAAAACCTTGCTTATATTGGGCAACAGGGAGAATAGTATATAATTTTTATCTTTAGATTTCTCCCATTTCTTATTAAGGGCATTTTTTAACGTACTTGGAAAACACCCTGTAGCAAAACACAAATTTACAATAAACGATAAATGGTCAGAAATAATGTCAACTAGTTCTTCAAATAGAAATAAGGATCTGATCATCTCCAACTGACTTCTCGTTTTTTAAACAATTTATAACCTTTAAAATCTCATCAGAATTGAAAGGAAACAAATAAATGGAATTTGTTACTCTCCCTTCAATTTGTGAACAACTATAACATTGAGAGTCAGCAGTAGGGGATGAATAATCAAAGTGTTGTTAGACGGTAACGAATCATTCCAATTTACTTATATTTTCTCTTATATTTGTTTTTGTTCATAAAGTCTTTCACACGTCCAAATCCTCTGACAATAATAAAATCGACGTTTCGCAACTTAACCTTGATGGTAAAAATATTGTCAGACGGTAACGAATTATTTTAAATTACTGATATTTATCCCACAGTGCAGTCGTGTGCAAGCGCGGATCCAAGGAGGGGGAGGGCGATCCCCCCAAGAGCCTCGAGTTCAGGAAAATAGACCCGATTTTGCCTCTTACAGTATAGTTTATTTAAGAACTAGAGAGAGTGATAAATCATTTTTTACCCTTTTTTTCGCAATCACATGAAATATAAATTTTGACATATCACACACAAATCACAACTGTATTTTTATTATTTTTAATTTTGGCATAGAAACCATTTTAGGCACATTCAGACTAAAACGTAGCCTTTTTCTCTCAAAAAATTCTAAGTTATAATTTAAATACTTACAAAAAACCCATAGTTAAAAATACAAGAAGTTAAACATACATAAAAAATAGATTCGTTCATATAATATAACTTTTTTTTTTTGGCTATCAGTCATTTTATTATTAATTAAAAACATTTTTGAACATTTGACATTTCAGTTTATTTATTTCTTTAACCATTTGCAGAATTACAATTAAACACTAAAAAGGGATTCAAATGTAATTAATTTTTATATGTTACAGAAAATTTAGATAATAAATTGTGTTTAGGCTGGTAAACAATACGTATCTAATTCGTAATTAAAATCAGGGAAGCTATATTCGCTCAAATTAATTATAATTGGTTTCTCTATTTCACCGATCATGAGATCGAGTTTCCACTTCTTCTTTTATTTTTTTATTATATGGATTTTTCTCAATTTTCTGCAATAAATTTATTCAAAAAAATCTTGGTTGAGTTAAATTACTAATTTTGTAAGTTGTGGTATTTCTAACAATTCTACCTTTTCCTTGATAGAGATATTTCCTTCTCTAAGGGACATCTATAGGAACAGATTTCCTATCTGGTTTTTCCCAGCAAAAATTAAGTTCTCTGAGCAATCTCCAGAGCTCAGTTCTTTTAATTTCAGGTAAATCTTCATTGATTTTAGTTAGAATTTTGTCGACGGTTGGGATCTGCTTCTTATAATAAAATGTATGTACAACTCCTTTTATTGCAGTTTACATGTCTTCTTCCAAAGAGGTTTTTCATTTGTCTATGATCGAATGTGGCTTGAGAATACTAACAATTCCAGTCGTTTTTTCTCCTTCAGTATTCGGTACATAGTAGATTTTCCAACTCCTGTCGTGTTGGAACACATCTAAACAGAGCTTTTAACATTATTATCTAAATATTGATTTCTTAAGGCATCATGAACATTCATCGTAATAAGTTGAGGAAAAAATGTCCTGGTTTAACGATTTAGGAATAAATATAAATGTGGTATCTCACTAATCTCAAATAATATATGAAAAGAAGCACCAACAAGATAAATCACCAAGGACACACTTTAAGGTGTACTTTGCTAACTGACAGAAATTAAATTGACCTATCGAAAATTTTATTGTTGCAGTAAATTTATAAAAATTTATAATATCGAAATATAATTAGATTAACGACAGTCCTCAGTTACCTACGGCACTGGAGCAAGTACGTTGGAGCTTTCAGTAACAGATTTATTACTCTCTCTAGTTCTTGAATAGAGTATAGGAATGTGTATGCTTGGGATCGCCCCTCCCCTTAACAAGAGCTTTCAGTTCAGGAAAATAGAACCGATTCTGTCTTTTATATTAAGAATGTGTATGCTGCTGGCACTCCCTCCCCATTGACAATTCCTTTTTCTTGCGATAGCGTCCCCCCCCCTCCCCCAAGAGCATTAAGTTCATGAAAATAGACCTGATTCTGCTTCTTATACTAGGAATGTGTATGCTCCCCCCCCCCCCCTGTCGGCAACTTGATTTTTCTTGTGATCGCCCCCCCCCTCTCCAAGAGCTTCAAATTCAGAAAAATAGACCCGACCCTGCCTTTTATACTAGAAATGAGAACGTTGCTGATGCTTACCACCCTCCCGTCGACAACTTGCTTTCACTTGCCATACTATACTTTTTTGATATCACCGCCCCCCCCCCCTCCACCCAAAGAGAGGCTGGATCCGCCCCTGGTCGTGTGACTATGTCTGCTAAACCTACTCGACGTCTGACAGTAATGTTTTCGACAATATATCGTAAGTTCAGACAGTAGTGAATTATGACCTTATACGGGAAAAATCTGCAACTTCAATCTGACATATTGAGACTATTACCTTCCAAATCGTCTGACATTTTTTGTTTGTTAAAATACTAATAAATTACAGAATTCACATTCACGTGAGACAGTGGTCTATCGTTAAGAGTTACATTTTTTTTGTGATCTCGAACCAGTAAACAGTAACTAATCGTTTCAAGCTGCATGATTTTGCAACAAATTAACAATGATTATTACAGATATTGCATCCTGATTGGGAGCTTACTTTTTGCTTCATCGATCATTGTATATGTATATACTGCTAAACAATCTACAGACATGTTGCAAAACTGTTTTTCAGCTCTTAGTCTATAAGTATATATAATAAGGTTAAACACGAAAGAGATAAACTGATAATTATTAAAATTAAGTGATGGTTAAGTTGTAAGCAATTATTCAAAACAAAATTACTCTTGACTGCTGTATTTTGCTCCTTGGATAAAACAATTATTTTCGAAGGAGAAACATTGAAAATTAGGATTATATATGCAAATATTCCTATCAAGGAATAATTTTCTTAAAATGAAATTGTGTTCACTCGTACGGTGTACATATTATAAATTACAAAACTTATCTCTGTAAGACCATTTGTGACTAAAATGGTAGTAAATAACCTTTACTACCCTGTTTAAAAAATGGAGTCAGAACATTCTTCTCTTATAATAAATTATACTAGCAGTCAATAAAAGTATTTCCTTTTCTTATAACAGTGGGAAACTGGAAAAAAAAATATATTTTCGATATTCCCGCAGTGTTCAGCGACGTATATCAGAAATATATGACACACAAAAAGTCCTCAGTAAATTTTTCGTTACGAGATTGGCAGTCATTTAAATATTTTTATTTTTCAAATACTTCGACACATTTTGATTGATAGCCTTTTCATCTTTTTTGATAAAGCTAAAATACACATGTGGAGATATTTGACAGAACCTGGTTTTCTTCTTCTTTTCATATACTTGTTCAATATTTTGCATTTGTTAAGGTAGTTTTTACTAAAACTATTGTTTCCAAACTTGCTAAAATAGGTTGAAATCAATAAGTCCTGTTTATTTATGGGTGTGCACATATATTATTAATACATTGCTACGCTGGTATTTCATGTCAAAACCTCACAATTAAGTGAGAAGAAATGCAATAATTAGTTAATAAAAACTAAAGCAAAATTACCAACGTCCAGCTGAAGATTAGTATGCCAAGCTAACCTCTAAGCCGGAGAGTAGGGGTGGGTTATTCAGGGTGCCACTGCATGTGTAGCTAACTTGAATGTAGAAATCTTTCACGATAATAATGAAGACGCAGCTATAGCGTAAAGCTAGATATGTTATAATGAAAGTCAAGTTTAAATAGTTACACAACTGTCCAAAGAAATCAAACATAATTTAATATATAACACACACTATTACCTACTGGCGCTGAAACATAACTCAAACCCTTTATATTCCATGATCTAGAATGCCGGAAAATTGCGCAATGCCTTATAAAAAAGGACGGAATACACTTAATTTACAAAATTTATAAGTTATCATTAAAACATAAAAATATAATAATAAAACTTTGCCTGTTAGATAGTGACTGTTAACTGCGCGGTCTCGAGCAAACCAGATTGCAGCTCTTTTCAACTGTGTAGGTACTAGTAAAACATCAAAAGGTAAATGCAAAACATAAACCATAAACAAAAACAGTAGAAGGATACTAGAGGAAAGGATACTGGCAGGGAGGATATCAATAGGGACGATGTTGCCATTGGAGTTTAACAGTATTCCTTTCTTGAAACGTGCAGAACTGCTAAAGTTCCTGTCTTCAGATTTATCCCGGTAAAAATAATTAAATTAAGTCAATTACCGGAATGATTTAACATGTTTTACAACCCAAAATCCCAAAGGATGGTCAATATAAATTGATATGTACAATTAGAGCTTTTTTCGTCGTTTTAAACAGGAACAATGCAAGTCAACGCAAAATGAGCTCAATTTTATATACAAGATCCACACTTGCACATAACGCTATTTCTTTTAGGAACGTTCAATTGTAATAAATAACAACTCAAAATTGAGTAAGCCATCGATTAGTTTTAAATTAAAGAAATAGAAATACCTTTCAAATACAGAATAAACTTCCTGAAAATTTGAGCACTTTGTAGATTAGGATTTCGCTAAAGCAAACCATAACCTAACCTATCATAAAAGCCAAAATGTAAACAAAAAAAGTTTAAGGAATTATTCAAATTAATTACAGGAAAACTGCCATAAGAAAGTATAAAAGGATGAATTCCACTCGAATAGTAGACAGGAAAACCGATATTTATATGGAAAAAAAGTAATGGTAAATTCAGCATCTATAAAAATAATCATCCACAGTTTCGTAAATACCAAGCAAAACAACAAAAATAATGGTCAAACTAATAATCAAATGTAACTTATAACCGTACTTTGTAGTGTAAGAATGTAGGCAAACTTCAGGAAGATAAAATAATTGAGCTGGGAAATAAATTAGTAAGGAAATAGAACTACAGGGTTCGTAGTATAATTACCCAAAGAAAATGCAACTAAACAGATAAATGGTTTTTATTTAAGGAAATTTTGAGAGATACCTTTAGAACAGGATATTGTCTTTGCACGTAATATGAGTATTTCTAACAAAAAGATAAAATTAATCGAATTAGCCAGAGTAAACTTATGTTGAAATTTGAACCGTGATAACATTTTTTGAAATTGAAAATGTAGCTAACTTCTTATTGAAATCCCTGTATGCTAAACTGCATTGAACCATTTCAGCTTCATTACAGTGTTTTGTAAATTAATAAAATTAAAGTTCTAAATTCAGCTTCCTGCTGTGATTCAACAGAGAATAGAGAATAATCGAAAGAAGTTTCAGCTTTACTTAGAAGATAGTTCGTGTTAAACAGCTCGTTGAGCGTCCTATTGATGACTGGCCCTACGTATTTTCCACGATCCCTTCAAAAAATCTGAGTGTAGAGATGGATCGCCGCCGATTGTCTCTGGGATCGCAAATCTAGCTACAGCAAACATTACTGCCCGAGTTTTGTCAGGATTTAACTTAATTTTCCAATCGGTCATTCATTTCTCCAGCTCTTTTATATATCGTTGTAATGTCCTGATTATTAGGTGAAATTACGAAGAAGATGTCGTAAAAGCTCTATCATCAGCAAATATATATAATTTGCTCTATTGATCTTTCGGGAAATCTCCAGTATACAGATTGAATAAAGTGAGGGACAGAGGGAAATCTAATCGATCTTACATCTGACGATACAACGAATATTTGCCCCTCTAACAAACTTAGAACCAATCTTACAAGGTACTTGGGGATTTGTAGTCTTATAAACTTAAGTATCTATGACTACCAAAATTGTTACCGTTATATTCTTATTCGTGTAACTGGTGTCTGTTTAAATTAAGGAACGTCAAGGTGACTACGAAAGAAACGACTGGAAATATCAACATAATACCAGATCTCGGAGTCTTATTTTAGATTAGTAACCTCCCGGCATTGGCATGTATATCAGGGTATAAAAATTTTGAATCATCTCCTGAGGCTTGTCTCAGCATTACATACACGTTGAAAAACTTTAAGAAATTGTTGATGGAATTTTTACAAAGAAATATTTGATAACTATTTCTTCTTCTTCTAGGTAGAACCAAGTTCTGTTATCTATACAATGCCTCATCGATCCTCGTTTGAGGTCGAAATCCAGCTGTCTCTCCATCTTTTGGGGGGCCGTCCAGGCGGCCGTTTGGTGTTTGGTTTCTCTCTCATCACGGTTTTTGCTCACGTCCATTCGTTCCACGTGATATCTCCACTGCCTACGACGGTTTCGAACCCACTTCACAACATCCCCCACTCCGCTGTCCTCGCGTATTTTTGCGTTTCTTATTCTATCTCTTAAACTTGTTCCCGTTATTATTCTCAGCGTTTTCATTTCTGTGGTTCTCATAATTTGTTTTGTCTTTGTGGTTTCATTTTTTGTTTCTGCGCCGTAGGTCAGTATCGGTCTTACACAGAGCTTGTAAATTCTTGCTTTGCTCTCAACCGTCATATGTTTATTGTTCCAGATTATGTCTCTTAGTTGGTCTGATATCATGGCCGCTTTGTTGGCCTGTGTGCGTACTTCTTCCGTTACTGCCCTGTTACTTGTTATATGTGCTCCTAGGTATTTAAACTTCCCAACCTGTTCGATATGCTTGTCATCAACCATTAGTTTGCATCTTACCGGTTCTTTTGCTATTACCATTGCTTCGGTTTTCTCCACAGATATCTTCATATTATACTGTTTGGCTGTTCGATTGAGATGAAAAAGCATTCTTTGTAAGTTGTCCTCGCTCTGCTGTCAAGGCAACATCGTCTGCAAAGCTTATAATCTGAACGATGTTGTGTCCCATTGGGTACCCAATATTTGTGGTTTTTACCTCATCAATGATTTCGTCCATGATTACATTGAAAAGTGTTGGACCTAGGCTATCACCCTGTCTTATTCCTATGGATAGAGGGATTTCCTCTGTTAGAGTGTTATTTATTTTAATTACCATGGTGTTTTTGGAATTCAGTTCGTATATTGTGCGTATGATTGCTTCGTCTACTTGTTTTCTTCGCAGTAATTCTGTTATGTGTTCCAGTTTGACTCGGTCGAACGCTTGTGTAAAGTTCACAAAACAAATGAACAGCGGTTTATTGTATTCGATAGATTTTTCAACCAGCTGTCTGATAATAAATATACCGTCGATAGTAGAGCGGTTATTCCGGAAGCCCTGATGTTCTTCGCACGCCCCTAACTTGTCTACGATCCGTTGTGACAGTATTTTGGTTTACAATTTGGCTGAACTATTCAGTAGGATGATTCCCCTGTAGTTTTTGGGTTGTTTCTTTGATCCTCTTTTGTGGATTGGAATTGTGATGCTTTTCCGCCATTCGTTGGGTACTGACGTTGTACGGAGTATTTTTTGAAAGAGAACAGTGAGCTATGTGACAAGGCTGGGGCCTCCGTACTTTAGCATCTCATTCGTAATTTAGTCGGTACCAGGTGATTTTCTGTTTTTTCATTTTTTAATTGTCAGGTGCATCTCTGCTTCACTGATGTTAACATCTGTTAGTTCTGTGGTTTCTTGTTGGTTTTCGTCTACGTTGTTTTATGTAGCTGGTGCCTGGAGTAAGTCCTTAAAATGGCTGACTCATTGTTAGCTGTCGATTGGACTTAGTTGAACGTATTAATTGATTGGTTTTTTCTGTTCCTCAGCATGTTCCATATTTTCTTTTGTCCTCCATATAGATCGTGTTCCATGTCTTTTGAATACTTTTCCCAGTATTCTTTCTTTAGTTGAGCTATTTGACTGTTGATTTTGTTTCTCATCGTTTTGTACTCTTCGAAATGGTTTGTTGTTTTGTGCTGTCGGTATTTTGTAAATGCTTGTCGTTTTTTTTTTGCTAGTATTTTCACCGCTTCTGTGAACCATGGTTTTGTATTGCTTCGCTTGTTCGTGCTAACTGTTCGTGTTCCGATAGCCTCCCTGGCGCCCTCTTATATATTTCTTTTCAGTTTTTCCCAGGCTTTCTCCACTCCGTCATTTTCTAGGATTGTATTAGCTTTTATTTTCTCCGAGAGTCTCTGCTGATACAATACTTTTGTGCTATCGTTAGCGAATGATTCGGTATTGTATTTAATAAAGGTATGTTTTGTTTGTGCGTTCTGTTTATACTTTGTTGGAACCGGTATTCACATAATACTAGTCGGTGGTCGTCTTTTCTCAGGTCTGACGAATTCAGAGTTCTGACATCGAGTATTTGGTGGGGTAACTATTTAAAATGTATAATTTATATAACTGTTTTCTTTTGCAAAAAAATTTGACTTCGTTTTGATAAGTTTATTGATTTTAACTAAGTAACCGAGTTTAAGTAAGTAATAAAATTAGCACGCGATCGTTTTAGTAAATGATATAGATTCTATAAATAGAGTTTAAAAAATTTTAACATCACAAGCTTTTGATTCTATAGAGGAGTTTCTGAATTTTAATGAGTTGTTGACATTTTGTTTGTTTTATTTATTTATTTGTTTGTATACGGTATTGTTGGTTGTTATTATTATAATATATCCGCAGCACATATATAGGTTTACGGCACCAATTTGAAGCAATAGTGCTACAATATGCAATATGCTACAATATTTACACTCTGTTAATAGATTTAATCAATATATATGAACACAATTAGGTTAATTAAAATATGTATGTTTGGTATGGCGTGCCTATGCCTGTCCAATAAAATCCATCATAATATAATAACTCCAAGATTAGAAAATTTAAAAGCCCGTTTAATTTCAAGATGAAGATCAATTTTTAATGAGATTGAGATTTTTCGAATTTATTTCTGTCCCAATAACTTAATCAGAATATGATTTAAATGACAATTCGCATTTTTTATTGGATATGGATAGAATGTGATTCATCGTATTGTAAAGAAAAGGTAGTTGAATTAGTGCGAAATTTTCGGTTCAGAAGAGCCACTAAGGAAATGTTTGAGTCTATTTCGACCATTAAAAGGGCATTATTTTTTAACCTGTGCAAAACATCGAATGATGTTTTTACAGATCGCAATTTCAGTCTAACATGTTGCTAAGTGTAACAATTTACTGCTATCTCTCCGCACTGAAACAAATTCTTCCTTAGTTTTCTACAGCTATATTGATGAGATCAGGTAATCCAGGCTGGAAAGAACTAGAAATGCCCTTTTAACAGTCCAAAGAAAGTCTAGCTTCTTATATAGGTTAACTATTTCCAAAAATATTTAAAAAATTATAAAAGTAGGCAACATGTATAACATATTGGTACAAAATATGTTTTTATAAATTCTATACAAACCTATATCTAAATTTTACTCGCTTCAAGTCGTGTCACGTACGAGTGAGAGTTTTTAAGTTTTAGTAATCACACATATATAAAAATAAACCTATTTAATTAAAAAAAAAAAACTAATTTTTGACCGTATTGACTAAAAATGGTTTACTATTAGTAGGCGCAATTGGATAATTAATTTTTGATAAGCAGAACATGAAAAGCTGTTGATTAATGGTCGAATAATTTTCAATCAATACGATGCAAGGATAATTAAAAAAACCGTATTAGTGGAATATTGGAATTGTGATTTACGTTTTTATGGATCCTTAAAACCAAGTATGTTTTACAAAGAACAATATGGCTAACTAATTAAAATAAACAAAATGGCGATTGTGTATTTACCTCTAAAATAATGGTATTAACAATTAAAATTTTGTCGTTTAGACATGAAGATAACACCGATTTAGTATTTATGAATATATTTCAAGAAGGTAATTTCAATTTAATACTAAAGTGGATACAAACTATTTACAATATTGGATAACTTAACATAAAACACTGAAAAAATGCAACAAAAACAATAGATCTTTTATGAAAGTATAAAAATGAGAAAATATTGATCGTAATTTTATGGTTTTTGCGAAGTAGTTCTAGCTGTTTGTGTCGTTTATGATATGTTGGAAAAATTTCGCATGTTGCATACTTTAAACTATGGTATGGCACCTTTCTTAATGTTGAAACAACTTTTTTCAAAAAATGAGTCGATACATTTTAACTTAAACGTTTCAGTTTTCTGTAACGATCAACTTAATTCTTCAACTTATTTCACAATAAACAAACAATATTACGTAGGTCTTGATCAAATTTAGACCAATCACAAAATCCATCTTACATCTAGGTATGAAATACCTGTATGTGCATTACGCGTAACCACAACCAAATACAGTCTTACCGTGACTGCATATTCACCAATTAGTCCAATAAAAAAAAGAAATACATGATAAAAAATATAACTGTCTAGTATACTAATTTATCGGCAAATATCAAACACTCCACTAGTTATTAAAATATACCATATAAACAGATGTGCGCGTTACTCAATATAGCCAGGACAGAAAACAAGAGTACAAATATTAAAATATATTATCATTTTAAAAGGCATTTTAAAAAAGTTGACTACTTGAGAAATAAAATACACTAAATAAATTTTTAAACTATTTCCTTCTTGTGATATATTTACAGGTATAATATAATACAATTTAGGGCCAATATAAGAAACAAAATGATGCCCCTGGTTATTTCCATAATATTTGGTGTTCAGTAAGTTATTGGTGTTACCACTCGTTCCATACACATGAGATATTTTCCAAATATTTTATTATGATGTATAAAATTGCAAACTGTGATAATATACAAACTCTTCAAATTACAAATTGCCTCATCGTTCAACAAATTAGTAGGATACAATCCTGTTTTTTTTTAGTACAATTTTCATAATATAGTTTTGTATAATTACTATTTGTTTTGCCCCTCCCCAAATCAATGTACAATAGCTGAACACAGACTCAAGAAGTGTTCTGTATACATCATTATTAGATTGTTTTGTCAGAATTTCTCTCAAAATATAGAATATATGAATTAAACATTTTATCTTTTTAATTACACTGTCAAAAATAACCTTAAGTTTAATGCAAATTTTATGTCCATTCTACATTAAATCGTGAATAATTTACATTTCCTTTCAATTTAAAGCAATTTATTCAAATGTCCTTTCGTTGTATATTAAATTTAATTAAAGGTATCTTAAATTTCAATAAAATAACTGAAAAGATATTTCAACTTTCTGTTTATTAAAATTACTTCACATATACCCTAATACTAAAGGAATTTACATTATTATTCCATATTCGATGAGATTCCGAGAAATGGCGTAACTTGAATTGAATTTTTTGTTAAGTATGATATAAGTTGCTTAAGAGATTCAATTTGCTTATGATGAGATGTACATGTACATGGCAGTACACTACTTATGAGAAAAATTTCCACCTTTTCCTGGTAGTTTTTTGCAATCTGAAGTAGAGCTTTTGATTCTTAACGAGAACAAAGCACATCTGTTCTCTTTAAGCATTTCCTGTTGAAAATTAATTCATTTGTACAAAAGTGCACAATTTTGTGAACTAATATTAATGTTGATGCATTAAATGTGTGATAACATATCTCAAATTCAATGAACACTATTTGTATATTTAATGTACAGAATCACCTTAAACAATAATGATCAAACTTTAAATTTAATCTATGATTACATTCAATTTAATGGAACAAATTAATTTAGATTAATGTAAATCAGTAAATTTTTATGGATTATATTAAATGCATTTAATAAACGTTTGTGAAATTTGCTTTTAGCACATTTACATTAAATTAAACCCATTTTCTTTTTATAGTGAAGGTAGAACAAATGTTGATCCCATTTGAGATGTTTATCAATCATTACACCAAAGTATCAAATACTGACACTTCCTCGCAGAAGTTCATTTATACCCTACAAGACTATCTAATACAAATTTGGTCTGTTCGCTTCGGTTAGAGCAATATAATGTTTTTTGATGTTCAAACTTAGCTTAACGGTATCTAAAACGTGCTTTATCATTTTAAAGCCCGATTTTTAACTTTTCTCTTTGCTCTTTCCAAGTTTAAGCAAAAAAGACTAGATTAGTATCTTCAGAATATCAGCATACGACACTATCTTTCCCTCCAAAGCAAGGCCGCAAACAATAGGTCCGATCACACCTCCCTGCGGTATGCCATGCTCCACCATTCTATCTTCGCCGATAGTCTTCCCAATCTGGACCCTCTGGGAACGTTACTTGAGATAATTAATGAAAACTCCAGATACAATTTCTCTCACTCTACATGCTTCCAACATCTCGAGAGAAAGAGCGTGGGAGACTACATCAAAAGCCTTCGCCAGATCAAGGAAAAGGGCAGTACACCTATCTCAACCATTCAAATATTCCGTGACGCTACTAACTAGCTCTGCATCTGTTGTATTGTTTTCCTCTCTGTATCCAAACTGGTTATTTTCAGCACATAATTTTTATTCAAAACATCTGCAGTCTTTAAACATTTCTCAAATATTTTAGCAAAACTGGAGACGGCCATCACCAGCTTCCCACACAATTTTTAGCACCGAATTTATACATCGGGATGACAAGAGGTTTTTTAAAAAGGGAAGAGACCCTTGCAGTTTTAAAGACTAAATTTATTATATGAACAAAAGGCATCCTAATGTATTCATCAATCATCACTTTTATTTCTTAAGATCCCTAACTTCGATCTTAACTGTTTTAAAACACCCTTTTTTAAGCTTTCGAACGATGTCTGATACTTTGTAAAAAAATAAATTGATAACAATGCTGTTTTTTGTTTAACATAATACTCAAAATATTAGTAAATAAGCATTTTCTTTTCTTGCAGTAATTTCGTCTTCACTTTCTCTTTCGTCTTCATCTTTTAATATGTTTTCAGTTCTTCACATTTCCAATTTATTATGATACATATAAGGACGTGTGTAAGGCGTACCTTGCTTTTGCTCTATAAAAACCCAATACTTTAAGGGGTAACACCACTGTAACGGCTGAAAAATAGGACTACTTATGACAATTTTTTTTGGGAGTGTGGAAAAGTAGGAAAATTATTTTCAGATGGTTCATTCAGCACATATTGAAGAATAAAAAAATTTATTATTTTGAAACAAAATGGCGGTGACAAAGTCGATCTTCTTAATCACCTTTTTTAAAAATTGCATCGCGCGAGAACATTTGGCTTCTCGATGACGTGGGTTTTTTTTAAATCGAATTTTGAAGAAATGGCGCACTTTTGTCGATTTTCGGTCAAAAATGTTAATTAGGTTGATGCTAGTAAATTTTTTAAAGAAATGAGATGTCAGTAGCAATTTTGGTCGGAGCATCAAACTTTCCTAGGTTTGTCAGAAAGTTGCCAGCCTGGAACACGAGCTTCTTCCATCTGTTTTAATTTATATTTTTTTCTTAAAATTGATATTCTTTTAAGTCTATTCAGACAATCTTACTTTTACCTATAAAAACATCAGAAAAAGTTTTTCTTTAGTTTAAGTTTAATAACGTAGATTAACAAAAACAACGCCTCCGCGTAATTGCCCCAAACACAGTAATTAACCTAAGATATCTTAGGGAATAATTAACTTACAAGTTTTTGTCCAGGATTAGAATTTAGGTTAAATAGAGTGAGAATAGCCTAACTTAAAAACATTTATAATGTGGCTCCGTAAAATTCACGGATAAATTTAAACCAAGAACCCTTTGTTAATTTAATTTTTTGTTATTTAATTTTAAATAACTATTTTCATTTATTTTTTTAAGTAAGTACAGTAAGTTATCAATACAAATATACAGGTGATCGGTACAAAACACACAAATTTCAATTTAGTTCGTAGATGCTGAGTATTCGTATGGGTGTTCTAAGTAAATCATAATACAATCACTACTAGTGAAATCCACAAACCATTACTACCTCGATACATCCAGGAGTGGACAATACAGAAGAACCTAACAAGGAAGGTACCTGAAGTGTTCGTCTCCGATTTTAATGAAACTTCAATATATTGTAGAGGGTGCAAAAATAATAAACATGCATTTTTTTATCTGCGGAAATTCATTATAACGGGTGAAAAACGCCCCTAAAGCTCACCCCTAAAAACAGTATTTATGAAATAGCTCAAGTTCTAAGTGAGATATTTTTACAAAACAAAGTGAAAGTTACTTGTTATTCGAAATGATGTTAAACTATGATTTTTGCACCCCTAAGGATATCATCCCTTATTTCCTATTAGGGTAAACCGTATATTTACGCACGTAATTAAATTCTAAAAATTACTATAATTAATGGAATTAGTTGAAAATATTTTTTCCACGAATACCATAAGTAACTTAGTTGGGTTTCGAAAAATAAGCTAGGAAAAGAGGGTGAGGGACCCCCCTATACGTTTTTTTTTTAATTTGAAGTTCTAATTGAGATATCATTACAAAACAAAATGGAAATTACTTGTTATTTAAAATGACGATGAATTATGGTATTTCCACCCCCAAAGATATCATCCCTTATTTCTTATAACGGTAAACCATCTATTTGCGCACGTACTTTAATTCTAAAAATTACGAAATTTAAAGAAATTGTTTCAAAGTATTTTTTTCACGAATACCATAATTAACTCAAGTTGACATGTTTTGGGGTTTCAAAAAACAGAGTAGTAGAAGAGCGTGAGTCACCCCTAAATAATTTTTTTCCAAATCTCAAATTCTAAATGAGATATCTTTAAAAAACTAAGTGGAAATTACTTGTTAGTTGAAGTGAGGTTATACCGTGTTGTTTTAACCCCATATATATCATCCCTTCCTTTTTATGAGGGTTAATCTTCTAATTCATTTACATAATTTGATTCTGGACATTACGAAATTAAACCAAATTTTTTGATAATATTTTTTTTCCAATACAATAAATGTAAATTATTCACGATTTTTAGTACAAAATCATTAAATTTAATGGAAAATGGACATTAAATTTGCATTAAATTTAAGTTTATTTTTAATAGTATATTTTCAAAACCAGGAAAAAGGAAAATTAAAACTCAGGCATATCCAAAAGCTTTAACAGTTTTGAAAATAGTAAACATCTCATATTATTCCTACTTATTAATCTGACCAAACCTCTGAACCAATTCAATTTGGAAAAAAAGTTGATAAATTGCTACAATATTGTAAGTGCTTACAAGACTGTGCTGAGGTTTTAAAGTGTTATAAAGATCATATGAAAATGAAACTTCATGTAAAGAAAAATCTACACACACTATTCATTTGCAAAAGCGTCTAGAGAAAATCGGGCATTCCAAATCAAAAGAACAGTTATTGACATGCCTGAAATGTCTATATCCCGAAGAATGGGATGGATGATTACCAATAATTTGATGTTCATTGAAACAATTTTGCCACTTAGTGGTGATTTATTACCTAGTTTTATGTTAACATGTAAGATTTTAACTCTATTTTTGCAATTTTTGCTTTTAAGTTGTTTTGTCAGAAAGAAAATGTAATAATGTTTTTTTTTTCAAAAATGCCGAAACGTCATAGTACGTTTTTGAATATCGCTTATTATTGTTACATATAATCTTAAGAATTTTATTTTGTATGTTTTTTAATAGATTTAAAACATCATTAGAGGCAACTTGACAGACCAAAAGTCCATATGTTATAACTTGTATTAAATGTTTTACATCAATTATAATCGACTTAATAAAATTTATGAAACAATTTTTCAAATTTTTTATTAACTTTGTCCATTTTAAATTCTGAATAATAATTAGTTTTATTTATTAGTTTAAATTCCAAAAATGTTTTTGAATTTATTATAAAGCTGGATTTTAAGATCGTTTTATAATTTAGACTACCGATAAAAAGATAAAAGGTTCAAATAAGCTATTTAAAAAAATATATTGTTTTACAAGTCTGTGTATAAAACGAACACAATCGAATACTGAGAGAATAGATAGGAAACAAGCCAGATACTATCACGAAAATTCAGGGCACGATTTACAGCAAAGGACGCACAACAAAGATTGGCAAATACTTTCAGCGTGTCAAATTCTATTTCAAGTCTCAAAAACATATTGGAATTAGGGTTCTCATGTAAAAAAAAGTCTATTTTCCTTTTATATAATGTTCCCTCTGCCTTGGTAAATTGACGCAACAAAGAAATATAAACCCGTCTGTCATTCCCTAAATTTTTTTTTTGTGAAGTCTAATTAAAAAATGTTCCCATTTTATTCCATATGATGGCACATTTAAAGGAAAAATTTATTAAGGTTGGAATAGTAAAAATATAATATCACATTGTAACAAAAGTGGATATTATCATTATTACTTGGTGATATTTATCACTTAGATCAACAGATGCTGGAAATTTACAACTCTTCTGGATGTAAACCATCGAAAGAAGTAGATGAGTCAAGGTCAATGTATTAAGCCGAAGGTTTAAGCTGAATTGTCCGATCTAAAAATATTCTAATCAAGTGGTATATATTCAAAATGACTACCATCCACGTGCTGAACATTGAAAATCATCATAATCATTCACATCTTCTCGGCGGCTCATCTTAACAGTTCAGTTGAGCTACACCCAAACTATTCAGGTAAGTTGCGCAGTCTAGATATCATCCTTCTTTCGACCCTTCTCCATCCCTTAATCTTGCTTTGCATAAACAGTGAATACCTTTATCCCCTTAATATATATCCCAAGTATTCGAGTTTCCTTCTCTTTATACATAGTTTTTATCAGTTCAGGGTTTTTGTTCACTCGTTATTGGTTGCTCTATCCACCCATGATATTTCCAGAATGCACCGATAACATCACATCTCTAAAGCTTCATTGTTTTAGTATGGTCTCTTTTAACGTTCACGTTTCCACGCCATAAGTGTTAAGAAAAAGTAACAATCGTAGATGTTTTAACGATTTATATTTTGGTTACAAAACTGAAACTATCTCTATTCGCCTTTTAATCCTCTTCGTCTGGTCCATGTAGTAGGTCAACCATTTCCCTAAATATTTGTACTAGACTTTTTCAATCTGAATATTATTGATTAAAAAATCATCAAGAATATTTCATAATTTCGATAATACCATAAATTCTGTTTTCTTCAAATCTACCGTTAGGTCGGTTTTCACTTTACAGTCCGACCAGGTCTTGCAGGTCTTTTAAGATTCCTGCTAGCAGTACAGTGTCATCAGCGTATGTTATTTTATTCAGGGTTTTGAGAAAAACTCTCACTATAGATATTAAACAAGAGAACTGGCAATATTCAACAGCTTAGATTAGATACATCGTTCCTTAAATATAAATATACATATTTCTAGTATAATTCAATTTCTTTCACCCTCCTCAATTCACAGCTGGCTTGATCTTTTCATCTAGGAGTCATATTAAAATCTACCAAAACGTTGTTCCACTTTTAAAATCGGGACTTAATGCAAATGAGATTTTCGATAAAAGCTTACAAAATACGTACCAAACCAGTTTCATACCTTCAAAACTCACAATACTAACAGAAGCTTTATTCTTTCCAATGGGTGTTATTACCAAAAAGTTAACTAAAATTCCTGAAACATAATTGCCACAGCATGCAAACTTTGGTTTTCATTCTCATATTGACTGCCCTAGGACTATAAGAGGGAAAGAAATATATATGGTGTACATAATGCAATAAAGTATGATTACCAATCTCTAAAACAATAATGATTAGCCAACGTAAATGGCACGCAGGTAAAAAAAAAATGGAGTGTCAACGCACCATGTTCCGCAAAAATTATCAAAAGGAAAAAAATTATAATAAAATTATGTGTGGAGTCGATTTCAATAATGCATATATGGGTTAATCCAAAAAAGTCCGTCAAGAACTTACGAATTATGTAAAAAAAACTTTTTGAACATGGGGGAAACTCAAAGTTACACCCCATCTAGTTGCTATAAAAGTTATAAATTCCAGCTGGTCAGGTTTATTTGGCAAAATAAAGCCTATAGCGATTTTGGAGTTAACTACTGATAAGAACTTACGAAATATTTATAGTTTATTTTTCAAATTACTTTGTTCTAAATATCAAAAGGGACTTTCCTTCTAAATAACACTGATTTATATGCTGCGGAACTCGAAAACCTGGCGACGGCAATTGTATTACTTGCAACTTAGGGGCAAAAACATCCTGGTCGGTCACGTAATGGGTGGGAGGGGTTTTTGAAACCAATTCCGTGATATTTCTTACTGTTAAGATTTTTTATATCTTTCTTATTAATTATCTGTAATAAATTGAAAGTGGAATTTTTCAAATGCAATGGAAAATAATCTTATTACTAAAATTAATTATTTTTACAGCGATACTCCAAATTTAAAATTGAATGATCACGTAATATTTCAGGGGGAGGAAGGGGGGATGTAAAAAAATAATTTTTTTAACGCGAGGGGGGGGTTTAAAAATTTCGAAAAACTCATCATGAGATTTATGAAGAGCCCATTATTCAAAGAAATCA
Organism: Diaprepes abbreviatus; assembly: GCA_034092305.1. NCBI lineage: Eukaryota > Metazoa > Arthropoda > Insecta > Coleoptera > Curculionidae > Diaprepes > Diaprepes abbreviatus. The sequence goes on from JASJET010000139.1 coordinate 12,682,669, forward strand.
TTCAACACTCATACCAAAAACTTGACTATCACGATATACAGCTTACGTCGACAAGAAGCTTGCACGTGATTATAACAATTTTTTTGGTTTAATAAGTTTGTAATCATTCCAATGCATAGAGAATAATAATGCCTTTGTCCTAGAACAAATAATTTTAGGTATATATGTAGGTTATGTACACGCGATGAAGTTTTATACAAGGAACATTGATCAAAATTGGTAACAACTCGGCCATAAGATGTTGTAGTAATATAAAAACACAAACATACTCACATTAAAGTGAACTTCATATATAAAATCATAGAATTAGCTCATTTAGGGGCTCTACGAACTAGTTCTAATCAATGTGTTCGCCTTTTAGGATCCATTGAAACAGAAACAAACAGCTTTCTGGAGTGCTTATGAACGTCGGTGAGTATTGTGACACTATGCAACATTTATAAACCATTTTAAAACGACAAACAAATAAAGATCTCCAGAAATCAATGATTTAGTATTATTTCGTTTACTCTGATATGACCATACATGTCACGTCACTCAAATTGCGTTTTGGTACGCCTTTTTATCATTGAAATTTTTGATTGTTTTTTTACAGAAAATACATCAAATCTCCAGGAAATATTTATGTAGTATGCATTAAATATATTAAAAAATAACATGAAATAATTTTTCAACAGTAATCAAATATCCTATTATGACATGTACACCTTTACACTTTCGTATGGTAACAGTAAGCTAAACTGGCCAGGCAATCCTCGTGCGCACATATCATCAAACAAATCATTTTTTAGAAGAAACATTGAAACAAGAAACAAAAATTAAAGCTTTGAAATCGGTAAAGAGAATTGTTGTTACCCGAAATTATACAAATTTTCCATTGCTTTTTTTTATTGATCTTATAATACTGGAAGCACTTCAAATTCGATTAAATTGAAAATTCCAAAATTGAAAATAAATAAATTAAGTAGAAAACAAGGTGCTCTAGACCTCTTTAGAGAATTTAGGAATCTTTAATTAGCAATGAATATTTCAGCAATAATAAATAAGACTATAAGAGCATATTAGTGTAATTTTTATCTATTCTATATGCTGCCCTATATTCGGATTATTCATGCACCCTCCATATTGAACAACGCCTTGTACTGGATTTAGGATTCAATATTGGTTACTCGTGCTTTAAAATAAAAGGTGCAATGACCCCAATCTCAACGAGAGGTGGACATTTAGGTCAATGCTTATCGGCATGAAAAACAAATCGTTCCAATATCAACCTAAATATCTCGCTGAAACATCGCATCGTTATGGCCGCATGATTGCCTGCTCGTTATCTTTGTGTCGTTGGTGCAACTGTTACACAAAGCGTAAATATGTTTTAGCTGACACAGTAAGCACAATAGCTGACCTTTTACATGTATACGGCTGTATCCAAGTGACGGTTGATTTATTATGATGTCTGAATTTATTTTATTAAAAAATATTATTACTGCTAGATAGTCAAGTCTGTGTTAAAAGAACTCATTCTTACCATAAAATCGTTGTTATCGTAGACCACTGTAGTTATTTACTTACCGCTATAGCCTACAAACCTTGAGATGTTACCCTACCATATATATTACAATGGTGATTTTGACTCATCGTGTCTTTTTTACTAAGAACCTGAATTTACCGAAATTAAAAAAAAAATTATCCAAAGGTTTAATAGTCTGCTAGACGTTGGTTTGGACTTGAAGGTGGATACTACAAGAAAACAATGACCCGAAGCACCACAGTCGCCTTAATCCAGACAGAAAAGGGGAAAAGGGCATTATTACCATAGAGTGGCTTGCTTGTTCGCCGAACGCAAATCCTACTGAAAATTACGGGATTACAAAATTACATAAAAAACGAATATGCACTTAAAGTCACTAAGTGTAGAAATACGTAAAATATGGAAAAATTTATAACTGGTGTATGGCGAGAAGATGGTGAGCAGCATACCTCGGCGATGCGAGTCAATATAACAGTGACAGAGTTTATATTGAGGTCACCGCCTTAGACCAAGAAGTAGTGTCTACAAAAAAGTAAGATTTTTGAACATTAACTTTTTAGGTAGTTATCTTTTGTCAAAATGTTTTGTGGAACTCTGTGTTATTTCTCCATAGCTCAACGAACGTAGACAATTATGTTGGTTACTATTACTTCATTAACCGACTTTCTTAAAACCACATTGGTCATTTGTTTAAACCATTGCCTTTTTCAGCCATGATGTTCTTCTTCCGCCTAGACCCTTCTTGTTATCGATTTTTTCCTTGAATTACTAAATGTGGAGTGTTTTGTATGTATAACATGCCCGAAGAAAAAAATCCTACTCTTAACTATCTTAATTTCTTATTTTTTCAATTATTCGTTATCTTCGTATTAATATTTGTTTGAAGTTTTTAAGCAATGTTGAGGAATTACTAAAATGTGGTTGTTGAAAATTATTTTTATTTCTGTTTGAACGACGTTTAGATTAGGTTGAATCTCTAATTGTTATCAAATATTAACTGCATGTTTTGTCTGAAGGTTGCGATCTTATATAAGGACTGTGTCGATTAAAGCACGAAATACACTTCAATGATTTCATGTTACAAAATAGTAGTTGCTGGTGATCCGCCCCATGATAACGTACGCCGCTATTGTATGGTGGCGTAGTACAACAAAGCTCAAACACATTCTTCAACTTGACAAAGTTCAGAGAATGGCTTGTGTGGGAATATTGAGTGTGATGAGGACTGCTTCCATCAGGGCTCTGGAAGCCCTGGTGAACCTGCCTCCTCTTCACTTATACATAGAGAACGAGGCCCTGAAGACTGTTTATCGTCTCAGTTGCCTGGGACATCTTGGAATTGAGACAGGCGGCGACTCAGGTGTCTGGGCAAGCGTGGTGGAAAGGTGTCCATCACTGCTCATACGGACAGACTACATGACGCCGTTTTTAAAACCCAACCTCTCCCTGGAGATACTTATGCCAAGTAGAGAGGATTGGAAGGGAGAATAAAATCTTCCGAAAAATGGATCCTGGTGGTATACTGATAGAACTCGACAAGATGAAAGAGCTGGAGCCGGAGTATTCGGCAAGACCACAGGAGTCAGAGAGTACTACGCTCTCGGATAATGTGCGACAATTTTCACAGCGGAAATTTATGCTATTCTGCAGTGTGTCCATCTCTGTGAGAGGGACATATACAGGAATAGAGTAATAAATATATGCTCAGACAGTAAGGCTGTGATATTGACACTGAAGTCAAGTGTCGTGACTTCGCAACTGGTGTCTGAGTGCAAGGATGTACTAAATGGTATGATAAGGAAAGGCTGCACAGTCAGACTCGTATGGGTCCCGGGTCACTTGGGCATACGCGGGAATGAGGAAGCAGACCGTCTGGCAAAGTTGGGTTCGGCGATTGAACCGTATGGACCCCAACCAATATTACCTGTTCCAATTGCTATTGGCAAAAAGGAATTGAAATTGTTGCTGGAAAGCAAATTTGTTGAACCAGGGGAGCTCCTGGAATGAGGTGTGCTAAGGAACATATAACGGGGCCTGGCGTACGGCGTACTAAGGAGCTTCTCTCCTTGGGAAGGAAAGAGCTGCGAATTGTGGTGGGATTGTTGACAGGACATTGTCACCTCCGGGGCCATCTTCATAGAATCAGTGTCGAGGGCGACCCGACGTGCAGATGATGTTTGGAGGAGGATGAAACTGTCGACTGTTCTCAGAGGGTGCCCAGCACTCAACGCACTGAGACAGAGATATTTTGGAACTACAATTTAGGGAAGTTCAACTAACGAGGCTGCTTGGATTCGCAAAGGCGATCAGCCTCAAATAACCTGCAGATATGGTGGGATGTAAAGGGCCCAATGGAGGCCTAGGCATCGATGATCTAGTATCATCACCCCTTTTTCATTCATTCATTCATTCATTCAAAATAGTAGTTGCCAAAAATTCGGCATATCAACACTGGGTATATTGAAGATTGCATTATTGTTTTTAATGTAAACTATTTTTATAAATTTACTCTTTTTCATGTTGGGTTTCGTTACTACTGCTGCAGCTTCAAATCATTTTATATGAGGCTGTTTATCCCAGGCGTTTTCTGAAATAACAGATCTCCACGTTTCCTTTTTTTGGATACAACTTATAGTAGACTCTTAGTTTCTCCAATATATATATATATATATATATATATATATATATATATATATATATATATATATATATATATATATATATATATTACAATACATTCACATGGAACTTTGAAAACACATTCTTTCCTATAGGTAGTTTATGGTTTGGGTTTTGTAAAATCAGCCGAGTGTATTTCCCGATTTGAAGACTTTTTATGTGGTAACTGCTGCCTTCTTATTTTCTCCAAGACTCTCTTCATTTTTATTAGTGGCTCGATCTATTCTACATATCCTTAACGTCCGTCTGTACAGCGATATCTTCAATGCCTCGAGCCTCTTCAAAGTATCTTATATAGGAGTCCAAAATTACATTCCATTGAAAAGGGAAACCAAGCCATAATGACTATGTTTTCTCATTTTAGTTCGATATTTAATTCACGTCCAAACAGAAGATCGAATATGAAACTTATTTTTACCAAAAGGTCTCGGGCCTCACATAAGGAGCTACTCTAGGTATTTAATTTAATTTTAATTTTCTTCAGCTCCCTGAACGCAATCCAGTTCCACATCTAATTGGTTTTTTGCTTATGTTGTTTTCTTGACATCGAGTTGAAAATTCGTTCATACCTACATTTTTAACATATGGATAATTTCAGTATAGCGACCACCTCTGAGCCAATGTTCATAAAACATTGTATCCAGGGTAGGTCCCATAATAATATTGTTACGAACGACTAGGAAAAAAAACTTATTGATAGGCTCTCGTATACAATATTTTTATTATATATTATAATGTGCCGAAAGTAATATTATATCGACGATTCATATTTCTAGGTAGATCTAAACTTTTATGTTCTAAATTTTTATAGGTGATTCCATAGGTATATAAATAGGGATAGGATAAGCGTAATATAGTTAGTTGTATGGTGGTATTTTAATAGTGAAGACGTTAAGAAGTAGTAATAAGATTGTGTTTAGCTGTGTTAATAAGTAGTTAATATAAGTATTGGAAGTATTAGTGAAAAGAGTTGTTTTATTCTGCGAATCCAGTGAACGATTTTCAAGAGACAAAATCGTAACAAAATTTTCAACATAGATTTATGGCTAGAGGGTTAAAAACTGAAAAAGACCTTTGGTCAGCGAATTTTTTAACCGATTTCATTCCTATATAACTTTTGATACGAGTGAATGTGGCTGATGTGGTTTTGAATATATTGTAGAGGGTACTTAATAAAGGAAAATCAACCTTTTTTAATTGAAAAAAAAACGAATCGTTTATCTATCTATCGTATCTATTAAAAAGAATAAAATAATCCAAAGGTATTAATTTGGAAAGTTGCTAAAATGCAATTCGTTGGCAGATTTGTAGTATTTCGCCATGCAATAAAAACGAAACTCTTACAGGATGTGTTGCAGATTTGTTTTCGTCGAACGTAGCTGTTTATAGTCGAAATTTTAAAGCTTTGCATTCTTAAATTACTTAAGAGGCTTTAAAAAATAGGACTAAACAAAAATATATGATTCAGTGAAAGGACTTTGAATACATATAAAAATATATTTGATTTTTTTTCAAAAAAATAGTATTAACTGTGACCCCATATACCAATATTCTTCTAACTAAACGTCAAAAATACAATTTCACCAACTGTAAGAAGTTTTAACAATATATGATAATATATTAATATTATTCAACAATAAAGTTTCAAACCATCAAAAAAAAGTAATAAAAGTCTTCAAAAGAAAAAGGCAATAATAGACTCCTAGGGTTTCTTTGAATAATGGCTTATAAAGGAATATTAGTAAAAATAAATGACTGATAAATGGGAAGAATCTCTTTCGATTTTAACTTATCAGTACACAAAGGCCCAATTTAATACAGTAAAGTAAGGCTTTAAAAGAACAAAAAACCTAATTAGCATTACATTTTTTCAACGATTGACTTTAGCTTGCCGTCGTTACCAGTGTTGTATTGTGACACAAAGCAATACATATTTATTGAGCGTATATTGACAAAAAACTACAATTTTGGGCACTTGTGTGTCTCACTTACGAGTATATTCTTGTATTGTTGGTTATCGAGTTTTGAGAGAACAAGTTAAAATAATTCATTTTAAATTTTTACAAAATTTTACACGTTGTTGAATGGCAAAAATCTGTTTTCAGGGTTAAGTATTAAAAACAGGATAACACACGTATTTCTGTAGAGTATAATAGAAAGTGTGAAAACTAAACTCTAAAACTGAGGTATCTAAACATAAGAAATAGCCTATATGCATATAAAGGGTTTTTCAATAAGGGCGGACCGATGTTGGCAGCCTGTGGCGACCATGTTTCGGTGGCGTCTGTCTGATCTGTTGTTTATTATTCTGTTACAGATACCAAATCAGCATTGATTGAGCAGCATGACTGAGAAGCACGTCTAAATAATAAAAAATTATTATCAAAATGAGTGTTAATAAATGCAAACGTTGCGCGCGTTTTGTCCGTTTCACGTGGTAGTCCTTCAAAATCGACGCTCAAACATTTGGTCGCCAAATACGAGACCATCGGTCCCGTAAATAATCAGCTAACACCCATACGTCAACATTGTCGCGGTTCGTGAAAGTTTGCAGGAGAACCTGAGACAGTCAATTCCTCGCCGTGTACAAGAACTCCGCATTTCATAGACTACAACTTGGCGAATTTTGCACTGGGACTTTGGCCTACACCTTACAAGATCCAACTGATCCAGAAGCTCAAAGTTAATGACCATAGACAATGCCGTTTGTTCGCTGACTGGGCTTCGGAGTATTTGAAAGAGGACCCCAATTTTGGACAAAAAATCATCTTTAACAACGAGGCGCATTTTTGGATTAATAGTTATGTTAACAAACACATTTGCCGAATATGAAACGACGACGACCAACACGAAGATCACCAGGTGGTAATGCATCCACAAAAAGTTTCTGTTTGGAGTGGATTTTGGGTTGATGGCCTCATTGGCCTGCACTTTTTTGAAAACGACGGTGGTGAGGCCATTACAGTCAACGACGAGCGTTACAGAAGTATGCAGATTTCTTTTGGCCCAAATTGAATGATATGGAGGTAGACGACATGTGGTTCCAGCAGGACAGCGCTACGTACCACACAGCGGATGCCCCGATTAATATTCCGCATGAATGATTTGAGGGAATGGTTAACTCTCGCAGAGGTGACGTGAACTGGTCACCAAGATCTTGCGATCTGACCCCGCTAGACTTTTTCTTGTGGGGTTTCTGAAGTCGAAAGTCTATGCCAATATGCCGCAATCGACCGATGCCCTTAAAGCCAACATAACCAGTGCCGTGGCCCAAATTCAGCCGGATCTATGCGGCAGAGTAACTGAAAATTGGACCACTCGGATCGGTGCCACCGTGAGAAGCTGCGGCGGACACTTAAATATTCCATACGTAATTGCATACATAGACCTTTCAAATAAAAAAGAATTTCATTAATACCTCACACACAGCTTGTTTTATTCCATTTCAACATCGACCCGCCCGTATTGAATATATAAATTTATATAAATTTAGCAAGACAAAGAGCTCGAATTAAAAAATCGTCCGAATGATAATTTGCCGCTAAATAGTTGCTAATTAGTTGTGAAACAAAAAAATTTGTTTTTTAAATATTACATATTTTGTTAACATAAAATAAATTTAGCGAAACACTTACGGCGATTGTTATTAAAACATAACAATTAGCCTGCTAGGAATTTGCCATGATAAAATCGCAATGCGCGGACTTCAATCGATGCAGATTTCGCCAAGTATTACCAATTATTTTTGCTGAATAATTCTCGAAAAGTGAATACGACAAACTCCGACGGCCAGAAAACAATTCCCGGAAACCCTTCGATAGAAAGGCGAATTCTTAGTGTTTTCGCTGGCGAGACATCGAATACACCATTCGTGGGAGGGAGGGGCGAAGTGTTTGACGTAAAACTCAAAAAATCATTAAATCTTCGGGAATAATTAACTAAAACCTATAACGACATATTCGAACGCGCAACAACTAATATATCTGGACTAACGTTGAATTTCCATGACGATTACGAGTATAAAATATCAAATGCCACCCCCTGACAGGTGGGGTTATGGTAGGATAAAGGGAAATGTCATATTCTTTGAGCAACACGACTTACTCGCTCGCGACTAATTAGTGTACGATAACTGAAGTCTTACCCCCTTCCGGGGAGGGCCGGGTTACTGCGAATACCCAAAAAAATATAGTTTTTTCGCGAAAAATTCAATCGCGGAAATTCTCCCAAGTTTACAACTAACTCGTTCGAGATCAACGGCAAATTCTTAGGCGATAAATGAAGTCCATCCACCTTCCGGGAGGTATTTTGCTACGAATCCCTATAAAATCACTTTCGTCGCGAATAAGTTGGGAAATTTTATTGCGGCAAAGTTCACTAATTCGCCTGAAATAAACGGCTCTGTTCCTCCTAATAGACTGATTTGAACTCTCGACATAACTACAAGGGCGACTCAACGATGAATTTTAGCAAAAAAAAAAACTTTGCAATAGATTTTTTACAATTGCTGTCAGTCCCGGGCGAATTCGTTGACTTAATAAATTCAAATATAATTCAATATTCTAACTGATTATTAAAATCTTTTTTACAAAACAATATTTTTTTGGTTGAAAAATAACATTTATAGCCATATAAAATTCAAAAAATTGTTGATCAAATAAAAATAGTTTATAATATATAATTTCAACTATCTCACTTTCTGAGTCTGTGCTATTTGCTGCCCGATCTATTATTACTGGTTCAACTTCCATATCTATCCAATATTGTTCTCTGATATACATTTCTTTAATAACGGGTCAGTGTGTCTTACATCCTTTCCCACACTTCGGGACAACACTGTTCTAAAGCTTCAGCCCATCTCTACCAATATGTGGGTTATATGATTTGGAATTTGCCAATGTAAATTCTATAGCGTTAGTCACGGTGGTATGGTGTAACTCGTAATACCTCATGACCATACTGACTTAACAACTCATTTTACCAATTCTAATAACTTAGGCTTGTTTAATTTATTTGCAAAGTTTATGTTATTTGACTTCCGCCATGAAATAATTTGAATTTTTGTAAATAATGTGGATCGTTATTTCGCTGTAACACTATGGAATGGTGCATTATCTATTACTATAAATGATGATTCATCCAGATTACCTAGTAACTTATTTTTGATTCATTATGTAAAAATTTCACTGTTCATTTCACCATGACAATCTAAATTCAAAGATTTGAAGGCAAACAGTAGACTTACACCATGAACAAATCCATGCAGAACTAGCATGAACAACAATAAATCGTTTATCGTTCTTAAGGTTTACGTACACTTTTAACATTGTTATCCTGCCAAGAAAATATTTTGTTACCCTTAGAATAAATTCAAGTCTCGTTTAAGAATTACTGAGAGTTCCCATATACTTTGGAAGAAAACGAACACTTACAGAAACAATCCTTGTTTTTTCAACTAATGCTTTTCTGTTGTCATCCTTCTTCAATCTGAATGTCAACTCCTTAAGCAGAAAACTTAAAGACACAAACTTTGGTTGGTGAGTTCAGTGTTTAAGATTTTCAGAGTAACATGCTTTTCTAAAGATAAAAGACATTAAGATTATATAAATAGCTTATATTATAACAGATATTATACTCTTACTTTCTCGCTCCATATCGTAGGATGTATTTCGAACTTTCATTCTTCAGACCTATATTTTTTTTCTTTTCGACGAGGTCCATTTTTTCCGGAGAGGGAATAATTGGATAGATTTATTTCCTTTTTCTAAATCCCGGATGCTAGGTCTTTTCTTGAAATTTTACAATCAGCGGTTACTCTCTAGAATTGAAAATTGAAAATACTTATCGAGCAACTGGGGGCCGTATATCAGCAATTACGTGATGAATGTTGACTTCCAAGTGGTCCAACGTGTGTGGTTGATCGGCATAGACTAGGGACTACATATCTCCAAAGAAAGTAATCCACTGGTGTGAGATCACACGATTGTGTCGCGTACTATGTGGCATGTTGCATAATCTTGTTGAAACCAAAGGTCTGTCATATCGATACTATTCAACTGAGGAACGAAGAAATCAACAATCAAGGCTCTATAGCGCTCTCCAATGACGGTAACATTCTGGCCGGCATCATCTTTAAAGAAATATGGGCCAATAATTCCACCTGCCCATAAAGCACACTAAACTGACTTTGGATGGATGTAAGAGTGTCTCAATAAAAGCTTCTGGACTTTCTCCTCTTCAAATTCCGCAATTATCTTTATTAACGTAGCCATTCAACCAAAAATGAGTATCATCGTTAAACAAAATTTTGCTTTAATAAAGAGGATCAAGCTGAATATTGTTTTCGGCCCATTCATCGAATGTACGGCGCGCATGATGGTCACGCGGTTTCAATTCTTGCATAAGCTGAATCTTGTAAGCTCGTAATCCAAGAACTTTCCGCAAAGTCTTCCATAAAGTAGATGGACACAGTTCCAAGTATTGTGAACGATGGCGAATCGACTCATTCTGTGCGCACTGTACATTGTGGATGAGTATTATCACCCAGAGTGTACGTAGTGCGAAAACGAACCATGGCTTGCCGAATAACTTGCATGGATGGTCGATTATGTCGACCTTAAAATGGACGTAGCGCACGGTAAGTTTGGCGAATTGAACCATGATTCTCAAAATAAATGTGCACAATTTGCAAGAGTTGTTCTAGTGTAACTTTATTCATGGTGAAATGGCAAAACGTAATGACTATAAATCAACTGTCAAATTTACAGTCATTAGAAATAGTGTTGCCAAATTAAAAACCAAACCTTTAAAAAAATACCATATTATCGCATCTCATTACATTATTACAATTGATTAAAATAATGCAAAAAGCGTTTTAAAATTACCCACGGAGTGTGGTGCATTTAAACACCGGCAATAGATTTGAAGGTTAGAAATCTTTATGTGTTTAGACATAGGCTTTTAATAATATCAATACATAGTTATCTGCAATAAATTGTAAAACAGTAATCAATAGTTTTCATATGAAATAGCATTTAATTTACTTAAATGCCCAAATTCTCTCAAAAATACAATACAAATAAAACTTGAACGACACCTGTCAATAACAATAATGTTTTGTCTTAAAATTCAAAAGAACGTTTGTAATCATACAACGAAATGACTCGTTTGGCTCAGCTTTCTCTCGCTATTTTGCTTTACCCATGTCAGATTTTTTGCGGTGTATGACTTAGATTAAATGAATTGTGTTTTATTTTCTGTTCATTTTTTATTTATAGACAAATTAAGATGAACATGTCGTAAAATCATTTTTGATGTGTTCGCAGATTGATGACGCATGAGTTTTCTTTCACTGAACAATTTTATTCATTAAATATATTTTAACAAATTAACCTAACCTAATCAAAAACTGATTCATCAAGAAGATTTAAAGTAGAAAATTTCAGTTAATCAGTTGCAAAATATTTATAAAATCAAAGGTTAACTCTCTAAATACAAGTTTTTTAAATCTTTTTAGCGCTGCAAAGAAAAATCTAATTTTTTAGTCTAATATTTCTAAAATTCAAAATTTACTGTCAAGATAACACCTCTGTTGTGATCTTCGGGAAATGTTTAAAAAGGAACTACTATGTTTTACACCACTAAATTTATTAAGAAAACAGTGACTGCAGTTTCAACTCACAGTCATTTTCAAACTGAATTACAAAGGTAGACTAAGTATTTAATACACATGAGAAAATTTAACAATAAATAAAAACTACCTGAAAAATTACATTATTACAAAGGGGAGGTACTAAATTTTGGGAACTAATTATTATTTGGCGACAACAAATAACGGGGAAAACCTAAGTTCTGTCTGGTCATTAAGCAAATTTACATTTTTATTTTTACTATGTTTATATATTTCTAAAGATTCAAGAATATTTAACTTTTGACCCTCTGTTGAATAATGTAATATGTCAGTGTTGCTTAAATTAGGAAAACTGTGGCTGTGTTCTAGGCAATGGTTGGCAAAGCTCTAGTCTGTTTTTTGTAGTCTATATGATCGGTGGTGTTCTGAAAAGCGAGTTTTAAAGCTTCTACCACTTTGTCCAATATACAAGCTATCATACTCTGAACATTTTAACTTATAAACTCCTGATTTATCAAATTTATTAATTTTATCTTTAGCATTGTAAAGGATAGTGGACAGATTGTGTTGAGATTTAAAGGCTACTTTTATATTATGTTTGGAAAGAGTATTAGCTATGTTTCCTGATAGGTGACAAAGATATGTAAGATGAACTATCTTTATCATTTTTTATTTTGGGATATATTGAATTAAAAGCTAGTTGTTTTTGTTTTTTAATTATTAATTTCTTTATGGTTTGTTGGGAGAAATTGTTTGATATTGCAATCCTTTCAATGGTATTTAGTTCCTCTTGAAAATCTTCTTCAGAGAGAGGCAAAGAGAATGCTCTATGTATCATTGAATTGTATGCAGCCATTTTGTGTTGTAAGGGGTGAAAAGAGTCATTGGATATAGTATTACCTGTAAACGTTGGTTTTCTAAAAATTTTAAAATTACACATTATCGAGGTGAGATATGGTGAGATCAAGAAAATTTATTTTATGGTTATTTTCAGTTTCCAGAGTAAATTGAATTTTTGAATGGCAATTATTAATGTATTTTAAGAATTTTTGAAGCTGTCTAGTAGTGCCTTTAAAACATGCCAGAACATCATCCACATATCTGTACCAAAATTGAACATGGTTTTTGCTTAAAGGGGAATTAAGAATTTTGTTTTCTATGTTTGCCATGAAAATGTCTGCTAGGAGAGGGTTAAGAGGAGAACCCATTGGTAGGCCTGAATTTTGTAAATAAAATTTGTTATTAAACTAGAAATAAGTTTGGGATAGGCAAAGTTCAAAAGAGGACAAGATTTCAGTAGTAACTATTGGATTTATATTTCGATCCTGTAAGATTTCTTGGATAAGTATAAAACATTCATCTGTTGGAATATTAGAAAACATGCTTTTTATGTCAAAAGAAATTAGTATGGAGTTATTTGGGATTTTGATGTTTTTTAGTTTTTGGACGAGATCTACTGAATTATTTAAACTGGGACTTGGTTTAAAGTTGCTTATTTGTTTGAAAAATGAATTTAGTTTCATACTGAGTTCTCTCGTGGGGCTATTTATGTATGAAACGACTGGGCGAATGGGATTTCATGGTTTGTGATTTTTTATAAGGCCATAGAGTTTTGGTGCTTGTGGGTTCATATTGATTATTCTTTTTTTTTATCGAATTCTAAAAAAATGGCTGTTATGTTTGACAGGGTTTGTTTCAAATTTGTTTCAAATTTGTTTGAAAAACTTTTGTAGGATCGCTTTTAATTTCTGTAATATTTTCGGATTGAATAAATGCTTCTATTTTATTGATATATTCAACTTTTGGTAAAATAACTGTTGCATTTGACAAAGTGGTACAAGCTTTAAAACTCGCTTTTCAGAACACTACCGATCATATAGACTACAAAAAACAGACTCGAGCTTTGCCAACCATTGCTTAGAACACAGCCATAGTTTTCCTAATTTAAGCAACACTGACATATTACATTATTCAACAAAGGGTCAAAAGTTAAATATTCTTGAATCTTTAGAAATATATAAACATAGTAAAAATAAAAATGTAAATTTGCTTAATGACCAGAAAGAACTTAGGTTTTCCCCGTTATTTGTTGTCGCCAAATAATAATTAGTTCCCAAAATTTAGTACATCCCCTTTGTAATAATGTAATTTCTCAGGTAGTTTTTATTTATTGCTAGATTTTTTCATGTTTTTGTATTGAATACTTAGTCTACCTTTGTAATTCAGTTTGAAAATGACTGTAAGTTGAAACTGCAGTCACAGTGATCTTAATAAATTTAGTAGTATTAAAACATAGTAGTTTCTTTTTAAACATTTCCCGAAGATGATTAACTACCACATAGTAACGGCTACCAGCATCAACCCTCTATTGTGATATCAGAATCCATCTGAATGAATTGGAGAATCTTTTAACATATTTGGAACTCGGTGAAGAATATCTACTATGGCAATAATAAAATTTCTCAAATTTAATAAATCTATTAAGTGCATCGATCCATCTTATATGTAATGTCACATATGCATAAACATAAATATATTGTAATTCTGCAGGGAAAAACGGTAATTTAGTTTATACGCCCACCGATGCGCACGAAACATGCTTTAGGATGTCAAACTTAACGCCCCAGAGATGTAAAGCTTTCATTGCCGATGTTTGGAAATTATTATTCACTTCTATATAAACAGCTTTAGGTATCGACATGTAAGCTCGATAATAAAAAGTATATGTAATGGGTAAAATGCTATCTCAAAATTTCTACTGACATTTTAGCTATTTTTAATAGCATATGATAAACAATATAACCATTTCTCATAGTATTGTATTCATATAAGAATATTTGTGAACACTATAAGTTAATTATTTCTCAGATGTTGTGGGTAGCAAATTGTGTAATAGATCTTCCAGATATCTATACCGTTAGTGTTTTGTATTCACGTAGGTATGTTATAAGCATGTTTCGTGAGAAAATCTAGTATTTACTATCAATTTTCTCTCTCATTTTTTAAAGTTAACTGTTCAATAAGTTTATGAATGTATAAGTACGTTTTGAATTCAATGCATGTAATGCGTAAAACGAAGGAAAATGGAGGTATTTTGTCAAGATACTGAAAAACTGTAGTTTTTACCTTTCCTAGACTACAAAATCAGCGAGGTAGAAATATCTTTAAGTATAATACTCGTGGCAATGATATATTATTACAGTAAGTACTTGCTGTAATTGCTGTTCCCATCGAAATGTATTTAACAAGAATAATTCCTGGTCCTAAAGACAGTAATTATGGATCCCAATGACGTACCCAAGTCCTATTACGTATCAAGGGATTTCATCAAGACACCAAATAAGTTTTTATTGCTTCTGTCGTTTTCACCTGTTTTAAGCTATAAGATCTAGCGAGGTATAAATATCAATACGTATGATAATCGTGATGATGATATATTATTACAATAACTAATTGCTGTGACTACAGTTCCCATCGAAATGTATTCAACAAGAATAATTCCTATTCCCAAAAGATAATGACCAAGAGCTTTCCAACTTAAGACTGTGCGCAGGCCCATTACATAGAGTCTAAATTTGTTTCTGGATTCCAATGATGTTCCCAAGTCTCATCACCTCTCAAGGGATTTCGTCAAGATACTGAAAAAGTTTTTATTGCTCCTGTAGTTTTTACCTGTGTTAGGCTACAAGATCAGCTAGGTAGAATTATCTACACAGTGCGATCCAAAGTAAATAGGACTTTTTAAAAATAGCGCGTTCTAATGGCGTCACGTATTGATGGCTGCCAAAGTTGGAAGCTACATCCTTCACTGATATTCGTTCAAAATTTCATGACCCACGGACGATTAGAAATCGAGTTATTGCTTTGTAAGTCACAGTGTGTTTGTTGCATCGGACCAAAAACGAACAAACATTAAGTTCTGTTTTCAACTTGGTGAACTTTATACTAAAACGTTTCATTAAATAATTATACTGTTTATTTCGTAGTAGAGTCCATGAGTTGTATACGCGCTTTAAAGATGGCCGTGAAGATTTAAATGATGATCAACATGCTAAAAAAAAGAAATTTGTGATAACAGCATATGCCATCAACCTGTACGTGAATTCATCAAAGATCGCACAAATTCTTCATTAAAATTAATGGAAATGGAATTGCATATATCCAAAACAGCAATTTTTCGCAATTTGACGAAACATTTGGGCCTTCGAAAACTCTGTTCACGCTTTGTTCCACACAAACATTACTCGGAATTCGAAAGACATCATCAAGATCTGAAAAAAGAACCCATACTTCTTGTACACCGTTGTGACTGGTGATGAAAGATGTTTTCAATACGATCCTGAAACCATTCGCCAAAGTGCAGCATGTAAGCAGCCAGATGAGCCTAATCAGAAAAAAACCATTTGAAAACATCAAGAATTAAGACAATGTTGATTTGTTTCTACGATTCAAAGGGAATAATTCATAAGGAGTTCGTTCCACCTGGCCAGATGGTTAATGTTGTGTTTAATCTTGGCGTTTTGTAGCGTTTGATGCTGCGTATTCGTCGTATTCGGACAGAATATCGTAAAGAATCTCATCGATCGACACTTGTGACTGATTTTTCAACTAAAAATCGGCATTTTCGCCATCAACCACTTGCCATATTCGCCTAGTCTAGCACCGTGTGATTTCTATCTATCCGGAAAATTGCATTATGTTGACGCGGATGCCATTCAAAAGGCTGACACCGACATTCTCAAGAACATCTCTATACGCGACCTAAAGAACGTTCGACATGTTTGTTGACCATACAAATCGCTATATAGAGTTTCAAGGAGAGTATTTTGAATAAAATAAAAAGTTTTGTTAAATTAGTATGTGTATGATCTCATTTTTAACAAGTTCTGTTTACTGTATAAAAGTATAAAAATCCTAACGATGATATTACTATAATAAGTAATTGCTGTGATTGCCGTTTCCATAGGAATATAGTCAACGAGAATAACTCCTAGTCTCAACGGACGGTCGCAATGAGCTTTCCAACTGGAGACTGTGAGCGAGCCCATTGCGTGGGCTGTAATTTTGTTTCTGGTTCCGAATGATGTACCCAAGTAACATCATCTATCACGATCTTAGAGAAAAAAGAAGGGTGTACATCCAAAAATTCGAAATGAATGTGAAAAAGTTCGGAGGTCAGCAATGTTGGAATCCACCTGGCTGAAACTTTATTCATGTCTAGTTCATTTCAAAAAGCCTGGTTCAGATATATTAAATGGAATAGTAGATACTTGCAAATGACGATCTTCTAAAACCATTGTCTCTACTTTGCTACAAACTACAAGATTGGTTTCTTTGTTAAAATTGTGATGACATTCCGATATTCCAACTCCACAAAACTTATTTTTAATCACAAAACATTTTACTAAACACAAAATAATCAAGAATTTAGTTTTTAAATTTTTCTCAGAAAAAAAAAAATTGGGTTCTTGGATAAACTTTAAAGATTTTCATTTAAGAATGACTTAACAAGTATCGGATACTCATTACGTTATACTTCCGTAGCAGTTTTTTTAATTTATTTTTGACATTTTTTCTAGAATGTTAATTTCTATATATTTTTTTTATTACAAAGCATATTTAAACATTGGAGTATAAATTCAAACAGTTTTTTTGTATTTTATGAATTAGGAAATGTATCTTGATGGTATAAGTTTCCTCGGACACTATCAAGGGTACAAAGTTTAGTGTCCGATGATTGTATAAAACTAAGGAGACATATATCTTTTATATGTGGAAAAGGTTTAGCAGGGTGAGCACCACTCCTAAATATCACGCACAAAATCCTTGTAAAAATAAGGGATGGATCTATCGGAGATATAACTAACAGGATTGCATTCCTTTTTCTATTAGAAGTAAATTTCATTTTGTTTCGTAAACATGTCGTATTTAAAACTTGGCATACGTAAAAATGCTGATTCTAAGGGTGACATTTAGGGGTGGCTTACACCCCCTCAAAATGGTTTTCCGCAGATAAAAAAAATTGTGTCTCTTTAGTTTTTGTTATTCAGCACCATGGAAAATTTTAGATAAATCGGCGCCGAACATTAACCTTAGTTCCCTTGTAAGTGCTGTTACGTCAAAATTAAAGGAGGGGGATGTAAAAAAAATTAAGTTTCGCGAATGAGGGAACAGAAATATGCAAAAATTTCGTTGCAAATAAAGAAAAAAGAAAAAAGTTACGAAGCTACATACAGACCGACGGACTAGACAACAATAACGAAAGCACATATCTCAGGATTTTTTTAGCTAAGCATACATTAATAAGAAAATCAGTTTATATTACATTTCTCTACTCTAAACGATAGGTTAGATAGGATTTATATCAGTAACAGGCTTATATTGTATTACTTTTTTTAATAAAAATTAAGATCCTAAAAAATATAATCCTAGTACAATAAAATTGACATTTATCACAAGATTATTAAAAGTAATGACGCGTGGATAAATGGCTTAATGGCTGAATTTATACTACATATATTTAAAATAATGATGATTCATTATGAAATAAACGCATGATTTTAATGAAAGCAAACTTAATTAAGCTTAATATTAATTAGTGTATTAACTTGTTACAAATAGTTTAATAAAGACTGAGTAAAATGGTTAGGATAAAAACTGATTTATTTAACAGAGTGCGTTTGTATTTTTTTTTTATTAATTTAAATCAATGGCTCGCAATTTTTTCGCGTATTACTTGTACATTACGGATCAGTCGCATACCACTAAACTATACTTAAAGTCCACAATTTCTGTCAGAGGTTCTATGGCAATTAGAACGGATTTGAAAGTTATACCTTCTTAGGAAATTTGGCTGTTAATTCCTTACTAACTTTCGCTTATCCCCATCTTTTATTGTTTTCAATAAAAATAAATCAATATTTAATGTCAGTTAAAGTGAACGCATAACCTACATATTCACTGCCAATAAAACTGCACATGTTCGGGGAAAAGCTGGTAATCCACCCTTGTTAATTACAAAATAAATACATTCTTTTGGTGTTAAATCATTCAACACATCTTTGTACGATGGGGTTTTCAGCTTTTAAACAAGGCTCTGCCTTTATACGTTTTAATTACTTTACGCCTATAATTTGACTTTTAACAAAAGGAACCTTTTAATTATAAAGTCTAAATTTTGTGATATTTATGCTTAATATACAGGGTGTCTCAAAAGTACAGAAATAGCAGAAAATTTTCTCAGCAAAGAATTTTAGAAAAAATGTTTCAGACGAAAGTTGTAGGAAATCAGACGGCACATCTGATGGTGGCCTTGGCCTTGACCTTCAAAGTCATTAGAAGATTAAGTTGCGTTTTTCAAATAGAAACCCCTAATTTTTATTGCAGAAATGGAAAGCGGAGACAGTTTCTTATCCAACGGTATAAATAACATAGGGGTCATTTCAAGTTCAAATATAATTTTTTTCCATAACCTGATGTAAAATTAACTAGGAACCAAAAGGACATTTTTCAATACATACCGGAAAATGGAGTGGCAAAATTTACTTTCAAACAAGGCCACGAGTCACTTGAACCTTTCATCCCCGAAGGTCGTATCAAGATTAAATACCAGACAGGCAGAACATTCGGAAAGAGTGAATTATTGGCAGAAAGTGTTTCAGACAAAAGTTTTAGTATTGACTTTAGCTTCCCGAAAAGACCTCGAATGTAATTGGCAAGGTCAAATCCATGGTCACATCCAGAGAGCTAGCTTCTTTGTGTATATGTAACTTTTAGAGTATGGACATCCATAAAACTAAACCGTATCCACCTTGCAGGTTATATGGTGGACAAAAATGACTCAAAGATGGGGCTCTCTAAACTCCAGAGACTATGCATCACGGGTGTCATCAGAAGCATTCCAATAGCAACAATGGAAACCCTGATTATAATAATCAGGGTTGAGGTGAGGATGGGGATATATTGGTTGGAAATAAACAATGTTCGGTGGAATGGACACACTAGCATCAAAGGTGTAGTAACGAACTCAGTGTTAGAAATGAGCAGTGACACCATGCCAAAAACCTACAACTTAGACAGACCTAACACCATTCAACTTGACTGGAAGGCAAGTTCTGATCGAACAGTGAGTCAGCCAGGAGAGCTCGTCTGGTACACGGACGGGTCCAAAACTGATCAAGGTATCGGAATACAAGGGGGCACGTCCAGAGTTAACAAAAGTCAAGCACCGGAGCAGCATCCTATAGGATTGCCGGCAGAAACACAGGCTATCAATGTCTGTTTTCGGGAGAACCCGAGGTGGGATTACAGGAACAGAACCGTTCTCATTTTCTCTGATAGTCACGCAGCGCTAAACGCTCTAGCATGCTATCAAACATCATCAAAATAGATTTGGGACTGTCTTCAAAACCTTATCGCTCCAGCAAAATACAACAAGGTCACCAAGGCATCCCGGGCAATGAAAAAGCGGTCCTACTTGCAAGCCAAGAGTCTGCTACCACATTTATTGGACCAAAACCAGTATTTGGAATTACAAAGGCTGCTATTCATGGGTGGTTATCATGGTGGATAAATCAACAAAACCAGACCCACTGGTACCACATTGCGGGCCGCAGGGGACAGACCACCTGGCAAACTAAACAGCGAAATTCTGCGTCTAAGCACACAACAGATCAACTGTCGATAGGACCTATAACTGATAACTGCAACTTGAGGAAACATCTACATATAATGAGCATTTTTAATAAAGAACCATTAGGTAAACCATGGGATGAAGAGGACGAGGCGGCTTTACACATTATTTTCGAATGTGAAGCTCCTCCTGGAGACACCTTTAGGGATCAATCAATCCGCAAGGCTTATATCTAGAGGACAAATTAGTGAACAGACTGCTAAATCTTAGCAAGGCAACCAACTTGTTCACTTAGAAAAAATATCTATTGAGCGACTATGTAGTATGAAGTTGGGGATGCGTGCACTGCGGCCTAAAAGATCTATTGTGTCCCCCTTCTGCTGTGAAATCGTTGGGGATGCCTTGTCCACTAAAGCAGGTCCTCCAATTCTACTTCTCTTAAAAAACTCAGAATATGGAATAGTTTCAGATTGTGTTATCCCTCTTCCATTCGATACGCTCCCAGATACAGCAACCTGGAGTTCCACGAAGCGAAGCTTTCTGAAAGAATGTAGAGAGAAGTTTCGTTTTCTACCTCACAAAATTGTATTCTTCTTTCTCTGCTAGCCCAAGTTTCTTAAAGTGTCCCTTCAGGTAGCAGTGTCCTATTAAAATTCCACGTTAGAATTCCGAGTTGGTTTCTTGAATTTCTCCTGATCATAGTACCCTAGAAGTATCTTCACTTGTCTCATTCATTGTAGATTTGTTCAATAACTGAATTTCCTATTATCTCCCTCTCTTCTTAGTTCGTTTAATTCCTCTAATAATCCCTATACCATTTTGAATCTCAGTGCATTGATGGCTGCTTGACTATCTGACATGATAATGATTTTTTTTCTTTACTGAATTAAATGCATTTCCTAAATACATAAATTTCTGCTTAGATAATTTTTGGTAATTCGCCCAAGCTTTCTAAGTGTCTGGTTCCTGGCCCTTACACTTCTATTCCAGTTTCATCTACTGTGTACCATCTTACGGAGCTTTTGTCGTGTTTCGCAATGGTATCTCTCCCATTTACTTTTACGAACTATATGATCAACAGCAATGGCGAGTTGGTAAAGGCCTTTTGATCATTATCTATACTCTTATGAACTATTTTATAAAAACCATGATGTAAAGAGTTTACTCTCAGGTTGAATTGGCCTTGAAAATGCGTGGTCACGGTAAATAGTAACACTGCTGTCAAGCTGAAGGTCACCCCAGAATACCCTTTTATAGTAAGCGTTATGTTTTATGAAGATATTCTAACTACAGTGCGATATTACAAGGAGTTACACTCCCAAACTGTACACAGTAGTTACAAAGGTTGATTCTAGACGCGACATCTCTGGAACTTTTGATTTTTAGGGGCTGCGGCCATGGGAACTTTTCATTTCGACGTCGAGGACTGTAACATATCCCAGTTATAGAGAAATTTACCGGGAACTAATTTTCATTAGGTTTGGGCAGAGTAATTTTCAAAAATAAAATATTAATAAAACTTGAACGATAGCTATCAATAAAATAATATACACTGTGACCTGGTAGACCTATTGTGCCCCCCTACTGTTGTCCAGTTGTAAAAACTACCTTGTCGGCTAAAGCAGGTTCTCAAGTACTATTTCCCTTAGGAACCTTGGGGTGTTGGACGGCTTCAAGGTGGGTAACTCCCCTTCGATTTGGTGTGTTCCCAAGAACCGCATCCTAGGGTTTTCTAGAGCGCTGCGCTCTGAAAGGATATGCATAGAGGTTTTATCCCCCTCCTCACAGAATCTGCACTCTTCTCTTTCTATCAGTCCGAGTTTCTTGAGGTGTCCCTACAGGTGGCAATGCCTCGTCAGGATCCCTGTCCGAACTCCGAGTTGGTTTTTACTTAAGCTTATGCATTCTTTGAATCTCTTCTGGTCCTAGTTCCTCAGAAGTATTTTGGCTTGTCTCAAGCCTTGTAGTTCCGTCCAATAATTGGATCTCCTGCTTTCTTCTATCTTTAGTTCTTCCAGCATTACGCTGCTACTGATTCCACAGAAAGGCTCTGGCCCCAGAAATGGTAATGGAACCTGATAATTTTTCTCCTTATTACTCAACTTTGTGCTGAGGTTTTTCACAAAGCTGAATTTCTTTTTCATTTCATGTTGGGGCATGTTCCAAGTTTGTTGATTTCTGGATAAGAGATTCGACCTTCGTTTTATAACCTCATCTCTCATCTTCCTACAAATTGTCCTCTTCGTCATGTTCTCTAAAAATATATGTAGAAGTGTGAGGTTTAGGATTACTTTCATGGCGGCCGTTGAGTAGGTTTTCATTGCCCCGGTTATACATGCACAGGCCAGTCTTTGAACTTTCGACAGGTTAGCTCTCGTATTAGCCAGACTGGTTCTTTTGCTCCAGATCACTGCCCCATATGTGATGATTGGTCTCAACTATTGCAGTATACATCCACTGCAAAATTTTTGTATTTGTACCCCATCCATTTCCCGCAAAGTTTCTACAGACCATCAAGGCTTTTGTAGCCTTATAGATTACTTCTTTTTCAACTTAATCCAGAGGAGTTTGTTATCTAGGGTCAGTTTGAGATATTTAACCTCTGACTTCTACTCAATAACATTCCCACCCTTTTTTTTCCTTGTGAAGGCTCCTAGAGTGGTTTTGGTGGGGTTGATGTTTAGTCCCATCATCTGGCACCATTGTCTAGTGTATTCAAGCTTTTTTTGGACTATGTCGCAGAGGGTATTCTCGAATCTTTCTCTTACGATTACGACCACGTCATCGGCATAGCCCTGACAAGATATGTCGAGGTCAGTTAGATTACACAATGATATGTCTCATTTAACTCGTATGTCTCTGCGACGTATGGCTTGAATAAAAAGAATTATGTCTTGTTTTCTTCCCTTTTTTTTATTAACAGACAAATAAAGATGGGCATGACTTAAAACTGTCTTTGATATGCTCGCAGATAATGACGCACGGGTATTTTTTACTGGACCAATTGTATTTTAACCTGTTTTTTCCCACATCCATATGAACCAAATTTGCTGCAATAAACTCATATAAATATCATTTTAAACTAAATCTCTCCAGTATATTGTTTTACAGACAGTAATTCTTTTAAGTTATAATATTAAAAAAGAAAACATTAACTGCAGAAATAAGAATTTTAAAACTGCATTGGTTCATTTCCCAATAAAACGTTTTATTTTTATTATTTATTATTAACTTTCAAAGTGATTGTGTCCATTCACAAGTGCCATTTCAGCTCTTTTACAGCTCATAAACCATAAACTGTGTCACAGTCCTCGACACGCTACCGGTTTGAAGTTCTCAACAAATTGATTAAGCCGATCGATACGACAGGGTGTTGCAATTCAATTAACTTCTGTAAGGGTAACTTGGAAATAGCAATTTATAATAATTAAAAAGATAGCCCTGTCAGAGCTCCGCATAGACTTAAAAAGGGTATTTTAATTTTTATCCCAAGACATATAATTTATTTCGTTGGTGCAATGACCCGGCAAATAAGACAAAGTTTAAAAAGATTCACTGAAAAAATAGTCTAGCTTACAGAAGATGGTACAGTATGCGTCTGAGATAAAATAAAAATACACAAAAAAAAAAATATTTCAATTATTTCGCTTAAAGTTGGAAATTTACAATTTAAAAGGGTCAACTTGGTTTATTATTTAGATCCATGATTCTTAAAGTGGTCCATAGGGACCATCAGGGATTGATTGTGACCTGCAATGAGTCGATTATCTATTTATATATTCATTAATAACATTTTAATGAACAATTGTGCAAGTACCTATTCGCTTTGGTCACACTACTTGTAACTTGCTCGTTTAATAACAAAGCATTATACTTATAAGCGTGAAAACAAACATATCAAGGTCGGAACCAGAGCTGTAAGGAAAGCAACGCAGACTTGCACGGACTTAATTCATCTATTATTAACACGGGTGTCGATGCAAACACTGCAATGATGTTGTTTGAATGAGTGCCTCCATTCTCAGTCTGAAGCATGTGCGAGAGAACTTTAATGTGTCACGGTCCATATCGGCGAACGCTGTTTCAATAAAGGCTCTCAGTGATGCGACGTTTGGATGCTTGGATTTGCTCGTGACCCTTGCAACTACGCTCCATACATAGGATTTAAATCTGGGCTGTTGGGAGGCCAAAATTCTTTCAACATGTCGACGTTGTCCAACAACCAATTTTGCACCAAATGACTTATGTGAGCGGGTGCACCGTCCTGCTGGAAAACATACGGTTTTCCAGACAATACAGCTTCCATTCATGACCTTATTACATTTGTCAGAACACGCAAATAAACTTTTGTGACGTTTTCCCTCACAGAATACAACACCTAGCACATGAACATTCGCCAGCAATTATATTCTTGCAACAATGAAGACATCTTCAGGGTGATGGGCGAGCGGGCAGTTCTTTTCTCGATTGATTTTTACATCAACAATTTTCTCCTCAGAAAAAATCAGAGTCGTCTATCCTAGCGGCTTGGGAAAGCATCTGTCTCATTTAAATTATGTAATAAGTCTTGAGTGAAGGTCCTCCCCGATAATTAAACGCATAGTTTTCTCGCTCACACCAACAACTGACGACAGTTTTCAGATCGACTGCCCTAAATCTCCAAATATCAGCTCCTGAGCCCATTGAATCATGTCGGGCGTCCTTACCACGCGCTTTTTCGAGTGAGTTTTCCTCACTGATGTGGCAAAACCTGCGCTGGACTTCTCCGACTCATTGTACTTTGCGACGAGATCATAAACGGGTATTCAAAGAACCGGATGATTTCTGCCGCCGAAAGCTCAGCACGAACACTTTGGATCAGCGCAGCTCTTCGGTTTCAACATTGCAACTATTTTGATATTAAAATGGTTTGCTACATGCGCCAAGCTCTTTGGATGCGAATCGAGACCTCTACCAGTGGTATAGAACGGCGGGAATTTTAAATTGCATTTTGTACGAATTTTGACGCTGCACCCTGTAAAAGTTAAAGTGAATCAAAGTTGTCTTCTTTGGGAATCCGGATATATGTAAGTACACTTTTTTAATAATATTATTCATTTTTAATTCCTCCGATAGTCCGATTGCTGACCATGACTTCAAGTAGACGTCACGCGATGTTGTAATCAACAGCTTACAGTCATATTACTGATTTTATTGTTTTTTTTCGTTTTTATTTTCTGTCATTTCTTCTTTCTTTCTGTCTGAATCCTTGTAGATAAAATTCAATGGTACCTAATTCCAACGTACCTAACTATAAGACCAACAACAGCCATAAAGATTAAAATAAGGTTTTATGTCGGGAATCAATTTCGAATTGCTAAGTCCGATCATATTTTAATAATTTATTAAATTTTTGTTCGTAAATAACTGCTACTAAATATGGCCCAATATAATAGGAAACGTAGGTAGTATAGCCCTGATTATTTAAAAAACGGTTTCATTCCATCATTATTGGGCAAATAGCTGCCTATGACATTCTATGCAGCAGAGTTTTAAGTAATGAGGCTATGCAATCATTCAAATTGGAGGATAATTTAGAAAGATGCCGTTCTGATAAAACAGGTAAAGATTTGGAATACTTTCAAACAGTGAAAGAAACACTTCAGAAGAGACCCACGGTGAACCATATGTTTCTTACAACATCTTTCTGTCGAGAGCAAAATTAGGAAAACCGCATACTATCGGAAAAGAGCTAATTTTGGTTGGTAAATTGGTTTTTAAAATTGTTCTACATAAACTTGCAATTATTATACTCAATAATCTCTTTGAATAATAACACAGTCCAAAGATGTATGATGTCATGATGTTGAAAGCTTCTTGTGTAATTATCTGCATACGACTCAGTTCTCTACAAAACTGGACGAGTTAACTTTATCTGGTAGTGAGGCACTGTTATTGTCAGATGTTTGTTTTGTTGTGGATCAAGAAATCTCTTTGCGAGAACTTTCACAACAGACCCAAAAGGATGTTCAGTGTTTTTAGAGATTACTTCAGGGAAAAGGCGATTTCTGTGTGAAATATAATTTCAGCAGCAACAGATAGAGCGCCTGTCTGGGTGTTTGCAATGTAATGTGTCACCCATCGACACCATTAAGCTGCTAAAAATCTGCGTGCCAGATTACATTAATTTCTTCAATTCGTTATAAACGCAACCAGTTGAATTCGAGGTTATTTTTGCAGTTGTCTGAAAAAGATGACGAAAACATACTCCTCCATAGTAAAGTATGCTGTTTGTCAAAAGCGTTATGTTTGACAAGATTTTTATTTCCATTTCAGACTGTTTTACAGTTTTTGAATGCTAAAGATCCCATTTCAAAATAAAACTTAATCAAATGGAAACCAAGCATGACCTATTTGACATATATGTTTCCTAAATTTTACCAGGTTAACTCACATTTGCAAGGTGACATGATGATGACGTTTCGGTTTATGTTCAACGTTTAACTGCCCTGTACACAGACCTTATAACCAAATTTTAAGATGTTCTGACCATGGATCATTAGCCCATATGGTGGCACTGATGAATCAGATGTAATATCACAAGAAGAACTGATAGAAATTAGTGCCAATGAAGAACTTAAGGTACAGTTTAGAAATGGATATCAGCAATTTTGATTTCAGAATCACACCTGCCAGTTATGCGGCATTATGGACGGTCGCACCAAAGTTTTTGATAATTTTTCCATCTTCATACTTCGTTGAAAGAAGTTTCAAGGCGGCTGCCAATCTTCGTACAAAAACAAGATTGAAAATCACTACCTGAGGAGATTTAACATTAAACTTGACTAATTTAAAGTCAAAAACTGAAAATTTACTATCAAAGCATCAGCGCTTCATTTCTTTCATTAAAAGTGTTCTTAAAATTGTTATAAAATTTGTCACTTTCTTTATTTTAATATTTTCTACTCTACAGTAAATCTTATTAAATTACATAGGTCTGTGTTAAGCCTGATCTGGTGATAAAACGCACAACATGGCGGTGTGCGTCACGCGGCACTGTGTCGGAGATACATTCTCGACTCACTCTGTTGTGAGTTAAATCACCAGATTAAGGCTTTATCTATCAAAAATACGTTTAAATTGCTAAAATACACTATTAGGAACATCGGGGGAAGGGGGGGGGGTCTAGAAAAAACAGAAAAAAATGGCTCAGGGTCTACGGAACAAAAAAATTTGGGGATCTCTGTTCTAGATAAAAAAAAAAACTTTCTCTATTCCACTAGTGCCCTAATACTGGGTAAAAGGATAAAGAGACAATATTTTTTACGGCGGTTGTCATGATTCTTCCCTTACATACGTTTTACCCATTTCATATCTCATCTAATGCTTAAACCGAGCGTAGGCGTCGGCCCAGATTTTATTAAGCGGTGAGCAAGAGTAAAAATTTAGAGACAATTTTGTTACCCTAAGGTTTTTATTTTTAGGAAACCAATTTAAATTTAAAACAGGAATTTAAGTTTTAAATTAACTGAATTACTACGATCAAAGAATGTTTGGCCGAGTCTCAAAATATATTCATAAGTTAGGCTTGCGGCCGGCAATAAAAATTAATAAAATAATAAAATTTTGTAGAAGTATATCAGTATATAACGAATATAATTACCTTTCAAATCACTGGACAATTTTCGATCGCCAAATTTGAGCATTTGTTTCCAGAACAAAGCGAATTATCGCAATAATCAAGCTATTGGTCATCGTTAGCTATGTCCTTTTCCCATCTTTCTGTGAAAGAATGGATTCCGCGCCAAAAGAACTATTCGTTTTTTGTTGCCAACCATGCCTTATTCAAATTTTCACTTCTTCGTACGAATGTAAGTGTCGTTCTGAAAGTTCGTACTGCATTGATCGAAATAAATATTAGTCCGAAGGAGCTAAGTCTGGTGAAAACGGCGAGTGGGGTAGGACATCCCATTTAACGTTTTCCATATAGTTTTTTACCCATTTTGCAACGTAGGGCCGAGTATTGTCATGTTGAAAAATGATTTTATCGTGTCTTTCAGCAAACATTGATCGTTTTTCCTTCAATGTCCGGTTTAATTTTATCAGTTGTTGTATATATTTACCACCAGTAATTGTTTATCGCCAGTTGTATATATTTATCGCCAGTAATTGTTAGATTTTAGGGGTTCGTAATACACAACTCCTTTATTAGTCCGTCAAATACACAGCAAAGCCTCCTTTCCATGTATATTAGGAACTAGTTGTAACGTTGAAGGTTGGCCTGAATCTACCCATGATTTCCGCGCTTAAAGTTGTTATCACCTATCACTTTTCACGGTTCAAATTTCGGCTTAAGTTCACTGTTCAGTTAATTTTTCTTAATAAAAATCAATTTTTGAGCCCAAATCTTTGATAAATAAAAAAAATCCATACAGGATGATTTTTATTAATTTACATTTTAATGTATCTTACCCGCATAAATGCTAAACAGGCACAAAATACAGTAATTCAATAACTCAACACAATTACCGCGATAATAAACGACATCCCAGCCCAAAATCCCAAAGGATACAAATTGAGATAGAAATCTACAGTTGCTTCAGCCGAATCAAACTAGGAAAAATTGAAACCCTATTTTAGGCGAGATCAATTAACACGTTTGAAAGAAACAACAGCTCAAAAATGACCCTGGCCAACAACAGTCGGCTGAAATAAATTTATTAAATAAGCCAACTCATTAATCATTAACACTTTCCGCTCAAAAATAAGTATCCCATTAATTAATTTTAAATTAAAGCAAGGAAATAAACTTCCTGAAAGTCTTCGCCAAAGCAAATCACAGAAATTTAAGCAAACCAAAAAATACTCCCTATACTCCCTCAAATAGTAGTAGGCAGGAAAACCAAGATCTATCCGAAAAAAGGTAACATTAAATTAAGCATCGATAAAAAAAAACAACCACAGTGTAGTAAAATATCAATAATAATGATCAACTAATCAAATGTAACTTAAAACTGTACTTTATAGAATGCCTTTATTCAAAGAAATTATAAGAAATACTTAAGGAAAATGATATTGTGTTGCCCATAACATGATTATTTGCAAAAATAAGGTAAAATTAAATGAATTAGTCATAGTAAACAAAAGGAAATTTGAACCGCGAAACCCTTTTTTTTCTATCTGGCAAGCAAGTTTTCAGAAGTGGTTTTTCGCCTTTCAATGTCTCTTTCCTTCAATGCCAACGGAATCCATTTTCCTTCATTCTGGATCTCGCCCAATGCATGTAAACATTAGGAAATAGTGGTTTGGGAAACATTCAATGTTACTGTCAATTGTTTTAACGTTTGAGTTGAGGCTTCATCCAAGATTTCTTGCAAATCTGCATCTTGAAATTTTTTCGGATGACTTGAACGAAAATCACCACTTTTGAAGCGTTTAAACTATCGTTCATAGGTTTTTTGGATTAAAATATTCTCACCATAAGCTTCAATCATATCGACAACTTTCGGCAGCTGTTTTTTTTTAAAAGAAAGAAGGTTATTAAACTTCCCCACGGAACGTCTTTTCCTGGTACAAAGTTCGACATTTAGTATATACCAACAAATGTATTAGTAACGCCATCTCTTAATAAAATTGACATTATTAACTGAAAAATCTATTACATTCCGCCTAAAATCTTGGGTGCTATATTGTGGAACTATACGTCAAGTTTTTCCATATTTACAGTTTTTCCTCGTAGTGCTAATTTACTGGTAAAACAAGAGCTCAAACAACGTTATGATATAAACTTTTGTTGGAGCTTCCAAGTATTACATATTTTCATATAAAACAATCATTTTATTAAGTTTATATTTGATAATGTTCAGAGATACAACCTGATCGAGAAGTCGAACAAATAAACAAAAATAAAGACAATGCAAGTCCGACAATCACATTTTTGGTCCATAGAACTTTGGGATAATATTGTTTTTTAATATTCGATATAAATAAAACTTTTTCAGTTCTAATGATTTTTGTTCAATTTCTGCTTTTTTATTCATTAACCGCATCCACAAGCTTCTCTTCAAGTCTAACTCGTTAATTGTAGCTGGTTCGCTTTTATTGTTTTTGCTTTTCAACATTAGTTTGATACCGATTAAGAGACATTTTTACATCCATTTTTTTTTCATGATCATTAAACTTATACACACTCCAGTTCATCTCATTTAACCCATCACATATTATACGTTGAGCTCTTAAAGATTTAACTTGTTGATTTTTCACAATACATTATTGATAGAAAACCTACAATTCAAGAGCTGCATTGCCATGCGACAAGATCATAATAACTTTTTCAAACTAAATAATCTCGAATATTTTACTAACCCAAAAGTGATCAAGCCTAATTGTATTATTCCTTACTTGCGTCTAAGCAAATGATTTTTCTAAACTTTCAATTAAATCGACTTGACTAGCCTGCTAAAGATCATTTTGCACTAAATGAAAATAAATGAATCAGCTATTTAAGGCTGCAACGCTCTCACCGGGTTAAGTCAAGTAATTTCTTCTACGAAACGGCAACCTAAAGGTAATTTTAATATAATGAAGGTTTTATAAACTGTCCGACTTTGGTTTTGAATACCGCTATTCTCCGACCATTGTAGTATCATAATATACCTTAATATCTCGCCGGTTGTCTTGACGCGTTTTTATGATGTGCAACGCTGTAGAACTGGCTACATATATTTGTTTTTCGCGGAATGACAGTACTCACAACTTTCCGTATTTGTTTACACCTTATATAAATTTCACTAAAAGAACTAACAATTTATCTGCCTCAGTCTCATAATTAGTCTGTGGTAGAAAAATATCGTTTTCCTGTTAAAAATTGGCCGTTTTTCAAGCACCACGCAAAGTGTGTTTATCGGAGAATGTAACGAAATTACACTTCAGTCGGCAACAAAGAAAATGACGATGTTTTTTTTTTCGGAACAACCAAATCGTATATATATATATATATATATATATATATATATATATATATATGTATGTATCATTTGTTGGCTTAAAACATACACAGCAGCTCTCTTAGGGAGATCGTCGGCGCGATACTGAACTTCAACTGTGGAATTCATGGTTAGTTTAGTTGCCGAATAATGCGACCTCTATTCTTAGAGTAGCAAGTTCGTGTATCGAGTTATGATATATTTCTATTTTAATTTACCGTCGCGCCACCATATAGCGATTTTATACATTTGTTGACTTGTGTTATTCTTATGTTATTAAGTGAGCCATCGAGATGTCGCCACTGTGTCTTATTTACTATTTTTCAGCTATGAAGTCTGTTTATATGACATAGATGCGAGATGATTTGTACCGAATGCAATGGCCTGACGAGCCCCATACTAGGGCGAAACAGCGCTGTCGTCATTTTTCGGACCCGGAGTTTTTCATGTTCTTTGGAGATCTCTCCACTTTTTAGCATGAGAATAATATTTATCAACGGTATTAATCCGCACAGCCGAGAATTTCTTATTTTATATATATATATATATATATATATATATATATATATATATATATATATATATATATATATATATAAAGAGCTCATACATTTGAGAAAAAACGAATCTAAACCTTTCCTGACAAGGTGAAAGATGTGTAATACCTCGAGTACTAAGCTTCTACTACTGTAAGACTACTGTCGGACCCTTTTTACATTTCTCCAAAATGTGCAAGAGCCAGGAAAATGTCACGTGATTATTCTTCACGCTAAAAGTAAATTTAAAGTTATAAAGCCAGCTTGAGCACTTGTAATTACAAAATAAAATTAAGCAAAAAAGGAATGAAACCTTAACACTAACTGATAAGAGGACGAATGTCATTAAATAAGACCTCGTGTTGTATTTTAATAGTTTCATTAAATGATTAGTTTTAAAATTTTTTAGGCATATGAGAACTTTTTTACCAGGATATAATCTCTACCACAGAACAACTACAGCTTATGCTTTCAATAACTATTTCTAAAAAAAGTTATCAATGTTTAAAATATTTTTAGGTAATCCGTATAAATAACTACTAAAATAATTAACTTAGTTATTTCTTTTTTCTACCTTAATATAACTCACTCATCGGTTGGCGAATAATACGTGCATTTGTTGGTAATAATAACTCTTAAAACAAATCCAGAATTAATTTAATTTATCTATACTTAGGAATGGATCTCATCAAAGGGAAGAAAGATTTAATAAATTAATCAAATGTTACAACTTAAACATATTGTTTACATTTATCGCGAGTAAGAATTTAAAGCCTTTTAGATTAGAAAAGGTCTATCAAGGCCTGAAAATGTTCATATCAGGTGTATATAACATCTGATACCCCAATTTTCTTTTCCGTAAGCTTGTTACAATATTTCACATTTTTTGGATTTTACCATGTTGTCAATTCCTCATTGAAACTAAAAAGAACATGATTTTTTAAATTGTGATTCACATTATTTTATTTCAGTCCTTTAAGAAATACGACACACATTCCCTCTGGGAGACAATTATATATTATTGTATTTTACATTATTATTTATATATCTATTATAATCTCACAGTCTATGTATCCGGAAAGTTATCTTTTCTCCTTACAACCGTTAAAAAAGAAGGAGAAAATTTATTCTCTGTAAATTTCAATCTAGTTCCCTCTCCATACTAGTAGTCTAATCAATGGAGCTGTAACGAACCAAGAGTGAAACTCACAGACAAACTACTTAAAATCCCTATTTCGTAATGTGTCCGTACAGGATATCACCTGTAGAACTTGATTCAAGACTGTAGTCATCAACAGCATAAATAAACATCTACATATACTCCGGGGAGGAAAAATATGTATTTGAAAAAGTTTTTTTTTCCTAGAGAAAAGGGCATTCTGTGTGAATTTCACTCTGGTCCTCTCTATATACTAGTTTCGACCATCTAATGGTCTGATCTGTACAGCCGTAATGAACCAAGAATGAAATTGGGATTTTGGCGAAACGGATATTCGTTCGTTTGGTTTCTTGTAGAAAATGGCACACGTTTTACCAAAATCTTATTTGGCATGTTCCGTACGTGCTGATAGAAGATCAACTGATGTACTCCCGCATCAATACAGAATTATATATATTTATTTTAACATTAATTGCAGGTAACATTTGGCTGACGGGACAAACTGTCAAATCAATAAACAACTGTAGAAGAACGAAGTGAAAGAAAGTAAATATCCAATAAAATTTCAAATTTCACTAATTAAAAATTTCATGAAAAAATCAAGAGGCACTCTAACCTCCACAAAAACAGCGCGAAGCTCTATAAATATTTAAAAAGAAAAGTTTTACTAAATGCTATGGTAGAGTAAATTTTAATTAATTTTAGGCTTCCACATTTTTTATTCAGAGTATCAAAAAAATTAATTAGAAGACATTTTTAAAAAATTTCTACAAGGTTTTTACTTAAAATAAATAGCTGATATTTGGAATCTAAATTATAAATAACAATATCAAAAGAAATAAAATCGAATTTTGTAGCTAGATAAATTGTTCACAGGAATGTTTTCAGTGTTTAACCATTTCAAAATTCGAATTATTTCCGAAATTATAGCAATTAGAAGTGAATGCGGTACAGCGTCGGCGCATAACAGAGGTAACGAGAGGATCGGTATGTATATATATATATATATATATATATATATATATATATATATATATATATATATATATATATATATATATTGCTGCAAAGTAAGTTTCCGCGCATAGTGGAATGTGCATTTGGAATTCCAAGCTCACTCAGTAAAAATAAAATGGAGTAATTATTTGATTTAAATATTTGTTTTATTGTGGAGCTTATAGATCAGAAATTTGGTAAATTAACAACATTCCTGAAGCCTATGTGTTTTCCTGTTTTTTATATACTGAGTAAGTACGACAAACAATGCAAACAATGTAGCGTCTGTCATATAACCAAAACAGAGCACAATTATCTGTAAAAAAAAAACACGTTCCTATATTCGACATATTGAGCATCGTTGCTGTATAGATAAGAAGATATAGATGTTACGATGTCGCAACGAGTATTTGTTGAGAAAAAAAAAAGGTTAAAGAGAAGCAGTTGAACGTAGTTACCAGAGCACAAAAACGAAATCACCTGGTAAATCATTATATTCAATGGAAAGTGAGGAAACCAACACCAGTATACCAGCTAAAACATAAAGAGCAGTTAAAGCGTTAACTTCGATATGAATGCAACTACCAATTAATTAATCCAAAAGTGCTTTACAGTTGAGCTAAACTTATTCAGATTGTCTCTTATATTGCAGCTAGTGTACATAAATGATGCAATTATGAAAACTTACAAACAGTCCAAGCACGCTGCGATAATCCTAGAACATGTACGGTCCAGAAATGGCAGTGAAGGTAGTTTTAAAAAATATTTGATGTCGAGAAGTTGACGCGGTACTTTTTTTCCTTCATCTTTCACAGTGGAGGACAAGATATCTCAAAATCTACACAACCGATTTCGATAAAATTTGAACCACATATTTTTTATAATATGATCTAAGATGAAGCATGGGATTTTGTTGATTTGTTGATGTCGTGTTTTTTTTTTATAAATTCAAAACTCAAAAAGCAGCTAGTATTTTTACAGCAAAAAAAATTTATTCCTATGCTACATGTTAGCTGTTACTATCCTAATGAGACTTTTTAAAAATTTTTTAGATTAGGCCAATCAGCAAGGATTTCCAAAAAAGGGCCTTACTTAACAGCTCATATCTGCGTAATTTTTTTATTGTTTTTTTTTTCAAATTATTTATAAAAGTACTATATATATATATATATATATATATATATATATATATATATATATATATATATATATATATATATATATATTGTTGTGGTAAGAACATCCCACCGTTGTTTACCGACAAATTTGGCTTAAGTAGAAGTTCCACGTTGTGGAAAGCATGACAATGATGTCTGGGAAAGGCATGGGTGGATTCCAATGATGAGTCCACCACCGATGCCGGGACGAAACATCCTAACATTTTGACGGTGGTCAAAATAGTTCATTAGTTACATGTCCTTAACTTCAGGGGCATTACTACCTGGCGCCCGAGCAGGGACGGAGGAAGACAAGGGTCTAAACCGCCCTTGGCTTTGATTAAGCCTGACCGGATACTTTGAAGCAGGGTTGCCATCTGACTTTATTTTATTTCCCTAGATTTTTGACAAAAAATTCCTTAGATTTCCCTAAGCAAGTTCACTGGAATCTCCAATTTACGACATTCTAATTTGCGGCTTTATTTTACAATAGAATTCCTATCTATCTTACATTTCTTCTCTCTTCTTCACCCCAACCATATTTCACGTATTCGGCGCGGTATTTGAAATTAACGAATTGATGCTTTACATGTGAGGTCGCCGCAATGTGATTGATCGCTTTTACGCCCGTTAGGGAATTATAGTTTAAATAATTTTTGATTTATTTTTTAAGTTTATTTATCTACAAATAAATCTAAACTTTAAAAAATCTAAAAGTGTGTACTTAATATACCCAATCGAAAATCGCTAAAAAAATACTTTTTTTAAATGTATGATGGATTTTTGTTTTCTCGATACAAACCATTTCCGGGCTAACACAGAGATTAAAACAATTGGTTAACCTTAACAAACTTTTAGTAGGCAAAATCCCACACAATATGTCCGGCAAAGTTGCGTATTTTTTTTAACCAAAATTGCATAATACATAAAGCGGTCGGGATTTCCCCAGTAGTTTACCGACTAAAAAGACAGAGAGCATGGGACGCCGAAATTTCTTAATACATGTACAACTGCATTTAAGATTTGTAAGCTGTTTTGTATGTCAACGCGTAAAAAGAAACATTTCTTATTGGTTTTTGTATAATAATTAGAAAAATTGTATCTTTTTCAAAAATTACATAAAATGGACATATAATTCCCTTTTTCCCTATGTATCGTAAAATTCCCTTTATCTAAGAAAATTTCCCTAGGTCTGGCAATCCTGCTTGGAAGACCACTTAGAATGGCCATTCCACATTTCTTTTATCAGGTCTGTGCTTCTACAGCTTGGAGTTTCTCCGAAAGTCAAACAAGCAAATGCCTTGGGGGGGGGGGGCAATGTTGTAGTAAGAACATCCCACCGCTGTTCTCCGACAAATTTGACTTAAGTAGGAGTTCCAAGTTGTGGAAAGCATGACAAGGAACGGTATCGGTGAAACCCACTAATGAGTCCACCACCGCTGCCGGGACGAAACATCCTAATATTTTAACGGCGGTCGAAATAGTTCGTTAGTCATATGCCCTTAACATCAGGGGCATTACTACGACAATATATATATATATATATATATATATATATATATATATATATATATATATATATATATATATATATATATAACCAAAAAAAAATAGTAGTCACGTGATAAGCATTATTTGTCGAATTTAAATTTTTTTCCGAAAAAAAAAAATCAAAAGTGGGGTTATATCTCAAAATATCGAAAAAGTTTTTTTTAATGCAATTTTTAGCCCTTATACAAAATTTCAGCTATATAAGATAATTTAGATTTTTTGCCCATTTTTTATTAATTGTACCACTGTTACAAAATAAGAACTAACACAACCTACTATATATATATATATATATATATATATATATATATATATATATATATATATATATATATATATATATATATATATATATATATATATATATATATATATATATATATATATATATATACAGAGTGTCCAAGATAAGGATCCTAAGCATGGGGATCTCGGAAACAGTTTGAGATACGAGGTCGGTTAAATTAGAGAAAAGTTGCGCAATTTAATGCTAAATTAAACGCAGTTAAAAAAATTTAAAAATTTCAAACACTTCCGGAGATTTCCGGAAAAAAACGAAATTTGGCAAAATCGTTTTTAATTTTTGCAGGCTTTATTTAAAGAGATATCAGAAAATAAAAGGTAGATCCTCATTGCCACTTTTTATTTTTTATAATATGGTCTAAACAAAATTTAAATCCGACGTTTCGTTTCTGAGATACCATCATGAACTTTCATTTTTTATATGGAACAAAAAAAGTATCCCATGTATTTGATAGCATTTTTTATTACAAATTCAACGATGTATCACCCTTGCATATCGAATACGTAGTTCAAGTACTTTCCATAAGAGCTCCATGAGAGCGAGAGAGAAAGGTATATCAGTTTTATAAAAGCCAATGAACTACACACTTGATATGCAAGTGTAATACACCGTTGAATTTGTAATAAAAAATGCTATCAAATACATGCGATACTTTTTTTTGTTCCATATAAAAAATGAAAGTTCATGATGGTATCTCAGAAACGAAACGTCGGATTTAAATTTTGTTTAGACCAAATTATAAAAAATAAAAAGTGGCAAGAAGAATCTACCTTTTATTTTTTGATATCTCTTTAAATAAAGCTTACAAAAATTAAAAACGATTTTGCCAAAATTCGGTTTTTTCCGGAAATCTCCGGAAGTATTTTGAATTTTTAAAATTTTCAAATTGCGTTTAATTTAGCACTAAATTGCGCAACTTTTCTCTAATTTAACCGACCTCGTATCTCCAACTGTTTCCGAGATCCCCATGGTTAGGATCCTTATCTTGGACACCCTGTATATATGTATATATATATATATATATATATATATATATATATATATATATATATATGTTATATCCTAGGTTTTCACGGATGGTAGAATGAATAGTTTGGTTATTCCGGGTTTCAATCCGTTCGTTCAAAAAATCGTTTTCACGACGCTGAGAACTCAGCAAGTAACGAGACGAACCGCACTTGAAAATGCCAAATGAGATTTTGGCGAAACGTCGTAAAAACGATTTTTAAACGAACGGATTGTAACCCGGAATAACATATATATATATATATATATATATATATATATATATATATATATATATATATATATAAACTGTGTTAAAAAAATGCTGTTTTTTACCCATTTGGTGTAACCTTTTAAGATTTTTGAAAACTTTTCTGTAATTTACAAGTTGTAAAATTATAAAAAAGTGTTATACAGTGAAAATTATTTTTATTTCTCGACCATCTTAAAATGGAAAATTTCATTATCGTGAATAAGAGTAAAAATATGACATGAAAAGGTTTAACAACGGTCTTATAGCTACGTTTATCGACTTCTCTCCAAGTGACATTAATATTTTCTCTCTTTATTTACATTAATTATAACAAAAGCATCACGTATTGTCAATAATAAGTTATTGACCCTTAAAACTGTGAAACAAATAATAATAGGAGATTGGGAGGTATGTTAGCTAGTTATTACTGAATGAATCGCAAGTTTTGCGTGTAAGATCATTATCTGACCGTACAAAAACTGTCAGAAAATAACTGTCTACTCCACACTCTCGATTGAAGCCATTAACAATGAAAAAACATAATAACGCTGATTTTTTTTTGTAAATAACATCATTAAATTTCAAAGAAAGTTTTGAGTTTTCTTAAAGTATAAAAACTGGCTTAATTATGTTTTGGAAAACAATTCATTTATCTTTCCAAACTTAAATCCAGTGCTTTCGTAATGATTTTTTAGCTTATAATGTAATTTATAAACCGAAATATTAAATCGAGTCCAGCCGCCTACATTTAACTTTTTTACTTAAATTATGTTATATTCCATTATCGAAATTTCGAAATCCAATCATCTATAACAATGTGTTTTATAATCCAAATAAAACATATATTTACAGACCTCATTGAAAAAGAATATAATGAGGAAGAAAAAGGGGGCGGATTTCATACTGGTAGATTCTTATAATGATAAAATATTGTATGAAACAAATATATTATTTATAGATTTAACTAAGGACTACGATAACATTCCTATAAATAAACTGTGAGAAAAAAAAAACAAACACAAATAATAACCATTAACTTATTACAACTGTTCAAAAACTATAAAGAGATTTTATTTCAAAAATCAAACTGGGAAACAAGCTATCGAAATCCTTTAAAATCCCCAATGGT
This sequence comes from Diaprepes abbreviatus, assembly GCA_034092305.1. Classification (NCBI taxonomy): domain Eukaryota; kingdom Metazoa; phylum Arthropoda; class Insecta; order Coleoptera; family Curculionidae; genus Diaprepes; species Diaprepes abbreviatus. Next base: position 12,722,192 of record JASJET010000139.1, read on the forward strand.
TTAAGACAGGGATGCTGCATCTCACCCACATTATTCAAGATATAAGTGAGAAAATTTTATCAAAATGGAAGGAGAAATGGCATAGCCGATGATTAAGCAGTACAAGCAGGTGACAAAGAAGATCTTGAATACATGACAAAAAGCTACAAGAAACGTATGAGGAATGGGGTCTGTCAATAAACATTAAAAAAAAAACAAATATTTATGCATAGGAGATAAAAGAGTAACCTCTAAATTAATGCTAATACAGAAGTAGAAGAATGCGACGATTACAAATATTTAGGAGTCATCTTTGATAGGACGAAAACAGACGATGAAGAAATTAGTGCAAGAATTATCCAAGATAAAAGAGTGATAGACTGCTTAAATACGATACTGTGGAGCAAAATTATTAACAAAAAACGAAAATATGACATATACATCACAATGATAAAAAGCTGTTTAATTTACGGGGTTGCGACTTGGAGATAAATAAAAAAACAAGTAGACGCTGTAGAAATGGGTGCTTTGAGGAGCAGCAGGAATATCAAGGACAAGAGAATTTGAAACGAGGATATATTGCGACAAGTGGGAATAGAAGATACGATCTTGAAAGATATAGAAAGAAAACAATTAATCTTGTACGATCATATACAAGTGGCTGACTCACGACTGCCCAAACAAACCATTATTTGGTATCCAGAGTACTGTAGGAGAGACCCAGGAGAAATTGGACTGAAGGAATAAGGAAAGCTATGAGTGCTCGTCACCTTCAAGTTGGGCAGTAGCAAGATAGGAAAAGATGGAGTATAGAAATCGGACAACGTCGTTGAACATTCTAAGCCGACATATATCTTTATATATATATATATATATATATATATATATATATATATATATATATATATATATATATATATATATATATATATGCCTTCTGTACGAAAATAAGCGGGACTTTTGAGAAAAAACACATAAAACTTTATTTATTTATCACTATTTATTCTGTCTTTATTTTGTCCCCTTCAAAGTGCTCCTATTCAAGAAAACACACATATGATATTTATTTTCCGTCTTCAAACGTTTCTGCGTACGTGCCCCAAGTTTATACAGGGATTTTTTTACATTTTCAAAAGTCGGCCGGTCTTCAAACAAACTACACACACTGTATAATTTTAATAACTTTTTATTGTCAACCTTTCTTTTGACACTTGTCAAACTAATTCAACTTGCGTCGATAAACTCTCGAAATATACTGACCAAGAAAGTCGATCTGGATCCTTTATATACCCTTTTGGTTGATACTGGAAGATTCCCTAATTCTCTAGAAGGTTTTCCATACTACATGGGGTAATCAAAATAAGAAAAAGGAAAAATCCGGCTATTTCTAGACCTTCTATCATAGGCGTTCCATGTTAAAAATAAGGAAATCGAATTCTCTAAAAAGTTCCAGACCTTCTTTCATAGTCGTCTCCTGAGGAAATTAACAAAGGTAAAATTACTTAAATAAATTATAAATTCATAGAAAATATATCTAAAACCCTATGAACTGCAAACTCAAACTAATACTGTGAAATATAAAATGCTACAAAGTTCGTTACATTAGAAAATATACCTAAAACCCTACAAACTACGAACACAAATTAATACTAGGAAATGTACAACGCTATAAAGTTTGTAACAATATATATATATATATATATATATATATATATATATATATATATATATATATATATATTGTTACACACACTTTACACTAACAAGAACAAAAGAACGTCGCACGGTGCCACATCAGGCGAATGCAGTACATAGTTTAATAGTACTATTATAAAAAATTTAAAACAGAAAGATAAGTTTAGAATAAAATTTAAACAAACAGGAAGTCTTGAAATGAAAGAAAGTGACGCTAGTCTTAGAGCACATATTAAGAAAGATATTAAAATATCATATCATAATTGCGTACAAAAAATACATAGAGAAATAGGGGTCGATGTCAAGGCATTTTGGTCTTATATAAATAACAAAAAAGGAGTGGTGCATATACCTAATAAAATGATCTACAATAATAGCGAATATTCGAGTGGAGAAAAAATTTGTAACGCTTTCTCCCAATATTTTAATAAAATGTATAAGAGTGACAATGATGATGCACCTAGAATTAATATGTTGATCAAGTTACACTTCTTTTAATAACGGATGGATATTTTGGAGGCTGGCTAAAAAATAAAAGTTAGCAAGGCTGTGGGACCAGATAGTGTTCCACCATATTTAATAAAGGGATGTATTGATATATTTAAATAATCGCTTAGAAAACTTTTCAATCTAAGCCTTAAAACCGGTATATTTCCTTCACAATGGAAGAAAGTCAAAGTTTGTCCGATTTTTAAAAAAGGGTATAAAACGGATGTTACAAACTATCGCCCCATTGCGATTCTATCTGTTCCGGCAAAATTTTGGAAGGCACATATAAAAATATTTATGCCACAGTTAGAAATAGAATATCGATTCATCAGCACGGCTTCATGACGAACAGATCCACAATATCAAATTGAATAAATATTACCAGACATTTCGGGAACTTTGAATGAACATGCTCAGGTGGACTCGATCTACACTGATTTCGCTAAGGCTTTTGATGTGGTTTCCCATAAGATTTTAATTTCTCAGCTGCAATATGAATTTGGCTTTCAGAAAGGGTTGCTTCAGTTGATTAAATCTTACTTATCTGATACGGAACATCAGGTTATTGTGAAAGGGTATTCATCATTGTTATTTTTTCTGGCATCGGGCATTCCTCAGGGTTTCAATTTAGGTCCCCTCCTTTCAATTATGTTTATAAATAGTTTAGCAGCAGTAGTAGAAAATGCAAGATATCTATTGATTGCAGATGATCTGATAATTTATTACAGAATTAATTCTATTAATGACGGCTTGCAGTTACAATTACACCTAAACAGAGCAGTTGCATGATCAAAACAAAACAAACTATATTTTAATATTTCTAAATGGGCTGTAATTACTTATTCGCGGAAAAATAAACCAATATTGCACACATACTACATAAAGGGAACTAACGCGAGTTGAAGAACTTAGGGACCTTGGTGTGACCTTTGATGCTGGACTAACGTTTAATAACCATAATATACATACTGCCAATAAGGCCATGCAGGTATATGGGTTATCAGTAAGACATACACGAGAATTTAACGATCCAAATTGTATTAAACAGCTAAATATGTCACTTGTACGTAGCATACTAGAGTATGCAAGTGTTATTTGGAATCTTTACTATCAATATTACAAATATCTGCTAGAAAAAATCCAAAACAAAATTATTAAATATATGTATTATAAAGAAACACATGTGTGTCAATTGATAATGCCAGCCACGTGGCTCTGTCAGAAGTATGGTCTTATGAGACTTGAAAAAAAGGAGAGAAATGATGGATATTTTGTGTTTATTCAAGATAGTGCATAGTACGGTTGATGATTCCAGTTTTTTAAATATACTGAATTTTTCGGTACCAATCTATGGTTTTAGGCACTCAAATACATTTTACTTATCTACAGTAGCGTTAAGTAACAATCATTCTAACTCTCCATTATATAGGCTTTGTTATTCTTACAACAGACTACAGTCCGAGGCAGACACTTTCAATGCTAATAATGGTCCCTTTAAAAAAGAATTGTTGAAATTTTATCAACTATTTAAATTTAGGTTAGATTTTAATTTTAAATTTAAAGTACTTTGTAATTGGGTCATGTTACTTTGTAAATTGTACCTGTTAAGTACTTAAATAATAAATAAATAAATAAATTATATTGATCAAGTTTTTGGCCAAACCAAAAGCTCACTAACAAATACGAGCTTTCCAAGCTTCGTTAATTTTGGCGTTCTAGTCGCTCGAGATTGACTGCCAACTATTATCTCCAACTTATTCATCAATATTAAAATGAACAATAAAATTTTACATCTCAATTTATATTTTCCCTTCTTTAGGATTCTGAGTTGTAAAACATGTTAAATTATCGCGGTAATTGTGTTTAGTTGATTGGTTACTATATCTTTTGCCTGTTTGGCGATTTTGAGTTATTTTTACCGGGATAAACCTTGAGACAGGGATTTGAGCAGTTCCGCATGTTTCAACCAAGGAATTTCGTTAAACCCCAATAACAACATGGGGTAAGATCCGTTTATTACAATGTATTGAAACAATCTTTCATGGATTTTCGATTTATAAAGATTTAAGCTCATTCATTCCGACCGAGTGAAACTCATGTCTAATTTGAATCTGGTCGTAATAAACTTAAGTTGAAATTTAAACCGTGACAACGCTCTGAAAAGTCTGTTTTGTCCTTCTTTATTACCAACATCATGAATTTCACGTAAATGTTACATCCAGTTATTTCAACTTTAAAAAATGACGTACGATTCTAGGAACGTGTGGGGTTTAAATTAAAAAATTACATTTATTTACGGACAGAAAGTACGTATATAAATTATGGTAATAAGGATATTATGCCAAGACTTGTGTTACCCTTACTTAAATTATTAAAGGCCATGACGTTTAAATAAAGGGTACAAAAAATATAATGCCGTTCTTCTTCAAATAATTAAAAGGGTTAGTACCCTAACAAAACCCAAAAAGAGATTTCGAGCAATTTGTCGCGGTAGGATTAATTTAAATTTTCTGAATTTAATTAAGAACCGTGCTGGAATTATTCATCAAGCCGACTTGTGTTCCCAAAATTGAGGACTCTTAACACCGAATGTCGTTAGCATTTTGATTTTTTCTCATTGGCACCGGCCAGGAAATGGGGAGAGTTAAATGCAGTTTAATTATTGGAATTTCTGATTGCCAATCAATTTTCAATCGGTTTTAATATTATGGCTTTGTTCTGGTCCTAATGAATATTATCCAGTAATATCTTGACATTATCAAGACTAAATTAGACTTAATGTGGCAAATATTAAATCGGAATAACGCTGGAGTTAAATTTAAAGAAAACGCTAATTGTACATCAATATAAAAAAATAAATGTTTCGTCGATGTTTAAAAGTTTAGAATTAAGTTTGATTTCAGGCAAGTTGAAGAAGTGTTCTTTTGGACAATAAACAGGAAAGACAGTGAAAAAACTTTGGATCTGCCTGTAAAACAAAATGGGGAAGTATATCTATGCAAAAAGTTCTAAACAGCTTAAGCGCAAATACTGAAATAGAAAGAAGAGAAGATAACATCATGTGACTAAGCGGGTCCGCCATAGTATTCCCACACCTCATGGTCTCGTTAGTGGAGCTGTATCGAACCGAGAGCAAAATTCGCAGGAAACAACTGCTATATAAAATAAAAATTCCGAAACATCTTGGCAGGATATTAAATACCTGCCAACTTCGATGTCAGACTGAAAAATATCGCAAGTCGCCATCTATACATTCACCGGAGTAGTGCGAAATTTTAAAAATCAAAACTGTTTCTTATATTCTTTCCCTTTTCTCTGCTTGACAGGGGAATAATATATAGGCAACTGTTTAAACACAGCTGATAGATTTCTAACTGAAATTTTGATTTTTAAAATTTGTTTTGTTGTTTTGTAAATCAGTCCTCACAACCCGGCCAATTACAGGCAAATATCTATACTGAGTGTATTTTCTAAAGTTTTTGAAAAAATAATATACGAAAATTTGATAAATTTTTTTTAACCACAATTCAATTATTACTCCTTGCCAACATGGTTTCAGAACAAATCCATCGAGACAGCATGCTGTGATGTGTCTAATGTTTGACCTAACAAGTGCGTTTGATACTGTGAGTAGAGAGTTCTTATTGAGAAAGCTCTTTGCTTCGGGTATAAGAGGAAATATCCTAAAACTCATCGACTCGTATATGTCTGATAGGAGTATGTTTGTTCGATACCAAAAAAGTAAATCAGATTACAAAAAAGTGCCGCAGGGGTCGGTTTTGGGGCCGCTCTTGTTTATGATTTATGTTAACGACCTACCTAGATTCATCAGTAGGGGAAAGTTGGTTATGTTTGCTGATATACCACGATAGCTATATCTGCGGATGCCCCAGAGGAGCTGTTGCGTACAGCGGGAGGGGTATGTGAGGAGTTGGAGATTTGGTATCAGCGTAATCAGTTAATACTTAACCCAACAAAGACTGTATATATAAATTTCAATATTAAAAAACCATTGCTGGTAGATAAAGTAACATATAATATTGAAACCTCAGCTTATGATACATTTTTAGGCATGTGGCTTGATGAATCGCTGCATTTCTTTTCCCATATTGAACATGTTTGTAAAAAATTAAATTCTGCCTTCTTTGCTATTTTGCAGAAGAGGTCATCTTTATTAGACCGGGCTGGATTGCTGACTGTGTATTATTCTCTGGCATACAGTCATCTGTCAAGCAATGTCATGTCTTGGGGAAGAGGGTGTGAGGTGAATAGAGTGTTTCTGGCTCAGAAAAGAATACTGAGGTTGATATTTGGTCTTAAGCCGACGGATTCGTGTAGACCCATTTTTAAGGAAAACAACATTTTGACTATTTACTCTGTTTATATTCTAAAATGCGTTTTATATGTAAAACAAAATTATTCAGAGTTTAAAACTCTTGGCCACGGTCACAGATATGATACACGAAATAGTGACATTCTTAGTATACCTAAACATAGAACGGCATTCTTTGAGAAATCCTCAATTTATAATTTCATTATTCTGTTTAACAAATTGTCTGCAAAATTCAAAAACATATCAAACAGTAATAAATTCAAAACAGAAATAAAAAAATTTCTTGTTCAGGGATCATTTTATTCTTTTAACGAATACTTAAGCCTGTAGGTTGTACTGACTTTAACTGTGTACTGAGTGATTATTTCGATGCGTCCTTCGCTGACCAGTGGTACGGATTGTGTTCTTATCGTTTTATCTTTCCTGTTAGTTGTTTTAGGTTTAATCTGTAGTTTTTATTATTAAATATTAGATTAAGTTATTTTACATTTTTTATATTATAACAAGTATCTTATGATACTAACTAATATAACTTTTTCTTGTTTTTTCTAGCCTTAAGGTATGTTATGTATATATTTTTTTATTTAATTGTATACTGTTGACGAAACCAATGCTGAAGTATCAGTCTTATGGCTAATAAATTATTTCATTTCATGTAACTGTAACAAAAAATAAAATTAATAAATAAATATATATCTTAATTATCAACGTGCCGACATTACTCAAAGGGATTGAGTTTCAACTTGTTTGTTTATACGTATGCATCACAGCATGAGTTTTGTGTTTTATCGTTACACTAATATTTATTTAGCATACCTAAACACCAAGAGTATTCAAGTGACTTTAAAGAAGCTATTATATGTGCCTTAAAGGAAGGGAAGCGAAAATAGAAGTCGCTTAGAATTTTAAGGTGTCTCGGCAGCTTGTTAGTGCGTGGAAAAAAGTTTATAATAAACGTCATTCTGTGAAAAATCAGCCTAGAAGGGACCGCCCGAAAAAAAAATATGTTAAAATAAAAAAACGTTATTTAATAATGATGTCCGTAAGTCTATTGGGGCAATTAAAAATTAATTTCTAGAAACAAACATTCGCGTTAAAAAAACTTATTATTCGGATTACATGGACGACGACGACCAACCAAAAAGCCTTTCATATCTGCCAAGAATGAAAAGTTACGACTTGTATTTGCAAAGCAGCACAGATCATGGACGATCTCAGAATGGTCAAGAATATTACGGAGTGATGAAAGCAAGTTCAATTTAGGGTCAGCTGATGGAATAAAATGTGTTCGACGTCTTAAAAACAAAAGATATGATGTTCGGTACCAAGTACCCACCGTTAAACATGGCGGTGGCAATGCGATGGTTTAGATATGTTTTTCTCGTTATGGAGTTTGACCGTTTTTATTTAATTTCAAAATAATATTTGTCAAAATACTTATCAACGCTGCTGTATTTGATTTAAAATTTTTTAGCTACTTTCTATTGTGCAAAAATATTTACACGTCTCTTGACGACGGTAACAGTTAATTTCCTGACATTTTTAGAAAAAATATATATAATATATAAAATATATATAATATATAAAATATATAGTCCTGATCATCCCCCCCCCCCCGCCGGTCCTATTATTAGCTGTAGCTATATTTCATTATGCAGGTCGGTCAAGTTTGATAAAATACACAGAAACAATACTCTAATACGGTAAATTTTTCACTTCGAAACTCAGTAATACAGTATTATCTTGAAAATATTTACATTGTCTGGCTAAAACTCAATAATGGAAAGTTTTCAAAGTATCACTATTTATTATAAGTCGTTTTGAATATAAGAGCCATTTTCAATTAACGATTTCCAATAAAGGTTAAACCACTACAATAATAAGTCTATTTATGTTATCGATGCCACCCTTTGAGAGCTTAACCGACTTAACAAGCAAGATAATCCGTCCAAATCCGATCTCGAACCTAAATACACTTTTGTGTGATTTATACCGTACACAGGTTCAAGCAAGGTCGAGATCTTAAAGATACCTCAGAAAATAGCTATATAGACTCGTACATGACCAATTTTTAAAAATATAGCCTCTTGTAAGGCATATTTAATGCCATAAAATGTTTGTGTTATAGCATTATGAATTATTATTAACTAAAGCTTAATAATTAATGTATATTAGCACTGACCCGTCGCGGCTTCGCTTGGTCATTCGATGGTAGTTTTAATTTGAATATGTATTGTAATCACATTTTCAAGAAGACGATTTTATTAAAACAAATCTTTAAATAAAAAACATTATATTAAATAGAAAACGTTAAAGAATAGAACAGCTGATTCTAGACGTATTAAAACTTAAAAAAAAATGGAAATTTATATGCGACGCATCAAAATATTTAAAAGCATCATGGATGTTCGAGACCAACAGGAATAAACCGTTAGTGTGAGTAAAAAAATATGAATTTTGGACAGAAGTCGACTGGGAGAATGTCATTTGAAAATAACATTGAGTTAAATATGCATGGCAGTCATATAATTAAACATTATACATTATTGGATCAAAATGTTAAAAAAAGTACATTAAAAAACAGAATGCGCTAATTTTGAATTAATTTTCCAGATTGTTGGTACGTCTGGTGCCGTCTCTGTTCGTCAAAGACCTCATGAAGCTTATTGCGGAGGTTGTGTAGCACCTACCGTTAAACACGGGATTGAATGAGTTCAACGTGAGCTGGGGAAATATTCCTGTGCAGTGGCAGAATGAACTCTAAAACTTATACAGCTATACTAGACCAGGTCCCGCAACCCTCAGTGGAAGAACTATATGGAACTAGGAGGTGTGATTCCAACAAGACAATGCCCATGCCACACTGCAGCGGCTAGCATGGCATGATTTAATGCTAATAATATTGATATATTGACCTGAATCCGATAAACCACTTATGAGATATTAAAAAACAAAAGTACATGAACATAAATGCAAATTAGTCCACATGCCAATTGCTGGTATCAAGTTTGCCAAAATGGATTAAGCTGCTATACAAGCTCACGAGGACCAACTAAATATTAAATTGTATGTTATAATTATAATTGATAGAATAAAGAATTATTGGGGTGTCTAATAATTATGTCACAGGCTGAATATGCATTCAATTAATAACCTTTTTTTAAAATCAGTTAAAAATTTAATTAAAATGCGAAACAAATCACACTATTTCTAGATCATTAAAACACAGATCTCAAATAAGACAAAAAAAAAGAATATTTCAAGCAATTTGTCGCAGTATCAAAAATTTGAATTAATTTGAATTTTCCCGATTTAATTACAGCAATCTCGGAATACTTAATAAGTCGATTTATGCCTGAATTCGGTTTTGAAACTCTTAGCACTGAATATCGTTTGCATTTTAATTTTTTTCATTTTCCTTGCAGAAATTAGAAAAGTTAAGAGCATTCTGTAGCCTACATTTATATGTATGTATGTATGTATGTATGCATATTTGAGAAAAAGAAACATTTTTTTCGCCTACATTTCCATTACAGCAGAATTTTTAATAACATGAAATTTTTTTTATAAAATCAAAATTTCAGTCAGAAATAAAGAAATCTATCCGCCGTATTTAAATAGTAGTTTATATGTATTATCCTTGCAATCAGAGAAAATGCAAGAATATGAATGAATGAATAAATAAATAAATAAATAAATAAATAAATATATATATATATATATATATATATATATATATATATATATATATATATATATATATATATATATATATATAGTTTTTCCTTTATTTTGTCTTTTCTTGGGTTTAGGTTCTATATTTAACAAAAAATGCAAAACAAGTAACGTTTCGCCCTTTATTTAAGGCATTTTCAAAATGTTTTCTTCCTAAAAATATTTTTATATAAATAAAACATTCACATAAGAACATATCTACAATTTCAAAAAACAAACAAGACACTTTAAAAACAGTATTTAAATTTTTAAAAATATTTAATTTTACCGGTACACACCTTGACATTTTGTTACTCTATTACTAAATAAAATTCAATCTTTACATCGTTTATTGAGAATACATGGAATGCGAATGTGTTTTATTTTTTATATATTTTTATATCTTACAACGCACAAAAAAACAAATAAGGTATACGTTTAGTTTTATGTTTAAGAGGATATTCAATTTTTGATTCTTATTTGACAGGATCGAATACTTAACATTTCTGTTTAAATTAGGCTTGTGTAAATGTGGCTCAAATTTCCCATATCTGTTCTGTAGTTAACAGTGCTTTTATCTTTTTTAATTTCAATCATTTCCTTTATCTGTAATTTTTGGTAATCCATATCTTTGTTTTTTATTATGGTACTGTCATAATCAAAAGTATGTTTTTCGTCCTGTGTGTGTTTGTTTAACGCTGTTGAGGCATTTTCTGTATATTTATGGCAATTTAATCTGTTCTTCAGCAATTGGCTAGTCAGCCTATATATTTTTTGGGACAATTTATGCAAGAGATCGAATATATTACATTTGATTTATTCATGAGAGGAGTTTTACTTTGTATACAAACATACCAAATCAACTTGTCCACACTATTTTAGCAGAAAAATGGGAAATTTAAAAAAACATACATCGCTATCAAAAAATAATTTTATGGATGATGTTGACCTCGTTCTAAATACAAATTACTTTCAGTACGAAAACACCTTTTACAAACAACTCGATGGATGTGCTATGGGATCATCAATTTCATCTACCATTGCTCAGTTAGTAATGGAATATTTAGAGGAAAAAGTTTTAGAAAAATTAAATTTTAATATAATATTTTTCAAACGTTTTGTCGATGATTGCATAGCAGCCGTACCACAAATAAATGAAATTCTCCAAGAGTTTAACAGTCTCAACGAAAAATTAGAGTTCACGTCCGAAACAGAAAATAATAATAAAATAAATTTTCTAGATATGACACATATACGCAGAAAAAACAAAACTTGGTCAGGTAGATATCTAAACTGTTTCTCTAATCATTCAAAAACTCAAAAAAATAGTGTTATAGTTGGTCTGTCTGATCGTGCTATATCCCTAACGTCTCCAGAATTCAGACCAAAAATACTGCAAAAAGTAAAAAAGACACTAATAAATAATAATTTCAACGAAAAGACTATCACCAAAATAATTGATAAACGAACATATAAGTTTTAAAATAACGTAAAAACAAAAAACATAGAACATAAACAGCAAAAATATGTAGCATTACCTTACACTAGGGACCTGTCAGAAAAAATAAAATACATTTTGAAAAAGCATGATATTATCGTATGCCACAAGTCACATAATAAATTAAATACAACTCCTCTCATGAATAAATCAAATGTAATATATTCGATTCCTTGCACAAATTGTCCCAAAAAATATATAGGCACGACGAGCCAATTGCTGAAGAACAGATTAAATGGCCATAAATATACGAAAAACGCCTCAACAGCGTTAAACAAACACACACAGGACGAAAAACATACTTTTGATTATAACAGTACCATAATAAAAAACAAAGATATGAATTACCAAAAATTACAGATAAAGGAAATGATTGAAATATTTTAATGGTATATTTGAGCCATATATGTAATACCAGATTGTCAGACATCAACAGTCTAACATTTAAAGTAAAACACACAACTCGTATTTAAAAAAAAATCACACACCACAACTTAAAATTTTAAAAATCTTATTTAACTTTTAAATTGCATTTTTTTTTTGACAATGAAATAATACTGTACACTAAAATGACAAAAGGCCCTTTTAACGGCTTTATTTACATTTTACCCAACTCCCTAAAAATACACACTCCAAAATTAACTCGCTGCGTCAATCACATTACAAATTAAAAAGCCACTCTACACCCATCCCTCAGACGTACAATAATTTCAAGGATAATTTGTATTCACCCTAAAATTTTAATTCACCCAAATCGTGTTTCCCTTTTTTACCGATTTCGCACAAAACAATGTGGAAGATGGATCAATACATGGTAAAAATAAACATCATTAAAGCTTTTAAGTTCTTTTTCTAAAAATATTAATGTCATTAAGACATTAAGTACATTTTATTTGTTAGAAATTAGAGAAGTAGCGTATTTATATTTCTGCCCATTAATACTACGATATTCTTAATCAGAAATATTTATTTTCGTTTTATAAGTAATGAGTTTTAATTTAATACATCATATAGTAAATTCTACTATTTGGTCCTCGTTCAATCGCCTCTATTCGGTCGCGAAACTGTAAACGCTACCTTATAGTCAATACCCTGCCCCGTCAGTACTCCGGACTAAACTCTGGTGGATGTATAGATGTCGTTTAACTGGCGATATTTTTCAGTCTGACATAGAAAAGTCAACTAGTTTAATATCCTGCCGACATGTCTCGAAATTTATATTTTTGTTTTGTTTCCTGCGAATGTTGGTCTCGGCTAGATACAGCTTCAATAACGAGACTGTAAGGTATTCGAAAGGCGTATGGAGAGAGAACCAGAGTTGTATTGAGAGGAAACGAACTGTTTGTTAATATTATTTCCTTTCATTGCTCGAAAGGAGAATGGATATAGTCAGACAATGCGTTATAAACAAAAAGTTCGTTAATTTTAAAAAATTGTTGTGTATCATGGGAAATGGAAGTCTACTTACTGGCGCTCATCTACTGTACATAATAAACTATAGCTTTGCGACTCGGGTGAGGCCGGTTTTGTGTGTACGTGGGGAGTGTTCGTTGGCTGGATTGTTCCGGAGAAACAGGTTGCGAGTTCTACGGCGTGTCATCGGCCCTATTGCCAGTGCCTGGGGTCGTGTCGCCGAGTTATGATCCGTTTCTTTACTCCTACTACTCGTCGATGTTTCGTTAGCAGGTTTTTCCAAGTTTAGGCAATCGCTAACTGTCGCATCTGCTATTTAAGTTGTTGGGCCACTTTGCAACTTCGATGGCTTCCTTTATAACTCTTGTGGACAGGTTTTCACATCTCAATACCATTGTTGTTCCTGAGAAGTTGATCTTATGTTCTGTGTTTAACAAGTGTTGGGCCAGTGCAGCTACCCTACAGTTCTGAAAAGGGCGCACACACGCGGGATACCCGAAGACCTTCGATTAGACATCACACCCGTGAGACCATTCGACATAATATATATATATATATATATATATATATATATATATATATATATATATATATATATACTAGCGACCCGCCCCGGCTTCGCACGGGTGCAATGCTGATACTAAATACACTACAGAAAAACTGTGACTATTTATTTTATTTTTACAACAATTATTACATCGGCCTCCGACGCGCTATTTATAGGCACGCTGCCGCCGCCCCGGTCGGCCAGTACCGCCGCAAGCGCTACTTCCCGCAATTTTAAATCTGTAATATCTTCGAAAATATTCATTTAAATCTTGTGCTGTAAAGGACCATATAGATCTATATTAAATCAACAATGTATTTAAGCTATTTAATTGGATAAGGATTAATGCTGTATTGGTTAAAATCGCTTCAAAATTTGCCATTATTTGTCGTAAAAAGTAAATGACAAAAAAATGTTATTGTGGGATATCCATGAGAGATAGACATATACCATCGCGGAGTTTTCTGTAGACCTTTTCAATGTGTACAAATAATTAGTACATTATTTTGATAAATCTCGTAGGGTTCAGCCTGCGTTTGCAATGTAAGCGGAAAAAAATATGATAATTAACGACATCACATTAGAAACCTCAAAAATAACAGTATTTCTCCACTATTTAATGGATGTTATTATACATATAAACCTTCCTCTTGAATCACTCTATCTATTGAAAAAAACCGCATCAAAATCCGGTGCGTAGTTTTAAAGATTTAAGCATACAAAGGGACATAGGGACAGAGAAAGCGACTTTGTTTTATACTATGTAGTGATATATATCCTTTTTTTTTATTTTGTCTTTTCTTGAGTTTAGGTTCTTTATCTAACAAAAAATTTAAAAAATTTGACGTTTCGCCCTCTAGTTAAGGCATTTCATTTAAATATCACATTTACAACAAAACTATGTTAACTTCTTAACCAGACAAACTAACCTTGAAAATCAAGTATTACGCTCAATGCTTTATATCATATAACAATATATATAGAAAGTATTGAAGTAGCGCATAAACACACACTATCAAAAATAACCTTAAATTTAATGGACATTCATTAATTTAATTTAATAATTCTATACATTAAATCGTGAATAAGTTGCATGTACTTTGAAATTAAATGATAAAATAAAAAGTTTCCAGTCCGCTCTAGAGATGGCGCTCGTATCGTAATATTTTTTCCGTATTACTAAATTTTTATCCTGCATTTTGTTGTTTTGCAAGTATCGGAAAAACCGAAGATAAACTATGTTTATATCAAAGACTTATCCCCTACAGAGTTTAGGGCGAAATTATACCATATCTTGGATGAGTGTGTTCATTCATTTAGAACTGTGAAAACGTAAGTTGCGAGGAAGGCATCTAAATTTTTTACATTAAATTTAATTGAATGTTACTTTAAATTTCAATACAGTAACTAAAAACACACCAAATTTAATATATAATTACATTAGATTTAATGTAAAAATTATTAAATTTAACGCATTAATATTAAATGCATTTAATAAACGGTTTATGAAATTTGCTTTTAGCACATTAACTTAAAATTAAGTTTTTTACAGTGCATATAAAACTACACTGAAAAAATAACCTTAAATTTAAAGCACTTTCTTTAAGCCAATTTAATAATTTTGTACCTTAAATCGTGAATAAGTCACATTTACTTTGAAATTAAAGCTTTGTACATTAAACTTAATTGAATGCAACCTTAAATTTCAATAAAGTAACTGAAAACATACCAAATTTAATGTAAAGTTTTTAACAGTGTAGTTAGAATTGAAGTTTCTTGTTCTATTGTATTGTTTATTTTATGATTAGATGTTTAAAATTAATAAAAATAAATATATATTAAAATATGTATGTATTGATGCAACGATCAGTGAAAGCTACAAAGGATTATGTGCACTAGGTGAGCGCCTGTAAGTAGACTCCCACTTTTATAACTGATGAAACACTATTTGTTTATAGCATTAAAAAACAATAAATCATTACATTTTTGCCTTGCGATTAATCCCAGCTTGCAGTTCTTAACTTGAATTATGAATTGCTGAGTACCGAATTCGAAAATATTTATTTAGTCAAAAATTATTCACGTTAAAAAGTGGCACAAAATGCCTTTTTTGAAATGTTGAACGATTTTTAATTCAAAAACTATGCGTCGGGCAAGAAAGTCACAAGAGACACTTTTTGCTTAGAATCGGCCAAGGAACACGAAAAATATATAATTTGTTTTATTTTAAATAAAATTCTTTAATTACACAGGTTTACAAAAAAAAGTGGATGTCTATTTGTTCAGGCCATTTTATTCTTATGTAGTTAGACACCCCGAATCCAAATACGAGGTCCGATAACCTCTATCACGTCAGGTTCAATATTATTTCAAGATCAAATGGAGTAAAATTCACTAAATAAATCTGAAAAAGTAGATACGTACATTGTTGAGATTGCTAAATTCGAATTCGTGGTTTGTTTAATTCGCCAAGGTCAGTCAAATGCCGTTTCAAGGTCAAGTTGATATATAGATTTTTTTTTTTTTTTGGGGGGGGGGGGGTTCTGAATTTGAATTTGTGGTTTGAACGGAAGGAGTTTTCAAGACGAAACTCAAGCTTATAATACCACATACCCCTCACGTAGCTAGATCGATATCCATTGCATAACAGCTAAACTAGCAAAGCGAGTTTTTATAAGTATACAACACAAACCTCAAACTCTCATACATGCTGTGCCGGGGGCATATGGTTTTTGGAGAACTTGGGCTTTATTTCATACACTCACAAATCCTCGCTTGTGACCTCTATCTGCTGCAAAACGAACACTGATTTCGCTGCCCTTGGGATATGTGCTTATGAGAGCTTATGTTTTGGCATGTTTATAAAAACTTGGTCCGGTCACCTGTCTGTTGTGTAGTGGCAGGTAATCTGGCTGCACATAGAGTGTGTGGTTTAGGCAGCTTGGATTTCGCCTTAAAAATTCGATCCGCTCCCCTATCTGCTTGTAATGGATATCAATCTAACTGTGCGTGGGTCATGTGAGTTTAGGAGCTTGGATTTTGGATTACTAATTCATAATAACTAACTCCGCTTACATATCTGCTGTGTAACGGACATCAATCTAGCTGTGCATGGGATACTAGGTTTTGGGAGCTCGAGTCTCGGCTCAAAAACTTAATGCGCTTACCTGTCTGCTATGTAACAGATATTGATCTAGCTACGCATGGGTTCTCTTCTTTTACAGATTTATTTAGTGTATTTTTTCAACTTGACTGTGAAATGACCTCTGGTTAACCTAGAGGTATTAAACAAACCACGAATTCAGACTCAGCGCCCTCGAAAGTCTACCCATCTTTCTTTACAGATCTATTTAGCAGATTTTTCTCACATTGGTGCTGAAATGACCGCTTGCTGACTTTGGAGGATTAAACAAACTACAAATTTGGATTCGGCGACCCCAAAAGCCTACATATCTTCTTTTTAAGATATATTTAGTGGAATTTTCTTAATTTGACCTTGAAATGACCCTAAAATGAGATCTGACCGACCTTAGGGATTAAACAAACCACAAGTTCGGATTCAGCGACCCCAAAAACCCACATTTTTTCAGATTCATTTAGTGAATTTTTATGAATTTGACCTTGTAATGACCCTAAAATGACCTCAAGTTGAGCTTTGGGGATTAAACAAATCACGAATTCGGATTCAACGATCTTAAAAACGTACGTATTCACTTTAGATTTATTTAGTAAATTTTACTCCGTTTGACCTTGAACCTGACGTGATAGAGGGTAGCGTGGATTCAGGGAGTCTAATTACATAAGAATAAAATGCTCTGGTCAATTAGGCATCAACTTTTTTTCTGTAAATGTGTTATTAACAATTTTTTGTTTATAATAAATTACCTGTCCGTTTTTTAGAAATCCATCCCCGATATTCATAATCAGGGTGTTAAAATACACATTAAAAACTTTTACGGGGCCGTGTTACGAAAGCCCACGGGGCTCCCGACTAATTAAAAATTCAACAATGGGATGCATACTCAATCCATTTTCAGTCATTACACACTTCAAAAACTCTGAATGAATACTTTTACAAACAATTAGTGTACATTTTATTTACCCTTTTAAACTAAATATATTACTCTCGTTATTGTCATGTTTTTTTTTTTTTTTAATTTAGTTACAATACAAACTAAAACGGTATAATGACTATATTTGTCACTTTGGATTGTGCGATACGTATTACGAGTGGGGTGCTTTAATGAATTTGTTTTACGTTTATTTGCATATTTGTGTTTTGTTCGGTGAAAATTGGAAATGTGGGAAATTTATATGTATATTTAAATTTCGGCCTGGATAGGATTTTATAAAGTAACGTTTATCTTCAATTGTAATAATGTATGCACATATTTTTTGTTTTTGTCTCATTTCTATGTATTATTCAAAAGGACACGACAGATTTATGGTATTAATTCACTGAAATGTAAAAAGAATATAAAAAAATTCAACATTGTACTGAAGAATCGTGTATTAATATTTTTATTTTTAGGCCACAAGGTATCTTCTATAAACAAAATATTTATTTTAAATAATAAGATTTATTTAAGGTTTATAAATGTATACTTGTTCACTTTTCAGTTTTTTGAGTTTTACTCGACAAATATGCATTTTTCATAGGTACGTGTTAACTGAAAAATTTAGGTAAAGAAATTTCTTATCGAAATAGAAGTCCATAAAAGTAATTTTTCAAAAAAAAACACGCTCTAAAAATTGTCATGGTTCAATTTTTCACTATGGATAATTCAGTTAATTTAACCTTATTTTGGAAATACTGTCGTTATGGGCAACACGGTATCATTTTCCTTAAGTATTTCCCAAGGATACTTTGAAAAAAAAAACATTTCATTAAGAACAGTTTCAATTAATTTAATTTTTCAAGTTGACCATTATTTTGTCCTGTTTTGGTAATTCACTACACTGTGCTTAAGTATTTTCTTATCGATGTTGAACTTACTGCTACCCTTTTTTTTTTATTCAGATAGATCTTGTTTTTTTCCCTGCCATTTATATTTACATTTGAATGGAATTGTATGTATATTGAGTTGCAGGAATCTCTTATTTATGTATTAATATATATTTCTTGAATTTAAATTAGAATTATTTTTGTTATGAGCGGAAAATGCTAATGATTAACGAATTGGTTTAGCTAACAAATGCATTTCAGCCGATTGTTGTTGCCCAGTGTCATTGTTTTTGAGCTGTCATTTCTTTCTCACGTGGCAATTGAACACGCCTAACGGAAATCGATTAGTGCGCATGCTGGGCCATGATTATAAATGGAGGCTATCTTGCCTTGATTTTTCACTTTTTCCTGGTTTGATTCGGCCGAAGCAGCTGCAGAATCCCATCTCTATTTTTATTTGCCAAATTTTTGGGATTCTAAGATGGAAATTTAAAAAGTTATCCTGATGATTTTGTGACTTTTGGAGTACCATATCTTATGTTTTTTTTTTACCGGGATAAACGTGGAGACAGGAATTTAGGGCAGTTTGCACATGTCAACAAAGGAATCAGTCTACCCAACCAGTGAGAAAACCGCAGTCCACCTTACGGGTTGTACTATCACCGCTATCCACCCTCAGGGGACGTGTTACTGAATCCACCCTGTGGGTATATTATCACCGCAATCCAGCCTCAGTGTATTTATTATGCTGCAGAAGAACCTTTTGGTTTGAAAATTATTTATTTTCTTCAACAATTTTAATTTTAATTGAAGAGCTTTATCAGAACTAGTCAATAAGAATTTTATTTTGACCCACAAGCCCCTTGCATTTGATATTTCGTTTGATTTTTTTTAAATTTTCAAGAGTTGAGTTGAAAGCTAGGTCCAAACAACATCGTGGAAGGTCTCTGCATTCGACCTAGCTTAGATACAGTGGCACCCTTAAATTCCCCCCCCCCCAATTTCTCCGGTTTAGGGGTTCGCTAGGAACTTTGCTCGCCGGTGCGGCTACTAGCTTTCAGCTCTGCTCTGATTAACTCATCTCATATCTTAAACCTCTTTACGAGGTCTCGCGCCTTTTTAAAATACCAATCAAACAAAAAAAAAAAGCAAAAAATGCTAATTTTTTTTTATTTTATTTCTTTTTACATAACTTTTTTCCTAGTGAAGTTAGGTAAAAGTACTACTTCATAAAAAAGAAAGCTGACGTTAGACTTGCTAAAATGAGCTCCTACAGAAATCAGTAAGATGAAAGGTAACCGAAATATAGTGTCTCAAATTTTGCTACTTTTCTCGATATTAGCAATTTTTGTTTTTTTTTTTTCGTCCCGCAACTTTTTTGTAAGTGAATCTGAGTCTAGACATTGCCCTTTCAAAAGAAAACTGACATCACGCCCGTTAAAATAGACTCCAGTCGAAGTTTGTACCATGAATAGTAGCTGAGAAATTGCGTCTCAATGTTTTCGAGTTTTTACGATTTTTATAAATTTTTACACGCACATTATGTAATTTTATATTTTTTGTGACAATTTTTCTTGATTCAATGAACAAATTATTTTGATGATTTGATTTGTTGAAAGATTCCGTTGAACCGAACAAGTTGGCCCGGAAGTACAGATTCATGATGACGCAAAGCCATTATCCAAATCGGATAGTTTTTTCGCAAATGAAAATAACAAAAAAAAACTTATTTCATATTTGATTCACAAATTTGACGCTGTTAATATCGAAACCAAGCAATCTGAAGAAGATACAAACGTACTTATTGTAAATTCTATAAAAGATATGGCATCCCAGTCAAATAATGTGGTTATAATTAGCCAAGATGTCGAACTTCTTATCATCTTATCAGAATTATCACAGACCAAGTATTGAAACCAAGTATAAGAAAAGTGATTTTATACCATAATAGCTTCAGGTTTTCACTGCTTTAAAAAATTGCTTGGCCTCATCTAAGCATTCAGTGGCTGTGATAGGACTCCTTCATTTTTTGGCATTGTTGAAAAGAAATTCTTAAATTTTGTCAATAAATATATTTTACTTTTAGGCACTACTTAGATGTATTTCTGGGAGAAAATGCAAGTCCTTAAGATGTCGGTTCGGCATCTGAATGCATCGTAACTTTATAATACGGCTTGAAAATTGAGAGAGAAGCACCTATCGCTGTCAGCTATTTCAGAAGCATTCAAGAAGTGCGAAATTTACTTTATTACAATTGCCTTAAACAACTAAAGTTACAGCATGGCTTAAGAACATACTTGCAAATGCAACAATGGAAATGAAATGTTTTAAATCCCCTCGACTGGCAACCTTTGCAACCTTTGTGGTGTGTGGTTGCAGGAAATTGGAAACCAACTGCTCCATGTTCTGCAAAGAATGTATTGTGAAAATGCTGATATACCTAACGTTGCCGAGGACGATATTCTTAAAGATACTGACGAAGAAATTATTGGAAATAATTTAACTGAATCCAGGCGAATTGCCTGGAGATTGGCTAGTTTCCACCTTCATTCCTCTTCCTAAGAAAACAAATGCTACCAGATGCTCTGATTACAGAATTATAAGCTTAATGAGCCATGCGCTGAAAATCCTTCTCAGTATCATTCACTCTCGAATATATAGAAAACTTGAAGAAAACGTTAGCAATGTTCACTTTGGCTTTAGAAATGGACTTGGAACACGAGAAGCTCTATTTTCTCTTCAAATTTTGATACAAAGAGCTCGGGACGTAAACTGCAATGTCTATGCATGTTTTATCGATTTCGAGAAAGCATTCGACAAAGTGCAACATCACAAACTGCTTCAAATATTAAATGAATCTGGTATCGATGACAAGGATTTACGCCTTATTAGAAACCTTTACTCACAGCAAAGGGCGACTGTACGTGTAGGCAACGAAACATCACAAGAATTTACAATAAAACGGGGAGTTCGTCAGGGCTGTATTTTATCGCCGACGTTATTCAATACGTACTAGGAAATGCTGTTCAGGGAAGCTATCAGTGGAATGAGAGAGGGCATAAAAATTAATGGTGAAAGCATTAATAACTTAAGATATGCAGACGACACAGTTCTGTTGGCCGATAATGCAGACGATCTGCAAACACTAATAGACCGCGTAGTAGAAGCCTGTGAAAGATACGGCATGAAATTAAACTCTAAAAAGACAAAAATCCTTATAGTAAGCAAAAATGACGAAATACACTACCAATTTAGAGCAAATAATCAAACTTTGGAAACTGTTGACAAAGTTACGTATCTAGGATGCAGTCTGAACAGAGAATGGGACCACTCACAGGAGATTAGATGCCGCATAGAGAAGGCGAGAGCTGTCTTCAACCGCCTCAGAAAGATCTTGTGCAATATGCACCTGAATATTGATATAAGAACACGAGTCTTGAGATGTTATGTATTTTCAACTCTTCTATATGGAGTGGAAGCCTGGACTTTGACAGAAACAACATCTAAACGACTGGAAGCCTTCGAAATGTGGTGTTACCGCCGCATGCTCAGAATTTCATACATTCATCATGTCACAAATAACACCGTGATGCAACGTATGAAATAAGACCCAGAAATTATGCGTAATGTGAAAATCAGAAAGATATCATACTTAGGGCATGTAATGCGCAATGAGAAATACCAACTAATTCAGTTAATTTTGCAAGGTAAGATAGAGGGTAAAAGAACTCAGGGTCGCCGACGAACATCATGGCTGAGGAATATCAGACAATGGACAGGAATGACGACGGTACATTTATTTAGAACAGCTGTCAATAAGGTCATATGGGCCAATGTGATTGCCAACATCCACAGAGGATAGGCACCAACAGAAGAAGAAGAAGCTTTTGAATGAAAATAATTTAAAAAAAAGGAATAAAATAATGTGTTAGTTTTTGAAAAATGGCTTTTTTGACTTCATGAGATGCCATTTCGAAAGAAAACTTTCCTGTAGACATTTGGCTACGAAAAATATAGTTTTCGAGTAAAATTCAAAAAATTGAGCAATAGCTCGGTACCTCTCTTATCTCCGTTATGGGGAACCTTAGGAAAAAATTTTATGAAACATGGGTTATTTTAACGCCTTCTGTACACAGCAGAGGCTTTGACATAAACTTAAAGGACACCCTGTATATATCTCCTATGTCAACAACACGGTATAACTCGATTGAAAATTTTGTTTATTTTCGACTCTACCTCTTCTTGATTGCAAAGCGTTATTTCCAGGTTTTTATCCTTAATTCTGTCGTATAAAGGTTTATTTGTGGGTACATATGATACAAATTATAATAATATCAAACTTAACAAAACTAGAAGGAAAAAGGAAAACCTCTTTAGAGAATCTGGCTGATATTGTTTTTAAAATAAATAAAAAATAGTCGCATCAGTGTGTTAATTTTATCAAAAGAGGCAAACGCAAACCTCTGGTTAACACTAATTCTCGCAAAAATTCACTTATAGCATCAGTCAAAGTCACAGGAATACTAGCAATTTTAAAAAATGAATATAATTTGGTTGAGAAAGCTGGCACAAGGCATAAACAAAATATTTTAACACTATAAATATACGATTATAGTAGTATTTTTAAACACTTACCCTTAAAATTTGGAGTTTGATTAAAACTGAAGAAGTTGTGGCATCTGTAATTAAAAATAGATATATTTAATTAACGAAAAAAAGAAACCAACATATATTGTTGTTTCGTTGTGTGATATTTAAAAAAATAATAACAAGAATGTAAAATTGATAAAAACATTTAAATATTTCTCAACCAATTTTTTTAAAGATCTCTAATTTTGATCTGTTATATAGGGATCTTCGTCTACTACACCGGACCGCGCCATGACCGCCACCGAAGGATACGAAGCCGGTCACTGGCATATCACATTCCTTAAACGTGCACTAATATCAAAAAAGTACGCTGACCAAATAGTTGATTATTGGTTAATTCAGGTTAGCTCTTTTTAAAGTCTATTGTTATGCTGATATTTCACACTAAAACATCACAATTAAGTGATAAGCCGATTGAAGGCTAATAAACGCGATGGCGAGTAAAAATGCCAAGCTAACGCTACACCTAAAAGTAAGAGTGGGTTATTTAGGGCGCCACTGCATCTATACCTAGGTTGAACGCAGAGATATTCCGCGATGTCGTTAGGACCTTTCAACTGTACTCATGGATAAGCAAGTACACAAAAAAACATATCTACGCAAGTAAGCATGTGGGTTAAATTAAACTCGTAAATAAATAATAATAGGAATCTTTAACTGAATAGCTATTATGTAGCAATAGCGTAAAGCTATATATATATATATATATATATATATATATATATATATATATATATATATATATATATATATTATAATCAAAATCATGATCAAATAATTAAACAATTTTACAAAATATACTTTTCCAAAAAAAAGTTCCGAGTTCAAAAAAAAGGTAAATGAATTGAAGTGAACGAAGGTAAAAAAAATCAATAATAAGAATAAATTATACTATGTTATAAAAAAGAGATCATATAAAATTTAACATATAACAAACTCTAGTACCTACTGGCGCTAAAACTTAACGCAAACCCTATATATACCATGATCATGAAATGCCAGAAAATTGCGCAACGCCTTACAACCCAATATAAAATTTAATAATAGACTAATGCAGACAATTTAGGTATCAATGTGACTTAAAACAGCATACCATGGCCAGATTCAAATTAGACATTCAACACACTAGGTAAAAATAAAGGGATCTTACGCTATGTTGTTATTGGGGTTGTTGAAACGTACATACTACATACATACTCCGTTTCGTTACTACCCTGGGTGGGTTTTCGCCGACTTTACGACATGCCTCCATTCATTTCGATCTCCCGCAACCTCCATCCAGTGTTCGGTGCCCATAGTTTTGAGATCTTTTGTTATATTATCTCTTCACCGGAGTCGGGGTCGTCCCAGTGGCCTTCTCCCAGTCGGTGCTTCCTCCCAAGCTAGTCTTATTATTCTGTCGTCAGGAAGCCTTCTGATATGTCCTGCCCACTGGAGTCTTCTGGCCTTTATTTCTTTTACTACATCTGTATCTGGGAATAATTCTTTTAGTTCCTTGTTAGTTCTTGTTCTATATTTTCCTGTCGTTTCATTTATCGTTAGTCCCGAGATTTTCCTCAAGATTTTTCTTTCAAAGACTCGTAGTCTCTCTTCGTTCGCTACCTTTGGCGTCCATGTTTCGCAACCATATATAACTATCGATCTTATAACTATTTTGTATAGGTCCATCTTTGTTCGTCTTGCAAGGTGTTTCGATTTCATCAGATCTTGCAGTGCGTACAGGCATCTATTTTCTGCTTGTATTCTATTGTTTATTTCCTGTGATCCGTTGTTATCTTCGCATAGTGTTGTTCCTAGGTATTTAAATTCTTTGACTCGTTCAAAGTTCTATTCATCGATGGTGATGTTTTGATTTAATATGTCTCTGTTTCGGCGATTCCGACTCATGAACATGTATTTAGTTTTGTCTTCGTTGATTTGAAGTCCCATTTTCTTTGCTTCCTTTCGAACCGTATTAGAGTTTCTTTCATTTTTATTCTACTACTACCAATCATGTCGACATCATCTGCAAATGCCAACAGTAGATTTGATCCATCTTGATGAAATATAGATGTCGGGGCTTCAATTTTCGAATTTCTGATTATATATTCCAGTGCTATGTTAAAAAGTTGTGGTGAGAGCGCATCTCCCTGCTTAAGACCGTTGTTTATTTCAAACATTTCAGAGTAAGACTGTCCCACTTTCACTTTGCACTTCAACCCCTCCATACACATCCTTATTAGGCTGACCAGATTTTTGGGAAAGCCAAGCTCCTGCATTGCTATCCATAGTCTCGTTCTGCAGACTCTATCAAATGCCTGTTTAAAATCGATAAATATATGTTGAAACGTACAGAACTGCCAAAATCCCTATCTCGAGTTTTATCCTGATAAAAATAACTCGCTAAACAGGCAAAAAATAAAGTAACCAATAAACTATACTCAATTATCAAGATGGTTTAACATGTTTTACAACCCAAAATTCCAAAGAATTGAAAATATAAATTGAGATGTAAATCTACAGCTCCTTTCGTCGTTTCAAACAGGAAAAGTGAGAGTCAACGCAAAATGGCCTCCATTTAATATTAAAGATCCATATTTGCGCACCACGCTTCTTCGTTGAAAAGTCAAAAAAAAATTTAAGAGGTGACACGTTTGACGGAAATGACTGTTCAAACATGACCCTGAGCAACAACAGTCGGCTGAAATAAATTTGTGCAATAAACCAATTCATTAATCATTGAATTTTCAGCAAAAGATAAAATAAGTAACCCAACAATTATTTTTAAATTAACGAAATACATTTCAAGAGATAAATTTTCTGACAGTTTAGGGACACCGTAGACTAGATACAACACTTTCAAAAGAACTACTGTCAAATTCAACAGTGATGGAATAGACGTAAAAACCTAACCTGAAAATAATATAAACAAAATCTAGGGAATTATTGAAAATGGTTTAGATGCTCCATCTTCCCTGGTATCTTTTTTCCATCTCCTTAATATCTTGGTGAAATCGTTCACCTTGCTCTTCACTCACATCTCCTAAATTTTCTGGAAAGTAGTCGAGGTGGGAATGAAGAAAATGTACTTTTAAACTCATTAGGCAACCTAAAGCTTGAAATGCTTTTAACATTCTTTTGACGATTTGTCTGTAGTTAGGGTCTTTGTTATTGCCTAAAAATTTCTCTATGACCTCTTTAAAGGCAATCCACCCTTCTCTTTGAGGATCCGTCATGGTTGTGATGAATTGTGGATCAGCGATAAGCCGTCTAATATCTGGTCCAACGAAAACACCTTCCTTCAACTTTGCCTCCGAGAGGCTTGGAAACTTTGATATTAAGTATTTGAAGCAATTTCCATCTCTTGGAAGTGACTTTACAAATTGCTTCATCAATCCCAACTTTATGTGAAGCGGTGGTAGAAGAACTTTATGAGGAGACACCAAAGTTTCATGCAGGACGTTCTTTTCGCCAACGTTAAGCTCCCTCGGAGGCCAACACTTTTTGGTCCAGTGATTTGCTCGGTCTCTACTATCCCATAGACACAAAAAGCAAGGAAACTTGGTAAACCCAGATTGTTGTCCGAGCAACATGCCCAAGATTTTTAAATCACCGCACACTTGCCAACCGTGGTATTTATATTTTAATTTGCAAAGAACCAGTTCCAGGTTCTTGTAGGTTTCCTTGAGGTGTACGGAATGACCGACAGGAATGGAAGCATAGAAACCGCCATTGTGAAGCAGAACTGCTTTAAGGCTTCTTTTTGAAGAATCTATGAAAATACGCCACTGTGCTGGGTCGTATGAGATCTTTAACGTATCCATCAAACCTTCAATATTGGTACAATAAACCAACTCGTCCTCTTGGGCAAAGTAGGAAGTGAACTGCTTCTCACGATATCTAAACCAGGAGGAAGACACTCCCGGCAAAAATAAGTTCCTGCTTTTGAGCCTTGATCCAAGCAACTCAGCAGCGTTTTTGGGAAGATTCAAGTCTTACCAAATCATTCAAATCATTTAGCTCGCCCTGGGAAAACAATTTCGGACTGCTGTCATCTTCAAATTCAAAACCTGACTTGTCATCGGGTTCAGGTACAGCACCATTTCCGTCAGAACTTGGAATCTCTTCCAAGGTAGCAGGTGCCTTGGGCACTGGTATTTCGGTCCCATGGGGTATGAAATTGACTGCTTCCGTTTTGAATTATACCCTTTCACATTACACGAACAAAAGTAACAATCATCACTATGGTGCTTTTGCTCGCGCCATACTATAGGAATCGCATATCGGAAAGCGGTTCTTGCCCTTAAACCAATTTCGAAGATCTTCAACACATCCTTTGCAGAGGTGCCCAAACTTTATCCTGATCTCCAAGTTTTAAGCCAAAATACCCGATGTATACTTTTTTTTACAAAGTCCGTAATATTAAGTTGTTGCTTTAATACCATATATTCGCCACAAATATAATAGAAACTGTGAGACGAATTCACATACTTCCGCACAGACGACATTGCACTAAATTGAACCAAGATCTATAAAACAATGAAGAGTTAACACGTAATTGTACCGCGCCACTTTCTACACTATCGGAACGCGCACGTTCAGGTTACAAAATGTTTATGTTTGTTAACTTAGCTCACACAGGGCGTTCTTTATTTAGAAAGTAATGATAGTTATGGCCTGTATACATTTAAAAACAGTAATCAAAATAAAATTGTCCCTATTTATTTATGACTTCAAGTTAGCCCAAAAAACATTTTTTTTATAATAAAATTTTGCGTTTTGCAAAATAACCTGACGTTCTGGAATTTTTGAGTATTTTTTTAGTTTTCAGAACACCTAAATACATAGAAATCAGTTGAAAACATCCAGACAGCATTTTTGTTGCAGACCTGTGTAATCAAATGTAATTGTAGTGTAAGAATGTAGGCAAAATTCAGAAAGATAAAAATAACCGAGCTGGGAACGAAATTATTAGGAAAATAGAACCACGGGGTTCGTAGTATAACCAACTAAAAAAATGCAACTTAACCCACAAATGGTATTGTATTCGCCCATATCGTAAGTATTTGCACCAAAAAAGTAAAATTAATCGAATTAGCTATAGTAAATTTAAACTGATATTTGAACCGTGACACTATTAAAAAGAAAAAGTATAACTGGATTACTTAGAACTATGGTGAATCTCTAGTGAACTTTAGTAGTTTTATATTTATGAAACGAGGATATACAATTTCCTAGAAATATATAAATCTTAGAAATATTTTTTGATATCTGTATTAGGGCTCTGAGCAAATAATTTAAGAATAGCAACGGTATACAAGAGACCATCGCCTGCTAATGTCGCGTGTCGTACACAGACATTATTTTACTTGCAAAAATTTCTCAAGATTGCCCTTCAAGGCTGGTTATGGCACGGCCCGATGTTGTGAGCGGAGACCTTAAGATAAAAATCAACATGATACAATTAACGTTAAGAACTGTGATTTATTGACAAAGCCTAAAATATTTAATCTTCTTTTTAGGAATATTTTATGGTAAAATAATACGAAATAATTTATCACAGAATTTCAGCTTCATATTATGGCGAATAAAATACGTGTACTATGCATGTATTCCTACATATGCATAAATAACACCGACTAAACTTTATCCTGAGGGGATTTTCACTGCATTTAGTTAATTAAAATAGATAACGAAGTTTCTGGGTTGTTAAGATAATTAGGTATATAAACAGAAATAAATATCAATATAATAAGAAAGATAGTTAACGTCATGATTTACCGAATTATCTACACTAACCACCTCTATTTTCTTGACAATTTTTAAAGGAAAAACACAGTTATTGCCGGTCATCCTTAAAAAATAAATATATGGTATCACGGATTTATTTGTACAACTTGTTAAGATTTACAATCTCGTAATTATTTTGATGTTTGACAGTTTGACGACGTGAGTCGATTTAATTTGAAAGCATTATCATTCCACGGTTACTTCACATGTTATATCCATGTAGTGTATATACTGAAACTTCGTTAAATGGCCTAACCAGGGTGCGAATTGGATTAAAAATTCATTCAGTTGTTTTCGAGATTAGCCCAGACAGGCTACTCTGTGAAGATGTAAAATTACATAAAATATTCGATATATACTTACATTATAAGAAGGAAATGCATTAAATTTTAGGTAAATATGTTGGAAGTAAATTTCATAAACGTTTATTAAATACATTTAATGTAATGCATTACATTTAATAATTTACATAAATCTACATTAATGTATTCCATTAAATCTAATGTAATCATACATTAAATTTAATAAACAAAAAAAAAAACACTGCAAAATCATCAAAATGAAATACGGCAATATTGGGGGATACACGACTAAAATACTGTAGTCTGTAAATCAGTAGGGCTGTCAACTTCCTTTAGCTGCTCTGAACTTTTATTTACCCATTTTTAAATTGAAATTGCTCTAAACAAAAATTCTTGCAAGAACATTGCATGGCAAACATGAAAAATCAAGTGTTCACATTTAAAATAAATAAAAGTTAATCTTTCCCCGCGTTGGCTCCGTTTCAAATGGGCAATGTGCCAGCCCATTAAGGGTAAAACCTGATAATCGAATTGATACCACTGGGAATTTCGACTTTTAACTCATATATTATAATTAGTAAACTTTTAAAAGGATATTAATAACTACAGAATCTCAAGGAATTAATTTCTTCAACTATATTTTTTGCAAGCCTGCGCTTAAATTATCTCCGTCTCGAAAACATACTCGCAAGTAAAATTTAAAAAAAAAATCACCTTTCATAACGTTTAGCTCCGAAAAAGATAAAACTACTTTCAGGGATAGACAAATAACTACATTTTTCTACCACGAGCATTCTACTTATCCTAATTTTTTATCTTTAATTTTCTTACACTTGCATGATTTAGTGACAATATACAAACAAATTACAATTTTATAAGCAAGGCAAAAGAACTCAATTAAAAAGCCTAACTTCCATGACAACTAAACCGGATTTAGAACTTAACTCCCAGACTCACTTTAAGACTAAGGGCGAGCGCTCATGTGTTAGACAAAAACAAGACATAGACGCGACAGAGACTTGAAACAAATATGTTCTGTGACTTGCATGCCAGACATCTCTGTCTGTTGAAAATGGCTTGCGGTAAAACAAACAGATACAAACCAGCCAATTTCGTATTTTAATGAGCACGGATCGTTTGGTGTGTGAAAAATATTATGAGTTTTTTGGTTGAAATGGCAACTGCCACTTCAATCACCGCGTTAGTTCAAATAATTGGACAGTATCCGATATTGTTTGATCACAATAAAAGGAATTATTCAAATAGAAATGCACAGGATAAAGCATGGGCAGCAATTTTCAAAAAAGTAAACATATCAGGTAAATTAAAATTTTTATTAGTTTACACATTATATAAATTTTGATATTGTATGGGAAATCTTTGTCAATATTCACATAAGCGATTCGTAGTATACACCTTGGTCGTTGTATATGTGTATATTGTTGTATTGGCGCTCTATTTTGTATCCTTGGTATTATCAGTTTTTATGAACATGGATAAAATTATAAAACACATATGACCTGAATTTTGTAACTATTCTTTTAACTTTGCAATTTATAGAGTTTGCAGGATTCCAAATTTAGAACATACCATTCCAAATGCACATTCCACTGTTTTTCTTACTTTATATATTCAATAAATTCGTTTCTTCCATTTGCCAATTAACTGCGAGCATAGGGTTTCATTAATTTCTTTTTTGATAGATAAAGCCTAGTGGGACCGGATTTAATAGTTACATTCATTGCAATCTAGAGCTTTACAAAAAGAACTTTCTTTTAGGGCTGTACCATCACTGTTTCTACCATATTCTCATATATCTACTGTCAAAAAAAAATCTGTCGACATCCACAACAACCAATAATACTTTTGACAAAAATCCTATATGATTATGGAAGACTGAACCTGAGTCTTATAGTGCTTTTATTTTTATGTGTTCCGTCCAAACTGCCTACGCAAAATTCATAAAATCGCTCAAATACAGCTATCCGTTTTTGCCTAGTTGGAAATGGTATATATTGTGTTTGCAAAGCTTTCCATAAGGCTCTCGATATTTCACTAAGAATATTTCGAATTGATATGTGTTCTTTCAAAATATAATAAGAAAGTGCTTTAAATATATCGCTAGTAGCATAGTATCTGAAAAGAAGGTTTTGTATTACATACATGTTCTGATTTTGACAATAACATATTATTACGTACAATGATTTTTCATAGTGGAGTGTATTGTATATTTAAATTAAAAAAAAAACTATATGAAAGGTTTTGTGACGTTTATATTTAGACATAAGCGTAGTAGAGTTAGTTGAATAGTTGTACTCGAATAGTCAAGATTAAGAAGTAGTAATAAAACTGTGTTTTAGCTGTATTGACAAGTAGCTAATATAATTATTGGAAGTCCTAGTGAAAGGTGTTGTATTTTATTCTGCGAACACAGTGAACGATTTTAAAGAGATAAATTCGTAACAATATGTACCAATATGACATTTATCAAACAGGTTTTTCTTTGTATATACGTATGTATTATGAATTGTTTTATTTATTTTACAGTAAACACCTGCACATTTAAGAGAAATTCTGCAATCGCGATCTGCAGCCAAAGTAAAAAAAAATCATATTATCTTAGCAGACTATTTACACTTTTTAGACAACTTTACAAATTCTAGACCACCTAAAGGATAGGCTCTAATAAATTCTCTGGGGACTGATAATAAATCAGAAAATAATGATTTTGATAAAAATAGATCAGACTCGGAAAGATCAGAAAGCCTACAAGACACAGAAGCAACAAAAAGTGTCAAAAAACCAGCGGCAGTTAACTGAGTCCGACTTGCAAATGAATATCAAGAGGAAGGGGAGCCCTACACAAAAAAGCCTATAAAAGGTAAATAAATCTATTTTGAAACCAGGAAAAGGAATTTGACAACCAACAATCAACAACGTAATAAGACCGATTATGACACAGCCTTACTTTTAAGTGTATTGCCCAATGTAAAAGAAATGAAACGAGTGCAAAAATTATATTTTCGAATTCGAGTTCTAAAACTTGGGGAGATTTTACCTGATACCAGATTAATGCAATGCAATCTCGCCAATGCCACAGCAACAATTACGTAAACTCTGTTTTTTCACCATCTTTCCAGAATTCATCTTCCCATAGCACTACTACCTACATTTCATCTCCCCAAGAATATGTAAATCCACCTAGATAGGATTCCTGATTAAGTCCGTTTAACCAAATACCACCAAAGCATGAAAACTGTCAAATAGATCATTTTCCCCGGGAAAGCCGGCCAGATGTAAATTTCATGTATTATTCCAAATGTGTTAAAATTGTTATTCCTATTTGTTTGAAATTTAGTAAATAGGTTTTATTATTTTTAATATATAAATAATTTTCCTACATATATTCCTATACTTATTAATGTAACATACACACAAATTACCTTAAAGTAATTAGTAATTTTTCCTCGGTACAGATTGGAGACCTAAACTTAGTATGCTGTTTCAAAATGTAAGGTCTAATCTGATTTATAAGGAAAAAAAATGCTTTTTGGGTTCGATAAAATGAATGGAAATTGTAAGGATTTATTTCCAATTCCTTAATTACTTCAAATGTACCTCTTTTGTTGTGTCTTCGTTTCCACATAGAGTGAACCCAATACCTTCTATTTCTGTTATTAATATCTGCAACTTGTAATAAAACAAGCGCATTTTCATCATGCCATGACTGCTACTGACAAATTAAGGAGAAATAATAAAATTTTTATGTTAACGTTTGTGTGTCCCTTTGACATGTGATAAAATATTTTATACTTGTCTATTTTATTTCTGTATCCAGTATTTGTCGCGTCTAAATCTTGTTGTTTGACAGATAGGCGCTCAGCCATAGATCCGTCCAGGTAACTTGGAAGTTCCTTCTACTTGGTCAGTTTGGTATTTTACCAAATCAAAGCCAAAGGAGTTATTTTATTTAGTAATATGAGCAAAAATTATATTTCTGGGTCTCAGCCTTTTTTTAAATCATGCATGTTCTATATTATTATAAGAATATTCTGGACTTTCTTCAGGTGATGTGAACTCTAATTAAAAAAAAAAAAAAGTAAATGAATACAACATTAATATCCGAGTGGCGTTCGTTGATTATGAAAAGGTTTTCGACTCAGTGAAGATGTGGGGGAGGGGGTAACATTTAGAAGAACTATTTAATAGACGACAATAAGTTATGTTTTTATATATCTGTTGCAAATATTAAAAAAACAATTTGAATGCCGTTATATGAGCAAAATATCAAATATATAAATGGTAAACGTGTAGGTAGGTGACATTATGGACCCAAAAATTGTCAACTTCGTGTCATAGTATTTAAAATGAAAAATC
Source organism: Diaprepes abbreviatus (assembly GCA_034092305.1). Taxonomy (NCBI): domain Eukaryota; kingdom Metazoa; phylum Arthropoda; class Insecta; order Coleoptera; family Curculionidae; genus Diaprepes; species Diaprepes abbreviatus. The sequence continues at coordinate 12,755,903 of JASJET010000139.1, forward strand.
GAAAGCATTGCTAATCGGTTAAAAATTATCGTGATCAAGTTAACCTGAATTTGTACAATTTATATAATACACTGCCAAGTATGGTCAGATGAAGCAAAAAATGTATGAAATTTCTAGCAATTTAAATTACTCTAGGCTAAGCATTAGAACTTTTGGTAAATTATTATTACATCTTGTTAATTCTACACTAGGTTATCAAAATATTTATCTTTAACAATGTATTCCATGTGGAAAAAGATAAATAGCTGCATTAAGGTAAGTAAAAAAATAACTAAACTTAGTTATCCAATCTCTACAGTTGTGCTTAGACACAACTGAATCAGTTGACAATTGATAGTGCGCATTTACATATAGTCTAGTTATAAGCCTGCAGGGTTAACAATTTATATATTGTATTGTGTTAGCCATTACTGGATAGAAATCCATTATATAATAGTTAAATAATACAAAGTATTATAATGTCCACTATATTACATTAACCATAACAATTGTTTCAACACTTCTTCAGGTGGTAGACAAGAACTAAACAAAATAAAAACTACTCTAAATCTAAATTTAAAAAAGTATTTACCTATGTCACCCAAATTTACAAGCTTATAAAATGTTGGACAAACAAAAATTATTATTATTTTTATTACTTCAGGTTATTGTAATTGCATAGTTAATAATGGGGAATGATTTAAATCCAATTGGTCATTTAATAAAATGTTTAGTTTTTTATGTTTGTTGATTTCCAGGCATTCTAATAGATTTAATTTTAGCTATTTATTTTCCAAATATAAAATATCAAAATTATCATTAAAAGTGTGTTGTTCATTGTTTAAATTTAAAGCGTAGTGAGAATTGGTGTGCTTTTTTAAATAACTTGTTTTATATTCTTTTATTCTTTTCATAAAGCTTCTGCCCGTTTGTCCCATATAACATAAAAAGTAAACATTTTATAAAATGAACAATTGGATTTACATACCTTTTTGAATTTAGATTTAGAGTAGTTTTTACTTTGTTTAGTTGTTATCTACCATCTGAAGAAGACACTGTGTATTGAAACAATTGTTATGGTTAATGTAATATGGTGGAAATTATAATACGTTCAATTTATATATGTTAGTATTGACGTAATATGTCCAATTCTTAGTGTACATAAAAAAATAGGCTGTGCCTGCTTAGCCAAAATTAAATAACTAATAGTTAGTGTATTAAAAAAAAATCTAGCTAATAAATAAGCTTCTTAACAATTTTGAACTTTTGACTTTTACCATGCACATACCCCTTAAGGCAGGTTGGATAAGTAAAAGCTCGTTAGGTCGTCAAGGAGCAATAAAATTCATCGTGCAGTAAATTGTATATATATAACAATAAATAAAACGCTTGCAATTTAAATCGCATCAGACTAAGAAACAAACGTAAATAAACCCTTCTAATGAAAAAAAAGAACTAATTTGAATTTATGGTGTAGACAATATAAGTTCGTCAGTTTTATTCCGTTAAACTGATAACTACAGCAATAAATTATGTTTGTGTTTGGAATGGTGTAATCGAATTATCATCTCTCATAATTTAATTGTTTATGAAACACGGCGGTTTGTATTTCTCGAGATTAGAGTTTGCAGAGAATACAGTTGTGGTGGGTTTTGCTGTAGATAAAAATTATGAAAGTGGTTATTGATTTTGACGTTTTGAATACTAAGAAGGGGTGAAAATTTACAAAGTCGGTAGACCTAAACTTATAAAGAATATAATATTTAATTATATTGTAATAATAAAATTATTTGGATAAATGATGTTATTTTTATATGCCCTATAGGCCGTCGAAAGATAACCCACGTTTTCTGAGTCATCCTATATATCCTAATTTCTTGCTACACCAAAAATCTCTAAATAATACTTCTTAGTATAAAATTCTAGTTCTAATCTATAAAAATACTGATGGAATTATTACGTAAATAATTCAAGACAGTTAAATTAAATGTTCTATGCTTCATAAGTTTAATTCTATCGTATTTGCAAAGTTTAAATAAATAAAAAAATGTATGTTACATTTAAAATATCAAACGGACTTGAAAATTATGTGAAAAAAATTAACAAGGGTACAGCACCCCCGGTGCACCTTACACGTAATAAAAAAATAAACCAAAACATGATTGTATTTACGAACGGAACAAAAGTTATTTTGAGAAAACTACATTTCACACCCCATGAAGACGAATATCTCGGCATGGGGATGTTTTAAGGAAAAAAATTACATACGCCACAAAGAGCCCATCTTTTCTGAATCACCTTTTATATAAAGATGACGGGCAATTTGTACTATGACACAAAAACATCAATTTAATTCCGCGATACGAATGTCTACGGTAAAAAAGTAGGTCTTTTGCGAAGGCACTTTCTAATTCCCATTTACCATTATTTAATTGTTTGGATTTTCACAGATTTGAGTTTGTAATCTAAAATATTGTAGTTTATGTTATCATAAGAAACCCTATTATACAAAGATGAACGATAAACTGTAAAAACATAAAACATTATGTAAAGCCGCTATCGAACTGGCCGTTAATGTTGGTAGACGGTAAATTATACCGTGCAAACTACGGTTTATTTAAATTTATACATAAATATTTATCATAATAATATATATCAATTTAATTACATAAAATCGGATATATATTGGTAAATTAGATTTATGTCTGCAATAGAGGAGTCGAATTGTTATATTACCATAATTTAATTGTTTATGAAACGCCGCAACTTTATGTCATAAGATTTAAATTTATAATATTAAATACTGTTAAGGAGGCTTCGGTCTGATAGGATGATAGATAAATTTAAAAAGCGGTACATCTCTTGGTATGCTAGTTTTTAATTTTGGTTGCTGGGTAGGATAATACTTCGTAAATAACAATTAATGTCTTTATGATACACCCCAATTAGTATTTCTATCGATTAGAGGATTTAATGAAACATAAGATATATGATAAATTAAAATACTGATTATAATACGTATAAAGTTTAAAAAATTTAGTGGTAGAAGTAAGCTCAATTTTTTAAATGGGGAATGATGCTAAACAAACCTAGGATAAAAATTTAACATCTGTGACCAATTCTGAATACTTTGTGACGCGTAAGTTGCTATAGCATAAATTAGACAAGATGCAATAGTATCTTACTCCTACAAAGAAACCCAATATGAACCAACTCTAATACATAATTTATTTAAAAATTTTAACAGATGTGGAAATGAAAAGGTATATTTTTAGATACTTCAAATATTTTTCTTTATATTAGATATCCAGGAGTGGATTTCCCTTTTTAAACTTGAATAACTTGGCAATAGTGTAACGTAGCAGGGTCGGGTTAGCGTCGTTCGATAGTTGATCGAAGCGGATTATTTAGTAAAAATGGAGCGTTGGTCAGGTGTTCATCGTGCGCTCATTATTGAGGTATACTTCAAGAGCAACGACTCATACACAATCGCGAGGCGAAGTTTTAATGCTCACTTCAATATAAGGTGTGTGGAGGACGCACCAAGAAAACATATGATCAAATCATGGGTAAGAAGGTTTAGAGAAACATCGTCAGTTGTAAATTCGCTTTGGAGACCTGGACTGGCCAGTTGGGTCTCCCGATCTAACATCATTGGGTTTTTTTTTTGGGGGGATACCTCAAAAGTAAAGTTTATGTTAATACACCTTGCAAAACAAAAAATACGGGAAGAAATTAATGGAATTCCACCTCTAGGATGTGTTCAGCAGTTTTTAACTACATGAAGACGGCATTGCAAGAATTTCTGGACAGAAATGGAAGGCACTTCAACAATATTGTTTTTAAAACATAAAATCCGCCTATATTGTGTGTTTTTGCATTAATAAATTAATTTTAAAACTTCAAGCAAATTTTTTATAAGCCTTTTAAAAGGAAAATCCATTCCTGGCCACCTGGTAAAAGAAATTCTGCATTTATTTCAATAAAATGAACGGTTTTCGTGTAACCAGCCTAAAACGGAATATAGTCTTCCTTTATTTTTTTTTTCTTCCCAAAGAACAATTATTGACAAAAAATTGTGAAAGCCACATTCCTGAACAAAATAAAATTTAAAGAAGAGCATGCAATTCTATGAAGGTAAGAAGATGTAATCAAGTACGTGGAGGTTACATTGAACACTTTTCCAAATAATAATTACGATTTTTTCACTTAATGTAGACTAAATTTAATTTGAAAATGTTTTTTTTTCTACTACTTGCATATTTTAAGCTATGAAAAACCCTTCCAAAGGTTTTAAAACTCAGCACAGTTCGAGTTGGAAATCTTTTAATATAAAGTCTTTGTTCACCTAGAAATGCATAATGTTTTCCATAAACTAAATACATGAAACAAATCGTAAAAAGTATACTCTGTTTATACTGATTGTTTCCAAAATCGATTTATGTCGAAAAATCATCTTTATTTTATCGAGAAAAAACTATTTTAAAGTGAAATATTCCGAGGTTTTTATTTGTAAGATCCAAAATAAGATTACCTATTCAAAAAAAAAAAAAAAAAAGAAATTAAATAATGACCCCGGAATGACCTTAAAAGTTGACTTCAAGGTTAATATCAAGGTCGCCATCTGAAGTTTCCCTTCCATGACATGGTTTCAGCAAACTTATTTTCAAAGCGAAAAATTTCCGGTATCAATTTCGTCTTTAGATAGCACCTAATAACGTAACTAGATGTAAGTAGATAAAAGAATAAGTATTTATATTTCAAATGAGACCTCGCAGAGCGTTATGTCATTAGTAGAAGTCGAGATATGGTTTATAAATCAAGGGCACTTAGTGTATTTATAACTTTTTGCGATATTAATATTTTTAATGAACAACAAAAGATTTTATTTTGTAAATAGTAGCTACGTGTCACAGCACCCCCCGCGGGAGTAGTGAGGAAGGTTATTTTGAAGGCTAATACATTCCCCCGTAATAATTATCGTTTTTCGTTATTATTGTTTACGAAATCGATGTGATATAAGTTTTGTACTATTTTTGTCAACTGCTGCTACATACTAATAAGATTTGAACAAAATCTATGTAATAGTCTTACCGTTGTCTGACAAAATAAAAAACGCATTTTAATCCTTTTCAACCTTACAATAAAGAACTTCGAAAACTGCAGAAATTACTTTTTGGACAATCGTATGCACAATATGTGAAGCAAAAAATGAAGTTCGTATTGTGATTTTTCGCAGTGAAAATTACTTTTTAATGAGCAATAGTAAAATAGACGTCTTACCCATTGTTTCCCTGTTAAAATGCGAATATCGATAAATCAAGAAATCAGCTTCAGAAACTAAAATTGAGCTCATATCAAGAGATATCGATAAATTTATCAAATGGCAATTTACTCGTTTTCACCCTTTTGAAATGCAAATTTTCAAAAAACCTTTCTTTTCCCAAAATTTCATGATTATATCTTGAATAATTTGGGTTGTGCGTTGATACGAGGTGTGGCAATTAAGTTCCTGGAATTTGTTAATAAAAAACAAGCAAATAAGTTTCGGGCAAAATTTTATTATCGACCTTTACAATAGTCTCCCTCTAACTTTACACAACAATTCCAACGTTGCTCCCACGATTGGAAACAGCTTTGGTAATCCTCTGAAGTTAACCGTTCAGCACCACGGTTACAGCTTCTTTGACCTCCTCTAGGCCGCTCGAGGTACGACTTCATCTTGAGAAATAAAAAAAAAACAGCCGCAGGGGGCAATGTCGAGGTGGGTGCGGCAACGTTGGAATGCCTTTTTTCACTAAAAACTCTTGCACAATGAACGAGGAATGGGTCGACACGTTGTCGTGGTTAAGATTCAGCCGTTTTCGGCGAGTTCAGGTCGCACATGGAAAACACGTGCCCGCCGCCGCTCCAGGACGCCAATATGGAACTGCCAGTCACTGTCTAACCGGCAGGAATATATTCACGATGAATGATGCCGCGAATATCAAAAAAAAACGATCAACATTGCCTTCTGTCGCGACTTGGACATCCTCGCCTTCGTTGGCCGCTTTCCGTCTTTTCCACCCACTGCTGACTGTTTACGGGTCTCGGGATCATACTCAAATATCTAGATCTCACCTCCAGTGACTACCCGACTCATTCAGTCTCTGCCGTCGCTCCGAATGCGGGACAACAAATCCTTGCAGATCGATTTTCGCATTTGTTTCTATTCATGGGTGAGAACTTCTGGTACCGTCTTTGCGCAAATCTTTCGCATGTTCAAATTGTTGTGCAACCTCCTGCGAAAGGTTTCTTTGTTCATGTTTAAGTCATCAAACAACGCACGAATACTTAGCTGCCAGTCAGACAGGATCAGCGAGCGCAAACGGTCGACATTCGCTCGGCACGAGAGGTGACGGCAGTTCCTTCACGTGGATCGTCTTCTACCGATTCACGCTCCTCCTTGAACCGCTTCGCCCATTCAAACACGCGCGTTTTCGACATGCATTCGTCTCCATACGCCACCTGCAATTTTCGGAGGATTTCCGAGGGTATTTCGCTAGATTTCACAAGACGTTGCTTGTAATGTGAGTTACTCATTTTCACGACGCCACCAAACGTGTTATGGATTTCAACCTAGGACTGAAACTAATAGGAAGGTCCCCCTCTACACAGATGTTGCCAGTTCCAGAACTATAACTAAATTCCAAGAACTTAATTGCCACACCTCGTATATCAGTCAGGAAAACGTCGCTTATATTTAAACCGTAATCGATATTTAGTCACAATGTTGACAACTATCATATTTTTATATTTACAATTAAACTATTTATAACAAATTCCAAGACACCCTCGAAATTAGTATCAGTGGAAAAAAATACGTTGGAAACACTTTAGTAATCTAATGGACATCCATCGGATCTGGCTTACAGACTAACAGGATTTTCAAATTACAAAACGACCAAATTCAGGGACCAAAGTTTACTCTTTCGTTTTATGAACACTTTCACTTTATCAACATAAAGGGTGTTTTTTATAGAGGTATAGAACTTTTAAATGGAATAAAACAAAGATGAATTTTTTAAATTGATATGAAATTTACTTTATTCGAAAGATAACCTTCTGGCATTATAATTTAAATATGACTTCTGGCATATGACCGCCACGGCTGGCTCGGACGTAGTCTAATCTGGAGGTCCAATTTTCGATGACTTTTTCCAACATTTGTGGCCGTATATCGGCAATAACGCGGCGAATGTTGTCCTCCAAGTGATCAATCGTTTCGGGCTTATCGGTGTAGACTAGCGACTTCACATATCCCCACAGAAAATAGTCTAGCGGCGTTAAGTCGCACGATCTTGGAGGCCAATTCACGGGTCCGAAACGTGAAACTATGCGGTTACAAAACGTTTCCTTCAATAAATCAATTGTGGCACGAGCTGTGTGACATGTTGCGCCGTCTTGTTGAAACCACAGCTCCTGCACATCATGGTTGTTCAATTGATGAACGAAAAAGTCAGTAATCATGGCTCTATAGCGGTCACCATTGACTGTAACGTTCTGACCAGCATCGTTTTTAAAGAAGTACGGACCAATGATTCCACCAGCCCATAAAGCACACCAAACAGTCAGTTTTTCTGGATGTAACGGTGTCTCAACATACACTTGAGGATTATCATCACTCCAAATACGGCAGTTTTGTTTATTGACGTATCCATTCAAACAAAAGTGAGCTTCGTCACTAAACAAAATTCGTTTATGAAAATCGGGATCAACGGCAATCTTGTTTTGGGCCCATTCACCGAATCTACGCCTTGATAGGTGATCGTGTGGCTTCAATTCTTGCACGAGTTGGATTTTGTAAGCACGCAAACCAAGATCTTTCCGCAAAATCTTCCATAAAGTGAATGGACACATATCCAATTCCTGTGCACGATGGCGGATAGACTGATTCGGGTCTTCCTCTACGCTACGCTCTACAGCAGCAATGACTTCTTCTGTACGCACTGTACGACGTCTCTGTGGATGTGTATTATCATTTAGAGTAAACGTGGTGCGAAAACTTCCATAGTTAATCGAATTAATTGCTCTGATGGACGATTATGTTGACCGTAAAATGGACGTAGCGCGCGATACGTATTTCGAACAGAACCATGATTTTCAAAATAAATTTGCACAATTTGGAAGCGTTGTTCAGGCGTCAGTCTATTCATGTTGAAATGCCAAACCAAACATAAATCACTTGACAGCTGACAAAATGGCCGCCAGTTAAAAAGTATTTCCAACTTAAAAGTTTTATAACTCTATAAAAAACACCCTTTACTTGCAAAAATGTAGACAGAAAATCATTTTCAATGAAACTAGCAATATGGTATATGTATTATATAACAACAAAAGAAGCCAAACTTTATTAAAAATCTATATCTAGGGTATTGTAACAGTTTTGCACAATGAGAAATGTATGTATACTAAATGGACCAGAGATTCGTTTAATATAAATTTAAATCATTTCAAGAATGTACAAATATTTACAAAAAACAAATTCAGTACAACAAATGTGAATGAAGATATCAGTTCATGAAAATTTAGGCGGGAGTCAAGTTTTTAGGATTATAAGTATATACCAAACGTGAATTATATACATGTCAATTCATGAAAACTTAGGTGGGGGTAAAGTTTTTCAGATTATAAGTATGCAAATTTTCCCGAAAAATATTCTTTAAAATAAAAATAATAATATTAATTACTTATAGTTTTGAATAACGATGCAATTTAAACCCCTAACAAATTAATAAATCGTCATTTCAGACTTTTCATAATTTAATACATTTTATCATATTTAGTTACTAGCTCGAAAGGAGTAGTAGAATCAAATAACTATAATATTTTGTAAACATTAACCTTGAAGTGACGCCTTGCAAACTTTCAGATGTTTGCGTGCAGTTGCTTGTTTGTGGCGATCGAGTGAACACATAAGGTTCGATATTTTGTGAAAGATGGATAAAATTGAAGTTCGAGCGGTTATAAAGTACTTTGTTTTAAAGGGCTTAACTTCTACGAACATTAAAAATGAGTTAGATTCTACTTTAAAGGATTCTTCTCCTTCGTTTTCGACAGTAAAACAATGGGCTGCTTAATTTAACCATGGTCGTACATCATCAATTCAAGATTATGAGCGCTTGGGACGCACAAAAACCGCTACAAGTGACGAAATTGTCACAAAAATTCACGATGTCTCATATTTCATGGCCGCCAACTGAAAGTACGACAGCTTGCTGGTATAGCAAACATCTCGATAGATCGTGCCCACTACAGTTTACATAATCTTCTTAGCATGAAAAAGCTTTCTGCGCGATGGGTGCCGCGTTTGTTAACAGTCGACCAAAAAACACCTTCGAATGAACACTTCGCAAGAGTGTTTATAACTGCAGATGAAACATGGATTCACCATTACACGTCAGAGACAAAGCAGTAGTCTAAACAATGGGCGGGGGCAGGTGAAAGGGCGCCAAAAAAAAGCAAAATCGGTTCCGTCTGCAGGAAAAGTCATGTCAACAGTTTTTTGGGATTCACATGGCGTGGTGCTTGTAGACTATTTAGAACAAGGAAAGACATCACCGGGGAGTACCACATTTCACTACTGGACCGTTTGTAGCATGTGATTAAGGCTAAACGTCCACATCTTGCCAAAAAAAAGTGCTCTTTCATCAGGATAACGCGCCTGTACATAAATCTCTGGTTGTTGTTGCAAAACTCCATGACCTACGTTTCGAAGTGCTTCCACATGCGCCATATTCGCCGGATCTGACTTCCAGGGATTACTTTCTCTTCTCAAACTTGAAAAAATTACTCGCTGGACGAAAATTCCCCTCAAATAACGAGGTCAGAGCAGCGACAACCGCTTATTTTACAGAGTTGGATAAATCGCATTATACTACGGGTATTAAAATGTTAGAACATCATTGGTCTAAATGTATTGAAGTACAAGGGGACTATGTTGAAAAATAAATAACAACATTTTCCAAAATCTTTTGTTTTCTTTTAGGCCGAGAACTTATCGAATCATCCTCTTATATTTATTACCGGTAAATCCATCTCTTCGTAACTTGAGGGAATTTAATTAAAAAATGTATACTATTATTGATAGCCTTGTTAAATACGAGAATAAATAATTTAGCTACAGACCAAGAAAACAATTTTTTTTTTCAATTTCACAGAAAAAGGAAATTTTAGGTTTCCATTGATTCTTATTTTTGTTTTGTCCGGTTAAATTTTCAAATTGGGCTTCGGTGCGTCGAGGGCGTGACCACTATCGACCCGCGTCGACTTTGAGATGCCGGCCGGCTTCCGTTTCATTCAAGAATTGTGCCAGCAACCTCGAATTCTGGTGGCGGGTGTGGGGTCGAACAGTGAAGCTGTATTAAAGCTAGCTATTCTATCATAAAAATAAGGTATATAGCCATTCTTATATAAAAATGATAGTAAATAACCTAGTTTATGGGTCGTAAAATAAAAAGAGAAAGACAAATAATATAAAACCGTCTGTTTTATATAGTTTTTTATTCACTTTTAACGAACTAAAAGATTTTTGAATAAATAAATTATATATATATATATATATATATATATATATATATATATATATATATATATATATATATATATATATATATATATATTGTATAAATAAGTGCTCAGACTCATTTTTATTTGAGATAAAAAAAAAAAAGAGGAAATCAGATACGAAAAGGTGACATGAAGTATTTTAAAGGTTAATAAGCCAGTAAATTTCGTTTAGAATAGGATTAAATTAGATTTAAGTATAGGATAAGGTGTACTGTTTAATTTGTAGGGTACATAACCAGATAAAGTCTTAAGAAACAGACAATAAATCCCAAAATTATTGAATAAGTAAAATGATTGATAATTGTTACATTCTTAAAAAATATAACATATTTCTCTCTATAAAAACTAAAGTTTATTTAAAAACTATGTAAAAAGTATTGAAATAGTTAGAGGAACTGTTAATACAAACAAATATCTATTTTTAAATGAATAAAAAAAAAGTGCGGATGCTTTTAAAAAAGATAATAATAAAGTGTTACACATCGTCGTTGGTCCCAATGAAACAATCACTCATGAGACACAAAAGTTCGTGTAGTGGAAAAATTAGTACAAAACTCAGACAAAAACACCGTGAATAGTGATAAACAAACATTAATGTACAAAATATAAGAAGAATGTTTTAGTTTTAAGAATTATTAAAGAAATTATATAGAAATTAAAACCATAATTTATACAAAACTGTAGAATGTAGTATAGATTTAATTAGTTTAGAAGGTAGATTTAAGTTTATTTTAAGCAATTTTGGAACTAATATGTTTAGCAAATTTTGTTGAATATTAGGGTAACAAAATTTGAGTAAAAATTGTCATAAATTTCAATGTGCAAAGTGTTAATTTTTATCGAATTTTATATATAAATAATATGCCAAAGTGGCTTTTACATATATCAAAATGTCGAGAAAACTCTAGTTTATTTATTGTAAGCTCAATAATGCTCAATGGTCAGATTTAGGTCAATATATTAATAAAAACATGAAAATTCCAGTCAAAATTGGTAAAATTAAAAAGCCTTCATAAATTTCTATTTTTCAAGGTATTAAAATTTATCAAGTTGCCAGGTGTCATAAAATCTGACCAATCAGATTGCAGAAATTTCTTATCTTTTGGCCGAATATAAAAAGCCAAAGCGTAGGAATTTCGAGAGAGTTGAATTTATCAGTTTGCTGAAAGCACTGCGTTTCTCGAGTTCTCGAAAATGTACATAATCTCAAATTTTCAATTGTTTAAAAAAAGGAAACGGAAGTTTTCCTACGTCCCAAAAAACAAAAGTAAAATATTTTGTTTTTAAAAGAGGTTATGTGATTTTGTTGTTGTCAAGTAAAAAAAGAAATTTAATAATTTAATTAAAGTAATTAGTAAAGGTTTCCAAGTTTGTCCTGTAATATAATTGTTTAACTCTCAGACAACAACAAATACGATGATATTGTGATAAGAAGAATATATAAAAATTAATCTGAATTGAACTAAGAAGAACATAGCTGAACGAGATTTTGGATAATATTTTTGCCAATTCCTTACTTTACAGGAAACGATAAATAAAATATTTTTGGAGATTTGAAGGATTTTTAAAGAAGAAAATAAATAAAATTACTGGAATTGTGTTTTTTAATATATTGGGATCAAATAAAAGAAAACATAACAAGGTATTTATATTATATTAGATAAGGCAGTAGAAAGCTTTAATTTTTCGTAGACGTAGATAATTAGCATCCAATATTAACTTAACTTTTCTTAAAAATAATAAAATTAATAAATTACGGTTTGCTATACTAACCTGTTAGAATATAATAATATTTATCATCATAAATATTAGGTGTGAAACTATATTAACTACTTGTATCACAACACGGCACACGATAATTTGTTTAAAATAATATTATTTCCAACAAATAAACGACGCTTTCCATATAAAACTGCACTATAGCCATCTATTAGACGATTACGAAATTAAACGTTGCCAATTTGTGATCCAGGTTGTTAAAAGACATGGTAGATAAAAGTAACTAATAAGTAATATTGATTAGAAATAGTGTTGGATGAAAGATAAAAATATTGACCATTAAATTCAATCTAGGAATAATTAATAATATTGTGCTATATTTTTTATTGTTAACCAAAATTTATATTTTGAAATCTTATAACCACTGACCTCACCTGAGAAGAAGTCAATTTACAGGTACGAACACATCTTTATCTATATAGAAAATTGAAAACACTTTAAATCGGTAAAGAATAGTTATAATTTATTATAATAATTTTTTACCTGGCGCTCAACAAATAAATAGTAATATTTTAATTAAATTTACGGACATCTTTGTGGGTTTATTATTATTTATTTATATATATATATATATATATATATATATATATATATATATATATATATATATATATATATATATATATATATATATATATATATATATATATATATATATATATATATATATATATATATATTTATGCCAATCCTACAGTTTGAGGACTTTTATACTGCGTATAAGTTATACAAGTTATACGGCATAAGTTTACATTTGTAGCCGACACTTTAGGGACTCAGAAAATTCTGTCAAATATCAAAGTGGCAACATCGCATTTTTTCCTTTTGACATTTCAAACGATTATAAAATCAATTTGTATTCTGTGTAAAAGATTACAGATTTGTAAACAAATAATAAATATGGTCATCTTTTGATCAGTTTTAATATATTTATCCTTAATTTTCAACGATTCTTTCCGAAATCCGATCAACAACTGATATTGTTGGTCTCTTTTTATGTATCCTTGTTACAAAAGAATACCAATTAATCTGTCATCACATGTTCGGTTTAATTTTATCATAACTTTTTTGTTCCGTGATTTGAATTACGTCATGAAACAGTCAACCATAAAGATAGTTTATACTTTGTGCGGTCAATCCTTATTCTTTTATTCGTCCAAAAACAATCAGTAACCATAAAAGATCCCCGATATTTTGTGTCAATAACCTTTGTTTTTGGAGAACGTGGCGCGTGGTGCACCGTATTTCACGAGATTTATGTAATTATGGTTTTGTGTTTTCAATTTCTTCCCTGGGCCTATTAACCGGATTGTTAAGACTTGATCTTGCAGTTAAGTATACCTTTTATTTTTGCATTTCAACACTGATCTATCACTAGCCTAAACTAACCAAATTTTTGTAAATATAGATATTTTTTCATTTTGCTACTTTTCTCTGGTAAAGCAAAAGCGCCAAAAGATCAAGTTGATGTATGTATGTATTGGCTTTACTGTCTTTGCCATTTTTTAAAAAATATTGTAGTTTTTTTAATTTAAGATTTCAAAAACACAATAAGTAATTTTTTAAACCAAATTGCTCTTTTGTAAATTAATAAATACCTAAAACGTAAAGTGCTAGACTTAAAGTTAATTTCACAGTATCTATAAGTGATTAGTTGCTTAATGTGATGATTATATGCAACTGCTATTTTAGTATCAAATCTGTTTTCTAAAATTTTTATTCATTCCTATTTAGCATGACTTTTTAAGTAGGTTTTGGTATTATTTTTAATGAATTAACAAAACAAGTTTTTACTTTTTCGATATAAGTTTATATGTATTTTTTTACTATCATTTTCATTATTTTAGATAATGAAGCTAAACAGAATCGAAGGGGTTTCATTGCCACAAACACTAAGAAAAAATTTATATGGGGTGCTATCAAATAAAGCAGCAAATATTTATTTTTGTGATGGAGCCAAAATGAATAAATCTTCAAACAGTTGGCAAAAGTTTTACTGGGTAAGCATAAAAATACCATGTATAGCATCTGTTTTTATTGATTTTTAAATTTTACATAATGCTAAAACATCTAAAATGATAAAATTCAAATAAATTTTTTTACATCAAGAAAATTTGTAGATACATTGAAATCAATTATCAGAACTCCACAAAGATGATGCTGTTGTTATAGCCCTAAAAAGTGTTGGTGAAAGTCATAAGGTAGGAAGGTTTAAGTTTTTGCTAGAAAAAAAAATTTCTTTAACCATATTTTACGAATGGCATGCTATTTGATTACTCTACTAAATACACTTGTGGTGCCTTAATGATCTTTGGAAGCATATCTGGTATACTAAAGTATTTCTCTTTTTTAGGAGCTGGTTAATGGAAACTTAAATATATATACCATAATTTTGTTATAATTTTGAATATGTTATTAAATTAGAAATGTAAGCTTAAGGCTGAATTATTATTTATAACTTTGTTTTCAATAAAAGTATCCTGTTTTTTATCTTTTGAATATATTTATAATTCATGTGCAAAAAAATTAAGCACAGAATTAGACTCGGCAGGTTTTTGAATGATATTTCACAAATGTATTAGCCACATTGTAGGCAACGTACTAGAAATAGATCAAAAAATTATTTCATTAAAAAAAATCTTAGAACCTTAGGTAGAATTAATGAATTCATTTTTGTTAATGCAATATTTTTGGATATTTTGAAAAAAAAAAGTATTTTACTCTTGAACCAAACCTAAATTATCTGACAAAATCTTTATATAACTGAATTATTGTCATCTATCTTGATACATTTTTACGGCTTAGATCATGCAGAACTTTTTATAAAGAATAACTTGTTCTTGTGAAACTAAAAACAAAGTTTTCCATATGTCGCCAACTTAAGTAGACACGCTGTATATTAAGAACTAACTTTAAAAAATCTAATTTTAGTGTGATGTTTTTTGCATATTAATCACAAATTTATGGAATATCCCATGTACCTCTTCCTTAATATGTATCTAACCTATGAAGTAATTTGCTCGGTGGTGGTAGATACATAGGATATCCTGGTTACATTCTTAGTACATGCCTATAGTTTAATGCAAACACATGGAAATATATGAAAAGAATATTATTTGGACATCATTTAGTACTTCTATAGCACCATATGGTACACAGTAATTTATTCTCAGAAGATGCCTTATCTATCCTCAGTGTAAAAAAGTCGCATCCATAATATATTTATGTCCTACAAAGGAATATGACTGTCAGGTGAACAAAATATACCTATGTTTTCTAGGGAAAATCTTATTTCAATTATTGTTAACATATTTTTAAAATTTGGCGCTTAAGCCTACCAGCCAATTAGACTTGATTATATTAGTTTTATAGGCCACTAATTTCCCCCAAACCTGTCATAATTTTATTAGTGAGGAACAATTGTTCTGTAAAAGATTCCCTTAAATAGATAATATGTAAGTAATAAAGAAAATACAACCAATTTTTAATGAAATAAATATATACAGGATGACACAGTACCCATGTAACTTTATTATTTCAAAATCAATTTCTTGGTTGACACAGGCAAATTCAGTAAAATTCCCTGAATTTTACAGACCACTCTAAATATTGCTCCAGCCAGTGATTCATTCGACTTGTGACAAATTTTAAATTACACAATATAAAATCAACGTATATGAAATTAAAAGGAAAATTTCTTTTGCTTTTAATATTTGACAAGTAAATTTAACTAAACAATATATAGATTTTATTAACTAAATGGGTGCCAACGGTTTAAATATATCATGTTTGGGAGCATTTGCCATTTCATTGTTAGTTCTGTATCAGTAATTTTTTAATATTCAGTATCAAGGCCATAAACCCATTGAAACCAACTATTCATTTAAAATGTGACATATTGATAACTTAGGTGCAGATTTTCTCACCCATAATTAGTTATCAGTGTATATTACACTTAGACTAAATGCTCACTCACAGGATTATATAAAAGCAAAAAAGTACAAATGAAAACAAAAATGACAGGCAATATTAGTAAATAATTATTTTTTTGTTTTTCTGTTTAATAAATTAATTTAGACTTTAAAATACACCTATATCCAAAATTGTACGAACAACTTAAATTTTTAATAACGAAACTATCATAACAAAAAGTAAAGTGGCAAACATGGTAGAAATGTTAGATGTCTGTTAAGTACCCACTATACTAAGCAAAAATGATTAATGCTTAGATATGACTTTTATGTTAAGTTTAATTAGAGTTGCTCAACTCTAGAGTTGAGCCAATAACATCTCCTCTTCAATTTATATGGTAAAACCAATGACTATTGTTTCCATTTCTTTATTGTATATGCCAAAAAGCAATGAATCAGAACTTAAGCTAAATTTTAGAGGTTTCTGTTGGTGTTATTTTTCATCACAAATTCTAGCTTTCAAAAACATTTTTTTAAATTGCTATTGCCATCTGCTCCTGAAATGGTAACTTGTGTTTACACCTCCCCAACAACTAATAAATTTAGACAACATGCGTCTGTACCTTAATCTTTTAGGGTATATTATGAAACATAAAATTTTCATTGTCAGGAATGTGTGTGAATATTGAAAAAAAAAACAACAAATTAAAAACGAGCATAACTCTATTTTTGATCAATGTGTAATATATTAAAAAAAACACCGAATTATCTTTCATAAACTTAAATTGCGAAAAATTTAAAAAAAAAACTTAAAAAAGGAAAATTTGTTTATATATAAATTTTTAGATGAGAAAGTTTGGTTATATGTGGCGTGGCTTACTCCACGGCAGCGTAGTTGATTTTAAACGGATATAAATCCGGTCAAGTGGCATTCAGAAAGTTGAATTACAGTTTAGCAAAAAAGAATATAACTACGGTACAGTAATCTTATCTTTTAACAAAATATTACTTCATAAAAGTTTTTAGATAAAGTCAATAGTATGTAATTAAAGGACTGTTCTATTAAGGGAAGGATTGTAAGTTTTATGTAAAAGTACAAAATATATACGGTTTTTAAACTTTTCTTGTAAAGGAAGTACACAGTCGCAAAATGAGAAGTACATTACATGTCTGCTATTATACATTGTTTTTCAATATAACCATAGTTGCCCGATATCGAGTTGTATCTTGCACAAAAAGGAGGGATCTATCTTTCTGTATCAGTGGCGTATTTTTCTTACATGTGACGTAAACCTTACTGAGCTCTCATTGGTCCATACGTTACGAGACCACCTTCCTAATCTTAAAACATCATGAGCAAAATACTCATGAAAGAGATAAGCGACAGAAGAAAAGAAGATAACCAGAGTGTGGATGATAAATCGGCTGTATTCTTTTGAGTAAATTATGTCAACATGTTCTTTTGAATATGCATTTACTTGTCACTGGGTCAAAGTGATCATGATTAATTAAAGTGACAGAACTGAAAGTGATAATTACTCAAAAGAATATACCTATCATTAGATGGAAACGGCCATGTTTAGCGTCCCTTTTTAAACAGGTATGCATTGAATGTGCTATACGCATTATTTCTAAATGTCAAAAAATGATTGGGAACTTCAGCAGAATAAAAAAATTCTGTAGAAGCGGCGTTGCTTCGATTTTTTTTTAAGAAAAATAAGATACGTAAGTTTCGCAGAAAATAGTATTTTGTCACAAATGGGACAATGACAGTTCCATAAGGAAAAAAAGATTTATGTTCGGACCATGTCTTTTTATTGTTAAATGTACATGATAAATTTTCATGTTTTATGATACTGTCTCCACGTTCAGCATATTTAAATATTGCACTTGTCGGGTAGCGGAAATTCGTTACGCCGATAGTACACTTTTATTTTATCCCACTCCAGCTATTTTCTCTCCCCCTATTTATTATATCGTTGATAACAATAACACTCTTTTTATACTATCCAATTTTGATCGTACGGTAAAAAACTATACTTCCGTATTCTTTTAGTGAAGTGAATAAAGGCACGGTGCCTTCCGCGTTACAAGTGAAGGCAAAAAGCTGGTGGTGTATAACATCCGTCCGCAACAAGTGGAGTCGATAGTTACCATACGGCGCCTTTGATTCAGTCGTTTACGTGACGATATACCACAATGTACAAAGTTATACGATATTCTCGTAACTTTTGGACCAATGAGAGATCTGCAAATGTGACGTACTAGAAATGCTAAATACGGAAGTGACAAAGAAGCATAGATACGCTGTCGCTGTGTGAAACAAAGCTCGATAGGTAGAATTCGGTCCTCAAAGCATTATTGTCACGTATATCTTGCTATATTACCGAGTTACGAGGTAACCTGTCTATTTACCGACATTAATTATATATAGGCTTTCACATTTTCACGATTTGAGTCGTGCGGCTACATTGTTATGTTGGACTATTAATTATTTACTTTAGTAAAATTGATGCTAAAGTTTTGATAACCTAGAACCAAAAAACCTATAGGTCAAAACTCTTGCAGCCAGATTCACTAAAAATATTTGAGATTTATAACCGATCTAGTTGCCTTGAAATTTAAATCTTATAGTCGCCCAGTTTTGTTTTGCTTATGATATTGTCATAATTGATATCACATATGTAATTAAATAAACGCTTATATAGGGATATTAGGAATAAAAATCTTGAGATAAAGCGTTGAAATTTGTAAGGAAAATAGTTGTGTATCGAAAATAAATAAAATTCTTCATTTTTGCCAGTTTAGTAATAAAACAAAATGATTTTTTATGCATGTATTTTTGGGCTTAAAGTTTGCTTGACTTATTGTTGTTCTTGTCTAAGCCCGCTGCTGTCAATTAAGATTGTTTTAAAATTAAACCATGTTAGTGAATCCGGCTGTTGTTGTTTATGGAGATTGGATCGCCACACGAAATGCCTGGTGTGATTTGTTTAAAATAGAAACAGGACTTGGATTCGATAAAAGTTAAAGAAAAAATGTGCTGGGTATAAATATTTAATACACCAGTAAAAGATAAACTTTACAAAATAGGTATTAATTGTATAAAATTTAAAACTTTGTCAATGTAGAAAGACAATGTTCTTTGAGATTAATGTTGCATACCCTTTTATGACTGTTAATTTTTATCTTTGACAACTAGTATGGTACACAGCTGACATTTGTTATGAAGTGTTCCTAATGGTGTTGACTCTCAATCCTCGTTTCGTGTTATTTCTCTACATAAATCCTCTCAAGAAAGGAATGATGCAGTATCTTCAACTACAAATTCATCTATGTTGTGTATAAAATTGTGTAACAATATAAGCTTTAAGAATAGTGGTAGCAAAATCACGAACGGATCCAGCCTCTCTCTTGGGGGCGGGGGGGGGGGGGCGGCGGTGATATCACAAAAGTATAGAATGACAAGCGAAAGCAAGTTGTCGACGGGGGAGAGACGCCAGTAACATTCCTATTTCTAGTACAAAAGGCAGAATCGGATCTATCTTTCTGAATTCGAAGCTCTTGGGGGGAGGGGGCAATCGCAAGAAACAACAAGTTGTCAATGGTGGGGGAGATGCCAGCAGTATACACATTTCTAGTTTAAGAGGCAGAGTCGGGTCTATTTCCTGAACTCAAAGGAAAAAAGTTTTCGATTGGGGGGGGGGGATGCCAGCAGCATACATATTCCTAGTATATGAGGCGAAATCGGTTCTATTTTCCTGAGCTCAATCCTCTCGGGAGAGGCGATCGTCCCCCTCCCCTTGGATCCGCGTCTGATACAGAGTAATACTTTTCCGAGTCTATAAAATTTTATCCTCTCAAACTTTTTTTTTGGGCGCTACTGACTTCATTTGATTATTCATTTAGCTTCCCATCTTATCGTGAAACTTTTTTGTTTCTCAAGTTTTCTTCTAAAAGGCAATAGTTTTTCCACAAAAAATAAAATATCTTCAGATGCATCTTCAATTAAGTTCTGTAGCGGTGTTTTATTAAGTAACGAAAAGATAAAGTAGGTTGTTGTCAAATAAGAGTACGCCTAATTTGTCATATTGTTTTTTTTTATAATGTGTTATAATTTCTGTAGATAAGTGTAATTGATTTTATGTACTCTTAATTGTAAAGTTCGGAAGATTTTTTTAAACATAGTCAAAAGAAAGCAGCTATTTTTACGTAGATAGTTGCAAACACAAGACTGAAAGGGTTTTTTTTTCATATGCCAAAAAGATGAAAAAGGGAAATAAGTTTTAAAATTTATACCCCTTACAAGCTGTAGTTAGGTTTGTTCACTGGTTGTTCAGAATTATATATTTTTGTTACTTTTTATTCTAATTTTGATCGCCTGTTAACGGACAACAAAGAACAAAAAAGTTTTAGAAAGAAATAGCTGATTTTGCGACTACAGAAAGTGTTGTTAAATTTACTTTTGCTTTCAGTTTACTGAAATTTCAACATTTTCATGTGATTTTAAAGGACTTAAATATTTTTAGCAATTTTAAGGATTTTAAGAATTTTGAAAGATTTTAGAGAGTTTAAAAGTTTTTTAAATAATTTTTGAGACATTTAAATATTTTGAATGGGTTAGCTAAACAAACTTATTCCAAAATTGGTTTAATTTTCAAAGATAGCCTACCGTTGACATTGGTAATTTGGGTTCCGCTTGTCTGCATTTTCCACACGTACCCTAAGAGTAAGTCCACACGATAAGAAAAATTTCGACGTAGGCGTATTACGCCCATTTATGTTAAAAATGTCTCGTCCACACGGGGAACTTGTATCGTGCAGTCGTGCAGTCGTAATGTTTTTTTTGTGGTAACCTAACTTTTTTCTGATTTTTTGATAATATTTATTTATGTATAAATTAAAATGAAAGAAAATAAAAAAAATAATTGCAGCAATGTTGTTATGTAGAAAAAGAAAACTAAAGAAAAAATTACAAAAGATAAGGATATTATTAATATATTCTTTATTAAAATAACGGAAAATTCGTTGCTACTAGGTCCGATCTGTTTTTGAGAAAAACATTGGAGAAAGGCTTGGACATACTAATGATTTAATTCAAGAAATGCGAAAAATTCATCCTGATTTTTAAAAATTTTTTCCTGTTACTCTTGGTGAGTTTGAAAAGCTGTTGTTGGGCCAATAATTAGGAAACATGCTATGGAAATGTGTACAGCTATACACTTATTACTAGGTTTGAAAAAACATTGTGATATTTAGCTGATGAAATCAGCATGTGAAAGCAACAGTGCGAATTCCGAGTCGGTAAACAGTGTTTTTGAAATTAGTCATGTTTCTTGTGCAATAATATGAGACTCTTTAAAACAAGTTTTATTTCCGAAGTTTGCCACTTCTGCCTGGTAAAGAATTGCCAAGGAGTTCAAAAACGAGAGTTTCAATATAAAGTGTCATTTTAACAATTGTTTTAATAATTACAATTGTTTGTAGTTTTTCGGAGAATATATTACGTATAACACTAACTGGATTTCTGTTATTAAATTTCCATCAATGTTAATTTTTACTTTTTAATTGTTTATAGTAGGTTTATATAAAATTTGCTAAGGGTAGGGTTACTAGACTACAGGAATTTTCCTGACATGTCTGAAATTTTAGCCCCTTGTTAGGAAGAAACAGGAAAAAACTGTAATTGTCAGTATTTTTTTGAAATTAAAAGAGGAAAATATAAGTAATGAAAAAATATTTATTAATCATTCTAGTGAGAAAAAATAAATTGATTAAACGTTAACAAAATGAGTGAATTGTTAATTTAGTATATTAATAAATTTAGTTTCATACTTTTTATTGTTTGATGTTTCTTTTGGCAATTGCTGGACTTTTACAACTATTTCATGATATTCTTCACATGATATGTTCTTTAAGTTAAATTGTGTCTAGAGTAGAACCTTAACAGAAGACATTGTTGTAAACCAACTATTACTACAAATTATTAATTATTAAATTAGTATATATATTTTTAAGTTACTCTTATGGATTAATAGATAATTATAGTCTAATATTTAATACTCCCTTAAGAAACAGTTATATCCTAAGTAAATTTATGTTCTAATAGGCTCAAACAAAAGCATGCCTTAATCTCCGAAACTCTAAAACTTTACTTTTTACAGAGACCATTAGTTTTGTTCATATTGTCATTGTCCCATAAATACACACTTTTTCATTTCAGTAATCATGTAAATAAATATTTATAAGTTATAGGTGTTAGTACGCCTATGACTCTAAAATATATAATTTAGATACAGAATAGAATTTAATTAGGCCATGAACATTGAGACAAGATGAACTAAAATCAAAACACTACAATAGTAACATTAATTTAGTAAGTAAGAACAAAAACTGTTGTTACCTCATGAATTAGTGAACATTATAATAAAATATTAAAAAAGTAATATTAGAAGATTTATTTGAATTCATCGAAAGCAGTGATAAACTAAAAGCAGAACTAGCAAAGTTATAACATTGGTGGCAGCGAAAGGCAAAGCTTACAACAATATAGACAGTCTATGTTTCCCCGTAGTCCACTACGCTCCCATTAATAAGAAGACTCACTCGATATTGGCATTTGATGCTTTGATTGCAAAAATTTTGAAAATCTCACTGCCTTAACATACAACATTCAGATAAAATGTCCGGATATTTACAGAAACGTTAGGGATATTGTCAGGGAATCTCATTATTTGATCTGGTAACCATAGCTATGGGCATGTCTGTGAATTAGCGTCTCGATATCAGAGATTGTCGTTGAATAGAAATTATATTATATAATGGCCTTTATTTCATAAGCTTTAATTTATATAACGAACACCTGTATTATTGCAATTGCTATAAAATTAATAAAAAAATGAACAAAAATCGTTTTTTTTGAGGACCAAGCAGTAATGATCTTCGGTAACAAGTATTTTTAATAAATTAAAACAATTTAACATAATTCATAAATATCCATTATTTCAAAACTCGCTAAATAAAATATATAAATAAAACAACAAAGTTTAAAAAAAACATAGGTTATGTTTTCATACAAAATATTGAAAATAAACAGTTTCCACCATTTTTAAAGCAGTCCGCTGAAAAGTTTAACATCATTTGGCGTAATGACCTTGGAAAAGGCAGATTTAGGCGGGAAATCTTCGGTCTTTGTCTTTTTTTTAAATCTAACAAATCACAATGCTTGAAATTTGACATATGTCTTATTACGCTACGCTGCCGCCCAGATTTTTCTTATCGTGTGGACTGAGAGTGAGTCCACACGATACCAAAAATTTCGGCGGCAGCGTAGCGTAATAAGACATATGTCAAATTTCAAGCATTGTGATTTGTTAGATTTAAAAAAAGACAAAGACCGAAGATTTCCCGCCTAAATCCGCCTTTTCCAAGGTCATTACGCCAAATCATGTTTAACTTTTCAGCGGACTGCTTTCAAAATGGTGGAAACTGTTTATTTTCAATATTTTGTATGAAAACATAACCTATGTTTTTTTTTAAACTTTGTTGTTTTATTTATATATTTTATTTAGCGAGTTTTGAAATAATAGATATTTATGAATTATGTTAAATTGTTTTAATTTATTAAAAATGCTTGTTACCGAAGATCATTACTGCTTGGTCCTCAAAAGAAAAAAAAAAAAAAAAAACGATTTTTGTTCATTTTTTTATTAATTTTATAACAATTGCAATAATACAGGTGTTCATTATATAATATAAATTAAAGCTTATGAAATAAAGGCCATTATATAATACAATTTCTATTCAACGACAATCTGTGATATCGAGACGCTAATCCACAGACATGCCCTTAGCTATGGTTACCAGATCAAATAATGAGTTTTCCTGACAATATCCCTAATGTTTCTGTAAATATCCGGACATTTTATCTGAATGTTGTATGTTAAGGCAGTGAGATTTTCAAAATTTTTGCAATCAAAACATCAAATGCCAATATCGAGTGAGTCTTCTCATTAATGAGAGCGTAGTGGACTAAGGAGAGACAGACTGTCTATATTGTTATAAGCTTTGCCTTTCGCTGCCATCAATGTTATAACTTTGCTAGTTCGATGAATTCAAATAAATCTTCTAATATTACTTTTTTAATATTTTATTATAATGTTCACTAAATCATGAGGTAACAACAGTTTTTGTTCTTACTTCCTAATTTAATCTTACTATTGTAGTTTTTTGATTTTAGTTCCTCTCGTTTCAATGTTCATGCCCTAGTTACATTCTATTCTGAATCTACATTATATATTTGACAGTCATAGGCGTACTAACAAATATAATTTATAACTATTTATTTACATGATTACTGAAATGAAAAAGTGTGTATTTATGGGACGATGACAATATAAACAAAACTAATGGTCTCTGTAAAAAGTAAAGTTTTAGAGTTTCGGAGATTAAGGCATGCTTTTGTTTGAACCTATTAGAACATAAATTTACTTAAGATATAACTATTTCTTAAGGGAGTATTAAATATTAGACTATAATTATCTATTAATCCATAAGAGTAACTTAAAAATATATATACTAATTTAATAATTAATAATTTGTAGTAATAGTTGGTTTACAACAATGTCTTCTGTTAAGGTTCTACTCTAGACACAATTTAACTTAAAGAACATATCATGTGAAGAATATCATGAAATAGTTGTAAAAGTCCAGCAATTGCCAAAAGAAACATCAAACAATAAAAAGTATGAAACTAAATTTATTAATATACTAAATTAACAATTCACTCATTTTGTTAACGTTTAATCAATTTATTTTTTCTCACTAGAATGATTAATAAATATTTTTTCATTACTTATATTTTCCTCTTTTAATTTCAAAAAAATACTGACAATTACAGTTTTTTCCTGTTTCTTCCTAACAAGGGGCTAAAATTTCAGACATGTCAGGAAAATTCCTGTAGTCTAGTAACCCTACCCTTAGCAAATTTTATATAAACCTACTATAAACAATTAAAAAGTAAAAATTAACATTGATGGAAATTTAATAACAGAAATCCAGTTAGTGTTATACGTAATATATTCTCCGAAAAACTACAAACAATTGTAATTATTAAAACAATTGTTAAAATGACACTTTATATTGAAACTCTCGTTTTTGAACTCCTTGGCAATTCTTTACCAGGCAGAAGTGGCAAACTTCGGAAATAAAACTTGTTTTAAAGAGTCTCATATTATTGCACAAGAAACATGACTAATTTCAAAAACACTGTTTACCGACTCGGAATTCGCACTGTTGCTTTCACATGCTGATTTCATCAGCTAAATATCACAATGTTTTTTCAAACCTAGTAATAAGTGTATAGCTGTACACATTTCCATAGCATGTTTCCTAATTATTGGCCCAACAACAGCTTTTCAAACTCACCAAGAGTAACAGGAAAAAATTTTTAAAAAATCAGGATGAATTTTTCGCATTTCTTGAATTAAATCATTAGTATGTCCAAGCCTTTCTCCAATGTTTTTCTCAAAAACAGATCGGACCTAGTAGCAACGAATTTTCCGTTATTTTAATAAAGAATATATTAATAATATCCTTATCTTTTGTAATTTTTTCTTTAGTTTTCTTTTTCTACATAACAACATTGCTGCAATTATTTTTTTTATTTTCTTTCATTTTAATTTATACATAAATAAATATTATCAAAAAATCAGAAAAAAGTTAGGTTACCACAAAAAAAACATTACGACTGCACGACTGCACGATACAAGTTCCCCGTGTGGACGAGACATTTTTAACATAAATGGGCGTAATACGCCTACGCCGAAATTTTTGGTATCGTGTGGACTCACTCTGATTCTCACTCTCATTATAAATTAGGGCTATTCTTTTGAGTCATTATCACTTTAACTTCTATCACTTGAGGTAATCATGATCACTTCAGCCCAATGACAAGTAAATGCGTATTCAAAAGAACATGAAGTTATCAGTTTCACTTTTTTCACTTTGATCAATTGATAATTACTCCGAAGAATAACATTTCATCATCTAAGGGTGAGTCCACACGACAAGAAAAATTTGAGCATATGCGTATTACGCGCTTTTGTATTAAAAATGTATCATCAACACGGGATATTTCGTTACGCGATTATAAGGTCTTGTCTTAACCTAACTTTTATCAGGATTTTTGTTTATATTTTATCTAAAAATTAAAATGAAGCAATATAAAACATTAATTGCGGCAGTATTTGAATCTAGGAAAAAAGTTACTAAATGTAAGGAGAATATTGATATATTATTTATTAAAAAAACAGAGAAGTCGTCGCTACTGGGTCCGGTCTGTATTTGAGGAAAATATTGGACATACTAATAATTTAATTCAAGAAATACGAGAAAATTATCCTGATTTTTTTAAAATATTTTCCTGTAACTTTTGGTGAATTTGAAGAGCTCTTCGCTGTTGTTAGGCCTATAACTAGGAAACACGATATGGAAATGTGTACAGCTATACCCTTATTACTAGGTTGGAAAAAACATTGTGCTATTTAACTGATGAAATCAGCATGTGAAAGCAACAGTGTGAATTCCGAGTCGGTAAACAGTGTTTCTGAAATTATTCAGGTTACTTGTACCGTAATATGAGACTCTTTAAAAGAAGTTTTATTTCCAAAGTTTACCACTTCTACCTGGTAAAGAATTTCCAAGGAGTTCGAAAACGAGAATTTCAATATAACAGTGTCATTTTAACAATCGTTTTAATAATTACAATTGTTTGTAGTTTTTAGAAGAATACATTACATATGACACACTAACTGGATTTCTGTTATTAAATTTCCATCTATGTTAATTTCACTTTTTAATTGTTTATAATAGGTGTTGTCGTATATGCACGTCCGTTGTTTTAGGAAAATTATTAGTGGAGAATGGATTTTCCGCAAAAACGCCACGAGGTACGTTTCGATCGAACGCGAACGACGTATACGAGCTGTGAATGACTTGCGTATCAGGATTTTTGTCATTTATGGTAAGCGTTTGTCCCTGCATTAAGTGGTACCACCTTGAAGTGAAACTTGGATGTCATTTAAAAATTGTTCCATTGGACAAATTGAAGTGTTGGGATATAATTGAGCATTTTGATTTATTTGGGTCATGTCAGATTTATTATGAGTATAGAATTCTGTTAGGTCTGGCGCAACCCCACGAGGCGCCGCGGAGGTCCCACCAAAACCACCCAGACAGCCTGAAAGGCCACCCGCCTCATCAGACCGGAAGGAACTGTGAGAGAAGGGATTGGACATTTTTTAAAATAAATTATTTTTCCTCTTAAATTGGAATGTTTTGTATAAAAATACAAAAATCACGGAGGGCTGGGCTTTAATATACTTAATATATGAGAAAAATTAAGTATATGAAATTTGGGTTGAATAAGAACTTGGCCAATACTTACTTTAATTTGTTTTTTGTTAGATGTGAGCTCTTATAGAATTTTTTGCAGTAAAAATTTTTTAGACTGGGACTCTTAAGTTTTTACGTCGAAATTGAAATGTAGTGTTGGGACTCCTAATAAAATTTCCGAAATTTAATTATTCCGAAAATTTTTGTTTTTGTGTTAAGCGCAAACTAAGGCACGTTTAGTGTTCTTAGATCCGTTAACGATATCACTATCAGGTTATCACTAATTTTCTCTTGATAGAAAATTATTTAACTCGCAGTCGGGAATGTCTAAATCGGGTATGGCGCTATCAGGTTTCTTTTACGCAATGTTATTATATTCATAGAAGTAGGCGGGTAAATATTCTGTATATTAATTTCAAACAGTTTCAGCAAGAATTAAAAAAAATCGACGTGGAAAGGTTTTTTAGAGAGGCTTATTATTATTATTTTTTTTCCCCGACGACGCTGGAATTTTACTAAAATATGAGTTCAAAAGACTTACATACTCGTGTGCGCGTATGTAAGAAATTTGAGAGATCTGTGCTTTTTAATAGATAATCAAATTCTGATAAAGGTTTTTTAGAGAAGCTTATTATTATTTTTTTTCCGACGACGCTGGAATTTTACTAAAATATGAGTTCAAAAGATTTAGATACTCGTGTGCACCTATGTAAGAAATTTGAGAGATCTGTGCTCTTTAATAGACAATCAGATTCATCGGATGCTATTTATTCTTTCTCGGCACTCCGTCAGTTCTTCCGAAAGAAATCGATCAGCGCTTAGCGCGGTCCGCCAAAGCTTCATGTCTGCGCCGCCGTCTGTGTCGGTGTCTATGCGCCGTTACCGCCGACAACGTGCAGTTATTTCTCGGAATTTCAACCGTTTTTATAGGTTTATTTTAATTTTATGATTTTTTTTAGGTTCTTGTAGATTGAATTCTACAACAGTGTATATAAAGTTTGCTAAGGATAGGGTTATCAGACGACATGAATATTCCTGACATGTCTGAAATTTTAGCCCATTGTTAGGAAGAAACAGGAAAAAAATAAAAAAGATGAAAATATAAGTAATAAAAAAATATTTATTAATCATTCTAGTAAGGAAAAATGAATTAATTAAAAATGAGTGAATCGTTAATTTAGTATAATAATAAATTTAGTTTCATTTGGCAATTGCTCGACTTTTATAACCATTTCATGATATTCTTCACATGATATGTTCTTTAAGTTAAATTGTGTCTAGAGTAGAACCTTAACAGAATATATTGTTGTAAACCAACTATTATTACAAATTATTAATTAATAAATTACTATATATAAATATTTTTAAGTTATTCTTATGGATTAATAGATAATTATAGTTTAATATTTAATACTCTCTTAAGAAGTTATATATTAAGTAAATTTATGTTCTAATAGGCTCAAACAAAAGCATGCAAAATAAAAAATATAAATAAAACAACAAACTACAATGTGTGAGATATTTTAAACAACCCTTTATTTTCTTTGGTTCGTTTATAGTCTTTGTACATATATTCCATATGTTCGTAGTTCGATCGACTCGATGTAAAATTCTATTTTCAATATCTAAAAACCTGAACTAACCAAAGACAAGAGTAAAGCAATAAAAAGAGATTTAAGGACAAGCTTCTAGCAAGTCCAAATAACTCAAACTCTTTTTGGTAGGTTTTAAGGCAGTTGGTCAAAATTTCACCAAATCAACAGTCCCACCATTCACGCGAACGGGTGGCATGGTTGAAGCATCATCAATTGAAAAAGTAAATTTACTTCGCATTCAACATTCGATTTTTCGAGAAAAACACCACCAACTGAGGTGCAATAAAAAGTGCTCAGCATTGTCTTCTGGCAGCGTGTCACTATGCGTATTTTGACGTCATTGTACACCAAAAAAGTTCTGGTCCTGATGAAATACCAATCGATACACATCGAATTTATTGATTTGACCATTTCAACGATTAACTAAAATAAAAGAATAACGTGTTGTGGCGTAGTAGAGGTGTTTAGAACAGAGTGAAGCTTTCCGAATATTGAAAATTTATATTCTATCGAAGATGTTAGAAACCCATATCAACCAAATAACGGAAGATGGGACTAGTATCGTCGTTCTTCGTTAAGACAAAGGATTTTTAATGGATTAAGTTCCCATTTCACGAAGCCCTGTCATTATAGGATAAAAACAAACCTGATAATCGTAACGTAAGTGTAATTAATGAAGATTTAATGTCTATTGATAACGATTTGTATGCTTTCGTTCGTTACTTTAATTTTACTAATTCTGGCTTTTCATTCTCTTGTTTTTAAGATTTAGTATTTATATTGTTTATTTCAGATAAGCATTTAATTAATCGTAAGAACTGTATTTTGTAATTAGTATATATTCGGCTTCTAAATGTGCATTGTTCGCCAGCATTGCGTCTCTTTATTGGTCGATTATAAGTATGACGTAGTTCGACATTTTCGTGTATGCACCTAAACTACATTTATTAAAGCGAAATTGTATTCGGACATTGAAATGTTAAGGAATATATGGTTTCAATTAGTAGTTTCCGGGTCTTCTACAATACATTTTCAGCCCCTCTATGCAAATATATATTACTTAAAATTTTGGGCATTAAATTAATCAGTAAGATTATATTGACGAGTCTAATTTGATTTTAGTTAATTTTTCGAGTGATTGGTAATATAACAATTTTTCAGTAAGTTCGTTAAGTTCAAATTTAGAAAAGAAAAACTCCCATTCACCTTAAAAAACACAAAACATCATTTGTGGTAAAGAATTTTGGTTTTTACGAATGCCTAATTTTATTATAATTCATATAAATTTAACGTAGTAAGTCGTTTTTCGTTCAACCAAATAAAAACATGGTGAGCTGGATCACAGAAATCATGGTTTTAGGATCACGACTTCGAACATACTCCTGTAGAAATAGCATAAAGTCAGAACTAGGGCCCGGTTGTTTGAACGCGGAATAAAGTAATAATATTTTTATTTATATTGGAAAAAGTGGTGATAAACGGTAGATATTCAGTTTCTTGATACACACATACCGATTTTATGCTATCCTTTTGTAATTGCATTATTTAAACGAGTATCATATAATAATCGGTGCGTCAATTCTGAGTACATAAAGTATGAATATATGGTTGCCTGAATTATTTTTATTGTTATTTTCAATATGCAAACAATATTTACCAATAAAAAAAAGTTTTAAATCCTCTTTGGTAATATTAATTGTGAACTTCGCATTTATAGTAATTTCTAACACTTAAAAACACTGAAAATGGTAACGACAAGCAATTAAACTGAAAGAAAAAATAAGTAAACATGTTTATGTCTGTCAAACATCAAAAACGCCTCTTCCCCACCGATCATAAAAAGCCTTCAAACAAATCTATTACTGTTTAAATCTATACGGTATGATCGAAGGATCACGATTTCTTTTGTTACGGCGAAGGTTACTTGTAAGTAAGCAATTACTGCTCTCGATTCATTGACCGGAGCAGCTGAGAGCTGTTCAGGTGCAAATAACGCTCGATTTATTCACCTAGTGTATTATGCATCGGAGCTTGTCAGATCTGCTTTCCCCTTACTCCACAGAGTTGGTCCACACGATAAGAAAAATCTGGGCGTAAGCCTAACGTAATAAAACATAAGTCAAATTTCAATCATTGTGATTTGTTAGATTTAAAAAAAGACAAAGACCGAAGATTTTCCGCCTAAATCCGTCTTTTCCAAGGTCATTACGTCAAATGATGTTGAACTTTTTATCGGACTGCTTTAAAAATGGTGGAAACTGTTTATTTTCAATATTTTGTATGAAAACATAACCTATGTTTTTTTTTAGAAGTTTGTTGTTTTATTTATATTTTTTATTTTGCGAGTTTTGGAATAATGGATATTTATGAACTATGTTAAATTGTTTTAATTTATTAAAAATGCTTGTTACCGAAGATCATTATTGCTTTGTCCTCAAAAAAAAAACAATTCTTGTTCATTTGTTATTGATTTTATAACAATTGCAATAATGCAGTTGTTCGTTTTATAAATTAAAGCTTATGAAATAAAGGCCGTTATATAATACAGTTTCTATTCAACGACAATCTCTGATATCGAGACTGTTTTATTTTGCTTCATTTTAATTTTAAGATAAAATATAAACAAAAATCCTGATAAAAGTTAGGTTAAGACAAAAAACCACACCCCTTATAGTCGCGTAACGAAAAGTCCCGTGTGGACGAGACATTTTTAACACAAAAACGGGCAATATGCCTACGTTAAAATTCTTCTTATAATGTGGACTCACCCTCAAGCACCATTAAAAATATTTAGGGCATGTTTGGGTTGATCTAATTTTTTAAAAATTTTCCTATGGATCTTCTTTTGTGTCTAGTATGCTTGGCAAAACCTGTTTGTTGATAGCAGCGATAAAGAAGATGAAAAAGATAACCTAATTAAAGTTGAAAACTATGCAAAATATATTGTGCGGCATTATACAAGGTGTCAGCTTTTTATTCATTTCCGAATATTTCCGTTGCAAAGTGGTAATTATTTATTTAAACATTTAAAATTTTCATAGAACAATTTTTTTAGGTTATAATACCAAATGACATATCGTAGCGCACGCCCTTTATAATCGGAGCCCTCAAAAACTGTACATCCAAACGCGATCGAGTAAGCTCAGAGTTTCAAAAATTATAGAATCAATTAATTGGAGCCTGCTCCAAGTGATCCGAGCATCAACCCAAACATGGCCTTGGTGTATAAAGCTCTAGCAGCTGTCAGTTATCATTTTTGATACTATTTTTGGATAACAAAACATTTTATACATGAAATGGATAGACGCAAAATAAGATTGATTCACAAGCTACCGTTCATAGTATTTTTAAAGAATTACGAAATATTTATGGCCAAACCAGACAAAATTCAAAACTAATAAGTAATAAAATAATGTTTTTACCCTTTTTTTCTCCAATAGGTTTTGGTATGCATATTAAAAACACCAAATCCGAAAAAAATAATTTGGAGGTTTTTACCCTTCAAATTAACACTTTAACCGCTTTATTCATACGTGTTCGGAGCTACTCAGGGTTTGATGCACCCGAGTTTAAAATGCTTGAACCGAGGGCAGTAAATCTGGCGGGAGACACGTCCCAAGGATGCTGTAAAAGAAAGAAAGTTGGAGGGGGTAAATAATTCCTCCTAACTTCCTTATGTAAAGACCGCATATATAGGTATCTTCTTTTGAGTAATTATCACTTTCAGTTCTGTCACTTGAAGTAATCATGATCACTTCGACCCAATGACAAGTAAATGCATATTCAAAAGAACATGAAGTTATCAGTTTCACTTTGTTTACTTTGATCAGTGATAATTGACTCAAAAGAATACAGCCAATATCAAGCTCTGTTTCACATAACACGCTTCTTTGTAGGTAGTGTAATAGCTTCCCTATGACGTCACATTTAATGAGCTCTTATTGGTCCAAAAGTTACGAGATCACCGTATTATATTAACAGTTTGGCAAAAAATATCTAGTAACATCAAAATATCTACAAGTCGAACCATTTTTTTTTAAATATGCAAAAAGATGTGAACCTAGATATTAGTTTTTGCATATTTTCTGAATATTTTTATATGTTAAAGTTTAACAGTTGCAAATATTGTGACATTATCGTAAATCTTTTTAAATAGCAACATAGGTTACCCATAACCCCAGAAAAAAAATCCATAATTTGAGCCACCTGTATAGATAAAAATATCTAATAAAATATTTTTCAACTGAGAAGAACCTTATCTGAGATACTCCTTATCAGGATCGGGACGCCCTGTATAGCCTGCCATTCTTAAAAGGATGAACCAAAAACTCGAAAACTAAAATTGTATTTAAAATGGAAAACTCTTCAAGTCATGTGACGCGAGACTTATTTCAAGGTGATTCTCCAAAATTCTATTAAACCTTCCAACCATTTCGCCTGACTTTAGATGAGGGAGTGTTGTTCTAGTTTTGTGGAATCCCGAGAGTTTGCAAAGGCTCGGGAATATATCAGATTCGAAGTTACTCTACAATGGGAAACTTTCCTTCTTTGTGACGTCGTTAGGTCTTCTAAAGTATATACAAAATCTAGTGGAACCATCTTTTCTCTTAACTAATGCAATTGGAGATGTTCATTAATTTTGAGAGGGCTAAGTTATGCTTTGATTCTGTCTATTTTCAAGTATCTCGTCAACCTCGTCACATTTGATCAATGGAATTTTTCTTATAAGCTGTTTAATTAAAACTGCATCGTCAGTGTTCATTCGATGTTAGACTATCGTAGTTATTCCCAAGTCACTATCAGATAAAAAAAAATATGGTTTCTTATTTAAAGATCTTCCAACATTGCCACCTGAACTTGATTTAATAAAGGTGTTTATAAACTAATCAGGTCTTGAAGTACTTTAGGTAGTTTAGCAGGTAGTATTTCAGACGGTAAGGTATTTCTGCTAACTACCATGTCGGCAAGTTGAACAATTTTGCCATAAAATTTGTTGAGGATAACCTTTTAAGTTCAGCGCCTTGACAAATATAGTGATTCTTTTTTTCTGGGTCAAAGTTCTTACAAAAAGAATTCCTTTTCATTTTCTTCGCAGCTTTCAAACGTTGCTTTTACTAAACATTTTGAACTTGATGGTAACGTAACATCTTCAAAAACTTTAACTTCTCGAATCAGCCATTTATTATTCTTTGGCAGCTTCATTACAGTTTTTTCATATCTGGTTCATAGTACTCTTAGAAGAAGATCAAGGACAAAAGTCTAATGTTCCATAATATTAAGACCATGGATTACTTCGTCCGATAAATCAGCAACAAAAACTACCTGCTGGAAGGTATTGTTTCCCCATTGGCGGTTACCAAGATGTAGTTCTTTTCAGGATGACGAATTTTGCAGTGATACTATCTCACATTTCCGACCGCATATCTTTTAAGATGCTACCAAGCTGAAATCATCGTTTTGCAGCTGGGATACGTTAATTGTTATCGTTGATGTGGCTGGACAGTGGCGAGCCAGCTTTCACCCCTTTAAACTGACTACTGGGAGTTTTCCCAATTCTGATTACTGTCAAGGGAAGCACTGATAGTGCAGCGGATTTGTACATATTTCTCGTTGCCATATTTTCAACAACGAATGCTATTTTTGCGTCGGAAAGTTTCCGTTATCTGCTTTTACTTTTAATTCTTGGATTTCCCGTACCAGCTTCATCAACATCTCTTAATTGGTTTTACGATCATCTTAGGAAACGTTAACTGTTTCGACGATTCTACTCTGGTATCTTGAGATACATTTATCTGTTTGAAACTGAAGGACATAAGCAAGAACTTCAGAGATTTTGTTGAGTCTGGCCATTCTTAGGGTATGAATTGTTTCTACTGGATATGTCAGGTTTATTAACCGCATGATATCTGCTACGTATTTCGAAAGACATTCCGAGTATTTTTGGGCTTTTACTGGGCTTTATGAATCTTCTCACCTATTTCTCCCATGACGTAATCTTTTGTAAGTTTTAATTCCAGTAATAAATATATTTTTTTTGTATCTTCAAGATTCGCTTTTTTCAATCTTTCCTATTCTTTCTTTTTATCTGATCTCCATGTCTTCCATTATTTTTTTTGGGATTTTCCCCACGTTTCCTTGACTTTGCTTCCAACCTTGTTCCATGTCATTTAAACTGTGGTTCAGTTCTTGTTTCATGTCTTATTGGCAGTACTTCACTTCTTGTTTCATGTTTTATATCATTTAGTTATGTCTGATTTCCATGACTTCTTAGCTCTGCTTTAATTCTTTTTTTTTTTCTTGTTTTGTCTTTAATTTTTGTTTCACTAATTCTTGGCTGGCCTTCTGTTCTTGTCTGATTATCTAATTCATAATAATTTAAAGTTGTTATTCTATTTTTTGCTTTTTGTCTTCTAATTTCTACGGCTAGACAATAGTCTTCATTTTTTACTGTAACCACCTTTGTAGTTAGTCTCACATTTGACAACTATTGTACCTGTCGCCGGTATAGAAACACCTGAATATACTTTTTCTAACCTTTATTTTACTAATAGACTTTGAATTGACAATCCAATATTCGAGTGACAACTTGCCAAACTACTCTCAATGACTTAAATTTAACTTGGATGAGAGTTAACAACTGTCCCCGAAAGCCGGGCGTCCTTTATATAGTCTTTTTGCTTGTACCAGAAGATTCTGGAATACTCAAGAATGATTTCCATACTAACAGCCGTATGACAAATAACTGAATGTTGAGGAAACGCCACAACCACGTTCATAGGTGTTATATAAGAATACTAACAATGGTAAAATTAATTAAATAAATTATAAACTTATAGAAAACAAATTCTAAACTTTACGACTTATAAATACAAATTAGAATTATGAAATCTATGACGTTATAAGGTTTAGTTTATCGCCAAAAAATTGTTTTTTTTTCGATTAACTAGTATTTGTAAATATATGTCAACCGAAAGCACATTAATATTGTTAACGCTTTAAAATCAGTAAGTAAGCGCCAAAAATATTGACATTAATTTGATTTTTTTTCTCGTTACAATATTTTTCAATATGGTGTAAATTGTTATTTAAAATTAAATGTGTTTTTCTGTTAAATAATTTTTTGCAGTGTTTGTATTTTTCTGTAATTTTTACAATTGTTTCTAACAGATTAAGTATTAGATTTACCCGTTAAGTTTGAATATAAGGGTCATATCATCTTTGTTGGTTTTTTATTCATAGTTTTTACGATCTTTAATGACAAATATTTAACTTATCTTTCTATTTTAATATAGAGTGTAGTATAATATATGGTTGCATAGAGAATCAATAGCGTATAACCAAAAAATATATATGTGGTTTGATTTGAAGTTTCCCAGCTACGATAAATCATAATTTTGAAAACATCCTAAAGCTGCGTCCACATTAGTAAAAATGTACATTGTGTGTGACACAGGGGCGGATCCAGCCTCTCTTGGGGTGGGGGGGGGGGGGGTGATATCACAAAAGTACAGTATGGCAAGCGAAAGCAAGTTGCCAGCAACATTTCCATTTCTATCGTAAAAGTGAGGGTTGGATCTTTTTTATGAATTCGAAACCCTTGAGCAAGAAAAAACAAGTTGTCGATGGGGGGGAAAGCCAGCATCATACACATTCCTAGTATAAAAGCCAGAATCGGCTCTATTTTTCTAAACTCAAAGGTCTTGAGGGGGGGGGCGAACGCAAGAAAAACAAGTTTTCCATGGGGGGGGGGGGGGAGCCAGCAGCAAACACATTCCTAGTTATAAGAGGCACAATCGGTTGTATTTTCGTGAACTCTAAGCTCTTGGGGGGTGGCGATCGCCCTCGCCGCCCCAAAAATTTGCGTGAGTTTTTATGGAGCGAACAAGTCTACATAAGCATAAGTTGTATATGCGCGCACAAATTTTTGCCGTATTCGACACACAAAGTAAAATTTTTACTAATGTGGACGCGGCTTTAACTTATCCTTGGAACTCTCTGAAAAAGAATCTTTAACAATTATTGAATATATTTTTAAATAAGAAAGCTACAGAGCGCTCATTTTTTCAGCTCGTTAGATGCTTACTCTCCTGCAGCTCTGTGGCTTATTCTGCTATGGAGTACTTTAAAAATTTGCAACTTTTTAATTTTACCTATTATCTACAAAATAAAAGAAAATTTTGCGATTCTGTTTGCGACATGTGTAGTTTGTCCAAAAAAAGTTTATTAGTACTCGACTAGTTTCTTTCTAACGTTAATAGTTACCCAGGAATCCCAGAAAAGCACCAATTATGGGATATCTGCTATATAAATGATCAGAAGTACGTTTTCTCAAATTGCTGAGTTTTTGCTTTTTGCTTGAAGCCCCACAATTTAATAAATATCTTTAGATTCCTTTTCTTCAAGCAGGACAACTTTTATAACCAGGAATATGATTTATTTTTTATTTCTATGAGTCTTTACATGTTAGAAACAATGCAAAAAACAAATAAACAATTTTCAAAATCTGATTTTTCACAAAATAATTTGAGGGTAAATATAAAACTCTAATTTTGGTAAAAACCCCGAAAGTCTAATCCATTAATCCAAGGTCACGAACTGAGTTCTTAACAGCTTTTTAATTAAAATATTTCTGCACGTGATTATAACCATTTAGTGCGATCTCAATTACACTTCTTGTTTTTTGTTTAAAAAATTGCTTAAAAGAAAAAACGCTAAAGAACATCGAATGCGTGTTGCCAGATTTATGTCCTCAAACTGTAGTTTGTAAAGTTCCAAATCTATTCAACCAACAGTTTGGGGACTCGGTCCCCAAAGTGTAGTCTAGAAGTTTGGGGACAGTCCTCAAAGTGTCGAAAAGTCCCCGAAGTGTAGACCGCACGAACGATTTTGTCCTCGAAGTGTAGCCTGTGCATATATATATGCATATATATATATATATATATATATATATATATATATATATATATATATATATATATATATATATATATATATATATATAGAACTGCTACTTTACCCGTACACGCTATGTCTCCGAATGATTATCCCGCAAGACTCCAATACTCTTAACTTGTTTATATAGGAAAATAACCTAAATCTACATTTTTCCAACCTTATTTTGTTTACCAATGAGACCGGTTTTACAAGAGATGGCATAATAAACTCACACAATTTACATTTTTGAGCTGATGAAAACCCACACGCTACAATTCCAAACAAACACCAACAAAGATTTATTGTAAATGTGTGGGCTGGCATTATCGGAATATAGGTCCATTTGTTTTGGAAGGAAGACTCAATGGTGAAATTGATTTACAATTTTTGCAGCAAAATTTAAATAATTTATTGGAATTTGTGTGCTCCATCTCATTTCAACCATATAGTGTGTCAACACCTAATTAACATTTTTGGTCCTTGATGGATAGGTCGAGGTGGTCTGCTTTGTGGCCACCAAGGTCTCCAGACCTAAATCCCTTAGACCTATATTTCTGGGGACATTTAAAAGAACTAGGTTATTCAACACCAGTAAATTCCAGAAAAGAACTACTAGTGATAATAGCACAGCATTCTAACGAAGTCCGTAATAATACCGGTATATTATTGGCAGTGCAGCGGGAAAATATTTGAATAAGAAAATGTATTGAAGTACGTGAAACTCATATTGAACATACCAAAATAACATTTGAATGTTTTCACTATTTTTGTATTTTAATAACATTGTAAATTAACTGAGCCCCGATTAACCTTTTGAAAGGTTTCTGGACTTGATAATGAGTTGATAATCTTTCAGCATAACATATTCTTGCCTCCGAAGAGTCAACCAGCGCTTCCCCATAATTTAAAGCACATCAGCACACCCTGCTTATTTTATTTTCACCTGTTTGTGTTTAGCATTAGTAACTTTGGAGTTTTTCGCATAAAAACTAATTTATCTCGAAAACCGCCAGTTTTATCGAAATAAAGAGTACCTTTTTTGAAGAGAAATGACCAAAGTATTTAAAAAATCAGTTTGACATCTGTCAAAAATTAAGCCCAACGAGTGTGGCGGCAAGTCCGTTTCTGACTTCTCTGATGATCTAAAACATCTACTGTAGTATGGTTTATTGAGTCATTATGGCCTCTATAAAATATTGAAATTTCATTAAATTATACAAGTCGGTTCAAAACTTACAGCCAATAAGGTAAATAGCTGGGTACCCCTTTACGGCTCTGTAACTCTGTTAAGAGGCATTTTAGTAATTTTATGACCTCCCCTGTATACTCCCAAGAAATTGGGAGGTACTTACCGGACACCCTGCATTTAACCTAAACACATCATTACTCTTGGTGTAATTAGGTAAAAATAATTGACCTCGTTTCTAGCGAACTATACTGATCCGATCGAACCGATCCGATGTAGTTATATCCACTTGAAATCCATATAATAAAAGGATTTAACTGAACAACATTTCTTACTACTAGCTGAAATGTTACACGCGATAAAAACTTCAATTGTAACTGTTTAGTACATGAATTTCAAGTGGTTAAAACTGCATAGAATCGATCCGATCGGATCAGAATGTCGAACTGAAAACAATGCCTTTATTTTTAATCAAAGCAAAATGCACTTTAAAAGCCAATCTACTGGATCAAATAGGGATTTATAACAAAGTGACCGTAAACAGATTGGGTTGGGTTTAATTAAGTATTCATGTGCAGAATTACATGGAATATATAATACGCAAAGGCAGGTAGGACTATGTGTCTCGGGGGGACGTCCAGAAAATTGTGTGGTTATAATGCCGGTAATATTTCAAGCACATAAATTGGCACACTAAGACTATTAAAATACAATGTATTAACGTGTTACTATTTTAATGAATATTAAAGTAAATACAAAGGTCACACTGAAAGTTTATAGATACGCTAATATCGTATAATGCAACATTATTGATCACATAAAATAACCGGTGTTTCATAATGAAATACTTATACTTTAGAGTGGAAATATCACTGTAGGTATGCAAGAGCTCTATTTTTGATATACAGGGTGTTTTTTCTAAATCGTTTATTTTCAAAATTGAAAAGAGGTAATTAGAAGCCAAGATATTGCAATTTTTTTAACAAAATTTATTAGAATCGCCTTTATTCGGGTTTGAATTGTAAAAATTTTCAAGAAGTAAAAAAGCTCTAAATAGATGCGATTATCCGATAAAAATATCTAGGTTCAGACGCGATGTTTACAAGTGACACCATCTGTATAACCCTGACACTACAGCTCGCTAAATAGCTAGAAAACGTCATATTAAAGTGTTAGACCACACACCAAAAATCATTAAATTCATATCAAGTTTTCAAAAAATTTGAGAAAAATCAATATTTCCTTAAAACGTTGACGTCTAAAAGAAGCAGTATAGAATATAACTATGTTCGCTTAAATCGACCTATTTGACGTCAAGAGTATGTCATGAAACGTTGTACACTTATATTCCAGACACCCTATATATTCAGATGCTGCTCGTGTTTTATTTCATGCTTTTACTTTCTTATATTATTTTCGGAAATTATCGCGTAATAAATGAATTATCTTATTTTCCGAGGTAATACTGGCACTTGGATCAATTTATTTCAGTTTTGTGAGTACACTGTTAAAAATAACCTTAAATTTAATGCTAATTTAATCTCCATTCTACATTAAATTTAATGATTTTGACTTTAAATCGTGTATAATTTACATTTACTATAAATTTAAAGCAAATTCATTGAAATATCAATTCGTCGTAGATTAAATTTGATTAAATGGTATCTTAAATTTCAATAAAGTAACAGAAAAGGTATATATTCAACTGTTGTACATTAAAATTAATTCACATATACTCTAATACTAAAGGAATTTACATTAATATTCAATATACATTGCATGAGATTCCGGAAGATGGTGTAACTTGTATTGAATTTTCTTATGATGAGGTGTACATGTCTACTCCGTACTGACAGGAACCAATGAGTTCAAAACTGGTCTAGATGGCGAACACCACTTTTTCCTGATAGTTTCAGAATTTCTGAACTCATATTAATGCTGGTGCATTAAGTATGTGATAACGTATCTCAAATTCAATGAACACTGGCTGTACATTTATAGAGTCACCTTAAAAGTAAAAAAAAATCAAACTTAAAATTAATGTATGATTACATTAAATTTAATGGAATAAATTAATTTAGATTAACGCAAAACTTATTAAATTCAATATATTACATTAAATGCATTTAATAAACGTTTATGAAATTTGTTTCCAGCACATTTACCTTAAATTTAATGCATTACCTTTTTACAGTCTAGTTTGTCATAGACCTCATTCTTTTTTATTATGTCTCTGTATTCAGGGAATTTTACCAAGCTATTGTACAACTTAATGAATTCTAACACAAATTTCCTGTTGAAGTAATGAAAGTCTAATATTTTTATATGATAGCTATGTAATTTCTTTCGCACTGATACCTATCGAATAGTGTTTAGGACCCTCATGCTCTGGCACAACGATTATCCTTCAAAACCGAATAGCCCACATACCTCGTATTTCTCCGACAAAGTGGAATGAAGCCGGTCGGAATTCCAACCTTACCTGATATTTCGTCGTGATAAGCAAACATGTCAGCTTTTGCCCATGCACCTCAGTTTTGTAGCAATTTTACCAGAACAATTTCCTCGACGGGTAAAATCGTATAGGGCCTTTTACGCCAGTTTCATGAAATATGTTTTTAGAAGTTTGTTTCGTTTGGAAATTACAAAAATAACAACATTCCGCTGTAGAAAAAAAAACATATACAAGATTTTATTGTACATGTGTACAGATGTAACTCGCCTACAGAAAGAAATACATTTTTTTTTGCATTAAGAAAACATCTTGTAATTGCCACCAAAAATTTTCAGGATTCAAAATATTCATTGGACTACCTATCTACAGATAGTTTGTTTGGCAATGCACGATGTATATGGCTTGTAAAATATGCAATACAATTTAATAATACTGTAATGAAAATCTATCCAGTTCATTCGCCGTATCGTAAGTTAATGAGATTAAACGTTTTAAATAGTGGGTAAGAGTGCGCGGCGCACTCACATGTCTGATGCTCCGCTACGAGTGACAAAGCGCTACTTAAATTTGTGGTTACTCAGGTTCTAATTAATTTTTCAAAAAATCAAAAAGATCCTTAATCTGTAAGAAGAATCTAATATTTTGATATAACTTTTATTGGGGGTATCTTTATGAATCTATCCATTAATCTCTCATAAACAATTGAGAAGGCAACAAAAACATGATAAATTGTTAGTTTGCATCATTATTGATCAAAAATTATTTCCAAAACTAAATTACCTTGAGGTAATGTTTCATCTTTAAATGAGCCTTCATATAACCAAAAATTTTAATTAGAAGTCTAGTTACCAGCGATTTTGTTAAAGCGCTGTGCAAGCATGCCATTTATCACAAATGTTACCTTATCTCGGATTTTAACTATTTTTTTTTTCAATTTTGAGAGCACTGTCGTTTTGGTGATTAAACTGAAAACGAAATGGCTGGGTCCGAAATCGATGTCACATTTACAATACACAATTTTATAGCGTTAGAAATAATTAGATTGTTAAAGATCCTACATTAAATCTAAGTTGTATGCACGACTATGAGTTCTTGCGATTTTTATACGGTTATTTCTCAACATTTATCCGGTCAAGTTAGCCCTAAACAGAGAGGTAAGGTTACCAAAATTCGCATAGAGCTGAAAATTTGTACAAATGTTCGGAACACCATTACAAATAAGTTGTTAAAGGTCCCCAACGATCTCATGCCTGGAAAAAAAAAATATTCAAGGTCAAAGTGGGGAAAATGGGTTTTTCGCGTTTTTCAGCCAAACGGTAAGTTTTATCATCAAAATAGCTCAGATCAAAATTGTAGATCATAAAATGACCTATAAAAATTGATCTTATAATTTTTTTTATAAGAGCTACCGTTTTCGAGATATCATCGCTCAAAAAAATGAGAAAGCTGCGTTCTCCTCCGCTCTCAAAAGTCGGACATCTATGATTGTTTTAAAACTGTAAACATTGATATTAACAATATCAATGTGACATACATCATGGATGGAGGATATTTATTATAATCTGGGATAGTGAAGAAACATTCAAGTAAATACGTCGACATTTTGGTCACAGAGTTACTGTAGTATTTAATGGCTACACCGATTGCACGAGGAACATTAATGCCGCAGAACAACGTCGTCGAGCTACAACATCTTCATCTTCAGATATTTTATTTGATCAATTTATGACCGTTCCCACTACTCAACAAAAGTTTCTGGCAAATGCCCACAACAAGTCATGGTTCATTTCACTGCTAAAAGAAAGATTGACCAGTGAATGTATACTTATCAAACAAGCTGTTAATGATGCTGATGTCCTTATCATTGAAACAGCATTAGAACAGTTTAATTTGACAAACACAACTACTGTTGTTGGTGAGGACGTTGATTTACTGGTTTTACTGACTGCTCGAACTCCAACTAACAAAACCATTTATTTTTTAAAACCTGGGAAAGATCAACATCAGTCTGAAGTATATTCCAACACAAAGTTTATCTGCTTTTACAAAGTGCCAAAATCATGTTTTGTTTTTACATGCAATAAGTGGCTGCGATACAACATCAGCATTTTACAGAAGGGGTAAAACATCTGTTTTTAAAATGTTTAAAAAACAAGACTTAGTCGGTTGTGCTGAAGTTTTTAAAAATAGTAACTCTACTCCACAAGAAATTATCACCAATGGAATTCGTTTTCTTCTTGCCATGTACGGAGCTCCAAAAAAAATTAACTGCATCGATAAGTTCCGCTACGCATCTTTTGTTAAAAATACTCGAAACAAAAAGCGAGTGCAATTAGTTTGTCTTCCTCCAACCTCTGCTTCTGCCCAACAACATCTATTTCGGGTATATTATCGAGTTCAACTGTGGCTTGGTAATCAACTAGATCCAAAAAATTGGGGTTGGAAGTTGATTGACAATACATTGGAACCAATTCAGACTTTACTCCCATCTGCGCCAGAAAAACTCCTCAACACAATTTTTTGTAATTGTAAAAAGGG
The DNA here is from genome assembly GCA_034092305.1 of Diaprepes abbreviatus. Lineage (NCBI taxonomy): Eukaryota > Metazoa > Arthropoda > Insecta > Coleoptera > Curculionidae > Diaprepes > Diaprepes abbreviatus. The sequence goes on from JASJET010000139.1 coordinate 12,800,282, forward strand.
ATGTAATGCTAAATGCGGCTGCAAAAAAGTTGGATTATTTTGTTCATTAGCATGTACAAATTGCCAAGGCCACTCGTGTTCCAATGTTGAATCTCCATTAGAAGACGGTTCATATCATATCAACGAAGAGATATCTGATACATCGCTTTTGGAGGAATTTATTTGCACTCAGCAGGAAGAAGAAGAAGAACGAAAAGACAAAGAACAAGAAGAAGCAGAAGTATTTAACGATAATGAATCTGACGAAAAATTGACCTAAATTCAATAGAATTCAGACAGCTTCGATTATTTTTAACTATTTCTTTTTTTTTTAATCATTACATAGTACAGTATGGTTCGTGGAATAGGCTTACCGGAGAAACTACGTTAAAAAAAACGCGTCAAGTACACTACCTCACAGGTGACGTGGAAACGTGTGCATATTTTGGATAACGCAGCTTTCTCAACTTTTTGAGTGATGATATCTCGAAAACGGTAACAAAAGGGGAAAGAACTATTTTTATGATCTACAATTTTGGTCTGAGCTATTTTGAAGATAAAACTTACCGTTTAGCTGAAAAACGCGAAAAACTCATTTTTCCCCACTTTGACCTTGAATAATTTTTTTTACAGGCATGGGATCGTTGAGGACTTTTAACAACTTATTTGTAATGGTGTTCCGAATATTTGTACAAATTTTCAGCTCTATGCGAATTTTGGTACCCTTGAATGTCTACTTTGACCGGATAACATTGTTATGAGCAATTTCAAAAATGTGTTGGGGATTAAATTTCAGGTCTTGTAAAATTGATCCAGCGAGAGAATACCCATGCGCCAACAATAATATTATACACAGGTTTGAGGGTTCGATATATTTAAACGTATAGGTTTGGTTTTTTAATAAAAATAATACATACTTACCGGTAATAAATTATAAAACAATAATTAATAGCTTTTATATAACAATCTTCTCTTTTAAATTCACCCGAGTGATCAAAATTTCTCGAAAACACAATGTAAATCAAAAGAAAGTCTGTATTCATAAAACGAAATGATTCAGTTGTCTCGGTTGTATTTTTCTAGCTTGCTCCACTCATAATGTCAGATTTTCTGCGACATATGCTTTGGATTAAAAGAATGTTTTGTTTTCTGTCCTTTTATTATCTCTATACAAATTAAGATGAACAGGCATCAATATATTTGTAGATTGATGAGTATTCTCTCAACAGACCAACTGTATTTAATTGGTATAAAAAATTTAACCGCAACTGTTCGTAGTTTAGTAACAAATCCCGCTAAGTTCATCCATCACCAAAACATTTACAAAATTACTTGCGTTGACAAGTTTTATTGTAGGTGATTTCCCACAAATTTAATGTCATAAAATAAATGACAGATTTCATTAAAACTAATATAATTTTATGTACGATATCGTAATTATAGCTTGGAAATTGTCTCGCGTTAATTCCACATTTCTCCGAGATTACTTGACATAGCAATTTTGTCGCATATAAATAGGCCGGTTCGTACAGAAATCTCAAACAAGTCAATAAAATTTAGAAAACGCAGTCATAATGACAATTTGCAAAGTGTTTTTGGATAATCTGATTGGCGTTGACTAATTTATGATTGATCTGAGAACGAAACTAACGATCTTCAAACACTGTTGACTATCTCACATAACCAATAAGCTCCAATTTAAAAACTTTCGGTGGTCTAAGACACGGGTCTCCAAACTACGGCCCGCGAGCCAAAACCAGCCCACCATAATTTATTTAGACTGTATTATAAAATTTATGATTTAAGTAAATTATACAAAATCATCAGACGTTTTTATTTAACGACTAATTAATAAACCTCGACATCCAACAAATGAAACTTCACATTTTAACAGTAATTAAAGATATCAGATTGATCACAAAAACTTACAATAAGTAACACACGTAAGTATTTACATAATGAAATTAAACCTTATGATTAATGAGATTTTATGTAGCTGTTAACTTTCCACTAAAAATTGTTTGCAGTTGCGGATTAAGCTTATTAGTGAAAATGATCAGTAGCGACTGCACGAACATCGATCTCCGCCACAATGAAATGTCCTAGACATATGTGCGTAATTATCAGGGGCGGATTCAGCCTCTCTTTTTTTTTTTTTTGTGGGGGGGGGGGGGCGGTGATATCACAAAAGTGCGAAAGCAGCTTGTGGGCGGGGGGGGGGGGGGGGACACCAGCAACATTCCCATTTCTAATGTAAAAGGCAGGGTGGGTCGGATCTATTTTTCTGAATTTCAAGCTCTTCAAGAGTGGGAGGGGGGCGATCACAAGAAAAAACAAGTTGCCGACAGGGGGAGAGCGCGAGCAGCATACACATTCCTACTATAAAAGCCAGAATCGGGTCAATCTTCTTGAATTCAAAGTACTTGGTGGGGGGGGGTCTCGCCAGAAAAACAAGATTGTCAACGGGGGGGGGGGGGTCAGCAGTATACATATTCCTAATACAAAATACAGAATCGGTTCTATTTTTCCTGAACTCAAAGCTCCTGGGAAGGGCAGGGGCGATCGCAAACATACACATTCCTATACTCTATTCAAGAACTAGAGGGAGTAATGCAACTATTACCGAAACCTCTAACGTATCCGCTCCAGTGCGCAGGTAACTGAGGACTGCCGTAAATCTGATTATATTTAATTATATTTAAATATTATAAGCTTTTATAAACTTACTGCAGCAATAAAATTTCTGATAGTTCAATTTAATTTCTGTCAGTGAGCAAAGTACAACTTACAGTGTGTCCTTAGTGATTTATCTTGTTTGTGCTTGTTTATATATATTGTTTGAGATTAGTGAGATACCCAAAAGATATGGCTTCCACATCTATATTTATTCCAAAATCGTTAAACTAGGGCATTTTTTCCTCAACGAAAAACTTATTACGATGAATGTTTATGATGCCTTAAGATATCAATATCTCGATAATAATGTTGAGATGTATTCCAACATGACAGGAGTTGGAAAATCTACTATGTACCGAATACAGAAGGAGAAAAACACGATTGGAATTGTTAGTACTCCCAAGCTACATTCGATCACACAAACTGTAATCAAAGGAGTTGTACATACATTTTATTATGAGAAGCAGATCCCAACCGTCAACAAAATTCTAAATAAAATCAATGAAGATCGGGATTTATCCAAAACTAAAAGAACTGAGCTCTAGAAATTGCTTAGAGAACTTGATTTTTGCTGGGAAAAACCAGATAGGAAATCTGTTCTTATAGATCGTCCGAAAAATGTCCGTTGGAGAAGGAAAAGTCTCTCTAAAGTAAAAAGTAGAGCTGCTAGAAATAACTTACAAAATTAATAATTTAACTGAACTTTTGAAAGATTTTTTTGAATAAACTTAATGCAGAAAATTGGGAAGAATCCAGATATTAAAAGAAAATGGGGAAACTCGATCTCATGATCGGCGAGATAGAGGAACCAATTATAATTAATTTGAGCGAAGATAGCTTCACTGACTTTGATTACAAATTAGATACGTAATGTTTACCAGCGTAAATAAAATTTATTATTTATATTTTCTGTAAGATATAAAAATTAATTACGTTTGAATTCCTTTTTAGTGTTTAATTTTAATTCTGCAGATGTTTTAAAAAATAAATAAACTTATTTATTATATATTTGACGTTTCAAATATCCTAAAAATGTTTTTAATTAATAATAAAATGACCGATAGCTCCAAAATTTTTTTTTATATTATATGGACGAATTTATTTTTTTATATATGTTTAACTTCTTGTATTTTTGACACTGGGCATTTTGTAAGTATTTAAATTATAACTTAGAATTTTTTGAGAGAAAAAGGCTACGTTTTAGTCTGAATGTACCTAACGGTTTCTATGCCAAAATTAAAAATAATAAAAATACTGTTGTGTTAAATATGTCAAAATTATCTATATTTTCTTATGTATGTGAATTACTAAGAAATCATTTTAAGTTTTTAACCGAAATAATATTATATGCTATAAATACTTAGTGATAAAAGAATCCTCTTTCCGACGCTTATGACAAGGATTAAAATCCTTTTTACCACTTCACATCCAAATATCTATTGTTATTCTATTCAAATAGTGGATTATTATAGACCGGTATTTTTGATTTCTAACCCTTTCCTATGAAAAATATGTGTCTAACAGATTTTGCCAAAGACATCGGAATAAAGAACACAGGTAGTTTGTGAAGAAAAAAAAAGGGGTAAAAAATTATTTATTACTCTCTCTAGTTCTTGAAGAAACTATAGTATAAGAGGCAAAATCGGGTCTATTTTCCTGAACTCAAAGCTCTTGGGGGGGGGGGGGGGCGATTGCCCCCCCCCCTGGATCGGCGCCAACCGAAATTGCGAACGGAATGGAGTCCACCTCCGTACCATAGATATCTCTCGTTAGATAGTCCCTATATGAAAATTTGCGCTTAATTCAAACTACAATATGTTGATATGATGGCCAGCTAGGTTTTGGGACTTAGATGAGTCAATTTGAAAGTTTGGATACCCCTCGTCCAAGATGGGATACAGATGGTAAACGAAATTAGATTTGTCAACCCTATACCCCACATTATAAAAAGCAAAGGCATTAAATTAAAGGTAAATTTGTTGAAAGCAAATTTCATACACGTTTATTAAATGCGTTTAATGTAGTGGATTAAATTTAATAATTTACATTAATCTAAATTAATTTATTCCATTCAATCTAATGTAATCATACATTAAATTCAAAGTTTTGATCATTACTTTTTAAGGTGACTATGTACAGCTAGTTTTCATCGAATTTACGATATATTATTACATATTTAATGCATCAACATTAATATGAGGTGAAAAAATTCTGCTACAGGAAATCTTTCTCACACCGTCATCTGTAGACCTGTTTCGAACTCATTGGTTTCCGTCAGTACCGGCAGACATATACACCTCATCATAAGTCTTTTAAGCAACTTATATCATCCTAAATAAAATGTTCAATACAAGTTGAGCCATCTTCCGGAATCGCATGCAATATATCATGAATATTAATGTAAATTCCTTTAATGTTAAAGTACATGTAAATTAATTTTAATGTACAGAAAGTTGAAATATCTTTTCAGTTACTTTATTGCAATTTAAGATACCATTTATTCAAATTTAATGTACAACAATCTGATATTTGAATAAATTGCTAACATTTAACGAAAATGTAAATTATTGACTATTTTAGGTGAAAAATCATTAAATTTAATCTAGAATGGACATTAAATTTAAGGTTATTTTTAACAGTGCAGAAACTAAAGGACCTAGAGTAAAAATACGTCGTCTGGTTAGGTTCATTTATATAACGAAACTTTTCTCGGGAAACCATACAACTTGAATAATTTTTTAGATTTTTAATAAAATTCTAGACGTATTTTTAATGGAGTTTTAGGTTATTGGCACCTTTACAACGCATTTTTTTACTTTTATACGCTGTAACACATAAAAATTACATCTTAGAAGAAAATGAGAGTCATTCCTACTCCAAAAAACAGCAATTTCGAATTAAATTTTGCAAAAAATCGGAAAACCCAACAATCCCCAAAACTTTTCCAAGATGGTAATGATAAATTTAATTTAATCAAAATGGAATTTGGGTATGTTTTTCTTACTATCGGTATAATACAGAAAACGTTTTTACAGCAACTTCTCGGTCTAATCGGGATCTGTCCGCCTATTAAATTCAGCTGGAAATAACAGAACAAACACAAGAAACTCGGTTAAATTACGCTTGAATTCATTTCAGGACAAACTTCCCGAAGTAAAATAGTATAGCAGTCCAAAGTTAAACTACAATATGTTAAAACGCTGACTCTAAATCTAGTAGAGACACGTACTGAGAAACAACATGTTACCTATCAGTTTATCCCCTTTTGTATAACGTTACGTCGAGTATTTTATGCTATTTGGGAAAACAACTAAAGTCGCATTCTATTTAACTAGACGGGTTATGAATTTATTAGAGACTAACTAATTTAATAATACTATTTTGTTCAAGTTAACATGAAAACATTATTATAAAGATACTCGTAGTAGTGAATCGGGATTTAATCCAGGAATACAGAAAATGTTAATGAATATGACTGAAGTCTTTGAATTTTACATAAAATAGTAAAAAGTTTACCCAGTTGTTTTTCCTGCTATTGTTTTTTTTTTTTATTTTTATTTTATTAAATGCACGTAAAATGCCGATCGGTTCGGAACTATAAGATGGAGACTTTAAAATCGAAAAGAATTTTATTAAAAACTGCTCTTCTTCCTGTGCCGTGTCAAGTCCCCCTGTTCAGCACTGTGTATTCCTATCTATTCTCGGATGTTCCTCAGCCAAGAGATCTGCTTCCTTCCAACACCTCTACGACCCACGATCTTACCCTTTATTATCAGTTGAAGAATTCTGTACCAATCCCCTCTGAGAACATGGCCAAGATATGCTACCTTTCTGCATTTTACAGTTGTCAGTATTTCAGAAGTGGCATCTGCCCGATCTAAAACCGCTATATTAATCTGCATAGCTACCTAGAGTATGCGAAGCTTTCGCCTATGCAACCACATCTCAAATGCTTCCAAACAATTGCTCGTGGCAGCTTTCTGTGTCTATCTCTCCGTTCCATACAATAACACTGACCAGATGTAACATTTAACCATCCTTTGACGAAGTTTTAAATTTAGATTGTCATTGTAGACAAGCGATCTCATTTTTAGAAAAGTTGTGCGAACTGATTCGATTCTGCGTTTAAACTTCTTTATCTGGGTCAAGCTGTTTAGTAATATAACATCCAAGGTACTTGAAGTGGGAAACTCTTTCGACGATTTGTCCATTTATTAGCAGCGAAGCGTCAGGATATGGTAGATGACTGAAAATCATTAATTTAATTTCAGCAACACCTATATTGAGTCCCATTTCTTTCCCAACTCTATTGACAAGAGCTGAAATTTGTCGCACACCGTGAAGGCTATGATAGCTTATGATGGCCGTATCATCGGCATAACGAATCGTGTTTATTAGCTCGCCGTTGATTTTAACCCCAAATACTTTGTTGTGTAGGGCTTCCTTAAAAACTTTGTCCAAATACAAATTAAACAGCAGTGCAGAGAGAACATATCGCAGTCTAACGCCTCGTTGAATTTGGTATTCTTTGGTAAGCCTACCATTAACTTGGACCACTGCCCTTTGATGCCAATATAGATTCTCTATACTCCGTACATCCTTGCCATCCATACCAGTATTTTTCAGTATATCCATGAACTTTACGTGCTGTACCCTGTCAAACACTTTCTCGTAATCGATAAAGCATGCGAAAATGTCTTTACGTCGTTCTCAACATTTTTGGAGAAGTATATTTAAAGCAAATAACGCTTCTCTAGTACCAAGGGCATTTCTAAACCCAAACTGGGTGTCATTCGATTCACTAATTCCTATTTCAATTCTTTACAATAAAATAATAAAAAAAAGATTCTAAAGAGAAAGAGATGCCAATTGTTTTTCTCTTTTTAAAGAAGGCAACAACTGTACATTACTTCAGACAGGTAGATGTATCCGGTTATTTTGCAAAAAGAAGATAAACAAGTCGGCTGGTTCCTCCTTTACAAGAGTTAAAAAATATTTAATTTCATCGGATTTATTATCTTAATTTTTTCTTTTCTTTCATAAAAATGACAGATTGACTATTAACAGAAACAAAAAGAAATCAACTATTGACATACTTGTGATTTCAATTGGATTCCATTTTTAATCTGCACAAACGTTTTGCGTCCGATGTATGTTGAAATGTTGCATCCGATCGAAACTTGAATCAGAACCGTTACATCAAATCGGTCCGATCGGATCTGAGAGCTCCGTTAAGCCGCGTACAGACCAATGCAACGAACAGCGCAAGACATTCGTTTTGCAACAAGCATTTCGCTCAGCGCGGATAACGTTTAAACACCTGCAACATTTTCTGTTTATCAGTGTTCGGCAACGTTTCCGTACGCGCGCTGATTGTCAACTAAAAACAGTCGAAAAATGAGAGACGAAAACCTGCAAATTGCATGCGCCGCATTTATTATATTATGTGATGCACTAAAATCAAAGAAAAAGAAGAAAAATTGTCGTTACTGGGTGACAACACTCTTTAAAAATAGATCCCGTTATAGGATCTCCAATTTACTAAATGATTTATATATAGAAAATAGAAATCGGTTCATATAATTCTATTAATTCTATCACTGCGATTCCACTGACTAATTATTCATTGTCAATGCAAGTAAAAATAACAATCTAGGAATTGCGCCTTAGAACTCACAAACAAGCAGATTTCTTTTGATGTGCCGACACGGCTCAGGAACACACAAATCGCGCGCAAAACAGCGCGCGTGCGCAGAATTGAGCGCGCTACCGTCCAAATTGACATATTCTGCAACGTTCCCAAATATTGAGAGTCGTTTTTAGAGACAAGATCTTGCTATCGTTATAGATGATAAATATTGGTAATATATCTATCTATCTATCTATCTATATATATATATATATATATATATATATATATATATATATATATATATATATATATATATATATATATATATATATATATATATATATATATATATATATATATATATATATATATATATATATATATATATTCCTGATTCTTGAACCATAGATTATATTATTTTTTTAAAATTTGGTCTTTTCCTGGATTTAGGTTCCCAAATAATTTTACGTTTCGCCTTTTAGTTAACGCATCTTCAAAATTTTTTTTGTCTTTTTATTTATTGATATTCCTAAAAATATTTTTTATATAATTAAAAACATTCCTACAAAAACATATTTACAATTTTAAAAAACAAACACTTTAAAAAACTATTCAAATTTCTAAAAAAGTATTTAATTTTACCAGTACATATCCTGATATTTTGTTTATTTATTAATAATGAAATAAAACTTTTACATCGTCTATTTAGTACTGAGGATACATGGAATGCGAGTATGATTTATTTTTTATGTTTTACAATGCACCAAAAAAACCGAAAGAACGCACACATTTAAGTTTATGTTTAAGAGGATATTCAATTTTTGATGTTTATTAACAGGATCGAATACTTGATATTTTTGTTTAAATGAGGCTGATGTAAATGTGGCTCAAATTTTCTAAATCCGGTCTGCCGTTAACAGTGTTTTTATCTTTTTTAATTTCTATCATTTCCTTTATCTGTAATTTTTGTTTTTAATTATGATACTATTATCATCGAAGGTATGTTTTTCGTCTTGTGTGTATTTGTTTAGCGATGTTGAGGCGTTTTTCGTATTTTTATGGCCATTCAATCTGTTCTTTAGCAATTGGCTTGTCATGCCTATATATTTTTTGGGACAATTTGAACAAGAGATCGAATATACTACATTTGACTTATTCATGAGGGGAGTTTTACTTTTTAAATTTAAAAACTAGTAGAGTCGAAAGAATATTTTTGTATTTCCTAAAAAAATTAATAATGCTTTCTCATGCTAAACACCAATAAGAGATAATATTTAAAAGAATTTGAAGAATTAAAAAGAATTCAAAATGATTAAAAATCAAATCATTTTTAATACTTTTTAATTCTTTTGTTTGATCAGGGTTACTCTGTCATATTAAAAATACTTAAAAATTATTAAAAAATTAACAGGATAAATAAAAAAAAAGAAAAAACTCGCGCTTAGGAAGTAACAGAGAACGACCTTCTCAATCTTGGTCTGGCAGGATTTTAGTCACGTATTAACGTACCAGACCAATTATATTCAAAAAAGAATTAAAAAAGAAAAACTTTGACGTTTAATTTTTTCTTAATTTTATATAGAAAATTTATCGATCGAATAAATACTTTAAAGGTGGTCTGACAAAAGTTGTGTCAAACATAGGAACGCCAGACAAAATTTTTATTTTCGACTGATCATACGCTATCAAATAAAAAAAAATACATTTATATGTTATATATTAATTTTACAAAAAAATAAAAAACACATTAATTGATGACCAACGTTTTTCGGCGGTCGCCGCTTAGACTATTAACAACGTAGAAAATGTTAATTACATTATTGAAGGAGGTATGTTATTCCATTGATGCAACTTGCAATTAGATGAAGCATTCGGAACCTAATATGTGAACACTCAAAATATTTGAAAAATAATTATGAATGGAATGTGTTCGTAGTACATGACGGTTATAAAAAGATAGTATAAGATCAGCCGAAAAGAATGAACGTCCATAAAAAAAAAACTGCTGTCGAGTTTGATGAAAATATGCCCCTTAAAATCGACAAAAATAAATTTCTTACAAATAGTAAAAATAAAAACAGGTTTATAGAAATATTTAAATCAAAATTTTTAAACAATATTGTTTACATGTCGAGAAGAAAGTGATGTCGATAGTGTGATTGTTGAAACAGCAATTAATTATAATCTCCTGTTGTTATAATTTATTTATTTTCAAAAATCACCTCGAATCAAACAATCGTTTTCCTCTAAAAACTTGCAAAAATCATTTTACACCACAAACAATCGTTTTCATCTAAAAACTTGGAAAAATCACTATCGAAATGTAGGAGCATAAACTTTTTTACAGATTTTTTCAGATCGCGATACTTCTGCTTTTGGCAATAAGCTAGAAAATAAGCTTGCTAACAATTTTGAGGAAATCAACAATTTATATGACGCTGGCAAAGTATTTACTAATGCGAATTAGGGTGCTAACATTTCTTAATCATTCTGGCATGTCCCTAAAAAATGATTTCAATACATTCATATTCGATTCCAAAATTACCTGTGTTCAATTGCCATGTTTAGTGCCTACAGCTCATACAACATTTGAATACGAGTGTCTACAATTATAACTATGGTTGGTAAGAATTACATTACCATTCAAAATTTGTGGTGGAGGAATTTGTGCAATATGTTCGGACAGTAATGACGAACCAGTTCCGAATAATTTATTGAAAATGCTTTTTGTAATTGTAAAACGGAATGTGGATCTGCTTGCGGGTCTGAAAAAGCAGTTTATTTTGCACTATAGCGTGTGGATAATGCAATGTCAATATTTGTTTAAATACGTCACATGTCACACAAATACATACACAGTTGAAGAGAATGACTAAACTTGATTAATTCAAGTAACACAGGATTTACGCAATAAACTAATATCATTTTGATTTGATCCTTCTTTTTCTATTCTAAGTTATAAATTAACCTTTACCTGAGTGCGATGTAGATTGCCCCCACGAGGCCAATTGGGATCTGGAACTGGCAGCTACACGTGTGACTTGGGAAGCATGAATAGATGCACAACACTCCCCATGTAAACAGACATGACGCCGATTTTGAAACCCAAACAGATACTTTTGCCAATCGAAGAGGATTCGGAGAAGGTGCAAACTCTTCAGAGAAATTACCGTCGACAAGAGAATTAAAACTCTTGCTGAAAAGCAAATTTATGAAAGGCAGGTATGCTTCTTCTTCTTCTTTAGGTGCCATGCCTGTATTCAGACGTTGGTGGTCATCATGTTTACAATTTCCTGAAATCTTTCTCTATCGGCTGCTGCGCGAAATAGTTCTTCTACCGTGCAATCACACCACTGCCCAATGTTACGCAGCCATGAAAGCTTCTTTCGGCCTATCCATCTTTTTCCTTCCACTTTTCCTTGTATTATAGGGCGAAGTAGCTGGTATTTAGGTCCTCTAATTATGTGACCAAAGTATTTTGTTTTCCGCCTCTTTATAATGTTTAAGAGCAGTCGATCTGTATCCATCATTCTGAGAACATCCTCGTTGGAAGTGTGCGAAACCCATGATATCTTTAGGATTCGACGGTAGCACCACAATTCGAATGCTTCCAGTTTGTTTAGCGTTGTGGTTTTTAGTGTCCATGTCTCGCAACCGCATAATAGAATAGACCATACATAGCATTTCAGGAACCTTTTACGAATATGCATTGATAGGTTCCTGTTGCATAGAACTGGTTTCCATGTCATAAAGGCCTTCCGCGATATTTCGATCCTAGCTAATATCTCTTCATCTGAGTCCCCATTTACATTCAACCAACTGCCAAGGTATTTGAAATGGTTTACACGCTCTATCCTCTTCCCATCAAGCCAAAGTTGACATTCATCTACAGTAACCTTTCCAACTGTCATCCACTTTATTTTTGAGATGTTGATTTTAAGGCCTCTTCGGCAACTCGCTTCATTAACTAGGTTTACTAATATTTGGAGATCCTCGATGCTTTCTGCAAGAATGGCCGTATCATCAGCAAATCTAATATTGTTGATTACTTCTCCGCCTAGTCTTACTCCTTCTTGTCTGTCATCCAAAGCCTCCCTAAAGATTTCTTCAGAGTATACATTAAAGAGACAGGGTGACAGAACGCAACCCTGTCTTACTCCACGTCCACGCAGGTATGCTAAGGAACATAAAATTGGACCGAACACGCCAATATTACTGGGGAAAGAATTAAAAATTGCAGATGGATCTGGAACTGACAACTACACGTGTGACTTGGGAAGCATGAATAAATGCACAATACTCCCCATGCAAACAGACTACATGACCGATTTTGAGACCCAACCAGATACTTTTGCCAATCAAGGAGGATTGGGAGAAGGGCCAAACTCTTCCGAGAAATTACCGTCGACAAGAGAATTAAAACTTTTGCTGAAAAGCAAATTTATGGAAGGCAGGTATGCCAAGGAACATAAAATTGGATCGAACACGCCAATATTACTGGGGAAAGAATTGAAAACTGCAGATGGATTACTGACAGAATATTATCATCTGTGACGCCATCATCATAAGATTGGCATCATAGATAACTTGGTGTGCTAGAGGAGGATGAAACCGTCGACCATGATCTTGGAAAGTGCCCATCACTTAACGCACCAAAGAAGAGATATTTGGATATGTAATATTATCTGAAGCAGTCAGGCAAGTTCTGTTAATAAAGCTGCTTGGATTCAAAAAGCCGATTAACCTCGAATGACTTGCAATCATGGTGAGCCCAAAGAAACTTAAGCATCGAAGATGCAGTGTTTTATTCATTCATTCATGTTTGGTATAATAACCCAGCTGGCAATAACTTGTAGTCTTACAACTAATAATTTATGGTCTCACGCCACTTACACAAGCCTTACAATTATTAAAAATATTAGCTGAACTGTTGGAAAATCCCAGTATAACACAAGGCTACTACTACGTAACCAAAAAGATATATAAAACAGATACAAATTCACAAGCATGTTTAAGATCAAGTTTCTCTTGACCGAGTTCAAAAAAATTCACAAATTTTTACATTGATATTAGGTTACCTCATGTCTAGCCTTACACTTACGAATGTATATATAAAAAATACATTTCATAAAAGAAGCCAATATATAATTTCTCTCTGTATATGTTTTCACTAAACCGTACAGAAACTGAATTAGAAAACCGATTATTCTAATACTGTTAGAATGATTAGAATATTCTATCCCTTGATAGTTCTTTGCACTAAACAAGGGGAAATTGATTAATCTCGGTTAACCTAGAGAAGCATATAAACCCAGTTACAACGTTGTTTCTAATAAGCTTTACTGATCTGAGTAAACTAGTGGACTGACAACTGACTGAGGATTTAATATCCGTCGAAATGTTATATATAATATTGCGATTTGATTTTGTTGATCGTTTCTTGGTGGAAATCCATAATAGTTTACAAATGTGATAAGTAAACACATTTTCACTTAATTTTCATTGAATTTTTTGACTGTACGACATGTTTCACTGTAATGCAACTTCTTCAGGTACTGTATTCAATATTGTGGTGTTTGGCTATTTAAACAATCTATTACAACATGAACGTGATGGTGTTATATCTAAAGATGGGGTAATTAAATTTAATGTTTATACAATTTAGGAAATTTCAAAAAATTATATTTTGACAAAGATACTTTTACTTAAAATAATTTCAATAAAGGTGAGTTTATTAAATCTATTTGGTTGTTTAATAGTACATTTTTAATTTTGTGTTTGGTCCATGCAGATTTAATTTGGGTCCTTTAGTTTCGATACGTGAAATTCTACCCCCTAATTCACTAGCATAGTTTAACTGTAAAACGGTTCGAAGTTGGCAGCAACAATAAGTCAAGCAAGTTTTAAACCTTAAAAATATAAGCATAAAAAATCACTTTTTTATTGCCGAACCGGCAAAAATGAATAATTTTATTTATTTTCGGGAAAGAACTATTTCTCCTACATATCTTACATCTTTATTTCTAGGTTTTTATCCTTAATATCCATATATAAGCGTTCATTTCTTCACATATTTATTATAAATTATGTCAATATTATACGCAAAACAAAACTGGCAACTAGAGAACTTAAGTTGTATGACAACTAAATCGGGTTTAGGTCTTAAACCTTCTTACAAAGAAGGTACCTGAAGTGTTCGGCTCCGATTTTAATGAAACTTCAATATGTTACAGCGGGTAAAAAAATACGAGACACGTATTTTTTTTATCTACGAAGATTCATTATAACGGGGTGAATAACCGTCCCGCAAGTTCACCCCTAAAAACAGTATTTTTAAAATATCTCGAGTTCTAAGTGAAATATTTGTACAAAACAAAATGAAAATTACTTGTTATTGGAAATGATGTTAAACTATGGTGTTTTCACCCCAAAGATATCATCCCTTATTTTTTATTAGGGTAAACCATATATATGCGCACATTATTTAATTCTAAAAATTTCGAAATTTAATAGAATTGTTTTAAAATATTTTTTTCACGAATACCATAAGTAACTTCAGTTGACGAGTTTCGAGGTTTACAAAAATAAACTAGTAAAAGAGGGTGAGACACCCCCAATTTTTTTTAATGTCTCAAGTTCTAATTAAGTTATTTCTACAAAACAAAATGAAAATTACTTGCTATATGAAACTATATATTTTCACCTTCAAGGATATCATCTCTTAAATGTTATTAGGATAAACCATATATTAACTTTACAAAACCAAATGGAAATTACTTGTTATTTGAAATTAAGTTAATCTATAGTATTCTCACCCTCAAGGATATCCTTCGAAGGATGTCATTTCATACATGTATTATTATTCTTAAAATTGCCAAATTTCAACTGATATGAACGTTACAGAGCCTAATGAAATTTTTTTTAACTAATAAGAGAATATAAACTTATTTTATCGGTTAAGTATTCATGTCTGTAAATTATTACAATTCATAACAAATGGTTCATATAACGTTTATTTAAATTAAAATTTGTCAGTTTTAAGAATAATAATATACGTATAAAATGAAGGTTGACTTTTATAAAAAATAAGAAATGATATCCTTGGGAGTGAAAATACTTTAGTTTAACATCATTTCAAATAATAAGTAATTTTAATTTTGTTTGGTAGAGATATCTTAATTAGAACTGGAGATATTAAAAAAATATATTTGGGGGTGGCTCATCCTCATTTACTAGTTTATTTTCGGAAACCACAAAACATGTCAACCTAAGTTATTTATTGTATTCATAAAAGAATATTAACAAAAAATTTAATTTCGTAATGCTCACAATTAAATTATGTAAATGAATTACAAGATCAACCAACAACATGGTAACCTTGTTTTAACTAACAAGTAATTTCCACTTTGTTTTGTAAAGATATCTCAATTAGAATTTGAGATTTGAAAAAAGTATTTGGGGTGACAGATCCTCTTTCACTACTTCATTTTTTTAAACCTCAAAATATGTCAATTTGAGTTAAGTATGGTATTCGTGAAAAAGATATGAAACAATTTCATTAATTAAATTTCATAATTTTTAGAATTGAATTACATGCGCGAATAGATGGTTTACTGTTATAAGAAACGAGGGATGATATCCTTGGGGATGAAAATACCAAAGTTCAACATCATTCCAAATAACGAGTAATTTTCATTTTGTTTGGTAAAGATATCTCAATTAGAACTTGAGTTAAAAAAAACTATTTGGGGGTGCTCACTCTCTTTTACCAGTTTATTTTAGAAACCCCAAAACACGTCAACTTAAGTTACTTATGGTATTCATCAAAAAATTATTTTCAAACAAGTCCATTAAATTTCGTAATTTTTAGAATTAAATAACGTGCGCAAATATATGGTTTCCTCTAATAAAAAATATGGGATGCTATCGGTGGGGGTGAAAATACCACAGTTCAATATCACTTCAACTAACAAGTAATTCGCATTTTGTTTTGTAAAGATATCTTAATTAAAACTTGAGATTTAAAAAAAAGTATTTAGGGGTGACTCAGCCTCTTTTACTAGTTTATTTTTGGAAACCCCTTAAAATGTGAACTTAAGTTAATTATGGTATTCATGAAAAAAATATTTTCAAATAATTTCATTAAATTTCGTAATTTTTAGACTTAAATTACGTGCGGGAATAGAAGGTTTACCCTTATAAAAAATAATGGATGATATCCTCGGGAGTTAAAATACCATCATTTTGTTTAACAATTAATTTTCAATTTGTTTTGTAGAGATAGCTTAATTAGAACTTGAAAAAAATAGGGGCGACTCACCCTCTTTTAATAGTTTATTTTTGGAAACCCCAAAACCCGTCAACTTAAGTTACTTATGGTATTCGTGAAAAAAATATTTTCAAACAATTCCATTAAATTTCATAATATTTAGAATTAAATTACGTGCGCAATATATGGTTTGCCCTAATAGAAAATAAGAGATGATAGCCTTGGGGGTGAAAATATCATAGTTTAACGTCATTTCGAATACCAAATAATTTCCACTTTGTTTTGTAAAGATATCTCACTTAGAACCTGAGATATTTCAAAAATACTTTAGGGGCGGTTTTCACCCCGTTATAATAAATATCCCCCGATAAAAAAAAAATATGTGCCTCTTATTTTTTTAACCTCTACAACATATTAAAGTTTCTTTAAAATCAGAGCCGGGCACTTTAGGTATACCTTTCTTCTTAGTGAATCTGACTTGTTAAAATCTTGATTCGAGAAACAAGGAATATTCTAATAGCTTTAAAAACGGTAAAAATGATTCCAATTATGCCAACCATTTATTAAAGTCAAATCATAGTTTTAACCAAGGTTTTAAAATTTTACACAACTAAATTAAAGGACCCAAATTAAATCGCAGGAAGTAAACAAAGTTGAAAATAAAAATGTATTAATAAACAATCAAATAAATGTAAATAACTCACTTGGTTGTGTCAAGTCTAAATATCTCATTGAAATTCCTAAATTGTGAAAACATAAAATTTAAAGACTTACAGCCAGATTCACTAAGAAAGTTTAAGATTTAAACCCCATCTAGTTGCCATGAAAAATAGATCTTCTAGTCGGCCAGTTTTGTTTTGCTTATAATAATGTCATAATTTATATTGCATATGTTAACAAATAAACGGGGATATTAAGGATAAGAACCTGGCGATAAAACCTTGAAATATGTAAAAGAAATAGTTGTGTCCCGAAAACAAAATTCTCCATTGTTGCCGGTTCAGTAAAAAAAAATTACCTTTTTATGCTTGTATTTTTATGGTTTAAAACTTGCTTGACTTATTGTTGCTCTGGTCAGTTTAAGCTCTCTGTCAATTTAGGATAGTTTTAAGGTTAGAGCATGTTAGCGAATTCAGAGGCCAATGTTTAGACAAACCATCACGTTCTTTTTGTAATGGATAGTGTAAATAGAATAGCATTACAATATTGGTACGGTACCTGAAAAAGCTGCAGCGCAGTGAAACATGTTGTATAGTCAAAATATACAGTATGAATGTGTTTATCACAATCGTAAACTTGCAGGCTTACTTATGAGATTTGAAAAATGGCTATAGTTATTCTTTGGTATCGGTATATTAAAAGGATTTAAAGAAAAATGCTTAGATATATTCAAAGAGAAATGCATACGGTTAATAATTAATTAATGAAACTTGTAACGAAAACACTATAAACTGTTTTAATTTCATAAAACTTATTTTTGTTGTAAAACACTTCATAAAACACAAAATAATGAAAACATTGAATGACACTATTGAATACTACTAGGTAATGCACATTCAACTGCTTTTAACATGGCTAGGTAGATATTTTCTGTCATTTAAATTCCGAACTTTTTAGTGTTAATAAAATTGCATTGTTACTTTTTACTCAATTTTGATTTTTTTTCTTTTAAAATAACTCTTTAGTAACTATAAAATGAAGTTTTGTAATAATTTTTGGGCAAATTTAGGACTACTTGGAATTTCCAAAAAATAAAGCAAAGTGTAGATAAACTTTATTCCAGAAAATCGATCTAAACGCTCGAAATATCGTGCGTATTTTTTCTTATTTACACTGGATACGTTTCAGTCCTGCGAAATATCTATACGCAAAAACCTGATTAAATAAAAGCCTTTTTCAGCTGTGGCCATTTATCAGATTACAACAAAGAAAAAAGCCCATACAAACCATTAGGAAAACAATAAGACTTCCTAGAAATTTGTTACCAAACAAAGACAAAAAAATTAATTTCAGACATGTCAGATCGACGATCAAACATAATTGTACCATATTAAGAATGAAACAGCAACGGTAAATTAAGAAACAAATACTTTTTATTCTGAAGTATAAAAAGTTTGATTCTAACATGAACATCTTCAGCCAATAGGTAATTACCGTTTCGAATTTATAAAACTTCAAGGTCGATCCGTATCCCATATTAATGTTTTTCAAAATATAATTGTTTTTATCATTAAGCACCCTCAAATAACACAGGCCAACAAAAAAAATGTTTGTAAACACTTTTTAAACCAATATGCCTTAATATTATGTATTTTTGGGTGCTAAAACCGTATTTGGTATCAGTTTTTTTTTTCATCACCCACAATTTTCTCACAATATGACATCGATTATATATTTCAAAAAATAGGGAAAACTTTATATATAAAGATTAAAAAGCATAGTTTTTTTAATATATTACAATTTTTACTTAAAATAATATTAAATTACTAAAATGCGAATATTAGGTACTTATTTTTTTTTTGTATTTCCTCTCCCTTTTCTCGGTAAAGCTTTTTCTCCGATATGATGCATTTTGATGTTCTCTGTGAAGTGACCAAAAGTAATCACCGATCATGTTGATATTCCATCGTCCCTGGCATCGTTTCTCCATCTCTTTTATGTCCTGATGAAGCCATTCCCCTTACTCTGTACTCACATCATCTCAGTTTCACGAAAAAAAGTCAAAATGGTTGTGCAAGAAGTGGACTTTAAGGCTCATCAGAAACCCAAGATTTTTGAACTTGTCTATCACATTGCCCCCCCAACTTCTTTAAATAATATCCAAGCCTCCTTTTCCTCTGTACTCATCGTTACTTCGAAATTGCAATTTAGGAATATCAGGCCCAACGAAAATCTCTTCCTTTAGTTTAGCTTTTGATAAATGAGGAAATCTACACAAATATTTAAAACAATCACCATCTGTAAGCAAACCTTTTACAACTTGTTTCATTAAGCCCAACTTTATGTGCAATGGTGGTTAAAGAATCCATTTGGGGTCTACTAATGTTTTATGGAAAATATTCTTCTCACCAGGTGTCAAAGTTTTTCTTACAAGTCATTGTTTTTTGGACCTAAGTAAATCCCTTGCTCTGCTGTCCCACTCACAAATAAAACATGGAAACTTTTTAAATCCCTTTTGTTGACCAAGCAGCATGGAGACAACTTTTAAATCTCCATAGACCATCCAATCCCGAGCTATATAGTTAATTTTCTGTGAAATTATATTAAGATTTTCATAAGTTTCCTTGATATGGACTGAATGAGCAACATACAATGAAGCTTAGGTATTTCCATTATGTAATAACACACCTTTTAAACTAGTTTTTGATGAGTCTATAAAAAGTCTCCAATCTTCCTTCTTGTACTCAATGTCAAATTCATTCAATAGACTGTCAATGTCATGGCAGTAAACCAAATCCTCTTCCTGCCAAAAAATTGGGCAAACTGCTTATATCTTGTTTTATAATAGTAAATGGATGTTTCACATTCGGATAAATGTTTTCCTTTCAGTCTGGAACCAAGCAATTCTACTATCTTCTTAGTCAAACCCAAATCTCTCACTAAATCATTTAACTCAGCTTGTGTAAACAACTGTGGTTTTAAATTTTCTGGAGAACATTAGAACTCATCATCACTCGGTTCACTTTAATTAAATTCGGGACTGAATTGTAAAACGTCGTCAATAGACTCAGGTGGCACAGGGACAGGAAGTCCCGGTCCATGTACTACCGGCCGATCAGCTGAAGTAAGATTAGGATATACCATTACTTTTGTATTTTTAAAGTTGACTCCAGAAACATCTATGCCGCAAAAAGTAACAATCATTTGAATGATTTTTTTGCCCAACATTTGTCTTGATTACCGATTTCTACACCAAAAATATGCAAAGTATACTTTGTTTACAAAGTCAGTAATGTTTCTTCGATCTTTTTAAATAACACAGTCACCACATATATAACAAAAAGCGTAAGACTATATTTCGGCCTCGTTTCGTAAATAAGTTGAATAGGTAGTATCTCCGCTATGCGTTGAGTCTCACACAATTTTAAAGCAAAACAAACAATCCTACTGCTCTCCCCTCGGGACCTGCATTCCTGGTCTTCGTATGTGTGCCGAGTCGATCACGAAGTTTCTCGCGTGTTGTTTATATAAAATAAATAGTGTAATATAAGGTATATTCTTTTGAGTAATTATCACTTTCAGTTCTGTCACTTGAAGTAATCATGATCACTTCGACCCAATGACAAGTAAATGCATATTCAAAAGAACATGAAGTTACCAGTTCCACTTTTTTCACTTTGATCAGTGATAATTTACTCAAAAGAATACAGCCATACCCAAACACAGGAAAAAACGGCGAAGAAGTCATAGCCGTAGTCGTCCCGTTCAATGGGCGATGAATGGCTACAGAAATGTTTTGACGTAAGAGAAACAATTGAACGATTTGCAGGCGGCCCAGAATGTTAGTAATATATCTCAAGAGGCGCAGTCTGGAAGCAGTCGGGACTCTTTATTGAAGTTGGATGATTTTTTGACTCGCCACTCTGTTAAGTAATATTGAAAATATTACTGGTAAGGGATTTTACACACCGTGCTATTGATGGCGCACTAATTCCGTTGTTTTGTGCTTTTGAAGACACAACGATTCCGTTGTTTTTGATGACAACCATGTGGTTTTTGATAACACACAAATTCCGTGCTACTTCGGTTGTTTTTGATAACAACCTCTTTGTGTTTTTGGAAACACAATAATTTGATTGTTTTTGATAACAGTCATGCGTGTTTTGGATGACGCACTAATTTCGTTGTTTTTGATGACAACCATATGTGTTTT
Organism: Diaprepes abbreviatus; assembly: GCA_034092305.1. Classification (NCBI taxonomy): domain Eukaryota; kingdom Metazoa; phylum Arthropoda; class Insecta; order Coleoptera; family Curculionidae; genus Diaprepes; species Diaprepes abbreviatus. The sequence continues at coordinate 12,821,711 of JASJET010000139.1, forward strand.
TGATAACACACAAATTCCATACTACTTCTGTTGTTTTTGATAACAATCTATTTGTGTTTTTGAAAACACAATAATTTGATTGTTTTTGATAACAGTCATGCGTGTTTTTGATGACGCACTAATTTCGTTGTTTTCGATGACAACCATATGTGTTTTTGATAACACACAAATTCTATACTACTTCTGTTGTTTTTGATAACAATCTATTTGTGTTTTTGAAAACACAGTAATTTGATTTTTTTGATAACAATCATGTGTGTTTTTGATGACACACTAATATCGTACTACTTCTGTTGTTTTTGATAACAATCATGTGTTTTTTTGATGACACGCTAATTTCGTATTCCATTTTCCTTTCTTGTCAAAGGAAGTTATACGAATTTAGGCCGTTGTTGATAACAGCCTAATTTATGTGTTTTTGATGGCACATTTTTTCTCATTTTTTTTGAAGGAGAGGTTATCTGGCGTATTCATTATGAATATATATATAACAATAATGGTATTCTATATCTTGACTTGGAAAATGAAGAACACAATTCTCGAGACTCGGAAAATAATATTGAGACGAGCAGCCTTACTGAACATGCGAAATATTTGACAAACTCAAATTTAGGTGGAGACTTATTGCAATTATTGGGAACTTAACCAGTGAACCACGATTAGCCGTATTAAAGTATGAATAACAAGCACATAGATTAAACATTGCAATGCGAGTTTATATTAACTGGAAGAAAACAAACAGCTGTGTAATTTATCAGAACTACCGACCTAATAAAATTTGATTTTTTTGCCAACCTTATAACACTAAAATGTATTGCCAACTTAATAATATTTAAGTGAATAAAAATATTTTTATACGTTTTGAATATTTTTTTTTTAATTAAAATGTGAGAAATTGGTGGGTAATATGACAGGAATCAGTTAAAGGTTATTGAAAAAGTTTTTTCATCGTTGGCCTGTGTAATTTGTTCTTTGAAAAATTTCCACGCAAAAAGATAAAATTACATAATGTGCGGGTAAAAAATTATAAAAATCGTAAAAAGTTTAAACTTTCTCGGCCACTATTTCTCGTACAAACGTCGGCTGGGGACCATTTTAAAGGGCGTGATGTCAGTTTTCTTTTGAAAGGGGTACTGTCTATACCTAAATTCACTAAAAAAGTTGTGGAACAAAATTTGAAGAAAAAAAAAAAATTTGCTAATACCGAGGAAAGTAGCAAAGTTTGAGACGCCATATCTCGGTTACTTTTCATCGTATATACTTCTGCAGCAGTTCATTTTAACGCTAGCTTTCCTTTTCATGAAGCGAAGCCTATATCAAACTTCATTTGAAAAAAGATTATGGGAAAAACTTGCATTTTTTTAAATTTTGCTCTTCGGGTGTATTTTTTTGAAAAATGACATTTTTGGACTTCGTGAGGTATCATTTCAATTGGAAATTTCATTTTCTACAACTTTTCTATAGACATGTACCTACGAAAATGCATAGTTTTCGAGTAAAACTCAAAAAACTGAAAAACAGGCATATCTACCTTAAACGCATCCCTTAAAATGGTAGCGTTTTGTGGTTTTGTTATATTTGGTGGTCAATTAAACATATGAAACAATGAAAACACTTTAACGTTTTAGTTCCTTTCTCACATAGTCAATAGACTACGAGAAAAATATCCATAAAAAAAATGCTGGGCAGGTATAATTGCGAAAAATCCAGTTATTTATTAAACGTCCTCCTTGGCTCTACGAAGATAATAAACAAGTGATAAAACAGCGTCTGCCAAGTTCACTTCGATCCACTCAAGACCGTAATATGTCAATGTCAATTACTTACCCTTGCTGAGGCGCCCATAATATTTGATTAATAGCAGCGTCGTTACTGTACAATTTCGCGCGAATAATCTTGAACATAATACACTACATACGATACATAATAACGGTAATACGGATTCCCTAGGGTGTCTTGGAGAGAAATCCTGTAACTTATAACTTGATTCAGAATTGATTTGATGTTTTGATATCTCTGTAGACGCCATCGCCGTCGAGACGATTTATTGCGATTTTATTTGCCCGATTTGGTCGTAAATATAAATAACAGTACGTATTTTTTGTTATTTATTTGCTGAAAGTGTTAGTAGATTCTATTAATTTACTTTTAGGAAAAGTTCCTTGATAAGAATAAATAAATAAAATAAACAAGAAGGACAATCTTAATGGAACGTTAGTATATAAGACAACAAATTATTTCTGCATACAGGGTATTATGAAACAGCTAAAGCCCAAGACTATATTACAGTGCGTTCCAAAATAAACAGGACATAAACTTAATTTAACAAAATAACACTCTCTTTGAAACTCTTATACAGCGATTTGCATGGTCAAGAAGCAGCGCAGTAAAATGACCTAAAGGAGCAATACATAATTAAACGAAATTTGACAAGAAAAGCATAAAGAAATACAAGATAACTTAAAAATAAACAAGAAATCAAAAGATAAAGGGAAATAATAAATACATGGAAATAACACTTCGAAGAAATTTATACAAAATAGGTAATAATACCAGACATAGCTGAAAGAAATGAAATACTGGAAATGAAACTTAATACGGAGAAATTCGCAAAAGATTATATAAAGAACGCATTTAGACAATTACAAGACGAAGACGGTAAGACAGCAGGAATTCATAATTTACTTACTGCGCGCCGATAGCGCAAAACATTCCACAATCGATCAAAAAAAAAATATTCTGGAACATGCAAGTAAATGACTAAATAATATAATTATGATTTTCACTGACTTCGGAAAAGCCTTTGATCGCGTAAACAGGGAACAAATGGGGAAGATAATACGATTGTATGGTCTACCATTGAAATACATTAACTTGATTAAATTATTTTGTGACGAAGACAGAGCCAGGAGAAATCTCAGAAACAATAGTTAAAGAGCAGAGCAAAACATAGTTGCATTCTGCCTCCAAAAATGTTTTCAATCATAGCAAATTGGGTTATGAAGAAGTCCCCAGACAATAAAACAGATCTAGCCAATCGGCCATCTAACATAATAAGCCAAGACGTGTAGAAGTGCCCGATAAGCCTTCAGAAGTGATGGCAATAACAAGATCATAAACAAACAACGATGTTAACAACACATCAATACATATTATACATTACACTTTTGCTTCAAATACTGTTATGTTTTGCTTGAATGGAAAAAAGGTAAAATAATAACAATTTCTGAATGAAATGCCGATCCCTCAAAGACAGTTTAATCACAGATCAATAACATTACTGCCAGTTTTAGGAAAAAAATCGAATTACCTTCTGATCAAAAAATATCCGGAATTCTTTAATAAAACGAAAACAATTCAATTATTCATCGATATTCATTTTATTTCCTTCAAAATAATCCCCACTGCAATTAATATACATATTCCAACGCTTCCTCCAATCTTGAAAATATTTTTCTTAGGTCGACTTTGGAATCGCCTTCAGCTCCTTTTGCCAATTTTCAATTGTCTCAAAACACTTTCCACGAAGTAGTAACTTAGGTCATATGCACAGAAAAAAAGTCATAAGGAGCCATGTCGGGTGAATACGGAGCTTGCGAAGGGGTGTGAACGTTGTTTTTTGTCAAATAGTCGCGTACAAGATGAGATATGTGAGCCGGTGAAGAAACCACGAGTTGTTTTTCCACAATTCTGGCCTCTTGCGACGAACATTTCGCCTCAAACGTTTTAAATACTCCTTCTTTACTGTCTGGTCTGGTGGAAGAAATTCGGAGTGGACCACACGACGGCAATAAAAAAAACGATCAACAAAACCTTGATTTTAGATCGACTCTGTCGTGGCTCGTCTGAGAAACGCCATTCCGATGGTTGTTGGTTAATTTCGATGTCATATTCCAGGTTTCGTCACCGGTAATGATGCTGTCGATGACATTTTAGTCCAAAGAAAGCATTTCTTTAGCGACATCAATCCAATGCTACTCCTGCAACAAATTCAGCAGCAAGCCGCTCTCCAACTAGTCCCATGCCCAAAAGATCGTGCATAACGCTCTACGCTGATCCGAACGAGACAACAAGATTGGCTGCTATCTCCCTGATGCTCGTAAGACAAGCTTCGAGGACAATTTCCTTAACTTTTTCGATGTTTCCGTCAACCACACTGATGAATGGATGACTGGAACGAGGCAAATCATCAACCACAGCACGGCCCGCTTTGTACCACTCGTACGCTTGTGTTTTCGACATTGTCGAGTCCCCGTAGGCTACCGTTAACATTTTCAACGCCTCCGCACATGATATTTTGTTAGAAACACAAAATTTAAGATAAGCGCTTTGCTCCACTAAATTCGACATTGCGAAATTCGTAGAACGCAACAAACACTGACTTATTTACAAAGCTATCACACACAAACTCCCGACAGATCGCTCTCAAACAGATATTTGAGCACCAGATGACAGATGTGCCAACCCAGAAGAAAAAAGATTTTGACAATATCTCAAGCAAGGTTTGTTTGAATGGGAAATTCCGGGTACTTTTTGAAGAAGGCAGAACTTCAATTTGGATGTACATGTTTGGAATTCTACACCCATTCTAGTAAGCTATATTGGAATAAATAAGTTAATTAAACGAACATAATCAGCCTTATTCATGGACATTAAATAGGCCTTAAAAAGAGTGTGGTATACGGATTTATTATACAAACTATATGAAGCCAGAGTGGCTCACACAAATAAAGTACAGAATATCTACATGAACTTGTTAATCGAACGAGTCAATGGTTTAACAAATGGACAATAAGATCGAATAAAACTTTGTCGTAGTTATGTTATATTTCATAAACACCATGTTAAAATTATCCATCATTCATTTTTACCGCCATTAAGAAAAATCACGAAGATCGTCACTCGAACAATCAAGTCCACAATTCACAACATTATCTACAGTTTGCACCAAGCAATAACATCAATTTACGGAAACGTCCATCAACTGTAATCCATCTTAACTGATGAAAAACATAACATAAACCGTCTGAGTCTATACTGCCTCCAACGTACATCCAATGTTACTCCAGGTACAAAACCATCCTTAATTCATGACTTGGAAAGTGCTCCAAACTAAACAGTTAATATTTAAAATATGTATTTATTATTGTCATTTTACATTAATTAAATTAATTTTTAAACATCTAAAAAAGTTTAATTAACGAATTCGACTAAAAATATTTTTTTAATTTTTGTCACCAGGCGGACGCGTTGCTAAGTTGTTACAAAAATCGTTAATTTTTGATCTGGGACCACTTTAAATGCAATATAAAGTCGTGGTGTTATAAACAGATTATTTTTTACGTTAAGTTTTCTGTTAAATTACACATAAAAAATTAAAAATTTTTTTGTAATTGTGACAAAATATAATAAATTAAAAAATCGATTGGACTTATAAATAGCTTACTTTAACAAAATTAATAAACAAATGAAAATTCTAACAAACAACTGTATTATTTACTTGTCATGTTTTGTTGGGTAACTCTTATTTTTTATCATAGCCCTTAGCTTAGACAGTATTGATTCCACAAAAAATTTGACAACAACTATTCAGAACGGAGGACTAAGTTTCTTGAATATGCAGCAACAAATCTTCTTAATACGATAAATTTTTATTTTGCAGATCCCGTTCTAAACGTTTCCAAAGTCTTTCAATAAGTTCAAGTCCGGGTTTTGGGCCATATGTCTCCTAGATATTTCTTAAAAAGTTTTGATATTAGTTTTGTGTCGTTAGCGTGCATAACTTGTGCATAAATGGGAGAAATTTTTCAGCATATGGTTCCATCACATTCTTAAGGATGTTTCTGAACAGAAATCCATTATATCCTCAATTCGAAAAATAAACCCAAGTTCTTTCCGTGACATTTCTTCTCAACCAATAACAGATCCTGCAACCTGCTTTATAGCTTTTATGGTAGAACCTAGATCGACGCGGACGGCCAACATGACATTTTTCCTCATAAATTAATCTAGGTCTCATCAGTCCAAAGCACTTTCTTTTCAAAAATCAACGTCTGTGCAAGTTCTCATAAATAAACATCAATATTTTTTCCCTAGTTTTCTTTCATGCAAGAAGTTTCCTCTTAGCAACGCATCCTGTTATGTTCATACCATTTAATATCTATCTTACGTTTCTACTTAATAATTACATGCCAATTTATTCTAATATTTGCATCATATATTAAGAATAATTTAAAAAAGGACTAACTTTGCTAATTTTTTGAATCATAAAATCCATTCATTTTGAAGATTTTCGTTTTCTAGGAGTTCTAATTTAATTCTTTCGGTATGATTTTATGAATTTAAAGTACTGTAAATGAGCTTCCTTAAACATTATCAGCCAGTTTCACTAAGATTTAAAATTTAAACCCAATCTAGTTGCCATGAAATTTAAATCTTATAGTCGGCTAGTTTTGTTTTGCTTATGATATTGTCATAATTTATATTACATATGTCAACAAATAAAAGCTGATATAGGGATATTATAGTATACAAGCTAGATAGTATATTTTGTATATATTTCCTCTCAAGCGATAACTCGTGAAATGCTTCAGAGAGTTGTGCCATGAAGCCTCTTGAACGTCAGCTGCGGCCGTGGGTGGGTGGAGCAGCGGTAGCCTCCCGCTCATGTAAAAAAATTGTTTTTAATCATAACACAATTATTTGAAGATAAAAAAAAGTCAGCTGGCTGTACCGTGGCGGATTATACATCAGCTGATCACACGAATATGCAAAAACAAAATTTTATTCAGTGATTTTCTCTCAGTTAAAAATTTGTCAGATAGTTCAAATGCTACTTTGAATAAATAAAAACGTCAACTGGCTCTATCTTGGTGGAATAGTCGTCAACTGATGCAGTGCAGGTGCAACGTACGATCTTGCTATTGCAAAAATTGCGCTGCAGATTCAAAGTACAGAGAAGAGATTTTTTGACATTTTATATATCCACCTTGGAGTATTCCATATTATATTGGCATTTTTTAAAGCAGTAGGTAAATTTATTGATAACTGTGGCTTGTTGATAATCATGGTGAATGCAGATATGATTGCCAATGGATCCGTCAACGGATTTATTATTGGCAAATGCTTTAATAGATGTAAATGTCTACATCCAATGATGACGTTAGCATTGAAAATGCTGTATTTTGAACAATTCGCCCAACAAGAGAACATAGATTTGCCCACTGAATTTAAAGCCTATTTAATAGAGTTGTTAAAGAACACTAGATCATCTGAACCATAAATCCAACAAGCTGAACTAAAAGAAATATTCGAAAAATACAAGCAATTCAAAATGAAATCATTGGAAGGCAAACACGTCAAGACAGCACAGTATTACATGATTTACGTCAAATTAATCGATTACTATTTACTACTAAATACGAGCATCCGTACCGGTAATTTTGAATTGTATAAATTCGCATTATCAAAAATAGTTAATTTATATTTTGCTTTTAATCAACCAAATTACGCGCGTTATTTAGTAAGACACCTCGATAATTTGATGACAATTGACAAGACGCATCCAGGATTACGTGAGAACTTTGAGAAGGCATCATTTGGTATAAGAAGAACAACAAAACCTTTCTCAAAACAAGCGATTGATCTCACTCTTGAGCAAACTTTTAATGCTGATGCTGCGAATAAGCTGACTGGAATGTCGCACATTACCAATTCTATATCAGCTAGACAGCGATGGTATTCGATCTTCTATCATTAGCCACACAATGAACGAAACTGGTCTGACTAAATTACAAGATGTTACAGCAAATCTTCAAAATAGCAAGATAAAAAAAAAGTACACCACAGCTTCACAGACTCATCGATGGTATCAAGCGTTACATCAATCCGTTTGTTGATAATTTAGATACACATTTCCACTGGCGAAGCGGCACCTGAAGCCGTTGAAAATTTCTTGCTTAATGTTGATGAAGAGGGTAACCAACAAAGAGAAGATTTCATTGAAAGTTGCATAAACGACCCGAAAAACTTCGATCAGATAATTTCCAAGACAAAGTGCCAAATATTTTCAGAAATGGTTAGCAAGAAAAAAGTAACTGTTGCCCGAAAAAAGATGGAATTGCGAATGCAGCGCGACTTATTCGGACAACTGCTTTATATTTCTTTAAAAAAAAGAACTCGATTTGGACAAAGTTCTTGCGTACTCATTAACACCAGTGCCACTGCATCAGCTGACGACTTTTCCACCAACATAGAGCCAGCTGACGTTTTTATTTATTCAAAGTAGCATGTAAACTATCATCTGACAAATTTTTAACTGAGAGGAAATCACTGAACAAAATTTTTTTTTACATGTTAGTGTGACCAGCTGACGTATACTACTCCACCACGGTACAGCCAGCTGACTTTTTTATCTTCAAATAATTGTGTTAAATAAAATTAAGCGCTAATGTTAATTTGGTAGAATACAACAAATAACACATTTAAATAATCAATATTTACTTTTGAACAAAATTTCAAACTGTGTAATTTATGTGTTCAGCAGCAAACACCTTTAAAGCTGATGCGGTAAGATGCACATTATCTGAGAAATTTTGCTTATCATAATTTTTATGGATAAAAAGTATAAGCGTTAACCTGTACAATACTCAATAAATATTACTGTACGAAAACAGAAAAGGAAAAATATAAAGTATGCTATGTATGATAAGGCTACGACTGTACATACGTGTTGGTACGAAAAATAATTTTTAACATCTCCGTTCAATCGTTTACAATCAACAGATTTAACAAACGATAAACAAATTTTAATGGGATATTTTCTGGCGGATAATAGAGCTATACTATAATTTACTTTTTGAGAGTTCCTAAAGATATGTTTACATATATCCAAAAACTATTAAAAGATCTTTTTTAAATGGTTAAACCAATAATAAGTAATCGAGATCGGATAAAAAATGTACCCACACCAATATAATTTAAAAGCACTAATAAAATCAAAATATTTAGTCTGGGAGCCCAGTTGGTTTTTATACGCGATGAAGAGACATGGCTTCCACCAAAATTTTTTTATATATATTTTAATCCCCTGATCACGCATGTCGAGGGTGGGTTCCCGGAAAATGGTCACGTAATTTGTTAGATACAAAAAAAAATTGTTGATAATTAAAAAAATATAATTTTTTTGTAAAAATATTTTCGTGCTCCCAGGCCGATTCTAAGCAAAAAGTGTCGGCGGCCTCGAATTGCGGAACTAACTACCTGATTTTTATAATTGGGTACTCGAATTGCGGACCAAACCAAGAAGCCCCTTTTTTAAAATCTATAAATTGCGGACTAAGCTTCATTTTATACAACTAAGGTAAGGGTAATATATATTTTTTTATTTTAAATAAGAAAATTATAAGTTTGTACAAAAATTAATTTTAAATCGGTTTTTTAAACAACCAAAAAAAACAAACTGAAAGTGTATGCCAGTGAAAACTAGAGAACAGAAAGGAAAATGGAAGAACATCAAACTAGCTTAAACCAGATTCTGATAATGATAAAAGACATGAAGAAAAGCCAAGAAGAGATGAAAGAAGATATCACGAAAAATCAAGATGATATGAAACAAGAATTGATGACACTGAAAACAAGCCAAGAAGATATGAAGAAAGGTCAAGACGATATGAAGAAAGGAAACAAGAATTAAAGAGAAGCCAAGATGATATAAAACAAGAATTGATGACACTGAAAACAAGCCAAGAAAACGTGAGCCAAGAATTGAAAGAAGACATTAAGAAAAATCAAGAAAGTATAAAACAAGAACTAAAAACAATCTTGGAGGACATGAGACAGGAACTTAAGACAAGTCAAGAAAGTATGAGACAAGAACTGAAAGAAGACATTAGAAACAATCAAGAAGAGATGAAGAGCATAGAACAAGAAATGCAACAGAAAATTAGCAAAATTAAAGAAGACGTACATTGAGAGGTACAAACAGGAGATGACGGGAATCCACAAACAGATTCAACAATTATATTTGCAAATTAGAGAAGACGTTCATGGTGAAGTACAACATGAGGTGGCGGGAATCCAGAAACAGGTGCAGCAATTACATTGTGAAATGGAGAAGCTAGCCAGTACAGGTATAATAAAGGTAGATGATGTTCCTGCAACTACTGTGATCCAGTCACCTACCTTCGATGGCAAAGTACCTTGGCTTACCTATGTCCGTTAATTCGAAGCCGCCGCCACCGGCAATAACTGGAGTTCACCGGAAAAGGCACGTGCTCTTGTTCTAGCACTAAGAGGCGAAGCTATGGAGGTCTTACGTAACAGTCCTGAAGAAAAACAGAATGATTACGAGTTCATTGTTACTTTTCTGGAGATGCGCTATGGGGGGAAGCCCACCTCCAAGAAGTTTATAAGTTCCAACTCCAAGGAAGAAGACAAAAATACAAAAAAAGTCTGCAAGAATATGAGGCGAACATAATGAGGTTAATAAATTTGACTTATCCAACATATCCGGAAGATATCAAGCAAGAATTAGCAGTAAATAGTTTTATCCAAGGTTTACGCGACCAAGGAACAAATGAGACACTAAGAATGGCCAAACTGAAGAAAATTTCCGAGGCTCTTGCTTATGCCCTCCAGTTTGAGATAGCCAAACAGACATCAAGGAACCAAGAACGGATCATAAGAAGAGTCAATGTTTCCCGGGATTATCGAAAGACCAACGAGAAAACTTTCATGAGGCTTAAGAGGGAGTTACAAGAATTTTTGAATGAAGGGATAACAAAAATACAACCTTTCGTAGCAGAAATAGAATTCGTTGTTGGAAGTGTGGTCAAGAGGGGCATATACAAAGCCAGTATACTCGCAATACTGTTCCTGACAGAGGCCTTGGTGGCTATCGGCTTCATATTACTGACATAGGTGATGATGTTCGAAGAAACGACTTAGAGAAAGTCTTTGCTCCTTATGGTGAACTTAAAAGTCTGGTTAAGTAATAGTATTCCCTGTTTTCGACTTGCTGTTTACAAAGATAAAAAATGCTGCAGTTGCTGTCAAGGCATGCGATGAAGTTGAAGTATGCGGTTGTCGCATTAGAGTAACTTACGCCAGACCGAGAAGAAGAGATTAGGGTCGCCGGTACCATTCGAATAACATGCGTTGTTACTAGTGCGAATATAACGGCAACTTTTACAGAGATTGTCCGGAAATTATTGCTGGTAGAGGCGATAGAAGAAAGGCCCATTATGGAAAAAATAAAAGGAGTACTCACGGCAACCGTGGAGAACGAGACGAGAGGGACCGTGGCCGCGAAAAGGATTACGGAAGAAGAACGTTCTACAGGTCATCCTTGGGAGGGAATATCGAGAGAGACTGTGACCGAGGAAGGGACTGTGGAAGAAGGTTATCCTCGGAACAGTACAGAGACCACTGCAAATAAAAAGCGACGGAATGAAGACCTTCTATGACCTCAAAGCCAATACTGGAGGGTCCATGGTTGGTGAAAAACTATGGTTATAAAATCCGAAAAAAACCAAAGGACGTTCACCAAAGCTTCAGAAGTCATGAAAAGGTCCGTTCAACGTAGTGACCTGATTAAACGTTCTGGTGTAACGAATTCAGAGAAGCCCTCACACGAAGATGAAAGTCATGCATCTTGACAGATTGGCCCATTATCAAGATCAAGAATGTTGATCGGGACGATCAAGGCTGGGAAGGGGGCAATGTAAAGAAGTTTATAGCGTTTTAGATTTCATAGTATTAGTTTGTATTTGTAGTTTGTACGGTTTTAAGTTTATTTTCTAGTTTATAATATATTTATTTAATTTTACCTTTTGTTAATTTCCTCATGAGACGTCGATAAAAAAAGGTCTAGAACTTTTTAGTAAATTCTATTTTCTTATTTTGAAGATGGAATGCCCATGACAGAAGGTCTAGAAATCGCTAGTTTACTCTTTTTCCTTATTTTCGTTACACCTTGTAGTATGAAAACATTTCTAGAAAGATCCGTAATCTACTGGTATCGACCAAAAGGGTTATAAAGGTTCCAGATCGGCTTTCATGGTCAGTATAGTTTGAGAGCTCCTCGACGCAACTTGAATTATTTTGACAAGTTGTCAAAGTTGTGAAAATAAAGATATTTTGATATAACAGTGTGTTCAGTAATACAGTATGTGTTCAAAAATCGGCCGTCCGGAAAAATATATTTTTCCAATAATTGTCTTACAATACATTTAAATATTCCTTCAAGTAGATTAGGTCATAAAATAATTATTAGTGTCATGTAGGTAGGTTATTGGGCAGGTAGATTTCAGATGGCCCTTGCGTTTTTGGTCCGCAATGCATGAGTTATTAAGAACACATTGCAAAATCTGAAAATTGTTTATGGTTTTTGGTCCCCAAATCATGTACGCCAAAAGTGTACACAGCGCGACATCGACAATTTATTGCGGGAAGCATTCAATAAGCATAATTTCACGTAATGGACCTGTGAACTGGCCCCACGATGGTGTGAAGTCACACCTATGGATATGAGGATATGTAAAGTCACTAGCCTACGCCGATAAACCACAAACGTTGGACCATTTGGAAGTCAACATTCATCACGTAATTGCTGATATACGGCCCCAGCTGCTCGATAAAGTGGTCGAAAATTGGGCTTCCCGATTGCGCTTCATTCCAGCCAGCCGTGGAGATCAAATACCCGAAATCATATTTAAACACTAATACCATACAATTATCTTCTAAATAAAGCCAAAACCATAGCTATTAACATTATTTATACGTGTTTTACCTCATTTTATAATTCTATATTACAATTTTATAGCAACGTTTTTTTATATTTGCAAATTAAAAAAGCTAAATAACATTTTTCAATATTCCTAGCGTATGAAAGTCCTCAATTGAAAATTAAGTCATAAATTATACAAAAAAAAAAACAGTTGTTTCATTATGAATCCAGAAAAGGAAAACGCGTAATCATTTTGCTTTGTAGCTTATTTAGGACAAGCTGAGCTCTGGCACACGTTTTCAATTCGATAAAGGAATATGTCAACAATTTTTTGCCGGTTTATATTTGTACTCGATGGGGAGAATTTACTCCTAAAAAAGTAATTTTATAAGAAGCTTGGCGAGAAGATTGGCAGAATAAAAGAAGGCAAACACTTTTTTTATAGGATTAAGCATAAAGTTATGACATTTTTATCCTGAAAAATTATTAAAATGGTATTTACAAATTTCGCAAGGCAGATTCCGGTGAATAGGGGATTTTTTATTTAACGTGGTAGTCAACTTTCATAAAAACTAGTAGAGTAAAAAGTGGTATTACTGCGGTTGATTCAGTACCTTCGACATTCATTATGCGAAATCTTACTTTTAATCATCCTTTTGATAGCAACGTTTTTTAACCAAAATTTAATTGCTCTAGTTTAAATACGTAAAAAAATTTGACCAAAGTAAAAAATTGAATATGTAAGGTATAATTTAATTTTCCTGATTTTACTGCGAAAATGAATGTATTATTGCGCTCCAAATAACGCAGAAACATCTAATATTACGCTCCTATTACTGCAAAATTCAACCGTGTCTACTTGAGGTTAAGATTCTTCAAACTTTGAATACATAAATATTTAGGTATGCGAATAACAATCAGGAATCTACATGGATTTAGCACTAGTGCAGGCAGGTATCATAGACGTACGAGAAATTAATATTACTTAATATAGACTGGGGAACCTAAAGAAGAAATTTGGCTCAAGATTAAAAACAAATAGAGCCTTTTCGAGGAATAGTACCTCTCTTTCTAAATTCGGTGACAGGGATATCCAATGACGTTTGGAGTATCGTGCTTAGCTCCGCCATTACAAAAAGAGGTACTACTCCGCGGAAAAGCTCTATCTCTTTTTAAGTGTGAGCTAGCTTTCTTGCATAGGATCCGCAGCCTATATTAAGTAATACTGATTTCTCTTACGTCTGAAAATATGATTTTAAATAACATTATGTAGTATTGTTATAGAACAAATCGAAATATTTACAAAAAAAAAAATCTTTTAAAATCCACAGTATTTGGTGCGCCTGTAGTAATACCACCGCTTACATTATTGTATTTTTCTAAAAAATAAACTCTTTTGGCTATCTTTAAAATAACTGGCATTTATCAAAAAAAAACAGGACATAAAACAAGAATAACGACATCTTGTCGGATCACTCAATAACACAAAAGCAACATCCACTAACAATGTTGTATAAATCCCAATGCCGGTCGTTCCCACAGTGCAAGAGAGGAAGAAGAGTGAAAGCAGTGAACTCCTTTCTTTCTAATGGGCGGGTCACGTGGTTATATGCTTCGCATATTAGAAAGAAAGGAGACAACTGCTTTAACTCTTCTTCTTCCTTTCTTGCACTGTGGGAACGGCTTTACACATGACAAATTATATTTCTGTGTTTCTGTCGGCTCAATCGTTTTCCACGTTTTCTCATTTTTGTGATTATGAAAGTGTTTTTGGATGTGACCGTTTATTTATTGGCGACAAAAGGTCCTTCTAGTGCCAAATGTTCCGAAATTTAGATTATTTTTTCCATATATACCATTATAATTATAGGTTAGGTTTTGTATTATAAGCAGGAAGTAATAAATAATTCGATTTGTAATGCTTTATTTTATTGTATTAATGTAAATAATCTAAAAATTTTTATTGGTTGCACAGGTCTTCAAAAATGTAAATAATATGTCATATATTTTGTATTAATCGCCTCGTTCTTAAATATGAGTTTCCAAAGGGGCTTTTTAAAGTATCCCCCTTTAAATTGTTTTGACAGTAACTTTTAAAATACTGAAAAAGTTTTGATATAGTTACACTATCGATTATAGCTAAGTAGACTGTAAACTATACCACACCTCTAATTCCTGGCCTACAAACATGTTGGCGTTTGTAAGTTACTTATTCGCAAGCTAGCCTATTCATGAAAGACTTTGAACGCTTATAAGTTTTTTGGGCCCTTTTAATTTAAAGAAATTTTTAACAATATAATTTCAAAGAAACCTATAACAAAACTTTCTCATAGGGGACATTTTTTTCAATGCTCTTTTTAAATAAAACTGTCAAATTGTAAATGGTGTTATTCCAAAAATAGACAAAGATATTTATACAGTGTCTCTTTATTTTTATTCCGATCCTGTAAAATTTCGTGACCAAGTGATTTCTACTCGATTTTTATTACTTCACGCTTAAAAAATGAAAAAATCCGGGTAATTTCGGCATTATTTGTATAACAGCTGATTGATGGCCGCTGCGGATCATTAATACGCGTCGCATTTAAAGCAGTTTCATTATTTGGACGGACAGGGATTTTAGGGGGATTTTAGAAAGAAGAATCTCGAAAGGGATATTCGGTAATCTCTTTTAGACAGTAATTTACGGTATACAGGGTGTTAGATTTAAAAATTTCTATGTTGTTCTGACATAAGTCTCGCGGGAGGTAATTTATCTTCAGCTTGAATGTTGAGGGGAAACAAAGGACATCGTAAAATATATCGCAATGGCAAAACAATCCTTGAGAATGCAAACAGGCGGACACGAAGTTAATTCAGTATGTGTTTTATTTTATTTTTTTTTTTAATTTTGGTAGTTGTTATTTTATTTATGAGTATTAGAACAAACCATTGAATATTAATTATTGTGCCAATAAGGCAAGCACGTAGAAAATTTGGCCAGTAAGAATATTAAAAACATGTAAAAATGGATTTAAGCGGGCAGTATAACTTTTATGAAATCGTACAACATTAATGAGAATACAATTTTTTGTTAGAATATGCATAATTTATTGCAATGCTACATAGACCTGGAATAGACGCCTCGGCTGAAGTAAAAACTAAATTATTATTAATTAGCAGAAAGGTGTTCTTCTCAAAAGAGTATTTTTCAAACCGTTGACCGCGATGTCTCAAAAACTGTTGAATCGATTTCGTTCCATTTTGCAATTTTCCAAGAACAAGAATGTGACCGATACGCCAAGTCTTTGGTAAAATAGAGATACATAAGTGATCTAGAATAGGCAGGCATAGCAAACATGAGCTTGTTATAGACATAGAAACATTAATCAATTCAACACACATGAAAAAAATCGTGGGAGCATATTGCTACAACCATCCGAACTATACAGATACGAGCAATCTGAAAGAAGAAAACTTAGAATTTGTGGCATGGAATTTATTATGCGCCTGATTTGTTTGGTAAAGTTTAAATGCCAATAAATAGATAAAATAGTTACTTTAAAACTAATGTACAAAAAAAAATTTTAAAAAGTATTTTACAAAATATGACGGTAATTTAACAATCAATTTTTTCAAAGAATTTTCGAATGTCATTTTGGAGTAAAGGCATTTTTTCAGTAAATAGAAACAATTGAACTCATAAACTAATAAACTAATAAAAGTGCCATATTTTATTAAAATAATCATATATCAATGCTGTATTTAAACTTATAATAAATAACCCATTAGATCAGAGGCTCTGAAACATTTTTGTCCTATTTTCCGTAGACTCATCCCTCGGTCTTTCTAATATTGAATATTTACAATTTTATCAATTTAAACAACTAAAGCCTTAATCTAGTAATTGAACGCACAACGCGGCGAGTCAGACATAGTATGAAAAAATCAACGTAACAACAGACTGTTGGGTGACTTTTTAACGCTAAGTGACGTTCCTTCACAAAATTCAATGTAACAACTACTCTTCCCCTTCAAAATCGTGTTCCAAGGGTCCCGATATATTTCTTCTCGCTGAGATATCTACTGTTAAAAATATCAAACTTAGTGTTTTCGTCATTACAAGAAAATTAAATAGTATTCAGCAGCCAGGTCAACGAAACGAATTTTCTCAAAAATCAAGGCTTCTAAACATACATTATCCGGACGTAGCGAGGGCCACATTCCCAATGCAATAGAGAGGCGAGCGAAACAAGTTTGCTTACAAGTCCAGACGAAAACACCCAATTTGATATTTTCAACAATAGATATCTCGGCGAGAAAAAATTATATCGGAACCACTAAAAAACGATTCTGAAAATTTTGTCGTAATCTACATCCTCGAAAACTCCCTAAATACCAATTTTAAAAGAATTCAAAAAATTTAAAATGTTAGCCAGCCTTATTGAATTTTAATATAATTTAAACTAGGTCCCCCGCAAAAAAGAAACACCATATCAATTTGTGCAAAAGGAAAAACGTAGTTTTTACTCAGCTATACTGAATTGTCATAAATTCATTTTATATTCGAAACCACCTGCCGGAAAACTACCCTAATACCATTTTTAAAAGTTTATAACTTTTAGCCCGAAATCGTTGATCGGCCATATTCAATTAAAAAAAAAAATAATTTCGTAATATACTCCCCCAGTGCCGATTTTCGGAAAAATTTCGAAATATAAAATTTTTACTCCGTCATATTGTATTAAACATCGTTAATTTTAAGTAAATAATTTTGGATTTATAACCAGCGACTCTCCCAAACTCCTCCATCCCAAATGTAGAGGAACTCGAGCACTATTAATTTTTGACTCCACCATATTATAAGTGTCATGTTAGATTTTGGCCAAAATGGAATAGAACCAACCGCAGAGAAACTTCTTGGAGCTGATTCATTAAAAACCTGAAGTCGCTATACGATTTATTTGCTCATATCAATAATTCTGATTAAAAAAATCAACTAACTGTACTACCGCCATTACTTTACAATGTCTGTGGTTTTACTATATCAATATTTCTGATCAAGAAGTCAACCGATATAACCGTACTTCGTTTTTAAACAAATGTAAAGGGTGTTTTTTAGAGGTATATAATTTTAAAATGAAATAAAACACATATAAATATTATTAATAATATCAATATATAATCAAGGAATCCCATAACTGAAAAGCTCCAGGTCTCGACGGGATCCAGAACTACTGGCTCAAAAAGTTCTGGTGTATGCACCATCAGCTGGCTAATCTTATTAATGATGTTTTTCTTAACCCAGCAAAAATGCCATTGTTCTTGACCGAAGGTATTACGTACCTCCTACCAAAGGACCAACACAACACACATGACCCAGCTAAGTATAGGCCAATCACCTGCCTACCTACACTGTATAAGGTGATCACCTCCTGCTTGACCCAACGCATCTATGCACATTGTGAGCAAAATAACATCTTTGCAACTCAACAGAAAGGATGTACGAGGGGAGCAATGGGATGCAAGGAACAATTGACTGTTGACTCTGTCATATGTAACCAAGCCTGTACCAACCGAAGAAACCTCTTTGCTGCCTACGTGGATTATAAGAAGGCCTTCGATTCAGTACCACATGAGTGGCTCAAAACTATATTAAGAATGTACAGGGTCGACAATAATTTTGTTTCCTTTTTAGAACGCATCATGTTAACCTGGAGAACTAGGATCCAATTGCAAGTGCCATCCAGCGACACCATCGAAACTAACACCATTCCGATACGAAGAGGAATATTTCAAGGCGATTCATTTAGCCCATTGTGGTTCTGCCTTGCAATGAACCCACTATCACGCCGTTTGAACTCCACCAGACACGGCTTTAGTGTTAGAAACAACAACGAAGAGATAGTCAGAGTGAATCATCTTCTATACATGGATGATCTTAAACTGATGGCTGCTACCAGAAGCCAGCTGGAACAAATGCTTAAAATTGTAGAGTAGTTCTCCGGGGATATCGGAATGCAATTTGGACTTGACAAGTGCCGTATTTTGAAAATCGTTAAAGGGAAGATACAACCGAGGGCTTTTGAAATGCAGAACGGTGAAACTATAGCTGCAATGGAAGCAGACCAAACATACAAATATCTAGGTATGAAACAGAATTGATCATGGCACTATGAAGGCCGACTTGACAGCCGAATTTGTCAGGAGGGTAAGGCGGATATTAAGAACTAATTTAAATAGTAGAAATTTGTTTAAGGCACTCAACACGTATGCTTGCTCTGCGCTGAGCTACTCTTTTGGAATTGTAAAGTGGAGCAGGACGGACATCCAAAACCTGCAAAGAAAAATAAGGACACTCCTAACAAAAGCACAAAAACATCACCCTCGGAGTGCTATTGAACGTACAATGCTTCCAAGACACCAAGGAGGAAGAGGATTGGTGGATATTGGTAAGCAGCTCGACCAACAAATAATAAACTTACGTTCATATTTCCACAGGTTGGCGGACTCTTCCACACTACATCGAGCAATATGCGAGGCAGACGATTCAACACCGCTACAGTTGAGGGAACAAGATATTACTTCTCACCACCAAACAGACCAAGAGAAGTTACAAACCTGGCTACGGAAACCACTTCATGGACGGCATCCAAATGAGGTCAATCAGGACAATGTCGACAACTCAGCGTCGAACTACTGGTTGATTTCAGGACAGATGTTTCCGGAAACGGAGGGCTTCTGTCTGGCCATCCAAGACCAGGTTATTCCGACGAAGAACTATCGGAAGTTCATCATTAGAGATCCCTCAATAGAAAATGACCAATGCAGATATGGCTGTCGAACATCGGAGACAATTCAGCACATAACTGGAGGATGCCAAGCGTTTGCCGCAACCGAGTATAAGGAAAGACACGACTCAGCCGCTAAGATACTCCACCAAGAGTTAGCAGAAAAGTTAAACCTATTACAGGTAGGAAAAGTGCCTTATTACAAGTGCAATCCGGAGCCTATTCTTGAAAACAACCAGTTCAAGTTATATTGGGACCGAACGGTTCTGACGGATCAAACAGTAGCTCATAATAGACCAGACATTATACTAATAGATAAAATTTCTAGGCGAACTACACTAATCGACATTGCGGTGCCTAACAACAACAACCTCAGGCCAAAATACAACGAGAAGATCGCCAAATACAGAGATCTGGAGGTCCAAATCCGAAGACAATGGGCAATGAACAGCGTCCAAACGATTCCCATAATACTGTCAACAACTGGAGTGATACCGAAGAACCTCCTGCAAAACATCAAGGGACTGGGCCTTAGTGAGCATCTTTATAAGCCGATGCAGAAAGCAATTCTCCTAGCAACCGCGCGAACCGTCCGAAAATTCATGGGAAATGCAGCAGACAACGTCACCTAGGACCCGATAATATGGAAAGGGTCCCCACAGAGCTTCATACTTTTGGTGTCTTTGCATACCTGGTATGAGTGAATAATCCCTGGAGGGAGTGCGAAGCCGTTTGGCTTGTAAGTTTAAATATTAATAATAGCTATGGTTTTGGCTTTATTTAAAAGATAATTGTATGCCATTAGCGTTTAAATATAATTTCGGACATATGAGCTCCACGGCTGGCTCGAATGAAGCGCAATAGAGAAGTCCAATTTTCGACCATTTTATTGAGCAACTGGGGCCGTATATCAGCAATTACGCGACGAATGTTGACTTCCAAGTAGTCCAACGTTTACGGTTCATCGGCGTAGACTAGTAACTATTAATATCCCCAAAGTAATCTACAGGTGTGAGATCACACGATCGTGGAGGCCAGTTCACAAATCTATTACGCGTTCATTGAATGTTTCCCCCAATAAATTGATGGTGTCCGCGCTGTGTGGCATGTTGCGCCATCTCGTTGCAATCAAAGCTCTGTCACATCAATGTCATTTAACTGATGAACGAAAAGTCAGCAATCATGGTCTATAGCGCTCTCCACTGACGGTAACATTCTCGCAGGCATCACCTTTAAATAAATATGGGTCAATTATTCCACCTGCCCATAAATCACACCAAATAGTGACTTTTGATAGGGCGTCTCAATAAAGACTTCTGTGTTTTCTCCGTTTAAATTCGGCAATTCTGTTTATTAATGTAGTCATTCAACCAAAAATGAGTCCCATCGCTCAACAAAACTTTGCGTTGAAAAAGAAGATAAAGCTGAATATTGTTTTCGACCAATTCACTAAATTTACGGCGCGCATGTTGGTCACGCGGTTTCAACTTTTGCACAAGCTGGATCTTGCAAGTTTGTAATCCAAGATCTTTTCGCACAATTTTCCAAAAAATGGGTGGGCACAGCTTCAATTGTGCGAATCGGCTCATTCGGTCTTCCTCAACACTACATTCCACAGCACCAATAAATTTTTCTGTATGCACTATACGGAATCTTTGTGGATGCGCATTATCAACTAGAGTTTACGTAGTGCAAAAACGATCCATGGTTTGCCGAATAACTTGCTCGGATAAACGATTCTGTTGACCGTAAAATGGAAATAGCGTACGGTAAGTTTGGAGAACTGAACCATAATTTTCAAAACAAATTTGCACAATTTGCAAGCTTTGTTCTAGCGTAAGTCTATCCATGGTGAAATGGTAAAACGTACTGACTACATATAACTGTCAAATTTACAGTCATTAGAAATAGTGTTGCCAATTTAAAAACCAAACCTCTAAAAAAAAATCCTTTATTAGTTTCTTGAATGCCATATTTGGAAAAACCATACGTATCTACAAAAAAA
Source organism: Diaprepes abbreviatus (assembly GCA_034092305.1). NCBI lineage: Eukaryota > Metazoa > Arthropoda > Insecta > Coleoptera > Curculionidae > Diaprepes > Diaprepes abbreviatus. The sequence continues at coordinate 12,843,213 of JASJET010000139.1, forward strand.
TTAAAAAATATAACTTTTAAAATTGATGCAATCTATTTAAATTCCCCAAATTTAAACTGTGAAGATTCGTACTTCTCGACAAACTGATACATTTATCAGCGATTGAGCTTTTAGAGACAGCTTTCACTAAATTACAGAAAACAAGTTCATATTCGGATAAGCTTATTCTACTCCAAGAAACTTAATTTCTTCTAAATCTTTTAATGGAATTTTGCTAAATCAACTCCAGAAATAACATAATCCAAAGTTGTCTCGATATCTCCAATCCTATTAATATTTTAGGTCTGTTCTATACCAGTAATATCCCGAAACGGTGGTTTGTAAATGGCCAAATAACATTTTAACCGATATGTTACCTGTTTGTTTGAAGTCCTTATTTCTCGAAACAAACATCCGCCAATGTATTATGTAGTGATTTTGAAAAAGAGAGCCAACGTTATAAGTTAAACATAGAAATGCAACTTACGCCTTTTTATAAGACAATGAATAGACGGGATAAAGAAAAAAAGTGACATACAAATTTTGCTGTTGCCCTAATTATACACAGTGTGATCCAAAGTAAACAGGACTTTTTTTTAAAAAGCGTGATCTAGTGGCGCACGTGCCAATGTCTGCCTAAGTTGGGAGCTACATCCTTCATTGACATTCGTTCAAAATTTCATACCCAAAGGGCTATTAGAAACCCGAGTTATTGCTTTATAAGTAACAGTGTGTTTGTTGCACCGATGCAAAAAATGATTATCGAACAAAGAACCAACATTAAGTTCTGTTTTAAACTTGGTAAAACTTTTACCGAAACGCTTCAGTGGATGAAAGAAATACGAGGTATGTTCAAAAAGTATCGCGAATTTTGAATGTCCGCGGGTAAAGTACAAGGTGAGTCAACGATTGGATGAAGTAAGTTTGTGCCTTTTCGGTGAAATTTACAAAGAAACTATATTTATTGTTTGATATAGTTTATTTTTACGCAGATTTTAAAAATATTTAGGACTCTACAGGGTGAGTCAAAAAACTAGGACAGCATAAAGTTGTATTTTTTTAAATAGAACACCCTATATACGAATCGTATTTTCGATTTAGCTTATAATTTTAAATCTTTTTTATTAAGGGTTTACTATAACAAAACTTAATAGTTTCTGAGATAATTAAGTTTAAAGAAAAAAAGTCACATTTTCAAGCATCAATTCAATCCTAAATAACGTTTTCAATTTTGTGACAAATATATTCAAATTTGGAATTTAGCAAGGCCAAGGACAAGTTAACATAATTTTTACCTAATATTTGCAATAAAAGCTACACATCGGCTCAAATTTGAACAAGTTTAAATGAATGAATATCTTTTTTTTTTTAAATGGTACACCCTGTATATTTTCATGTTATTTAATAGAGTAATAAAAACCCTAAAAGTTTTGTTCAATATATCCTATACCTATTTATAATAGTTTTATAGTAGTTTCAGTTTTTCTTATTTTCCATACTTTTTTACAGAAATAGTCTTCATTATCATAGTAGCCATGGCAAAAACAATGTAAAAGAACATTTTTCTGTGTGTCAAATTTATAACCGCAATCGCTTCTTTTGGTTTTTATGTAGTGTAGTTTGGTTTTTTTTGCATTCATCTTATATTGTAAAATGAATTTTGCAAAGAATGAGTTAATAGATATGATTTATACAATAGGAGAGGCTCAAAAAAATTGCCTTCTTGCTCAAAGAATTTACAAAATAAAGTATCCTGATCGACGTCAGCCTAATACCCATACTTTTCAAAACTTAATGCAAAGATTTGATTCTTCTGGTACTGTTGATTATCCAAAACGTAAAGTGGTCAACAAACCAGTAACTAATGAAGAAAAAGAACTACAAGTATTGTTAAATGTTCAGGAAAATCCTTATATTGGTAGCCGTCAGTTAGCAGCATTATGTGAAACATCACAATCCACCGCTAATCGTACTACCAAGAAATATAGGTATCATCCATATCACATGGAATTACACCAAGAATTGCATGGACAGGATTTTGAAAGTCGTGTAAACTTTTGTCGTACAATAAATGCGGAGATTCAATTAAATCCAAATTTATTATGCAAGGTAATGTTTAGTGATGAAGCTACTTTTAGAAGTAACGGTGCCGTAAATAGACGCAACATGCATTATTATGCCACAGAAAACCCATTTTGGATTAGAGAGGTGCAACATCAAAACCACTGGTCATTAAATGTTTAGTGTAGTATTCATCATAATCGAATTATTGGACCCCACTTTTTTAATGAACCACTAAATGGCCATAGTTACCTGAACTTTCTACAAGAAGAACTACCCCAACTGCTTCAAGGTCTCGATAGGGATGAGCTCGACAGTATGTGGTTCCAGCACGATGGTGCGCCTCCGCATTACCATCGTGAAGTTCGTGCGTTTTTGGACCAACGATATCCGCAAAAATGGATTGGACGTGGGGGTTTCATTGAGTGGCCACCAAGGTCTTGAGACATCACCCCATTAGATTTCTTCCTATGGGGTTATATTAAAAATAAGGTGTATGTTAATCCACCAACAACAGTGGAGGATATGCGAAACAGGATTAGGGATACCTGTAGAACAATAACGCCACTAATTTTGTCCAGGGTCCGAGAAAATCTGCAAAAAAGACTAAATTTGTGCATTGCACAAGAGGGTCGTTTATTCGAACACTTATTAAAAAGAAATAATTAATCTCAGTATTTAATAGGTAATTTTTTTGTTTCAATTTAGTATAAAAGTAAATATGTATTTGCCTTGTCGTTATTGTTGTGTTAATTTTTTCACATTATGTTTAATTAAACTATTGCCGTTGTAATATGACGAATAATGTATTTCATATTTAACCACATTCTGTTTGTTTCTGTAGTTTCTTTTTATTATTTTACATGGCTACTATGATAATGAAGACTATTTCTGTAAAAAAGTATGGAAAATAAGAAAAACTGAAATATCTCAAAAACTATTATAAATAGATATAGGATATATTGAACAAAACTTTTAGGGTTTTTATTACTCTATTAAATAACATGAAAATATACAGGGTGTACCATTTAAAAAAAAAAAGATATTTATTCATTTAAATTTGTTCAAATTTGAGCCGATGTGTTCAACACCCTGTAGCTTTTATTGTAAATATTAGGTAAAAATTATGTTAACTTGTCCTTGGCCTTGCTAAATTCCAAATTTGAATATATTTGTCACAAAATTGAAAACGTTATTTAGGATTGAATTGATGCTTGAAAATGCGACTTTTTTTCTTTAAACTTAATTATCTCAGAAACTATAAAGTTTTGTTATAGTAAACCCTTAACAAAAAAGATTTAAAATTACAAACTAAATCGAAAATACGATTCGTATATAGGGTGTTCTATTTAAAAAAATACAACTTTATGCTGTCCTAGTTTTTTGGCTCACCCAGTAGAGTCCTAAATATTTTTAAAATCTGCGTAAAAATAAACTGTATTAAACAATAAATATAGTTTCTTTGTAAATTTCACCGAAAAGGCACAAACTTACTTCATCCAATCGTTGACTCATCCTGTATATTCGATTTCGATTTTTTTGTGCCGACACGTTCGGCCATTTTGAATGTTCAATTAATATTTGACAGCTGTTTTGCTTGGACGTGTTTTGGCTCGTCTTCGATTTTTGCCTATTCCAAAAAATGGATCAAAGAATCTGTACCAAATTTTGCGTGAAAAACAAAATTAAGTGCGCGGACGCATTCCGAATGTTGACTGTGGCATATGGTGAAGCTACCTTGGACCAAAGCAACGTTTATCGGTGGTACCAAATGTTCTCAGAGGGTCGAAAAGATGTGAACGACGAAAAGCGTGCCGGACGCCCGAGCACGTCAATAACAGACGAAAACATTGATGAAGTGAAGAAAATAGTATTGGCCAATAGTCGAATCACCGTTAGAGAAGTTGCTGAGGACCTAAACATATCGAATGGCCCATGCCACTCGATTTTTACCTATGATTTGGGCATGAGACGGGTCGCCGCGAAATTCGTACCAAATCTGCTCAATTTCGACCAAAAACAGCATCGCATTAACTTTGCTAAGGAGCTGTTGGACTCTGTCCGCGATGACCCAAATTTGCTCCAGAGGGTCATAACTGGTGACGAATCATGGGTTTATGGTTATGACGTGGAAAGCAAAGGTCATTCATCCCAATGAAACCTGCGGAATGAGCGAAGACCCAAAAAAGCGTGCCAAGTTCGGTAGAATGTGAAGGTTTTACTTACAGTTTTCTTCGATTGCAGGGGCGTGGTACATCATAAGTTCTTGCCAGAGGGTAGAACGGTCAATAAGGAATATTACCCGCAGGTTATGCGCAATTTGCGTGAAGCAATCCGCCAGAAACGCCCGGATTTGTGAAAGAACAAAAATGGGCCTTTGCACCATGATAACGCCCCTGCTCACACATCGTTGCTTGTGCGCGAATTTTTGGCCAAAAACAACACACTAATGATGCCGCAGCCACCGTATTCCCCAGACCTGGCCCCCTGTGACTTTTTCTTGTTCCCAAAACTGAAGAGGCCCATGAAAGGACGACGCTATGCTACGATTGAGGAGATAAAGACGGCATCGAAGGAGGAGCTGAACAAGATCACAAAGAATGATTTTTTGAAGTGCTTTAAGGATTTGAAAAAACGTTGGCACAAGTGCATAATATCTAATGGGGATTACTTTAAAGGGGACAAAATAAATATTCATGAATAAATAAATAATTTAAAAAAAAAAAAAAATCGCGATACTTTTTGAATGGCGATGAGTAGAAACCGGATTATATGCAACATAACAAGCTCGAAATATGCATGCAAATATGCGTTAAAAGTGTCAAAAACAACATACAATCTGTAGTGTTTATCATTTATTTTAGTTACTTATAATTAAGGACAAAAGTATCGTTCACAAATTATTTTACATTTTGCTATTATTGTAAACAGAAACGATTACGTACAATTCCAAATGCTCTGTAGTAAGATTATGTCTTCGATCGCTCAAAACATTTTCATAAGCGGAAAAAAAACGTTCTACATCAACTGAAGTAACTGGGAAGAATTTGAATTTGGGTGCTATGTTGGCACTTGTTTCTCGCAAAAGTTCACCCGACCCATTCATAAAACTATTATTTGACACAAAGGTTCAAAGCCTGGGTTATTGTTCAAAATGTTTTCAAACTTTTCTTTAAGTTTACTCAGGAATTTCTCCGGCAATGAGGAGTTTATTAATTGAATAGATTCAATCAACGCCAAACTTTTGAGTTTTATGCTTTTTAATACTTGCAGATATATGGGAAAAATGAGTGCTAATCATAATCACAGCAATGTTTTTTTCAATACTGGAATCGTTAAATGCTTCCTTGCACTGACAAACTGCAAAAGCCTCTGCACTATTGAAGTCGTTTATTTCACCTTTGATGGCCTCGAAATATGCATTGTAACACAATACAGTTTCTCCCCACGTACCCCAATGAGTTACTACTGGTTCGGGAGGTAAAGGCAAATTAGGTAGTGTCTCTTTTTAGGCATTGATGCGAGCAGGTACCTTAAGAAACATTTTCTTTGCTGATAAGACCAATGTATTTACATTTCCAAACAAGCACTTCAAAGTTCTCTTTCCGTAAGTCAAGAACTTTTCGTGATACGCTAGACAAGTTTATTAAGTAATAAATCCCAAACATAATATAATTCCGGGATTTTAAAATATCTGGATCCAATACTCTATTCTGTTACTGATAAAACGAAACCACAAAGCTGTTTTTATGTATTACTGAAAGCACTGTTACGAATTATTCGACAGTGATTATTGGCGTTTACCAATAACGCAGACATGTGTTAATAACGTATTGATATCAGCTTTTTCCTGATAAAAACATGACTTATTTCAACCATTTCATAAATCTTAAGAGTTATCAAACACAATAAATGAAATTTTAATATATTGCAAAAGTAGGAACAACAAAGACGAAATGAACTCAGACCTATATCTATCTAACCGAATACAATATCAAACCATAGTATGAGAATATCTTTCGGGCTATCTTTAGAATTATTGATTTCACCACGCTGCTTTTTATACATTCAATTGTACGTTGAAATATAATAAGACCATGAGTCAATTTGGCTAGCAATAAGATATGCAGAAGTTCGCGGTAAGTTGCATATTTTCAATGATACATGGAAGAAAATTTGTTAGAATTTTATTCAACAACTGTCAAAGATACATCAGTGAACTGTTGCCAATATTCTTCGATGACACAAACAGATCAGCAAGGAGTTAAAATTGTTTTATTGTTTCGTGTGATGTTAATATAAAATGCTTAAATTTACAAAATATCAGAAATAACAGCATTTTAAGGATACCACTCTTTAGTTAAATTACATGTTTCTTAACATACCTACTAATCGACAAAATTAGTAGTCCACCAGAAGACATGGTAGTGAAGACACTTTATGCAGGTTGTTACAAAACATGCTTTAAAGCAGATGAGCACAATCAAATATGTTGGAGGAAGCCGTACTAATGTCGGTAGCCAAAAGTTGCCCACAGGAAGGGGTTTTATTTCCCTCCTGTGGGGTCTAGTGTTCGATGAACTTCTAGTAAGTCTCAATGACCAAGGATATTATACCCAGAGGTATGCTGACGATCTAGTCATACTCATCATGGCGAAGCATGGTAAAACACTATCAAAACTCGTGCAAGGAGATCTGACTATAGTGAAGGAGTAGTGCACTAAGGAACACTTTACGGCAAATACTGGAAAAACCACACTCATACCATTCACTAGAAGAAGAAAGATCTTTAATACACAACTACACATGAGGCAAGAGGTTAAGTACCTAGGTATAATCCTGGATGAAAAGCTTATTTGGAGCTCACACTTGCAGAAAATTATTACCAAAGGTAAAACAGTCATCAAGGCAGCAAAAATGGCACTGAACAAAACAAGGAGATTAAAACTACATATTGTACACAGCAATGGTAAAACCCACGATAACCTATGGCTCGGACGTAGGCGAGGGTAGGGGCTGGATCAAAACAAGGTCTGGTGGTACGGATCTGCCCTCGGACATACCAGCATCAAAAGCGTGGTGGCGAACTCATTGTTGAAGATGAGCAGTGACACCATGCCAAGAGTCTTTAGCTTTGACAGGCCTTACACCATTCAGACTGAGTGGAAGGTGGAACCTGATCGATCACTGAGTCAGCCAGAAAACCTCCTTTGACGGACCCATGACAGAGGAGCCGGAATACAGGGAGCCATGCCCAGACTCAACATTAGTGAAACACTGGGACAGTACACCACGGTATGCCAGGTAGAAATACACGCTTTTGGTGCCTGTCTTCGAGAGAATCTGACGACAGTTACAAGAGTAGGACTGTTTTCATTTTCTCCGACAGTAATATCTCGCTGAAAGCTCTCGCATGTTATTAGATAATATCAAAACAGATCTGGGGTTACCTTCAAAACCTTATCGCCCTGGCAAAACACAACAAGATTACTCCTGTGTGAGTATCACACACGTGCATTCTGGATAATGAAAACCCAGACTAACTTGCAAGACAAGGTTACAACATTTATTGGGCCGGGACTAATTTGGAAATAGTAGGGCTGCTATCCTGATGGATAAATCATCAACAAACTAACCCACTGGAATCACATTGCGGGCCACAGACGCTGCAGGCTATTGCTGAGCAGACCATCCGGCAAACTAAGCCGCGAAATCCTGCGTTTAAGCAGACAACAGACTGAGCTGGTGACAGGACCGGTCAGTGCAGCTTAAGGAAACATTTACACACAATGGGCATCTATAATGAAGAACCAGCATGTAAACTATATGACGAAGAGGACGAAACAACTTCATGCATCATCTTTGAAGGAGAAGCTTTAACCTATTGGAGATACCTTCAAGTATTGATCTGATCGGTCCATAAGGCTTATATCCAGAGGAAAAACTAGGCTGTTAAGCTGTTAAACCTGATTAAGGCAACCAATTTGTTCTTAAAGAATATATATAACAGGTGACACAGTAAGTCTCAAGACTGCAATGTAAGGGTTTCTCAACACAGACCTCGCTGAATCAATCAATCAAGACATCTTTGTAACGTCAGAGCATAACTAAAATAACGAACAAGATATCTCAACATAAATTAGTTCGTAAAGTCACTAGGCTTTATGTATCCTAGAGCGGAGCTGTGATGAATTACGAGAATTATTATTACACGATAGACTTGAATTCTTGATTAAGCTTTGTTAGATAATATTACCATAATTATGTAATTATATTAAAAACTGTATGTTCTCGTATTTGGTAGTTTAGGCAATTATTTAATATTACCATACCAAAATTAATAACTTTTTCAGTATACGTGTATTGTGTGTGTGAAAGGTTGGTTCACAAAAATGGAAACGAAATTTTGCAGACATTTAGTTTTTAAAACATCCTTCTTAAGATGTGCCTACATTTTTCGGTCTTTGCTGGTATATATTCAGCCATTTTGTTTGTTCTGCGTGTGGGCTATAAATATTGGGAAGGAATTCAAATCACCGCTTGGAGGTGGGGACGTCCCACTAAATCTGAAGAAAGAAAGTGTTGATGCCTACATATCCTGTTCTCGCTGCAAAGTATCTTTGTGCAGGAAAAGCATGACAGACTATGTCGAAGAAGTGATGTAATGCAGAATTGAGGCTGAAAGGAAAGATGAAGGCCAACCATGTCCATTAGAGGCGGAAAATTCGCAACCCTAAGATGTACCTCCATAATTAATTTTAAATTTATTGACATTTTAACATCCATTTTAAATGTATTTAATAATCGGGACTTTAGGGGGCACAGGCCCTATTATCCGAGAATCCTATATATAAAAAACATGAAAACCTTTCCGAGAGTCGCTGAAAAAGAAGGTGTAAGCGCGAGACTGAGAAAGCCGGGTGATTGTTTAATGGCAAAGCCCACAATCAAGAAAATCGAGTAAAAGCGTCCTTAATTTAGGTGGGAAAATGCATATGGAATATCGGATAAATTATACTGAATCTAAAAATCTAAATATGAAGATGTGACAGAAACAAAGGTCTACCCGCAATAGTCTATACCAAAGAAAGAAGACTTCGAATCTGCAGTCGGTCAAGTGAAAAATGTCTATCTCATTGTGAATGTTAGTTAAACATGTGACTAATACCTTTTTCGAAATAATCCGTTACACACACGACCTAAAATCCAGTAAGGATGGTGGTAAATTCCTGACTTTCTTCGAAGCAGCATCCTCTGGGGCGTTATCAAATTAGAACATCCAGTCCCAGAAATCGTCCAAGTTCTCCCGATGGTTTGCCGGGTAAAGAAGGTGTAAGAGCGGGACGGGGATAGAGAAGCTGGCTGAATTGCTTTAGTTGCAACGGCCATTCCAACTGTATTGAAAAAAAAATATTGAGAAAAATATTCTCAAAAAAATATAAGCGGTAAATCGAAACAGCCATTTGGCAACATCTGGAAACATACTTCTCAGAAGCTTTCGATTGAACAACTTTTCCCATACTGTTAGATCCGCCATTTTTTCAGTCCATCAACTAATCAGCCTTCATCTAAGCCTACATTTCAATTTTGTCGCGAGACATAAAAATTGCTACAATTTTTAGGAAAAACGCCTGGCGTAAAGCGACTATTATGCATTTAGAGTCACAAATTGTCTTTATAAAGTTGAATATTGGGCAAAACTTTAAAAGAATCGGCATCTAAAAATGGCAAAATTAAGCTTGTAATGTCAATAAACAATGTTACAACCTTTTTTGTTCATTAAATAGACTAAAACAACCGACAATAAGATAAATAAATAAGCAGTTCAATAGGCTGGGTAAATATAAATAATTTTTTTAATCTTGATACTGTGTTCCACTAATTAAATTCGTGAAAAGGTTTAGAGAATCCTGCTAATCCCGAAATCTCACAGAATTATAAATTGTATTCCAGTAAATACCAGGTTTCTAAATTAGCAGAGAGATTGCAATCCCTACTTGGCACATTCTGTATACTCTAAAGCTATCACTAAATTAAAATAACTCCTGATTAAGTTTATTCTACTTCAAGACAATAAATTTCATCTTAATCTTTTAATGGAAGTTCGCTTAATTCAACTTTGGAAAGAACACGGCCAAAGCAGCATTGCCTTCGTCCGATCCCATTTAATATTTTAGCTATGTTCTATCCCCAAGCGATATCTGGAAATGGACGTTTTTAACTAGCAAAGTGATATTTTGACCGACAGGGAAGAAAAGGGGGTAGAAGGGTATAACCGGTTACTGCCCAGCCTCATTTAATAATCATTTGCGGTCCCAAAGGAGTTCTAATAGGAGCTGCAAAACTGACAAGATATTTGCCTAGTTAATGAAAGTGGGAATTTAACTAAATGATCTTTATTGTCGATAAACCCTTGCCCTTATTTTACATTTTGGTACATGTCCCAAAAAAAAACAATAATTATAATTCCTTTGTCTAATCTAGTTATACACGGTACGCCCAGAAAAATAAACCGATTGAAGCGTATTTATTCCTTAGATTTCCCTGGGGGAATAACAATTTTGTTTTGTATACGACTCAGCTGAAATAGAAATACTTTTACGGAGTTTTTGGTTTTCCATTTGGCAATTCAAATTTTTTTCTTTAGAATTATAAAAAGACTTGTTCCCTAAATGTTTATATTACAAAAATAGAAAACCATGTGCGGTATTCAAAGTGATTTCTAAATTTTAATTTTTTTAGTAAAAAAAACTTAATTTCAATGTTGTAACGTTAAAGAGATCAATCAACGTCACAGCTATTTTCTAAAAATAATGTCGAATATGAAAAAAAAAATCTGACATTTTAACTCATATCAAACATAAATGAACGGCGTGATAAATTGAGACAGTGGAAAACAGGAAATTATCGAAATTAGTTCAATTAAATAAATAAATGTTTTATTAACGGTTAAACCAATTTAAAATTTACAACACTTTGTAACTTATAAACAAGCATCCAAACAGATCAAAAATACCAAGCAATAAACAAACAAATCCAAAGTATCCATTAAACTACAGTATGCTCACAACATAAGACAGTGACGAAGAACAGTGAGAAGTCAAAATTTGCACTATTAATATCGCTTTAAAAAATTTTTGGAACTATTTAAGGACATGTTAAAAATGTCCTGATCAACGTGATCACGGGATAACTTGTTAGCTAAAATGCACATTCTATTTAGTGGTGCATAGGCGATATACTTGAAGTTTACTGATCCATGTTTTAATGTCACAAATCTAAAAGTATTTTTTTTTCTGAAAGTATGTGAATTTTAGACCTGAACTACGAGGGGTCCTAGAAAAGTTTTCTCCCTAATAATGAACCAAAAGACTTTTGTAACTAGACATAGATAGATAATAAATTATGAGACTTTGCAGAGCGTTATATCCTCATTTGGAACTGAGAAACCTAACGCGTCTCACGTATTTCCAACTTTTTGCAATATCTCCGGTTCTAATTAATATTTTCTAATGAATCAGAATTTTTTTTTTTTACAGTGATTCAAACAATTAAATTGTTTATAACAAATTCTCTGACAATTTTTCGGTTAAACACCCTCGATATTAATATTAAGCAGCAAGAAATACGTCGGAAACACTTTGGTGATCTAATGGATATGTATCGGCAACGCGATCGGCTCTTGCTCCTGGACTGTAAACAGGTAAATAATTTTTAGAGCATCGCATGTTCGGTTTAGCAATCTGGAACAACTCAAACACAGCCGCACAAAATTTTATGCAATGAATGAATACATAGAAGGAAACAAATTGGTTTCTCACTATTAGGATATTATATATCGTAAAAAATATAGCAAAGGATAATTTAGGGAAAAATTAAACAGTTTAATGTTTAACAGTATGTTTGAAAAGTAGAAGTATTCTAGAAATATTCCAAAACAGAGCTGAAACTTTCTATTAACAGTATTGGAAATCTAGTTTCTTGACATCAATACATGATGCAGGTGGCTGGGAGTGTGGGATAAACTACAGGGCTTTATTTGTTCAGACAGTATACCAAAACTTTTTGATAAATTGGTGGTTGATCAACTCAAAAGGTTTTGTAAGAAAATTGCGGTAAATGAACAGCATAATTTTCTCAAGGAAGATTCCTGTTACAGATCTGCTTGTTTATCTGTGATATTAGCCTTTGAGAGAGGTATGCAGGTCGATGCAATATATACAGGTCTTCAACAGAGGAAATTACAGACTTCTGATTAACAAATCTCAGGCCATGGAATTTTGTATCTGGGTGATTCGGTGGATGGAATGTTTTGTGATGGATTGAACCAAATTTTGTTTTGTGTCGACAACAAAATCCTCAATATGATTCAGGAGTGTTCTGGAATTCCACATTAGTAATGTGTGATGTGTCCTCTTTTCAGGCATATGTTAGAGACTTCACAACATGGCTTTACGGCAGGTAGATCAACTCCTACTAACCTGCTTGTTTATGAGCAGTACTTAGGAGAGGCTTTAGAGGAGAGGTATAGGTGTCAAGTAGATGCTATTTACATCGACTTCTCCAAGGCTTTCGACAAGGTTAACCATCAACTTCTTATTTACAAGCTAGAAGACTTGGGCATACTACTAGCAGACTACAGCGAGTAAAAACTAACAACTGTGAATCATGTGATACACATGTTACCTCTGGTGTTCCTCAAGGTGCTCACCTCACCCTGCTCCTTTTTAACTGCTTTATTAACGATATTGAGGACACCGTAACTTTCAGTAGATGTCTTGTTTATGCAGATGATTTAAAGATATTTCGGGTTGTCAAGGACAGCAATGACTATGAGGGCATTCAGCAGGATCTAGCTTGGTTCTCTGAATCCAAATCAAATTTTATGCACCTCAATATTAATAAATCCTCCATTATAAGTTTTTATCATAAAAGGGATTGTATATCTTATGGTTACTTTCTTGATGATAATAATACAATTAATCGTGTTGAATGTGTAATGAATCTGAGTGTTACATTTGATAGGGCCCTTTGCTTCTACACACATATTAATAATATGAACAGAGGTTTGAAAAGTGGCTCCGGTTTGTGAAGAGAATGCTTATAGATTTTAATAGTGTAGATTGCTTTAAAGTGATATACTGCTTTGTAGACTGATCAGTCTTAGAATATGTGTCCCAAGTTTGGTCAACTCATTATTTTACATACAAAAGAAAAGTAGAAAGAGTACAAACAAAGGTTATGTCATATCCTTTAAACAGGGAATGCAGCGGGAGCGACCTGTGAGGTGAATATATCTTGACCTCGGTTTGCTTGATAAGACTGTAAACTCTCGTTCAGATCCTCCTGAACTATTCAATAATATTGGATTACCAGTTCTTCAAAAGGCTTTAAGAGTGCATGATTTGTTTGAGGCGATATATCACTGAACGAATTATGGCATTAACAGTTCTATTTCTTGAATGTGTAGGAAATTAATTCAGTTCCTACCAAGACTGATATTTTCCATTTGCCAGTCAATGTCTTTAAATTAAAAATATTGTAATTTTTGAAAAATTATTTACTATTGTCAACTGTGAATACTTAATTTTTGAAGCACTTTTATGCATTCTTTGATTTGTAAGTCTCTTAATTGTGATTCTGTTTTTAAACTGCTTTGTATTTTTGAAATGGATTATATTTATTTTAGTCGTTAATGTATAGTACATTATTATTACTCATTCGAACTATCCCTTATTTGCTGATGACTTGAAGATCCATAGAAGCAGAGAACATCCCAGTGATAGATGTTTTGGAGGTGGATATTGATAATTTTTGGTCTTTTGGCAGGCGGCAATGTGTAGACCGAAATAGATACACCCTTTATGATGCATTGCTTCAATCAGTCAATCTTTATTCATGATTATATATACAACAGTATTACACATGTCAAAATATAATATAAACTTAATAATTACAAATGCAGTAGTGCTGTGTAGTTATTATTTTCAACTTAACAATGAAATTAAATTTGGAAAAAAACAGTATAAACAATTTTTTCAAACTCTGCATGCAGCCATGACTGAAAAACAATGTATATTTTGACCAAAATACTTTTCCTAGAAAACGGCTGCACCATTTTATTAAAATTTTCTGTCAAGACACCTTATTATTAACGCACCATTTTTTATATGAAAATATTTGTGGAAAATTTCTACATTATTTACTTAATAAGTATAATGTGCGCAATTGCATAGTATTTGTTTCTTTCCTAAAATTAAGAAAGTTCAATAATACGTTTGAGTAAACAAACTCAAAGCGAAATGTTTCTTCTTTGAAATATTTAGAATAAAAAATGCTCCTACACAAAAGAATCCTGGCAAAAAAAATATTCATCAGAAATATATTAATATTTCTGGGAAATTATCTACCTAAAGTTAGTAAACACCAAAGCAATTTAAATTAGAAATTCATTCAAAATAAATGGGAATTTTATAGTCTTTGTAAATTAGACGCTCAATGAGCATCCTTGCATTTTTGGCATTGTTCCAGAAAGGTTTGGAATGATAAGCACTTGGAACATTTTAAAAATTTTGAAAGAGTAAAATCTGTTTAAATTTGTTTTTTACTTGAAAATACTGAACCCATACTTTGTAACTTATAGGCATAAATATACAAATAGTCATAAACTTAAAAATCATAAATGAGATAAGAAATGGGAAAGAGAAAGTAAAAAACAATTATCTACGATTGGTTTAAAATAACCATCGTTCTTTAATAAAAGTTTATTAGACATGAAATTTTAGATTTACTTTCTTCAAGTTTATAATTTAATTTTATCCTTTGTATCCGTCTCATAAGAAGACTGAAAAAAATGGTACAGTTTTCTACAACATTCTATTTCATTATTGTCATACCACAGAACATTTATTGTGAATATCATTGAGTTGTTAATAAAATTCAAGATTATTTTGACAGTAAGCTTCCAAAAATATACAGAGAATGGTTTAATACTATTGGAACAATATAAAGATAAAGGATACAGATCCAAAAGAGGCTTATACTCTGAAAACCCCTTTTCACTCAGTTCAACATTATTCTTTTTTAGTTCGTAGAAACCATATTATAATGTTTAAGAATTTTATACATTTTAGAACGCACATTAATGTATTAGCAAGGTTCTAACCAAAATTTACTATTTTTAGCATTATAAATAAATTATTTTAAAGCAAAATGTGACTTTCCAAAATTAAAAAATAAAATCAACATAATGATAATGATATAAAAACCTTAATATTCTCTTAAATGCATGTTTTACATCAAAAACCTTCAACAAACAGTGTTTTAATTGTAGCTTGGAATTCTGAAAGAAAATTATGAAAGAAGAAAACAATATTTAAAATATTATTAAAAACTGTTAGGTATTTAAAGATAGCAAATTTATTACTTTAAAAACATACATGCATATGAAAAGACTTAGGTATATAAGCTATATTATTATTTTTGCCCTGTTAAGAAAGAACAAGAATTTTCTTTCTTGGAAACTAGAAAATATTTTGTTGAGACAAAACACTACTAAAAAGAGTGCTCGTCTCTTATTTAATATACTAAAAGAAAAACTTACATCATAATAATGACAAGGTATATATATATTAATTTTTATAATATCTTTTATATAAAAGTTTCCCAAAAACATTCGAACATTTCGGATTTAAATACAAAAGAAACGTATTGAAGATATTTTCACTAAAGTAAAATATATTGGCAAATATTCTGTGAATTACTCAATAGGTGGTTATTTAAACAAAGGTAACAATGGTCAGTGTTTATTTTTCTTACCTTTCCTCACGAAATTCGGTGTTTAGAGGTTTTATAAATGAGTTATATATTTTATGAAATATAAGGTATACTTACAAGTATTTAAATTAACTGTGGATTGACTAATATTTTAATTTTTATTTTAATTTATAATACAACCTAACCTAAAATCAATCTAAATAACTGACAGTCGAATGTCATTTTTTTGGATTATTTTAGCCTTTTTCGAGATTTTTAGAAATTTCTCCTACTCTTTTACAATGAAATGTAAAATATGAAAAAATATAAATTACCTTCCTGAAGTGCCGCATAAATAGTCGCCAACCACATTCGGCAAAAATGTCAGAATATAATCGATTTCAAGCCGCCAAAGGCAGTATTTGCTAGATATTATTACAAAAATATGGTATGACAAAAATCACTTACAGATTAAATGCAGGAAGATAGTATAGAAGAGTTCACTCGAGGCTTGTGCTCACTAAAACAACTCAATTTTTAACACAAAACATGAAATAAACTCAAGTTTTTACAGCCACCACATAACATCCAGAAAGTCAGAGACCGACTTCGGCAAATCCCGAAATTATGATCTTGAAGTAAATCGCATGCGCCTTTATTTAACTTTCCGATTGGTTTACGAAAGAGTCTCCATTACTCCCCGTCTCTGAATTCTTAAAGCGAATTCTAGTGGTAACAAGGGATAAAAATTTTAGGGTTTATTCACGTTTTTTTCCACCTAACGATTTCAAGATCCGCAAAATAATTGTAAAATATTCTGAGTGGTTCAATAAGACGTCATAAGCATATTTTTTGACATTCTCGTTCCTTATCTTTTTTAGGACAGTGACATACTTATGCGTTACTACAAACTCAACAAAGATGCAGGATCCTTATTATAACATTCTTTTTCCCTTTACTTTTATAGAATCGCAGACCATGTCTTCTCTAATTGGATTGATATCGTACACAACCTGTCAGAATTGTTTCGCACTTTCGCTATTTGCGAGTTTACGAACCAAATATGGAAGTTATAGAAAAATCAATTACATCATACAATATTTGCTGATTTATAAAGTTGTTTCGATTATTTGCCCTGTCCCCAACAGCTGGAGCTTGTACAATTTGAGCTAAACCACCGAAAACGTCTAACTTTGTTTATAAGCGAATGAGAGATCTGTTTCAAAATTATGATTTATTAAAAATCTATGTTATGAATTAAATTACCTACACTTTGCGATTAAAAACATTTAGCAAGAGATTTTAGTGATAAAGCACATTACTTGTATCTCTGACAGAAAACGAGATAGGGCTTGCGTATTGTATTAAATATTCCTTACGAAGGTATGTAACTCTAATAGCAATAACACGATGGTTGCCTATGAACGAATGAATGAATGAAACAAGGTGGTGATCAATGCTTAGGCCCCATTGGGTCCTTTACATCCCACCATAGCTGCAGGTCATTCAAGGTCGATCGCCTTTGCGAATCCAAGCAGTCTCGTTAATTGAACTTGCCTAACTGCTTCCGGTAACAAAATTGTATTTCTGAAATATCTGTCTCAGCCCGTTGAGCGCTGGGCACTCTTTGAGGACATGATCAACAATTTCATCTTCCTCCAGGCACCATCTACAAGTCGGGTCGTCTACGACCACACTTCGCAGCTCTTTCCTTCCTAAGGAGAGAAGCTTCTTGATAAGTCGTGCGCTAGATCCAGTTTTACATTCCTTGGCATACCTCATTCCAGGAGCTCTTCTCCACGATTTAATAAATTGGCTTTCCAGCAAAAATTTTAATTTTCTTTTGCGAACGGCAATTGGAACAGGTAGGATTGGTTGGAGTCCATATGGTTCAGATGTGGAATCCAACTTTGCCAGACGGTCCGCTTCCTCATTTCCGCGTATACCTGAGTGACCCGGGACCCTCACGAATCTGATTATGCAGCCGTTCCTTGTTAAACTATTCAGTACATCCTTGTCCTCAGACACCACTCGCGAAGTTACGACACTGGACTTCAGTGCCATTATCGCAGCTTTACTATCCGAGCATGTGTTTATTACCCTATTCCTGTTTATAGTCCTCGCACAGAGATGGGAATATTGCAAAATGGCATAAATTTCCGCTATATAGATCGTCGCACGTTGTCCGAGAGAGTAGAACTCTCTGACTCCTATATTCCTGCCGAACACTTCGGCTCTAGCTCTTTCATCTTGTCTAGATCCGTCTGTATACCACCAATATCCATTTTTCGAAAGATTTTGCTCTCCCTCTCAGTCCTCTCTACTTGAAAGAAATATCTCCAGAGAATGGTTGGGTTTTAAAAGCAGCACCATGTAATCTGTCTGCATGGGGAGCGATGGACACCTCCCCACCGCGCTTTCCCAGACACCTGAGTAGGCCAAATAAGACGATCGATCTCTATATATAAGTGAAGAGGAAGCAGCTTCACCAGGATTTCTAGAGCTCTAGTGAGAACAGTTCTCATCGCACTCAATGTCATTCTTTGATCTTTGTCAAGTTGAAGGCATGTTTGCGCCCAGAAAGCACATATGGTCTTCTTGGTTCGAGCTTCATTCCAGTTCAGTCGTGAGTCCAGAATTACTCCAAGGTATTTAACTAGCCCCTCGTACTGAAGAGTACTTCCTGACAATGTAATTGTGGGAAGTCTCCCCATTTTCCTCTTTTTTGTAAAGAGTATAACATCGGTCTTGTTCGGGTTTATTCTGAGCCCTTGGTTTCTCCAGGGTACCTATTCTCGTTCTTGAGAGAACTTGATGGAAAGTGGGCGTGGTTCTCGCGAAAAAGTAAGAAGCCGTATTCTGAATACGTTTTCGTACTTTTTCGTGAGCACCACGCCCACTTTCCATCAAGATGATCGTTCTCTCAAGAACGAGAATAGGTACCCAGGTCCCGGATATCGCGACCAGGGCACAAAATGACCAGGTTATCGGCGTAGGCCTGTGTATACAAACCAGCGTTATTCAGTTCATTCAGAATGCTGTCCACCATAAAACTCCACAGCAAAGGCGATAGAACTCCTTCCTGTAGACAGCCCATACTTGACCGTGCTTTAAAAGTTACATTGTTAAACTCAGCACATATTAATCTCTGGGTTAACATTGCTCTGATCCATGCGACTACTGTTGGTTCGGAGCCTCGTCGTTTTAATGCATCATATACCGAATCGTGAGACGTGTTTCAAACGCCCTCTCGATATCGTTAAAGGAATCTAACGCGGATCGGCCACCCAACAACTCGATTTCGACTCTTGTTACAAGTCTATGTAGCGCTGTGTCTATGGATTTTCTTGCCTGATAAGCAAAGTGTAAAGGATATTGGGGATACTGCACCATAATTCTTTCCTTAACGTGTCGATCCACCAACCTTTTCAGTGTCTTAAATAAGAAACTGTTCAGGCTGATAGGGCGGAAATACTTAAGATTTGTGTAGTCTGTTCTTCCTACCTTGGGAATAGAGACTACTTTTGTTTCCCTTTACGCCATCGGTATATACTCCAGGCTCAAATAAGAGCGGAATAGTTCCACCAGGTAGTATATTATAATATCGGAGAAATTTTGTAATAAGACTGGAAATATACCATCCTTACCACGTGACTTGAAGGGGACAAAGGTTGCCATCGACCATTTTACCCTTTTATACTACACTCTTAGTAGCTCCCCTATGGTCCCCTCTTCTGTCGTGGTCTTTCAAAAAGACCCAGTGCTCCAATCAGGGCGCCAGGATCTCTAGATACTAATTTGCAGAGGTGGGATGCTGAGGACATACTTTCTATACTCACGCAATATTTTTTGCACACATTCCTCTGTAAGTCCCTATTAGCTTCTTGTATATTATATATATATATATATATATATATATATATATATATATATATATATATATATATATATATATATATATAATAGTATGGAGGTGCAAATCCGCAGACAGTGGGCAATGAACAGCGTCCACACGATTCCTATAATAATATCAACAACTGGAGTGATACCAAAGAACTCCTACAGAACATCAAGGGACTGGGCCTTAGTGAACATCTGCATAAACCGATTCAGAAAGCGGTTCTCCTTACAACCGCGCGAACCGTCCGAAAGTTTGTAGGAAGTGCAGAAGACCACGCCACCTAGGACCCGATAACATGGAAAGGGTCCCCACAGAGCTTCATACTTTTGATGTCTTTGCATACCTGGTATGAGTAAATGATCCCTGGAGGGAGTGCGAAGCCGTTTGGCTTGTAAATCATATAATAATAGTATATTTACGGATCAAATAAATACAATCCATTTCAAAAATAAAAATACAAACACTATTTAAAACAGTCAGAATTAAAAAACTTACAAATTTAAACATGCATTAAAGTGCTTCGAAGACAAGTATTGACAATATTAACTAATTTTTCAAGAACTGTAAAATTTTCAATTTAAAGACATTAGCAACAACAATAATAATAACAATAATAGTACATTAACGGATCAAGCAAATACAGTCCATTTCAAAAATAAAAAATACAAACACTATTTAAAACAGAATCAGAATCAAGAAACTTACAAATCTAAGAATGCATTAAAGTTCCTCAAAAGACAAACATTGACAATTGACAGCATTAACTAGTTTTTTAAGAATTGTAATATTTTCAATTTGAAGACATTATATATATATATATATATATATATATATATATATATATATATATATATATATATATATATATATATATACATGAGTATGAGTAAAATATAGTAGGGGGTAGTAACCACGTAATAAATTTTATTATGAAAGAAACCGATACTTGTCAACTGAATTTTTTAAATGTATTTTCAACCAACGAGTTTTTAACTGAATTGAATAAATTTTTACATTTATTGAATGAAAACAACAAAAAAAATCACACCTATAAAGAAATATAAAACAAGATTTTACTAAGAAAATGACATGTATCAAACCCTTTGACGCTGAAAAATTAGTCTTTTAAATTATAATTGAACAGAAAACTGTCTTTAGCGATGAACTTTGGGGGTAGAAATGCAATTCAGGACATAAAAATACATGCTGCATGTTTTTTGGGATACTCCAACCTATCACAGAATGAAATAAATGAGAGCCAGACTCTCAAATATCTCCCCTTGTAAGTGATGTAAGGGTAGTAGGAAAAATAGAATGAGTATTTACTTACGCAGTGCTCTATTACGTAAAGCTATAACAAATGTATTTATTTTATTATAATTTTTTAGTGATAAGGATGCCACCAGACGTGTAGCCATTCCTTTCAAAACACTTTTATAAAATATACCTTATTTAGAATATCTACCATTCACGGAATTTTAAATAATTTGGAAGCTTATTGGAAGTTTAAAAACATTTTTTGAAGTATTATGGGATGGTAACTTAAACTCACTTTGACCCTCCTAAACACGAACACTACAAGCCTTACATGGCAAAATTTAGATGATTTAAAATTTTGTGAAATTTGAAATTTTATTTAAAATTTTCAGAATTTCATGTATGTAATCATTTTACATGAAATTTCATAGTTTTCCCCAATATAACATTACTTCCAGTTGGATATAATATCTATCAGCAGGGGCGGATAGTGCTCGAGGGCGCTTAGACGCACCTTCCCTACCAAATTTAAAGTTTGAAAATTTTAAAAAATCTAAAGCGATAGAATGAAATAGTTCTGGTTGATTGAATATAGGTAGGCACTTTCGTTATTTGTGACATTTCGACTTGTACGAAGAGAACGAATCTGAAGGCAGCCTTACTTTTACTTGGGTAAAGATCAATACAATTCCGAATGCATCCCAAAATTCATTGTTCATTTGACAGCTGTCATGTTAGTCCAAAAATTACCGAATTTCCAATTTTTTTCATAAAGGAAGATAAATTTGCGAGTTTGGTTACTTTTATCGCGTTTTTGCGGAAATCATGAGTGATCCAGCATTTTCGAGAGTAGAAATTTTAAATTTAGTTCTTAGGTTGACCTTAGTGTCTGCAGTAACTTTTTGGAGTATAAAATGGATTATGAATCAGATAGATCCCACCAATAAGAGCAAAAAGAATGCCAGAAAAGCTGCTGAAGCACAGTTCAAAAGGTAATTATTTATAAAAAAAGTTTTCGATAAATTCAGGGTGGACCTTTTCATTTCATATATTAGAAGTGTTTCTGGAAAACGTTTAGTTTTCGTTAAAATACCAGCATTTTTATTATTTTAAAAAGAAAACCTAACTCTACTAGGAAGCATGTTTGCAAATTCCGATAGTTATACAAAACATGAAAAAAATATTATGTTCCTATAGAAACAGTTTTGCTGTATTCAAATTTGTGACTTGTTCAAGAGAAATTATAAACCACTCGGCGTAAACCAAAATTGCAAAATTGAGGTGACAGAGGAGCTATTTAAAAACACGTTTATAATCCCTGCATTAAAAAAACGTATACTGACAATATTATGACCTGTCTTAACATTATATAAATTTATGCAATATTGTAGATTTATATCTGTGACTTGAAATCAGTTTCAGTTGGTGGGTTTTTTAAAAGTCACTTGGCTCATTAATTGAAATCAAGCCTGAAATGAGGTAGACATGACTAAAGTGACTTAAAAATGCGACATAAACGATTTAAGGTGGATATAATAATTACTGGTTGGTAATTATTTGGAATACTGAAAACACCCGACTTTTGGTGTACCTCCTATTTTGGAGTCGTAGAACAAGAATGTGAAGTTTCTTTTTTTTTTAAATACTTATTTTATGTATATTTAAATAACCCAAATTTTGCTTTTTCCACTAAAACACATTTGCACATTCTGATACATAGCATATTTTTTTTTTTATTAAACTGTAGATAAGATCTTGTTCAACTATAGTAGAAAACATTTAAAACCGAGTTGGAAAATGACATTTTTTCACTCTTTTTTGCTCTTGATATTGTATATGGCAGGTTATAATTGGTGGAAATGTTCTGAAATTTGGTTGCAATTTTCCTGGCTGTCTAGTCAAACATTAATTTAGGAGGGAAATATCCTAACCACCTAGACAGACCTATACGATGTATTTTTTAAGTACTTCGGACAAGTCCAAATCTTCATTTAACAATAATAAGAAATGGATTTGGTCCCATTTATTTATTTAATAAGTATGAGCCAGATTGGTTTATTCATAAGTAAATACATACAATGCATTTCTACAAGTCAGACAGTTTAACAAATATACTTATGTAAACAATAAAGTGTAGATTAAAATAAATACAAAAATTTAAACCCAAAAATACTTACATACAAAATTAACCCCACGTATTAAAACCTTTATTATTATTATTAAATGTGATAAATACTAACTTTAATTATTTCTTAATTTATATCAAGATCGCCAAAGTTATTGAGTTTTCCTTTATATAGATCAAGCATTGTAATATATATATATATATATATATATATATATATATATATATATATATATATATATATATATATATATACAGGGTGTCCAAGATAAGGATCCTAAGCATGGGGATCTCGGAAACAGTTGGAGATACGAGGTTGGTTAAATTAGAGAAAAGTTGCGCAATTTAGTGCTAAATTAAACGCAATTTGAAAATTTTAAAAATTCAAAATACTTCCGGAGATTTCCGGAAAAAACCGAATTTTGGCAAAATCGTTTTTAATTTTTGTAGGCTTTATTTAAAGAGATATCAAAAAATAAAAGGTAGATTCTCATTGCCACTTTTTATTTTTTATAATTTGGTCTAAACAAAATTTAAATCCGACGTTTCGTTTCTGAGATACCATCATGAACTTTCATTTTTTATATGGAACAAAAAAAAGTATCCCATGTATTTGATAGCATTTTTTATTACAAATTCAACGGTGTATCACACTTGCATATCAAGTGTGTAGTTCATTGGCTTTTATAAAACTGATATACCTTTCTCTCTCGCTCTCACGGAGCTCTTATGGAAAGTACTTGAACTACGTATTCGATATGCAAGGGTGATACACCATTGAATTTGTAATAAAAAATGCTATCAAATACATGGAATACTTTTTTTTGTTCCATATAAAAAATGAAAGTTCATGATGGTATCTCAGAAATGAAACGTCGGATTTAAATTTTGTTTAGACCAAATTATAAAAAATAGAAAGTGGTAATGAGAATCTACCTTTTATTTTCTGATATCTCTTTAAATAAAGCCTGCAAAAATTAAAAACGACTTTGCCAAATTTCGTTTTTTTCCGGAAATCTCCGGAACTGTTTGAAATTTTTAAATTTTTTTAACTGCGTTTAATTTAGCACTAAATTGCGCAACTTTTCTCTAATTTAACCGACCTTGTATCTCCAACTGTTTCTGAGATCCCCATGCTTAGGATCCTTATCTTGGACACCCTGTATATATATATATATATATATATATATATATATATATATATATATATATATATATATATATATATATATATATATATATATATATATATCTTGATCTAGTTCTACTTTATAAGATTGTTAACTCTTGTATTGATTCTCCTGAACTACTTAATAATATTGGATTATCAGTTCCTCAAAGAGCTTTTAGAGCGCACAATTTGTTTGATGTGATATATCACCAAACAAATTATGGCATTCAGTCCTATTTCTCGAATGTGTAGGGAAATGAATTCAGTTCCTACCGAGATTGATATTTTTCATTTGCCAATTAATGTCTTTAGATTAAAAATTTTACAATTCTTGAAAAACTATTTAATATTGTCAATTGTCAATACTTGTCTTTTGAAGCACTTTGATGCGTGTTTAGATTTGTAAGTTTTTTTTTTTTTATTTCTGACTGTTTCAAATAGTGTTTGTATTTTTTATTTTTAAAATGGAAATTGTCAATTGTCAATACTTGTCTTTTGAAGCACTTTAATGCATGTTTAGATTTGTAAGTTTTTTAATTCTGACTGTTTTTAAATAGTGTTTGTATTTTTTATTTTTGAAATGGATTGTATTTATTTTATCCGTTAATATACTATTATATACTATTATATACTATTATATATATATATATATATATATATATATATATATATATATATATATATATATATATATATATATATATATATATATATATATAGGATGTTTTATTACGGGTGGCTGGGTGTCATATCTCAGGAGTGATAGTCCAGGAACTTTGGGAAAAAAATCCCATTAAAGAAAGTGGCCAAGAGAAATGCTGGAAATAATTTTTAAGTTCCTAACTCTGTCGCTAGGGGGGTAATTGGTAATTGATATAAGACATTTTTGAAAGATGTAACACACCAGATAAATAACGACAAAATCAAAATTCACAAAAAATTCGAGATAAAATTTTGACAAGATACTTGTCTTATTAAAGCTTCATTCAACTGACATATCAATCCGTTTCTTTTTAGTGGAAATCTGCCGATTTTGTTTCGTAGCTTACTAGATAATTTTGTAATAATACAAATACCAAGTAAATTACATGCGATAGTGATAGAATAAAAAGTGAGAAAATGCACACTTATGGAGAGTTTAAAAATATTTTTATTATTTTTCATGGCACGCTTAACCACGAACCTTTGCAAACAATTGCTTTTTTCCATCAACGTGATATCTTATTCTTTTGGCTATAGTTCCGAAACAAATAAAGATATCGAATTAATTTTTTAAAAATCTTCTCTTGTATATTTATTCTACTTTCTGAATATGATATGAGACTGTCTTTCTTAAAGAGACCAAGTGTATCAAATTCGGTTCAGCTAAACTTTTACCAGTAGACTTTCCCTCTCCCCTCCTGCCCTAAATTTACATTTTACAGCAAAAATATGTAGAATTGTAGTAAAACAATCACTATAATATTTTTTGATAGCTTATATAGGGATATTTTCCAGAAAAATTCTTTTTTTTTTTGCATGACCCTAGCGATGGAGTTAGAGAACTTAGATATTATTTCCAGCAATTTATCTTGGCCACTTTCCTTAACTGGATTTTTTCCCAAAGTTCCTGGACTATTACTTCCTGAGATATAGTACCTTACCACCCTTAATGAAATACCCTGTATATATATTAAATTCGCGGCTGTGCGGACATAAGATTGTTGATTAACATTACTCTCATATTAAAAAGTGCGGAGAATTCCAAGACAATGGAGAAGCTCTGAGTCCGAAAAAATTACGACAGCGTCTTAGTATGGGACTCATCAGGTAATTACATTCAGTACAAACCATCATCTCGCAACTGTACCATCTAAACAGACTTCAAAAGATAGTAAACAAATAGCGATATCTCGATGGATCACTCAATAACACTAGAGCAACACAAACCAACAAGTTTCCGCACGAGTTTCACAGTTCAAACAAGGTGTCGCACCAACGATCTCCCTATGAGAGCTACTGCGCTTTTTTAACCCAACAAATATGTAACAAAGAGATAATTTTTCGTCCGAATAATTTTCAGATAAAATAGAAAATTCTTGGCTGTGCGGACATATTGATAAACATTATTCTGTGTTAAAAAGTGCTGAGAACTCGGAGACAGTGGAGAAGCTTCGGGTCTGTCGCACTTAGCCATGTCTCTGGTGGTAAGGACATGTAGCTAGCGATTTATTTTTGACCACCGTAGTAAATGTTTGGATGTTTCTTCCCGATACCAGTGTTGGACTCATCAGTGGGATCCATCAGTATCTTTCCCAGACATCCTTTTTGTCCTGCTTTCCACAAAACTTGGATTTCTATTTAGCCAAGTTTTGTCGGCATATGGTGGTGTGATGTTAGTTTTACGATAGGTCCAAAAAATAAAAACAGCGCTGTTTCGTCCTAGTATGGGATTCATCTCCGCACTTTTTAACACGAGAGTAACGTTTATCAACAATCTTATGTCCGCACAGCCGAGAATTTTCCATTTTATTTTAAAATTACACGGACGAAAAATTGTCCCTTTTTTATATATATGTTGGCTTAAAAACGTTGGTTTTACATAAATGTGTACATAAGTCAGCCTAAATATAAGTTATAATCAGTAATATGTCAAACAAAACACTAAGATAAAGATTAATTATACACACAAACACTAGGAGGTGAAGTCATACACCCTGTATAGAAAAGAACAAAAACTCACATTATAACACCAATTAAAATTGATAATTATTAAAATTAAAAGGATAAAACTCCTCCAGGGAGTAAAATGCCTGATTTAACAGGAAAAAATTTACTCTAGAATTGAATATCTTCACAGGCAGCTCTCTAACATTCCTAGGAAGGCCATTAAAGATTTTGGGAGCATGATAGCTTATTGAAAATGTTGATTTGTTAATTCTATGATAAACAACAAAAAATTTTTTTCCATTTCTAGTTTAAGATTTATACAGTGTTTCTGTGTGTTTACAAATGACTTAGAAGGTAAAACAAAAATAATAACATATAAAAAACTGATCAAGTGCATGTCATATACATTATGTTAGAGTTCTGGAGTAGTTATTGGCGTTGTCAATATCGTTAAGTTAATTGAAAGCACGATCCTCTAAAATTTCTTCGCAAAATATGGCATATTTATAGGAAAGCATATTGCATCTTAGATTCTATCTGAAACAGTTCTTTTTTATATCTTTTAAATTAATAGATGTAGCCATAATAGTTTTCATTACCAAATTTTTTATATGAATAGCTAACGAACCAGTTTGGATTCTGAAAGAACAGGATCACAACTTTAGCTATTGATCACTTCACTAGTAATGTTTTACAAGGCTTTGAAAAGTATCTTGACATTCTTGCATCCTTTTTGGACCTCACAAAGGCATTCGATTGTGTCACACATAGCATTCTTTTAAAAAAAACTACCATTCCACAATTTTCAGGCTGATGCCATTCAGCTACTTAATTCATATCTGTCGGATCGTGATCAGTATGTTCACTTTGGGCAGTGTAATCCTAAAAAACAATCCCTAAGGTACGGTGTACCTTAAGGGTCGGTGTTAGGTCCAATCTTATTCCTCATCTATATAAATGACCTGACATACACCCTACAGAGGTTGACAATCTTGATTACCAAACTTCAAAAAAAAAAAACTATTTCAATGGTTTCGAGCCAATCGCCTACTCCAAATCACAAAGTATTAATTTTACTCTAAGAATAACAGTGAAATTGTACAGTCCTTTCTACCTCAATGTGCAGTGGAGGTCAAATTTCTGGGAGTACACCTAGATGTAAGATTAACCTGGGAGCAACACCTTGTTAATCTCTCAAAAAAACCATTCCGACAACTGTTCCGGTTCAGAAGTCTTGTACGGGTAACTTCCAAAGAAACTCTTCTGACAGCATATCACAGTAACTTTCATTCTCTTTTGGCTTATGCTATTCTTTCCTGGGGTCATTCTTGTCATACTGATAAGGTATTTGGACAACAAAGAAAATGCATTCATATTATCTCTGGGCTTGGTTATAGAGAAGACTGTCGAAATTCGTTTAAGAATTTAAAAATTTTAACTTTACCTTGTGTGTACTTTATGCAGTGTTTGTTGTACGTTAAACAAAATCTTGATCTATACAGATCATACGAAGATATTCACAACTATCCAACAAGAAACAACAATCTTATACCAGACTTTGGCCCGCTTGAGAGATCCAGAAATGGTTCAAGATATGTAGCAATAAAGTTCTACAACTGCGTGCCAGTTAGAATTAAAGCTCTTAACTTCAATCAGTACAAAAAACAAATCAAGAGCTACCTTGTGCTGAACGCGTTTTTTTCGTTTGAGGAGTATTTCGAATCTAATTTTAATCTGTAGTATTGTCTTTGTCTGTTGTCAGCTTTTCTTAGCTTTTTATTTACCAAAACTTTATTCTTAAGGAAGAATCAATATCGTGTAATGTTTTATTTGTATTAATGATAATAATTAATTGACAAAATTTTAATATTTTATTTATTTGACTTGTAAAAGTACTATTTGTATATTATTACTAATAAATTATCTTATCTTATACGTCTATGAAAGTAACTGGTTCGAAAGTAGCTTGGAATTAATTTTCAACTGAGATCTCAGTCATCGAGATAAATAGTAGGTTTGAAGCAGCTTCACTTTCAATGCTGCTTAAAGCCATTGATATAAATGTACTGTATGCAAGACCAACATTCTAATCAGCCTACTAAGTCATGCAATGAAGAGAAAAAATTACATCAGCATAATTTTAATTCCTCTACAAATGTTATCATATTCTAAAATATTTAAATTTAAGTTTGATTAGTAATTCCATTTTCAAACGATTGACCTTTCATTTTTATTTTGGATATAATTTTTAATTTTCAATATTTTAAAAATGATCTTTGCCAGCGGGTGAATAAAAATTGGCTCAAATTGCCAGTTTTAGAAATTTGTTAAATTATCTTACTTAACTGTGTCCCTACTTGTATATTTTGTAATTTAGAATGTATTACATTTCGTACATGGGATAAGTATGTATTAAACCTTTCAAAATAAAAAAGATATGTGGTAAATTTTATGTCACGTTAGTAGACAACAATCCCATTCACTTAAAACCTAGAACAATTCACGAAGAATTTTGAAACATTTGTAATTAATTATCTTTTAATTAACTTAGATAACAGGGGTGTTGAATCCTTCATAAAATAATAAATCTTTTAGTTTGTACTGAGCTTATACCAAAAAAAAATTAAGTTTGTTGAATTAAAGAATTCTTACGCAATTGTATATTTTTTTTACAGCATCTGGGACATCATCGTTTTTGTGTTATATGTGATATTATCGATTTAAGTCACCACATTGTCAAACTGTTGTTTAACCAGTACATTTCATCCCATTCTAATAAATTTATACATTTTTTTTCAAAACTTTTGATGTTTGATTAAATTATATGATTGTTTTATTTTGAAACGTCTTTTAACCGCTGGTGTTGGTAATATTCTATATACATATAAAGTACAGTGCCCTCTTTCTGAAATTACATTGATTTCTCAAGTAAAAACGTTTAAATAAATAATATAAAATTTTATTTGATCCCAATAGGCCAAATGATAACTAAAGTAACATTTTATATTTAAACTCTTGTAATAAAGAGATAAAAGTTTGTATATTTACTTGTTTGTGGTAATCTCCAGAACTACTGATCTGGTTTTAAAATTTTTTTCACTGTTGGAAGGATAATATTCTTTGTTTGAATATGAGCTATAGTTTTTCTGGTTTTATAAAAAGATATGACAAAAGTAGTAGAAAATGATGGAAGTCGAATAAAATGTTTGTACTGACCTGAACTTCCATCATTGTTTTTTGTAGATTATATGAATCCAAAAGATAAAATAATAGTGTTTCGGTTAATATTGTCGATTTTACTAAGAGATGGTGTCACTAAAACATTTTTTGGTATATACCACAGACGAAATCAACACTGTGTTTATTTAGTTTATGTATATACTAATGACATGTATGGCGTTTCGAAAGGTAAACGAATGCCATTAAAAGCCACTTTGCTATCAAATTTCATTGTTCTTGATAGGTAAGAAAATATCGACCTTTGTACCAGAAGAAGACATTTTGCGGGGAAGTTTAATAATCTTTCATTTAAGAAAAACAGCGGCTGAAAGATATCGATTGTTGTGAAGCTTATGGTGAGATTGTTTTAACACAAAAAACTTGTGAACGATGGTTTAAACGCTGCGAAAGTGGTGATTGATTGATGTAAAAGACAAGGAGCGTCCAGGCCAGCGGAAAAAGTTGGAATTGGATGAAAACTCAATTCACACTTTAAAACAATTGGCCTGTATTGAATCTTTTTCGATCTATTATTTCCGAACCTACACATTGAAAAGTGAAAAACTACTTGTGAAATTGCTTGTCATATAAAAAGGATTTTGTATGAAGTTTTGACAGGTAATGAAAATCGATTTATTTTGGCACGCCAGGCTTTAACATCACAACCAGTGCGCAATATACATGAAAAGAAGGCCTTGCTATGTATTTAGTGAGATAATAAGGGAGCTGGGTATTATAGATTGATAAAACCAGATTGAACAATTACTGGCGATCGATATCGGCAACTGATAAAATTAAACTAAGCATTGGAGGAAAAACGACAAGTATACGTTGAAAGACACAATAAAGTCTTTTTCAACATGACAATGCTGGGACCCACGTTACAAAATGGGTAAGAAACTGTTTGGAAATTAAGGGCAATTTTGACTCTAGGATATATACCAGAAATATGAAAGCTAACAAGAACTCTTCATGGACAAAGAAATCTAATGTCATTTGTACTTAAAACTTTCTAGTGTCATTTACTCAAGAAACTGTTAGATAGGATTTTAGAACCAACATGCGTATAGGATCTGGAGATCGACAACCCCACGAGCTAGTCAGCAAATTGGAAAATAAGCTGGAAAACAAAAAAGCACCTCTAGCAGCAGTTTTGGACATAGAAGGGGCGTTTAACAACACCTCGTTCAAATTAATCATCACGGCAATGAGGAACATCAACTTAGAAGAGTCCTGTTGCAGGTGGAGCGAGTAATTGCGGAAGGTGCATAGGGCGGAGTTCTGTCTCCACTGCTCTGGAACCTGGTAATGAAGGGGCTTTTGCAAGCTCTTGGAAGAGAGGGGACACTCAGCTTTGAAATAAAGTAATAGTCTTACGATTCTGAAAGTAAATTTAATGCAACCGTGGGAGAGAGATTGCAGCATTCTGTCAGGTTTGTAGGAAGATGAGCAGGGCAAGAAGGACCTAATATTAACACTTAAAAGGATGTCTTAATCATTTTTACAAAACAGAGGAAACTGGAGGACCTCAGTCCTATTATCCTGCAAGGAAACTTAATTTCACTGTCCCACGAGGTTAAATACTCTAGGGGTAATTTTCAACTCTAGAATAACTCGGAAAAAGCACGTGGAAGAGATAATAAGAAAATCTGAATCATCCCTTGTGATTCTTAGGAGAATGTACGGAAAAATACGGGATCTTCACCTAAGTGCATTTGCTATAAAGTGTAATGGAACAAGTGATTTCATATACTGCTTTAGTATGATCGCCGGTGGTATTGCAACGAACAACTATTCTCAAGCTAAGCGGCATACAAAGAGTTGTCTGTTTGAGCATTACGGTAGCAACAAAGTCGACTCCGAACTCAGCTATGGATTGAATTTTAGACATTCTCCTCCCCCGCTATATTTATTGATGCAGGGAGGGGCAAAAATAAGGCTACATCATTCACTGTCAATGGCACAATTGCGAATTAGATGATATGAAACATTATGTAAAAGATTAGGTGTCCTGAATAGAAAATGGAAACAGACCATATGCTACCTTTACGATGTAAATAATTTTATATAAAAAATCGCGTTTTATGCAAAAAATTAAAGTTAAGAAGGAAATCTCTGGTTACATATCAGTTTTTTTTTACTCATGTCATTTCACTCAATAGCTTCCTCCTCTGCGAAGGTCTAGTCACGCTATTATATATAGTATATGCAATTTTACAATACTTAGGTGAAATCATAAAGAAGCAGGCAGTCTTGAAGGCCCTCAAGAGTTAAAAAGTGTCATTTAGACTCGTTTGGGAATGTCGCAATGAAACGAAAAAACAGGTCAATGAGCTAGCAAGAAAAAACTAATCCAATCAATATATTGGTGGTTCTTAAGGTGCCGAGAAGCACAGCACGAGAAGTCATCAAACAGTGGATCAGACTAGTATAAATAGTACTGCACAACAGGAATTGAATCATAATAAGCTTTTTGTAAGGAATCCTGACCCGAAATAATAGAAAATTACTCCAGGAGGGTAAGAACCATCTAACCATAATGATTGGAGTCATGGCATCAAAGTTCATCTGAACAAAATGAATCTTTACAATGGGGACCTTAATTGCAGGCTGTGAAGTCGAGTAAAGAAAACGGCAAAGCACATCATCTGTTATTGTGATTCAATAGGTCGAAAAAGCCAGCAAACTTTCAGGTCGTCAAACTTGGAACCGAACAAGATTCATACCATTCCTCGACGAACCTGTATAAATTGGCGCAAGAGGCCAAGTTAACAAAGTGGGTAAGTGCTTGGTAGCCAC
Organism: Diaprepes abbreviatus; assembly: GCA_034092305.1. Classification (NCBI taxonomy): domain Eukaryota; kingdom Metazoa; phylum Arthropoda; class Insecta; order Coleoptera; family Curculionidae; genus Diaprepes; species Diaprepes abbreviatus. The sequence goes on from JASJET010000139.1 coordinate 12,876,129, forward strand.
AGTGCATCCGGGTTAGGACTGACATATGAGAAAGAAAGGCTTTGAATCCTCTAAACATATCTAAAGCCAACATGTAGGCAAGGAATTTTTTTTTATCCAGTATGTCACTCTGTGAAGTTTTTCTCCGAGTATCGATATTTCTTCTCAAAAATGCGGCTGTATCATTCCCTAGTCATCTTTTCATATAATAAAGTGATATGGTTTGTCTTTAAAATATGTTCTGAAAGTTTGAGCAATCTACGCTTAAATTATTTTATTAGGAACAAGACTTGTGGCCAGACCATGTGTTTTTATAAAGATATAGGTCCAGATTGCAAATAGGAGTCTATTATATACCACTATAAAATCTATAAGAATTTACTTACTAAGTAAAGTGTAACAATATTTTTTTTGACGGATACCTACTTTATTTGTCTTTTAATATAGAAACATCTTTTCTTAGGGTAACTACAACACATAAAGTAGAAATAGATAACTTTAACGATTATGAAATGATGATTGCTGCCCATTTGGTTAACCCACAGGAAATTAAGGTATCCTGGGATGACATAGCAGGTCTGGAAGGACTTATCCAAGAACTGAAGGAAACTGTCATCTTACCAGTTCAAAGGAAGGAGCTGTTTGCTGACTCTCTGTTAACCACTGCTCCTAAAGGTAATATCATTTAGATTAAAGACCAGTTTATCATGGTATAAATAAAAGGTGATTTTGAAATATAGTAATGAGTTGGTAAGGGATTAACCTTCTACTGCTATTTCTTTAAATCATAAATATTGTCAAATTTGTCGTCAGAAAGTTACTAATGTTCCTGATGCATTATTTGCTAAAATTTCCATGATATATTTTTTTTTCAAAATCTTAGCCTATTCTAAAAATAACCTAAAATTTTCAACAAACTTTCGATAACCTAAAATATTTCGAAAAATAATGAAAACGTTTTTAGTGATTGGTAGACTTAAAAATTTTTTAATATTTCCTTAAAAATCCTAAAATACTTTTAAATATTGATTAAAGTGACACCTCTGTAGACACAATATTTATCTTCAATTCACATAAGTAAAATTAATATGCTTGCAGTAAAAAATTAAAGACCATAGTACGAGGGCAAAAAGTGTTATGAATTTTAATAAGGTCATAGTGCAAAATTATAACTTAATCTAACCCATATCATAGACGTTTTAGAGATAATAAGAGTGTAATTAAGATTACTTTATATTATTATTTAGGCATGTATATATACAATGCTCGCGGAAAAGTCTACAGTATATTGGAACATTTTTTATGCCTTTGGTTTTTGAAAAATGATTTTTGTAGTTTGTTTTTACATAATTAAAAATCCAAAAATAATCTTAAATATTTGACATATCGCATTTGCGTCAATCCGCAAAAGTCAATTAAAAATTTCAAGCTTGTGAAAATGCCATTATTTGTTCAAAGATTAACAATGCATTAATTCCAGTGTCTATTTCTTTCCAATTTCTGATAAAAATCGATGTAAAAACGAGGAAAAACTATTTTCATTTTAAGTAACAAAGTTAATTTTCACAAAAAAAAACTTTATGAAAAAAGAGTATTTCCACATTTCCTCATAGTGAAAATGTTTTTTATTCGATGACAATGGGTTAATAATATAATAATAACTAGTAGTGTTTTGTCACCTCTACTTTTCTTACAATTTGTAAATGAAATGGATAATTTTCTGAACATCAATGAAAACTGCTTTTTGGTGTCGTATGCCGATGACACCCCATTTGCTGTCTCATCCCACCCTTGATGTTCTTATCCAACAAGCAAATACCATTCTCAACAAATTCAGTCTCTGGTCTCGGAGAAATAGGTTGATAGTAAATGAAACAAAAAGACAATACTTAACTTTTCAAAAAGGCCAATAGTCCCTCAATTTCAGTTGAGTTTGTATGGTTTTCAAATAATGGAGGCAGAAACCTACAAGTTTCTTGGTCTGATTATAGGCAGTCAATCGACATAGTTAACACATAACGATTTTGTAGCAGGGACACTAAACTCTGCTTATTTTTCCATCTTTAACATTAAGAATATCTTCTCAACCGAATCAGTTGTTGAATGTTTACTATGCTTTGGTGTACAGTCATATATGATTCTTAACTGGGGATAGTCTACAGAAGTAACACATATATTTATGTTGTGGAAGCTTATACTTCGTAAGTTATTTTCTCTGGGTCAATGGAAGGTGCAGTCACCAATTCTCTGCTGTACTCTTCACACACTTATTAAAAGAGTCTGTATTGCCTTTGTAATTTTATTTGTAATAAACTACCTAACAGCATTTATGAAATTAGATCATTTAATTTTAAAAAATCCTTGATGGGTTACCTCGTGGAAAATGTTTTTTTCTCTGTGCACGAATACTATGATAAAAGGTAAATAATTATCTTAGTTCAATATTCTCTTAGAAACATTGGAAAATGCAGTTCACATTTCACGCTCTCTAACATTTTAGCACTCTTTATTTTACTACCTGGCCAATTATTTGTTTCTGTATTTTAATTTAGTATTACATTATTTTTGTACTTTTTCTTGACATTGTCAATATTTACTTTGTAAATTTTTACGACTGAATAAGTAATAAAATACAAGAACTAAATAAAGAAATTACTCAAAACTACTTAATTTGGTAATTTATTTTTATTTTATTTATTAACATCAAAGTCCAACAAGAATAATTAATACGGCCGTAATAAAATATAACAAAAAAAAACACCTATTACAAAATAACAGAAATAATATCACAATATCATGTAATAAAATATAATTTAAAAAACATACCTATTACAAAATAACAGAGATAATGTCACAATAGCAGTCCCAGACCTGCAATAATACTGAACAGGAAAGTAAAAACTGGGTATAACTCATACTCAGATCACATGATTGCGACACAGAACCCATTCGATATATTGGCGACTTACAATATACATTAGTTCTAGGTATCCTTAAACGAAAGTATACACTATGACTGCTCGTCAATTGTGAACATTAAAATTTAGTTCGTCCAAAAGCTGAGGACAAACAATCTGACCGTTGATCAGGTTATATAAAAATGAACAAATAGAAACAAAATCAAAAATAAAAATGAAACTGATTGTGTTACGTCTCGTTACAAGACTTTGTAAACTAAATTTATCCAGCACAGTCGATTGTCTTTCCGATCGGTGGGTACACTCTCTCAGTTCTCAACTACAAATACTTCATAAAGTTTCGCTGAAGTTTTTTCATAGCCAAGGCATTTATTATAAATTGGAGTCCAAACAAGTGAACAGTATTCAAGTTTACTTCTTATTAGTCCTAAAAACAACAATTTTAGGCTTTCAATATTCTTAAATGATCTACAGTTTCTAAAAATTTAACCCAACATTTGATTAGCTTCAGATACTATTTTGTTATAATGAAGGTTAAAGCTAAGTTTAGAATTCAACACAATACCTAAGTCCTGAGCTGCATCGACTCTTTTAAGTAAGTTATTATTTATTTGGAGAAATTTTGAGTTATAGACATTACTGAACATTTGCTTACAGTCAGTAACAATTGATAACTCGTACATCACCTCTGGACTGCACTAACACTATTTTGCAGTCTCAATCACAATCCTCCTCGACTGAACTTGGATGTACATTTTTAAGTAGCCAGCAAACAGCAGGAATTCAACATCAATTGGTTCAGCGATATCGTTTATAAATATTAAAAACAAAAGAGGCTCCAAATTTGAGCTCTGAGGTACCCTCGAAGAGGCCGCAAAACACTGTGGTTTAAAGCCATTATAGGGACATACTGAGACCTATTAAATAAATATAATTTTAAAAATCGCACAAATTGATCAGTAAAAGCAAACCTCGCAAGCTTTGATAGAATCAAATTGTGGCTCATCTTTTCAAAGGCCTTTGAGAAGTCGGTAAACACATCAACTGACCGCCCGCATCCGCTGTAAACTGCAGAAAAGACGCCAGATTAGTGAATGTTGACCTATCACTCAAATGCTCAACTCTGTTGATAATAAAGTTATACAGTAACATCTGAAAGATCTTTGAAAAACCACATATCAGAGCAACAAACCTGTAATTTTCCACTTCGGTCCTCTTTTGGCTCTTAAATACGGGACATATTTTAGCTACCTTTCATCTATCAGGATGGACCATCTGCTTAAGAGAGGCATTAAAAATTTTACATTACCAAAACATTTATAGTGTCTTTAATAAAAAAAAAAAACTTGGAACAAAATCTGGTCAGCTAGACATTTTAGGTTTAAGCCCTTTGGTAATTTTTCTTATATCCTGTTCTGTAAAGACCGGAACTGCAACTGAATTGTTGCCCAAATCCCCCAAATTAACCTTTCCAGTAGAATATACTTCATTATAAACTCGGTACATACCTTGACAATATCATTAGGGCGATCGATGATGTAGGAATGTTTCTATACGCTCAATGTAACGATGATATGAGGCCCCATAATCGTCTGATTAGTTCGCGATTTGAATTTGTTAAAACAAGAGACACTCTTAATTTTCCTATACTTTCTAAAAACGTTATTCTTATGTTTCAGACTAGGAATAATATCCGCGTCATACCATACAGGAAAAGATCGACCCTTATTTCTGAAGAGTGGCATAGATCTATGCATTATTTTATACAACATTTCATAAAATCTGTTGCAACACATGTTAACATCTGAGTACTGATGCAGCCCAGCCCAATCAGCGGACGCAAGCTCATCATAAAGAGCATTAAAATTAGCTTTTTTAAAATTATAGCACTTGAATTGACTGCTACTATCCACGAGGAAACCCCTCCGGCGAATTGGGCCAAGCTCCATTTCGATCGCTATGCCGGAGGGTGCCTAAAATTTGCAGCTGTTTTCGAAAGTCACTTTTGAATTTATTGACGTTGAAAAATAAGCGTGTTATTTACTAACTTTTGTTAATTTTTGGGAAAAAATTTTTTTAAGAAGGAAACTTTAGGTAAAAAACTTACATGAGTGGTGTTTTCTAGTTTTAGCTCATTCTGACTTAAACCTAATGGTCCATTTTTAGTATATAAAACTATCAAAATGACCTTGAATGTCCACCATCTTTCTTAACATCTTTTATTTTTAAAAAATATACCTCATTGTAACAAAACAAAGGCAATTTTATTTTTTTTTACCGGGTAATATCGGTTTTTATCTGGAATTCGAGAAAAATGTACACTGAAAAAAACAGAGGTTTTCTTTTTTGCAAAATATGGCAACTACATGAAAGTTGTACCAAACTTAGATTTAGAATATCCAAAAAAGTACAAATAACTTTTTCTTACATTTATATTTCATTGTATTGAAGCAAACGCGATATGTCAGATATGTTATTTTTTGATTTCGAATTATACAAAAATAAAGTACAAAAATAATTTTTTAAAAACTCATGCAATTAAAAATATTTCCACGTGGTCTGTAAGTTAATTAACCTTTTTAGGTGTTCTCCTTCACGGTCCCCCTGGCTGTGGGAAAACCTTGATTGCCAAAGCCACAGCTCGCGAAGCTGGTACTTACTTCATTAATTTAGATTTATCTATCTTAACTGATAAGTGGTATGGTGAGAGTCAAAAACTTGCTGCTGCAGTGTTTACTTTGGCTGTAAAGTTACAACCATGTATCATTTTCATCGATGAAATTGATTCATTTTTAAGAGCAAGAAACACCTCAGATCATGAAGCTACTGCGATGATGAAGGCTCAGTTTATGTCACTGTGGGATGGGTTGAACACAGATCCAAACTGTACGGTTATTATTATGGGAGCAACCAACAGACCACAGGTAAGAAATTTTGTTTTTTGTATAAGTGTTTATAAATTTCATTGGATATATTTTTTAAATGTTTGAAGTCATAAGTACTCACTCAATCGACTTTTGGATGGCAAATAGTGAGTGTTTTGTATTATAGACTTATTGTCTATTAAATTTAAGTTTGAAGAAACATTTAACTGTGAAATTTTTCATACTATATTTATATATGATGAGCTATTCGAGTTTTCTTTTTAAAAAAATTATTTGGCATGTTAAGTGCATGTGTAACGGAAAGTTCCAATATGTCTTTATTCAGCAGTAAATTTATTTGATGATAGTCTAAGAGGAAACACTTGTCACCAAAAAAACTAATTGAGAGCTAACCCATAATTCTCTAAAGGCTGATTTTTTTACTTGAGAGTATTCGCTCTCTGCGTTATGGATTTAGACGTTTTACAAGACTGCTTTAATTACTAGTAATTTTTGATTTTTTGCTTTTGGTATTGTTTTTGACATTGTAAAGACGCCAACGGATTACTTGTTTAATTCGTTTTCCAAACGAATGACATTAGTTTTTGGTTAAAGAAAAAAGATTTTAGAAGAACCTTTACAGTATTTCTGAAAAGTTCCCGAACTATTTTTCTACACTCGATACAAGTAGCACCATTTGTCGTTCAACCAAGGAAGCGTGTAATACGAAACCTGGCGAGTATATATACAGAATTTTAACGCTTTCGGCCACTTCAGTAGTATGCGGTTGCGTGTTGTATGTTCGTGGTACTTTGTATGAGTTCGCAAGATGGAACAGAGAAGGGCGATTAAGTTTTGTGTTCGGTTTAACAAATCTTTCATAGAAACTCTTTCTATAGTTCAACAAGCATTTGGTGATCAAGCTGTATTTCGCACTACAATATACACGTGGCGGAAGGGCTTTAAAGATGGTAGAGAGTCGTTGGAAGACGACGAACAAAGCGGGAGGCCATCAATAGCTGTTCTCAACGACAACGTTGCGAAGGTGCGCGCTCTACTGCTCGAACAATCCCATCTGAATGCTACATTCTATCTGGAGGAACGAAGCGCTTGGTACATCGAATTCGACAAATCCAGCTCGAGTATTGCGATTCGGGCAGTTGAACCCTCTTGAATGATGATGCGCCGTCACACACCGTAACACCATTGAATCATTATTATGCCATAAATCAGATCACCATCTCATCCTATCCGCCCTATTCACCTGATTTGGTTCCAGCAGACTTCCACTTTTACAACGATATGTAGAGGGCTGATGTAAATAAATTAATTTATCTTTTATGATGTGTTCTAATTTAATTAGTTCGGGAACTTTTAAGACATACTTATATGTCCATTATTGTGGAAATAATCTTCTAAATAATATTAAAGAGTAACACCACCATAGAGGTTTGAAAAAATCCAAGTCTTTTTTAGTTGATAGCGGTAGTTTTTAATATAAAATATACGATACGAGTAGTCTCAAATCAGTGCACTACCTAAAACAAAGACGCGATTTAAAGCGAAACGTCTCCACGCGAGCAATGAGCATTATGGCGGGCGCGTCCGGTAGATTGTACAATAGTAGTGTAGGGGCCAGAGGGGTACCAATTGTCTCTTTAATTTACATGGACGCACCAATGTTTTTTTTTTGGTGAATGTAGAACCTCTGAACACAATTTTTTAGGGTGGAAATTTGTCCGAATGGGGATAAGAATATTGTAAACTAATAATTGTTTTTACATTTGAAAATTCGATTTTAGTATTGAATCGTATCCTTTGAATAAAAAAGGCCCGTAAAATTTATTCGTTCCATGCTTGGCTTTCGAGATAAATAATATTAAACATTTTTCAATTCTGCTTGCAGTGATCAAAAGTTCAAATTAAGATCCATCAGCTGCAAAAATGCTCGGCGAAAAAGCTATGTTTTAAATGCCTTTTTTTGCTATAAAAAATAGCATTTGGCCCCTAACGTATACGTGCTGCCTGAATGGTGCGGAGAAGAATGCGTGCTTTACGGTCGAACAATGAATTCCCGCGTAAAATTAGCATATCGTTCGAACTAGGTCTCGTTATGTGGTTGGTGAATAACGTGATAATATTTGTATTTATATTTTGAAACGTGTGGATATATGGTGTTTATTCTTTTATTTCTTATTATCTTATTTATTATTTAAACTAGTATAACATGCTATTCGGTATGTTAACTGGATAATAAAATAACCGACTATTAAGTTAAAGTATGAGTTTTTGATTGCCTAAATTATTATGTTATTTTTAATATGTAATTAATATTTAACAATGTTTACGCCTTTTTGCTGAAATTAAAATAAATGCATTTCTAGTAATTTTTAACACAAAATACTTGGAGGAGTCTACAACAAGCAAAAAAGCTGAAAGCAAAATTAAGTAAGTCTTTGTCTGTCAAACATGTATATATGTATGTAATCATATCAAAAAGTTGAATTTCTACTGGTGTCCGCTGCTTTTATATCGTGAATATTGGCATACCATTACAAGTTTTGATTGCCTGATATTTTATTTTCCTTGTGAGTTCAAGGGAAAGCTAATAATCGATAATTCACTGATTTGTTGAACAGTACTTGCCGTCTTGGCTTAATAAAAAATATAAAAAAACCATATTAAAAATAAATAAATACCTTATGAAGTCTATAGTTCATCTACGATACTGAATTCAGTCACTTTGCGGTAAACGTAGTAAATATAATCCGGTTTATCTAGTGAAATTCGCGATTTCAAAATACAGGTCTTATTCAAAATTCAGGTTTGAGTTGCACTAAAAAGAAATGAAATACAAGATTTTCTGTGATATCTGTAATGTCCCTGAGGCGCAACAGGGATTGCTACTAGGGAATTTCGTCCTAAGCACCCTTCTGTAACTGAAAGTTTGCAGTGTAATGCAATTTCGTTTTTAGGCTAATCTTTGTATAATTCTGTAATAAACAGCGCTAATTCTCTTCTTGATCTTAGTTTTGCTAGTTTTGAATGTTACTTATGTGATAAATGTGATGGTTGGGTAGATTGTGATGCATACCATCCGACATTAAAACTGTCAGCTAGCTTTCATAAAATTTAATGCCTATGTCCTGTTAACACTTTTATTACTATTTCGAATCTACCTATCCTTGCTCTTATGAATAATTACTTTTTATCGTATATTCGGTGGACAGTTCTGAATGGCGAACTGGACTAATGCCTTTTTCAATGTAATTTTCCAATGTTTTGATATGATTGTTCCTTTAATGCCTTGTAATTCCGATGAAGGATTCCCTTCTTGAGCTTCGAAAGGGTTGGTAACAAAAATGTAGTATTCAATTTTTATATTGTATACTTGTAAATGTTGATACATAAATAAATTAAAAAAGCACTTCCCCCGCCAACCATAAACAATGATCCAAAAAACTTGTTTAAATATACTTGTATGATAGAAGCTCGGACGCTCTTTGTATATATGTATGCAGCTGAAATGACCTACTATAAAGGGTGATCCAAGAATCCCAGTACGGCAGAATATTTTCTTAGCAAAGAATTTTCGAGAAAAATGTTGAAGACAAAAGTTGTAGGAAATTGATCTGATGGTGACCTTAAATTTGACCTTGAGGTCATTTGAAGATCAAATCTCCATACACCATGGATTGATATTGACCATCCGATAACTTGAAGACTTAGAGTGCTGTAGAAAAACGTTTTTTACAAAAATTGTAGGAAATTGAACAGCGCTTATGATGGTGACTTCCAAGGTCAGTTCAAGGTAGGGTTGTTTTTTTTTTTCAAATGGAAACATTTTTTTTTATTGCAGGAATGGAAAGCGGGGAAAATTTTCCATTCAACGGGGCATTAATAATATGGGGGTAAAATCACTTCCAGAGGTCATTTGAGGGTCTCTTTGCACCATGAATTGGTGTGCTGGAGAGAAATGTTTTCTACAATAGTTGTAGGAATTTGAACGGCGCGTCTTAAGCTGATCTTAAATTTTACCTTGACCTTGAACGTCAAAGGAAAGTCATGACAAATTTTTTAAATGGGACTTCAAACTTTTGATCCCGGAAATTGACAGTACGGTTAATAATAAATTTCTATATAACCTACAAATGACCTTGAAGATGAACGTCATTTCAAAATCAAATATCAGAAAAACGTGAAATGGAAGAAGTACGAAAAATTTTTATGTTAAAAAATTAGCCTAAAGGGTACCTTCTTTGACATTGTCAGTTTTAAAAATCTGACGTTAGAATCGTAATCAGCGACTCCGAAAAGCCCCTCGTGCAAATTTTCTCTCCGAATGTGCTCAGAACGGTCCTTTATCGACTGGGATCGGGATCTGCTGGATTCGCATAATGCCTTGCCTTAATCGACCGAGCTCCAAGCTTAAGGTAAAATTTAAGGTCAGCCGTTTAATTTCCGGCAACTATTGTAGAAAACGTTTTTCTCCAGCAATCCTAGTCTTCAAGTTATCGGTTGGTTTACACCAATTCATGGTGCAAAGATAATGGACCATCAAATGACCTCTGGAAATAATTTGACCCCGATATTATTGATGCTGTTAAATAGAAAATTATCCCCGCTTTCCACTTTTGCAATAAAAAAGGAATGTTCCTATTTCATAAAAAATTACTTTCAACTGAGCTTGGAGGACAAGGTCAAGGTGAAATTCAAAGTCACCATCAGATGCGCTATTCAATTTCCTACAACTTTTGTAGAAAACGTTTTTCTGCAGCACTCCTAGTCTTCAGGTTATTGGATGGACAACATCAGAACATTTGACCTTCAAATGACCTCTGGATGTGGTTCGACTCCTCTGTTTTTTTTATACCGGAATAAAGGAAATTTTTGCCGCTTTCCATTTTTGCGATTAGAAATAGGGTTTTCCATTTGAAAGAATCAATACGGCCTTCAGTTGGCCTTGAAGGTCAAGGCAAATTCAAGGTCAGCATCAGGCGTACTGTTCAATTTCCTACAACTTTTTTAGAAAACGTTTTTCTACAGCACTCCTAGTCTTCGAGTTATTGGATGGTCAACATCAATCATTCCATTGTGTGCGAGCATTTGACCTTCAAATGACCTCTGGATGTGATTTGACGCCCTATGTTCTCTTCACTGTTGGATAGGAAATTTTTCCCGCTTTCTATTTTTGTAACAAAAAAATGGAGGTTTCTATTTGAAAAAATAAACATAACGTTCGATTGACCCTAAAGATCAAGATTAATGTGAAATTCAAGGTCACCATCAGGCGCGCTTTTTTCCTACAATTTTTGTCTAAAACATTTTTCTCGGAAATCCTTTGCTAAGAAAATATTCTGCCGTACCGGGACTATGGATCATCCTGTTTATGAAGTTAACAAATTCTTCTGATTCTTCTAGGTCGAGTCCCAACGAGGCAGTTTTGCCTACCGTGTTTGGACTAAAAAAAATATGTTCCCGGGAAAATACTAATAGGCCGAAATCTTGAATAATAAGGACCTCTATTCTAATTGTCTAAAAAATGTTAATATTTATTAAGACATTTTTAAACTTGGGTATCATTTTCGGGCCTTAATGGTGTTTTTTACGGTTAAAAAATGGGATGAATAAAAAAAAATTTTGTTGTATAAATAAAACTAATCTTTATTTCTACGTTTAAATCTTCAAAACTTTATTGAACTTGTCAATTTTGAATTCTTTTAGTGCCGCTTTAGACTTTTTCTAAATTATACTTGATACTGGTCCGTTAATTCACAGACATGTCTAATTTAAAAACTGATTAAGATAACAATAAAGGATTACATTGACAAGTGCGACAATAGGTCAACCAAGTTTTGAAACTTAAAAAAACGTTTTCTTTTATTACTGAACTGACAAAAATGGAAAATTTTGATTATTTTCGGAGCTGACTATATCTCTTACCTATCCCAAGCATCACCTCTAATTTTTTCCTTTAATTTTCATACATAAAGAAAGTTTTCTTGACATTTATAATATATATTATAACAATATCATTTACAAAGTAAAAATGACCAGTTTTATTAGACTTAGTTTAGGTTTAAAAGTGAATCTGGCTGTAAGATATGTAACATTGTTAAAAAATTCAATTTACAGACAGATTGAATTATTTTAAGACTCTGTGCATAAATTACAATGAAACAAAAACATTTCACCAGATTTCATTGATATTTATTTATGTTTAGGATTTGGACAGAGCCATCTTAAGAAGAATGCCAGCTACGTTTCACGTACCAATGCCTAATATGGCTCAAAGACGACAAATTCTAAGTCTTATTTTAGAAAATGAACCCATATCTGATGACGTGAATATTGAAGCGATTGCCAAGTCCACCGATGGTTTTTCCGGTTCCGATTTACGAGAACTATGCCGCAACGCCGCAGTTTACAGAATACGTGATTACGTTCGTCAAGAAATTAACAGCAATATAAACAGAAGACCTAGAAATAATTCAGAAGATGACGCATACCATGACGCTTTACGTCCAATAACGATGGATGATCTAAAGTTTTCTTACACTAAAATGCGTGACAGCAAAATTCAGTGCGGTTCATTGAATATGCAGTCTAGAATAGATCTAGATTAGCTAGCGTGGATTCAGGTTTTGATACCTATCTTAGGTGAATTTGAAGAGCACGAGAACAAATGTAATGAGTTCGCAGCAAGTTTTGAAAAGTGTAGTAATTACCCAGTTCAGGCTAATTTAAATTTGTAAGGCTGTGTTTAGTATAAATTAATAAAGGTAGGTCAGTTATTTGGTAAGTTTGAAAACATATTTATAGACTTTGAGATTGGGAATGGATGGATAATTGGGGTAACTAGCCCTTAACACACCTAAAATATAAAAATCATTTAATTTATGCGGAGTCACCCAGCTAAAATCGCTTACAAATGTAAATACATCAAAAATTGTATAATATAACCTATAAAAGGTTAAGCTTACCCTACATAATATTGTTTTTACAAAAAAATTAATATTTCATGTATATAAATATCGTGTAATCTTAAATTGAAAATGATATATCATATATAACTCTCCCCTCCCCCCCTCCCCATAACTATTGTCTAATGTTTTTGTCATCAAACTTTTACCGAGTAATTGATCTGAAATGGTCTAAACAATGTAGAATTTTATTTTGAAGTTTGTATTATAAAATACTGCATTTCTTATTACTGTAAGAAAATAGTAGTAATGCTAAAAAATTTAATAAGCTGTATGTATCTAAGTTGTTTCTATTTTAGAGCATAATCAGTGGTTAAGATGTTTCATTCTAGATGCTATTTTTAAATATGCAAATAAAATATTTAAAAAAAGAGACGATGATTTTTTTATAAATTTTTTTTTAATCCTATCAAGAAGAAAATCCAAACGCGAGTCAGTAGAGAAAAAAATGGGGACCAAAACCATTCAATTCCAATATCAGTTTTTTGATTGAAACTGGATGAATCAGTTAGTGCCGTTCCCGAGTTTGAAGGTAAGTTAGCGTGACGTATAGAGGGTGTGGTTCAGTCGTCTTGTTGATAAATAGTAATTTGCAAATATCTCAAAATCTTTGTGGTAGAAAAAGAACCATTCTAACTTTTTTTGTTTAAGGAGGTCCATTCTCTAGCACGTCAGTCAAATGAAGTGTGGTACCCAATATTTGACAAATTGAAATGCTAATAAAAAATAATTTAAAAATAAATAGCAAGGCATTTATCTCATTGAAATAGAAGATATAAAAAAAATAAACATGGAACTGCATTCGACTCATTTAAAACAGCTGATTGCAACTGGTTTGTGATTTATATTTATAAATAAGTTTATGAAATAGTAAAATATTTACTCGTAATGTTTGAACGTTTCGTGGCAAAGATGCTGGTAAATTTGTGAGGCTCTAATGTAAAGAATGGCGGTAGGACATAGTGAGCGTAAAAAAATGTAAATTAGAAAAAAATTTCACTCCACAACATGTGTATGTTCATATCACCTAACTCCCCAGGTTACATTTACGTTATGGATTGTATGCCTGCATATGAAGTTTTAGAGTGTGAGCGCAACTATCATCTGCTGATCTTTGGAGACTATAACGTGCCTAATGCTACCTGGTTAAACCAAGATCATGGACTTTCAGTCAGATGCTCTGAAAAATCTCCTATCTTATGAGCAGCTCAGAAGTTTTCGTTTTTGAACTTGATTCAATTTAATAATATTCCTAATAGTCGAAATGTATATTTGTATACGTGTTTTAGCTCTGTACCTGATGTTAAACTTGAACTCTTGCAGTTCATCTTATTGCCGGATAGTGCACATCACTATGCTTACTGTTTTGAGGTGCAGGTCAGGTATGAATATATATTAACTGATGTAACTTATCATGACATCAGGACTCAGACAAGGTCATCCTCTGTCATTGTTGCTTTTCAATTTTGCCTTGGAACATGCAATGAGCAGGGTTGCGTCGGGGCTGACAGAGGGTTTTGCGAACCAAGGTTCAAAACTGGTGCTGGCCTTTGCTGATGATATCGATACAGTGGCTCATTCAACAAGAGACGTGCGGGAGGTATTTTCACAGCTCGAGAAAGAAGCAGGTAATATGGGTCTCCGAGTAAATGAAGAAAAAACTAATGCATGGTAGTAACCAAGAATCCAAGACCTCGAATCGAGCAGAATATGTCACTGAATGAACACAGCTTCGAAGTGGTTAAGGAATTCAATTACCTAGGAGCGGTAATCACAGACGACAATCGAGTTGAAAAAGACGTCTCAGCGAGAGTAGCGGCAGCAAATAGGGCGTTATACTCCCTCTCAACATTATTGAGATCTAAACTGTGAAAAAGACAATTCAAACTAACTCTGTACAGGTCAATTATTCGCCCGGTTGTTATTTGTGGCAGTGAAACTTGGACCTTCAATCAACGGGAAATAAATAAATTATTCATATTCGAATGAAAGGTTCTTAGAATGATATTTGGTCCCCAAAGAGATGAAACAACAGGAAATTGGAGAATACGCCACAATGCTGAATTGGCGACACTGTATGGCAGTGAAAACATAGTCTGTTGTATAAAAGCCAGTAGAATAAGATGGGCAGGACATGTGGTAAGATCAGGGGACCACCCATTATGGAAAACAGTATTCTCTGAGAGATCAGATGGTAGAAGATCAATAGGCCGTCCCAGGAAAAGATGGAAGGATGCCGTCGAAGCTGATTTGTATAGGATTGGAGTCCAGCAGTGGAATGGAAGCACAAGACCGTAGGAGATGGAGGGCGATAGTGGATGCGGCTAAGACTCGCCCAGAGTTGTAAGACCAGGAAAGAAGAAGAAAAGATGTAACTTATTTCAATTTTAATAACGCGGACTATGAATCAATAAATTGCTTCTTGCAACTGGGGGAATGTTTTTCTAATATTTATGGTAATTTGTAATTCCGTGTGATTTGTCTAAATTTTTTTATACCTAAAAAACGTATTGAGAATTCCAAGGACCTGATCTGTAAAGAAAAAAGATTGCCTACAAATGGTATATGCAGAGTAGAAATCATCACGATCATGCCACTTTCTCCAATATTTACTCTTTATGTAAAAGGGAATACAATACCTGCTCCGAGTTATTTTTGAAAATGATTCGCGTTACTTTGGAAGTACGTCGGTGACTTGAGAAAGGCAAATAATCTGCCGGCTTGTGTGCACTTAAGTGAGATAGTGTCTAAAGCTAGAGAGGAAATGGTTGAGTTGTTTGCTAGACACTTCTCGAATGTGCATGACAATTCAAATTCTCGTATACCCAGAGTTTGATTTCAGCCCAAAACATTAACAATTTCTTAATTTTTGAGGTTTTCGCCAAAATTCAAACAAAATTTCCAATACTTTTCTAAAAAAAAGTCCCTACAGCTGATTTTTAATAAATCCTTGGAGATCAACGTTTTTAGTTATGTTGTGCCAATTTTTAAGTCGAGTGATGTCAGTGACGTGGATAATTATAGGGGTATATGACAGACTGAGTTGATCTTGTGGTGGAATCATATCTGACGACCAGTTTGGTTTTTGTAGGAGCAGATAGATATTTGAGAGTTTGGCCGTCTTATCAGATTGTCCTGTTGGAAGCCTTGAAGGGTGGTGTGCAGGGAGATACTGTTTGCACTGATTTCTCCAAGGCCTTTGACCGGGTTAACCTTCGAATTCTGATCGCCAAGCTGGTGCTCTGGGATTCAATAATAGACTGATTTCGTGGATCGAAAGTTATCTTCTGCGTAGAACCCAGGCAATATGGATTGAGGGATTTGTTTCGATGGTTTTTGATGTAACATCAGGGGATCTCACTGTGCACCTCTTCTGTTCCTTCTTTTCGTTAATGATATCGCAGAATGCATACATCACTCGTAAGTATGTGATGTTCTTGGACGATCTAAAACTACCTGGGAAAAAAATTATATATAATCATATATAATTATATATAAATGATCATAAATAATTAGATATGAAAATTGGCACAATTTATCTGATTTTATATAATTCTACAAATTTTTATTGAATCTTATATAATTATATGTAACTTTAAATTAAGCTTTACTTTCACAGGATTATATATAATAATATATAATTTTTACATAATATATAAATGGATTTTTTTATTATCTCGAAAAATACACATTATTTTTGTTTAAGCAATGATCTAAATTATAAAAATAGTACCAACTTTTGAGATTTACATTAAATTGACTTTACTAATTAATACTGTCCAATTTAACAATATTTACACACAACTTTTTATTTCACTCAACTTTTAATATTCACTGTTGTTAACAATTTTTTTTTGTTGAAGATAAGATTTATTTCTTATATTTTTATTGATAACGGTTTAGAGTGATTGCATCTTTTATTTGTGTAATGCCTACAAATCGAATAAAAGGCGAAGCACAATAGTATTAGAGAAAAAGTAGTTAACTCGAACGCTAAGGAATTTAAAATACGACATCTTGGATTACATCGAGAACGAGAAAAACCTCTAACCTGAAAAGCAGAAGTAGAACTGAACGTACGGGTTAAAAGGTGAAGGGGTTAAGAATTGTACCAAACGATTGGCCAATAGCAAAACATTAAGTGGTCCGTAGTCAAGGCGAGGGGAACCATCTAAGGTATATTCTTTTGAATAATTATCAGTTTCAGTTCTGTCACTTGAAGTAATCATGATCACTTCGATCCAATGACAAGTAAATGCATATTCAAAAGAACATGAAGTTATCAGTTTCATTTTGATCAGTGATAATTTACCCAAAAGAATATGCTCCTAGGTGTCAGGCGGCAAATTGATCAAAGGAAATTTCAAGATATCGGAATCCTTTCATAAGCTATATAGTTAAAAATCACATAAGAAGAAAAGCCAGTTAGTATCGTATTTACACTTAATTAATTTTAGAGATTATTTAAATTGAAATGAAAAATATTATCATATAAAAAATATAATTTTAAATATAAATCTTGTTTTGACTTGTGTCCCAATATTACTACAATATATTTGAATATATATTTATATATAAATATGTTCTTAAAAATGTTTAAATTTATACAAAATTATATACGACTATAAACAAATATAAATAATTATATATAACTACATATTTTTATATAATGTTTTATATAATTTTATATGAGAACCTAGATATAATTATATCAAATTATATAATAAATACATATTTATATATAATTGTATATAATTAAATATAGTTATATATATTTTTTTCCCGAGTATATAGTGTAGTTTATGGCGAGATGGATGCCCTTGGTCTTCAAACTGATGTAAATGTTCTGTGGCACAAGTTAATCATTTGTTTCTTAATGTTAATGTTTTTATAGTTTCTTTCGTGCTGGCCACAGACTCCCAACTATGTACTCAATTAACAAGATAAACTTTGTGTACTCAAATACGGCTGAGGTGTTTGGTTTGATGAAAATTTTATTTTACTAAGCATATTTTCATGGTTAGATTGAAGGGAATGAAAATGCTAGAATTTATTACAAGAAATTATAAACATCTATAAATACATATAAAACTTTATATTTTTCCGTGGTTCGGTCAATTCTAGAATATGTCTCCGTTATTTGGTCTCCTTTTTACCAAATTAATAGGGATAGGATAGAGAGATAGCAGGATAAGTTTCTTCGGTTTGCGGCATTTATGCTGAATATTAACATGGAGAACTACCACAGAATCGATGTTAGAAATCTCCTTGATCTCAACACTCTAAAGCAAAGGAGGATCATGACCGACGTTCGCTTCATATCTAAATGAATCGGTGGTATGGTTTGTACTATATAAATCTACTCCCTTCGGCTGCAGCGCTGCTCTCTCTACTTTCACGCGCTAGGGCGTTTTCGGTCATGTTTACTAGCATTTTTCACTTTTACTTTCAAAATCTTTTTACAAAATTGAAATCGGACCATCCATGATATTTTGTTATTTATTAATAATGAAGTGAAATTTTAACATCGTCTATTTAGGTACTTAGGATACATGGAATGCGAGTGCGCTTTTTTTTTAATATTTTAACAATGGACCTAAAAAAAAGCGGAATAACGCATACATTTAATTTTATGTTTAAGAGGATATTCAATTTTTGATGTTTATTAATAGGATCGAATACTTAATATTTTTCTTTAAATTTGGATGGTGTAAATGTGGCGAAAATTTCCTATATCCGTTCTGTCGTTCACACTGTTTTATCTTTCTTAATTTCTATCATTTCCTTTATCTGCAATTTTTGATAATTCATATCTTTGTTTTTGATTATGGTACTGTTATAATCTAAGGTATGTTTTTCATCCTGTGTGTGTTTGTTTAAAGCTGTTGAGGCGTTTTTCATATATTTATGGCCATTTAATCTGTTCTTTAGCAATTGGCTTGTCATGCCTATATATTTTTTGGGACAATTTGAGCAAGGGATCGAATATACTACATTTGACTTATTCATGAGAGGAGTTTTACTTTTTAAATTAGTAAATAGTGTATTCAATTTATTATGAGACCTGTGACATACGATAATATCATGCTTTTATAAAATGTATTTTATTTTTTCTGACAGTTCACTAGTGTAGGGTAGTGCTACATATTCTTGCTGTTTATGTTCTATGTTTTTTGTTATTGGGTTATTATAAAATTTATATGTTCGTTTATTAATTATTTCGGTGATAGTATTTTCATTGAAATTATTATTTATTAGTATATTTTTCACTTTTTGCGGTATTCTTGGTCGGAATTCTGGAGACGTTAGAGAGATGGCACGATCAGACAGACCGATTATAACACTATTTTTTTGGGTTTTTGAGTTATTTGAGAAACTGTTTAGAAATCTACCTTACCAAGTTGGTTTGGTGTACCATTCAGTGAAAATTTTGTTTTTTCTACGTATAAGTATCATATCTAGAAAATTTATCTTATTACTTTCTGCTTCGGACGTGAATTGCAATTTTTCGTTGAAACTGTTAAACTGTTGGAGAATTTCATTTATTTTATCCTGTGGCACGGCTGTTATGCAATCATCGACAAACCGTTTGAAAAATATTGTGTTAAATTTTAATTTTTCTAAAACTTTTTCCTCTATATATTCCATTACTAACTGAGCAATGGTGGATGAAATTGGTGATCCCATAGCACATCCATGGAGTTGTTTGTAAAATGTGTTTTCATACTGAAAGTAATTTGTGTTTAGGACGAGGTCAACAGCATCCATAAAATTGTTTTTTGATAATGATGTATGTTTCTTTAATCTTTCCCATTTTTCAGTACTTGCATGCTTCCTTCCGACCTGTCCTTTGCACAGCCAGGTGCATGTCGGTACCCTGATGAGTCTAGTAGAGACGAAACATGTATCTCTGCCATATCACTGTAGCGGGGAGGGTAAGTTTTGACTTTCTTCTCGGTATGGTGGTACAGGTAGGCCATCATCTCGATGGTGGTGGAATAGGATAAATTTGCGTTTTATACCAATTTATTCTAACTGTGCAACCTCTAACACAGAAGGGATAGGATGGGAGGAAGTTTGCATTTACTGTTCGTATTTTACTTCATTCTATACACGGAGCTGCATATCGTTGTACGTTTGCTGAATGTGATTTCAGCACTACAACGGCATAATGTGGATATATCCACTGCTATTGCATCTCACACGGGTGAATCCGTGAAAGCCGCATAAACATATATATATATATATATATATATATATATATATATATATATATATATATATATATATATATATATATATATATATATATATAAATGCAACGTTGCTAAACGTTCTGATTCCATTTTAATGCAGGTAAATCTTATATTTTCTGACATTTCTTTTAATTGTTATCTTGGTAAACCCCACGATTAGCTAAATATTTTATTAGGAGAAAAGAAATCTGTATGTTTCAAAAAGCTAATTTTTCATTTTTTTCAACCTAATCTAATCGACAAATGATAGTATAATTCAAAGGAATGTGTCAATGTCCTGATTTCCCAAAACACATTTTTAAGTTTTTGATAATTGAAATTTAAAAATTTACACGATAAAGCTATTCGAAATTCCACGATAGTATTGCGACTTGAACTATTATAGAAAACTTAATTGTCATTATGATTTATTAGACTTGGGCTGGTAATAGACCTGCTTAAGAGGGGAAAATCGTTTTTTTTCATTTTATTCGAAAACTAGGATTTTTACTCAAAAACGAACCTGTGAGAGTTTTTTTGTTTGTCAAAATCTGTCTAGTGGTTATCAAGATATTTGCAAAAAACATTAACAATTACTTTTTTGTTTGACTAATTACATATTATCAATAGATTGGTTCTCGATTTCAACAATTTTTTATGAACTTATTAACAATAATAAAAAACACCATTTTTTAATGTTTTTGCATTTATCTCGGTAATCACCCAACTGATGCTGACGAAGAAAAAAGCGTTTTAAAAGTATTTTCCCATAACTTTGTTCTGCTATTTCTTTAAATTTTCGAATTAAATAAAGGAAACCGATGGTTCGCTCTCGATTGTTAACAAAAAGATATTTTCCAAACAAAATTCGAGACGTTAAAGATCTCCTGGAAGAATGATTTCCAAAAAGAAAGCTTCAATTTGCATTTTATTTATTTTTGCTCGTTATATCTAATCTTCCTCACCTAATTGTATTTACTTTCAACGAAAATTGGTACGAACGAGCTATGTTTACTAATTTATTTATTTATTTATTTAAACAACATACACTAAAAAATGATGCATTTAAATTTTGGAAAAAAGAAACGACTAAAAAGTACATTGTATATTATAATCGTTTTATTTCTGGGCGGTGAGTCTTTGAGAATATCACAGTACATGTAGAATCTGTTAGTTATGAAAACGGCCGTAGTTGGTGCGGTGAATACTTTCCTGGAATGGTTGTTGCTGCCTAGATTGCCTTAATGAGACCATTAGAGGGAATTAGATTATTAAACATTTTAAACCGAAATAAAAACACAGCTTCTCTTATTCTGCTCTCCAGACTTTTAAGCCCACACAACGTCAATAGCGTCTCATAAGCTAGGCCGTGTGATGTAAAATGGTATTTGGTGAACTTATTTTGTAGATCATATAATAGCGGGTCCAAATAATTGAGCAATATTCATAAATACTGCAAACGAGAGAGTTATATAAGCAGGTTAGAGCTATTGTTTAATTTTTTTTTCGAGTTTCTGGCAATAAAGTCGAGCATTTTAAGATCCTTTGACGCGATACTGTCTACGTGAGCATTGAACTGTAAGCCCCTCTGGAAAGTCACTCCCAAGCCAGTATAACTGATTCAACAACGATCCCGATAGGCTGACCTTGTATTGGGTATGAGTGTAGAGTTGGATGATCAAACTTATTGCAGCTGACCGATTTGCATTTGGAACGTCTCCTCCAAATTAAAATTCCAGGATAATTTCCTACATCGTACTTATCTACGAATTTGAAAATAGATATGAGGTAGGAAAAGTTCCATGATGTTGAGAAGTAGCGGTAGTCTAAGAAATGCTAGAATATTTTTTGAAGTGGTGATGTAAGTGCAGTTAAGCAGTTCCTTAACATTATAGTAGGAATATCGTCGAGTTCAGTTTTTTTGTATATATCCAGCTGTTTTAGTTTTGTTGATATTTCCTCCGTGCAGAAATCGTGTTTGGATAGAACATTAGCAAAACACAATACACCCATCCCCTCCAAGTTTCCATCAATTACATCCTCCCAACTGCCGACTGAAAATACGATGTGAAGGACTCGGATATATCCGCAGGTTCATCCAATAATTTATCATTGTATTGAGTCTCTCTTTAGATTGTTAACGAAAGACCAGAACTACTTAATATTTGTGGTATAAGGCCGGGACGGTTCCAAGAGCTTCAAATTGTAAAAAAAAAAATAGACTTATCTGGTTGCTGCATGTACAGATACATCGTTGCGTGTGTGTGAAATATGATTTCTACAATAAAGCCGCAGTGTCCCTCAGCCCATAATTTTCTAGTTTAGTTATCATCAACTGATCATTAATTGTAGTATCGAATGCCTTTAATGTATAGAACTTATATTAATTCGTCAGTTAAAGGAATATCGAATTGTTTGCCAAAAAATTCTGTGATGACTGAAGAATTATCTGTAAGTTTGTCTTCATATCAGTGGCGGATCCAGACCCTCTCTTTGGGAGGGGGGGCGGTGATATTACAAGAGTACAGTATGGCACACAAAAGAAAGTAATGCAGCAGGCTTGGGCGAGTATATTTTTCTGAATTCGAAGCTCTTTGGGGTGGGGGGCAATCGCAAACGAAAGCGACTTGTCGACGGGGAGGGGGGAGATGTCAGCAGCTTTCACATTCCTAGTGTAATAGACACGCGCCTGCTCCATATGCAGTGAAATGTCTGGTTTTCTTTTCTTGTTTAAATTCAACATTAAAAATGTTCCAAGCAGTTTTTGCCTTGTTATTTGAATTTTCGACTTTGTTAAAACATACCTTATACATTGTTTATACTTTTCTTATAGTTTGATATACTTATATTATATGTAATGCTTTCTTTTAGTTTTATAATAATGGATTGATTTGTATTAATTAAGGACACGTTAACCCATAAGGATTTTTTAATAGTTTTATAATGATCGTATATTTTACTATAAATATAATCGGGGTATTCTTTTTAAATTTACAATTTCTTCAATTGCAATGGTTGGTCGCCAAAAACAATGTCTTGAAAATTGGACCCTTCAACCTAAAGGGCACCGCCAAAGCTGTTTCCCCTGAAAAATTATAAAGTCTGAGCTTATTGTAAAAAAATTATTTCAGTGTAAGAGTTTAAATACAGCCATAGCAATACCGTGGCCCTGTTATGGATTTAGTAATAATCACAAAAAAATAACCTCTGAAAACTTTTTAATATGGGTTGTTGTATTAACGGGGTATGAGTTTTTTTTTTTTAATTTTCAGAACATCAATAACAATCTTGTCCTTTTTCGGATTCCATGTTGTATTAACTGTTTTATTTTCTGAATTTTAGTTAGCTTTTTTCTAAAGGTCTCTTTCTACTACTTTTCGCAATTTTAACTATTTTTCGGATTTTAGCGAGATGTGAACGCATCTCGTCATTATTTGGCATTTTATACTCAGCTCCAAGAATATGGACCTATTTACGCATTTACCGGGTTTATTAGATTAATTTTATTCTTCAGGAAACGTGTACCTTCGTTTCCGTCAGGACTAATTTATTTTACAAATAATCACATTATCAATTATTGTAAAGTTTTAACGCAAATCAGGGGTTGTTGATGAGGTCTCGCCAAACCTCTCGCCTCACCTTTCTTTTCGCTCACCAAGATAGAAGGGGAAAGAGTGAAGCTCAAAGTTAACGAAGATTTAATTTATCAAGGGAAAACTTCTAAGGAATGAGTTCTTTAGAAAAAGGTGGCTCCTGAGAGCTATTCTCGATCTGAAAAAGGACGATTTATCTCAAGAAGGGCAACCAGTAATGTCCTTAATTTCGCAGCAGTTTCGCCTTTATAGCAGTGGTGACGTCGCGCTTTTAAATCGAGGAAGCAGCGAATCAAAGAGCCGCTACCGCGCCGTTTAATGTCTGGGTTTCCCTGCTTGGACAAACGAAGATTTGGAGTTTTAGCACTGTGTGCCGTATTATTTAATTTATTTTATTTATTTAAGGAGTTTGGGGCATATTAAGTCTGAAATTTAATATTTTATCGTAACATAAGCTTGTATTCACGATAGGGTCTTGAACTTTGGCGAGGAGAGTAAAAAAATCATAGTTTTACTAGTGGTGTAACTAAGAATATGTGTACCCCCCGCAAATTTTTGAATGCGCCCCACTATTTTGCACCCGTCTTGATTCTTGTTATTTATTCATTTTCATTAAGGGGCTTGAGGGCGCCCCTGGATTGGCTGCGCCCCTTCGCAAGGCGGGGTCGTTATTTACGCCAGTTTTACCAGACAATGGAAAACTTTGGCTGAATCGGCTTAAAATAACTTTCTGGATTTTCATTAAAGTTAATTTTATGCAAAAGGTACAGCTTAATATAATAAATGACTGTCCTTCCTAAATTTTTTTGCGAAATAGCAATGTTTGAAAGTAACAAGCCCACTAATTTCCAATGCCTCATATTTTAAAAATATAAATTATATTTTCTAATCAGTTTTTCGGGAACATTTTATATTTTCACATTAATAGATCACTGTGTATCTGTAGACGATAAAGAACTATATGTATCAAATTTTAATGAAATTTTAGTCACCTTGTTTTGTACATTTTGTCAATCAAGTGCAATGGTCAAATAGTAAGTAACTATATTTAAAAATGGAATATTGAAAGCAATTTTACTTTATAATTGATTGGTCTATAATTTTCTCGTCTAACGTGTTGCCATGCAGTCTAGAGACTATTAGTAGGTATATATGTGCTCTTCGAATAACATAATTTCATTATCTTCGCAAATATTTACATAAACTCGTGATAAACGTGGGTACAGCTATTTTTAATTTGCTGAAAAATTATATTATACCTGGAAAATCTTGAGGAAGAAGATATGAAAGATAATAATATTAGTGTTACATTAATATATTTATTAATATAAAATTACATAAATTTTTTTTGTCGTTTAAATCTTTATATTGCATTTATATTATAAGATTAATGGGTAAATATATTTGTTATCTAATAAGAACGCATAACTATCCAAAATTAGCTGTTTATGACAGAACAGTATCCAATGTCCAAGAAATATAGTCAAAATTCCCGGAACTTTCTAATTATGGCGTATGCCGATAAAACAGAAAGCCTTATATTTACCGACATTAACCGTGAAGTTGAAGGTTGCCTAGCCTAGCAACTAGATTGTCATAAAATGTGAAGTTCCAGTTTCTTGTGCTAAAAAGACAAAGACCGATTTGACAGAGTTGTTAATTTTTTCCAAAAAATAATGGTAATTTCATTAGAAAACGCTGTCAAAATAACTTGAGAATTAGTATTTTCAACCTTTAAATGGATCAAGAGGTTTTTGTAAGACGCGTGCTAGAGATGGAAAGCAAAAAATGTGATTGTGTTATCGCACACTAAAAAGGGATTTTTGTGATTTTTAGATGAAGTAGGTCTGACCCAGTGCCAACAGACTAATTTTTTTTATTAATTTTCTAACTATCTTCTTCGATCTGTGATTATTTTCGGTTTATTCACTTGTGTGCAATTTTTCTCATGTTACCAACCTTGTTACATTTACACCATTATCCCGCGAAGTTTCCACAATATTGGGGCTTGCAGGTTTTTTTATGGGGCTTTGCGTTAGCTGCAGGAAATCCAAAGATAGATTTAAAGGTAAGTACTTTTTTTCGGGCTTGATTAGTGTTGGTGATTGTTTTAAGTTCTCCATTCAGTCAGGTTTGCTGTAATATAAATATTTAATTTTCAAACGTTTGAAATAGATGTTTTATGTGTGTTTTAATTTATTTTAGTACAGTCTTTTACAAAAAATTCACTTGAGTTACTTGGAGTAAGGAGAATGTTAAATAAAATAAATTATAAACTCTCTTGTGCATGTTCAAGTGCATTTATAAAAAAATATTCACTTTGGTTGTATTTTTGTAAAAATAGATGAAACGAGGACTGTATTACACTTTTACCCTTTTTTAAATCAATATGTACCTAAATACCTATCGAGCAAATTCTCAATAGGATAAATTTTTTAATATTTGAGAGAAAAGCCTGGAGAAAAAAATCCAATTTTTTCAATTTTAGTAATAATTTCCGGTTTTGCTGTAGACATAAGTTTTTAAATGTGTTTCATCTTTAGGCTTACATTTTTGTACAAACCTAGTATGAAGATTTTAATTAAAATTAAGTCTCGTTTAATAATTTTTTTATGTCATAATTCAACAATTACTTTACTAAGTACATATGTTTTTTATGCAGGCACAAAAATACAATAATTTATAACAATATTTTCTTTTTCTAATGAAATTGATGCAAGTAGAAACAACCGAAGTAACTGTAACTTGGACAGTTACTTGGTCTAGTGTTTTCTTTTAAAACCTATTTACCCTTTTACAGTAGAAATCACTGAACTCATTGTCTAACATTTGAAATTTTTAAGATCCCTTTTGTACATGTTACAACAATGATTTGTTATGCCTTCTCTCTCTTTTAAATGTAGAAAATGTTTCAAACAATGTAATTAAGGATTAATTTTATATTTTTTCTTTAATGATAATTCTTTTTTGTGTTGTTTATTAATAAAGAAAGATTCAAGTTTGGTTAAATTGTTATTTTTAATAATAATTTAAGAATGCTCAAAAATTAGCATCTAAAGTGAAAAATAGTTAGTTTTGGTTTTTTTGATTGGTTTAAATAATTTTGGGTGATTATTGTGTCCAACTCTGTACAGTAATTTTTAATATTATTTACTAAAAATGATTTAGAATTCAGTGTAAAGTAAAATACAGTAAGTGTGCAGAGTTTAATTGATAACAATACAAGGTGACCCATTTGGAACAGTCCGCTATCTCCCTAAGACAAATTGATTGTGGAAAATTAAAAAGTATAAAATAAAATAAAAAATATTGTTTTTTTGTCTTTTAGTGAGATAAAATCGCGCACCTAAAAATCTTTCTTAATTTTTATTTAGTACCATAATTATGTATACACCATCAGTTCTTAAAAACCATGAAAAAAAAGCTATTTTATAAGAAGTTGAAAATGTCTTCCAATAACTGTCCTGCAGTGTAAAAATCCCTTTTGTATATTTTGTTATATTTGTGGAGATCTATCTTGTATTACTCGTTGAATGAACTCCTTAAGCATATTAAGAATATTTACCGACTCAGGCTGACATTTATAAACTAAATTTTTGATGGGCTCCCATAAAAAGAAGTCCGGCAGGTTAAGATGAGGCGATCTGGGTGGCCACTCTATTGCCCCTTGTCTACCTATCCATTGTTCTGAAAAAATTTTATTTATGTACTTCCTTATATCAGCAGCATAATGAGGAGTACTGTCCCAGAAAACCATAAGGTTAAACTTAGTAAATTAAGATCGTTATCATCTTAATAATAATAATAATAATAATAAGCTTATATCATCAAAACGGAAATCGAAGGAGAGATAAGAAGCATCGACGACATCAATGACCAAATCGCAGAACCTGCACCACAACCTGACCCCGAGATTGAAGAACAACCAAACAACGACACTAGAGCGGACATCGCTGAAAACCAACAACAACAACAACTACATCAGCATGAGGGTCAAACAACTCCAAGAGCTCCACCCGCCGAAGACGCTACGCGGGAACCTCAACCAGAGCTTACTCAAGCAGGACGACCAAGACAACGCATGAAATGGACTACGCCCATGAACGAGTCAATAATACGCAACTTTTACAGGATAACTCACCTAGGACGAGAGATGATCGGCTACAGGCAACAACTTCACGCCGAATTCTGCAGGGAATATCCATACATACAAGTGTCACAACAGAGAATAGCTGACCAATATAGAGTTATTCTCCGAAATGGCCTAATTCCTGTAACACGGCTTGATACCATCAAAGCGGAAGTTGAACGTGAGATCAGGAACGCTGACAATAACGATCCGATTGCTGAACCTGAGCCAGAGCCGGAACCCGAGGTCCAAGAACAGCAAGAACAGCTGAATGACGATACCCAACAGGACAACGCTGAACTCCTTTATCAGAAACTATCAACAGAAATGAGTGCTGCAATATTGGAGTATACTGGAACCAATCCATTATACAGACCGGTACTGCCAAAAATTAATTCATCCAAAAAACTGGGTATCATATTGGACATCATGAACAATCGGATTTTACCAGCTTATGTTTCAGAGACCTATACCCTAGAGTCCTTACATACAATAATCTATTGTGCTGCGATTGCGATAGCCAGAGCTTTAGAAATTAAAATTACAACAGAGCTCCGATCAGCAAGAACGGAACCCAACACTCCACAATGGGAAAGACGGCTAAATAACAAAATCGAAGATCTGCGAAAAGATATAGGACAGCTGACGGAGTATATTAGGGGCACGAGGACAAGTAAACTTCAAAGACGAGTTAAGGAAATAATGGATCGAGCCCGGTACCATTCGCAATACGATCCGGCGAATGGTACGGCTCAACAATGCCTCGACACGCTGAAACAGAAGCTCTCTGCTGTTGCAGGACGGCTAAGGAGATACAAGACCAGTAATAACCGGAAACGAGACAATGCGCTGTTTCAACGATCCGAAAAGGTTTTCTACCGTAAGCTAAACTCTCCACCTAACATGGCAGATAATAGATATCCCAACAGAGAGCAGGTGGAAGAGTTTTGGGGAAACCAACTTTCCACACCCGGTAATTGCAACATCGCAGCCGGCTGGATCAATCAAGAACACCAGATCTGTCAAGACTACAGCCAGATGCAGTTTGAGCCATTTACCACCGAAGAAATCTCAGGAATAATCAAGGAATTCCATAACTGGAAATCTCCAGGACTCGACAGGATCCATAACTACTGGCTCAAGAAGTTCTGGTGTATACATCATCAACTGGCTAAACTTATTAATGATGTTTTTCTAAATCCAGAGAAGATGCCATTGTTTCTGACAGAAGGCATTACGTATCTCTTACCAAAGGACCAACATAACACACATGACCCAGCTAAGTATAGGCCGATCACCTGCCTTCCCACACTATATAAGGTAATCACCTCCTGCTTGACCCAACGCATCTATGCACATTGTGAAAAAAATAACATCATCGCAACTCAACAGAGAGGATGCACCAGGGGAGCAATGGGATGCAAGGAGCAATTGATTGTTGACTCTGTCATATGTAACCAGGCCTGTACCAACCGAAGAAACCTCTTTGCTGCCTATGTGGATTATAAGAAGGCCTTCGACTCAGTACCACATGAATGGCTCAAAACTATACTGAGAATGTATAGGGTCGATGATCATTTTGTTTCCTTTTTAGAACGCATCATGTCAACCTGGAGAACTAGGATCCAACTGCAAGTTCCATCCAGCGATACCATCGAAACTAATACAATCCCAATACGACGAGGAATATTTCAGGGCGATTCACTGAGCCCATTGTGGTTCTGCCTTGCAATGAACCCTCTGTCACGCCGTTTGAACTCCACCAGATACGGCTTTAGTATTAGAAAAAACAACGAAGAGGTAGCAAGATTGAATCATCTTCTATACATGGATGATCTTAAACTGATGGCTGCTACCAAAAACCAGCTGGAGCAAATGCTCAAAATTGTCGAGGAGTTCTCCGGGGATATCGGAATGCAGTTTGGACTTGACAAGTGCCGTATTTTGAACATCGTTAAAGGAAAGATACAACCGGGTGCATTTGAGATGCAGAACGGTGAAACCATTGCTGCAATGGAAGCAGAACAAACATACAAATACCTAGGTATGAAACAAGCTAAACGAATTGACCATCGCACTATGAAGGCCGAATTGACGACCGAATTTATCAGGAGGGTAAGACGGGTGTTACGAACTAGTCTAAATAGTAGAAATTTGTTTAAGGCGCTCAACACGTACGCATGCTCTGCCCTTAGCTACTCTTTTGGTATAGTAAAATGGAGCAAGACGGACATCGAAGGCCTGCAAAGAAAAATAAGAACACTCCTAACAAAAGCACACAAACACCACCCTCGGAGTGCTATTGAACGTACAATGCTTCCAAGACACCAAGGAGGAAGAGGATTGGTCGATATTGGTAAGCAGCTCGATCAACAAATAAGAAACTTACGTTCTTATTTCCATAGGTTAGCGGACTCTTCCACACTACATCGAGCAATATGCGAGGCAGACGATTCAACGCCGCTACAGCTGAGGGAACGGGATATTGCGTCTCACCATCGAACAGACCAAGAGAAGTTACAAGCTTGGCTGCAGAAGCCACTTCATGGACGGCATCCAAATGAGGTCAACCAGGACAATGTCGACAACTTAGCGTCGAACTACTGGTTGATTTCAGGACAGATGTTTTCAGAAACAGAGGGCTTCTTGTTAGCTATCCAAGACCAGGTTATTCCGACGAAGAACTATCGGAAATTCATTATCAGAGATCCCTCAATAGAAAATGACCAATGTAGATATGGTTGTCGAACATCAGAGACGATCCAGCACATAACTGGAGGATGCCAAGCGTTTGCCGCAACCGAGTATAAGGAAAGACACGATTCAGCCGCTAAGATACTACACCAAGAGTTGGCAGATAAGTTAAAACTATTGCAGGTAGGAAAGGTGCCTTACTACAAATATAATCCAGAGCCTATTCTTGAAAACAACAAGTTCAAGCTATACTGGGATCGAACGGTCCTGACAGATCAAACAGTTGCTCATAACAGGCCAGACATTATACTAACAGATAAAATTTCCAGGCGAACTACACTAATCGACATCGCTGTACCGAACAACAACAACCTAAGGTCAAAATACAACGAGAAGGTCGCCAAATACAGAGATCTGGAGGTGCAAATCCGCAGACAGTGGGCAATGAACAGCGTCCACACGATTCCTATAATAATATCAACAACTGGAGTGATACCAAAGAACCTCCTGCAGAACATCAAGGAACTGGGCCTTGGTGAACATCTGTATAAACCGATTCAGAAAGCGGTTCTCCTTGCAACCGCGCGAACCGTCCGAAAGTTTGTAGGAAGTGCAGAAGACCACGCCACCTAGGACCCGATAACATGGAAAGGGTCCCCACAGAGCTTCATACTTTTGGTGTCTTTGCATACCTGGTATGAGTGAATAATCCCTGGAGGGAGTGCGAAGCCGTTTGGCTTGTAAATCATAATAAGCTTTATTGTTGTAAAGAAATCAATCTTGTTAACAAAGCACTATGCAAAACATAAAAATAAATATAAACAAAAACATATGCAACACAAGAAATTGTGACAACAAAAAAAAAACTCAGATCAATGACAACAATAAACACGTGATTAAAGTCAGTAATCAAAATAAGCAGTGTAAATAAACAAAAGTCCATAATTAACAAAACAGGTACCTAAAATAAAATAAAATAAATGTCTACTAAATTAATTTAAAAGTTTACAGTCAAATAAAATAAAGTAAAAACAAGACAAAAATAGCCATAAAATTACACCATTACACCCATTTTGAAAGCACAAACACACCTTGTTAAAAATGATCAGCAAAATATTCTTCCAGTGAATAATACGGTCGTGTCACAAGAAAGCCCTTAAGTTTTTTCCTAAGCAATTTATCGTCCATAATATTTCTATACTTTAGAGGAATTTTGGTATATATTTTAATTCCCTCAAAAATAAGAGACTGTTTAGTGAGAGTAGTCCTGGGAATGGGCAATGGCAGGCCATTATTACGTGTATTATATGGGTTTGGAGTTGAATAATTTTTATAATTTTTATGAATCAGTCCCACTATTTCTATAATGAAAATGCCTATCACTGTTAATATTTTGCCCTGAATAAATAAAGGCCTACAATGCTTCTTCATTTTTACATTAAATAAATAACGCACTGCTCGCTTTTGTAAAACAAGAATCGAATTCAATAACTGCCGACTACAGAATCCCCAAAATGCAATTCCGTATCTCAAATGAGATTCAATCAACGAAAAATACACTGTTCTAGCCACACTCGAATCTAATTCCCTTAACACTGTTCGCACCGCATAACACCCGGCAGCCAACTTCTTATTTAATGCCATTATGTGGTCAGTAAATTTCAACATATCGTCAATAAGTATACCAAAAAATCTAGTCACTAGCTTATATCATATCTTGAAATAGTGTTGCAAAAAGACTTGAACCAGATCATTTTCAAAAATATAGATATCTGTCTCCAGTTTCTTTCATCAAAGAAAAATAGTCCAATTACCCAATTTTCAACAATGCCTCTCGACAACCTTTTCATTATGTGTGTCATTTAAAAAATAAGTAGCTTTATCTGAAAAATGAACTGTTTGGACAAATCTTGCATTATTATTATATATTGCTAACTTCATCCTTTAACAAACTACTCCTACCTACCAGGGTTATTTTCCAATAATTTTTGGAGAAATACTGCTTTATAAGCAAGCCACTTTTTTTCTATTTGGTTACAGTAATGCCAGAGCTACAAGGATTTTCCTGTAGTAATAATATTTATTTAATTTATTCAATTTCAAATTTCAAAAATACATTTAATTTTTTCTTTTGGGTATAACAGGATG
The DNA here is from genome assembly GCA_034092305.1 of Diaprepes abbreviatus. NCBI lineage: Eukaryota > Metazoa > Arthropoda > Insecta > Coleoptera > Curculionidae > Diaprepes > Diaprepes abbreviatus. The sequence continues at coordinate 12,908,672 of JASJET010000139.1, forward strand.
ACCAATTTTAACACTATCTTTCACAGAACAGGAAGTTCTCCACTTCTTGGCTATCATAAACATTGCCAATTGATTACTAGGCTGGTGATTTGGATATTGGTCACTGGTTATTACGAAGTTCTCTATGACTTCTAATTTTAACTTCATTACTCATCACAATCAAAATTTCTATGCGTTCATCTTAAGCGAAGAGCACTTTGGATGCAGTAACAAACTGCACAGTAAAATTCAAATTTTTATACTAAGATATATACAGCTACCATTTTCGGGATCAAGCCTCTTTTTCTTTAAATTATTATATACTGCAATTTGCTGATGATTCAATGCTTCTACCACAAGGTGAAACTCTTAAATAAAAACATCTATAAAACCAATTGTTGAAAGACTCCATAAACTATCAGCCATCCTTGCAACTAAAGAATACAACAGAAATCTTCTGGCTTCATACTGCCTGCAACCTACATCCAATGCTATGCTAGGTGCAAGATATCCTCCAAGACCACTTGGGAAGGTCTCCAAATCCTAAGTCTGATACTTAAAATTTGTACCAGTTTTGCCTGTTTTTGTTTAATATTCTATTTTTGAATCCTTTTTTAGATCTTAAGCAATTTTTGTAAAATTTTAGCTATTCTATATATTTTTGTTTTTCCTCCAATCAAATTTTAAATTTCTTGTAAATTTGAATTAACGAAGGACTCAGGTCAAAAGCCCTTTGAGTTATTATGTGCGAATGTAATAATTCAGTAAAAAATGGTAAGTAAGTCAAATTTGAGTAACAATTTAATAACATAGATTTAACATTTAATGGTGGATAATAAATAAATAAATTTTCATGAGGAGTTTTCCCAGATGATTTTAAAACAATAAAATTAATTCATATTTTCAAGAAAGAAGATCGAAATAGTGTTTAGAAGTATAGGTTTGTAACTCTCTCTCTCTCTCTTTGTCAACCTCTGTCCATCCACTCCTGGATGTAGGTCTCTCTCAATTGTTTCCATCTTTCTCTATTCTTCGCCAATCTCATCCACTGTTTGCCCGCCACTGTCCTTATGTAGTCTACCCATCTTTTTTGAGGTCTTCCCGTGCTTCTTGTTGTCTCCCTCGGTCTCCATAGGCCTGTAAAACTGTATGTTATCTATGCCGAAGGGCTTTGAAAGAGCTGTTTACACCAGAATTATCGACTTCTTAACCCAACAAAATATATTAACCTATAACCAATAAGAATTCAGACCTAAGAGGTCTATTGAAATGGCTATTTTAAGATTATCTCGTACATAATGGAAAAGTGGACAAGAATGAGCAAGTTGGAGGTCATTATTTTGATCTTCTAAACTAGAAAATTGTAGACTGAGGGGCATCACTGCTTTATTGTTAAAATCATATCTCACAAATAGGCAATCTGTCTGTGTTGCCAGTTATGGTAAATAATGGTTTTCCGAGACAGTTGAAGTAGGGCAAGGTTTTTCAAGAGCTCTAGTCTGTTTCTTTTGTACGTGGAGAGTCTCTGTAATAGCTTCTCGATGACACATCAGTCATACTGAGGAGCAGGTCTGTGGAGATGTTGTCTAGAAAATGTTCAGACGCAGCAGGGAGAATGTAGGTATGGTGCCAAAATAATTATTTAACATTTAATACAGAAAAGACCGGACTCATAAAATTTGAGAAACCGTCAGCCAGAAATTATTCACTTTATGCTAAAGTAAATGGTAAGTCAATTCCAGTAGTGAACAACATAAAATTTTTAGGAATCATTATTGACAACTCTAAGCTGGAAATATTATATCTTTATATAACAATCAAGACTCAACAGTGCGTGTGCATTAATTTGCAGGCAACAGGATTCACTTTTACAAACGCCATACATATCTTTTATTTTGCTTCTGTTCAGTCATTTATAAATTATGGAATTTTGTTTTGGGACTCATCAAAATATGCTATTAACGTTTTTAGAGCGCAGAAACGTATCATAAGTTGTATTCTCAAACTATAGATATACCTTTGATCTCCATGAAAATCCAATTTTAACAGTTTAGTTATTTTAACTGTTTCTTGTCTGTATTTCTTGGCCCTGGCGATGTTCATCATAAAAAAACATCATCAGTTTAGCATGAACTCCGATTTCTATTCTGAGTCGATGACGATTTTTCATAGCTCAACTTTTTTTGAAAGATGACCGTACTACCGGCATTTAATTTATAACCCTCAAAAGTTACTCAAATTAATAACAAAGGATAAGTTCAGTGAAGCTGTGACTTTCTTCTTGCAGGGTACATTTTTTATTCTTTTAATTTTGACTTTTGATATTTTTCATCCAATTTTATGGTTGGTTTAATTGTATATTTGATAATTTATTGTTTTCTGAATGTGTTCCTGTATTTCATTCTTAAATTATATTATTTATTATATAAATCAATATGCTAGTCACAAGCTACTTTTTGATGTTGCTGTATCATTAACTGAATGATCTCTTGGTAATAAAGGAAGGTATTTATTTATTTATTTATAAACATAGGAATAAGTTTCAAATTATAAAAAACACCAAAAATTTGTTATAGAATCCAAAACTATGATGACATACAATGTATTTCATTAAAAAATAAATAAAAAAAAATTTTTACGGCCCGAGCGATATTTCTTCAAATTAACCGGTGGTTCATATAAAAGGCTGATTCGCTTATCATAACCCTGTATATAAGTAAATAAATTATCACTTGATTCATATCAAGTTTTCTTGCTAATCGTTCTCAGTCACTAAGAGAGATAAAGAGTCTAATTTTTCTTGAAAAGTTGTAGATTTGCATGTTAATTTAGGTGTAAAATCAATGCTTTGTGGGGAAAGCTAAATGTACCCATTGAATTTTCTGTTATTAAATATTTTAAAACTCCATTATATTTTGAAAATTTTTAAATGTTTTTCCTTATCAATTGACTATTTCTTCAAGCATTCGATTCAACACCTCGAGATTTAGTAAAATCATTTTTTAAAAATATTTGCAATTAATTTAGTTAATTCCCTTTCAGAATTTTTTTGGCCTTAAATAAAAGCCTTAGAAAGGATTCTCCTCTGAGTAAATTCTGATATTATATGTAATTTCTGTGAAATTTTGACCTCCCCTTTTGTTATTTCTGAATGCTAACATATGTTTCTTTTTAAAAGAGTATGCACCTGTATCATTTAGATGTACCTCAAGCATTATTTGTCATTCTGGTTTATTTGTGTATTTCTATAACCATATATCTTTTCTATCTCTATTACTGTTATAATGACGATCTGTTCTTTTTTGTGTACTGGTACTGTCTGTACCTCAACAAAACCGTAAATTTGAAGATAGATCAAGATGCAAGGATAAAGGTAAAATATTTTAATTTTATTATGCTTGTATACACCACATGTACGAAGGTAAATATAATAATATAATGTACTAAAATCATTAGTAACACAAGAAAGGGAGCAAATGAAATGCCATTTCAGGGATAAAATTAAGAAGTGAATGGGACCTGTTTTACTTTGTAGGAGCGGTTAAATAAAGATCCCCCAGCATGTTTGCCACTCAAGATTCATTGATTTTTTATTCTGGAAGCCAAGGGATACATTTTGGAGAAAAAAGTTTCGAATAAAAGTTGTAGAACATTTAAAAACCTACAATTTGAGCTTTTGCGCGATCATTTTCGTCAAACAGTTATTTCACAAAGACCAAAAAACCGTCCAAAATGGCAGTTTTTTAAAAACGAATTATTTATTACAACAATAACTTTTTACATTGTTTTATTACTTTAAAAGGAACCTTTTTCAATAACAAATCGAACGAGTTTTTGTATAAGTCAATCCATCAATGTGTTACTGAGATATATTAATTTGTTTATCCCAAGATGTTAAATCTTTATTGCCATAACTTTTTTGTTTAGCAACTTTTTGAGTCAACTAAAAGTGGACCCTCCTAAGGAAGAGTTATAATTTCAATTTGTAATTAAAATTAATGAAAAAATTGGGTTTTTAACTCCTTATTTATTCCTTCGAAAAAGTTTATGAGTTTCTAACTAATATAAATCGAAAGCTGTTTTTGAAACGAAGATTTAAAAAAAGGCCCTACTACCCATAAGGCAAGAGTTAGGTTTTTTTTTTTTAATACGCAGCCGCTTTGTTTATATAACAATTAAGAAACGATTCCGACCGTATTGGTTAAATAGAGAATTATATTTTTTCAAGATATGATTTATTTTTCAAAACAGGGTTTACTACAAATTGCAGATAAAGTAGAGCGTATTTTGAGCGACGCAGCGGGAGTAGTGGGGATAGACGGCGTTGGACTCGCGCGCGAGGCAAAAACTAAAAACGCAACTTTAAATTGGCTACGCAAGAAAAATTTCCTATATTTCTCCGAAAACTCAACCCATTTCGATGTTTTTTTTTAAGTCTGGGATAGCTTGAAATACTATTAACAACTGCATTATCAGTTTTTCACGATATAACGTATTTATGCGGTTTTTCAAATGTATTTTCAAAATTTTCATGGTTTTACTTTACATTTTTTGTTTAATATGTAATCATTATTTACTAGCAAGCAGATACATATACAGTGATCAACAACGGTAAAGAAATATAAAAGCGTTATATTCGACAAAAGTTGTTAAAATTTAGAAAAGAAAAGTAAAACCGAGTTTGCATTGAATGATCCCACATACCATCTATTTCAAAGATCGACAACAAAAGTTTCGTTTCAGCTCACAAATTGCCACCAACCGAAAATGCAGTGGTACAAAATTGTCTAAGAATATTTTTTCAAATTTAAGCCTGGTTCAGTAATCACTTGGATACAATCAATTATGGTTGGAAAAGGTGGTTTTGAACCACTGCGTTCAACCGATGCCATGATACCACCAGATGTTTCAGAGAGTATTTTGTTCCGTTGCAGTGTTAAAACTGCTTGTACGACACAATGTTAGTATCTTAAGCAGGGTTTATAAAATGTTCGAAAATATGTGAAAATTGTAATGGCGATAGTTGCGAAAATGTCACCGACATAAAATGCGACGAGGATGATTTATGCGATGAAAACTACGACGATGACTGTTGTGATCATATTTTAAGAACTATTTTTTACAAAGAATATAATGATGAGGAAACATGTAAATTATCTAAAAGGAGAAAATTAAAATAAATATTCAAGTGATGAAATTCAAATTTCATTACTTGAAAGAAATATGTATAATTAATATTCCAAGATGTTATTTGAACCTTATCCTATATAATTTTCCACTTGTACATATTATTATATATTAAGTTAATATATATTTACGAACTAAGTATTGAAAAAAATCGATACACAAAGCAAATATAATTAATTTTAAACTAGTAACAAATTTTTTAAGCAAAACTACGAAAATTTAGAAAATGCGTTTAAAAAACCGTATAAATACGTTTTATCGTGAAAAACTGATAAGGCAGTTCTTAATAATTTTTCAAGCTACCCCAGATTAAAAAAAAGCATCAAAATCGGTTGAATTTTCGCGGAAATATGGCGCGTCGCCGATTTAAAGTTGCGTATTCAGTTTTTGTCACGCGTGCGTGTCCATCGCTCGATTATCCCCATCAGTACTTCTGCTGTGTTGCTCAAAATACGTTTCAGTTTATACGTAATTTGTAATAAATAAATTACCCTGTTTTGCAAAATAAATCATGTCTTCATAAAATGTAACTCTCCATCAATCTAATGCCGTTGGATTCGTTTCTTAATTGTTATAAATAAAGCGGCTGAAAATTAAAAAAAAAAAATAGCTCGAGCCCTACGTATCGTAGGGCCTTTTTTTAAACAATCGTTTCGGAATCAACAGAGTTAGAAACTCATACAGTGTACGAGCGATACAGTACCGTTTAACTGTCTGTAAAAAGTACCCTCTTTTTCTAAGCAACAAATAAGGGGTTAATAATTAATTTTTTAATTCCAAATTGGAAGTATAACTCTTCCTCAAGAGAATCCACTTGTGATTGACTCGAAAAGTTAACAAACAAAAAAGTTCTGGCAATAAAGACTTAGCGTCTTGTGATAAGCAAATTAACATATCTTAGTAACAAATTGACCGATAGACTTATACAAAAACTCGTTCGATTTGTTATCGAAATAGGTTCCTTTTAAAGTGATAAAACAAAGTAAAAAGTTATTATTGCGATAAACACTTTATTTTTTAAAAAACTGACAGTTTGAACCGTTTTTGGGTCTTTTTGCAATAACTAATTGACGAAAATTATCGTCTAAAAGCTCAAATTGTAGATTTTCAAATTCTCTATAACTTTTATTCAGAACTTCTTTTTCCAAAATGTCTACCTTGGCTTCCAGAATAAAAAACTATATTTAGGCCAATTTGAACCCTCGTAGCTCCGAAACCTCAATGAATCTCGAGTGGCAAACGTGCTGGATGATCTTTATTTAACCCCCACTACAACGTATAACAGGTCTCGTCCACTTCGTAATTTTTTCCCTCAAATAGCATTTCATTTGCTCCTTTTCTTGGGCTATGGGTTTTCCTACAATCTTGCTTTATAGTCATTAATGCAAATTGTTTATTATCTTAAGGTTTGTGGCTGTACTTAAAAATATAAATCCATTTTTAATAAAGCTAATTTCGAGTTAATTTTATTGTTAATTGATGAATATCCGTAGACTAACATGTATAACGAATCTAGTATTTTCATTTTATATATTTGAATGTAAGTAGTAAGATATAATATTACAAAAAATAACTTTTCTCATTTTTTATGTCAAGTCATTTTTTGTTAAAGTAAATCTGCATTCTCACTGTAAAATAATTACAATTAAATTATTTTATCGTCTGCAGTCTTTTAGAATATTACACATTTATTTTATCTATTAGATTATTATGGGGTGATGTATCCGTGGTTTATAAGGTGATGCTATCTTAACTGCTGATGTAATAAGATCAGTTGTTCATCATTAATTGGTTATTACTTATTTCTATATGAATTCCTCATCTGTAATATGTACTGAATGCATTTTCGTGGGTGTAAAATTGCTTTTTTCTTAAAAAAAAAAACCTAATTTATTAGTAAATATTGTGCAATATTATTTCATTTTTCAAGCATTTAATTGTAAATTATGGAAATGTATCTATAAGAAATATTTTAAGTGACAAAACCAGAAAATCAGTAAGAGTGAAAAATGCCAAAAAAAAACCTATTAATGTACTTGACGTGCCTTTTCTCATTGTATTGTATTGTAAGATATTGGATAACAGCTCTACTTTAGTTTATCCCAAAAATATCTTTTCTAAATGTCCTTTGAGTTTGTACCCTATAATTTCCAAACCTTCAAGAAAATTTATATATATATATATATATATATATATATATATATATATATATATATATATATATATATATATATAAATATTTATTTATTTATTTATTTATAATTAGAATTGATAAATACTCCTTCAAAGTGTTTTAGTCGCTCTTGGTTTAATTTTTTTTTTGGGCATTGTCGTTCAATTTTCAGAAAACCTAAATTGTTCATTTTTAGTTTTCCCATTTTTGCGAGGTGATACCGCCAAGAGGCATGTCCTGTTAGAAAGTCTGTGACTTGTTTGAGTTTGTTTCTTTAACATTCTACGAGCTAATTAGCGTCTGTGTTCTTAATTGTGTCATAGAAAGAATCCGGACCATAAAATGTCATCTATGCCTCCTCTAGTAAGTTGATCAGCAATTTCATTGTCCTCCGGTCTTCTATGACCCGGCACTTACTTTATATTTCTAAAAAATTCTTAAACATTCCGAAGGAGATAATTAAAAAATTCTAGTAAATTCTGAAAAATCTCTCCAATTTTTGGTTGCTAAAAATTCTGAAAATTATCGAAAGGGCCGCTTAGAACAAAATTCCCTAATAGCGGTTCCATCTGCGCCTCAGAAGTTGTCAACTTTGAGCATGAATTGCAATGTATAGCATTATAGAAATCATATTGTATTTAATTTCTTTTTGGCTCAACTCTACCTTTCATTTTAAAGAAAATATGGCGAAATCGCTGATTTCACAAGATGAACTGGACAAAAATTTACTACGTTTTTCGCAAAGTCAACTGAATTCAGTACCGTAAAACGTAATGTAGACTCCACATGGTCTACAGTAATTTGAATGTGAAAGGCAATTCTATTTTTTTGGGGTGGGGAACAAGTGGAAAAAGCAATAGACTTCCCACAGCCACGAGCAAAAGTATGATTTATTATATTATAATAATTAATATTTGGTCGGTCCACTTTTTGATCTCATAACAGCAGCCACTCTTTTCGAAATTGTCTCTACCAGCTTAAAACATTCATCTACGGATACCTGTTTCCCATTATTCCTTAAAGCGGCAGTAGTGTTTGGTTATTGGTTACAGAGTGTCTTCGGATATTTTTCTTCAAAATAGACAAAATGTGCTCAATTGGATTGAGGTCTGGTGATTGTGGTGGCCAGTCTAAAAGATCAATACAGTTTTGAGCCATCCACGTCATAGTGTGAGCCGTTTTGTGGCCAGTGGCGTTGTCTTGCTGGAATTTTATTCCGTCACTGTTTGTATCGCCGAAAATTTGCGTAACCGATGGGCTGGAGCTGTTTCTAGAACTCCAGTGTATTTCTCACTGTTCATTCGCCTCTTACACAACACCATTCCGCCCAATCCATAGGCAGCCATGCAACCTCAAATCATAATTGACCCTCCACCGTGTTTAACAGTGGGCACCAGACATTCTGGGTTGTATTCTTCGCCTCACCCGGCGCCTAACATGTCACACGGGGAATTCCAAACACCTGTGTAAAGAGAAAAACTGGTTTAATTTAAGATTTCATTATTTTTCTCGCAGAATTTGTTTTCAAATATATTGATTTGTTTTAGTGTAAAACATAGAGTAAATAACAATACCTCGAAATTATGTTCGTTTACCCATAGTAGATTAGACCAATCTTCCACTGCCCAATCTTTATTTGAGGGCCCACTCCAACCGATTTTTCCTATTGTACTCCGACAGCCATGGCTTCTTACTTGCCTTGCAACCTTATAATCCAGCTTTAAGAAGCCTTTTTTCACAGCATACACACTCAGATTTGCCTTTTGCTTCAGATAAAGTTGCAGTAAGGTCGAAAACTGTTTTTTTTTGCGGTCTTGTAGAGACTGCCTAATCAACAATCGGCCATCATGATCTGTAGTAGCCTTCTTTCTGCCTGTTTTTATGGGATCCGGTCTCTTTGAAACGATTTAATGCATATTGCACTGCATAACGCGAGCACTTCACTTCTCGGGTTATCTTCACTTGAGACATGCCTTGTTCATGTAATATCTTAACTTTTAGGTGCTGTTTTGCATTACGTTCAGTTTTTTAAGTCATGGTTCATGCTATAAATGTTAGTCGTTAAGAATGTGGTAGAAATAATTGCAGACCACACGTGTGTTTACTTCAAACTCTGACAACATACTAAAATCCCAAAATTCGTGAAATAGCTAATTCGAAGAAATGATGTGTTAACGCACACCTGCGTGTCATAAATATTTGTTTTTGTCTTTTGAAAATATACCCCCAATACAATAATAAATCCATAAGAGACTTATCTAGACACGTGTTGTCAAGATAGAGATAAACAATAGGGGGTGCCTAATACTTTTGTTCGAGGTTGTATTTCTTTTATAATTGTGTTTTAATTTACTTTAGAAACTACTGAGTTTCATTGTTTTTAAATGTTGTCTGGGCCATTATTAATGCAGATCGTAGGGACAAAAACATGATGAGTTCTATCATTTATTTAAATAGCATTTTCTAACTTTTAAGAGGTGAAAATGAATATGCAAACAGCCTAGACTGTATCGTCCAAAATTATAAACTGTGTAAAATATGGTATTTTAGCAGATTCTTTATTACTGTTATCATAAATTTTAATCTGGTTTGCTTTATAAATAGGTTGTCCATTTTGATTAGAATTATCATTTTGTTAACATTCAGTAGAAAATAAAATTCAAGATAGGGAATTAAAAGTCATTTTATTTTGACATGAAGAGTTTGAACCTCAATCAAGGTGAAAAATTTACATTTTCAGATACCAACATTTCAAAACTACTAATTACTAATGTAATGTATGTTTTTCAATTTAATTATATCGCTGCAAAAAAAATGAAACACTTCATATACTTCCTAGATAGGAAAGTTTGTCTAAAAATAACACTACGCGACAAATTTTAGTTTATTTGTTGTATTTTATATGAAAACTGCATTTTTTTGTTAATTTCGGGGCGCTGAACACAAAAATGACAATGAAATTAAAAACTTAGTTGCAATTTTCAAGAACAAGTTTTTTTTATTTTATTTTTAACAAAATAATAAAAAATACATACTTTTACATTTGTAAAGATACTAACTATCCTGTCTTTTTGCTTTTCTTTTGTGAATTGTTTCTAGAGCATCTCTAACAAGAGTCCAGCAGTAGTATGGAAGTATTCCACTTTCCCTGGTACATTTTCTCTATTGTTGACATATACTGATGCAAGCGTTCGCCGTGCTTATCACTTACAGCTCTGCAGTTGTCACGAAAAAGTCCAAATGTGAGTGTAGGAAATAAATCTTTAGAGACATATTGCAACCTATTTTTTGATATGATGACAGATGAAAAGCTCAGTGTTGTTCCATTTAAAGTTGGAGTTTGATATCTAGCGTTCATCTCCTTGTAAATGGCATGAGGACTGCTTTGTTGGGACTAACGTGTAGTTCTTCCTTTGTGCACCAATTGTTAATTTGGTTTAAGGCAGTTTGCATAAGGATCGTAATAGTTCCTTCATTTTTGCCTCTAGTAGTGACAAGTAGGTCATCAGCATAACCTTGCTCTATGAACCCAGCGTTCAGTTAGCTCAGAGACTGTCCTTGATCATGGACCACAGTAAAGGTGATAAAACACTACCCTGGGGGCATCCAAAACTAGACAGTAGACATTGACTGAGGATTTGCTTGTCTGATAAGCAAATTGTGTTTTATGAAGCGATTTCTGTTTAAGTGTTTTACTTCTTAAATGTCGATCAATAGATTTTCTGTTGTTTTTAGGAGGAAATATGTGAGGTTGATTAGGCATTATGATTTTGGTTCATACGGTGGGTGTCTTCCCGTTAACCATAAATCTTTGCTGGTGCTTAGTCTGTATTACTGCATAGGAATTTTCTTCATAGCAAACGTGTAAACTATGATCATTTATAATGCCGTACTTTGTAAAGCTAGCGTCGCCGGTAAATACAACAGTTCTAATAAATGTTGATTTTCTCCAAGTTTTTATAAAAACCAGTTTGACTTATTCAAATCTCAAGGATAATCCTCTGGAGACATTGGGTGCATTTTTTGATCATGACAAGAATGAAATAATTGTTCTTGGAAAGGTTCAAGGGGCTTACGAGGATGGTCCAGAAGTTCTCGATCTGATAAAAAAAAACAAAAGATTTTTGAAAATGTTTCTATTTATTTTTCAACATAGTCCCCTTGTACTCAGTACATTTAGACCAACGATGTTCCAACATTTTAATACCGTAGTATAATTCAATTTGTCGAACTCTGCAAAATAAGCAGTTGTGGTTGCTCTGACCTCGTTATTTAAAGGGAATTTTCGTTCAGCGAGCCATTTTTTCAAGTTTGGGAAGAGAAAGTAATCACTGGGAGCCAGATCCGGCGAATATGGCGCATGTGGAAGCAGTTCAAAACGTAGGTCATTGAGTTTTGCAGCAATAACCATAGATTTGTGTGCAGACGCGTTATCCTGATGAAAGAGCACTTTTTTTTGGCAAGATGTCGAGGTTTAGCCTTAATCACATGCTGCAAGCGATTCAGTAGTGAAGCGTAATACTTCCCGGCGATGGTCTTGCCTTGTTCTAAATAGTCTATAAGCACCACGCCATGTGAATCCCAAAAAACTGTTGCCATGACTTTTCCTGCAGACGGAACCGTTTTTGCTTTTTTTTTGCGCACTTTCACCTGCCCCCACTCACTGTTTAGACTGCTGCTTTGTCTCTGGCGTGTAATGGTGAATCCATGTTTCATCTACAGTTATAAAATGTCGAAGAAACTCGGCAGAATTGCGTCTGAATAAGTCTAAACACTCTTGTGAAGTGTTCATTCGAAGGCGTTTTTGATCGACTGTTAAGAAACGCGGCATCCAACGCGCAGAAAGTTTTTTCATGCTAAGAACATCATGTAAAATGTAGTGGACACGATCTATCGAGATGTTTGCTATACCAGCAAGCTCTCGTACTTTCAGTCGTCGGTCATGAAGTATGACATTGTGAATTTTTGTGACAATTTCGTCAGTTGTAGCGATTTTTGGACGTCCCGAGCGCTCATCATCTTGAATTGATGTACGACTACGATTAAATTCAGCAGCCCATTTTATTACTGTCGAAAACGAAGGAGAAGAATCCTTTAAAGTAGAATCTAACTCATTTTTAATGTCCGTAGGAGTTAAGCGCTTTAAAATAAAGTACTTTATAACCGCTCGAACTTCAATTTTATCCATCTTTCACAAAATATCAAACCTTATGTGTTCACTCGATCGCCACAAACAAGCAACTGAACGCAAACATTTGAAACTTTGCAGGGCGTCATCTCAAGGTTAATGTTTACAAAATTTTATAGTTATTTGATCCTACTAGCGCCCTCTCTGTTTCAGGCCGAGAACTTATCGAACCATCCTCGTATTGAGCTGCGAGCTTTCTTACGCTTTTAGAAGGATTATCAGCAATCTCATTTAGAAAGTGTTCTTTTAACTCAGGATTTCTTGTTCTTCTTGAACGCAAACAGATTTATTTTTCTTGAAATTAGTTGATTTTTTCGAAATAAATGTAGTATCTTTTTCTTTAGATACTTGTTTAAAGTATCTATCAAATCGAGTTTTGGCTCTGAAAATTGGCACCTGTCAAAATTTTGGGCCTACGAGTTTAGTTGCTAGTCCGCTCCTGATTTCCTTGGTAATGTCAAAGGTTGTTTAAGACATACTGGTAAGCCTTGATCGGTTATACAACACGCCAAAATTTCATTAAAATATACAGTCCTTCTCAAAAGCTACAGCCCAAAAAGGTATATTACGGGGTACCCCTATTGGGTTTTATATCACCGTTATGGAGCACCTTAGGAAAAAATTATATTTGATACTAAGGTTATTTTGACGCTTTCTGTACACTGTCGAGAGTTTGACATATACATACCAGACATCCTGTACGTTATAATTGCTTAATCGGATATTTACACAAAGAAACCATGTTTTTTTTTTTTTTTTTTTTTTATTTCTTTTTAATTTTAAAATAACTTATCTACAAAAAGCGAGTAATACAACCGTTCATATTTTTCTCCTGTGCTTTTCGTATTTTCCATCTAATAGCCCAATCAATAGAGATTTTTTATGTACAAAAATTTAACAGTAAACTACCTACACCATGACTTGAAGGGTAGACTACAGATGATTAAATCACAAAATTTAACTCCAACTGAGCTTTGGATTTTTTTTTTTAAATAATAAAAACCGTAAAAAAGGTGACTTTTTGGTTTTTTGCTTATATTATGGAAAGTATTGAATGAATCACATTACTTTCATTGGCGGTTATTAAAAACGCTGTAAAACGGTTCGTGATAGACCCCTATCGAATGATTTTTCAAAGAGTTGGAAAAACGCTTAAAATAGTTTTTTTTTAAATTAATATCTTTGGTAATTTGCAATATTAAGCGAAGATTTTTGGAGGAATGATTATTTATTATGTGTACTTTTAACAGGCGCGAGATGAAATTTGTCGCTTTAGTAGTTTTTGCATAATTGCAATATAAACAATTTAGTGCATTTTTTTGTCAATGTATTAACAGGATAAATCATAATTGAATTTACTAAACGGACTCTGGAAGTAGAGATTATGAACTACATTTTGTCTATCTCAAGTTTTCGTTTAAATTTATTGAAACATACTTCCCAACATGGCGTGATACGCGTGAACTCTTTGTTTTAAGCCAAACAAAGCAGTGGTAGTGGGGTGTCGCAAGCTGCGGAGGAGAAGAAACTCGCAGATGGGCTGCTCACGCCGGACGCTACCACTATATTTCATATGTGGAAATGCAAAGCATAACGGATCTATAAATATATAAATAAACAAATAAACGGATACATTTATTAATATTTCAAATCTTTATATATGTTTAAAAACATTGTATTTAATAGTTAACACCACTATATCGGCCGGAAAATAGGGTTGATTTTGACAGTTTTTTTGGGAGTGTGGAAAAGAAGTAGGAAAATTCTTTTCAGAGGGTTCATTCAACATAATAAAGTATTAAAAAAAAAATGTATTCTTATTTTGAGACAAAATGGCGGCAACAAAGCCGATCTTCGAAATCACCTTTTTTAAAAATTGAAAACCTGGCGAAAATATTTTGCGTGATGTATGCGACCTAGAACAAAAAACAAAGAGAAATTATAGTGTCTATATAATTGGCTCCCTGATGACATTTTTTTTGTTTAAATCGAATTTTGTAGAAATGGTGCACTTTTGAAAAAAAAAATAGCCGATTTTCGGTCAAAAATAAAACAATAATTTGTTTATAAAAAAACGGCTACGTAGCAGGGAAGATAATGTGATTGTGAAGCTACTCTTAAAATTTTAGATCTATCGGTGCATGAGTGTTTGAGCAACGTTTTCGTTCAGTTTGAAAAAAGTGGTTTTGAAAAAAACGCGTTTAAAGTTTTACATGCGTACACATTTATTATATAGAATTGTCACATTTGCGGACTTCTAAAGGTAACAAGCCCATTTACCATTTCGACAGGTAACGGTAATACAAAAGTAATGACACGAAGCGCGCAGGGGGCGCTTCGTGCTTAGCGCGCACTCTAGGCGTTGTCGCAAAATCGAGATCGAGATATTGCTTTTGAATACCTAATAGTTCCTTTAAAGCAATAAAAAAAATCGATTTTTTTAACCCGCTACAGTGGTGTTACCTCCTAAATGTGGTTCAAATTATAGGTATATTCTTTTGAGTAATTATCACTTTGAGTTCTGTCATGATTACTTCGATCCAATGACAAGTAAATGCATATTCAAAAGAACATGAAGTTATCGGTTACACAAAGTGAAACTGATCACTTTTTTTACTT
The DNA here is from genome assembly GCA_034092305.1 of Diaprepes abbreviatus. Taxonomy (NCBI): domain Eukaryota; kingdom Metazoa; phylum Arthropoda; class Insecta; order Coleoptera; family Curculionidae; genus Diaprepes; species Diaprepes abbreviatus. Next base: position 12,923,818 of record JASJET010000139.1, read on the forward strand.
TGATCAGTGATAATTTACTCAAAAGAATACAGCCTATATATGAAATCTGTCGTCAACAAGAAAAAAATCATCAAACCTGTTCTTCTGGTTTCTTTACACGTTTCATTGTTATGCCTATTCCCTCCTCTTGACAACGAGAATGATTGTATGAATGATTTGTAAGTTCTGAAAATGAAATACCACGAAAAAAAAAACGTAAAACTTAGGTTTATTATTTGTATTGCATATATTTTTTCATTAATTGTTTTACCTCATACATAAACTTGATAATGAGATGGCTTTTATATTTACCAGAAATAATATATTGTAATGAAGAACTAGGAGAATTTTTTGATAGACCCTTGTAGAAATATTATTTTGATGCGTCCTTATAGAAATATTCTATCAGTGGATCATCGTTATTATAATGTAACGAAAGGAATATATCGATGAATCATCATAATTTGTTATGTTTCTAGTATAATTCTGAACTTGTATTCTGATATATTGTAATAGATTCTATAATTATATAAATAGGGATAGGATAAGTGTAGTTAGTTTTCATTTGTATTTGAATGTGAAAGTGTTAAGTAGTTATTAAAGCGTTGTTATTGAAGAGTGAAAAGTGTCGTGTTTTATTCAAACCCAGTGAGAAGAATAGAGAGAAAATCGTAAAAATATATTCACAATATATAATGAAAAAATATATACAATATACATACATACGACAGATTTCATATTTACTCTGAACCACGTTTAAATCAAATGTTATTAAATAGACACAAAAATTTATTTGAAATAAAAATAAATAAATGTATCTGTTTATTTACTTATTTATATGTTTAAAAGTCCGTTATGCTATTCATGTCCACATATGAAATATAGTCATAGTGTACGGCGTGTGCAGCCTGCGGCTCTCTTCTCTTTTGCTGTTTGTAACCTCCCACTACCTCTGCTTCCATCGGTTTCTGATGCAAATTTACGCGTGCTTTCCTATATTTGGAACTATTTTTAGTATATTTCAACAAATTTATACGAAAATCTAGGATAGCCGAATTGTAGTTCATAATTTCTCCTTTCAGAATTAGTTTGGTAAATTCAAATCGGACGTATCAGGTTAATACGCTGGCATTGACAAAAAAATGCTTTAAATGATTTTTTTTATTGATACCTATCGGACGATTTTTTAGGGAGAAAATTCGGAAAGAGGCTCAAAAACCCCCAAACTAAACTATTGTTATCTGAAAAATCTTTGCTTAATATCATAAATCATTTTTGGGCGTTTTTCCGAATTTTCTCGGTGAAAAATCGTCCGATGGGGGTCTATAAAAAATCATTTTGTAGGTTTTTTAATTATCTACTTTACTGAAAGTGATGCCATTTATTCAATACTTTCCATAATATAGGTAAAAAACCAAAAAGTCACTTATTTTACCATTTTTATTGTTAAAAAAATTCCATTGCTCCGTTGGAGTTGGGTTTTGTGTTTTAGTCATTCACTGACTACCCTTTCAAGTCATAGTGCAGGAAGTTCTCTGTTAATTTTTTTTTTTGCAAAATTAGCATTTCTTTTTTGCTCTTGATTGGGGTATAAAGTAAGCTAATAAGAGATAGAATCAGATAATGCCGGTTTTTCTAATCTATTTTTTATATTTATAATTAATAAAATTGTTGTTTTTTGTTTGTCCAGTAATTATCTACAGACACATTGTAGGTAAGATGTTTTATTATAATCACAACTTTTAGTATCTTTTTAGGTCATTGTGGCAACAATAAGGAATTTGTGGGTTTCCTTCCAGCCAAAACCACAAAAATATGTAACCAAATACAATCGGCGGTGTCGCATCATGAAGCGAGTTGTTCGAACTGCCTGAATCGGCAATCGAAAGGAAGTCCTCGGGAGGAGGCTATGGCTGCCTCTTTTTCCAATATGAATCTGACAAATCCCATCAAGGGCCTTGTCAGCAAGAAGCGAAACCGGTATAAGCAGGATGGTTTCAATCTTGATCTTACATGTATCCTTTTTAAACTAATTTGTAATAACGTTCACTTTTAATGACGATCTTAATCTACTTGTGTCTTAATTTGATTTTAATTTGTTCATTATTTTGTATGTATATGAAAATTAACAAAATACATATATAATATGAAAAGAAACCAAATTATATTTTAAATAGATATGATATTAAAATTAAGATTTCAGTAAGAAATATGTAAATCTTTTATTGCCGTGTTTAAACAGTGGCCTATAATTATTCTCTTTTCAGGCTGTTAAAAGAAAGAATATATTTGTTGTATTTGCAAGAAATAAACTATTTATATATATTCTTTCCTTCTCTGTGAAAGGAGAATAAGTATAGATAGACAAACATATGTTTCGTAGCACTGCTACTTCGTTAGATGTCGACTTGGTTATTACAAAGTTAAGAAATAAATATTAATTATAAATTTTTGTGGTTATACACAGTAATAAGGAAAAACCAGAGTAATTCGTATTATTAAATAAATTTAACATTTAATAACTTTTTGTTTTTATTTTCAGTATATAGTATTTTGAAGTTTTCATCAAAGCTGTGGTTTTGAGACTAAAGAGGTGTTGCGCACGCTGAATTGTATTTTTCGTGTAATACCTTTTATGGTTTTTAATTCTAATATCAAAGGTGCGGCATCTTTAACCTATGTAACATAGTTGGCATGAACCAAAATTTAATTTATAAACTCGACATTTTTGCTCTTTGCAGGTCTTATCTTTATTATTTTTAATATATTGGTTTTGAAAGCAATATTAATATTCTGTCTTATTAATATATTGCCTACATAACTTATTGTTTTAAACTTCTTATTGTTTTCTTTTATTGTGGGATAATGACATAGCCTTTTTCTTTGGTTTATTTTTGAGAATACTAGATTAAATTTGAGATGTATCTGTTGTTACATTTTGAATGGTCAATTAGATGTTAATAATTGGCCATTGTTTAGTTTATTTAAGGAGGGGATTCTGTTTTCAGAGGTCTAAGGAAAGCGTGTTTTTGGAAATTTTTTAAGGAAAGAAAAAAATAAATGGGTGTAGCGAACTTAGGATATTTTCATGTATATTTCAGCTTAAAAATTTTTTTTTTCAACGTGAAATAGTGAAATACAGTCGATTTATGTGCACATACGTAGAGCGTTTCGCAACTGAAGTATTTAATCAGTGAAAAAGATACAGGTTGTTATTCTTATCTGAAAGAGACAAACCAACAAAAAAATTAGTTTTCATACATTTTTCTTCTAAGTGAACTAAGAAAAATCTGAAGAAATTGTGAAATTCAAACTTTCTCGAAAAAAGCGTGTTTTTTGGGAAAAAAATCACTTCACAAGTTGTTTAAAAATAATTTTTCGTCAATATTTTTAATTCAAATAGAAGATGATACAAAACTGAAGATAACACGCTTTGGTTCGTTTCAATTGGTCGTCTAGTTTTCTTATAATCACGCCCACCAGTTTAGAAAAATCGTAGACATGAAAACTGGAGAAGACTCGCTAATCTGCTTGACGCTCCGCTATTTTCAGTCTGTATCTTCGGAAATACTTAGAATTAGCCTTTAGAATTATTTTTGGATATCTTAGGTATAGATTTAAGCAATAAAAAAGTATCTAAAACAGAATGGATCTTCTATTAATAATACGAATTGTACAGGTTTTTCCTTATTACTGTACAACCACAAAAATTTGTAAATCTGTAATTTTTAAAATAAATTTGAATAATATTTATTTCTTAACTTTGTCATTACCAATTCGACATCGATATGGAAATGAGGCTTCATCATGTTTTGCAATAAAATATTGGTCACACCATTTATAGTGTCGCAAATTCATTAAAGAATAAAGTGGAAGACACAACCAATCTTAATATTTGTAGTAGAGGGAAAACAGTGGTTCTTGAAGATGATTGTTTGATAGTGTCTACTAATGCGTTAACAAAGGCGGAACAAGGAGGGGTCATCGGGGCAATGATTCCTACAAAATATGTAGATGTGCTAAAAAATACCGGAAATCTTATACCCCAAACATTCCACATAAATAGATCTTGAAAAATTTGTAACAGCATTTGATCGCCGACTCCTGCGAACAGAATATTTTGGGGTAGCGTATCGTTATTTCTTCTACAATCAAACTGTTATCCCATATTAATAGTTATTTGAAAAACCTATAAATAAATGCACCAGTGACAAAGGCAATCTGGAAGACGCTCCTCTTGGCTCTTGAGTTTTAGTACTAAATGACCACAGGGCTTACCTATTCCATCAAATACAAGTTCAGGACTCAGAAAAAGCTGCTGTCTAGCTGGTCAGATAACGTCTCTTGATTTGAAGCTCCCACAACGGCGTGCCCGCGAATTTATTTGCGTGAAGGTTTTTAATAAATTAAACAAGCCAAGTTACTCAAAACACAAATCTATTAACAGAAATAAATAGAAAACGAAATTATTTACAATGAGAAACATAATAATGATTAGCAATAGCGAAATACTAGAATAATTGCTTCTGTTGGCCCTTCTAATAAGAAGAAAGATGTTACATACCCAATTTTCAAAATAAAATCTATGAGTAGCTTTCTAAAATATTAAATAAAAAAAAAATAATAAAATCGAGGAAAAACAACTATTTATATTGCTTAAACAAACAGTATTAATGCCGGCCTTTTACCAAGTGAAATAAAAACAGGATATTCGCTTACTTCCCGAAAAATAAATGAAAAAACAAAAAAAAAACCTTCATTAGCAGCGGTTTTACACGACACGTAATTTTCTAAGGAAAAAAACCAAAACTGTATCGACTCTATCGAATCTAAGATCGTAACTGAAGTTTGTTACTTCTTAAAAGGCTAAATTTGCATTTCCCGGGACCGCTTATACCTCTCAGTCGTACACCCTGTAGGGGTGAATTTTTCTCCCGGAAGTTTCGGTCCTCGTCTGTAGATGGCATTGGTGATTTATGTTTCGGTTATTTAATTCCCAAATTGGCCTCTGAGCGTCTTAATTTTATTTTTTCCACAAAAAACAGTTAATAAAACTAATCTACGTCTTCCTATAACTAAAAGAATACCGATTTTAAGGACAGTGAAAAAAAAACTATTCACTCTCTTGATATTTAACTCCTTCTTTCTTGTGAATAGAAAAAACATTCATTGTACGAATTCTTTTTACATTTTATCAAACGATATATTATAGTGAGTTTATTTGATTATTCTTTTGTTTCCTAATAATGGAAAAATCGTTCAATATTTTAATACATTTTATCGGTTTTTGTAGATACCACATGTTAAGGCCACTCTCGGTAATTATCTATTCGGTTTTAATGACATAACCAGGGTAGGATTTCTTCGACAGATTTATTTATAAATTTTAAAAGAGGGTACAATCTTTTTAGTTTATGTCGTCATAAGTTGTCTGGGTTTATAAATTAAACGACTCAAAAGTAATGAAATTGCAAAATTTCTTAATGGATTTAGATCTTAGGGTGGTAATATAGAATATTTAATATCTTGTTCTCATGGTTAAAATTTATCTACAGAGTGATTATTTAGTTACTCATTTTAGTGGAATATACTTCATGTTTGTTCCATTACAATTTTTATGCCTCCCCATCAAAAAAAATAAAATTTTCTATATCCGCTCTTGATTAAATATATCTGAACTAAAGGTTCTGACCATTGCACAGTGGGTTCCAAGACTGTTTTACTCTTGAACAAAATATCTTTAAACGGCAAATTTTTCAAAATTATATTCATTGGCGATGAGACTTAGGTACATAAATGGGATCTAGAAACAAAATGAGAGGCCATACAGTGGATCAATAAGAGTTAACCTCCTCTATAATCTTCAGCTGAGACGCTCATGACCACCGTCTTTTGGAACCAAGCAGGAATTATTCTTGATTGATTCATGTTCACGAGCACAACAACAAGAGTTACCTACTGTAATACATTAATAAAGTATCTTCGGCTATTGATCAAAAACGTCTGGTTTGTGTTACAAGAATATCTTCCTTCTTCACGACAATGCGCGAGTTCGCACAGCGGCCAAAGTTCAACACATCCTCTGCGAGTATAGCTTCCTTGAGCTGAATCATCCGTCGAGTAGTCCAGATTTAGCTTTTTCTAACTTCTTTTTATCCCGAAATTTTAAAAAGCATCTCGGAGGACGTCATTTCGCTGACGATAACTAGTCGAAATCATATTTTGAAGACCAATCGGAAATTGTAAGCCTTTTGTATCATTATCAGAGAGAAAACTTTTTCAGGGCCCCTCGTAAAATTACTAGTCCTAATAAATAAAGTAATATTTTTGTAATAGATACTGGCACGCATACGGTAGATACCTCTTAAGATATACTGTGGAATACTCGAGCTACCTAATGTTAAACTATTGTTGAATAAATATATGCAGAATCAATATATCCATTCAGTGGTTGCTTAGAAAGCTGTTATCTTTTTATTCAACTTTTCAAAAAAAAAAGATTATTTTCGGTAGCTTTGGTTGTATAATTTTTAATATTTTTAAAATTTAATTAAGATTTCAACGTGAAACCTTAATGAATGTATCGATATATTCGATGAAATGTTCTGTGTCGGAGAGGTTCTAGCATAAACTAAAACATTTAGAAGGGTATTAGGTCAGGTTAGTTGTGGATTTATAATTGTTTATCCTTAACTAATTATTTTAGACATTACAGATAACATTATAGCCATGGGCTATCCAGCCTCGAATATAGAAAGTGTCTATAGGAACAACATAGAAGACGTTGTTAAATTTTTGGACCAAAAACATCCGGAACATTACATGATTTACAATCTTTGTTCTGAACGAAGTTACGATAAGTCAAAATTCCACAACAAAGTTAAAGATTTTCCGTTCGATGACCATAATCCACCGAGAATCGAGTCTGTTGAGCCGTTTTGTCAGGTAAGAATCTGTTTTTACTTTTTGAAATGATTCGTTTTCATTTATTACTAACGGATTACACTACTTTACAGCCAGTTTGCGATTGTAATGTAAAAGGCAGTCTTTGGTTAATTTTTGGTCTCTAAATGCGAAAATCATAGTAAGAACTTCTTAACACGTAAGATTTTTGAGTTTTGATTTTTTCAGCTAAAATGAATGAGTATTTTAATTACATTATTTTAAAAAGTAATTTGTAATATATCGGAGCGCGATCTTACCAAATTTACGTTTCCCATAAGTTAGGGAAATTGTGCACAATCTAGCAACACCACGTAGGGGTGTCTAGGGATAACAAGTCAACCACAAAGTCTCAATCCTCTAGGACTTAAAATACCCATATAACTCCAAATTTCATTCTGTCCCGTAGCCGAATTTATTTATAGATTGCGCCTGTATACGAGAAATATGTCGTCGCTTTTCTTACTTCCGAACGGCTATAAAAGTAACTGGCACGAGTAGTGGTCAGTATTACATAGAGAAGCGAAGTGCGCGAACAAGCCAATAGTAAGAGTTATATCTTTGTGTTGAATAAAGTTAGTTGACGTCTGTAAACGTAATATCACATCTCTGAACCGATATACGCGACAGTACAAAAATATCTAAAGTATAGAAACGTGGCAGTTTTAACCCCGCAGATAGTTTTTGCTACATATGTGGTTAGTCTATCTCTAAATCGCAGAAAAGGACAATTAACAAAATGAACAAAGTAGCTTATCATAAGTATTTTGGATGTCTTGTTGGCGATCAAGATCGAGACTATGCTCCTCACATATGTTGCCAAACCTGTGCAGCAAATCTGAGTAACTGGTTAAATGGCAAACGCTCTTCTATACCTTTTGCAATTCCTTTGATTTGGCGAGAACCAACAAATCATTTTAACGACTGTTGTGTCTGGTTTTTCAAGAAAGAGCAAACATAATATTAAATATCCGGATATTCCTTCAGCAATAAAACCGGTTCTTCTTGGAGAAGGTTTACCAGTTCCAGCGCCCCCGGCAAAATGGGAGGAAGATTTAGAAATGTATAATGAAGGCAGAACCCGATAATGTACCAGAAAAGGACGATTCTTATTTTCCCGAAAGTCTAGAAAAAGCATCCCATTTAACCGAACAATCTGAATTAAATGATCTAGTACGGGACCTCCACTTGTCCAAAGAGCATGCTGAAGTATTAGGGTCTAGATTAAAACAGTGGAAGTTACTAACCATTTCTCTGCAGGATAAAATGTGTGTTTGTGTTAATCCAAATAATATTATGGAAAAATTAAGATTTGCACATAATCCGGACGAATGGCGTTTATTTATATTCTTCTAAAATAAGTTTAGAAGCAGTTTTGCTCCATGATGGCAACAAAAGACCCTCTATTCCTCTTGCACATGCAGTTGAGGTGAAGGAAACACGAAAGTATGTCACTTATTCTAAATGCAATAAGCTATGATATGTATAAGTGGCAAATATGTGGTGACTTCTAAACGTCATAGTCAAAGTATTGTTGTTTTCTTTGGGACAGTAGAGCAACACAGAGCTGTTACCAAGTAAAAGAATAGCTTCCGAGAGATCAATATATTTTAAGACAAGCTAACGTTAAGAATATATCTCTTGTTGATCCCCAAAAAGTCCTGTTACTTCCATTACACATTAAGCTGGGATTGTTTAAAAATTTCGTTAAAGCATTAGTTAGAGAAGGAGATGCCTTTAAATACCTTAAACAAATTTTCCCTAAACTAAGTAATGCTAAGCTTAAGGAATTAATATTTGTTGGACCACAAATTAGAAAAATACTAAGGGATTAACAGTTGGATCAAAAATTAACTAATGTTGAATTAGCTGCGTGAAGTTCTTTTAAAACAATTGTTTAAGAGTTTTTAGGAAACAAAAAAGTAGAAAACTACGAAAAACTCGTAGAAGAACTTAAAAGCTACTGCAAAATGGGCTGTCGCACGTCTTTTAAAATACATTTCTTGCACTCTTATTTAAATCTTTCCCCAAAAAATTTGGGTGCGGTTAGTGACGAGCAAGGAGAAAGGTTCCACTAGGACATATTAACAATAGAGCAACGCAACCAAGCCGGATGGGATCCAGCAATGATAGGGAATTATTATTGGTTTCTTATGAGAAAAAGCGATCAGGAATATAAACGAAAGTTAACATTTGCAAAAAAGTTATGTACAAAAGACTTACTATAAATGTGTTTTCAAGTGTATTTTCACATGTATTTGTGTAATAAATCCTGTTATCCTTAAAATATTTTTTTTATTGTTATGAAATTATATGTAGATATTATGTAAGAATATTTGTATTAAATAAAAATAACTGATACATTCTATAACTCAAAATCTATACGTGGTGGAAAATTTTCTTTGTTGAATTCGCAAACAGGATGCTTTAAACTCCCAGGGACAGTCATTTTAACATCAGTCGCATGTTTTTTTTGTATTTGTTGACTAGTGTTATTTATAAATATTTTTATGGGCGTGAGATAGGTTTTTAAATCTTGGAGGCCCAATTTAACTAAAGGGAAGCACTTAAATTAGGCGATAGATTTCACAATTTGGGTTCCTTTTTTTTAAGTTTGAAAACATTTTGTATTCAAATTATTAACAAGGTTAACACAATCTATAAATTAAAGGAATTTGTGTTTTTCTTTTAAATTGCATCCGTGAAATCTGGCTTAACTGTGCCGTTTTAAACATTTTTTTAGAGTTAGGTATGAGCGGAAACATTTCAAACCTCAGTATATTATACTATGTGATTTAAAAAGTTTCTAGACTGCTACATAGATGGGTTGATATCAGAAAACATATGATGTTGCTGAAATGTTCCATCCTTATGATTACATGTCAAATTTCAAGCCAATCTATGAAATAGTTTTTTTGCAGCTGTTTGAGCTAGATGTATTTTGCTTTTTTCATAAAAATTTAAAAAATTGGAAATTCGTACGGTGATAAAATATTTATATTCTAAAGGTTTGAAGGGAGATGAAATTTATACCGATATGGTAAATGTATTAGAAAACCTTGTTCCTTCATGAGAACGAGAATTGAATTGGCTTGCTGAACGCATTAAACGTCTACTGCCAATGAAGAAATTATTGAAACGAATGACTACATATGAAATCGCTGAGGCTGCGGGTGTTTTATATTTTAAAGAATGAATTAGGGTTCAAAAGGCTATTGACCTGATGAGTGCCGCATTCGCTAACTGGATCAAAAACGCATTCGAGCGAGACACAATTTTTGGATCAATTTACAAAGAAGAAAAGTAATTTTGTGTATCGATTTATAACTGTGGATGAGATTTGGATTTACCACTATGATCGTGAGCAGCGACAACCACTATAATCCTGAGCTACGCAGAGTAGATTGAACCTGGTGGTTCTGCTCCGAAGCATCAGAATCGTCCAAAGAGGTTATGACATCAGTTGTTTGTGATGAAAAAGAAATATTGTTAATTGATTACCTGCAGACCAGTAAAACAATAATAGGAGAATATTATTGCAACCAGTTTACGGAAGAAAAAGCCAATGCACTTGCCCGCAAAAGCATTTTGACGATAACACTAATCATTGGATTACATTACAGGTTACTTGAACATCTATTCTATCCGCCAGATTAAGCTCCTTTTAACTTCCTTCTGTCGCCACACCTAGAAAGATTTCTTCGCAGAAAACATTTTTCATCGAATGAAGAAATCATTGCTATCATAGTATTTTGAAGGCTTTCCGAAAAATCACTTCAGGATGGGATACGTGAATTGGAAAATCACTGTATTAAACTCATGGGTAATTATGTTGAAGAATAAACGTATTTTTAATCGTTAATTAATGTTGTTTCATGTATAGGCTAAAAACTTTTCAGATCACCTAGTATTGTTTTACAGGAGTTATACAAATTCTCGTTGCTATCCACTGGACTAAAAAGTAATCATTCTTTCTTTATTTTAAAAGTTAAAAAATATATTGATTTCCTTTACTTCAAGTAGGTTGTATTATGTATTGAGTTATTATGTCGTTAGTTTCCATAGATAAAAATGAACAACAATGGTATGTAATACAACTTCAACACAGGGGGTACAAAAATTCCTTTAGTATACTTTCAGTTGTTAGATAAAAACAAAAATATTTACGTCATTTTTGATATAAAAAGTGCTGTTAAAATAAGGTAGTTAAAGAACTAAATAAAATGGTTATTTCATTAGTGGAATTAGGAAGTGGTCATAAATGATTAAATTGTTAGTGCGAACCTGTGGTTTTCGTTAAGCTATCATTGTAGATTTTAATTTATAGGTAAAATTAAAATTTGTTTAAAAATTTTTATATTTTATTAAAAATATATGTATTTTAAACTTGTGTTACATAAATTATATGTTCTATACAAGATTTAACCGATATACTAACGATTCTTTCCAAGTAGCATTTGTACCTACCAAATTTCACAAAAATATTTTATTATAGAGTGAAAAACTAATATAAAAATGGACAAACCATTTTACTTTATATTTTGTGTAATGTAATTTACACATTTCATTCAAAAAGTTCCGGGACTAATTTTTTTTAAGAATGAAAACAAGAGTAAAAAAAATATTTTATTTAGTTTTCAATATAATCTCCTCCTCGTTCTATACAAATTTTACTGCACTCGTATAGCCGCTGGAACGACCTGGAAAACTCCTCTTCTGGAATAATTTTCAGAGCTCTGGTCATATTCCTTTGAATCGCCTCAACTTCTTCAAAACGTTTTCCTTTCATTGTATTTTCAATAAAAAAAAAGTCTGCCGGAGCTAGATCTGGCAAGTAGGGCGGGTGATAAATCATAGAAACCGACTTTTAAGCCAAAAATTGTGTGAGTATTGAGAAATGGGTTGGCACATTGTCGTGTAATAGAAACTAATCATCGGTGTCGTACACTTCCGATCTCACGGGACGAATCTGGTTCAAAAGTCGATTCAGGAGACTTGTAGAATTGTGCGTTCACTGTTTGGACTGGGGGCACGAATTCGCTATGGTTAATTCCGCGATAATTGAAAACGCGAAATCAGCATCGTTTTGATTTTCGACTTTGTCGCTTGAATTTTGGGGGGCCGCCCTTCGCTCTTGCCTCGCCACTCATCGGTAGTCGAAGTTAAAGTGCGCCCCTGCCGTGGATCGTCTTCCAGCGACTGTCGACCGTTCTTGAACCGCGCATATCACTCGAAAACTGCTGCGGCTTAAAAAATCTTCGCCATACGCGAGCGGTTTTCAATAATTCGAATGTTTCCGAACCACAATTTGATTGCGGCGCGTTGCTCCATAGCGAAAATTGCGGCGCAGTGGCAAAAACACGTCTACTTCAAACGAACACAGCTGGTCAATAAATGAAGTGATAGCGCTCACATCTTCACTGTGGGTAACCAAGGCATGATATAGTTCTGCCATTGGGTAACAGAAGCGCTAGTTGTAAATTTTATACAAAATTAGTCCCGGAACTTTTGAATGAACTTTCTATATTGTAAAAGTTATAAGAACATTGCTTTGAGCATATGATGAACGTTATACTCTTTTTCGCCTTATTTTTTTAATCTTTCATTTTTCTTGAAGTTCTACCTATTGCCATTGAAGTTGACTGGGAGACTCATATCTTTAACTGGCTAAGCAGTGTGAGCCATCCCTTACATTTCAGATGTTCATGTGAATATGTTGATTACTTACTCTTTGTAATAGAGTATTAAGGCCATTTGATGATCCGACTTTCTCATATGACGTGCAACGTTTACGAGCGCTGTTTGAACTTTATGATTTTCAAAGTTCATTAATATCGTGAGCAGTCATTGAAAAATGCATTATTAAATTTCTACATTGTTCTCATTACCTACCATTTTCTCTTGACATTAAATATAATTTTTTTTATATATAAGCTAGCCAACTAATTTTTTTTCTTTAATTGTAGGATGTAAAAGAATGGTTAGAAAAGGATCCGCATAATGTTGCTGTAGTACATTGTAAGGCTGGCAAAGGTAGGACGGGTACGATGATCTGCTGTTACTTGCTTCATAGTAGGATATGTTCCACTGCTGATATGGCTCTCAGTTTTTACGGTATGTCAGGTGTATATTTAATAATTCTTTTTATAATTATTTTGTTTTTAATAAATACTTAAGACTAATTAGATTTGGGGCCACTTTGACTTTCTCATTTTATTATTTTTATTTTACTGCGCACTTTTCGTCATTTGCCAACACTTTCTATAGTGTAGTTCGGGTAGAACCTCGACCGAGAGGACCGAGCGAGTATAGAGAACTTAACTTTATTAGTCAAAATATATTCACAATATAATTACAAAATAAACGTTCACAAGATTTTAATTAATCTCACAATTTTTTTTTATAAAAATATATATGTTTTTATTCGTCGCCTGTAACGCATCTCAAAAATTAGTTGTTCTTCGCATCAAAATTGAAGATATGGATTGAAATACTTTTTAGTAACTAACGTCAAATCTTGAGAAAAATGTTAATGTAGTTTTTTCTTTTAAATGTGTTTTTTATTCAATATTAAAAATATCGTCAGGAAAAAACTAGTAGTAACGTAAAAGCTAGATCTATGGCTAATAACGAAGCTTCTTTTAGAGTTTATCTATTCTTGTGTTTTAAGTACTCATTCTCTGTTCAGTTTTAGAGTATTGAAAACGGAACTTCTAAGTCTGATTTGCATTACATCATAGACAAAAGAAACCAAGGCTTGCGCCATAAATGTAATAATTTGCCTCTCTTTTCTTATTTGGGTGAATGATGTAAACTTAAAAAATTATGACGATTTTTTTATTCATCACAAAATGGTTATCATATAAAGTTGTAGAAAAGCAAATCAGTACGTCGATATCAATGGCTTCAAACCGACTTGAAAGTGAAGCGGCATTAAAACTAATCTTAGAGCTATTTTTTTATTTAGACGTTTTAAATCTTGGTCGAAAATTTACAAACCAGTTATTGCGCACGCATGTTTAGCTAACCTAATAAAATACTACTTGTAGAATGTTTTGAAGAATATATGTAACCAAATGTTACCCATTTTTTAGATCCAAAAGATAATATATTACATTGCTCTAAGTTGGTACTACTTTAAGCGATAATAAGTGATATTTCATGACGCTGCATACTAATGAACAAGTTGTGGTGCCTAAATCAATTGAACAAAGAATTTGTTTTGACTGTTATGCGCCAAACACTGATAACGAGGGAGGGGGAGTGATATGAAACCCTTGAATAGCTTTTCAAGTTTAGTAGCGCTGGAACGTTTCAGCGTTTATAAAAACAACGATTCCTGCATTATTGTTCGACGTTTGTACTGGATACATTTCAATTTAACGATTATGAGAAATGTGTCAAGTATGAATTTGATCAAGCATTGAAGAGGTGGGAAACACACCGCAGAGGCCAGATTTAACACCTACTGATTTTTTTCTATGAGACTACTTAAAAACTAAGGTTTTCAACCCATTACGACCCAACTTAAGTTTTAAAGCAAAGATTCACAGACGAAATCCACACGATTCCAAAACCGATGTTCCAGCGTGTGAAGAAGCGGATGGTGTGCATTTAAGGATGGTTGTTTTTCATAAATAAAAATTCAAAAACCACTCTATAATTTAACAGCAATTAAACAAGTTTAAACTAATTATGATATTTTATTATTTAAGAATCAAAAAAGAAAAACATGCTGAGACACCCTTTCTTATATTTCCAGCAAAATTAATTTTACACAAACTGTGGAAATGTAAAATAAAACCTATCCGGAGGATAAACTGATTCATGTAAGTGTCGAAGATTATCGTTGGCGGCCATCAATATGACAATGATCCCCTCTAGCTGAGACAAAGGTTATGGTGCTAGAAAACCGTCGTATCTGGGTTAGTGAGCTAAGACGTGAGTTGAGAATCTTAAAATTTGAGCATGAAGCGTGTCACATGGTGCCAAAAACACTGAATTTTCTTGAAAATAAGTATCGAACATCAACCAGTTTTGGGATTTCCAACTGAGCCATTGATATGGAATTATTGTACAATCATTGAAGTAGAGGCTGAAAAACGAATAAAGTCCAAAAAAAGTAGGTCAAAACAACTAAAAGAACCAGTCAGGCTCACTATTTTATTTGATTATCATGCGTGAATCAGCGATAATGTGTTCTAGGGGGCCAAACGTTAATAAGGAATATTATTGAGCCGTTATGGATCATTTACGTGAGGCTATAAGGAAAAAACAGCTAGAAATGTGACATAATAATAGTTGGCTCTTGCGCCACGATAATACACCGGCACACTTGGTTCACAAGTACTGTATTCACCTAATATAGCATCATGCGCCCTCCTTTTGATGCCTAAGCTTTAGTTGTCACTACTAGGATATTATTTAAAGACCATTGAAGACGTTACTGAATGGTAGTTTATTCATTTAAAATTTGTGGCATTAATTTAATAGAAAATAAATTAGTTCTTTATTGATTTACATTCAATTAATTTTTTTTGGTGACTGAAAAACATAGAATCACAAAATTTTATTTGATTTTTATTTTACCTTTTTTAAAGCCATTTTAACATGTTTTGTTATCTAAAATTTAACAATTCTACAAAATATCCCTTTTGTATTTTTATAAAAATATTAAGTTTAACACGCTTATCTACTCCAGATGAAGTAGGAATAGTAAAATGCTAAAACAATTAGTGGTTTTCTCTCCTTATATTTATCTATAACAACTAAATAGATAAAATTGTTTCACAGGACCGTAACAAAGAAGAAACACAAAAAACAGCTGGTTTCTTTGAGAATAATTTTAATACATGACTTTACCTTAGACTAACGGCGTCTTTACTTTGTCGTTCTATAGTAACGGCTATAAAATATTATTAAACACATTTTATATTCTTTATCAACAACGTTGTGATATTCTTATTATATTAAGATATAAATTAGTTTACACACTTTGTGTCGCTATTTAATATTGTAGTGTTTAGTGTTTAAACTCTTGTTATTATATTGTAATTAAAACACTTTATAGTGCTTGTTTTTCTACTTCACTGGTGTGTTAAAAAGCTCTAGTTCAGTTCTGACAAAGTACTGTATGTGTTTCGAAAACACAAATTTTCATCAGTAGTAAAATATCTACATTACAGACAAAACAAAACACTAAAGTAATAAATAAAAAAGAAACGCAGGTAAATCGAATTAGTGCTTTTTGAGCCTTATAAAATGTAGGGATATATTAATTAAATATTTTATAACCTGTTAAACAAAAATATTAAATATCCGTTGTTCCTTTTTCTTATATATACAGTGAATCACAAAAAAAATCATTATTTTTGATCATATCGATTTTAGTTCATGTTCAGTTTGGTTTTTGTTGATTATTTTAATCCCCTCTTAACATTTCATATGTAAAATTTCACTTAAAATAACGAACCCATAATAAGCATTTAAACTCCTCATTAAATAACCCTATATTAACGGGATATAAAATTATCGATATGTCTATACAGAAGGAAGAACTTCGATTTTAAAATTTTTATGTGTAACATTTTCTTTCTTAAGGATATTTAGTTTGTGAAACTTGCTTATAAATCTATCGACAAATTTCTTACTAAATAACGGAAAAAGATAATAGTAGAATGGGCCAATCTAATCTTGTTACAATTGCAAAAAAAATGTCACTAGTTTGATGCATTTGTAAAATTCTGACCTGATGATATATACCGTTTGGACTATATATATGAAACTTAAAACACTTTAGAAAGCTAGGAGTTTTCATTCTCAATAATTTAGAAAATTTTTGACACGAACAAGGTTTTGTTCTACCCTCTGTTGGATGTTTTTATATATATATATATATATATATATATATATATATATATATATATATATATATAAACAGCATTTCGTTATTAATATTTAAGTAATAGCAGTACTGCAAACTTTTAAAATGAATGATTTTTCTATGTAGGGTTTACTCCTTAGATTATTTTTAGGAGCTGTAAAATTAAAGTACAAAGTTAACAGTTTTGCTTTTATTTGTCCATTTTTATACGTAGAGGGATTCAAGCGAGATTGCATTCGATTGGTTGTATCGAATTAAGTTTTCATTTTATAACGTACATTGGTATTGAATTTAAACGTCGAATTTCAAACATGAGTAAGAATATTTTGCGAAAATTCAATCCGTTCGAATTAACGGTGTTCAATTTTTTTCAGCGGTATTATTATATTTTTATAAATCATGCCCGTTTGTTTTTCATGTGTAACATCATTATGGCAGTCATGACGCAACGAAACGTTTTGTGAAATATCTTTTATGTTCAAAGATCGGAATAAAATTTTATTTGGGGGGGAAAATATTAACATAAACAATTTAAACGGTTAATCTAAACGACAATAACCAATATATTTGTTAAAGTTTGATTTTCACTATAGGGTTGCTCTAGATACACTCTCGGTCCGGTAAAATATTCTTAACAGTAGAAATAATGAATTTTTTCAGACTCTCGCTCTCGTGGAGATTACGATATGGTAAGGTATTTTTCATTTAAAAACATTTAATCGAACCGAGAGCGTGTTGAGAGTGGCACTATAGTGTTGATCGGGTCTAAGGAATTTAACCTGTCTATCTCATGGCAAATTCGTTTTTTGTGGTCAGCTAATTATAGCGTTAGTAATTTGGTTCCCATTAATTTAGTTTCATCCGTATGTTTGATAGTCTCTATTTTCCATCCCTGTTTCCTAACCTTTGATTAAAGTTTATAAATTCTATTTTTTAGGTGAGAAACGAACTCAGGACACCAAAGGAGTTACTATACCTAGTCAAGTGCGTTATGTGAGATACTACGAACAGCTAGTGACTCATCGTCTCCGTTACAGTCCTGTGACTCTGTATATAAAAGAATTTGTATTCGATCCGGTTCCTAATTTCATGGGCGGTCCCGGAAATCTCTCCTTCACAGTATCCGAATCCTTTTCTGGTGATAAATTATTACAAAGGTGTAAAAGTGAGATTTACAAAATACCAGTGGACGCTAGGTTATTTGTAATTAAATTGGACCGTTGTTTTCGCTTAACGGGTGATGTTAAAATAGAATTTTACAATAAGGTTATGATGCGAAAGGAAAAACTGTTTAGTTTTTGGTTTAACACATTTTTTGTGGATGCGCCAGGATCCGTGGATGTAAACGGTTATGGTAGACAGTATAGTGCGCTAGGAGATGACTGTTTTGAATTAGTGTTTAGTAAAAACGAGCTTGATAAGCTGAACAAAAAGGACAAGCAGCACAAAATTTTCAATGAAAAATTTAAGGTAATTTTATGCAAATATATTTAAAATTCAAAAACTTAAAATGAGAAACTGTAAAAGTTTTTTAGAAGTGTTTTTACAAAAATTTTATTTTCATTATTATTTTTTTAATTGTAAATTTACAGAAATTTATTCATTTTATCTAACACATATAATTTAAACTTAATTTGTTCAGAATCTCTGTGTTTATATTTTAAAACCAGTTAAAATAAATATGAAAGAAAATGAGAAAATTATAAATTTTTTTTACAGGAATCCTATTCTTCCCTTGTTTGTTTTTATTGCGAGTTTTTAAAAACTTATTTATTTTATCTAAACCTTCTTCTCTTACGTTAATTTGTTCATAAGTTGTATAACTATGTCCAGTTTAAAAAACATTTGTAAATACCTAAAATTATTTGTGAGTAATAGGTACAATAACAATAATTTTCTATATCACTCGAGTTCTCTCTCTTTATTTTACGACCTCGTAATTTCTTCTCTAATGGTGACAAGCATCTAGGTACACACTAATGAATATCGATTGCAAATCTTAGTTATCCAATGCGTTTAAACTTCTCAAGCACATTTTTATTTTGAGCAACAGGTTTCAAGCAGAGTAAGTATCTTGTATTATAGATTCTTGATTAACTAAAGTATTAACATAATTTATTTAAATAATTCCCATTATTTGTTTATATTGATACATGGTTTCCTCTAGGTCAGTTTATATATATATATATATATATATATATATATATATATATATATATATATATATATATATATATATATATATATATATATATATATATACTGAACGCGGTTCTCCGACCTCCCGCCGGATGACGTATATATGTTTATGCGGATTTCACGGATTCCTCCGTGTGAGATGCAATAGCAGTGGATATATCCACATTATGCCGTTATAGTGCTGAAATAACATTCAGCAAACGTACAACTATATGCAGCTCCGTGTAGGAATGAAGTAAAATGCGAACAGTAAATGCAAAACTTCGTTCCAAACATATCCTTTCCATGTTAGAGGTTGCACAGTTTGAATAAATTGCTAAGGAATACAATTCATCCTATTCCACCACCATCGAGATGATGGCCTACCTGTACCACCATACCGAGAAAGAAAGTCAAAACTTACCCTCCCCGCCACACATATATATATATATATATATATATATATATATATATATATATATATATATATATATATATATATGTAGTCCAAACTAATATAAAGACTCTATTATATCCTTGGGCACCTGTGTTTTATTCTTGGTAAGAAATTTTATTAATCGACAGCAATTTAATTGGCATTTTTTTAAGCTTCTTAAACAATATTCGTAGACTATATTTTCTTTTTGAATGAAAAAGGTAACAAAACATGAAATAAAACAAAAAAAATGGGAGGTAAATTATTGTTTATTAGCACAACTTTGTTTTTTGATATTGATATATAGACTTTTATAATGTGTTAAAAACATTCTATTAAAGTAGATAAGAAAAAAAGACAGAGCATTATTAGAACACTACTTATATATACATTATAAAATCATTATATAATATATTATTATATGTTATTATATTAAGTCATTTCAATTTAAACTATTTTTCAATCTCTCAAAAAACAATTCAATAAGGTTCAGAGCACTTAAACATGTACTCGAAATTTACAGTGAAGTGTAACAATAAATCATATTTTGTATCCTAATTATAATAAACTGGCTATATTGTACAGGGTGTCCAAAAATTAAAACTAATCAAATAAGAACTTTAAGTTGCTGTAATTCAAATAGAACACTATAGTTTTTAACTTACCATAAACTGTATCTTTTAAATACCTATCGAATGGTATAAGGGTGTTCTATAGCTAAGTCTTCGCATTTTCACCGAATACACCAAATAATCGTTTTCTGTACCATTTTGTGTTTTTTGAATAGATGTTCTAATATATCTAGTTGCCTATGGTTATATATATATATATATATATATATATATATATATATATATATATATATATATATATATATATATATATATATATATATATATATATATGCAGGTGCTTTTATTCCCTTTCTATCGTTTTTTGCCATTCTTGATATTTCCAACCACTTCTCCCTTTCAACTCTCTAAAATGTTTGATGACACAATTCACCCCATTATATGAGTTTGCACCATAAAATTTAAATAAAAATTTCAACTCACTTTATGCCTATGCCTTAAATTACTCAGTTTGATGTAGACCTTCCTTTTATGGACTACAATAGCCTACAATACACTTGCAGAAATAAAATTATGAAAAATTGATCATTACCAATAGAAAAATAAATAGTATTTTTTATATTACCTACATCTTTATCAAGACTTTTAATAATTATAATAAATTTGTTACTACCAATGAAGAAAGAATAATTTTGCACATCCATGTATTTGTTGAATCCATAAGTTGGATATCAGTTATCAAAATTTTGCTTTCTAATACACTTTCTCAAAATAATTTTACACATATTTAAAGAAAAACATTACATACATATACATCAACCCATATTTAAAGATATTAACGCAATAAACAATACCATTCAAAATCAACCCCATTCCCAATACTGAGTAATGACACTGTATAAATAACCTGATGTTGGTTTCCCCTTATCTACTCAGAGATTTTTATACAAAAAATATACATTTATAATAGATTTTAATTCTAAAGGTAACAAATGACTTTGGACCAATATACATAATATGCCTCTGCGAAACCGTATATAATGCTACAGGAAAAATAAGGCCACTACTATGATCAGATCTGGTATGAACATTGTGCATAATCGGACTTTTATATCTATCACACTTCTTCATAAATTTTAGAACATTTTTAAAATACAATTTTGTGATAAAAAGTCCGCTTCTTCCAATGGTAAGTCCGATGGGAACCGCCTGGATTTATTTAGGAATATTTGTATTATATGCTTTTGAGTAATAGTTAAAGGGTTCAGAATGGTACCACATTGCCCCACACATTCAAACCATACATGAGGACCGATTCAATCAAACCCTCGTATGTCAGTCTCAGTAGTTTCAAAGACACGGATTCTCTCAATTGTATATGGTCTTATGAAGTTTTATAGTCATATATTTTATGTGAGCTTCATATCTGAAATTCCTGTCAACACGCCCAAGTATTTAACCTTGTCTGTCACTGCCACAGATTCAATACATCCGCACTGTGTCTCATCCATAATACTTTCATAATCATGTTCTCTAAGATTGGGATATAGAGCATTAGCTCTATTATATATATATATATATATATATATATATATATATATATATATATATATATATATATATGTATATATAATAGAGAGAGAGAACAGTACAGGACTCAGTAGTGTACCTTGTGGTACCCCAAAATTCACACTACCTGTTTTTCTTAGTGTTAGATTTATTCGTACTTTCTATATTCAATTGGTTAGGTATGACTCAAACAGGTCATACATGACACCTCGAATCCAATAATTTTTTATGCGCCACAGTGTCAAATGCACGAGCCAAATCACTTATATCCCCAGTGTCTTAAACTTGCTATTTAACCCACCAATTATATAGTCTTTAACATGCACTATTGCATCCTGCTGGCTTGCTCCTAAACGAAACTCGTACTGGGACGGAGACAAAATTTTATTATCTTTCAAAAAATCGTCCAATCTCAGTTTAAAACACTTCTCAATTTTTCACAAAAAAAAGTATATAGAAAATGTGTGTCAACGAATAAATTTTGGGGTTTAACCTCTTTTCTCCCTTAATGTTTCTCTTTTACATGCCCCCTTAAATTGGCCAAATTCGTAAAATTAGCACTATATTTTTTGCATGTATTATTTTGGCCAGTGGATCCAATTTTTCTAATGGAAGCAACTGGATTATTTTACAGCGCTGAATGTTACATTCTTAAGAACAAAACATAAAGTACCTACCTGGACGTTTCCTTTTCACATGAGCCCTTGTATTGGAATATTTAGAAAAAATTATCTTACCTACGCCACAACTCCCGATTCCTATTACAAGTTTAGCAGAAAAAAAAATTATTTGATTGTCTACTACTTGCACTAATGGAGTTATCTATTAGAAAAATATGTTAATATTACCAACTCAGTACAGTTTACTGAAGACACATCTATATTATTAAGACAAAGGCATATCAGTTTCAAAATGTTGATTCCACAAACCGAGACCGTTGACGTTACTCGTTGCGAAACTTTGCAATCGATATTGAGGTGTACCATGCACTTGTCTAACGGTGTATTGAATCTTGAGTTACTTACATCAACGGCATTGCGATTGCGTTGAGAGTATGTACCTACTCATGATATTAGAAATGTCAGTAGTCAAACGATATCTATGAATGCACTGGAATAGTATACAAATTTTTAAAATTAGTTCTTTCCGTTTTTTTAATATTGGAATGCGTCGATTTGCCTGTCGCTATTGAGAAAAGCTTTCACAAAAACCAAAAAATATCTTTTTGTATACATTAAAGAAGAAAACATCTAAATTTTATTTATTTCTTGAATATTAATAATTTTATTCAATGTTTAGTTGACCATGGTAGTTCAAAAAATTTCAAGAGCTGAGCACGTGAATTCAACAACCTATCCCCGGATATGCCAGCAGATTCCAGACTCGACGCCGAGTGAAAGCTCGGCAGAGTCGACAGACGAGTCCGAGGAGGACGAGTGGGATTCTGGTGAGCACACTGCTATCTTACCTCTTGTTAAGCCCCAGTGATAATATTAATTATAAAGCGACGAGTCTGTGTTATTCTTTCTGTGTAAATTCATTGAGAAGATATAAATTTTTCCATGAAGGAAGTATGGCTTAAATTATTAGTGTGATGATACAACCGGTTTTCATTAAAGGAGTTAAAAGGGATTTGTTGCGTCATAAATTGTACTAGTTTTATAAACATAAGTTCCTTTGAGAATAGCAAGTGCGAGCATTGTTCCCGTATGGAAAAATTTTAATTTTAGGAACTTTTAATTCAAATTTAAATTACTTTTGCCTTTTTTGTTAATTGTTATGGTTTAATAGTGTGGAATTTGTTTTAAAATTCTGCAATTATAGATTTAATACATTTACATATTTAAACTATTAATGCGTTTCTTGGATGATTTTAAGGCTGATTTTTTCATTTTCAGGCTGAAATGTGAAAATTCAGGTTTGCACATTCCTTGAAAAATGCGGTCTTGTTGCTATTTTATACATATGTTAGTTGCATAGAATTGCATTTACAGACATTCGGTATGTTCAGAGATATTAAGATTTAATTTTGCAAATGAAACTTGCTTCTTTCCGATCTTTGTAATTTTCTTTTAAAGTTTTAGAAACATGACTGACATTTAGGAAAAAACGGATGTGTTAAACACTTAAATTTTAATTTTGGACTGGTCTTTAGGAATATTTCCACTATTTTTGTTATTATTGAAATTACTTCTTAGCAAATATTAGAAAAAATTTATTTATGTGCTTATGAAGTAAAAATTACCCATTTAATTTTTCCTTTGGAAAAAGTTCCTGATTTGTAAAATACATAATAAAAGAAATACTAAAATTTTTAGTTTTCTATGATTTAAACTTTATAATCCTTATCAGTTATACCTCTTTAGTACAATGTATTTAGTCCATTTCTGAGTGAAATAGAGCGTTATGAAAAAAATCTTTTATTAACCTCAACTTCATTTCACCGCAATAGTAAACGTAAGTCGCTTCTTCAGCTGGTTTGAAGTGTATTTTTCTTATGATTTTTTAAAAAAAGTAAGAATGACGAATGTTCATTATTGAATAATTTGATGTATTGTTTATTATGTTATTTTACACTAAAAGTTTCAGGGTTTTGTCCAAACTGGAAAATTTTTGTTATTCGAAGAGTCACTGGTTCGACCTTAAAATGATTTATGCAGTATTTCTTGAAAAACTAAATATAAAGCAAAATTTTATATATCTTTTACAAAAATTATACTGCATTTATTGGGACTAGCATTTTTCGGTTCTATTCTTAGATGTATTGTTGCCTTAAAAAAATATTTTATGTATGAAAATTCTACTAGTTAACTGAAGCAGATCGGTACTTCTTTTTAGTCCAAACAGAAGAAGAAGAATTTTTGTGAAAATTACATTATCTTTATTCAAAATATTGCATATAATATTTATATTGCAGAAAATGTATAAAATAGAAGCTTAACATCTTAAGCTCGTGTAAGCACTGATTAACACCTTCATTTTGGAAGCTGTAAAAGTTTTTATTAGATGTTGGTTTCTTTCTGAAGTTTTTGATATCTCAGCAAGTGTATCAAGACCTTGTATAACTTATATTAGTAGTTTCATATGTGAATGAAAATTTTACGATGTTAATGTATAAAAACTATGTAAGTTTTATATCTTGTTTTATCGAATAGCTTTTTGGCAATATGGAAAATTATAGTTTACAGACTATGTAAGGGGAAATACTTCGGTTTTAATCAATACTTAGTTTCAAAATTTGTGTGTGATCTCAATTTCCCTAGTCATTAAGTGTTTAAGATTTTCATTGGGTAACTGGTTTGTATCATCACACAGTCTTCTTTAAAAGAAGAATGTACATTCAAGAGATCAGTATGCTACTTATTAAAAATATATTTATTTTTTTAATATTGATCTTGTACTATTTTGTTTTAAATAAATTTTGATTTATTGACTATGTAAATAAAATCTGCGTTTTTCTTATATGTAATTAACCAAATGTGTTTCGACTCTGATCAAAACTAATTTGAAAAAAAAAATGCTTTGTTGCCATCTCCATTGCTTCCATTTCATGAGCATTTTCATCAACATTGATGTCTTAGTTTCAGAATTTTTTTTTATTTTTTTTTGTTAGTTAAAAGTTGGATTACTGTAAATTTTTCTTTTTTGGCGATGTGCATATTTTGATAATATATAATCAAGTTTAGTGCAACTTAGTAAAAATTTGAGAATATGTAGTGACGTTGTGTTTTAAATGGTATAAAACACTTCAGACTATAGATTTTTGTTGGGACAAGTAGCAACTACAGTTGAAGGAGG
Organism: Diaprepes abbreviatus; assembly: GCA_034092305.1. Classification (NCBI taxonomy): domain Eukaryota; kingdom Metazoa; phylum Arthropoda; class Insecta; order Coleoptera; family Curculionidae; genus Diaprepes; species Diaprepes abbreviatus. The sequence goes on from JASJET010000139.1 coordinate 12,949,175, forward strand.
TTTGATTGATAGATAAATTATAGTTTTATCGTATAATTTTCATTACTTAAATTGAGAATAGTCATACTACTAACATATTACATTATTTGCATTAATTTTTTAATTAAAACATCCAGACCTAATGTTTTTTGTACCAAAAAAGTTTAATTTACAGATAAAATTAGATCCCCTGCATGCTCCTTTCTTTCAAACTCGTAAAATTGTGTTTTAATGCTAAATATAATTTTCTACTAAAAAAAGTAGTACAAAAAGCTTTTGATGTGGAAAGCCTAAATGTCGCTAGCCCGTGTGCTTGTAACAGAATTGTAGTTTTTCAGCTTGCTTTTCATTTAAAACAAAACGAATTTTAAATTTCATTCTTTAAAAGTTTTTTATTTTTTTGAATATAATTACTCAGAAGTACCACTTTAATATTAGAGTCAAATGTTTGTTGCTGCAATTAACGTGTGGCTAAAAATCTTGGTTAAACTTGTGACAGTTGTAAATAGACCGTTAAAACTTTTAAATGAGCAATAAAAACAATTGCAAATTAATGTAAATGTTTGACTTGTTAAAAATTCGTTTTCCACCATTGAAATATTCTGTCACCGATCCTATATATGGTCATAGATAGAGGAATGGTTAAATTCGGGCAAAGTTCGTAAGTAAGTATTTAATTTAATAGTAAAATTGGAAATCCAGTGGTATTTTTGGAGTTATCTAGGAAAACAAAATTTGGCAATTAATTTTTGTTTGTAATATTAAAAAAGTCGTTTGAATTAATGTGTCTATCGTATCTAAAATTCAAAAATACAGACCTGGCATTTTTAAACCAACTAAGTCCTAAAGACAATTATATATCTCATGTTATTTTTAATGAAATTTTTCACAAGATTTAATGATTAAGAGAGAGATAAAAGTGCTCTTTTGTTGCATCTCGGTTTTGAACTGCATATTTTACACGTATTGAAGGGGACTTCCAGGTTAGGTTTGAATTTAAACAAGAAATCTAGATTATAATTTTTGTAATAATTGATAGTGCTATCGTTTAGTAACGGGATGTACATAGGTCACTACATAATTATACTATTCTTTATTTGCTATAAAATCTCATTACAAAAAGACAAGTCAGCGTCACAATAGATGAAGAGCTAGCGTCTATAAACTGTTCATTTTTAAAGGAAAAATAAAATAAAGTAATAACCTAGAGATAACTACTTACATAGATAGTACATTTTAACGTGAGTGCAAAATAAAATAAAATGAAAGTTAAGTATATAAAAAAATTAATAGTTGGATCCACATTAATTTCTAGTATTAGCTGAATCTAAAGGAGTAAAAGCATTGGTTTTTAGTATATCGGACCTGAACCCCACTGTATATGTAATGCTCCTTATTTTCAGAGGAAGTGAGCGATAGGCCCTAACTGCCATATAATAACAACTCTTCTCATAAAATGTTGAACTATGAGCTGGTATCTGCAGTTCATTTTTTGTAATTATCTGCATGATATTATACTGCTGAAAATTGGATTAAAATTGATATGGATTTCTTTTAACAAGCAATTCTCTAAGTCCCAGTTTTAACATGCATCTAATTAATCTTTTCTGTGTTTTGAAGATCCGATCCGGACAGCTAGATGATCCCCAGAAATCCATTCCATAGCTTATTATTGGATGGATATATGAGAAGTAAAACTGACGCACACTATTCAGGGAAACAGCCTCTCAATCGCACATGCGCTGATCAGTCGTGAATTTAATTTTACAATATGAGATTCCCAGCTCAACTTTGGGTGTGGAGTTACTCCCAAGACCCCCCCCCCCCCCAATTGAATCCAAACTAGAAACGTGTGGTTTAGTCTTACCAATACCGACAGTTAACTGGGTACTGTTTTTGAAAAGTATAGTATTCCCGGTTTTTCATAGTTCAGTCTCAGTATGTTCTCATCACATCACTCTGCCATTTGACCCGCGATGTCAGTACTACTTTCAGACAGTTCCGAAACTGATCTCTTAGCCACCACAATAGACGTGTCACCTGCGTACTGACGGACCAAGCCCCGAGAAAGTCTAGAAGCAAGATCATTTACATAGAGTAAAAACCTGAGGGGTCCCAAGATTGATTCCTGAGGTACCCCCTGTGTTATGTTCTGTTTATTAAAATAATATGTTTTGCCATCTTTGCTTATTGTAATTATTTGAGTCCCGTTTTCCAAGGACGATTTAAGTAAGCAATAGTATTTCCCACTCAGACCATAACTGTGCAAATTCGAGAGAAGACTGTGGTCCAAAGCATCGAATGGCTTTTTGAGATCAAAATAAAATATACTTAATTGTTGAAAGACAAAAAATCTTATTAACAAATCTACCAAGAGTACAATTAAAAAAAAACGAATGATATATAAAAAACATAAATACATAAAAAAAAAGTTTCAGAGAGAAAAAACAAATAAAAGTACGAAGACTATGAAAAACTATCCAAAAATACTCTACCAGCGTATACAAACTTTTGAAATAAATAATTATTTAACACTTCTCTTAAAAATCCTACCCTCCTTAATACGCCTGATTCCCAGAGGCAAATGTATGAATAACTTGGTACCATTATATAAAATAGAGTTTTTTTTGTTAAAGTGCTCGTGAGAATCGGCAGGTTAATGATAAAAGAGCTACGCGTTTTAAAGGAAGATGTGGTGCAGAGAGAGTATTTTTTGTGCATAAGAGAAAGATACTCTAGGATTAGTACACAACCAAGGTCAATTTTTTTTTTATCTAAAAAGGCAGACCTAGACGAAACACGAGATTTAAGGCCACATATGTCTCGCTGCATACGTTTGCAACACAAAGTCTAACTTGGAGTACAACAATAAGCTGCTCAAAAACAAATACCACGAAGCAACTGTGATTCAATAAGAGAAAAGTGTGCGCTTCTGGCCACAGTACCACCCAACTCAATTTTTATAATTCTAAGAGCAAAGAAGCAGATGATAATTTAGCAGAAACATATTCAATATATTTATTAAATTTAAGTTTATTATCAATATATAACCCTAGGAGTCTACAGTGTGCCAAGCTTTCGATTTCCCTACCATCAAGAAAAACATTACCATTAGTTACACTTGAAGTTTAAAACATTTGTTCTTGAAATATTTAGGACGAAGAATGGTGTTATCATATATACAACCCATGGAAATGTTTAGTCCTCTCGAGACACCCTCCCTAAAGTGGACGCTCTGGATTCGTCCAAAAAAAAATAAGATCTAAACCATTCCAGGATACATCACTCAAGCCATAGATTTCAAGTTTCCGCAGCAGTATTCCACCATCTATACAACCAGAAGCTTTCGTCAAATCATAGAAAACTACCGCGGTCCCTTCTCCACCAATAAACCCGAGGTATAGCTCCAGTTCTCTGCTTATCAAGGGTAAAAAAGCCAAAACACCTCTCTTTATAAAAAAAAATCCAACCGTCATTTTCTTCACCACTCTTGATTTTTTAACTAATATTGGGCTTCTTCATCTTGAAACACCCACTCTTTACTTTGTGGGAATTATGGTACTAAACCATGGTTTTTTCAGGTATTCAACGAACATCATTTGATTGGCGGAAATTAAATTTTTTTCACCATATAACACCACTTCATTCAGTTATCTCTTACAGTGTCAGCTGTGAAAATTACACAAAGGTTGCGAACTCGTACATGCTTATAAGGAATGTGGTAAACAGTTGGTGCATTCATCTTGAGTGTTTCCTTTATCCTTACATCAACCGGCTTACCAGTTCATTTCGAAATTAGGAAAACTATTGAGATGAATAACTTCCCTCGAACATTTTTGACATTTTTTCAGGCACTGTTGTTTGGTTAAGCCACAGTTAAAATTATTTATTTATCATTATTACCTCTCAGCACGACGCGTGAATTCCGCCATAGTAATTTTTCAAAAAAATCTTGTGAAAAGTATAACTACAACTCAAAAATCTTATGAGTTGTATTTTTTAAACGAAACTTATATGGTGACCTATGTATAACGTACTGTTCATTTTCTACTATCATTACAAATAAACTCATAAAAACTCAAAGTAAAGTCATAAATTTTCTTTTCTTGCAACTCTCCAGTAACAAGAATTTGTAAAGTTAAATTTTATTTTATTAAGTACTGAATTATTTATTATTAAATCTTGTAAGGGATCCCAATAGTGAAAAATGTGTAACCACTGGTATACTATACACAATATCGAATAAAATATTGAAAAATGTGCCAATTTATCCATGTAAATAAATCAAAGATGACCAAGAAAAAATTCTAAATCACAGTTTAGAGTTCACATCTTGTCTAGCAGTGGTTGTTAATTAATATATAAATGCTATGAAGTACATCTATATAAATTTTTAAGAATTAACTTTAAATTAAATGAGTAAATTTAATCAAAACACATTTTTGGTTTTAGTACATTTTTTCCAAAGGAAATAGTGCTCTTAGTAAAGCTAAATTTCTTTGGTTATAGCTTCTAAAGGCAATAGTGGTTGAACTGTGCTATTTTATATTAGGTTCACCAACGGTAAAAAGTGACTGGTAAAATGCTTGTAATAGGTATTATCTTTATAATGTTCAAATTATTCTTAAAAATCTCGAATTGGTATATCTTTGTTTGATTGAGTGAATCACCCATATTAAAATAGTAAAATATTCTCATAATACCTTGTAAAATAAAAAATTTTAAACCAAAAAGGTTAGTAAAAAACGGAACCATTGAAGTAGTAATGTAAATTTTAAGTCAGTGTAAGGGAATCCTGAAATCTGTAAGCAAACTACAATATTTATTTTTTTAATATTAATTGTGTACATTTTAAGATACCAATAAATATTCATCCTCTGGTTTACTAATATTTAGGCTTCCTACATCAAAGTCCGTAGATGATACTGTCCTTCCTATCCCTATTTTACATACTAACTTAAGGTTGGTGGGTTCTATTTGTTGTTCCCTTTCATATGCGCCAGTGGTGATGGATTCTGAACTTTTTGATCCTCGCGGCGTTGGATACCGCATCCTGAGCGAGTGCGAAATTGCATCGCAACTGACGTCGTCGAGCGGAGAGAACCATTCAGAAATACTGATGGTCTGACATTCGTCGTAAGATACGCTATGTTGAGTTTAATTGTTTGATTTTTTGGTTTCCAGGATTTATTTTATGTTGTTTTTTTTTTTTTGGAGTGATAGTTGTGATCAAAATAGGTTTGGTGGTGTTATTGTGTTAATTGTTGAAACAAAAAGGCGATTTCCTGATTTTGCTGGTTACTATTACATTGATATTAAAGCAAAATTACTTTACTTAAACTTTTTGTCCAATATCTGTTTGATACTAATATTTCTTTCAATAAGAAAAAATATTTTTAACCAAAGTTAGTCGTTTTGGTATTTGCGAGATTTGTAAAATTATGGTAACAAAATGAGCATCTTAAGGTTAAAAAAATTTTGAAGTTTAAAAAAATATTTATTGAATAAGTGCTTATTTGATTGCGAAGAGAAAAGTTATTATTAAAAGATTTTTTTGCTTGGTCTGAAGATGCAGGGATGTTTTAGGTGATCGCACATATCACATTTACGAAAATCATTGTGTTGCGGCATTGTACAGGGGTGTTCCTGATATTTTAACAAGCTCGGACCATTTTATTATAGGAGTTAGAAAAAACTTAAAATACATTAAGTTTCTGGATTTTTTTCTATGTCGCAAGAATATGATACTAGAAAAAAATGCTTATGAAAAATTATTTTTAAAAAAATTCACTTTTTTTTAAATGGAAGACCCTGTATATTACTAAATATTAAAATAGAGCTTGAATGAATGAATGAAAGCAAAGGGTGGTGATATTAAATTATCGATGCCTAGAGCTCCATTGGGACCTTTACATCCCACCATATCTGCAGGGCATTCGAGGCCGATCGCCTTTGCGAATCCAAGCAGCCTCGTTAGTTGAACTTGCCTTACTGCTTCCGGTAACAAAATTGTATTTCCGAATTGTATCTGTCTCAGTTCATTGATTGCTGAGCATATGGTTAGCAGTTTCATCCTTCTCCGAACACAATCTGCACGTCGGGTCGTCTTCAACACCGATCTTATGAAGATGGCCCCTCAGGTGACAATCCCACCGCAATTCGCAGCTCTTTCCTTTCTAAGGAGAGAAGCTCTTTAGTACGCCGTGCGCTAGGTCCATTTATATATTCCTTAGCACATCTCATTTCAAGAGCTCCCCTCCACAATTTAATAGATTTTAATTCCGTTTTGCCAACGGCAATTGGGGCAGTAGAATCGGATTTGGGGTCCATACGGTTCAGTTGCCGAACCGAACTTTGACCGACGGTTTGCTTTTTCATTCCCGCGTATGTCCGAGTAGCCCGGCATCCACACGAGTTTGATTGTGCAACCGTTCCTTGTCATGCCATTCAGTACGTCCTTGCACTCGGACACCAGTCGTGAAGTTACGACAGTGGACTTCAGTACCATTATCTCAGCCTTACTCTCTGAGCATATATTTATTACCCCATTCCTGTCTATATATATATATATATATATATATATATATATATATATATATATATATGTAGTTGATGGTTCATTAATATCCAGAGTTTACCACAAATATACACATCAAATATACACTATAATAAACTTTTTTACACAACACGATATTTATATACAACGAAATTAAAATGTGAACTCACAGAATCTCTCAATGAAATCAATAATAAATCAATAAAATATTCAAGCATTGCGAAAACTCAGTCGTGAGTCGGGGCGCTTTTTTTCAAGTCTATTCAAGATGGACATTCCGTGTATGTGTGTTGACACATTCATTATCTTTGCGATAACAAACCAAATACATGTCGGCATCACGGTATTATTTTAAATGCGATCAGCTGATCGCTATTTAAGGCTCGGGAAATATGACAACAATGCGTTTTAAGCTTTTATCCCTGCCCTGTTAATAGAGAGGTAAAGTTTAAAATCATTTATATAAAAAAAAATAGTTGCTTGAGATGTTTTTTCCGTTGTTTCGTCGCTTTGGTGACTGGTATTAAATGAGTCACTGGCAGAAATTGTGGATTTTAGGTATAATTTTCAATCATCTCATTATTTACATAGCTGCAGCGACTTTTTCAAATATTTAATATTTTGAGGTAAATATTTCAAAAACGTTTGGAACAAATATAGGCAACATATGTATTTTTGATAAGGTACATTTTAAGCTTTATTTTAATATCTAGTAATATACAGGGTATTCCATTTTAAAAAAAGTACAATTTTTCATAAGCATTTGTTTTTTTAGTAATATATTCTTGCGATACAGAAAAAATTCAGCAACTTTCGTATTTAAAGTTTTTTTAACTCCTATAATAAAATCACCAGAGCTTGTCCAAATATAAATAGTAATCCTGTAATCTACAACAAAAACCAGATCAAATGTGGAAAATATTATTTGTTCAGTAATTTTTACAAATAACCCTAACTTCACATTTTTTTTACTACATATAAAAATATTAAAGTTAAACAAAACTTCCTCCTATTAAGAAACTTTGTGTCTTGTGTATTTTTAGAAAAATACTAAAAAAATTGATTCATGGAATTTTCAGGATGATTGGGTCGATTGTCATAAGAAATCGCCATGCATATTTTATTTGTTTTTAATTGATCGGGGAAGAGCTGAAAAATATTGCATTAAAAACTCAAAACATTTCGATATAAAATAAAGATGTGATAAGCGAAAATTAAAATTCTTATTTCAAGTTTACTTTATTGGATAATGAAAAATATCCTGAGTGCATTTTTATACTTTTTTGTTACCGCCTGTATTTTTATAGTCATTGTTTCGAAAAACATCCACATATATACACAACGCAAAATAAAATCAAAGCGCTATCAAACTTATTTTTTTCACTTACCTTGTTTTCAGGTTTGAAACTTATTTATAAAAGTAAACAGTATTAAAATTTGATGTACCTATCGGAATATGCCGATTTTTGGCAATTAGTTCTAAAAAACATTTTAAGTGATCGTAAACAAAATTTGACTAACTCCTTAAAAAGGTTTACATTTCGGAATATAGAAGAAAGGTAAGAATATATAAGCCATTTTATTCAAGGTTAAGCCGTTCTTGTAAAGTCTAAAAATGTCACTTTTTAGATGTCGGTATCTTGGAAAGTAATTAATTTAGGCATAAGCATATTAAGATAAATGTGTAAGAGACATTCCATTTAAAGAAATGGAAAGCATACAAGAAATTTGATATTTTTCACTTTTAATTTTTTTTATGACATTGAAATTTAAAAATTCAGTTAACAACTAAAACATTGATACTGCAGATATCGATATGTCAAATGTTAAGACCGCGTGTTTGAGTTTGGATGTAACGAGTGTGGTATAATTATCCCTCATTTTATGACATACATTTTTTATCCGCAATAGACAGATTTATATTGACCTTTTTAAGAGTATGGCTAAATTATGTTTACGAGATGTATCAGTAACAGGCATAAATAAAACCATAAAGTTAATCCTTGTTGAAAGTTTTGGTGCATTATAAATGACAATGACAATAATATATGTGATATACAGGGTAATTTAAAAATTTAAAGCCAGATTCACTAAGAACGATAAAGACTTAGCCCCGATCTAGTTGATATGGAAATTTAATTTTGTAGTTGGCCAGTTTTTTTTTTTTGCTTATGATATTGTATTAATATTAATAAATAAACACTTATTTAGAGATATTAAAAATTGTATTTTCTATGTTTTTAATTTTCTTATCGTTAAGTTCTCTTTTTAGTTCTAAATATAGTAAAATAAATTCTGAATACAAAAGGTGTGCGCTATCACAAGTTCAAATTACCCTGTATTTTGCATATAAATATAGTTTGACTCATTTTCATGAAGAAAAGACGAAATTACGTACATACATTTTTGATAATTTTAGCACGTATTATTCCATGATAAAGTAACTGGTTAAACTTACATAACGTGTAATATTATGTTTATCCATAAAAATATTACCACTAAGAAGTAAATAGAAACTGTGTGCAATACCAGCTTCTTTTTGGAATCCCAGTACTTTATTTCTTCGAATTTAAACATATTTTGTAAGCATGCTATTCAAAGTGTGTTTACAGGGTGTCTGGCGGCCGATTTATGTTTTCAGAATGAAATAAAAAATTAGCAAACACATTTTTTAATAAAAATACTTTTATACAGAATACAGATGCGGATTTCATTATTTAAACATAGTGTCGCCCAAATGCCTTCCGTCAAGTTGGACACATTGTTCGAAATGGAGCCTCGTGTTGTGCGCTACACTCTGCAATAAGCTCAATTGAATGTTGTGAATTTCTTGGCAAATGTTTTCTTTTAGGGCCACAATAATTCGCGGATTGTTATCGTAAACTTTCCTTTTCAGATAGCCTCCATAAAAAAAGTCTATAGTGGTCGAATCAGGCGATCTCGGTGGCCACGGGATGTCCCCAGATCGACTTATCAGCTTTTGAGGGAAAATTTCTCCAAGCAAAATCATTGAAGCTCTGGCCGTATGTGAGGTGGCTCCATCCTGTTGAAACCAGGTGTGTAATGGGAACGATCGATGAGCTAGCAGATTCGTAAAAAAAATTCGTTTTCATCCTCCCATAATTGTCACAATTCCCATTCGTCGCCTATCCCCGGCCATTTTCAAAAAAAAGTTTCAGTTATTCCATTTGTGGATAAAGCATATCAGACAGTGATCCTGGAGCAATGTAACGGTTTTTGATGTTTAAGTCGTGGATTATGGGTTCTTGGAGACCATTAACGGCAGTTTTGCTTGTTAAAATGCCTGTTTAAGTGAAAATAAGTTTCGTCATTCCAAAAAATGGAATTAACTGTTCGGAACCTCTCTAACATCATTAAATAAAACTGTTTGCGTAAAATGAAGTCATTTTCTTTTTTAATTTGTAGACAAGCTGAATTTAAAAGAATGGAACTTTTCTCAAAATTTCGGGGACAGTTGCTTTTGGAAGCCCCAACGAAGCTTCTCTTTTTCAAATCGAAAGTCGTGGATTTTCTCGTAAACTTCTTTCAACGACTTCGATGTTTGCGGGGGGCCCTTGAAAATCAACTAGCCCCAATGTGTGGGCTGTTGATAGCCGAAGCTGTAGCACGGAACCTCTCCATTCAGGAACGAATTAAATTCATACTGGGTGCATCACTCAATCGTCGGATATTGAATTTCGAACAAAATTGTCGACGTGCGATCACGTAAGAATTACCGTTTTTGAAAAATCCTCCACAGCGAACGCGCGATGGTCTCCCGACACTACGACATCGTGACTAACAAATCCGCACGATGCGTGGTTCGAATGACTTTACCCGCTGCCCGCACCATTTATTACTTTTCGAAATAACATTTCAAAACATACATTTGCCGCCAGACACCCTGTATAAACAAAACTTTGACCTGTCAAAGGTTGAATTCTCTTATTGCTAGAATGTTCTCCATTTATGCCCACTTTTGCGGACCTTTCAAAGTTTTTCTTTTTATGTGCATATGGTGGAATTTGAACATAAAGTAATCCTAGTGCCTCACCTTTGACATTTGGATTATTAGGTACCTCAACAATTCGTTGTAATGCCTTGTTATTAGAAAAAATGGGGTAAGGCTATTGAAATTAACTAAACTAAACATGAGCATGTTTAAGTAGAACGTCTCTGAAAGGGCGACGTTCAATAATGGATTCTAAGACAAAAGATAGTACTAATTGATGCCGTACGAAAAAAAATCTTGTCCTTATAATATACCGTCAATAGAAGTTTCAAACTTCTGGAAAACCTGACGTGATGAGAAATTCTGATGCCAGATTCATGTTCAGTATATGAAATTATGCGAGAAATCATCTTTTTTCCAGATCGCTCTATCTTGCAGTTTCGTTATTAATGTTGATATTTCACAAGACATATTCTTTAAGATTATGGATAAAAAATATTCCAAATGGTCAGTAAGTCACAATTTCATATACATCTAACCTGAAAAAAAATGGTATATGGAAACAACGTGCTAAAATTTTAAAGATGTACAATTTACATCGTTTTAAATAAACAGTACAATAAAAATTAATTTTCATGTACACAAGATCTATTATATTTTAATAAATGAATAATGATTTCATTAATATCGTATATTTTTAATAATTCTACAATTTTTGATATATATTTCGACATAACTGTTTTCCTTATGAGAAAATAATTATACAGTGCCATAAAAAAGTAATATTCCGTTTTCTATAAAAAAAATAATCATTAAACGTACTAAAACTGAGTCTTATATACATGTACTAATCATACAGGTTAACAAATTAAAATATATAAAATAGCTGAGATTAAGCCTATAGAGAGGTTTGAAACGTAGTAGTTGGAAAGCCATGGACAGAAAAAAATATTTGGCAGCAACTAAACGCTACAAATTTGAATTTTGGATTTATTTGGAAGTAATCAATTCTATATTTTCGGTTGAATTAGCATAATAGTGACATTTAATTGGACCTTGAGAGTGACAGTGTTTTGAACGGGAACCCCACTTTTTTTTATTGCAGAAATGGAAGGTAGAAAAAATTGCGCGTCCATCCATATAAATGACTTGGAGGTTTTCGTTTCATTTAGAGGGTATTTGAAAATTAAATATGTAAAATGTTGGTGTCTATTATAATAAGCAGATTTAAACACTAAAATATTCCAAATAAAGGACTATCAAGTGTCTGACCTAATCTGACCTTAACATTTGATTTTTCAAGATCATTTTAATGTCCATATTGTTTTATGAATAGAACCCCCCTCCCTACAAAAATTCATTAATACAAATAATAGAGGTTGACATCGAAGGGTGTGCCGGTGACCTTCACATTCAAAGTAATTTAAAAGTAACATTGTGCACATATAAGAACTGAATGAATGAATAAAAAGTGATTACACTTGATCAAAAGTATCTCAAAAGTGACTGATGGATATCTCTCTGGTATATTTTTAAGTCCATAGACTCACAGTTCGCAGTATTCCACTTTTAGATAGGTAATTACTAGTTCAAATCATGATTTACAAGCCAAACGGCTTCGCACTCCCTCCAGGGAATATTGGCTCATACCAGGTACACAAAGATACCAAAAGTATGAAGCTCCGTGGGAACCCTTTCCATGTTATCGGGTCCTAGGTGACGTGGTGTGCTGTATTTCCTATGAACTTTTGTACGGTTCGCGCGGTTGCTAGGAGAATTGCTTTCTGCATCGGCTTATACAGATGCTCACTAAGACCCAGTCCCTTGATGTTCTTTGGTATCACTCCAGTTGTTGAGAGTATTATGGGAATCGTTTGGACGCTGTTCATTGCCCATTGTCTTCGGATTTGCACCTCCAGATCTCTGTATTTGGCGATCTTTTCGTTGTATTTTGGCCTTGGGTTGTTGTTAGGTACAGCAATGTCGATTAGTGTAGTTCGCCTAGAAATTTTATCTATTAGTATAATATCTGGTCTATTATGAGCAACTGTCTGATCCGTCAGAACCGTTCGGTCCCAGTATAACTTGAACTGGTTGTTCTCAAGAATAGGCTCTGGATTGTATTTGTAATAAGGCATTTTTCCTACCTCTAATAGGTTTAACTTTTCTGCTAACTCTTGGTGGAGTAACTTAGCGGCTGAGTCGTGTCTTTCCTTATACTCGATTGCGGCAAACGCTTGGCATCCTCCAGTTATGTGCTGAATTGTCTCTGATGTTCGACAGCCATGTCTGCATTGGTCATTTTCTATTGAGGGATCTCTAATGATGAACTTCCGATAGTTCCTCGTTGGAATAACCTGATCTTGGATAGCTAACAAGAAGCCCTCCGTTTCCGGAAACATCAGTCCTGGAATCAACCAGTAGTTCGACGTTGAGTTGTCGACATTGTCCTGATTAACCTCATTTGGATGCTGTCCATGAAGTGGCTTCCGCAGGCAGGTCTGTAACTTTTGTTCCCTCAACTGGAGCGGCGTTGAATCGTCTGCCTCGCATATTGCTCGATGTAGTGTGGAAGAGTCCGCTAACCTGTGGAAATACGAACGTAAGTTTATTATTTGTTGGTCGAGCTGCTTACCAATATCCACCAATCCTCTTCCTCCTTGCTGTCTTGGAAGCATTGTACGTTCAATGACACTCCGAAGGTGATGTTTTGTGCTTTTGTTAGGAGTGTCCTTATTTTTCTTTGCAGGTTTTGTATGTCCGTCCTGCTACATTTTACAATTCCAAAAGAGTAGCTTAGCGCAGAGCAAGCATACGTGTTGAGCGCCTTAAACAAATTTCTACTATTTAAGTTAGTTCGTAGTACCCGCCTTACCCTCCTGACAAATTCGGTTGTCAATTCGGCCTTCATAGTGCCATGATCAATTCTTTTAGCCTGTTTCATACCTAGATATTTGTATGTTTGGTCTGCTTCCATTGCAGCTATAGTTTCACCGTTCTGCATTTCAAAAGCCCCCGGTTGTATCTTCCCTTTAACGATGTTCAAAATACGGCACTTGTCAAGTCCAAATTGCATTCCGATATCCCCGGAGAACTCCTCTACAATTTTAAGCATTTGTTCCAGAGAAGATGATTCACTCTGACTACCTCTTCATTGTTATTTCTAACACTAAAGCCGTATCTGGTTGAGTTCAAACGGCGTGATAGTGGGTTCATTGCAAGGCAGAACCACAATGGGCTAAGTGAATCGCCTTGAAATATTCCTCTTCGTATCGGAATGGTGTTAGTTTCGATGGTGTCGCTGGATGGCACTTGCAATTGGATCCTAGTTCTCCGGGTTGACATGATGGGTTCTAAAAAGGAAACAAAATTATTATCGACCCTGTACATTCTCAATATAGTTTTGAGCTACTCATGTGGTACTGTGGTACAAATTATTTTTAAGGATTATTATTACTTGCATTGAAATTTCGCTTCATATAAAAAGTACGAAATTCATCATTTTAACTATTATGTGCATCAGAAGTCACTTAGATACAAAAAAAAAACTATTCACACTACTGTCAGCATTTAGTTATCGATATAATAAAACGATGCCCAGGACTCTCAGCGTGTACGTAGTAGGTTAGATTTTTATGTCTCATTTTGGTCCAGCCGATAAAAACAAGTGAAATAACCCAATGAAGGCAAGATTGTACTAAAAAAGCTTACCTGTGGAGGTAATTGCCCCTTACAACATAAATACCTAACCAAAAGTGGAAATTCGCGGACTGTGAGTTTATGAATTTGAAAACAGGAATTCTAGTATAATTAATATGATGTGTCCTTCAAAAGATTTTAAATGTAACCAACTTTTTTACCATCCATTAATGTTATGTCAACTATGAAATTCAGGGTTTCTATTCATAAGACAATCTGGACATCAAAATGACTGAAAATCGTATATCAAAGTCACAGTTGTGTCAGACACTCAATAATAACACTACGCAACAAATTTTACTTTATTTGTTGTATCTTGTGTGAATAGTGCATTTTTTTGTTAATTTTGGGGCGATGAAAACAAAAATGAAAATGAAATTAAAAACTTAGTTGCAGTTTTCAAGAACAAGTTTTTTAATAACAGTACAAATATACCACGTGCATTCTTACAATTCATTGTTAATATATAGAGAGACATGACATCTCGTATCTCTAAAACTTGAACTGATGTTAAAAAGAAGTTTAGTTTCGGTTTTAGCACACCAAAAATGGTAAGATAAGGGGTTTTCATTTAAAAAACACTAGCCCTTGCCACTCAAGATCAAATCCAATGTCACCATGGTATGTACTCCTCAAAATTCAATAATTTTTATTTGAGTCATTTTATATGAAAACGCTTCGGAAAAAAAATTTTAAGCTTCAACTTCTAAAATAAGACACTCTGTATATGTTAATATGTTTAAGTCTTAAAAAACAAGAGGAAAATTCTAAAAATCAACGTCCTAAGGTATGAAAAATTCAAATATATAACCTTTTAATTCACATTTCGTGAATTTGAACTGCTTCTACATAGAACAAACAATTTGTTTATGATAATAGTTCTTTAGGATATATAT
Source organism: Diaprepes abbreviatus (assembly GCA_034092305.1). Lineage (NCBI taxonomy): Eukaryota > Metazoa > Arthropoda > Insecta > Coleoptera > Curculionidae > Diaprepes > Diaprepes abbreviatus. The sequence continues at coordinate 12,964,257 of JASJET010000139.1, forward strand.
ATATATATATATATATATATATATATATATATATATATGTGTATATATATATATATATATATGTATGTATATATATATATATATATATATGTATATATATATATATATATATGTATATATATATATATATATATATATATATGTATATATGTATATATATATATATATATATATATATATATATATATATATATGTATATATGTATATATGTATATGTATATATATATATATATATATATATATATATATATATATATATATATATATATATATATATATATATATATATATATATATATATATATATATATATATATATATATATATATATATTGTTACGAACTTTATAGCGTTGCACATTTCCTAGTATTAATTTGTATTCGTAGTTTGTAGAGTTTAGGTATATTTTCTAATGTAAAGAACTTTGTAGCATTTTATATTTCACAGTATTAGTTTGAGTTTGCAGTTCATAGGGTTTTAGGTATATTGTCTATGAGTTTATAATTTATTTAAGTAATTTTACCTTTGTTAATTTCCTCAGGAGACGACTATGAAAGAAGGTCTGGAACTTTTTAGAGAATTCGATTTCCTTATTTTTTTAACATGGAACGCCTATGATAGAAGGTCTAGAAATCGCCGGATATTTCCTTTTTCTTATTTTGATTACCCCATGTAGTATGGAAAACCTTCTAGAGAATTAGGGAATCTTCCGGTATCAACCAAAAGGGTATATAAAGGGTCCAGATCTGCTTTCTCAGTCAGTATATTCTGAGAGTTTGTCGACGTAAGTTGAATTTATTTGACAAGTGTCAAAAGTAAGGTTGACAATAAAAAGTGATTAAAAGAATACAGTGTGTGTAGTTTGTTCGAAGACAGGCCGTCCGGAACAAATTGGTGTCAGAAGTGGGATCAAATCCAAAAGAGGTTAGTTCAGATTATAAAATTAAAAAAAAAGTAAATTAAAATTGTATGCCAGTGGAAACTAGAAAACAGAAGGCAAAAATGGAAGAACAACTTCAAGGTAGTTTAAACCAGATACTGATGATGATACAAGACATGAAAACAAGCCAAGAAGATATGAAGAAAAGCCAAGAAGAGATGAAACAAGAATTGAAAGAAGATATGACGAAAAATCAAGACGATATGAAACAAGAACTGATGACACTAAAGACAAGCCAAGATGATATGAAACAAGAATTAAAGACAAGCCAAGATGATATGAAACAAGAATTAAAGACGAGCCAAGATGATATGAAACAAGAATTGATGACACTGAAAATAAGCCAGGAAAACATGAACCAAGAACTGAGAGAGGACATTCAGAAAAATCAAGAAAGCATAAAACAAGAACTAAAAACAAGCCTAGAGGACATGAGACATGAACTTAAAAAAAATCAAGAAGACATGAAGCACATGGAACAAGAAATGCAACAGAAGATTAGCAAAATTAGAGAAGACGTACATGGCGAAGTGACGGGAATCCAGAAACAGATGCAACATTTACATCTACAAATTAGAGAAGACGTACTTGACGAAGTACAACATGAGATGACAGGAATGCACAAACAGGTGCAGCAATTACATTTGCAAATAGAGAAAGTAGCCAGTACAGGTGTAATAAAGGTAGATGGTGTTCCTGCAACTAGTGTGATGAAGCCACCTACCTTCGACGGCAAGGTACCTTGGCTTACCTATGTCCGTCAGTTCGAAGCCGCCGCCACCGGCAATAACTGGAGTTTACCAGAAAAGGCACGTGCTCTTGTTTTAGCACTACGAGGTGAAGCTATGGAGGTCCTACGTAACATTCCGGAAGAAAAACAGAATGATTACGAGTTCATTGTTAGTTTTCTGGAGATGCGCTATGGGGAAGCCCACCTACAAGAAGTTTATAAAGCCCAACTCCAAGGAAGAAGACAAAAATATAACGAAAGTCTTCAAGAATATGAGGCGGATATCATGAGGTTAATAAATTTGACCTACCCAACATACCCAGAAGAAATAAAGCAAGAGTTAGCAGTGAATAGTTTTATTGAAGGTTTACGCGACCCAGAAACAAGTCAGACACTAAGAATGGCCAGACTGAAGAGAATATCCGAGACTCTTGCTTATGCCCTTCAGTTTGAGACAGCCAAACAGACATCAAGCAACCAAGAACGAATCACAAGAGGAGTCAGTGTTTCTCGAGATTATCGCAAGATCAACGAGAAAACTTTCATGAGGCTTATGAGGGAGTTGCTAGAATTTTTGAATGAAGCGAAAACACAAGATAACAAAAATACAACCTTTCGTAGCAGAAATAGAATTCGTTGTTGGAAGTGTGGTCAAGAGGGGCATCTACAAAGCCGGTGTACTCGCAATAATGTTTCTGACAGAGGCTCTGATGGCTATCGGCTTCATATTGCTAATATAGGTGATGATGTTCGAAGAAGCGACTTGGAGAAAGTCTTTGCTCCTTATGGTGAACTTAAAGAAGTCTGGTTAAGTAATAGTATTCCCTGTTTTGGATTTGCTGTTTACAAAGATAAAAGAAATGCTGCAGTGGCTGTCAAGGCTTGCGATGGAGTTGAAGTATGTGGTTGTCGCATAAGAGTAACTTATGCCAGACCTAGAAGAAGGGATCAGGGTCGCCGATACCATTCAAATACCATGCGTTGTTACCAGTGCGGAGACAAGGATCACTTTTACAGAGATTGCCCGGAAATTACTGTTGGTGGAAACGATAGAAGAAAGGACCATTCCGGAAGACATAGAAGGACTACTCGCGGTGACCGAGGAGAACGTGACGAGAGGGACCGTGACCGCGAATGGGGCTACGGAAGAAGAACGTTCTACAGGTCATCCACGAGAAGGTACATTGAGACGGACCGCGACGGTGAAAGAGACCCCGGAAGGAAAACGTCTTCCAGGCCACTCTTAGGAAGGTCCGTACAACGTAGTGACTCGACTAAATGATCTGGTATACCGAATTCAGAAAAGCCCTCATGCGAAAATGAAAGTCGTGCATCTGGACAAATTGGCCCATTATCGAGATCAAGATGGTTGATCGGGACGATCAAGGCTTGAGAGGGGGGCAATGTTACGAACTTTATAGCGTTGCACATTTCCTAGTATTAATTTGTATTCGTAGTTTGTAGAGTTTAGGTATATTTTCTAATGTAAAGAACTTTGTAGCATTTTATATTTCACAGTATTAGTTTGAGTTTGCAGTTCATAGGGTTTTAGGTATATTGTCTATGAGTTTATAATTTATTTAAGTAATTTTACCTTTGTTAATTTCCTCAGGAGACGACTATGAAAGAAGGTCTGGAACTTTTTAGAGAATTCGATTTCCTTATTTTTTTAACATGGAACGCCTATGATAGAAGGTCTAGAAATCGCCGGATATTTCCTTTTTCTTATTTTGATTACCCCATGTAGTATGGAAAACCTTCTAGAGAATTAGGGAATCTTCCGGTATCAACCAAAAGGGTATATAAAGGGTCCAGATCTGCTTTCTCAGTCAGTATATTCTGAGAGTTTGTCGACGTAAGTTGAATTTATTTGACAAGTGTCAAAAGTAAGGTTGACAATAAAAAGTGATTAAAAGAATACAGTGTGTGTAGTTTGTTCGAAGACAGGCCGTCCGGAACAATATATATAATTTAAGTAGTTTATAATTAACTGTAGGACGTCTTTTCTCTGTGTATGCATATATGAAACACTGGCTTTTTCACTCTAAAGTATCGTCTGAAACCACTTTGCTATTCTTGTACAGCAAACGATATTTCAAGTGATAAATATATGTATTTATATATTAATTTCATATTTGATTTATAAAAATATCATTAATACACATTTTATTGAATAGTAACTTGCTTATGAGAGATATCTACAGAAATTCGTGTTTCTTTTTTATATTTACATTTTCCTTGGGCAGTATTTTGCTATTTATCAAAATCCTGATATGATACCTAGTACATATGTATAATATTCATTTTTAGCATTTCGAAAGGAAGGTCCATCTTAGATAACAGAACTCTTAACTTCTTTATGGTCCTGTCTTATCAATTTTAAAATCATATTCTAGTGACCCTTATTAAGCCTTTTGATAATATTTTTTACACCCAATCCCTTTTTAGGCGCCGCAGTTTTTAATAATAGCGGACATTTGTTTTTGCAAGTCAAGTACAAATATAAGTAGGTTGTTAAATAAGTTTAAGTAAAAATATACATGGTGTTTTTGTCGAAATTGTACGCTTCGTCTCAAATTTAATGTGTATGGACAGGATATGCATGGATTTTTAAAATTCAGGTTGATTTGTACAAAATATAGGTATATGAAGTCATACTCAAAGTACTGATTGACAGAATATATGTATATATATATATATATATATATATATATATATATATATATATATATATATATATATATATATATATATAGTGAAACCTCTCCTAACGGACACTTCTAATAATCAGACACATTATCGAGAACCGGCAATGTTACATGAGAGTTTCTAATATTTTTGTGTTTATTAAAACTGGACATGGAGAGCAGGATTGAGTCCCAAATCACCCCCAGCCTCTTTTGTAAGGACATTAAAACATTATTATATAGAGAACATGTTTAATTAATCCATGTTGTTAAAAGTTGGAAACAGGTCAACTTACTAACACATCATGTATATATTTTTTTCTGAAGATTTATCTTTTACTGCAAATTGAACACTATAAGTTAACTGAAATGCTTTGAGGTGCAATGAGTATACATCTTATACGGGTTGCGGTATTTATCTTGACCCAACGAAATATCCCGGTGGGATCACATTTTTTCGAAAAATATTTTATACAATGGGTTGGCCGGGGAGCTAACTAGTAGTGACCTTGCAACTGTCATTGGCCTTGCTTTTCAAGGTCATCTGAAGGTCAACTTCAAAGTTTTAATGGGATGCCACCCAATTTCGATCCAGGGAATGAAAAGGGCGAGAAATTTTGCCATTGGGTATGACCTTGGTCTTAAGGTGAAGGTCAGATATGGAGGTCATTTCAAGATCAAAACAAAAAGATTTCGTATACGATCTCTTTCTTGAAAATAACCTTGACCTTCAAGGTTATTTGAAGCTCAATTACAACATTTGAAAATGAAATCCCCAATTTATCCCCCGGAAATGAAAAGATCGATCAATTTCACAGTAATTTCATCATCGGATATATCCATAACTTCAAGGACAAAATCGAATTATCATGTTCAGTTTGCCAATCGAACGTATAAAAATAATAAAGGCTTTCTTTTACATAATTTACAAAAGCTCACTGATGTTTTTAAATGGTAATAAATGTTAAAGAAAACTTCAACGGTAAACTCTTATCACTTTTCAATTAATCTTTTTATTAATTATTCACATCAATAGTTGTTTGCAAATGATGTACATTAGATGACCAATTACTTACAGTACGTGTCATAAAAAACATTGGTTTTTAATCTAAACTTTTCTAACTTATTTATTTTATGAATTCTTAGGAAAAGCAGTGGTTATTGTAACTTCAAATTATGTTTCATGTGTATGTCTGTAAATGTAAGACAGAGAATTTGGATCATTTATCATTTTAGCTAAACGATTCTTTTAATTTAATTTTTTGTTAATTTAATTGAATTTAATTTAGTTTCAATCTAAAAAGAGCATCAGTAAGATTTTTTTTCTGCGTTCACTTAATACCTATGGGGAAATATCCTGATTCTCCTACATAACCGTGTATTATTCTCCTAATACAGTTTTTCATAAACCGTTGGACCCAAATTTAGTCTTTGTAGCACTAAAGCTAAGATTTGTTCTTGTTATTTCGAAGGACTATCTTTTACTTATAAAGGGAAAAAACAACAGCAGAGATTTTCTCTATAAACGTTTAATAAAATAATTAAACTTTAAAAACTAAAATATACAATACAATGAACTTCTTGTTCCAAATAATTCTGAAAGAATGAATTTCTTCAAATAGCCCTGAAGATCGAGATCAAGATAATGTTATAGCAGTTTTGCAATCTTACAACTTTAGTATGAAATATTATAAAATAATGACATTGAAGATCTTGTTATTAGACCTTAACTTTGAGATCAAGGTCATATCTGATGATGAAATTACTGTGAAATTTATCGGTCTTTCCATTTCCGGAAGTCAAATTTTTTCAAATTGAACTTTAAATGATCTTGAAGATCAAGGTTGTTATCAAGGTCACTACCACTCAGCCCCCGTGTCACCCAACATCTTTTGTACGAAACATTTAACGAAATACTGTGATCTTTTTGTCTCGACCTTGAAATGACCTCGACATTTGACCTTCGCTTGAGGTCAAGGTCATGTTCGATGGTAAAATTTCCCGCCCATTTCATTCCCGGGGTCGAAAGTGGGGGTCCCATTTAAAATTCAAAAATTGACCCTAGAAGAGCGAGGTCAAGTTCATTTTTAATGTCACTACCAGTTAGCCTCTCTACCACCCTATAATTTTTGTATAAAACATTTTTCCCAACGAAATATTGTCTCAAGATAAATTCCGCACCCTGTATAAGTTAGAAACTAATAAGTTTATATTTAATAACCATGAACAAAAATGAAGATGAGTTTGACAATTGTTTTTAGTCATTTTTCAATATTGTCTTCAACCTTTAAAAAAATATATGAATTAAAGTGATGAATTTAAGATTCTCGTGAAGTTGATGACATGGCATAAAGGGAATGTGTTAAAAAGAGTTTACTTTTCTAAATATTTTCATACAATTTTCTCTTAAAGTAGTTGTTATGACATTGGTTTTTTAATTATTAACGTTACCATACCAATTGATACACCTGGTAAGAGACACAGCTTTAAATATGGGACGAAGAATATGGAATATATTTTATGATCAAGTTTACAATTAAGAACATTATAAACTGACTTTTGGATCTACCTCATCAAAATTGCTAATTGTAGGACAATCAAACCTTAAACTTTTTTTTTAACATTACTTACAATATTGGTACTATTATTGCTTCGAGTTTTAAACACCCTGTACATTTTTGCTATAAAAATACTAATGGATGGATATTAACTGTAATATAGTCAGAAAAAGTAACCTTGTAGTATACAGTATTTTCTGTTATAATAAAATAAAATCTAACATAAATAATATTTTGGTGTTCCTTTCATTAATACTAATCTACCTGTAGAAAATTTCTGGAACAAGGTAACGTTTTTATTATGTTAAAGTAATATTTTTAAGTTGTTCAGGTTCTTTTCTCCCTTAAAAAATAATTCGAAAACTAAAGCAAGAAAATGCAGTTTTTGTAAGTAATCAATGAATCCGTAATTAAAGGTTATAAAAAGCTGAAAATTATTATCTCAGTGAAAAAAATGAGGACAAAAAAATATGGAAACCTGAGTTTTATGCATTTTTTAAAATTTTTAGTAATATTTTGGAAAATATCGTTAATAATACTTATAAATATTTAATTTTCACTCGTGCATATTCATGACTAGGTGAACTAGCAGTCACTCGATTGAATTAACTACCCATATTGTGAATTCAGTAACAATGCACAAGTGAGAAAAAAACTTTTTCAAGTTTTAAATTATATATATATATATATATATATATATATATATATATATATATATATATATATATATATATATATATATATATATATATATATATATATATATTTGTAAACATGCAAATTTAAAGTACAACTTAAACTTATTTTTTCAATTAAAACTTGATCAATTTGAAAATATTATTTTAACTATATTTATACTTTTTATTTATTTTTTAACATTTGGTTAGCTTTTTACAAGGTATTTGTAAAAACGCTGCATTTTTGTTTTAATTTACATGTCATATATTTTGTATTTGGTGTGTTAACTAACTTGTAAATTTTGCAGGGGAATCAACATACCTATGATTGGGCTGTCCGTGTCAAAATGGAAAAGGTGTAAATATTGCATGTGATTTTCATTCATAATTTTTGCTTGTTTTTTTGCACCGTACAACAAGAATTTTTGTATTTTTTTTTGTTACGTTTGATTTCTACCTTTTATAACTTATTTTGACAGGATGTGTCTAAATTATATGTCGATATTTATTATTGGATTCTTAAGCTGATTAATCGTTTTCAGATTCCTAAGTTACATCAATGAAACAATTATTTAACTTGCCTATTTTCAGTGTTCCATTCTCTACCCAAAAATACCAACAGAAGTTAGTACTTTTGAGTAGATTATGCAATATTGAGTTAGAAATGTGAAAGTTACACCGTTTTAATGCTGTATCTGGTGAAAATGTAAAAAAGGTGTATTCCACAAAACCGTTGACATGACCAATAATGTTTTACAAAAAAATATATGTGCAATTTCCTACTATATTTAAAATAAATATATAAGATGATTGATCCTTATGCTTCATCCCTGACTTATGTAGAATAAGAACTGTTAGTAATCTATACCTTATGCTTCTGTAATAGCAGTAACTGCAATATAAGATGTGTGACTGGGCGCGCTATTTTAACAAAAGAGCACAACTTTTGTCAACTTTTCCTTACTTTTTTCTTTGGTTAGGTTTCCCTATTTTATAGGAATTGGACACAATAAGGTTGGCCCTATGCCTCTTTATAATTAACAAAAATAACCTGGAGGGTATCTATAAAAAAACTGAAGCCATAACTTTTTGACCAGTCGATGTTTTTATTTCGTATTAACTTATCTTTCATTCATCAACATAAAACTGGCAGTTAGGAAAGTTTTTCTTCTTCTCTTTCACTACATCAGTTCGTTTTTGGGAAATGTTAACATCCAAGATACCAATTTTAAGGAAACTTTTTTCATATTTAAATGTTTGATTTAATTTTCATAGAAAGTGTGAAACTAGTGCGTTGCTCTAACTAACAAGTAAACGTACCCAACTCATCGAATTGAATGAAACTTGGCGTACGTAGAACATTGGAAAATATTAGATACGTTTTTTTTTTGTAGAGGTCATAATTCACTTTTAATGGTAAAAAATGCTCCTTTTCGGTGTATTAAAGAGTGGTAAGCAAGTAGCGAAATAGCTAAAGACTTCTCCAGAGATAATTTGTTCCGAAAATGTTAAGGTCGTATCTGAAATAATTTTCAACGAGGAATCAAATAGCGACCTTGAATTTAACCTTGACAATGGCCTTCATGGTTGTTTGAAGGCCAACTTTATTCTACTGTATACAATTTTAATATATGATTTTGATGATTCCTAATTTTTTTGAGGTTAGAAAAAGAATTTAAAGAAATAACATTTAACACCTTAAGACAAAATTATGTTCCTCGTGAATGTTAAAATTACCAAGCTTTTAGCAAGTATTCTCGCGATACGCATATTTTTTTAAGTGGTAACCTAATGAAGTATAGTCAAGCAAATGTCAGGTATTCATTGCCGAACCAAAAATCTTGTAATTGTACAAACCATGAAAGTATGGAATTTTTACTTTCAAAGTATCTCTTATGTAATGAGAAGGTGTGGTAGACGTATAATATAAATTGTAGGACTATTTCCGACCTAAAATTCATTTGACTCTTTTTTCGAATTTATTTGAATTTACCACAGTCAAAAATCTGTTTATTAATGTATGCCGTTCACGTATTATTCTTTATTTTCTTATGAACGGTAATGGCTTTATTAAAATTGCAAAATTAATTATTTAATATTTTGTAACAAATTCTATGTTAATACTTTCATCAACTAAATCTGGCTATTTTTTTTCCTGTAGAATCAGATTTTGGCGTTTATTTTACAATAATTTGTTTAAATAAACTATTTAAGCAAATTAATTTGGAAAATTAAAGGCATATTTAACTTCGACGTTGTCTCGGACCCTTTAAATCATATGCTTTCTCTAGGTTATGGTTCAGAACCTTATGGTCAGAGAGAAACAAAAATTTACCTTGAAATAATCATGAAGGTTATTGTGAAAGCCATATTTTGACTTAAAATTTACCGCATATTCGATTGCAAATGTTAAATAAGAGGGTTTCCATTTGAAAAAATAATGTTGACCTTCAAACAACCATGAAGGTCAGTCTTGGTCAAATTCAAGACTACTATGTGATTTCTCGATGAAAATTATTTTAGGTATGATCTTAACCTTTGCCAAACCAATTATCCCTGGGGAAGGCTTTATCTGTTCCGTTACTTTCTTACCACCCCATCAAGGGGTGGTTTTTACCCTTAAAAGTTAGTTATGGCCGCTACAAAAAATACGTGTCTAATATTTTTCATTGTTTTACTCGTATGCCAAGTTTTCGTGTAAGTCACCATCAGTTGTTTTTCTTGCAGAACAATAATGTATTTTATCATTATTTTCCTGAGTAATAACAGCTATCGGAGATCACCTACATGTTCTCTTTATATTCACTTAAATTCATAGCACCACCATTTCGGAATGTCATAATAAACAACATAGTCACCCAAGATATTACTCAAATCCTTGTGATTTGTATTGACTTCATACATTTTTTTTTTCGAAGGTATATCGCTGATTTTTGCTAAAAATACGCTCCATTTCGATACACACCGCACTCATCCATTTACAAATTTACTCTGTCGAGCGAAGAATCTATTGAGATTTGAACTTGTGCATACATGTTGAAAATCATGGTTCTTGGGTTTAGACCGTATCAAATTGGAATTATTATCCGACGTTTCGTCTACGATCTTCAGGGATCTTTACTCCACGAGATTAGAACACTGAAGGACTACCGAGGAGCAACTTCTGATTTCAGTAATTGTTCGTCACATATTGAAAGGGTTCTAGGTACTAAAGAATTTATGACTGATTGTTTTGGAGAAGGCTGATGGTGTGACGTTGCATTGAGATATCGATTTTTATGGGTTGGTTTTCTGTACACAGAATCCCTGATTTGCCATTATTTTTCCTCTGTACTATTACATCAAGAAAGGGAAGGGCATCCCTTGATTCAATTTCCATAGTGCATTTTATGCTAGAGTGTTGTTGGTTTAGATGATCCAGGAAATTATTGATGTTATCTGCGCCATGCGGCCAAACTACGAACGTATCATCGACATATCTGCACCAAAATTTAGGTTTTAGAGGAGCAGAAGACAAGACGTTTTCTTCGAAAGCTTTTACATCACATGTGGAAATCGATTGTAACGCTGAATCGCGGTTCGCTGAGCACCAGTCAGGTAAAATACCGGGCTGTAGCTCCTCGATAGTAATTCAGTGTTCTAATCTCGTGGAGTAAAGAGCCCTGAGATGCCTCGTGCAATCGTAGGCGAAACGTGGGATAAGAATCCAAGAACCATGATTTTCAATTTGACCAAAGCTTTGAAAGCTTTTGTTCTTTATTGTGTATACATGATTTACGAATAAATGCAACCAATAGAATTTGTTATCTAATATTAGAAGTAGATCGGGAGTGAAACCTAAGGATTAATCTTCATGTATAATATATTCCATTAAATTTACAAAAACATTCACCCAAATATAAAAGTTGTATGCGAAGTTTACTCCTTAAATTTCTAACTTGTAATGTACTAAATTCAAAAATAGCATTTTTTGTGACGACAACTTTTCGTATAACATAACTATTTTATCATGAAATACATACTAATATTTTGTCTAACTAATCAAGATGATGTTAGATGTCGTTATTTATAAAATTATGACTATTATTTCGTTGCGCCACATTTTATCTATTTTACTTGAAAAACAAAATAGAAAACGACCGTAAATAAGTTTTTCTGATATATGCTTAGGCTGTCCATTTCTTTATACTTCATTTTTGGAATTTTCTTTGTATCTGGTGATAGTGAAGCGTTATTTTGTAAAATATTTACTATTTTATTTATTTAGTCTTCAGTGCAATACTTCGGTACGAAAGATAACGCCAGTAGAAAGTAAAAATAATTATTGGTTCCATAACAAGACATCAAGTGAAGTTTTAGTAGCGTAAGAACGTCTGATAGTATTAAATTTTATGTAAATCACAAACACCAACCAGCTCAGACTGCTCAACTTGTAATCAGCCCAAGATTCACATCTTGAAATATTGGAATTCCATAAATTCCAAAAAAACGTGTTTTATAACAAGGCTGGTCCTAGTGTTATCTAAAAAATACTGGTTTCTTATTGCATGGTGTAAAAATATCCCTAGATTTCATTTTATTTTCCCATTTTTAAAAAATTTCATTTGTTGGATCATTTTCACTGCTTTTGCTTAAATATTAATTTTTGTTAAATAAAAAGAAGATGTAAAAAAAGGTTTCAAAGATTATAATAAAATTGTTTTTCTTTTAATTTAAAGCGCAAAGTACAAACTAATTGTTTTTATTGTTTGATCTCAGTTTATTTTTTATTTTAAATCTTGCCTAAGTTTACGATTTTTCAGGAACTTGTGAAAGTGTAAAAACATATTTCAAGTGACAAATTATACGAATAGTTATTTTTTACTTCTGTCATAGAAAGTTGACATTTTATTATTTTTTATATAATTTGCATTACTATAAATGCACTTTTTTAGATTTCCATGAAAATATTTACTTTAATTTTAGTTCATGCTACTTTCGTCGCAAGCGTTACTTTCAATTTCAGTGCATGCTTTTTTTTTTATAATGCAGAGTGCTTTTTCTGATTCCTATATGATACATTTTTGTTATTTTTAACTTATTGGTCATAAAAAACTATCTTGTCCGTACATCCCTCGCACCATTGCAGCTGGATGCTAATTTTCATTCCTACCTTAAAATAATCTATTGTAATATAGGAGCTGGCTAACCCTATTTGTTGTCAATTGACCTTCATTGATGTTTTTAATTTCAACTGAACACAACAGTTCATCGCATTCTTGAGGCCGTATTCGATGTATTAGTTAAATATTGGGTTATATTTAAATTACAGAACGATTAAAAAGATTGAGACATCTGCAGAACATAAGTTTAGACTTTTTTCTCTATATTTTTCTTAACGCTTATAATGTTTCGATTGGTATCCCCAGTCGTCTTGAATAGCTGAAACGTTTTAATTGTATTAAATTTAAACATATAGCTATAACTAAAAAAAACCGTTCTCAATTCCTTTTAAACATTTGTAATACTAAACAAGTAACCCTACTTAAATGTAACTAACCCAATTGAATGAAACTTGGCGGACGAGTAGCACATGGAAAAATATTAGACACGTATTTTTTTGAAGCGGCCATAACTCCTTTTTAAGGGTAAAAACCACTCTTTGACGGCGTAAGAAAGAGTGTTAGCAAGTAACGAAACGGTTAAAGACTTCCGCAGGGATGATTTGTTTGGTTCAAGTTGAGGTCATATCTGAAGCAACTATCAACGATAAATCAACTGGCGATCTTGGATTTGACATTGACGATGACATTCATAGTTGAAGATCAACTTTCTTTTTTCAAATGGAAACCCTCTTTTTTAACATTTCCAATCGAAAGAGCGGCAAATTTTACGTTCTATATGTTTAAAAATTTGACTTTCACAATGACTTTCATGATTATTTCAAGGTCAATTTTTTTTCTTTTTGTGACGCAACCATAACGCAGAGAAGCCACATTCCGAGACATCGCTGAATTGAAAGTTTTTTTAATTTTGCAAAATTATTTTGTTTAAATAAATTATTGCAAAAATAACTTTTTTTATAAAAAAATTGTTAAAGCAAATTTATTTTGCAACACTGATAACAAATTTAAATTCAAAATTCAATTTAAGCTATGCACATATGACTATTTATTTCCTTCTGGGCGTAATTGGGTTTATTAAAATTACAAATGAATTATTTAATTATTAATATATTAACAAATTATATATTAATACTTACAATAACTAAATCAGACGTATTGGCGTTTATTTTGCAAAAAAGTTAATTTTGCAAGAATTTGTTTAAATAAATTATTTAAACAAATTAATTTTGTAAAACCGAAAGCAAATTTAAATTCAGCAATGTCTCGGCCCCTTTAAAGCATGTACGGTTTCTCTGGGTTATGGTTCAAAATCTTATGGTCACGAAAGAGAAAAAGAATTACTTTGAAATAATCATGAAGGTCATTATAAAGGCCAAATTTTGAAACATATTTGGACGTAAAATTTATCGCTTTTTTGATTGCAGATGTTAGAAAAGATGGTTTCCTTTTGAAAAAATAAAATTGACCTTCCAACAACCACGAAGGTCATTGTCAAGGTGAAATGCAAGATCACCATTTGATTTCTCTTTGAAAATTACTTCAGGTATGACCTTAAATGTTACGAAACAAATTCTCTCTGGGGAAGTCTATAGCTGTTCCATTACTTGCTTACCACCCTTTTTTATTACGCCGCTAAGGGGTAGTTTCTATCTTTAAAAGTTAGTTATGGCTTCTACAAAAAAATATGTGTCTAATATTTTTCAATGTTCTATTAGTATGCGAAGTTTCATTCAATTCAGCAAGTTATACTTAGGTAGGGTTAGTTGTAAGTCTAAAAATGTCTTTAAATCGAACTGTTTGATTAATAATATATATAGATCACTATGTAAGTTTCGTAGCACTTACAACTAGTATATTTTTGCTCAAAGCAGGTGTAGTAGTTGGTTGTTGGAATATATCTAATATTTTTATAATTTCCATTCCATAAGTAAGGCATATCTTTATAAATATCGAGAACATATGATAAAACTTGTTTTCTTTATTTGTAATTTTCTGATGGTGATACTTCAGCTCAAGTTACTTTCGGCGAGGTATAGATAGAGTTTTATATTTACTTGTAAAGCAATTATATATTCCCTAACATGATAAATTACATATTAAGAAAAAAAAGAAGGCTCAAACCCGCGTACGTTTGACTGTGAGGCAAACATCTTATCCGCTCAGCCATCGTGATTATCATTTAATAAATGTTTGGAACTTAAATATAAGCTCGTTTCAGGGCTTAGTGGTTTGAGTTTAATTGGTTTGACGATTTTATCGGTATTTTTGGGTTTATACTGATTCATAATAATTACTATATTGTATTTCCGATTGTATATAGTCGTCCACATTATCTTGTTCAGGCAGTTAGGGTTTTGTGTACACCGTGTGCTGATGGGAAGGAAATTCTATCCTGCGCATTCGGTATTGAAGAAAGATATAGAAATATCTTCTATTTTTTCTTTCTCCTCTACCTATAATAAATATCTCTATAGTCGTTCGCCCCTTCGACTTGGTATCTTAAATGTTATTTATTATACTGCACCAGTGATCGGCCAAAAAAATTTTAATTAGCCAATAATCAATTACTGGGAAATTATTAATCAGCAATCAATTAAACCTTTTGCAAAAAATTACCAATTCCGTTATTAATTGAGAATTTTACGAATAAAATCTTCAATTATTTAATTAATCGAAAATTTCAGGAAAAAATCCCCAATTACTTAATTAATTGATAATTTTATTTTCAAAATTATCAATTGATGAATTAATTGGCAATTCTGTTTTGTGAATTAATGCTTATTCATTGTTAATATTCCTATATTATTGGATAATTTTACCCGATATTATTACTAAAAAGAGTATTATGGCCAATCTCAGCACTATACTAAATAGTTTCGTAATAATTACTTTGTTAGAAAGACCCTAATTAGGTTCCTAGTTGCCCTATTACAACACATTCATTTCCTAACTTCTTTAGGAAGATGGGCTAATAGACTCTTTAGGTACTGAAGTCAATGTGGTGAAATAGTATTAAGGGTTGATAGGAACCTAATTAGGAGAACGGGCCATGTCTATCCTCCTTAACTCAGTCTAATTAGAAATCGATTTAGTGTGGTGTAATAGTATTTAGGATACTAAGTCGAGGATAGAGATATTTTAGGTAGATTAGGTCGCATGTAAGTAAAAAGGTTACGGTTCATAGAAAGAGAAAGATAAAGTAGAACATATTTCTATATCTCTTTTCAATACCGCATGCGCAGTATTGTGCTCTCTTCTTATTAGTACCCGGCACAGTTAAAACATCGATTGTCTTTTCGAGTAAATATGGGCGAATAAACAATCTGAAACGCACTAGTCATGAATATTATGAATTAATATAAACTTTAGTACACTGGCAAAACCATCAAACTATTTTAAACCATGACTAAACCCAAATTACTAGGCCCGGGTTCGCAGCTTATAATATTTATTAGGTGATAATACAGTGTCCGAGTGGATAAGGTGTGCCTCATAGTCAAATGTGCATACCTAAAAAAATTCGAAGTGTTTTTTTCTCAAATTTTTCCCCTAGAAACTAAACAAAACCAATACATAACTAAATTCAAACATCATATCACAGCATATTTCAAGTTTCGATATCAGACAAGACAAATCCAGAAGGTAGTTGAAGCCACTCGGCGAAGCCTCACATACAAATAACGAAAATTAAATATATTTGCAGTTACTAAGAGTTAACATCAACTGGTAACTTGGTTTTTCCCGATGTCTCTTAGGCTGATAAGTTACAGAGGTTCAAATTTGAAATATATAAATAATAATGCATTGTAGATATATGATTGTAAAAATAGAATAATAAAGTTTTAAAATTAATTAAATACTTTATGAAACGTGCGCGGATTCGAGCCTTCCTGTGATAACTTTTTTTCTTTATATGTAATTTTTTGCGCAGAGTAATGAAGATGACATCCAGTGTTTTATACACAGTTCATTCTAAAAGTTCCGGGACTAATTTTTTTCTACGAATGAAAACAAGAGTTTAGAAAAAAGATTTTATTTAGTTTTCAACATAATCTCCAACTCGTTCTATACAGATTTTGCTGCGCTCGTATAGCAGCTGGAACGACCTGGAAAACTTCTCTTTTGGAATAGCTTTCATAGCCCTGGTCACATTCTTTTGAATCGCCTCAACGTTTTCAAAACGTTTTCCCTTCATCGTCATTTTCAATTTCGAGGATAAAAAAAAAGTCTGACGGAGTCAGATCTGGTGAGTAGGGCGGGTGATGAATCATGGAGTCCGACTTTTGGGCTAAAAATTGTATGATGAGTATTGCGGAATGGGCGCATTGTCGTGCAACTTGAACCAGTCACCGGTGCGGTACAATTCCGGTCTCACGCGACTAATCCGCCTCAAAAGTCGATCTAGGACACTGTTGTAGAATTGTGCGTTCACTGTTTGGTCCGGGGGCACGAATTCGCTGTAGATAATCCCGCGAGAATCGAAAACGAAATGAGCACCGTTTTGATTTTCGATATTGTCGCTCGAACTTTGATGGGCCGAACTTCAGACACTTTTTTTCCCGAGAACATCGTGCAAAATATGGTACATGCTTCCCCATTGGTGTTGAGTTCCTCTGAAAATATTTCAACCGTAATTCGCCAGATACGAGATAGTGCGACGCGCACACGTTCGACATTCTCATCGGTAGTCGAGGCTAAAGGGCGCCCCTCCCGTGGATTGTCTTCCAGCGACTGTCGACCGTTCTAGAACCGCGCATACCACTAGAAAATCTTGCTGCGGCTTAAACAATCCTTACCATACGCGGTTTTCAATGATTTCAATGTTTCCGAACCACTTTTTCCCAATTTGAAACAAAATTTGATTACGGCTCGTTGCTCCATAGCGAGAATTGTGACGCAGTGGCAAAAACACGTCTACTTAAAACGAACACAGCTAGCCAATAAATGAAGTTACAGCTTTCACATCTCCACTATGGGTAACTAAGGCATGATATTACATAGTTCTGCTGTCGGGTAACAGATAGCGCTGGTTGTAAATTTTTATACAAAATTAGCCTCCGGACCTTTTTGAATAAACTGTGTTTTTGTTAAGAAATATGTTTTTTAATATAATTATTATTGTTTTAAAAGTAAATATGTTATAATACTCTCTATATAATATCTCTATGCAAGCGACGCGAGCTGAGGTATCGTTGTCGGAATATCTGAAAATGGCAAATAAAGAAAAGGGAGTTTTATCACATGTGCTCGATATTTATAAAGATATGTCATACTTATAATATGGAACGTAAAAATTATTTAAATAAAAATATTAGATCCGATGGTTATATGGTGTTGTTCGTCCAGCACCCTTTTTCTTTTTATATTTTCATGCAACCAGCCACTATGGTTAGGAAAAGGCCTTTTTTTACTTTTCATTCATCTGATTTATGATCCTGATTAGGGATGGTTTACTTGGCGCGCTCTAAATATATTCCTTTCGTAACTCCACTTTAGGAATGCTAAACATCGTGAAGTGTAATAGCTCTTTAAATAATCACAATAATTTATTTGGTTATTTCAATTAGTTGAAATATTATAAGTTTAAAAAGAGTACTTGTAGAACTTGATATAAAAATATAAATTTAAGATGCGGTTACAATAATTTTATATTGATCATTTTTTTTTAATCAAGCCAAAAATGTATTGCTTGCCTTAAGTAATTGATATTGTATAGAAGATGGTTTATAACTCTTCAATTTTTTATTTCAGAAAACTGGTAAATTTGAGATTTTTTCTGGAGAATTTGTTAATTTGCAATTTTCAAATTCACAGCCTTGTCTTGAGATGCAATGGTACGATTAATCAAAATAAACGTTTTATTTTTCTTCTTGTTAACCATGAAATAGAAGTAGCAAAAATGTATAAAAAATTTACGTTTTCATGGCAATCTAAAGTTAATATTATAAAGTTTTCTAGGAAAGAAAATGTATACAAATATTCTCATGACAGCAGTAGAAAAAAATTGGTTTACTAACAAAACCCCAATATACTTACTAAAAACAATTTTTGAAGTGGTTTAAAACACTTTTTATGGTGTAAAGCTTTTGTGAGATTGCAGTGTCATTAAGTTCTATGGCTAGGACTATGTTTTTATTACAAAAAAAAAACATTTATTTATTAAACAACATTTCAATTTTTTTTGTCCCAAGCCCTTAATGCAAATTTTAATGCATATTTATAAAAATAATTATATTTTTTCCGTACATAAAGAAGGTACCTTACGGTTAAAAAGGTGTGGATTGTATTGTTTTTAAACAACAAAATACAAGTTTCAAGACAAACTGTAGAACTGATAAATTAATAATTTGTCTTTTAAGATTTAAAGCTCTCAACGTGTTACCTCGTGTACATGTATGAGGAAAATGAACAAAACATCCCAATTATAAATTCTGGACATGAATATTCGGACCTGATTTTTAAAAGCGATTTGATCATGAAAATCTAAAAGTATAAAAAACAGTTTTTTGCTTGCTCTAAAGAAACGGCCGTCGAACCTATTTTTATTTCTTGTTAGGCTACACAACTTTACATTAATTGAGTCAATTTGTATTTCTAACTGCTTCCAATAATATAATTGATAGCAGCTTCATCATAAATAATATGGTCTGGAAAATGCTTCGCTTTTATTGTATAGAGTCCCAAAAGTAAAAAAGAGATACTCATTTTTTATGGTAACTCTGATGGACGTTTAAGCTATAAAATTAAAATAAGTTTAAGATAATCTAACAATAAAGGCTATCAAAAATATAGTTAAAAGGAACTGGTTTATGAGTACGAAAAACTTTTGCATGATTTTTTAGTATTGGTTTGGAATATTACATTTGATTTAATTTAATCTAAAAAAAAGTATCCCTACTTTTGTCTATAAAAGTAACAAAAAAAATGTTAATTTGTTTATTTCTGTATTACGGGTTATACCTTTTGTTGTTCCTTGGAATATTGGTTAAACTTTTACAGAATTTATTAGGGAGGTCCAATCGCTGTCCATGTTAAATAAAAAATATTAGGTCATGGTGAAAATCAATCTTTTATAATACTTCAAGTCGTAATCTATGCTATTGCGGAATTTCAATTAACCTTACCGTGTAAATTTTTGAAAATTCAATTTTCAAAAATGTAATAATTTCTATAGAATCTTATGGGAAATCAGGATTTTTCTTTGAATTGTACTACCATTTGCCGATGAGATGAGATTTGAAAAAAAAATATAAATTAGCTTTTTGAAACCTACAGATTTCTTTTTTGCAATAAAACATTTAGCTTACCGCGGTGTCTACTGAAATATCAATTAAAAGCATTGGCATAAAATTTAAGATTAATCTGTATTAAAATGGAGTCGAAATGTTTGGCAACGTTGTATGAGTGCACACTTCAGTTCTCTGAATATATTCAGTAAGAAAACTTTGGAAAGAAAATATGGGTTCAGTTTTTGCGGATATTGATTGGCAAATGTGTCACATGTTCTTGATACGACTTTATCACATTCTCCATAAATAATAAATAAGTTTAAATAATTTTCGTTTGTATAATTTAAGTGCTCCGGCATGATTATTAATAACTTTCAAATTGTGCCAGCTTCATACATTTCTTTTGCATTTGATTAGTTTTCAATGCCGCCACAGCTCAGCTATGAGTAAGACGTCATAGCCAGATTAAGTAAAAAATCAAGTAAAAATCCGCAGCAAAATTGCCTTCTGAAAATATTAAATTGGCAATATTTCGAAAACTAAAAATTTTCGGCATAGACAAACTTGCCCTTATTTTAAATGCAAAATAAGATAAAATTAGAATATTTAGGGGTTTCTATTTGAACAAAAATGACTTAATTTGTATGCTTATTTTTTGAACACCCTGTAGTATAGGTTATCAAAATATTATAAAAATTTAACAAATTAGGACCTTTTTAACAAGGAATTCAACCCAAATTAAATAAAAAGGCTTCCTTAAAGGAACAATTGATAATTATTTTAGGACCTGCGAACGTCATTTTTAACATAAAAACTTAAATAAGTCAAAAACGCTTAGACATAGGTATAGGGCGTGATACACAAAATGTGCCTAGTAGCTTGCGCAGAATCCAAAAATAAAATAATATATATGGCGTTCCATGTAAAATAAGCAAGTTGACACCTACTTCTGGTATAACCGGAAGATTTTGAAAATATTTTAGCCGGGTTGCCCTCATTAACATTACTTTCTGTCAAATTTTCAAAATTCTCCTATGTATAGTTTTCCATATTTAGATCGAATTGGTTCCCGGTGGGACACCCTGTATATAAATTTATACTATTTTTTACATGAAAAATACTTACCAACCCAAAAATTTCTGACATGTCTTAAAGATATTGGTAATCACAATTTTTACACTACAAATCATCAGTAATGCATTTTATTTCTATCACTCGGTTATTGGTATCAACATACAGATCTTGTGGAGTGACATTTTCTTGTAATTTACTTTTTTTTGCATTCACTGTACTCTAACGCCATTGTTTACGTTTGAGACTTACACATTTGCCAGTTTCTTTGCCATGAGACATTCGAATGTTATGAATAGACTTTTACTATTTTGTAAACTTATTTATTATGAAAGAGTAAGGTTAGATTGTCTCGAATATAAACATAAACAGTAAAAACACAACGTTGCTAAATCACACACTAGTTACGACCAGAATAAAGTTCCGTATTTAATTATTTTTTTATAATATTCAATGATAAATGCCTAGCAAACTGTTTATTTTTTAAATTATATAATTTTTTATTAGTATTTTAATTTAATATGTCAGATATTGGGAACTACCCTTCATTTGATTCACGTGGTAGCGAATGCACCTCCCTAAGTATAAGCAAGTTGTTTATACTTGTTTACTCTATTTTGTTTGTTCACTACAAAATTTTAAATGTAGTTGGATAATCAATAAAACTGATAACTTTATGTATTCTTAAACTGTACCTGACCAAGTTTTCTACTGGCAGATTGACTATCATAATCAACTAGCATCCCTCGTCCCAGCTTCACCCACACTAAACAATCGCAGAAAAAGAATAAATCTAGAACAGCAGTGAATTATTTTTAATATAAGTAAAAAATTAGGTATGCTGGCGAAAATGATTGCCCGATATTTAAGCTCTGCAGGAGCCAACTCAACTGCGGGAGCGGCTTGCAATAAGGAAGGACCGTAATACATTAGCAGTTCACCACCTAGCGGCCATAATGAGAAGTAATTTGGTGTCTTTATTTAGCCTATGTCACATCGGAATACATAACAAAGCTACAGTAAAAATTTATTGATGATTGGTTCAGTAGTTCTTGAGATTTTTTGCGAACATACAAACATTCGTTTTCTTTTTTTGTAATAGTGAGAAGTGAGATTTAATTTCTAAAAGCGATGACAAAAAATTATGTATTTAGTATTATGATTTAACTTTTCTTTTATGTAGCTCTGATGATGGTCCGTTTTTGACCGAAACGCGTTTTAAGTATTTTTTAATACAAAATGGTTCTAGAAGAAGGTAGCAAACTACTTTTTAAAATGTCTCGTCTTGAGAACTTGGTTAGATTCATAATTATTTTAATACATTTTTATCAAACACTTACGTGTTTTGTATAACGGGCCCGTCAAGCAACTAATTCGTACTCGCTGACATATACAGCAAGCGGAATTTTTTAAAGGTATTCTTGTGTTTTGTCGTCGTGAAATTTGTATTCGTTGATAAAATTATTTTATAATTCCACGCTTTTTCTAATCTATGTACTATTTTTGTGATTTATGTTAGTGTAGACTTTAGACGTACAGGAAGAGCACGATTCATTCAAATTTAAAATATAAATTAAACAAGTACGGTGATTAAAAAAAGCTTTTGCTCGACCTGTATAATAAAATAGTGGGTTTAAGAATGTTTCCTTTGTACAATGACCAAATAATGTTAATAGGCGTTATTTATCGAGAAAAATAATTGTTGTTAAGATATTTGTCAAATTTTAGATAGTACCTTCTCTTTTAGGTTTATTTTTGTTGACGGTCGTACTTTGTGATAGGGTAGTTTAGATAGATAGGGAAGAAAACTATTCGTACCTTAAAACTGACGGATAATATTTTTTTATAAATTTATACGGGGTGGTATAAAAAGTATTCACGGGTTTTACCCAAAAAGAATATATTTTTACATGGTTGTAAGTATTATTACTAATTTTTTCAAGAAATGGAACAAATTTTGCTACGTAAAATTATTTTAATGTATACAGGGGTAAAATTTTTGAAGGACATCGTACTTTTTCCGCCCTGTATATTAAAAAATTATCTGTAGAATATACTGTAAAGTTTTTATATAAGAATTTATTGTTAGCTATTCTTTGTGATAAGTACATTGTAGAAGAGAGATACAAATAAGTACAATAGCAGCCATTGGAAAAATACAGAGTGTGCTTAAAAATTGGAATTCTAGATTAAATATTTAAGAAATTGATTTTTATATAAAGTATTACTTAAGCTTTACATTAATTTTATTGTATTAACGTTTTGTTAATTCTAACTAAATTTCACTTTTTATAAAAGATATTTTTTTTCATCATTTATCATTTAAAAATTTTTACTAACTAAAATATGACTTAGACATTTAGGAATATAAAAGATATATTTCATCATTTATTAAGCATCTGTATCTGTCAGTGTTAAAATATGTTATACTTTTAAAAACGTTATTAAGCAGTTTCAGAATTCATTTATATTATTATAAGTTTAATGTCAGTAATTAATTCTGGTAGATTATGTACTCTATATTGTGTCCTCAGAAATTAATATTATCATTCTAAGCTTCTTGTTTTATTAAAATTTCAGATTATGTTGGTATTTTCTATTATTACTTACTTAAAACGGTACTATTTAGCTTAAATGGAACTATTGTTTTCGTACACTCTGTAATTTATTTTTAGATCTGAACTTACCCGATGACTACTTAACTATTTTCGGATATCACGTCTAAATTCCTTTTCGACTTTGGATGTGAATAAAACATAGAAAAAAATCAATGTTTTTTATTTTAAATCCTATCCCTCTTTACATTTTAACAACGTTCCACCCACTCATTTTTCGAGTGCACTTCGACAATCAGAGTCGCAGACCACCGCCTCACGAATTATAGCATATTTACATAATTTAAAAGTTATGTATTCTTGTTTCTGAAATAACTCTTCTTAAAAATATATATGAACTTTATTTATTTACAAAAAAACTAGTCTGATAATAAAGGAGCGTTAAAAGCTCTCTGGTTGAACACTTACGAGTCTTAAGTTGACTTGGGACTGCAGGCAAGCCCTAATACAATGGGCAAGGAACAACAGGGTTATCCCAATGTGGATGCCATAGCATAAAGGAAACGCGGAGCAGATAACTTCGCAAAAGAAGGGGCAAAAACGCCTCTTTTTGGCTCAGAACCTCTCTATGGACTACCAAAAAGCAATATAAAAGAGGAGCTGAGAACAAAATTAGATAAAATTAAGGTGGAATAGGACATCTTAGACGAGCGAAAAAATTCAAAGAACACAACTGCTTCTTGATCTCCCAAAGATAGTCGTGGTAACAAATATCTTTACAAGATACTGCCCTCTGAGATACCATCTCAAAAAAATGGGCAAGGCTGAGAGCAATATTTGCCCTTTCTGCGATCTGGCTACCGAAACGGCAGAATATCTGCTATGTGAATGCATGGCACCATTTTGCAAGTGACTTAAATCCCTGGAAGGCGTCAACAATTTTAGTTTTTCTTTTGTAATTTGCATTTCCATAAAGAACAATAATCTAGAAAATGACTATTCATTCATTGACAAATTTGATGTATCTCAACAGCAACAGTAACATATAATATCTAATTTATTGTAAGATAAAGCAAAAATTGCCCTCAGTTGTCGAATTTCCACGATGACCGATTTCGCAATTTGCTAGTTAGATATGGATGTTTTGGAAATAAGCTGACATATATCTTTTGAGTTCAATTAAGGATTGATACCTACCACAGGGCCTGTTTTTTCTGTTTTATTGCTTACTATATAGCAATTGTTTGGAGAGCGTGGAACCAGAGTGGAATTCGCAGGAAAGTAACTGTCTACTTTCTTTTAATAGTTTGAGGGAGAAAAATAGATAATTGTTAAATCCACACCCCAAATGTAAAGATTTCTTTATATTTTATTTAATTTTTAGGCTTCTCGCTAGTTTGGTGTAATGTATAGATGCCATTTGACTGTTGATATTTTACAGTCTGACATCTGAGACTAACTTTCTGTTCTGAGGTCTGAGGGAGAAGGGCAGTAATGTATAGATGCCATTTGACTGTTGATATTTTACAGTCTGACATCTGAGACTAACTTTCTGTTCTGAGGTCTGAGGGAGAAGGGCAGTAACTTGTAGAACTTTTTGATTTTCACCTCTGAAAATTAAGCATGGGCAAAACGCACATTTTGGTAATTTAGACCTTCCGGATCGTCAATTTTAAAGATTTGGTTAAATTGTCCATTTTTCGTCACATATATACCCAATTCATTTTTCCAAAAAGAAAAAAATCTTAAATGCGAGTTACTGTTTGCAGCTTATGTTAAAGATAAAATGGCCAATGTAATATGTAATTTGAATTTGAAATGACTAGAAATATTTAAAATTGCGGTTCCGCAAAGAACCACAAACTAAACTAAAACAATCTTGCAGAGTCATTGCCCTTATAGTACGGGAGGTAGCGCTGCATTTTTTCGAGGAATTTTATACCGAATAAATTTCGTTTTGAACAGTTGAATAATATTTACTAATTAGCAAAATACAGTTTCTGTACCCACGGCGGAGCTAAAGATGACAACATGTAAAAATTGTTAAAAATATTATGCTACGAATATTTTCATACCGTGCAAGATATAGTAAGATGGGGAAGACAAAGAAGACGGGAATGGTATCACCACGTAAAAAGGATGTCCGAACACAGACTACCCCGCATAGTACTAGAGGGAAAACCAGCTGGAAACCGACCACCAGGAAGACCACCGAAAAGATGGAGAGATAGCTGGCAGTCCACATCACAGGAAATGATAGGGAGGCACGACCGGAATTAACAGATCAACAGATCTCATACAAGTAGAAGAAGAAGAAGAAGACGTGCAAGAATTTTTGGGGTGATTTTTCAAATCATTTTGTATAAAAAAAAATAATCAAAGTAGGAATTATACGACAGTTACGTATGTCAACCATGTTGAAAAGTTTCAAGTATAGTCAGTTTATACCATGTGAACTTTATGCAGCTGAATTTTTATACTTTTAAAATAATACAGAAAATCGTCAGCACGTTAGTCGATGTCTTAAATAGGCTGCCCTCTGAGTGCACATGAGCATTGTATAGTTACTTTGACAAATGAACTGACTATCTTTCCACTCACAAACATTCAGCTGACGGCGATTTTTATTTTCGTTAACAATAAAATCACTCTTTCAATTTCAGTCTATATAAGTTATACCACTTTAAGCTGTGAATAACGAGTTTTTAATTCATTTTTCATACTATTCAAGTTCAGCCGGTTTAAAATTATATATAAAAAATATACTCGTAAAAAATAACGATTATTCAGGTGTTTTTCAATGCTAGATATATTAATTTTTGATTTGAACAGTACACAAAAAGCTTATCTTTACTGGTACAAAAATGTATTTTGATTTACTCGTTTAACTCTTCTGTAGTATCTGTTTCATAGTCATCAACTTCCTCGCAACAATCATTGGAGCTGTCTATGATGACATGTTAGTCTTATTCCTGTGCATCATCTTATTCGGCATTCTCTGACGGTTTCATTTCACGAGTTTTGTCGTTTTTTATAAAAAAATAGTACAATTCTTAAAGCTGTTCGCTCAGTGCGAAGTCATGATAGGGGAAGCAAAAGCCCCACTAGCGTGAGCTACGGATAATTGTAAAAATACTAGCAAAAAAAAAACTGTAAATTTTATAAATTTCCATCAGTAAAATGGAAATTAAAAGAACTGGGTAACCTTAAGAACGCTAGTGTATCATTGTTAGAAGTTCCGATGTAATGTCGTATTTTAAGAAATAAAATACATAGTTTAATAGTTCTCTTTGTTTTAATGGCCATCCAGGGTAAGTACACACCAATATATAATAATTTTTTATTCCACGTTATTATAAAGGGTGTTTTTTATAGAGGTATAAAACTTTAAGTTGGCAACACTTTTTTAACTGGCGGCCATTTTGTCAGCTGTCAAGTGATTTATGTTTAGTTTGGTTTGGCATTTCAACATGAATAGACTGACGCCTGAACAATGCTTCCAAATTGTGCAAATTTATTTTGAAAATCATGGTTCTGTTCGAAATACGTATCGCGCACTATGTCTATTTTACGGTCAACATAATCGTCCATCAGAGCAATTAATTCGATTAACTATGGAACGTTTTCGCACCACGTTTACTCTAAATGATAATACGCATCCACAGAGACGTCGTACAGTGCGTACAGAAGAAGTCATTGCTACTGTAGGCGTAGCGTAGAGGAAGACCCGAATTAGTCTATCCGCCATCGTGCACAGGAATTGGATATGTGTCCATTCACTTTATGGAAGATTTTGCGGAAAGATCTTGGTTTGCGTTTGGAGTTACATCCAGAAAAACTGACTGTTTGGTGCGCTTTATGGGCTGGTGGAATCATTGGTCCGCACTTCTTTAAAAACGATGCTCGTCAGAAAGTTACAGTCAATGGTAACCGCTATAGAGTCATGATTACTGACTTTTTTGTTCATCAATTGAACAACCATGATGTGCACGAGCTGTAGTTTCAACAAGACGGCGCAACATGTCACGCAGCTCGTGCCACAATTGATTTATTGAAGGAAACGTTTGGTAACCGCATAGTTTCACGTTTCGGACCCGTGAACTGGCCTACAAGATCGTGCGCTTAATGCCGCTAGACTATTTTCTGTGGGGATATGTGAAGTCGCTAGTCTACGCCGATAAGCCCGAAACGATTGATTACTTGGAGGACAACATTCGCCGCGTTATTGCCGATATACGGCCACAAATGTTGGAAAAAGTCATCGAAAATTGGACCTCCAGATTAGACTACGTCCGAGCCAGCCGTGGCGGTCATATGCCAGAAGTCATATTTAAATTAAAACGCCTCATTAGGGTCAATTTTACCAGAAGGCTTTGAAAAAAAATCTTTGGCAGTGGTAAGTCGTAGTAGTGGGACGTTCGCAGTTCAAGATTTTTTGGTTTAACAATACATAATAATATAATTTAAAACCGACACGATCTTGATTAGTATGAAAAATTAATTAAAAACTCGTTATTTATAGCATAACGTGGCATAACTTATGTGAAATTGATATAATATTGATTGAAATTAAAATCACCGTCAGCTGAATGTGGGTGAAAAGATTGTCAGTTCATTTGACAAAGTGACTATGCAACGCTCAGATGCACGGAACACCCAGCAGTTTATGACGTTAACTGACGATCTTGCCTCATTATAAATAGAGCTGACGACTTTCCTTATTATTTTAAAAGTATAAAAATTCAACTGCATAAAGTTTATAAGGTATAAAACGACTTTATACTTGAATATTTTCAACATAGTTCATATACGTGACTGGCGTATAATCCCCTCTCTTCAATACAGCTGGCAATTATTTTTTTTGTTGGAAATAATCTAAAAAATCATCTCTTAAATTTGGCACGGCATGAAAGTACTCAGCATGTTTTTTTTTATCCACTTTAACATGCTGTCACCTTCAGCTCCACCACTACTAGAGTAGCTGATGTTCTGATCGCTTATGTAATAGGGAAAAGCTATTATTTTTATGATTTTTAGTCATCATGAAATGACTCGTTCAAATGTAGTGCTACCTCCCGTACTATCGTTACTTTTATCACTGTATATGTATACATCTTGAGTGCTTTTACTGTTCCTCGAAGTATTGATTTAACGAACTTTAGTTTAATGAAGTTAGAGGGGATATATTAGCGGACCCAAAACGTTAGTGATCCATCGTACTATGTCGAACCGTATCTTCGAACGTAAGAAAATCCGATGAAATAAACCTAGACAATTCAGGGAGATTTAATACCAAAATGGTCGTACCTCGTCAATATTTTAAAGAAACTCTTTATTTGTTTATAATCAATATATGGTCGGAATCACCGAGGGAGTCTTCTTGATAAATTGAGAAAACAAAAGAATATGTAAATAAAATCGCTACAAGCAATATAATTATTTATAAATAGGTACAAAGATTTTGTTTGTTGACCATTTTTTTATCTATTCGACAAAAAGGAGAACAAGTAAAAAGCGAGAAATGGCTAAAAGAACGAGAAGGATTTTTTCCGTGGTCACACACAGGAACTTTTACTACAGGCGGACGTAGAATAGTTTGATTAACTTTTTTGTATAAAGATTATTAGTTTTAAGATGCTCGGACTTAATCGGGAATGGACGAAAAGGTAAAACTTTCGGGAACGGAACCACCTTATGGGAGCGTCGATGTATCGCGATATAACGTACAATTGGTGGAAACGAACGTGGTGTGGCACTAACGTGAATAGGCAGGAGTTCCAAGAGTTGTAAAGTTTGGTGGTATCTTTAAAAGTAATTATCAGCCCTTATGATTTGGAATTCGTTAGAGGTGGTGGGTTTTGAAATTTATTAGATGTTGTGCTATCCGTATAACCAGCTTGACTAAAAAGGTTTATATATTTGATAATTCCTTTATCTTCGGGAAAGTTAAACGGAAAATGTAATACAGCAGATTACACTGGGATTAAAACAATGGCCGACAAGAGCATTTACTTTAATGACTTTATAATTGTTTTATCAAGTTAATTTTAAGTTTCTCATTGTAAATATTTT
Organism: Diaprepes abbreviatus; assembly: GCA_034092305.1. Lineage (NCBI taxonomy): Eukaryota > Metazoa > Arthropoda > Insecta > Coleoptera > Curculionidae > Diaprepes > Diaprepes abbreviatus. Next base: position 12,993,882 of record JASJET010000139.1, read on the forward strand.
AATTTTTATTTAATTTTGTAAAATAGATTTAAGTGTTTTGAGAAATTTGTGTCGTTTAATTTAATATAAACCTTCCCGCGATTAACCCCACAGGCGCATTGATGCGAGATATCTAAAACAAGAGACCTGATCTGACCAGCTAGATAGCAGCTTTTCCTGAGTCTAGAAGTTGTGTTTGTTGTAATGATGAGTTCGAATAACATATAGTTGTTTACTATTAAAACTGCATGAGCCTAAGAAGATCACTCAGACTTCTATAGTGGGTTCTATTTATAGGTTTATGGAATTTTTACTAACTAGTATGGGACAGCAGTAAATCGTGAGTGAATTGGCGATATGCTACCAAAATATTCCTTTTGCAGGAGTTCACGATCAAATTCTATCACATATCCAACATCTCAGGTTTAAGAGTCAAGCTAGTAGAGTAAAAAATAGAGGTCAATATAAAATGTGCTATTGCGAGTGATGGATAGATTGTTTCTCCAACACTAGAATTAAAAAATAAAACAATATTTCAAGCTAACAAAGATGTATTTTTTTCTTTAAAAAATGATCTCATAGTTACAGAGGTCAAAAAACACAAAATACAAGTATTACAAAATGTTTGTTTAATTCGTTAGATTTAAATTATCCACATAATAAAATGTTAGCATATTGTTATTCAAAATTAATTATTATACATCTATAATAGATTTGGCAGTATCAAGCAGTTACTTACTGACTCATACATTTAGACATATTAGGATCACTTTCCCAACACTAACCTTCATTCAATTTTGTGACGGCTTTTACATCATATATGATAAAAACTTATAATATCGTCTTAATATTAAGTTACATACATAATCGTTAAGTATATGATGCAACGTAATCAAATGGGTTTACCCATTATAATTTTTTTTTAACTCTCAAAATTACTTATCGGTCAAGATGATTTTTATTTCCATTGATATTCACTGACATTTTTTACCATATCCACATTCAATGGCTCTCTTAATATGAAATGTTTTGATTAGTTTTTATAGTTAATATTTCCGTTTATCGTTTAAAAGCGCCTTGCAACAATATTTAGTAAATTACAGTGGATAACAGCTAAAAAATATTTTAAATAAAAACAAGTCATAAATTTTGATGCTCTGAACATGAAAATGACAGTTAATGCTGATTCTTAGTATATATTCTTAATATATAATATGGCATAGCAGGACTCATATGTTCAATAAGCGGCCCTTGTTTATCAGCATTAAGATGAATATCACCAGACGATGTTATCAGAGTGCAGGTGACGAATCAAAGATCTCTAGTAAGACAAAATAGCTTTCGAGTAAAATGTCTCAGTGTTTTAATAACCCTCACAGCTTTTGTTATATTTGTGTCACGAAAACGATCCTGCTCCTTGATGGTTAAAAAATATGTTATTTTTGTTTCAGATGCAAAATGAGAGAGTGCAGCAAGTTCTGGGAGCAATAATTGCGCTTTCGGTCTCTGAAATTGGTTACACTGAAAAAATAAATCTTTCTGCCTTTTGGCTCTAGTGGAGCAATGAACCGGCATATCTAAGTCATCAACTGACTACCTTAATACACCGTATGCGATGCGGCCTGTTCAACTTAATGATGGCCTCTCGATTCCAAAACCCCTAGAAACATATTTCTGCGATTCGTATTCTGAAGAAGGAACTGTTCATAACATAGATACACCATCACCGGATCCGGTACCGAGTATTTCAAATTCCCAGCCACATATAATAACTCGAGTTGAATTAAACGATTGGGTTAGAGACCTGGATCTTCCAAAATGTAAAACGGAGTTATTAGGATCAAGGCAAAAGCAATGGAATTTGTTGGAACACAATCTGGTGATGGCAACTTTCCGTACTCGTCAGAAAGAGCTAATCTGGGTTTGCGGAAGTGGTGGAGATTTGTTTTTTAGCAGCAATGTAAATGCTTTATTAGATCAGCCCTCGCAGGCACCTTTACACTTGCATAAAATATGCGGAACATCAATGGCAGTTCTATGAGAATTTAAAAATGGTTGCGCGTTTACTTGGGCTACAGTAAGTTACACAAATCTGAGTGATTCATTAGGCAATCGCTGGTACTAGGTCAGAAGAATATGCAACACAAGTCATTACTTGATTCCGAAAATATTTTGTTACCACCTATGCTTATATATTATACATACTTAAAGAATAATTTTGTCAAGAGATGGATGAAAATGGCCCATATTTCGGTATCTTAAGCAGATATGAACTCTTTTCAAGGAAGAAATTTTTTAAGATATACTAAAAGGTGATGATAATTACAATATACTTGTGGAAAACATGTATCAAAAGATTGATTGCAACATGTCTTTAAAGGTTCTTTTTTCTCAGATAATTATGAACCTGCAAGTGGACGTTTTCATCGAAGCATTGCCGTAACGGAAAAAATACCCGGGAAGTGGAACATTTCAATGATGGCATGTTATTGCTGGGTATTTGTTAAAAATGCTCTCGAAGTAGAATACAGAGAGTAGCAAAACGCAAACATGTTGAGTTTCTCAAATAATTGTTATTTGTTTTGACAAGAAATATGGTGTTATAAGGTACATTGACAACCACAACTAATTTTTCATTATTACTATCATTTTCATATTCAGTAGAAGTTTTATAAAAAAAATGTTTTTTATCAGGGATATTAGAACCATACTGAAACAAACCCATTCATTAACTTCAGTTTTTAGCTTAAAACGGTTGTTTAAAACAATGTGTTCATATTTTGGACACATTTATTAGATGCTAATAAGTCACACATCTTTTTAGGAGTCATCATTTGAGATAGCTCTACCCCAAATTGAAAAATTATTCAAATTTTCTATTTTATACCTACTGACACTAACGCCCTGAAGACGTCATTTCTTTTTTAAAAAATAAACCAATCTTTAAGAGTTTTAAGGTTAGGTGTTCAAAGAGAAGATTTCAGGTATCAAAATGTTTCACAAATTAAACATTTTGTAAGAAGTGTTCATCTCCCGCATGTATTTGTTGGCTACATCACTGTTATCTATAATTGTTAAAACTTAATTACCAAAAAAGCCATATAAAAAAGACAAAATTCTAAATAGGAAAATAAAAAGACCTTACACACGATAAGGGGAAATTACTAAACAAAGAAAAAAAAAGAACGAATTTTCTAATCTTGTAAAGATTAGGAGCTGTGTCGACTTACGTTATTTAGCGTCTAATAACATCTGTATTAAATTTAGGAAGGGACATAAAGTCAAAAATATAGATGTTTTCTCTTTTCTCAATTTGTTCTAAATTTCCCCTTATCTCCTATCTGCCTCTACCTCTACCTCTCTGGAAATTACCCCTTCCTCTACCTCCAGGATTGCCTTTTCCTTTGGGCGGTGGACTCTTGGGTCTTAGAGCCTCTATCCTTTCTGTACACCCTGTAGTTGTTTGATTATTACCAAAATGACTTGGATAGACATCCGGTACAAAGTTGGAATTAGTTAATTCTGGGCCTATAGTCAACCAACCAGGACGAATTGTGGAATCTTTGCCAAATATATGGAGCCGTCGTCTACCTTAAAACATTAACACAATGATTAAAAATCACTCGGCAACTACAGACACATTTAAGCGCATGTCGAAACATTAAAGAAAGATAATGGAACTGTCACTTGTGATAAAATAGTATGTGTAAATATAAGTTATAAGGGTTTACAATTCCTTTTTAAATGGCTTCTAAATTCGACTGCTATATAATTTTCTGTATGTATGTCGATTACTGCGGAATGGCGGTACCGATTTGAATGAAATTCGTTGCGTTATGTTGAGGAAATTGCTGCGGTGTAAACTCCAAGATGGCCCTCATAACAAGGCAGATAAAAACATTAATTTTGACGGACTTTTCAGGGTTGTGCAAAACGAATCTAAAATTATTTTTAAAAAATTCAATATGACGGCTTAAAAATTTCTTCCGATTTTGTCCAAAATTGGTATTTATTGAAAAAAATTTAATATGGCGGAATAAAAGTTTTACGTCTCTCAATTTTATTTAAAATTGTCACGGGGGTTGTAAATAAAGCATTTAAAAGTATTTTTGAAAAATTCAATATGACAGATGCTCTGGCGGTTCATAATTTATACATTTTCGGATTATGTTCAGAAAATTATTTTTTTGAAATTTAGTATAGGGGGGATCCAATATGGTAGGTTGAAAATGGGTATTCGGGGATCTTCCGAGTCGTACGTTACGAATATGAAGTTAATTTTAAACAATTTAATATGATAAAGGCAATAAAAAGGACCAAGAATTTCGCATTTTTCTGATTTTGTATAAAATTGATATTGGGGGGGGGGGAGTCTTGGGGAGTATATTATGGATCTTCAAATTACAAATAACTTTTTCAAATCCAATATGTAGGATAAAATGTATCGGATTATAAAATTTACACATCCTAAATTCCGCAAATTTTAGTATTGGTATTAAGAGGTTTGGGAGGGGGGGAGGCTTGATTATGAAACTAAAATTCAATATAGTAGATATACTATGACAGACTAAATATTTGTTTGGTAGAATTTCATTTAATTTTCCAAATTTTGAGAAATCTCAGAATTAAAAAAATTTTTGTTGTTCAATTTAATGTAGTTTACAACTAGGGTTAAAATGGGCAGTTTTTTGCGATTTTGGAAAATTGCGAAGTACACTAGACATCTCACATGGTACTTAATTCAAAACTAAATCTCAAAAAATAAAATTTTTATAAAAAAGTTGAGCCAACTTTAAAAAAAAAACGCTAAAAAGCCAACAATAACAATATACATTTTTATATGAAATTGAAATTTTTGAAGTCGGCGCCAAATTATTACTAAATGAAACAAATAACTACTAACACGAGATACGTACGAGCTATGGTAAAAAAACAGTTACAAATGAAGTATTTTTCAATCTATCTACAGGAATCACATTTTGTCAGAGGTTATTTTGGCACCGACTTCAAAACTTTCAATCTCATATAAAATTTTCTATTGTGACTTTTAGCTTTTTAGCGTTTTTTAGAAGCAGGTTCAATTTTTAATTAAAATTTTATTTGCTTGTTTTTAAAATTTTTCTATAAAAACATACCTAAACAAAAATGTTCAATTATATGGTAAATTTCAACAGGTTTCTCTAAACTACCATACTCTGGTTCTTCTGATATTATCAAATCAATATCTACATTAGCATGAATGAAATCACCATCTGTTGATCTTCTCACAGTACCTAAGGTGTAAAAAAAGGTTACAAATGATTTTTATCACATTGCTAGTTAATTACCTTTTATACCCATAAGACAATGTTCTTTGGTCCTCTGAAATACAGCTCTAGGATCCAAATTTTTTGAGTGTCCAGGATTTCTTATATTTGTTTTAATCCAACATATGTCTTCACACCTTAAAATAATTTATTTTAACTATTATTTTTTCCCTTTGTCTTCTCACATAATTTTATGTCTCTATAACTACTAAGAGTAGAATTAACTATTTTGGTAGGTAGGATAGTATAAATTTATATGTAAAATTGTAATCAGTTATGAATTACATGCACTGAAACTGATTGATTTTTGTTCCAGAGATCAAGCGGTCATCAGGATGAATTACCAGGTGGTAGGAACCTAGAAGATAGCGATCACAGCCTCGATTTACCTCCATCATTGGAACTGTAACAACTGGTGCATCACTGCAGGCTTTCAAACCTGCAGGCTATAGTCGTAATGGACGCCAAGGCACACCATCTAACATGGAATAATAGCGACATAAACAAAAGAGGTGTAGTCTCTAATAACTTGGAGATTTTAAATTGCGGGAAAAGACCCACTTTTGTTATCAAAACTTGTTGCAAGATTATTGGCAAACATTGTCTCGTGTATAAGTTCTCAGATAGAATAGTACCGCGTCTCTACAGATCTGTCCCTTTCGAATCACATATATATCTGTATGAAGGTGGTCGATATGGAAAGACCGACTGAGGTGTATAGTGATTCGAGATCCACAAATTGGCAGAAATACAAGAACGACCTAAATTTAACATACAAAATGTCGAATCAGATATAAAAAACAATATGGATATTGAGTTAACTTCTGCTCAACTGCAAGAAGTAATTATAACCTCTTACCACAACTGTCTTCTTGTGAGGAAACCGCCTGCAACAAAGTAAGCTAGTGGAATAATGACCTCACAGTGTTTAGGAAAGAAACACGCAAACTATTCAATACAACGAAATAAAATCGGTGTGTGGACAGAATATTCTAAAACACTCAGTGATTACAATTAAAAAAAAAAATAAGAGAAGCCGAAAGCACTTCTGAAGCATCACGCCTCCACAAGATTCTGTCTAAACATCCCCTTTACCCTATAGGGACACTGCGGAAGTCAGATAGACCTTCTAAGGAAATTGGCAGATATCCTTGAAGATACTCCTTTAGGCGCATCAGCCAGACTCTGAAGTTACAACAAAGGATGAAACCAATCTCCCACCCCGACCAGAAGGGCATCAAAATGAGATTGGCAGATTTCAAATAAGGTAATAACCCTCAATAGGATACCGTGGGCTACAGAATCTTTTGAAAGCTACAAGGCGCCGGGGGCTGTAGCGTAAGGAAACATCTACACATAATGGGGAGCTATAATGAAGAACCAACAGGTAGACTGGGCGACGAAGAGGACGAAACAGCTTTACATCCCTGCTTTCCAACTAACCTACAAGAGACACCTTGAAGGATCGATCAACCTGGAAGTATTGAACTGGCTGCTAAACCTGATTAAAGCAACCAACTTGTCCCCATAGAATATATATAACAAGCGACACAATAAGACACTAGGCTGCAGTGTAAGAGTTTCTCAAACCTGGCCAGTCGGCCAGGAGTGATACAGTATTACTCAATCATTGTAGTGTATTATAAAGTTATACATAAAATTGAGACCACGTCCACATGGCACTGAGAAAAATTATGTAATTAGTTAGAAATTAGATTAGGAGTAATAAAGAAGATGAATAAGTTCCCAGTTAGTTTTCCCAAAAAAGTAGTGATGATAATCAACGGTTGTAAACGTTTTTTTGCCGCGTATGCTTAATATCTAAAACTCACTTATCACATGTGTAAAATATCTTTGGTCCGGAAATCAATGAAATTTTGAAAAAAAACATACAATATTATTTATTCATCATTATTTATACATACGATCTTTAGGATGGGCCTTATATGACATTTCCAACGTTTGAGTCAAGTTAATTTTGTTCACATCAAATTAAATGCCAGTTCATTGTTCAATTGATTTCGGCATGATAAAAATCGCCACTCTAATTTGCTTACTAATATGTGTAGCGCCACGGATTATTTTATCTTACACTGCACTGTAGTCTGAAAGCCTAAAACCAAAATTTGCAAGCAAAATGAAGGCTCCATATCTAATATTTTTTTTGTTGGGAGGACTAGATTATTAGTTGATGTGTTGGAAAAAGTGAAAGGTAGGTATCTGACGTGCACCTGTCCTCATTTATACCTGCACTTCTGTCGCACGCACAAGTGCAGTTTAGTCCAAAGAAGAGAGTTTTCATTGCCTAGAAAAGTAATTTAGGACGTAAAAAAAATACGTGATATTTCTTGGTTTCCTCCAACATATCACAAAATGTGACTAACTGAAAGTGAACCCATGAGAATGAGAAAGATAAAAGAATTTCTTAATTAAAATTTCCTTTTTAATTTAAAAAAATACGCCACTTTTTACAAAAAAAGTAAATGTTAACACATTTGCTTTTACTCTTTGTCGATGGTGACCTATATCTTGCCGTAATCTAATTTTACAATTTTTCCCACTCAATAGTGAGGTAAACAAGATCACGAAAATTGGACCCTTCAACTTCAAAGCTGTTGCATCTGTAAGATGATAAAATTTATGGTAGTGTCATGAAACTTCAAAAAAAAATATTACGTGATTCTCTCTACGCCCGCGATTTAAATTCACAAATTCCGTTGATTTCCGGACAAAAGTAAAAATATATCTGTTTTAAATTTTAGAGTTTTATAGCAGAATACTAAGAGTTTTTTAATCGTTCATCATTTATGTTTTATTAGCTGCATGGATTTCCAAAAAACAAATAAGTTTTATTTAATTACAATTTCTCACTGCAGACCATCTTTTATGTACTTAAGTGGTTTTATTATCTCCACATAAAATATTGTATTATATACAGGGGGTCAGGAAATAATGTCAGGAAACTTAAGGAGGTTATTTTATATGATTAAACAAAAATAGTAATTTTTTAAAATGTCAAAATCTCAGGGACTTCCTAGATACAGATAAATAAAATTAAATTTTTATTTGCTTTTTAATTTATATTTAATAATTAGTACATGGTTTTTTATATATTTTATCAAACAATGGTTTTGTGAATATGTTTTTTTGTACATAAAATATTTTAATGCAGACTTGCGATCAAATGGTAAGAGCTATCTATGTAAAGCAAGAATATATTATTTGATGCATTTGTTACTACCTTGAAAATGATATCCCTATTCTGATCATATCTGTCAAAATAAAAAATTACGTAGTTTAATAAACGTTAATATCTAGGTAAAGCATTCCCCAGTAGCAGGTTAGGGAAACAGTTTTACTTGTAGATGAGATTGTTCTTTTGTCCCAAACAGCAACCTAATTCATTTAGAAATAGATTAAATATAGATTAAAAACTGAATACAAAATTTAACATTATTTACCTGTAACTAGGAAACCATTGATATTTTGACATTTTTTAAATTACGTACTATCTTTGTTTCTATAGAATCACCTCTTTAAAGATCTTGACACCTTGTAGTCATAGGTATAAAATATTCATATATTTTGCACTAGGCTATATAGGCTAATTTTATTATGTAAACTTTATTCCTTAAAAAAAAATATAATTTTTCCCCAGATACACGTGGACCATGCTGTAGGTAACAAGTAGTAAATAAATAAATTAATAAGTACTTAAGAACATAAATAAAAAACTAAAAAAAACCTTCTAAATCCCCATTTCCTCAAACACACCCGTCCCATATCCAAACCATCTGAGCTGCCACACCACAAAAACACAAAACTTCTTTGAGCTGCTATTTCACCAACGTCCAAGTTCATTATTTGGTCCCAAGACCAAAACTGCATATTTGTTGCTCCCATTGTTCTTTGGTATTCCTCCAAGGGGGGCTCGATAAGAATGACATCAAATTTGCAATTGAGACTTTTCAGATCGTAAGTTGTTAGGTCACATTTTAAATACATTGGAGGTGTAGCGGTTTGAGCAATAAGTTCATCTTTCAAGCGAATTAATTCTCTAAGCTTGGGATACTCTTCAAACCTGTATCAAAATTATAAAAGTTAAAGAGAGTTAGTTAGTTCTTAATGATAATCATATATCTAAACCTTTGCTGTTCACAATAACATTAGTCAGTTCGTGTTAAATTATACTAAAAAAATAAAATGGCTCGCGTTGTCTGAATCATATTTTCAACAAAAATAATCGTCTGAAATTTAAAACGAATTATGAATATAATATAAATACACCTATAATACACACTTAAAATTCAACATTTAAGACAATAACATTTAAAACAATATCAGAAATTAAACTGGTGATTTAAAGGATTATTCTTAGTAAATTTTACGTACCTTGAGATTTCGTCAAAACTATTGCTACCATCAACAAACCACCAAGGACTTGCATTTTATATTCGGGGACATGCTAAATACAAAACTAAAGGAATTTGTTTTTGCTTTTAAGGTAATATAAACATTTTTGATGTTATTAAGGGAATATACTGCTTCTAAATTATATTATTGTAAATTTGACTAAGATTTTTTTATGTCAGTTTTGTCATTTATGTATTGGCTTGTCATTCATATATATTGTTTTGGGCAGTTTGCAAAACAATATATAGGAATGACAACCCAATTATTAAAAAATCGACTAAATGGACATAAATATACCAAAAATGCTACTACAGCACTGACAACACATGAAAAGAATGAAAAGCACTCTTTTAACTTTGAAAGTACCAAAATAGTCGATAGGGACAAAAATTATCATAAATTAATAATAAGGGAAATGATAGCCATCAAAAAGGAAAGTCATACATAAATGACAAAACTGACATAAACAATCTTAGTCAAATCTACAACAATATAATTTAAAAGCAATATATTCCCTTAACAACATCAAAAATGTTTATATTACCTTAAAAGCAAAAACAAATTTCTTTAATTTTTTATTTAGCATGTCCCCGAATATAAAATGCAAATCCTTGGTTTGTTGATGTTAGCAATAGTTTTGACGAAATCTCAAGGTACGTTAAATTTACTAAAAATTATCCTTTAAATATTAATCATTTTAATTTCTGATATTGTTTTAAATGTTATTGTCTTAAATGTTGAATTTGAAGTGTGTATTATAGGTGTATTTATATTATATTCATAATTCGTTTTAAATTTCAGACGATTATTTCTGAAAATGTTCTAAATAAAGAACGAAACGTCAGACTGATGAAAACTATATTTTAAATATGAACCTAATCCCAAGAAAATAATGAAAAATAAAAATAAATATTAACGGTTCGAGAAAATCAATACATTATAAATATGTCATAATCATAGAGCATAGGTTAACAATAAAGTCAGACAATCTAATGCTAATTTAAAAAGTTTATTCGACTTAAAAAAAGGGAAATATCTCAAACAAACCTGTAATAATGTAAAAAACAAACACAAGCGGCTAGTTATTGAAACAAAAAAGCAATATTATGAGGACAAAATATCAAGTGCAGTAAATCCTGTTTCTGGTGCTTGGAGTATAATAAACAGTCTAGTGAATAAAATGATTAAGCTTCACAATATTTCTATTAGCAATGATCATGAACTAATAACTGATTATTCAGAGACAATTCCTAATTCCTTTAATTTATTCTTTAGAGATGCTTCAGTTAATTCTGTTCATCAAATACTCCAAGTTGGTGTACATGGTGACTATAATTTTAGAGATAATTATAAAAATAGTTATCTTCATAAGAACAGTCTACAACTTCTTCCTTTTTTAAGGATAAATCTGACTTCTTAATAAAAGGGAAACTAAAAAATAAAAAAACTTTTGGCCCATATGAGGTTCCAAGCTTAGTACTGAAGGAGATTCTAGGTGAGATAGTTTTTCCAATTATTTTTTTAATCAAGTTATCATTTTGTACTATGAAGTTTCAAGATATTCCTGTTCACAGAAGGAATGATGTGCATTTAATGGAGAATTACTGGCTGGTGCGTATAGTTCTTGATTCTCAAACAATTTTGAATAAGTTTTTAATGAATTTTGAGGGAAAATGACGTTATCAGCATGTGTTGAGGAGTACAAGGTCAAGACGGACCGCCATATACGAGCTATATGAGGAAACCATAAATGAGATTGATTCAGGAGGGAGTCTTGTTGGGATTTTCTATGACTTTAGCAGGGCTTTTGACTGTGTCATGAAATTTTGTTGGATAAGTTGGAGGATTGTGGTTTTAAGGACCAGTCACTTCACTGGATAAGGTCATTTTTCGAAAATAGGCAGCAGTATGTAACAATAGCCTATGAAGGGGCTAGTAGTAGGGTGTAAGTTATTTCTCAGTGTGTCTTCTGAAATGGGTGTACCATAGGGCTCAGTATTGGGTCCTGTGCTCTTCTTAATGTACGTAAATGATCTGCCAGATGTGATGCTTGATGCCTCCATAACGTCTTTTGCAGATGATACCTCGCTAATAGTATTATCTGATGAATGTATGATGGGCGATAAACTGAACTTTGCTCTTGGTAAACTTTATGGATGGTTATCTTGTAACTACATGTACTTTTATTTAAACCGGATGCACTGTATTAAGTTTCATTCTAGATAGAAGAAGCATGATTTTGTAATTTGAAGTAAATAAAACAAAATTGAATAATGGATAGTTGTGTAAAGTTTTTAGATTTATATTTCGATTGGAAGCAGCAATGCAAATATATGGTTACAAGATTAAATTTGAGGGATGTATTATTAGAGAGGTAAATTGTTGATATACTATGCAAAAGTTGATTCAGTTCTTAGATAGGGGTTTTGCTCAGCTAAATCACACGATGTACTTATTAAATAAAAGATAATTATTAGCTGCGTGACTCATATTTCCTACCGGACTTACTGCCGGAACACTTTTGACATTTCAGTATTTTAACACTGCCAGTTATACATATATATATATATATATATATATATATATATATATATATATATATATATATATATATATATATATTGGAAGAGTATATGATTTGGATTGATGGGTAGTTCTACATGTCCTCTGAAACACATGGATTTATATTGTATTGTGATTTGTTATTATTATTATTTTTTTTTTTGTACTTTACTTAATTATTTTAATTTAATTTGTAAGATTTTTATGATTGTAACTATTCGTATACAATTTGTTAGTGTCCTACAGGAAGATGAATGAATAAAATATCAGCAGATATAAGTAACAATAAGTTGTTTGGTCGTTGTTTATGGTCAAGTGTTGTTTGACATACACAAATAAATTTCTTTAAATTTTGCTTACCTATCTGCTAATCCAACATCTCGAATAAAATTTTGGGGTCTTTGTCCAGTATCCACAAAGTGTTGACAGTAATCATTATGAGGATTGGACGACTGCGTTCCCTATTAAAAAAATTAAAATCATAAATATAAAATAATACAAAAAAAGATAGTATATAGAATATTTTATTACTCTGGGTTTGAATGAAAATCTGCTAGTCGGCCGGTTTTGTTTATAATACTATCATAATTTATATTACATGTCAACCAATAAATGCTTATACAGGGATATTAAGGATAAGAATCTAGCAATAAAGTCTTGAAATATGTAAGAGAAATAGTTATGTCACAAAAATAAACAAAATTCTCTATTTTTACCAGTTCAGTAATACAAGAAAATCACTTTTTAATGTTTGTGTTTTTAGGTTTAAAATTTGCTTGACTTATTGTTGCTCTTGTCAGCTCTGTCAATTTCGAACAGTTTTAAAGTTAGACCATGTTAGTGAATTAGGGGTAAAGTTTTACTGGTCCTGAAATGTCGGCCTCAGGCTTTTAGATTTTGTCAAATAGTGGATCTCCTCTTCATGAAGTTTTAGTTTACTGAATGAAAACCACTTGAGTCAGAATACCAAGTGCAGCCATATTGTCTGATGTGGTTATGAAAGAGGTATCGTCGGCGAAAAGGCGATTTCTAATCATAATTTCAATAGTTCCAATTTTGGTTTAAAAATTATAAAAGATATTTATCTGTAATACAAATATGTCTTTAAATCAATCATCTTAATAATTACTGGCTCCAGGGGCACAATCTCCAACTGCACCTTTTGACAATTTGGATCACAAAATTATATTGGCTAAATTTGGAGCTTTTTATTGGACAACTTTTTAAGGTTCTTTGAGCCATACTTAATGAAGCAATACGTTCAACATAATGGATTTGAATGGCCTTCTTTTTTGCCTCTTCAGGAGTGCCTCGGGGTTCTAATCTAGGACCCCTACTGATGAAAAAAATTTTTGTTATTGATGGCAACTTCCAAATATTTCCAGATAGTTTAAAGTTGTACTTGCCTACAGAAGGCCTTGTGGATTGTAAACGTTTTCAATAAGGTTCAGAATTGATATACCAAAAATAAATTATTCCTTAATGCTAGTAAGTGCTCTGTAATGTAATTTATTAAAAAATTGTCCTCTTTATTGTATGAGTACTATGTTGATAGTTGTGTGTTGGGATTTATTATAAGAAATTGTAAATTATTTAAGAATATAGATGTAGGTACTTCTACATTATATGGTTTTTGAGTAAGGAAATTACAATATAATTTTTTGATTTGGTCGAAAATTTATAATAAGTACATCCTATGATGAGAATAGGTGCAAAGAAATCCCAGAGACTTGATAGTTTGCTTAATAGAAGAGAAATTTATTTAGAAGCTTGTTAGTCCAAGCTTGTGGATAGCAGTATTGTCTTCCCTTCATTCATTGTGTCTATGATTTCAGTATATAAAATTTGTGTAACTTAAATCAGAATAACTAATCGATGTGATCTTGGCACACCTTTTAAACAATTCGTTTCGACTGTGTTTAATTTGTTATAATAATTTTTTTTTTTTTAATTTAGTGAGACACATTTATTTTATATACTGTCAATTTTTTAAAATTTTATTTTGCTCAGTTTAAAATTATTTTTTTTTTATTTTTGGCCCTATTTATTACTTGTTGTTAGGCTATAAATTACAAATAAATAGTTTTTATTTAAAGTTCAGATAAAAAAAACTGCCTAACTATACTTTGTATTTTAAAATCATTATCAGAATTATTATTCAGAGATATTTCTTTTCATACATTAACAAGAAATTATCTTGAAGTCTTTTATTATTTTTTTTCTTCTATATTACTGTATTTTTGTGTTATTACGGCTGTATTCTTTTGAGTAAATTATCACTGATCAAAGTGAACAAAGTGAAACTGATAACTTCATGTTCTTTTGAATATGCATTTACATGTCATTGGGTCGAAGTGATCATGATTACTTCAAGTGATAGAAGTGAAACTGATAATGACTCAAAAGAATAGCCTTTACTTAATACTTTGGCTATAAAAAATCAATGATGTAATATGTAATAGAACCATCGGGCCTAGCGCCAGAAATGAACAAATGATTAAGTACTTTATTGTTTTTCGTGTTTTTTATGATTCAATGAAAATTTTCGTACAAATTTAATCAATATAAAAAAGTTCAATTAAAGCAGAAACATTGTTGTTTAGTGATATGACCTGTTAATTAATAATGCAGTTATAACATAATTCAATCATTCGAGATTTTTATTTTTAAATCTTCTCTATTTTCAACTTCTGACTACTACCTCATGTAAATCTTTCGAACAGAAAAGAACATTGTTAAATAAACATTCAACATGTCCTCTCTTTGAAACTTGAATCAGTTTCTGATTTATAGATTTCTCCTATTTAATACTGTGTATGACATGCAGAGAATAAGAAATTGGGCTTTTGCAAGAATGTTACCAAATCAATGGCAAGTCAGCCAATCTTACTTAATTTCAAAAATTTGATACCATTATCACATGAAATGAATATAAAACACAAACAATATGTACAAATTTATTTCACATGTTTGTATTTAAATTCCAAAATATTCATTCGTTATATAAGGCTCCAATTCTATTAATATTTTTTAACCTCTTAAAGTTTTCTTTAATCGAGGAAGAAAAAAAACAATTCCGAGGTATCGCTGGAGTGTTGCGTGAGTCGACTATTAGGCACTTGTTTATGTGTTGTGATTTGTTATAATTATGTAAATAAAATTTTTCTTAAAAAGGATTGGAAATCTACGCATTTTAGATTACAGTGTATAATCAAATTCCATATACACCGAGCTGCGTTTACTATAAATCTTAAGGCTTTGTTCTGAAAATTTCTAATCTTTTCTAACCTAGACTTGGAGATAAACAAACCTTTAGAAATGTTGAAGAATCTCTGTAGACCATTTCATCAACACCATCTTTTTTATAATCATATTGATCAGATTCTTGGCTACTTGTACTGGGCTTATTATCAACTTTTTTAACAGGTACGTCTCCTGTACCTAATATTTGTCTTAATTCTTCAGCTCCAGAAACCCCAAGCTAAAAAAGCAATTTTGTTAATTAAAGTAGGGTCAACAAAACATTTGCAAAATAAATATAAAATTACTTACAGTTTGAGCAAGAAGTTGTTTTCTTTTTCGTGATTTTTCACGTAGTTCTTTTAACATATCACCCATTTCAAAAAATACTTATGTTGGAAAACCATCAAGCCACAAAAATACTTTGTTGGTTAAGTTTGTTGTCATAGGTCACGTGGTTGATTTTATGGTCTGTCATTCCAGTGTCTTTGTTTCGACGACCGGAAGAAAAACAAAATGTTTAAACTGACTTTTTTATTCTGGGAGTTTGCCATATTTCTGAACAGGTCAAGAATTATTTCACTTTACAGATACAACAAAATGTATTCACGCCAAATCCAAATTATCTGACCTTGCTTGCCTTGCGACCCGCCATAATATTATGGGAGGTGTTAAATTAGAAAGAACTTAGATTTCGGATAATTATTTATTAGATTATCAAATATCTAAGAAAACATCGGTTTTTTGAAAAAAAAATTTCGATACTCACCCCCAATTTTGGGGTAGTAAAACACGATTCTGACCTCCGTTTTCTATAACTTTTCTTTCATTTTGTAGAAAGCAAGAAAAATCACATTAGGTTAAATTTTTTGCATTAAATCGTTAGACTTTAAAAGAAATGAATTTTACATATCTTAACAGGGATCGAAAGCTTCATAATTGATAAGAATGAAATTGTTTTATGGCGGCGAAAATATTTGGAAAAAATACGGGAAAAAAAAATTGTATTACATTGACGAAACATGGCTCAATGAGGGGTACACTTTTGGAAAAGTATGACAAGATCTGAACATTAAAACTTCAAAGTAGGCATTAGTAGGCAGTAGTAGGAGGCCTTAAAGTTTTCAAATCTCGAAATCAAGGGACTATCATGGAGACATGAATTCCGATGTCTTTGAGCGACGATTTTCTTCTTTGTGAAACCGGATTCGGTAAATGTAATGGACAATGCCTCGTATCGTAGTCGACGTCAATAAAAAATTCCGACTTCTGCGTCCAAAAAGACGGAGATAGACCAATGGTTTTTCTAAAAAAATTTAATTTGACGAAACAATGCTTAAAGTGTAGTCGCTAGATTTAATGAGGGTAAATAAACAAAAATATATCAAATATGCTATTGATGAAATGGCTCGGGAAAAAAATATTACTCTACCGAGACTGCCGCCGTGGGACGTGACTCCTTTGAGTAATTTTAAATATTAAAAATCAGATCAGAACAATGTTAACTCAGATACTAATATATACTGAACTTAACAATGTAACTGTTCAAGCACAACACAGTCAAGTAGAGCTATCCACAGGGAGGAGTTCTATCGTCTTTGCTGTAAAGCTTTGTGATGGGGATCTTTCTGAGTGAACTGAATGACGATGGTTTGTAACTAACCTGAACTACCCTCTAAACTTTTATAAATTAATAACATTATTTTTCGAGTCTACAAAAATAGGTATTAAAATTTCCCTAAATACCTTATTATAATACCAAAAAAGATTTAAAAAGGCGTTAAAAGAAAGCAAGTCAAAAAGAAAAGCCTCTTAATAAAATTAATTTAACAATTATACTAAAGGTGATAAATATTTTTTAATGGTAATGAAATAAGAAATTTTCAAACTTGTATTGGATCAGATATCCAATTTTGAGTAACAAAATAAAAAAGGCCATAAAAAATGACAAAAACTGCGATAAAGGAATAATCTATACCATCTACAATATTATTTATATTAAACTTTGTGGTAGTCAGTCGTCCTTAAAACCTTCTACGATACACATTTTTAACAAACTAAACTCTATTTTAACAAAAATCTAGGACGCTAAAAATCAAAAAAATATACGTACTCATAGTTCAAAATTTTATATATTTATTTATTTATTTATCGTAAAAGAGTGTTCTAATTAAAGGTTTTATAAATTATCGTACCGTAATTTTGAAAAAATTATTAAATATGGCGTGCAACTTTTTGCCGCTGTCAAAAGCTGTAGAAATGACTAAAAATTCGGACACAATGTCCGAAGTTTCGGAAAGTGGAACTACAACTTCAGGATGGGCTTCACGATGGGATTCGAGGGAAGACTTGAGAGACCTTGTTTCCAAACTGGGACTGAACGATGTTTCTGAATTGTATCAGGAACGGTTTAGGGTGGATAGATGTAAATTGGAAAAAATGTTAACAGGTAAGTGAAATATTTTCAGATTCAGCCAATTATTCGAATTATTTATTAGTACTTCTTATTTAAATGGGTTTTTCAATTATCGTTAATTTCATTTACTTAAAGGCCTTAAATTTATTATATAGTAGAAAGAAGGGTAATAAAAAAAATGTATAGACATAAAAAGGGTTAACTTGATGATACTAAACCTATCTATATTACTTTAATGATTTTCTTATACCAAGAGCGGATCCAGGTATGGGCCATTGGGATAATGACACCCCCCTCCCAAAATTATGTACACGTGATTAGCATTATCTGTCAAATTTTAATTTTTTTCAAAAAAAATTAAAAAGTGGAATTATATCTCAAAATTTGGAAAAAAGTTATTAGAAAAAGTGTTTCTAAATGCAATTTTTAGCCTATATATAGCTATATAAGATAATTTAAATTTTTTGACCATTTTTTTTTGTAAATTGCACCATTGTTGCAAAATAAGACTCAACGCAACTTACATAAAACTTTTTAGTTTTGACAATGCTCCATCCCAGACATATTTTGTTTAAAGTAGCGCCATATTAAATGCGTGTTTCTGTACAAAATTCAAATAGGGACACATGTGATGCAAAGTTTATTTGTTTTTGTCCCTGTATAAAGTAACTTCATAAAGTAACTATTTTTGAAAACGTAGTTTGTGTCTAAAAGTAATACACATTAATATTAAGAAAATAGTTTAAATGAAAAGACTCCATTAGTTGTAAAAATTGCCTCATCGAAAAACAAAATGTTCCTATAAAAAAACTATTAACTAAAATGTTTTCACCTAATCTTAAACAAATCTCCATCTTGCAGTTTGTTAATAAATTTTGCTTTGAATACCCGAAATTTGTTGCTTTCTTAAATATTATAAATATGAAGTTATATCTAAGGTCTCTCTGCTTTAAGGATAATTTTGGATTTTGCTGTTCTGAATCAAGAACTACCAAGGTGGCAGTGTCGTCATGGTTGTACTGCTTTTTTTTTGTCGAGATTTTTTACACCGCCAGTAGTATCAAATTTACGCACTTCTTTTTGAGTTACATAAATATCTGAGGACTTTTCATTGAATACTTCAATCGTATCCATAACATTTTACTAGGTAAATCCGTTGTTTTAAGATTAACATGATCAATTTGTTATTAGTATTTATTTTTTGGCAAAATACAAATAATGTCTGTTACGTTGACATTGACGGAAAATTATCCATTCTCAAATAGGTAAGTCCTCATCATTTTAAACAAAATATTTTATTATAGTAAATCGAATAATTTGTTGCTGAGATATTACTATTTGTTTATCCCCTACATGTAAATTGTTGATTGCCATAACTTTTTTTCGGGCGAACATTTTGACCTCTACAAAGGCTCAATCTCTTCGTGAAGGCCTAAATTTTCATATCTTGTTAGGGGCAAATGAAAAAATTAATTTTCAGCCCCTTAAATATCGCTTTAAAAAGGGGATGTGCTATATTCATAATTTTTCGAGCTACCCTAGATAAAAAAAACACCAAAATTTGTCCATTCGTTGCTGAAATACGGCGAATTTTTCCGAGGGCCGCGAGTTCAGTTTCCTCGAGCGCGCAGAGCTCTATTTTTTTTTAAAACACCCCTTTTTTAAGACGATATTTAAGGGGTTAAAAAAAAAACTCAAAAGAAGTTATAGCTATCAACATTTTGCTTCTTGAGATAAACAATTGGCAATATCTCAGCAACAAATTATCCAATTTACTATTATAAAATATCATTTAGTTCAGAAAGATGAAGGCTTCTTTATGTTTTCGGGAAAATCTAGTTAAATAAAATTTGTAAAAAAATTACAAATAAGAGTGTTTTGATTCAAGGTTAATTCTACATTTTTCCATTTTCCAATGTTTTGAACATCCTGTATACATTATCACGACTTTGATTATCGTTTTTGAAATTCAAAGGCAAGCAAAACTTTTGATCAAGAATAACTTTTCCTCGATATATATATATATATATATATATATATATATATATATATATATATATATATATATATATATATATATATATATATATATATATATATACTCCCGATCCTTGTCAAGATTTCTAGATCCGCTCTTGTGTACCAGGCTAAAAAACCTAAAGACCTATATAAAGGAGTATCCGAAAATAATGATAACAAATTTTGAAAAATATGAAAAAATTTTATATGAACATAGGTCCAAAAATGTTTTTAGAGGGACCTAGAAGTATTTGAAGATGGTGTAATAAAAGTGAACGAAAGAATATAGAAATAGGTTAGTGTTATGGGAGATCACATTTTAAAAATATCGGTCGACCCATATTGCAACCAGTGGCATGGGGACCAGGGGTGGCTGGTTATTTATGATTTTTTTTTTCGCCAAGCGTATGTACGCTATTTTTTAAATAAATTATGACTCCTTGAACTTTTTTCGCAAAGAATTTTCGTAGATATAAGGTCATAAGTTCGACGGTTTTCGCCAAGCGTATTTACGCTATTTTTTAAATAAATTATAACTCCTTGAACTTTTTCCGCAAAGAATTTTCGTAGATATAAGGTCATAAATTCGACGGTTTTCGAGTTAAACAAAATTTAATGTTCACAAATCAACAATAAGGGTTGAAAATGATTGCTCTGCATTCCTAAACTCGTTTTATCATAGATTCGTTTATTAAAAATAAGAGCTTTATCTAATATAACATCACAACTAGCAAACTGCTTTTCTAATTCTGTGAACTGGTATACTAAGGGTATTAACAAAATCCATAAAAAATAATATAATGGATTTATTTGAAGAATGAGATGTCCAACATAAGAGCTACCTCCTCCTATCCATTTTTCCGGATAAACTTCATTGAAAGATGTTCTGACATATTAAAATACAAGTTTTACTGCATATACGCACTGCACTCGTCCTTCATTTTATACTTTTTTGTGAAATAAACTGTTTGTATATATATTTTTCATATTCTCTGCCTGAAAGGAGAATTTACATATATAACAAACAATTTAAATACGGTAGAAAGATTTCTTTATTTCTTACTGAAATTTTGATTCTTTAAAAATTTCGCATTAATCCAATGATTCATAGATGTCGTTTGACTGGCGATATTTTTCAGTCTGACATCGAGGTTGGTAGATAGCAGGTGCAATATCCTGCCGACGTACCTTGAAATTTATATTTCTTATATCAGTTATTTCCTGCTAATGTTGCTCTCGGTCCGATACAGCTCCATTGACGAGATCATGAGGTGATCGAAACGCGTATGCAGAGAGAACCACAGCGATATTTGCAGTATATAAACTGTTTGTATATATATTTTTCATATTCTCTGCCTGAAAAAAACATATATAACAAACTATTTAAATACGGCAAAAAGATTTCTTTATTTCTTATTAAAATTCTGAATTTTTAAAAATATATATTTAACACTTTACCATATTCACAAATTTTTATTTTTCTAAAGTCTTTGTCTATTTATCTCTCGTTAGGTGACAATGATGCACTTTTCCCTGCTGACGTATTTTTTGCAAAAGTTATGGAAGACACTGACACAATTATTACATGGCCCAATAAACTTAAAATTGGAGCTAAGTCGAAAAAAGGTAAATAACAAAGAATATCTTTCAAAAATTTTAGTATCGATGCCCTTTTTTTCTTTAATACTTACTAATGTTGTTTAGATCCACACGTAAGAATTGCCGGTAGACCAGAAGATGTGCAAGCTGCTAAAGAAAGAATTTTGACTGTATTAAATACAAGGGTAGGTCAAGAAGTGTATTATATCAAATCAAATTAATGTTATAAAATGATAGGACAAAATAAAATGTAACGAATTTCAGTTCCAATTTTAAAATAACCCATCCATGATTCATTAAAAAAAGTTTAAAAAATAATTTCAAAATATAAAACTTTTTTTAAATTTATGTATCAGTAAACTTGTTAGTTTTATATTGCTACTATATATATATATATATATATATATATATATATATATATATATATATATATATATATATAATGTCATTATCATATCTCTTTTAGAATTTGTTACACTTTATTCATGCGAACTTGTTAAAAAACGAATGCAAAAAGCGTCTCTATGTGTCATATAAATCTAATAATCTGAGTACTTGAATATTGGTTGTTTAAAACACACTTGCTGACTTTTTAATTTAGCTCTGCCTTGAATATAAAGTATATTAATTTATTTAGTGTAATCGCGTGACAATGAAAATGGACGTCAGCTACACTGACCATTCGCACATCATTGGTAAAGGGGGACTAAGCATCAAACGTGTTATGGAAGAAACAAGATGCCATGTTCATTTCCCCGACTCAAACCGATCCAACCCAAATGAAAAGAGTAATCAGGTGTCCATTTCTGGAGATATCGAGGGTGTCGAACAAGCTAGATCTCGAGTTAGGGTAAGAAAAATTATATTTTTGTCATAAAAAAAATTCCTAAAGTGCCCCTTGACGGAGAGTCCTAAAAGGGACTCAGTGATTTACCTTATCGGCTCTAAGTTTTGAACCGGCTTGTATAATTTAATGACATTTTAATATTTTAAAGAGACCATACTACAGTAAATGTTTTAGATTATCAGAGAAGTCAGGAACGGTTTGCAGCCGCACTCATTGTTTTTGACACGTATAATTTTACAGAGCTGAAAACCGATTTTTTAAATACTTCGGTCATTCCTCTTCGAAAAAGGTACTCTGAATTTATTTCGATAAAACTGGCGGTTTTCGAGATAAATCAGTTTTTATGCGAAAAACTCAAAAATTACTAATGCTAACACAAACAGGTAAAAATAAAATACGCAGGGTGTGCTGATGTGCTTTAATTTATGGAGAAGCTCTGTTTAACTCTTTGAAGAAGAAGATGTTACGCTAAAAGATTTCCAGCTCAGACATAGTCAAGTCCAGAAATCTTTCAAAGGGTTGATCGGGACTCAATTAATTTACAATGTTATTAAAATGTAACAATAGTGGAAATGTTTAAATGTTTTTATTTTTCGGATATTTTCCCGATCCCGATTTTTGATAGATGCCATTTTACAGAGCTAAAAATCAATTTTTTAAATACTTTGGTCATTCCTCTTCAAAAAAGATACTCTGAATTTATTTCGATAAAACTGGCGGTTTTCGAGATAAATCGGTTTTTATGCGAAACACTCAAAAGTTACTAATGCTAAACACAAACAGGTAAAAATCAGGTTGTTATTGTTAAGACCTACATAATGAATTCCTGTTGACGGAACTTGTCAAAACTGCCTTCAAGTAAAAATAGTTTTTAAAAGTGGAAGAACATTCTTATGCATTTAATTTATGGTGAAGCGCTGTCAGTCTTCTAAGGCAAGAAGACTTTATGCTGAAGGATTTCCAGCTCGAACATTGCCAAATCCAAAAACCTTTCAAAGGGTTGATCGAAGCCTAAGGGAAACAGGTAAAAATGATTAGAGAATATTTATTAAAGTTAAAGAATTAATTTTTTACATGTTGTATTCCGGGTCACTTTTGCCTCGACGTGGCGGTGAGGGCCCTCCAGGAGAGCACGGGACCCTCACGTAGAGGAACAAAATTTTGCAAGATACTGCTGACAACCCTTCAAACAGCATGAGAAAGCTCGCGACACAAATCAGTGTTACAAAATGGATTGTACATGAAACTATAACAGAACAATTACTTCACCTGTACCACATTGAAAAAGTACATGCTATGTCTCCGGATGATTATCCCGCAAGACTTCAATGCTCCAACTGGTTTATACACCAACCTAAACTAAATCTGAATTTTTCTAACCTTATTTTGTTTACCGCACACTCTAATTCAAAATAAACGCGAACAAAGGTTTATTGTAACTATGTGGGCTGGTATCTTCGAATATAACCTTATAGGTCCATTTGTTTTGGAAGGAAGACTCAATGGTGAGATTTATTTACAATTTTTCCAACAAAACTTAAATAATTTATCGAAAGACGTACCTCTTGATCTTCTTCTTCATCCAGTCCTTTGCGTCCACTGCTGGACATAGGCCTCCCTCATTCTTGTCCATTGTGCTATATCCTGAGCGATTTGCATCCAATTTGTTGCAATCGTTAGTCCAACGAGTAGGGGGTCTTCCTCTACTTCTTTTGTCTAATCTCGGCCTCCACTCGACTAATCTCTTCGTCCATCTTCCATTTGAGTGTGGCAATTCGGAAAATTACGTCGGTAACTCCTGTCTTTCGTCTCAGGTCTTCATTTCTAACTCGGTCACGCAGCGATATACCCAGCATTGACCTTTCCATCTTTCTCTGAGCTATTTGCAGCGTTTTAGAAGTTGTAGTTGTCAATGTCAAAGTTTTGGCACCGTGGGTCATAACCGGTAACACACATTGATCAAATGTTTTACGTTTTAAAGAAATTGGTACATCGCTTTTAAAGATGTCTTTAAGTTTTCCATAGCCTGCCCATGCGATCTTTATTTCGTGTCCAAGGTATATGTATTTTTCCACAAGCTCCACTTTGTTGTCTCCAATATTGATATTTCCACTAGGTACCAGATTGGTCATAAATTTTGTTTTTGATATATATATATATATATATATATATATATATATATATATATATATATATATATATATATATATATATATATATATACATATATACATACATACATATATATATATATATATATATATATATATATATATATATATATATATATATATGTATATATATTTTAAGACCCACATTGGCGCACACTAGCTGAAGTTCATGTAACATTGTACAGGGTGAGTCAACGATTGGATGAAGTAGGTTTGTGTCTTTTCGGTGAAATTAACAAAGAAACTATATTTATTGTTTGATACAGTTTATTTTTACGCAGATTTTAAAAATATTTAGGACTCTACAGGGTGAGCCAAAAAACTAGGACAGCATAAAGTTGTATTTTTTTTAAATAGAACACCCTATATACGAATCGTATTTTCGATTTAGCTTATAATTTTAAATCTTTTTTACTAAGGGTTTACTATAACAAAACTTTATAGTTTCTGAGATAATTAAGTTTAAAGAAAAAAAGTCACATTTTCAACTAAAATCTTAAATTTTAATTTAATATTTAAATTAAATTTTAAATTTAAATTAAAAATTAATTTTTAAATTAAATGAATGTTTAGATGTCGTATTTTTCAGTTTGCCATCGAAAATTCAGCAGGCTTAATATCCTGCCGATATGTCTCGGAATTTATATGTTATATAGACAATTGTTTCTTGCGAAAGTTACTCTCGGCTCGATACAGCTCCACTGACGAGACAATTAAGTTGTCGAAACGCATATGGAGAGAGAACTAGAGTATTTGCAGGAAATAGACTGTTTGTATATATTCTTTCTTTTATCTGATTGAAAGGAGAATACCGAAATATAGTCAGAAAGTTAAAATGCTGTAATTTATAATAATTTCTTTTAAACTACTGTCTTTAGCAAAAGTTTATTTAAAAAAGGTAGACAAAGAGCCCGAAAATAATTGGGCCCGTCGATTAATTTTTCATCCCTGAAAAAGAGTGAAATTTAAATTGTGTTTTTTTACTTATCTGCCTAAAAAATAATCTTTGGGGGTTTAATATATATTTTACAAAAAACTTGCAGACATATCAAACGAGATTGCGTTGCCGTTCCCTTCTATAAGAATATTAAAATATAAGGAAATGGAATGATAATAAAGCCGCAGACAAGAAAATTGGAAATATTATTATCATAATGTTTTTTAAGCAAATTGTGGTTATGTTTCAGTATTATTTTTAATTTGTTTTTGTGTACAGTTCAATTATTCGAAAGAGAATTCTAGTTGGGTTATTCATTTTCAAAAAAACAGATGAATTTTTGAGGACTTAACTGAAAAATTTATAGAATCGAATTTAGACAGACAATTTTAACAAATTTTAAAACATACATTAAAAATGATTGTGACATTTCTGTTACAGCATTATCCTAAATCGGAGTGTCCAAATGATTAATTACTTTTCCATACAATTTTATATTTAAAACTATGTTAGTAAAAATGTATCAATGTATAGATGTCGTTCGATTCACGATATTTTTCAGTCTAACATCGAGAAGTTAGCACGTTAGCAGGTTTAATATCTTACCAACATGCCTCGAAATTTATATTTTATATATACAGTTGTTTCCTGCGAATGTCGCTCTCGGTTCGATACAGCTCCACTGAGGAGGCTACAGAAAAACAAAAATTACCACTAAGTTACCCAACCCATGTATATTCAACGCTCCCCCTCCCCCAGCTTCCGGACGGTTATTGGATCGCATAAATAATTTTTGAAAAAGTTGGGATTATTTCTGAAGAGAAACCTTTTTTAGGAACTTATTCCATTAATCTTTGGCTTCGAGTTACCGATAATGTCACAAAACGTAGATGCAAATTCGCCATATGTTATTAAAATACAAGAACAGTACAAGGTACAAGTGATGTTCAAAACTAGGCCGAAGCTTCATGCGACCTTAGTTTTAGTCAAAGGTGTAGAGTGGGAAGTTCACCAGGTGAAGCATGCTACATTGCTGCTGATGGAATTTATGTGTGAAAATTTAGCGGTAAGTCTATTAATCTGTTTTTATGCTAAACACATAATCTATTAAAACCTAATTATAAATCGTTATAAAATTGCTTTAATTTTAAAAGATGATTATGAAATATTAAGAAACATTCTCAATATTTCTTTAAACCGTATTATATGTCAAAATATATAGGGTATCTCTAAAAGTCTGTACAAAATACTATGGAAAATTTCTGAGGCTAAAATATGATGATCCAGGCTAATTTACCTTAGTCCAGAAGCTGATTTGCACTAAATTTGGTACTTTGAGGTTTCTTATGATAATATATCAAGATCAGTTTACTTCATTACTTTTTTTGTGTCTTGGTATATTAAATTTCTTATTAAAAATATTTATTTCTTGACTTCTTTTTTCCAAAAAGTTAATAAATAATTGTAACTTTGAGCCGCCATTTTTGAGATAATCGACTTTAAATGTTTTATTGTGTAATGAGACTCGTCATAGCTTCCCTTCACACTTTGTCTAGGCTTAGGACTGATCTAAAAAATTTGGAGCATGTTTAAGGGCCCTTAAGTGCTGCTTGGCCAGTGTTTCTCTTGAAACACTCGTCAGCGCAGATTTGAATTGCATGCATTTTTGCTTGGAAGATGGTAGGAGTATCCCCTAGGGATTTGGCATGCCCAAAACTTGTGATCAACAGGCTTAATTTTAAATTTTGTCATTTAATTCTTAAATTTTTTGCTGTGGTCGAAAATTACACTGACGCAGAAATGAAGCGTTATGATACTGGTTTCTTCTTTCCACTCGATTTAAGTGTTTTGAAATGGGGTTGTAACGGAACCTCACCTCCGCCTTCGCAAATGTGGAATTTCTGCAAGAAATCGTACTTCCGCCTCCACATCTGCTTCCGCAAGTTTTTTACGAAGTCGTAACGGAGTCATACAATTTTTAATAAAAAAACATTTATAGAAGTCAGCTGTGGATTGGCAACAATGTGTGATGTTGCACATCTGACTATGTGTGTTGGGTTGTGATTTGTTTCGAGTGTTTTTTATTAAATTTTTGGGGGATATATGCAAATCCTAATTTTTCCATAACACTATCTGGATTAACATAAACACACATTTTGTCCTACAGAATAAAAAACGAGGATAGCTCCTGGTTACGGTTCCTAAAATATGGAAAATCTCTGGGATATGAATGGATATGAAAAAAAAAAACACGTGAAAGGAATACTACAAGTTCATATAAACTTTTTCCTTTAGGCCACTTCTTCGGAGATATGGGCTCTCAAAGAGCTGCAATGAAATCAAATTTTTTTACACATAATTATTGAACCACCAAGTATATTTAAATTTTTTTTAATATGATGTATACCAGTTAAGACCTTTCGAATTAATATCCAAGAAAGTGTTGTGAATTACTCACAGCTGCAGGTACAGATTAGCTATGACACTCGCGACCTTATTTTTTACGCCCTGTATGATAAGAACTTTGGACAACGTTTTTTACATATCTTTAACTATTGACTAAACATTAAGTACTCTTCGTTCATGTTGCTAATCCTAATCCGAAAAAAACGTCATTTTATTTACATTGTTAGTCCCCAAACTTCTGTCAGGTTGAATATGAAAAAGAAGAATTTTCCCCTGTTACCATAGTTTCAATAAAAAGTTGAACTAACTGCTTAGTTAAAAATTTCGTAAAAGTGTATAAGATGGGTTCCGTGAAGTCGATACATTCGCAGGCATGATAAATTGTGGATTGCTTTACCCGTCACATTAACTTAGCTTTGTTCCTTATTTGATCATAATGAAATGTGCTTTTCCGTAGAAGTTCTTCCCTACTATCGACCGGAGTGGAATACACCAAGGTTTTGAGGTGTCCCCACAGATAATAATCCAACGGTGTTAGGTCGGAAAATCGAGGAGATTCAGGTATTCCTGCATAGCAACACTGAAAAGAGGTGATGTCCCATCGTGTATGTAGTACATGTTTCGGCAGGTTTCGAGTGGTAAGTGCTCTAGTAAATCGTGAAAAGCGTTCTGGGAGAACACCAAATAAAGTTCTCCATTTAGTCGTCCAGTCAAAAAGTTGCCAATGATTGCTGTCCAGACATTAATCGATTAGAACTGATGATGATGCGACACAATAGGTGCTTGAGGATGTTCATCAGCTCATATATCTGAGTTGTGTAAATTTATGATACCATTTTTGGTAAACCCTGCTTCATCCATCAAGAAGCTAATGAAGTTTACATTATTTCGTTGCTGATCTAATAGTCAGTTTGCAAACTTCGTTCTGTGGGGAAAATCTTCAGGAATCAGTTCATGCACTTTTTTCAAATGATATGGATATAACAGCTGTTCTTGAACGTATTAAACTGTGCTAGTAATTTTCGAGTGTTCATTGAAGGATTGTCATCTACAGCATTTAAAATATTTTCCTCTAATTGCGGCGGAAGTACTGTTTTTCCCCGACCAGCGTCAGTACTTCTTTTCCCAAGATTTCCTAAAATTATGAAGAAATTTAATTATGTTACCTTATTTAATGGAATCGCCTGCCATTCTCTCTTAGACGTTGGTCAACTCGTTGAAATGTTTTCTAATCTGGAAGAGTACGATTAGAATATCTGTCATTATATAACTTCCTGGCTTCCAAAGCATTACAATATGGAAGGCCATTTATCAGATGCATATCTGCATACTCAATAAACGTGTATTCCATATTTTGAATTATTTCACAATTAATTTCATCACGAAATCCAAAAATCAGTAAATTAATATCCAAGTAAAGAATGGATGTGTCAGCGATGTGAAAGTTGACAAGTTCTAAATATTTATTTATTTCGTACCTAGCAATGTTTGCAACAACAAAACTTTGTTTTTGGTGCTGATAAAATAAAACGCACATTTTTTGCGAACCTAGATTGAACTACAAGTCACAGAATTAAACGTTTTTAACTAAAAAGGTAAACTCTTATTTTGGATCAAATTTTTGTTTATCCTAAGGTTGAAGATTGAACATTCGACAGGAACAAAGATGTATCTTTTATCGAAAGACGCCAAATACATGATGTGAATAAAATGAAGTTTTTTCTAAAACGGTTAGAACTAGCGACAAGAATGAAGACTTTTTAATTTTTAGTCAATAGTTAAAGGTATATAAAAATGTTGTCCAAAGTTCTTATCATACAGGTTGAAAAAAAATGGGGTCATGAGTGTCACAGCTAGTCCGTTCCTGTAGCTGTGAGTAATTCACAACACTTTCTTGGAGAGCAACTTGAAGAATCTTACGTGACATACATCGTATTAAAAAAAATTGAAATATACCTGGTGGTTCAATAATTATGTGTAGAAACTTGACTCCATTGCAGCTCTATGGGAGCCCATATCTCTGAAGAGGAGGCCTATACGAAAAAAGTTTGTACGAACTTGTGGTATTCCTTCAACGTCTTTTTTCATATCCGGGAGATTTCCCACATTTTCCTGGACATCCTGTATATTGAAAAAACTGCCTTGAAAAGAACTGAGTTGATGAGGCATTTACAGTGAAAGCGAAAAGATCTAACAAAAATATTTTATCAAAATTTTGATTTTTAGAGCCAAATTCCAGTTCAGATGTCTATGGAAATATCTCCGCATCATCACCAAATTGTCTTAGCCAAGAACCATTCCAACCTTAAGGCCATTATGCAGTTTACGAATTGTCAGATTATGTTTCCAGATGCACAGGATCCAAATATTCCAAATCTGAAGAAAAGTAATGTTAATATTACAGGGAACATTCATAACGTTTATAAGGCTAGACAGTTGTTGATGGGGAGCTTGCCGTTGATCATCATTTTTGATTTGCCTGATGATCCCACGGGATTAAAGATAAAGGTAAGGGTGAACACTGTTTTGGTAAATTTGGTTTCTAAAATTTAATTAACTTAATCAGTAATAAATGATAAAGATAAATATAATTACCAATAATTACATACATGAGCGTATTGTATCGAAGTGGGCAAGATATCTTAAGTGTCTTTTTGCTCAAATGAGTTTCTTGTGTCTATGAGGCCGTGGTAGGCTTGAAAAGAACATAGTAAATACTCCAAACTGTGTGCCTCTGTAATTTAATTATTATCGTAAGCGTTTACATATTAGAAAATAAAACATTTTTATAATTTGTGGTATACTGTATCCAGGGTTTGACGGAAGGTTCAAATTGCCTAAGGCTAATATGTTTCTGGCGTCTCCTACCCACCACTATCCAGTAATATATTGATATTAAAATGAGCAAATATTGAATTTGTGTATATGATGAAGGATTTAGGGAGCTGCGGACAGGTTGTTAAGTTTAGTAGTCTTATCGGTAGTGTACATTTTCAAAATTCCTCTAAAAAACAATATTTCCATATTAAAAAAATATATATGGAACTTGAAAGAATCGTAGAAATAAGCTATTTAAATCTGTTTCCATTTTCTTTTACGAGCTTGTATTTAACTTTACTTGTGCGTCCAGGGCCGGATCCAGCCTCTCTCTTTGGGGGGCGGGGGGCGGTGATATCGCAAAAGTATAGTATGCAAGAAAAACAAGTTGTCAACGGGGGGGGGGGGGGGAGTGCAAGCAGCATACACATTCCTAATATAAAAGGCAGAATGGGTTCTATTTTCCTGAACTCAAAGCTCTCCTATACTCTATTCAAGAACTAGAGAGAGTATTAAAACTGTTACCGAAACCTCCAACATACCTGCTCCAGTGCCGCTGGTAACTGAGAACTGCTGTAAATCTAATTATATTTCATTATATTTAAATATATTTTATAAATTTACTGCAACATAAAAAGTCTGATAGTTTAATTTAATTTCTGTCAGTGAGCAAAGTACACCTTGCAGTTTGTTCTTAGTGATTTATCTTGTTTGCGCTTGTTTTTATATATTACTTGAGATTAGTGAGATACCCAAAAGATATGACTTTCACCTCTATATTTATTCCAAAATCGTTAAACCTGGGCATTTTTCCTCAACGAAAAACTTATTAAGATGAATGTTTATGATGCCTTAAGACATCAATATCTAGATAATAATGTTAAAAGCTCTGTTTAGATGTGTTCCAATATGACAGGAGTTGGAAAATCTACTATGTACCGAATACTGAAGGAGAAAAAACGACTGGAATTGTTAGTATTCCCAAGCCACATTCGATCACAGGCAGATGAAAAACCTCGTTGGAAGAAGAAATGAAAACTGCAATTAAAGGGGTTGTATATACATTTTATTATGAGAAGCAGATCCCAACCGTCTACAAAATTCTAACTAAAATAAATGAAGATCGCGATTTACCTGAAATTAAGGAACTGAGCTCTGGAAATTGCTCAGAGAACTTAATTTTTGCTGGGAAAAACCAGGTAGGAAATCTGTTCTTATAGATCGTCCGGAAAATGTCCATTGGCGAAGGTAGAGTTGCTACAAATAACACAACTTACAAAATTAGTAATTTAACAGAACTTTTGAAAGATTTTTTGGAATAAAGTTACTGCAGAAAATTTGGAAAAATTCTTATAATAAAAGAATAAAAGAAAATGTGGAAACTCGATCTCATGATCTGTGAGATAGAGGAACCAATTATATTAATTTGGGCGAAGATAGCTTCACTGGCTTGGATTACGAATTAGATACGTAATGTTTACCAGCATAAACACAATTTATTATTTAAATATTTTTAACATATAAAAATTAATTACATTTGAATCCCTTTTTAGTGTTTAATTGTAATTCTGCAGATGATTTAAGAAATAAATAAACTGAAACGTCAAATGACCAAAAAATGTTTTTAATTAATAATAAAATGACCGATAGTCCAAAAAGATTTTCACATTATATGGACGAATATATTTTTTGTATATATGTTTAACTTCTTGTATTTTTGATAATGGGTATTTTATAAGTATTTAAATTATAACTTAGAATTTTTTGAGAGAAAAAGGCTACGTTTTATTTTGAATGTGCCTAAAACGGTTTCTATGCCAATATTAAAAATACAGTTGTGATTTGTATTAAATATGTCAAAATTATTTATATTTTCCAATGTATGTGAATTATTTAAAAATCATAAGAAATAAAATAATATTATAAAACCTTTTTATTTTAAGTTTATTACCGAAATAATATTCTATACCATAAATAGTTAGTGATAAAATAAATCTCTTTCCGATGCCTATGACAAGGATTAAAATCCTTTTTAACAATTTACACATCCAAATATCTATTGTTATCCAACCCAAATGGTCCATTATTATAGACCGGTATTTTTGATTATAAAATTTCTAACCCATTTCTATGAAAAATATATATGTCTAACAGATTTTGCCAAAGACCCCGGACTAAAGAACACAGGTATTTTGCGAAGAAAAAAGGGTAAAAAACGATTTATTACTCTCTCTAGTTCTTGAATAAACTATAGTATAAGAGGCAAAATCGGGTCTATTTTCCTGAACTCAAAGGTCTTGGGGGGGGGGCGATTGCTCCTACTGCCCCCCCCTTGGATCCGCGTCTGTATATATATACATATATATATATATATATATATATATATATATATATATATATATATATATATATATATATATATATATATATATATATATAGTGTAAATGTGGCGCACAACAGCGATAGGAACTGTAAATAAGAATTCGAAAATTAGTCCTGTTTTAATTATTTTATGCCCCCCAAAGACAAGCACCTATATGAAATGAATTAGGTCGACAAGTCAGTTCAGATCTCCCACCCCACGCTATACTATAATGAGCCTGTGGGTAAATCAAAACTTCACTCTATTTCAGAAATATGTAACTTTGTGTTTAAAATGACACAAGGAATGACTTTCCAAAGTTTTGTACCAAATTTAGTGATATTGTGTTAGTCTTAGGCGGAATCTGAGTAGCGGAATTTCTATCTTTAATACAAGATGTTTGTTTTTCATGAAGAAAAATGTTTTCAAATAACCAAGATTAAACTATTTTTAATTCATTTATGTACCTGCTTTTATTTTCAATTTATGATATTAATATAAAATATAGGAAAAATTAAAATATTTTTTTACAACGACGTCGATTTTTCCAATATTTGTCGTAAATATTAATGTTTTAAAAATATTTTTGAGCTTTTTTGCTGGCTGAACTCGCTTGTGGCTTTCCTCTAAATGAGAAAATTAATTAAACACAAATAAAAAACTTTGTTTATGTTTACCTTTAATTTTGAAATTGTGTGATATCTTTATATCCTGTTATTTTTAAATTAAATATTGAAAGCTTAAAATTTAGTTAATGTTGTCTTGTTTTTTTAGTATGTAAGTAATACTGGTTAATTTTTTTAGTACAACCATTGTATAAGGTATATCTTATACAATGGTACAACTTATGTTTTATGATTGACTTAACAAATACCTTTTTATAGAAGCAAGTATATTTGGCGGAAATCCTTACAAGCTTTATTTATCAAACTTTAATTTTTTTTCTATGAGGAAGCTTTGATCAAACAATGCTTTTAACTTTATTGTTGGATGTATATAAGTCTCAGAATAAATTATATTGCAAATATTTTCAAAAGTTTGAGAAATAGTGACAAAATTAATTTTGAAAACTCGGCTGTTTTGAACCGAAGTTTATAGAAAAAACTTCGTTTCTGTTTTCCCCTTGAAAACGGCGCCAGATTATATTTCAACTAGTTTTCCTTATAAATGGGTTTTGGCTATTTACAGGCTTTCCTTAGTACAACCTTAGCAAATCAAGGATACTAAGCGCAAAAAAATCTTAAATATCAAATAATCTAAACAATATCATCACTTAGTTGCCAGATGGCAGGTTTTTAATATCCTACCGACATACATTGGAACTTATATTTTATATAGTAGTTGTTTCCTGCATGAAAGATTAATACATATAAACAACTACTTAAATACGGCAGATAGATTTCTTTATTTATTACTGAAATTTTGTATTTTAAAAATATCACTACGTTGTACGAAACATACTAGAAAAAATATCTATCTAGCAGTGATAGACACAACTGACTTTGCGTTGCCTAGTAACGTTCAATAGTCACAATTTCTACTTGTAAGTTAAATTTCAGTTCAATTCGTTTATTATTTTGTATTTTGTGAAGGGCCTTGCAACAAAAAATGAATTTTGTCATAAAAAAAGTAAAATATTGATGAAAACAGTTTCAGTGGGATCGTAAATTGATCGAAAATGACTCAAGAAGTAAAAGAAATTTGAACGCAATCAGTGCAGGAAAATGGAAACAACGATTCTCGAAGATTGTTGTTTGGAAGTGTCTACCAGTGGTGAAGCTTGTAGCATGCGTTTTGTCAATACTATGTGATAAATAAGACAACAGTAAAGTCTCATTAAAGTGGATTCCGAAATTATTGACTGTCGAACAGCAACCGCTTAGATAGCAAAATTCTCAAAATCATTCATTTTTCGAATGCAAGCCTTAACTTTTTCTTTAAGATAGTGACCTTTATTTAACCTGTGATAGTGACAGGCGATGAGACCTGAGTACATTACCGAGATGCAGAAACAAATTAGAGTCCATATAATGCGTTGAATGGTAATTAAAGATTCGGACGATAACATTATCTTTGATGTAAAGTAGCAACTGGTTTGGGTACACCCTATCAAAAATTTACTCGATGGTAACAGGTTAGAGCGGTTTCTGGGTGCGGCAGAAGAAACCGGTCCAGAGATTCTCAGGGACGAAGTATTACATGTTATTTAGCAAACTAAGAGAGGAAAAATAAGTGGTTCTGATAAGATCCTAATGGAACTTCTCAAATTAGTCGAGACTGATACCATTGCCATTATTGTCGAACTTCTTAACATCATTTACTTGATAGAAATATAACCCAACTTTGCCTAAAAAATAAAATGCCGCAGAATCTTTCGAGTACACAATAACTGCCCTAATGCCCATAACAGAATTTTCACCAAACTTGATTTGGAAATTAGTGACAATCAACTAAGTTTTAGAAAAAGAACGGGTACAAAGAAAGCACTGTTTAGTATGAACGTTCGAATGCAGGGATGTATATAAACTAGAATATTTATGCTTGCTTTATAGATTTTGAAAAAACGCTTGACAACATACATCAGAAGCTTCTGGAAATTCTTATGATAAAAAACATTGATAGTCGCAATATATTCCAATATTTATTGGAATTAGATAGCCTGTAATACAATTAATGACAGGATGTCTCATAAAGTACAAATTTTGCGTTGAGTTTGTCAGGATTGTGTTTTTTCTTCTTTTGTTTTTTTTTGTGTATAGGGAAGCTATCTTTCTAAAAGCTTTAACGCATGAATGTGATACTCGATCCTTGATGCTTAGGTTTCGTTGGGCCCACTACATTCCACCATGGTTGCAGGTCATTCGAGGCCGATCGCCTTTGCGAATCCATGCAGTTTCTTTACCTGACCTTGCCTAAAAGCTTCGGATGATATTATTGTACCCCTAAAATGTCTCTGTCTCAGTCCATTGAGCGACGGACATTTGTTGAGAACATGGTCGATAGTTTTGTCCTCCTCCAGGCACCATCTGCACACCGAATCATCCACGACGCCAATCCTATAAAGATGGGTTGTGTGGAAGGTATTACTATAAATGGTCATGGTAGTTAATAACCCTATGTTCTAATAACTGAAGTCAAAGAGCTTTAGACTCTACTAGGAAGAAACGTGATGGGCTCAACATGAACTTAAAAAACACCAAGTACATGGTTATTCAAGAAAACTGAACAAATCTCACTATTGATAGCACGTCCATCGAAAGAGTACTTAGACATCTTGCTTAAATTAATCTGCAGATCAAATTAAATCATGGATAGCAATTTCAAGAGTTACTTTTCTTAATATGGAAAAGTTCGTTTTTAGTTGAGATATAAAGTTACAGTTAAGAACAAGAATGCTTCAATGCTATGTTTTTTCTACCTTATTTACGAGGCTAAGGCTTGGACACTTAAAAAGCATAAGCTGCAAATTTAGGAGCGTTTGAAAGATGATGCTATGCTGCCCATATCATGGATTGATATAGCATATCAACAAGCAAGAAAAGTGATAAGAATCCTTAAGTGCATAAAGTTCCAAAATTTTGGGCATATCATCAGAGAATCACAGTAAGCATTGTTACAAAATATCATGGAAGGAGAGATAAAATGAAGAAGAAGCTCAGGCGGAGAAATAACATCTTGCGTGAAAAAATTGGGGGTTTGGAATGTCCTCCAGTGAGTTATTCAAAACAGATGCCGACAAAGTTAAAATAGCCCTAATGATCGCCAACCTCCATTAGAAGACGACACCAGAAGAAAAGAATGAGTTGATAAAAGCCCACACATTGGAAAGTTCGTGGAACCAAGCACAAGTCATCCTTGTTGAATACATGCGAAAAAGCAACAGTTAATATAGTAAATCGTGAATATTTGAGTTTTGAGTCTTGCTGAGTACAACTCTAGCTTTTAGCAGTTGCATACAGTGCTAACATGCTGTTGACTCACCTCTACATAACATCTCCTCTAAGTAATGTAAGTATAATCGGTTTCTTAGCCTATCTGAAGAGTTCTACGAAACACGTAATACTGCCCTGGTATTCATCAAAACGTCTCAGGTACAACAAGTACCTCACGGCCTCCGGCCAATTCGGGGGACGAAAGGTACTGACGACGCGGTTGCGTCGCGCACGGTTTGGATACGATTTGCCCAAGCTTGCTTTTATGCGTGCAAGTTGTTGATGATACCTAAAAGTATTTGGGTTGGGGTTTATCCCTTCGGTGGCACACTTAATGTTGAATGCCTTATGACACGACTTCTGTCGTGTGTCTGGCATCATACGGTGTGGACACACCTGCATTGAATGGAGCTCACCCTCCGGGCTCGTTTTGTCCTCACTGGACTCACTAGATGTGGAGATTACCACATAATATGGTAATAGTGTGGTAATCTCCATATCAGGGCCCCTATCCTCGAAAGTGTGATGTGAATCGCGATGTGAACTTTTTGACAGTAAAAGTCGTATTCTTAAAAAGGCAATGTTGCCAGATATGAACGTGCTAAAACCCCAGAATTTCAAAAAATAAAATGGATGACAGATTGAATTGAGCTGTCAGACCGAAAATGTCCATAGTATGTTTGGTTGCCGTTTTAGATAAAAAGTAGTTTTGGTACGTTAAATTAATCGTTAAAAGTAAAAAAAATAGTGCTATTGTTGTTATTTTTGTGAAGTTATTGATTGCCATTACAATATTTGTACTTTGCCTGAATTAAATTTATCTTAAATTGACACTCTAGAACTGTTAAACAAAAATGCATACAAAGAGGCAAGTACTTTAAGATTCTAATATATAAAGAAAAAGGGATATTAAGAAAAACAGCAATCATATATACAAAGTAATATAGTGACAGTAAGCCAGCACTGATAAACCTTGAAACGGTGGAAATTACAACTCTACATAGCTAAAAGCCAATATCCCAATCCACTACAGGAACTATCCAATCAGTTATTTATTGTATGAATTTACAAAATATCCAGCCTCTTACTGCAAGATGTTCTGTCCTGACAGCTAAATTTGAAAGAAAACCTGAAACTTGAACAATGATAGAGAAACCGTTTATGACCATGGACCAAAACCAAAGGCCAGACATAAGACGTCCATTAAAGATACTGGCGGATCTCAGATTCAACAACAAATATTTTTTTTTATTTTATGAAGATTTGTAGAGGCTTGAAGATCAAATATATCATAAATAAGGTTTTTATGCTGAAGGACCTCATTCGTTGGTCTGTAGGGTTCATATTTGTATGTCCCGATAAATTATAATCATATTTATTTAATTGTAGGGTCGTATAGTGTTTAACATAGTCTAATTAAGAAGTGCTGTATTTAACATAATTTTAATATAAAATTTGTTACTTATTTAAATAAAAGTTCAGATAGCTTACAAATTGTGATTTCTCAAATTTATTATAAGTTGCGTCGTGAAAAGAATTATGTTAAATTTAACTGTGTATCTCGGCTGTTATGGACACAAGTATTTATGTTAAATCCATAAGCAGAACTGGCCCTAGAAAAACGTTTTTAAATAGCACGCTCATACAATTGAGTTATGAACAGAATCTCCTGTAATAATTTTATATGTCTGTAATCTCAAATTTACTTAATATTTGCGAGACATATTCAACTTTCTAAGGATATTTTATTAAAAAAATTGAAAATATTAAAAATATTGGGGTACCACCTAATTAACGTTTCAACTGTTTATTCAAAAAATTAAGCGTCTTAAAGAAACGGTTCGTCAACATATTATTTTTTTTTAATGAAGAGTTATTTTGAAGAACCATAAATAAAATAAAAACTTCTATATTTTATTTTTTGAAATCCGTGAGTTAAATATGTCATTTAGCGGATGACATTTCATTTGCGCATGTTTCACCGTTCGCTTGCCTTCTACCGCGCGAACAAGGATATGAATGATGAAC
This sequence comes from Diaprepes abbreviatus, assembly GCA_034092305.1. NCBI lineage: Eukaryota > Metazoa > Arthropoda > Insecta > Coleoptera > Curculionidae > Diaprepes > Diaprepes abbreviatus. The sequence continues at coordinate 13,032,917 of JASJET010000139.1, forward strand.
GTTTCAGGAATACGCATTCGCCACCTTTTCACCGTTTACTTCACGTTCCACAGTTTGAGGATAAGGCCCCTGGTGAGTCCAGTGAGGACGAAACTATCCCCGAGGGTGAGCTCCGCTCAATGCAGGTGTGTCCACACCGTATGACGCCAGGGACACGACAGAAGTCGTGTCATAAGGCAGTCAACGTTAGGTGAGTCACCGAAGGGATAAACCCAAATACTTTTAGATATCATCAACAACTTGCACGCATAAAAGCAAGTTTGGGCAAACCGTATCCAGGCCGTGCGCGACGCAATTGCGTCGTCAGCACCTTTGGTCCCGCGAATTGGCCGGAGGCCGTGAGGTACTTGTTGTATCCGAAGCATTTTGATGAATACCAGGGCAGTATTATGTGTTTCGTTCTTGTAGAACTCTTCAGATAGGCTAAGAAGCCTATTACACTTACATTAGTTATTATAGTATATTAACACCATGATGTACGGCTACTGATTAAAAACTTCGTTGCTTTTGTCACAAGAATGTGATTTTTCTTTACGACAAGGTACAAGTTCACCAGGGAGTTAAAGTTCAGCCCATTCGTTGGAATTCTTTTTTCACTACAGGATGAATATTGGTTACAAAATATAGAATTAATGTCATTTTAACTATCGACAGAAAATAAGTTATAATAGGTCTGTTCCTAGAGAAATCAAAAAACTAGTTTGCTCTAACCAGAATTTAGGAAAATGTCTAGGTGACAGTTTGTCAACTGTTTTTGGATAATATGATTGGCGTTAACTAGCTGCTGATTGCTCGGCGAATGGAGATTTTACACTACGTCTACAGATCGCAAATATTTGCATTATTTTTTAAATATGTGCACTTTTACCAAAAACAAAGTATAATTTGTAGTAACCAACTTAATTATCTTCAAAAAACTTATTCCAAAAAGAAATTGATTAATGGGCCTTTTTTAATTTGCTGTGAAGAAATTATACCTTCTGTGTCATTAAATTTAGAAATTAAGCTGACTAATATTAATTTCTCCTTTTAATTAGCTTGTCCGCAGTAAACATTTTTTGTTGTGATTTAAAACCGTGCATAATTTATTATTCAATATGCGCCTAAAATGTAAAATTATATTTTTTCTTGGTTCATCATAGTAATATAAGTAATGTTCCGTCAAAAATATCTTACTAGACTATGTAATTTGATATTTTAGTTTGTAAATAAAAAATGTGTGAACTGTATCATTAACACGTGAGCAATTCTTCTGAGCGTTGATTATTCACAAACTATTGTCCAATTTTCTAAATCTGTCTCTCGGTAATGAAGATCTGCTTCTCACAAGGAACATACCTGAAGTGTTCGGCTCTGATTGTAATGAAACTTCAGTATGTTGTAGAGGGTACAAAAATAAGAGACACGTATTTTTTTTTATCTGCGGAGATTCGTTATAACGGGGTGAAAACCGCCCCTAAAATCAGTATTTTTGAAATATCTCAGGTTCTAAGTGAGATATTTTCACAAAACAAAATGAAAGTTACTTGTTTTGAAATGATGTTAAACTATGATAATTTCACCTTCAAGGATATCATCCTTTATCTTTTATTAGGGTAAACAATATATTTACGCACGTAATTTAATTCTAAAAATTACGAAATTTAATGGGATTGTTTGAAAATATTTTTTTTTTCACGAATACCATACGTAACTTAAGTTGATGGGTTTCGGAGTTTCTAAAAAATAACTAGTAAAAGAGGGTGAGCTACCTTCAAATACTTTTTTTTTTTTAATTTCAAGTTCTAATTGAGATAACTTTACAAAATAAAATGGAAATTACTTGTTATTTGAAATGATGTTAAATTATGGTATTTTTACCCCCAACGATATCATCCCTTATTTCTTATAACGGTAATGCATCTATTAACGCACGCAGTTCAATTCTAAAAATTACGAAATTTAATGAAATTGTTTCAGCATTTTTACGAATATCATAATTAACTCGAGTTGACATGTTTTGAGGTTTCAAAAAATGAAATAGTAAAAGAGGGTGAGTCACCCCCAAATACATTTTTTCCACATCTCAGATTCTAATTAAGATATCTTCACAAAACAAAGTGGAAATTACTTGTTAGTTGAAGTGAGATTATGCAATATTGTTGTAACTCCATAGATATCATTCCTTACTTTTTATGAAGTTTAATCTTGTAATACATTTACATAATTTAATTCTGGACATTACACAATTAAATCAAATTTGTTGATAATATTTTTTTTACGAATACAATAAGTATCTTAAGTTGACGTGTTTCAGGGTTTCCTAAAAAATAAACTAGTAAAAGAGGGTGAACCACCTCCAAATACGATTTTTAATATCTTCAGGTCTAATTAAGATATCTCTATGAAACAAAATTAAAATTACTTGTTATTCGAGATGATGTTAAACTATGATATTTTCACTCCCATGGATATTATTCCTTATTTTTTTTTTATAAAAGGAAACCGTCATTTCACACATATATTTTATTATTCTTAAAATTGTCAAATTTTAATTTAAATGAACGTTAGAGAATTATAAATCACTATTTGTCATGAACCATAATAATTTATTCACATGAAAGCTTAACCACTGAAATAAGTTTATATTTTTAATTAATTAAAAAAAATCAGTAAGCTCTGTAAGGTTCATATGAACTAGAATTTGGCAATTTTAAGAATAACTATATATTTATATGAAATGACGAATAATATCCTTGAGAGTGAAAATATTTGAACTTCGTTTCAAATAACAAGTAATTTCCAATTTGTTTCGTAAAGTTATTTTAATTAAAACTTGAGATGTGAACAAAAGTATTTGTTAGGTATTGTTGTATCTGTATGGGAGGGTTTGTGGAAAATTGAAAATTTGTCGTTATTATTCTCTCTAGTAATATTAAGGTCTACGAAACTTGTTTATATCGATTTCTGACGTATACTTAATATTCTGATGTAAGCTATTTATATTAATGTATCTATGAACATCACAGATTGTAACTCTCAATATTATTAAACACATAGCAGTTAACAACGTATATGTTCCAAATTTAATAGATGATATTCTCCAAAATAAACTAAAGAAAAATGCTATGCTATTAATTTATCCCACAATAAAAGAAAATCGAACAAATTGAAAACAATAATTTATATAGGCAATACTTCCAATAAATTAAAAATATGTTAAGAAGACCGAATATTAATGTTGCTTTCAAAACGAATAACAACCTTGGCAAATGTATTAAAAATAATAAAGAGAAGGCCTGTAAAGAGCAAAAATGAGGAGTTAATAAATTAAGTTGTGGTTCATGCCAAAAATGTTACATAGGCCAAACAGGCCTCACTTTTAATTAAAGTACATAAAATAGATTACTTACACAAAAACACTATTCAGCGTACGCAATATCTCCTTTATCTCAAAACCATGGCTTTGATAAAAACTTAAAAATACTACATACTGAAAATAAACGCAAAAGGTTTACTTTATTATAATCATTAGAGACTAACAAACTTAAGAATATAACGTTTGAATGACTATTTAGATGTTACTAATTCACTATTGTTAAATTAACTTAATATGAACTGCTCTGGTTTTCCCTTATTATGGTTCAAAAAATTAAATTTGTAAACCTGAATTTCTAAATAGGCATCTAAACACCTGCAATAATAAATATTTTTAACTTTGTCTGTCGTTGTCAATTTGACATCTGACGAAGTAGCAGTGCTACGAAACATATTATGCCTATTTAAATATAATTTTAAATAAAAAATTAAAATAAAGATCTGAAACAGTTTGATTTATTTTCATATTATCAAGTAACCATCAGTTTAATAAATTACATTTTAAATTAATTATTTTTATATGTGCAACTTCTTTAAAAACTAGCTTTTATTTCAAATTATGTTGTTATTGAGAAATAAATAATAATTCAGATAAATAAACATTTTAAGCATAATACACAATATCAGGTTTGTCCTCTTTATGATTTCACTATAATGAAAAGTTATTCGTTAATTAACTTAGCAGACTAATCAGAAAACTGATTGGAATAACAATAAAACCGAGGGACGTGCTTATTCTATGGGCAGTGTACGTACTGGTAAAGGGTTAGATATCCTCTTTTATTGTTATTCCAATCAGTTTTCTGACTAGTATGCTGGATTTACGAAGAACTTTACGTTATTGTTCAATCGTGGGTAAGGTAAATTTAAAAGTTATCCTGAAAGAGCGATTGTTTCTAATTTATTATTTAAGTAGTAATACATAGTCCACAGGACGTGATTACCACTCTTCTGAAACTTTGCGAATGGCTTTATTTTGACAATTTTTTTTATTTGCGAAAATTCATGTAATGTTGCGTTTTCGGGCGCGCAATTGTAAAACACAGTTAATTTGGTAAGGTTTTAATTGGTATGACCAAAATTTTCTTTTATACTGCCTGACAAAAAATGATGCGCTGATCGTCGAGTCCATTGCTTGTAAGAGTTGTTTACAGTTGTTTAGTTAATGTTTGTACAATAAAGTAGTTATACTGTCCGACAAATTTTATGCGAATTTTACTATTCAACGCTCAGAACTTGTCAATTTCCCGAAAACGTTTTGCTGATTACTATTTGTCGGACAAAAAATACACATGATATATAATTTTATTTTTTGACCAAGTAATGAAGTGTCCGACAGAAATATTGCACTGTACTGCTAGTCCGACAGTAATACGACTAGAATACTGTATCATATAATATATAAATCCTTCATTTAGTCATAGATTAATATAATTACACACAAATCTTAATAACTAACTTCATATTTTAAAATTCCAAACAACAATTAAACATCGTCCAGCTTTGCAAAACAATGACATACCAAACTAAACTAACACAAATCCAAAAGAAAAAGCAAATAAAGTATATGTCCTCAAGGATAGACCCTATTAAAAAAATACTGCTTCAGACACTATTTAAACTTATTTAGAGATTTTAGAGATTTAATATTTGTGAGTAATTAATTAAAACTAGGAATATAAAAGTCATCTCTCGATCTAGTGTCATATGCATGCACATTTCTATTATTATAATTAATACGATCTTGTAAATATGTAGGAAAACTACCCGAACTGAAAACAAAAATTAATATTTGATAGTGAAAGAAGTCCTTCACTGAGAACAATTGAGTTTCCCTCAACATGCAATTAATGGGCGTTCTTCTTGTACCTGAGAGTATAACTATCATGGCTCTATTCTGCAATTTTTGAAGTCGTGCCTTTTCACTCTTATTAAGCAAGAACAAAATTGTAGAGCAATAAACAAGGTGCGGCAACACCAAAGTGTTAAACAGAATAGTTTTAGTCTACCTTGTCAAAAAATTAGAACATCTGTAAATACAGTTAACTGTATGAGATTATTTTCATTAAGTTATTCTCATGTTCTTTAAATTTAAGTTGTCTATTTATGACTACTCCTAAATATTTAAATTTTTCCACCATTTTAATTGTTTGATTGCCTACTTTAATAACATGATCCTCACGAGAAAAAGTTCTGTATCCATTCTTATTGTTGATTATCATGAGATTGTTATTTTCAACATTTATTTTTAATTGGTTACAAGAACACCACTAATATAAATTTTGTAATGTAAAATTAAGTGCGTCAACCAACTGAATACCATCAGAACATGCAAAATATAAAAGAACGTCATCTGCAAAAAGATGTATGCAACAATCACCAGATATATTCACCATATCGTCAATATCTAAAAGAAATAGAAATAGACCCAGCACACTACCCTGTGGAACACCCATGTTGCTTTCAATCTCGTCAGATATTACATCATTCAATTTCAATCTTTGTTTTCTATTAATTAAGTAATTATTCATAAATTCCAACATTTCACCTCTTATACCGACATTTTCTAATTTTTTAAGTAGTCTTTCTCTATCCAAAGTCTCAAAGGTCCTCCTCAAATCCAGAAACACAGTACCCGTAATAACATTTTTGATCGAAACTATGTTTCCAGTCATTAAATATATACTGCATTGCAGTTTCATAGCTATGCTTACCCCGAAAATCAGATTGCTTACTATTTATAATTTTTTGGCTTCTATGAATTCTAACAGTTGTTGCATCACTACTTTTTCCATGATTTTTTGAACACAACTAAGTATGTTAACAGGTCACAGATCAACAGCCCGGTGAGAATTATTTACTTTAGGAACCGGAACAACAGTCGATATTTTAAATTCATCGGGAGTTTTACATGCTAAAAATGACAAATTTATCAAAATAAGAAGGGGTAAAGCTATATTATCAAAACAGCTCTTTAAAAACACAACATTTATATCATCTGATCCTTTTTTATTTGGTAGGTAAAAACAATCTTTTGAAATTCTTCAACAGTTACAAGTTTAAAGTTCTCCAAAAACACGCCCTCATGTCTAGGTAAAATGGGAAAATCTGATCCAGATTTATCTGTCCCTGACTATTGCTCCAATACTGGTAACATAAAAGCAGTTCAGTGAACTTGCCAAATTATTTGGATCTGAAGTTATTTCGTTATCAATTTCCAGTTGCAAATAACTGTTAGTTTTACCCTTATTAGTAAGCAAAGTTTTTAATATATTCCACAGTGGACGGAAATTACTTTTATTTTCGGTTATTCTGTTTTTATAATATTCTTCATAAGTGCATATACACTAAATAAATATACTGTAAGGAAATTTCCTATTTCCACCAATTTCATTTTAAAATTATTTATGCCCGATGCAAGATGGTTTAAGTAAAATTTCTCTTAACTTAAACGAAAATGAATTCTATTAAATAATACGATATATGTTTTCTATGTAAAATTTCTTGTAAAATTCGAAATGTACATTATTTATACGTTTTCAAAGAAAAGTCGGAAAATTGGGAAATCTATTCTGTTTGAAAAATCACGGAAACCTTAAAAAATTATTTTGTACTTATTTTCACGATATAATATCTTTTTATTTGTAACAGGTAAAGTAATGCCGTAATTGTATTTGCGAAAGTTCAGTGTAAACGTAAAAATATTAAAATCAAAAATAATACTTCAACGTCAAAAAATATATTTTTTTGTAAAATCAATGGAAAGGTATGTGAAAGAATTATGCAAATCGGTTCAGTAGTTTTCGGGTCACACAAACAAACGAACTTTTACATTTATATATTATGGTTATTCTCATTTTTACGTTTAATCCGTTGGAATGGATAAATAAATAAATATCATTAAATCTCTTTGAAATATATAAAATACAACGTTATATAAATAAAACTGTTCAATGTTCATGAAGTTTATAATGTTTTATTTGTTATTATTTTATATATCAAAAAAAAAATCAAATTATTCCATAAATCAACATCAGGAATAAACATCACTAACGTAAGTTACAACTCGGGATGCTATCAAGAGCTTATCGAAAAAAAGGCTTCAAGGTTCAGCCAGGCGCGATTCCAAGGGGAGGGGGCGATGTGGGCGATCGTCTCCCAAGTGCTTCGAATTCACCTGACTCTGCCTCTTACACTAGGAATAAGGATGCTGTTGGTATCTTCCCTACCCCAATCGAAAACTCGCTTTCGCCCGCGATCCTCCCTCCCAAGAGCTTTAAATTCAGGAAAATAGAACCGATCCTGTCTGTTACTTAGAAATGTAAATGCTGCTGGTACAGCCCCCCCCCCTCCCGACGACAATTCGCTTTCGCTTGCGATCCCCCCAAGAGTTTCAAATTCAGAACTGCTGCCACCCCTCTTCGAGAACTTGCTTTCACTTGCCATATTGTATTTTTGTGATATCACCGCTCCCAAAAGGGAGAGGCTGGATATGCCTCTGGATTCAACAGATATCAAACAACAAGAATTGGAGGACCACAATAACTTGTAACCATAATAGGAAACTTTCCGATGAAACAAGAGCTCTTCTAAAACTACGCAGACGCATGAAAGTGAATTCCAATATACACGGAATAGAATATACCGAAATGTGCAGAACAGTAGTGAAAAGCTTTACAGAAGATATAAAAACTTACAATGAAAGGCTTATAGAAATTGCAATGGAAAATCGTAAGGCCAAAAATACGTTGACAATCGGCAGAAAACAAATAATAGCCTTGATGAATGATGGTGAAAGAATCACAAATAACAGAACACTTATCTAAATTCTATGAGGATCTATACAAAACACCAGCAATACATGAAGTAGGGGAAGAGGTAATTGTAGTTCAAGAAGACGTTCCAGATGTTCTCGTGGATGAAGTAGAGTTAGCTCTTAAGAATATAAAGAACGGTAAAGGAACTGGGAATGATGGTGTTACAGTCGAACTTTTAAAGCACGTTAGAAAAACAACTTCGAGAATCCTAGCAAAAATGTATACAGACTGCTTAAAAATACGGCATATTTCGAAACAGTGGAATAGTGCTAATATAACCCTCATTCACAAGAAAGGTAGCAAGGAAGATATCAGAAATTAACGATTAATTAGTTTGCTACCACTAATATACAAAATATACACGAAAATAATTAACAAAAGAATACAGAGCACACTTGAATATACACAACCTCTAGAGTAAGCAGGCTTTACAAGTAGTGTCAGTACACTGGATCATATTTAAACACAAGATAAATAGTTAGTCGCACAAAAGAATATAATATATCATTCGTAGATTTTGAGAAGGCTTTCGATCTTAGAGTAGTTATAGAAGCTCTAGTCGATCAAGAAGTAGACAGATGTAGAAATGTTAACTAACATATATAGAGAAGTCACAGCTAGAGTAAACATATATGAGAATACCCCATAATTTCCTACCTAAAAAGCAACCCTACACCACAAATCATCAGTAATACATTTTATCTCCATCAATCAGTTATTGATATTAACATAAACATCTTATGGAGTGAAATTTTTTTCTAATTTACATTTTTTTGCATTCACTATACTCTGTTGCCATTGTTTATGTTTGGGACTTACAAATAGACTAGCATCTTTGTCATGAGATGTTCGAATATTATAAGTAAACATTCCACTATTTTGTAAATTTATTTACTTCGAAAAAGTAAGGTTAGACTGTTTGTGATATAAATATAAAAAGTAAAAACACAAGGTTGCCAAATCACATATTAGTTAGGACCAGGTGATTTAAATTAGACGAATGAAGATCCGTATTTAATTATTTTTCACAATAATTTCTATTTCAATGATAAATGCCTTGCAAATTATTTATTTTTAAATTTTATTCTTTTTTATTAGTATTTTAATTTAGTGTGTCAAATGTTGGGTACTACACTTCATTTGATTCATGTGGTGACGGATGAACCTCCTTAATCAATTAATTTTATTACATACCTAATTGAAGTGTGAAGCAAATTTTTAATAATTTGTTTTTTTTTTTGACAGCCTGAACAGATAACTGAAATTCAGACCTCTTGCGACGTTGTAATTAACATAAGACAAAAGGCAAACAAAACTACGAAGGCATGCGTTATTAAAGGAATTGAAAGACTGGCAAGTAAGTAAATTGCATTATTTTTACTTATTATTAGGTAGTTAAAACACTTTCGAATAAAATATTTAGTGCTTGTATCAATATTTTTTACTCATAATTATTGTAAAAACTATAAACAAAATAGGAAATTTTTGAAAATATTGTTCCTTGCTTAACAAATTAAGAAATTTGATTTATATCCTTACTAACCTTATTTAACAACAAAATATATATTTGTTTCTTCAAAAGCATATATCATACTATTATTTAATTTTTAAGAAATAATAAAATGCTCCTCCCCATAACGATTTTTTATACCTTTAGAGTGAAATGATATTTTAATCGATTTGTAGAACTATAATCAAAAAAGATAATAAATAATATGAATTATTATTATAAGATTAGTAACATAATACTTTAAAAACTTCTACATTTTTAGGTAATATTTATAAAGCTCGAAATTTAATTCTTGATATTGACGAACCCGCAACTCAAGCCGACATACCATCGTCCTACCATATGCCAACTGCTACTCCCCTTACTCAAACCAATGAACTTCTCACTCCGACTAATTTGAATCCTCCTCCAATTTCACCCTTGTTAAGTCCGTTAATATCTCCTAATTGGTATTATCCTTCTCCTTCTGTAACTCAGCAACATGGTCCTCCATTTGTCGGAATGACTCAGCAACCTCATTTTTTTTCAAATATGAACACGGCCGTGATGCAGCAAAGTATTAACAGCAGCGGGTGAGTATATAGTTCAAATACAACATATTGTTTATTCTATCGCACTTGGCTCTACATTTCAAATTACTTTTTTTAGTTATATTTACTAGTACACACAAATTTACACTTGCCTAAAAAAATACAATGTGGTTGCTATAACAGGTTCCACTAATAGATCTACGAATTACGTTATGAAATTAAATAAAATTAACTAATACCACTGACGAATTATATCGTTTGATTGTAAATCTGATACCATATTCTTCTTGAGTACTTTGAGACTCATTTAAGCCCGATTGTATTGAAATATTCAAAGTGGTTTTAATGTAATAAGCATCTAAATAGAATTCTTTAGCAAGTAGTAAATAGCTTTTACTCGGTGGGGATTACATTTTAAAAGAGCTACTTAAAATGTATAACAAAATTTAAGCTTTATTATGGGTTTAATTAAAATGTGATTATTCGCTGTATTTCAGTGCAGGGCCGTAATGAGAGGAGGCGCATCAGGTCTTCGCAGAGTGGAGCCATTTGATTTTTTTCGATTCAAATTAACCCTTCAAATTCAACAGAATCATTTTTTTAAATTGGTTATTATAATATCTCTTAGAAGGTGGTGAAATCCGTAAAATAATGAAAATCGTTTATTAAGAAAAATATATGCTAGGAAAATAATGTTTAATGTAACAATGATTGCGGAGAAAGGAAAGTTTGTTTCTTTTGTCTAGAACACCATATTTTCACGTTCTTAAAGCCGATGAAATACCTCTGTCAAGTCAGAATGCGTCCTTAACCTCAAAAAATACAAAAAGTTCGATAAAATATCCATTTTCTCGATGGAAAATCTAATTATCACTGCAATATAAAAAAGAATGATGCCGATATGTTTCTAGGGTCACTGGATTTAAACCTAAGGTCATTCTGTTCTTGTTAAGTTCTGATTTATCTCTAACTTTATTTTTTTCCTTCTTCTTCTTCAGCAGTTTCTCGTCTGCTGCAGAACATAAGCCTCTCTCCTTCTTTTCTGTGCTATTTTACGCCATGTTTTGCTTACATGTTGTTTAATATCGTCAAGCTATCTTTTTTGAGGTCTACCAATGCTTTCATAATATCTACTTGGGTGCCACTTGGCTATCTCTTGTTTTAACAATGGCTAAAAATATTCATATTCTCTCTCGGAAACTGAATGACTTTTTTACAATTTGAGGAAGAATGATCTGCCTCCATCTTTTTCCCTATTTCTACTCTCAGGTTTAAAAAAATAAAAGTATGTTCAAGATTAATGGAAACGAAAGGTTTGTTTCTCCGAAGTTATTGGTAGATCATATATTATTTTCGTAGTATGTATTTATATAAATAAATTATTCACCTTACTTTTTACTGAAAAACTCTTTGACAACCAGTGAAAAAAAATGTATGGTTCGGTTGAGTTTGAAGGGTTAAAATATGTATTTTTGGATCGCAGAAAGCCAAATGGTCTCATTCTGCGCCGCTCAAGCATGCGAAAATTACGACAAAGGTAAAAGATCCAGGGGATACTACAAGACCAATCTGTGTCGTTCAGATTTTAAATGTTAACATCATACTGAACTTATGGAATATGTATTTAGATTGTGAATGATTATATAGATCACAGCGGTAATTTTATCTGATTTTGTTTCCAACTCTGGATTTTTTAAATTTATGTAGCTTGTTGATAATCCACAGAAAGGTTCCAGACCAAGAGAGGAAGTTTTTGTCCCCTCTTGTGCGGGACTGTTAGTTCCTTTATTTTTTAAAATTACCTTGTGCCCTGGCATGTACAACAGGGTTATCCTGTTGTTCCTTGCCAAATATTTTTTGACTTACCGAGAGTCCTAAGTTATCTTAAACTCGTAGATGTATGCCCTAAGAGCTTTTAACGCTGCTTGGCTGTCTGAAAATATATATATTTTGGCCTTCTTAGTGTTCCTATTTATGCATTCGTCGGCACAGATTTGAACTTCATGCATTTATATTTAGAAGATGGTGGGGTTTTTTTCTAGAGATTTAGTAAGCCTAAACCTGGGCCTAATACTCCCCCTCAACCCTTTTTTCGATTCAAACTATACCTGAATCCTTCCCTAGTCGAGGTAATCCATCTCCGTTTACTTGGTACTAGTCAGTTACTACTTCATAGTTTATATCAAAGTAATTATTTATATACATTTAGTCTGTTGGTTCGATAAACATTTTGTTGGAATTAAATCCAAAACCATCATATGCCATTAAGGGTATTTGTTACTGCCACCATCTTCAGTTATATGCAGTGGGGAGGTTCAGCATTGCCTCTATTGCAGCTTTCTTTGAGCTGCTGCTTGCTGTGTCTTTGGCCACTATACCAAGGAGGCATATGTGACCATGGGTTTGATGAGCGTGTCATATGATCATAAGATCATTATTGGCCCCGGTCCCAGGACCAAAGATTCTCCGACATGTCCAGCTTGCTGTTATTGTCCTTGGGAGAGTCTTTATAGAGTGGCTATTCTAGGTTAATTTTTGACATTGCTCTAATATATGGAAAAAGTTGGAGCATTGATGTTTAGTTTCCATTTCATTGTGAATGTTACTGCAATATTTCTTCTGTGTAATAATTACTAAGTTGATTTATATCAGTTTGCATGACTTGTGATGGTCTCAACAATCTGATAGTGACAACTAAGCATAAACCAGCTTTGTAAATCCAGAGTCATTTAGTTAGCTCAGCAAGCTATCCACGATCGGGGACCATAGTTGAGGCGATAGCACTCCCTCATGGGAACAGGCTTTTACTATGACGATTGGCTTCTCTTTGTTACTGATAGATGCAATGATATGTTGCTTTTTAGCTTGAATTGAATCCGTATGTTTAGAGAAGGCTCTATTTGTATTGCCTTTAGGGCTCTAACTATGAAAAAATGTGAGGCGTTATCAAAATTACCCTTTAAATCAATGAAAGCACTAAAAGAAATTTCTTTTACTATTAGTATTTTTTACACATTACTCACCAGTGTAGGGCATTCCCCGCCAGCCTAATATATAAATTGTTTTTGTGAAGTGGTTTCTGTTTGAGTTTTATGCTTCTTAGATGTCGATCATAGAGTTTCTCCATTGTTTTTAGGAGAAATGAGGTGCGCAGTATGATTTTGCTTTGCGTTGCGATAATTAGCCATGTCCTAATTTCGAGGATACACTGAGCCAAAATTTATTAGTTAATTTTTTTTAAGGTATCAGTCCATGAATCCAAGTCAACTGGATCAAAATATAGAAACTAACATAGCAAATATAAGCTCCTGTAGTGCTAGTTCAATATCGACTATATCAAGTAAGGGAACCAGCCCAAGAAGTTCCTTATCACCCAATTGCTATGGAAATTATTCTGATTCACCCAATCACAACCAGTATGGTGGTCATAGTCAGCATCAGTCAAATGGTAATTTATTAACTTTTTATTAGTCAAGGATATAAGTATTTTAATACTGAATTTTTAAGATATCTTGTCTATCGTACATATTATTCAATGAATATTGACTGCTACGTTGTTAATTTAGACAACAATCAATATATTTTTTTGTATACTGAATTGTGTTGTTCGCTTTTAAACTAATGAGGAACTGCAATTACTTACTTAAATTAAAATTTCAGTAAGAAATAAATAAATCTATCTGCCGTGTTTAAATAGTTGCCTTATGTATTCTCGTTTCAATATATTCTTTCCTATTCCTCTGCTTGAAAGGAGAGTACACAAGGCAACTACTTACTTGGATAATATGAGAAGTATTTTATTCCTGCTGAAGATGCAATATACCCAAGGAATTAAAAACAAATTTTGTAAATCAACCGAGATGAACAGCAACAGGATAGAGTCATCATATTAAATAGTAACTACAATTATTAAAATCTTTTTGGTACATCCTTACGAATTTATGTTCATTTTTCTAAATATGACCGATTAATTAATAGTTTTTGGTATTAGATTTAGACCAGTTTGTTAAAAATTTTTATGTGTAGGTATAATGTATATAATATTAGTAATTAGATTTAGTAAGTAGTCCTCGATGCGCTACAAACCTTGAGTTGAATGGGAGGATGAACTAAATGAGCCCAAACTAGATGGGTCTCCATGCATCATTCCAGTACCTGTGACTCTGGGTATAATTAGAATCAAAGCAGTCATTAAGACGTATCTGATAAGCTCAATCTTGGTAGGACTACTTCCGAGAGAATGGAGGTCCTGTAGCCACCTGCCGTCACCATCATCAGATCATCTCAATGATCAGTGGCGGCTGGTGCATTAAGAAAGTAGGGGTTGCAATTCCAATGGTACATTAAAAACAAATATGTATTAAACCTGTCATAGGCACCAGTGGATGAAAAAATAAAAGTCTTTAAAAATTGAGGATGAAACAAAGCAGTGTATTTTAAACAACTAAACATAAAGAAGGTAGTAAATTTTAAAAATATTGCAGTCAAAATAAAATGCATTTATAACTTACTGTGTGAATTATTTTTAACGAAAATCCATACTCCGATCTTTGGCATTAGCAAACTTATTTATAACCCGCTGATTGAAATAATGGTATGTTTTCGATAAAATCCCATAAGCAGCATGTTCATAGGTTTTTTTGATAATTGCATGCACCCCATTCGACGAGCCGCTCATGTTTCCTGGAAAATAAAAAAGCGCTCACAGGTTTTACTTACACATACAAGAAGATAGAAAGCAGGAACTGCATTATATTTAACTGTTTTTCTAGAATCTCTTACAAGAGATTTTTATAAATGTCTAACGCATACTCGATGGTTTAAATAAATTCCTTCGTAAACTGGGATGGCATTAAAATTACACACCAGCAAAGCGTTAACGTATCCAGGCGTAATACTGCAATACAGACAAATTATTAATGATATTTAGGCGAAGTTAAGTTAAATTATTTGAATAATTGACTGCTGTTCGCATATAGTCTAGATAAAAAATTTATTTATATTTAATCAAAATTATCAGTAGAAATTAAAAATATATTTGTACTTATATTTATTGGTATTTTTTATTTTAATTTACAATTTTTTGGGGGTTGCGCAAACCTGTGAGTTAAAATTCGATTACAAAATTTGATTGTCGACAGCAGTGAAAGTAAATAAAATCGCTTAAAAATCATCTTGATGGGTTGAAATCAGAAATCAAAATTTCAATTTAGTTTTATAAAATTTTAAAAAATGAGTATTGATTTTGGAGAAGAATTGTTATTCTCTCTTGTCTTTACACAACTGATTATTCCATAAAAGACATATTGGGTTTTTATTTTTACAGAATTTTCATCTGTCCTATCTGAAATGAACAATCCAGGAGAATATCACGGGCCAACTTTAGATAAAAAGTCTCCACTCTCTCCTGGAAATTTAACACCATATGACTACGAAAACAAAAGACTAGCTGCGATAAGGGCTATGCAAACCAAACCTAGCCCTGGAAACTATAGAGTTCCTCATAATTCTTGGTCTGGGTATGGAATAAGTTATACTAGTCCTGGAGGATTTCTAGTTGACAAATTTAGACGGGTATGTGAATTTTATTTTTGTTTTTTCATAAAATTTTTGGCCTGTGGCACAACATTTTTAAGTTTTAGCAGATCTAGGATTAAGCTCTTGGAGGGAAGATACAAATATTGTCCTAATTGGGAATCGAAAAGAGTTTTTTACAAGGTGTTGAGTTTTTTTTTATCGAAATTTACAATGTTAAATAAATAAAAAGAGCTGCTATCGATAATTTTCGCAACATTTTCAAATATATATTTTTTCTTACCAGTTTCACGTTTGCTAATATTTGATCGAAATAAGGAAATGCAATTTAATTTTCTTTTAGGTAATCGACCGGGTGAATTCGAGTAAGTTTTTAACGTCATTGTGGCGAATTTCATTATATTGAGGGTGATAACTAATAATGGCAGTTTGGTAATAAATATGCTGAAAAAATGGTGCAACATCTTTGAAATTGTTACATAGATTCATTTTTAAAAGGAAAATACCCTGAAAACTATTAAATTTTGAACTATGTTATGCAAAATATTTACATGTTTTTAAGTAGACTTAAAAATAACAGGGATAGTAAATTCTAAAATAGTCATGTTGGTTGGAATATGAAAATATTTGCATTGGACAAATTTAATTTAGTCACGCATACGGAAAATTAAGAAAATAATATTCTCTCTTTTTCAAAATTGTTTTTAAATTTTTAAAAATAATTTATCATTAAAATTCAAGTTTGTGAATATAAAGATATTGCAATTTTTTACCACCTTGATAATTGTCATATGCCTACTAAATTGTTTACAATGTTTTAAGCAGCATGCTGATTATGAAAAGACATCTTTATGCTATCCAGGTACACTCTTAAAATGGTATATTTAAAAAAAACCTTCTTACTTATCGCTCTGAAAGGAATAATCGCATTTTTTTCTCCTTTCAAAGGTCAAAACTATCACTTCAATTCTATGGAAATAGGTTTAATGCCGTTATTCAAAAAATAAATAAAGAAGAAATATTGCTTTTCACAGCTAATCTCTTTCTTAATTACCTTTAGTTGTAGTGGCCAAATAAAGCCTCATATAAAAAACCTCTATTTTTTCGCCGGTATTTAAAAAAAAATAAATACAGGGTGTCTGGCGGCAGATTCATATTTTTAAATGCGATTATTTCGAAAAGTAACAAAGGGTACGAAAAGTCATTCGAATCACAAATCGTACGAATTTGTCGGTAACGATGTCGCAGTGGCCGGGAGAGCATCGCGCGTTCGCTGTGGAGGAATTTTTCAATGACGGTGACAATTTTGTTCGAAGTATAATATCTCACGATTGAGTGAGGCATCCAATGTAAATTTAATTGGTTCTTGGGTTGAGAGGTTTTGCGTTATAGCTTCGGCTATGAAGCCCCACCGGGAGCCTAGTCGATCTTCAACGACCCCGAACACGAACTTGTTGAAACAAGTTTACGAGAAACTCCATGACTTTCGATTCGGAAAAGGGCAGCTTCATGGGGTTTCCAAGAGCAATCGTCCACGAAATGTTGAAAAAAAGATTCAGTTTCATTTTTTCAAAATTCAGATTGTCCAAAAATTATTAAGAAAATGACTTTAGTTTACGCAAATAGTTGTGTAAAATAATGTTAGAGAGGCTCGGAACAGTTAATTCGATTTTTTGAAGTAATGAATCTTTTTTTCGAGCATGGTAATAAACAAAGTTGCCATTACTGGTCTCCAAGAACCCATAATGCTCGGCTGTCATCAAAAACCATTACATTGTCCAGGGTAACTGTCTGGCGCGCTTTATTTACGAATGGAATTATTGGATCTTTTTTTTGAAATGCGTCAGGCGACGAATGTGAATAGTGACAATTATAGGAAGATGATTACAGATTTTTTTGCAGAATATGCAAGCTCGTTTTTATCAAACGGCTGGTTTCAGACAGTCAGAGTTTCATCATCAGCCCAATTCTATCCACTGCTGAACATAGGCCTCCTCAAGGGATTTCCATCCTCCTCTATTCTGAGCCAGTGCGATCCAGTTTGTTGTTATTCTTTTGAGGTCGTCTGTCCATCTGGTCGGTGGTCGTTCCTGATTGCGTTTGTCCGCTCTCGGTCGCCATTCCAAAACTCTTTTCGTCCATTTGTTGTCCCTTATTTTAGGCACATGTCCGGCCCATCTCCACTTTAACCTTGCAATGCGCATAATGACATCATCTACCCCCGTTTTCCTCCTAACTTCCTCGTTTCTGACCCGATCTTTCAGGGATACCTCCAGCAGGGATCCTTCCATTCTGCGTTGTGTTATTTGCAGTTTCTTAGCAGTTGTTTTCGTCAATGTTAGTGTCTCCGCTCCATATGTTAAGACTGGGAGAACACATTGGTTAAAGGCTTTCCGTTTCAGGTTTATGGGTATATCTGTCTTGAATATATCCCTGAGTTTTCTATAAGCAGCCCTTCCCAATGCTATTCGTCTGGATACCTCACACGTCTAATTGTCCCTGCCAATCCGGACTTCGTGACCAAGGTAGTTATATTTCTCGGTAATTTCTATGATTTCATTTTCTATTTTTATAGGCTCACTTGGTACTAAATTTGTCATCATTTTTGTTTTGTTATAATTTATGTTCAGACCTGCTCTTTGTGTTGCCTTTCATTTCTCTGACTTCTTGTAGATCGTCTGATATTAGGACTATGTCGTCAGCGAATCCAAGATGACTCAATGTTTCCCCATCTACAATAATGCCTTTCTCTTCCCAGTCCAAAGCTTTAAACGCATGTTCTTGCACTGTCGTAAACAGTTTTGGGGATATTGTATCTCGCTGTCGAATTCATTTTCTTTTTTTTATTTTCTTCGTCATGTTGTGTAAATTAATTGTTATTGTTGTTGCGTTTATATAAATATTGTAGATGATGTTGGAATATTTTTGGTCTACCCTGCATTCTTTTAATGCTCTTAAAATTGACACCAACTCCACGGTATCGAAAGCCTTATGAAAGTCGGCAAAGATAAGATTTAGTGGTCGGTTTCAATGATTTGTTTCGAAAAACTTTCCCGCAAGGGCAGAAAAGGTAATGTGATTTGCCCACGATGGACTTTGTTTTTTGGGGCTACCTGAGAGGAAAAGTTTACGATAACAATCCGCAAACTGTTGTGGCCTTAAAAGAAAATATTTACAAGAAATTTACAACATTCAATCGAGCTTATTGCAGAGTGTGGCGTGCCGCACGATGCTCCATTGCAAATAATGTGTGCAACTCGACGGAATGCATTTGAAGGACGATATCTTTAAAAAATGAAATCCGCATCTGTATTCTGTTTAAAAGTATGTTTATAAAAAAATATGTTTAGTAATTAATTTTTTATCTCATTTTGAAAACATAAATCTGCCACTAGTTATCCACCAAATTTCAGTAAGAAATAAATGAAATCTATATCTGCCGTGTTTAATAGTTGCCTATATGTTATTTTCCTTTTAAGCAGAGAAAATGTTTCTATATATTCTTTCTTTTTTTTGCCTGAAAGGAGAATATACAGGCATTTGGGCGTAAATATGTCACTGGAGCAAACTAAATGTTAAAAATTTTAGGTGCTGTGTTCATACTAGCCAAATCGACAATGGCATGAGATAACGAAAATACTTTTAGTTGCAGAAATCAAACGTCATTTCGAAACAATGTTTTCGCGATATTGAAATTGGCATTAAATGTGTTAGACACGCTATGTATATTATGTCGGTGTTTGATTATGTTTGAAATTCTAGACATACTATTTTACATGTAATTTTGACCTGTTGGCATCTAAAAAATAAAGCCAACATTTTTTTTTGATTGACCTGGAAATTGACAAAATTAAGAAAAGTATTAAAAAATAAAATAGAATTCGTAGCCCGTACTAATCTAAATTCACCATTGAAAAACTAGAGCCTATGAAAGTTTAAGAACCGAAATTTTTAAAATGCCGTTATTTCAAATATTGACTTTAGATATATCATATATAAAATAAATTTAGAATTGCGAATAAAAACAAAATGTATGAATTTGAAACTGGTTGTTACCCTGTTGAAAATATCGCCTGCTTTGAAGTACTTTATATTTTTTTTACAAAATTGATAACCTAATACATTTTAGGAAGACGAAATTTGGAAACCCACTTCACCTAGACAAAATGATCCTATGAACATGCCTTCCACTTCATCAGCCGCCATGATGAACACTAGTAATTTATTAGATCATACTCCTAACCATGTTTGGAATAGAGTCAACACCACCAGGTAATAGAATTTCAGGAAAAAACTGAATACATGACTCAAACTTGCGAAGTAGTAGATATATGGGCTCCCATTGTCCTTATTTTTTTTGTTAAATATCTCGACGTTTCAGCTAGTAGTTATCTCTAACCGTCTTTAAGTGAAATTGAACAAATTCTTTAGCTACACGATTATTTATACTGATAGTAAATGTAGTGAAGTGTGATCGAGGTTCGATTTATGCCGCGTTTAGTTTTCATTTACAATTACTAAGAAGTGATTTTCACATTTATCTTATATCTACCGTCGGTTTACTAAAGCAATTCGGGTTCTGATGTATAACCTTAGGTTCTTTAAATTTCTGTTTTATCGGTGTAGGATTCTAGCTTCAGACCATTCTATTTGATGTTTATGATTCCAGACATAGTTGGTGGCACCAGATTTTTCTGTTTCTCAACGAGATGTGTTCTTCTGGTGTTCTTTGATCCTTACTTCAAGGAATCTCTTTGTTTTGCCAGCATAGGAATTGTCACATTCACATGGTATCTGATACACACAGTTCTTCATGTCTCTTTGAGTTGTTGGTTTCACCCTAGTTAGCTGGCTTTTCAGAGAATTATTTGACTAGAAAACAACGTTGATGTTATATCGATTTCCTATTCTTCTATTTTTTTTTTTCCGAAATGCCTCTAACACAGGGGATGTTGAACACTGTTTTTTTTGCTCGTTCCTTGTCAATCCTGTTCTGCGTTGTTTTAGAATCATATCCACCAGTTTACTGGATATCCATTGGTTGTCAAGACACTTTTAATGTGTGTATTTTCTGTAAATTGAGGTATGCATTTGCCTGCCATTTCTTTCAACCAAAAATTTAAGAATGGTAATTTATTTTATATTTCTTTCTCTAGAGTGAGTTTAATGGTTGTTGTTTGTTGAGATGAGAAAGGAAGTTTTGAAGTTCTTTGTCGTTTACGTTTCAACCATAATTTTGGCTTTTAATTGCAAAGGTCTCGAACCACTCCATGAAAATGTTTGCGACCACCAGTGACAACGAAGATTCCATTGGTAGTCCATCACCCTGGATGAAGAATTGAAGAAATATGGACATCGCATAAAATCGTCTGAAGCTAGAATTCTACACCGAGAACAGCACTAGAGGAAACGGTTATACATCAGAAACGAAATTGTTTTAGTAAACCGTTTTTAAACATAAAAGCATAATTGGTGTTGCACGCCCGAACGACTGACTGCCCTCATCTGGGTCACACTCCACTGTATTTACTTTTGATATGAAAAGTTGTGTAGCTAAAAAATTCATTAAATTCCACTTGAAAGCGGCTAAAGATAACTACTAGCCGAAACGTCATGATATTCAATAAAACAAAAGGACAATGAAAGTCCAACATATATCTACTACTACGTAAGAAACATCGTAGTCTATGACTTTGAAATTAATTCAGACTTATAGCGAGTAATTTTAGAGATCATAAATGGGGAATTAAATGTTTTCCAAAATAACGGGACAAGTATGACAGCCTAAAAATTTCAATTCGCTTAATATAGATCGGAATTACTATTTATTAAACAGATTTATAATTATAATTTAAAGATTTAAAATTTATGTAGTGTCAGGGTATAACCAAACGAACAGGTGAGCGATTTCTATAAAAAATTATTCATAAAGCGACTTCTGTAACTTTGACCAACGCTGTAACGATTGAGGATGCCTAATCAAAAGTTTGAATTTTGAGTTTCGCATCATCATCGCCTGTGAATTGTTGGTTGTTTTTTAACTCAGATATAGGCATTTACGAAAATGCCGCGATACACTTCGTAAGAACGTTTATTAATAATGAACACCGATAAAAAAAAAAATAGGGAAAATTTTACAGTGATTTACGTAGTGAATTTGGTGTACATAATCCATCATCAGGGCCTGTCAATAAAAATCAATTAATAAATTTGAGCGGATATTTTCATTCGAAGATGAGAGAAACTTTACCTGCCATCGCCCTAAAAGATCAGCTAAAAACATCGCAACTGTGCATTCCCAGAAATTAAATTACAAACAGTCTATAAGGAATAAAAAATTTATCTGTTTCAAAAATTGCAGCCTGCTCACCCTGGATAGCCCAGAAACTTTACCAACTGGATCTTGG
Source organism: Diaprepes abbreviatus (assembly GCA_034092305.1). Classification (NCBI taxonomy): domain Eukaryota; kingdom Metazoa; phylum Arthropoda; class Insecta; order Coleoptera; family Curculionidae; genus Diaprepes; species Diaprepes abbreviatus. The sequence continues at coordinate 13,055,073 of JASJET010000139.1, forward strand.
AACAACTTCAAGTTGTAGATGCTTTCTATAAAAAACTGATTTTTAGTGACAAAGCTTCATCGACAAGCAGAATTCACGGATCTGGAGAGCAGAATATTCACATAACTTGCATGAAATTTCGATGTTTTCTCAAAAAGTGAGAGTTTGGTATGCCATGTAGGCAGGAGAGATCGCTGGATTATAATTTTTTGAAAAAGATGAAGTGACATTTTGACCAACTTTTTTTGGCAAGAATTGGATGGAATGGACGGCAAGAAGTTACGATTTAACCTGATTAAATTTTTTCCCTGAAGTTTCTAAAAAGTAAGGTCTATATGAACCATTTTGAGACGATATAAAAACAGCGAAAAAATTGAACGTCAAAATCGTGAAATCCAACCACCTTTACTCTCAAAAGTATTCAAAAATTTCGTAGAAAGATTACATATCTGCTAAGGGGGCCGCAACAGCCATTTAATTAATGATTTTATTTCAATATTCCATGGTTAGTATTTATACACAATTGTATTATGTTAATTAGCTTTATTGTGACAACTCAAAATAATTTAAGTTGCAACGACGAACTCTCAAATTAAACTGTCTCCGAAAGCCAATCTTGACCCTTTATATACCCTTTTTGCCGATTTCAGAGGATTACGGATCTTTCTAGATGGATTTTCATATTACTTGGTGTAATAAAAATAAGAAAAAGGAGTAATATGGTGATTTCTAGACCTTCTGTCATACGCGTTCCATGTTAAAAATAAGGAAAAAAGGAATTTTCTAAAAGGTTCTAAACCTTTTTTCATAGACGTCTCCCAAGGAAATTAACAAAGGTCAAATTAATTAAATAAATTATAAATTCGTAGAGAATAAACCTAAAACCTTCAAAACTAGAAACACAAACTAATACTATGATATATATATATATATATATATATATATATATATATATATATATATATATATATATATATATATATATATATAATGCTATAAAGTTCGTTACATTGCCCCCTTCCAAGCCTTGATCGTCCCGATCAACCTTCTTGTTCTTGATAATGGGCCAATCTGTCAAGATGTATGATTTTCATCTTCGCATGAGGGCTTTTCTGAATTCGGTACACCAGATCGTTTAGGAGGATCAGTAAGTTATATGGACCTTCCCATAACTTTTGAAGCGTTGGTTAACACCTTTTGGTTCTTTTTGGATTGTACAACCAAACTTTTTCACCAACTATAAATCCACTAGTACTAGCTTCGTGGTCATAACGGGTCGTCATTCTATCACTTTCTATTTGTAACTTTTGATGGACTTCTTCGTGTAACCTGAAGACGTAATTCTTTTCCTAAAATTATGCTAGCAGGTGTTTTTCCAGTGGTTTCGTGAATGCCTGAACGATACGCTAGTAAAAATGGCTGAATGCATTTATCCCAGTTATTTTGTTGTTCATTTACTTGTATTCCGATGTAATTCTTCAGCGTTCGGTTAAATCTTTCAATCATTCCATTTGAGTGTGGATGTAGGGGTGTTGATCTAGTCAGATTCAAAGTTTCTGCCTTGATCAGAGTGTATCTCTCGTGGAACCCCATATCTACAAATCCATTGTTCAAACGATATTTCAGCAACGGTGGTGGCTTTTTGATTTAGTATTGCATAGACTTCTAGCTATTTATTGAAGTAATCCATAGCAATTCCCGGCTTTACTAATAGGAAATAGTCCTTCTATGTCTATTGCATTTTCAGAAGGTACTCCTACATTGTACTGCTTCATTTTACCATAGCTACAGGTCCTTAGTCGTTTACTGGCAGCACAGTCGGTACAGGTTTTGTACCAATCTTTTATATCTGCGCGGCTCCCCCGCCAATAGAAACTTTTTCAAGAGTTTTTATAACCCTTAAGTGTGCGCCACCTACACTATGATGTAAAGCTTGCAGTTCTTCTTTGCTATTTTTTCTCTATTTCGTTGTTTCAATTTATTCATAAAACTGCGATGTGTTTGTGAAAAATATTTTTTTTATATATAGTAGTTGTAAGAAATAAAAATAAATTTTATACCTATTTTTTTTAAGTGCTAGAGTGATCCAATTCCTTATTTTCAAATAATTTGGCATTTGAAAAATTATGCTTTTTTAAATTTGGACAATGGTAAAATTTTTTTAAATTTGAATATCAAATTTTATCTATATCTGGTATATAATTTGGTAATGCTATTTATTTTCCTTTCATGCATTGACTTTAAAGAAATTGACTTTTTTAAAAATATTCATAATAAATAAATCGGTTTTAAAAGACGGTCACAACTTTTCGCAAAACCTATATAACTTTTTATAAATATTTGTATTAGATTTGATATTAGGTCAGCGGAATTAGCGCCTGGAAAAAAATTATTGTTAGTGGACTTCTGACTACGTAGCAGCCTTCAGAATGATAGTAGTAATTATGTAGTATATTATGTCTGATTTTCTTTTTTGGGGAAAATTTTTTAATTAACAATTAAGATGCGAAGAAACAGTTTTTTCGAGTTCTGGGAAAAGCTATTATTTTTCAGTAAAAAAGTTTCAAACAAAATTTGTGTGTTTTGAAAATACCTACAAAATAGCTCATCTAAATCGGATAATTTGTTTGTTTGTTATTGCAAAAAAACCTGCTAAAATAACAATAGAAGAATGTATTGCATTAACTTAATATTATAAGAAGCCTCTTGTTGCATACAACAAGTATACAAAATTTCAAGTAAAAATATTCAATAGTTTTTTTGCACAGTGAGTTTGTTTATAACATTGTATATTTTTTAGATTGTTTATTCTCAGCGATCTAGAGATCATACAGTGATCTGCGGGTGCTGATTTTTAATATTCCTAATTTGTAGTATACTGTTGACTACTGTACCATTTTTTTCGCATTTCGAAAAGCACGTGCAACAATTTGTTTATTACTATATTTAACAATAATTTGATTACAAAAACATATCATCCATTGTACATATCTCGTCGGGAAACCACATATTAAAAAAAATAAAGATTCTACGACCAATTTTCGCTGAGATAGTCGAAATTTTTCCGGCGAAACGAATGTGAAGCGTCAGAGTCACGTATTTTTCCGCCCGCCGCAGGCTGAAAGAACTCCCCCCTCTACTGCTCACTTTCTGACTCCTGGAGAAGGTGCAACTTTAAACTATTGCATCATCAAAGTTTTGAAGTAATTGAGTTGAAAACTGCTGCATACAATAGTTTAACCATCTTCCTATGAGTTCCTAGTTAAGTAATCCCTTAATGTTAATAAACAACTCCGCAGCGATTTTTTGAAAAAAAAGCTCTATTTCAGCTTCTAGTGATCGTAAACAATTTTTTTTTCAAAATATGCGCTCAAACCTCACCTATCACGTTTACTTATCAGTATCTCGATATCAACAATTGTTGAAGAGTTATTCTATCCAACCGCAACTTTGTTTATCTGATTCAAAAATTTAAAATTAAGAATTAATTTGTTTTTTTTTTTTGTTATTATTATTAGTATAAGTCTCGAGCTTTCATTTATATATCTGCAGATCACTGTATGATCTTTAGATCGCTGAGAATAAACAATCCAAAAAAACATAAAATGTTATAAACAAATTCACTGTGCAAAAAACTATTGAACATTTTTACTTGAAATTTTGCACATTTTTTGTATGCAACAAGATGCTCCTTTACTTGCAGTATAAAGTTAATACAATATATTTTTCTGTTGTTTATAAACAATTGAAAAACAGCCATTTTAGCAGGTTGTTTTGCAATAACTAACGAACAAATTATCCGATTTGGATGGACCTAGCTCATTTTGTAAATATTTGCAATGCGCGCATCTTTTGTTCGAAACTTTTTTACTGAAAAATAACAGCTTTTTCTAGGACTCGAAAAAATTATTTTTTCACATGTTAATTGTTAAATAAAAAAATTTTCCCCAAAAAAGAAAATGAGATATAGGATACTACATAATTACTATTATCATTCTGAAAGTTTCTACGTAATTAGAAGCCTACTAACAATAAATTTCAAAATCACCTCGTATGAGGCAAACTCCGCCGGCCTATATACCTTATGAATCTTGTTAATCTTTACAAGTTTTTAGGAGTATCCAAGCAAATATTAGTATTTTAAAACAGGTTTTAGTTCAACAAGAACAAAAAAGTTATTTTCTTAAAACTGCATTTCTGTTTCTTAAAACTGTAACGGAACTAACATTAATTACGATTTGTTTTATGAAATATTGTTTGACCTAAAGTATATTTCACTGGATAGAAAAATTAAATAGGCACCCTCTATATGGAACTTGGTGTATATCTAATTATTAAATCCAAAAGCAATTTTAAATACAAAAACAAGAAATCGATTATCAAACTTAGTTTTATTATGTTTGGGTGATTTATCCGTCTTTCTAGGGAACCATAAACTTAAACATTTTATGGAGAATTAATACTAAAAAGCAGTGAAGCTCACATAAATATTTAAAAATATGTCGAAGGAATCCTACCCTCGTCAATAAATAAAATCGTTAAGGGATCAAGTAGTAACTGGCAACAAAGGAAAGAAAACAAAATAACATTTAGATAAAATCGCTATACGACAATATATTTGTTTTATTGTATATGCAAATAATTCTCCATGATTGTTTTTTCCTGCTCAACAAGAAAGAATTATTAAAATAACTTTAAAATGGCCAAAATACGACTCTAAGTCGTGGAAAGACGTAGAATAGTTTGATTAACTTTTTGTGGCAAAGAGAGTTTTAATCTGAGTGCTTTTCATATAAGTTATATTCCACCTACCTAACTGGTGGTAACAAGAAGTTTTGTACTTTTATTTTTTTATTTATCTTCGAGAGAAGAATTTCTCCTTAAATCTAATTAATTCTAGATTAAGAAAAGGCGACCTCCATAGTGTTTGGTTTGAATAATTTAAATAGCTGTTTCTAGTGTATTTTCATTATTTTTCTTGATTAATCGTAGCTATTTAAACATAATATTTTTAAATTTGGGTTTATTATACTAATTGGAATTGTAATAACTGTCGATATTAGCATATTAATTACTTAGGAATTGCGTTAAACATTGAATTTTCGCTCGCAAATACTTTCTTTTTTTTTTATTTTTTTTAATAGGTGTAAGTGTTTTGAAAAACTTACGCGTATATGAAACAGAAAAATTCAATAGAAAATTTCTGACCTGACTATTTGCCCGCTTTTCCTGATTCCTAAAGGTGTTTTTGTGGTATTGGTAAGCTGTAATAACATATAGTTATTTATTGCGAAATAGTGGAGATCTGTTGGACTTCCATTGTCTTAATTTTTTGTTGAATATCGCGACGTTTTGGCTAGTAATTATCTCTAGCCGTTTTCAAGTGCTCAAGTCCAGTTCTTAGTTTCACTTGAAAACGGCTAGAGATAACTATTAACAGAAACGTCGTGATTTTCGACAAAAAATAAAGACAATGGAAGTCCAACAGATATCTACTACTTCACAGGAAACATCATTGTCTATGACCTTCAAATATAGTCATTTAGTTTAAAACAGTAAGAGCCTAATATTATCAGAGTGATTTTGTCACCTTGGGTTTTACTCATTGAATATCAACTAAATATTACGCGACAGTAACAAAAGATGGGCGAAACCGCTCTATCTGCAATCGTTATTAATTCAATCTATTCGAAACGTCGTACAAATAAACTAAAAAATAAAGACAGTATAAAAACGACAACCACATTTTAGTCAATCTTCATTGTCTACACCGTCAAACAAACTCGGTATCAGTCAATTTTCCATATTTTGGTTTAGTTGGGTCTTGGACAACTATAGGAAGAGGATTTCCATAGGTCTTTGCTTTTTGGTAGGAATAACACGTGTCGTGGCAAGATGGATACATGCTGTGGCTTGGCATCAATCGACATTTATGATTAAAAGTCACCTATATCGCTTTTTTTATATCTTCAACTTGTATTTATGCTTCTTCTAATAGCAAGATCATAACAAACTCCTAAGCTTTGCCGTTAACATCCCTCTGTCATCTAGATCTTTATTATCTTTGTTTTTCAACAATACCTATTGCAACCATTTGTTCGCTAGTACCTGTCCGGTTGCTACCTGAGATGTGGGTCTATTTTCTACCGCGATCACTTTAAATTGATATAACTCGGATAATAATTTGAATTTTAACATGGGAAAACGCTTATAATATTCTTAAAAGTATAAATAATAAACATAGAAATCGATTTTTTAGTAATTTCACAAATGGCCTAACCTGCATTAGTCTCAGAAGCATTAGTTCAAAACTTATTGAAAGTAGATAACACAGTGGGAATAGAAGGATAGAAGCTCTTCATAATAAGAATTTTTTTACTGTGTCTGAAACACGCACTCTTCAGAGTCACAATCCCATAAGCAGAATCATTTGTAAAAAGTTACTATCTTGTTTAGCAAATTAAGCCCTCCATGAACACGAAGCCATACTTCAATGTTTCAATTAAAAACGACTACAGAAATCATTAGTGAAGAAAACGCAATTTTTTAATTGTCCATAACTTTAAAAAAATGTTTTTTAGACATAATATGTTTTCTCTATACATATTTATTACAAAAAGGGTTTATAAAAGGCCCAAATAAAGCAGATTTAATAATATTATCTCTAAGCAAAATATGGCCAAAATGTATACTACTATAATCTTTGATTACTTACCCTTATGAATTACTAGGAAAAGGATAAAAATGTGCTTTATAATTTGGGATGTTGACTATATTCAAATAAAATATAATTTTGTGGCGAAACGGTAGTTTCCATAATAGAAATCCTAAAAAATTCAATATTTCTCTTTATTTTTAAGAAATGTAATTTTTATTTAATAATCATAATGTAATTAAGTAACTTTCAACTGACGCGACAAGACGAACAACAATCAAAAAGAATGACGTCACTTTTTTGCAAGGTTAACATTATTTTATAGTGATTTCTGTGCAATTTCTTCGAAATTTGCTTTGTACTTACTTTGAAAACGATTCTAAGAAGTTTTCCCCTGATGGAAAGTGGATTTATTAAGGAAAATGGTTCGAATTTGATGATAATTCATTGTTTTACGGCGGCCACTTTCTTCACAACGAACAGTAACTGCTGCTCGGCTGAATTCAGAAATGTATATTACTTACCAAGAATTGTTATTTCTGCAATCGATAATGAATACATAATAGTGATCATAGGTTTTTATAAGCTCAAAAGATTTAACGGAATAATTTAAAAAATAGTATAATTTTGTGGTTATGTTTTGTCACACTAAATAAATTGTTTTAGTCTGTGTGCTTTTACTTCTAAATTTATGACATTTGAACACTTGTATTGATTTATCTGTTGTTATTGGTTTACACTCTATTAGTTAAAGTATATATGAAAGGAAAAGTTTGCTTTATAAGTATTTTACAGTTTATTGTAAATGTGAGTTCTTACTTAAATCACCAATTTTATACAATATTTCTATTACTGTTTGTACATTGTTTTTTTGCAGCAAATAAATATAATACTGTATTTATAATCAACTGGTATAAGTATATTGTTTACCTGAGTTCAGACCTGGTTGCACCTCAGTCATAGGAACACATTGTATAGAGTAAGTTTGTTTTGTTTCTCTTTCACATTCCAATATTGTTTCCAATCTTGGTCTTTTAACTGCTAATGGTCCAGTTGTTACGTTTTCTGTTCGTCTTTTTCTGTGTCGTTGACATCCAAACTGCGATTCCGAGCCCATCAGATCATATTCTGTGTAGTTCTTCATATCGTTCAGCAACTAAAAAAAAGGACTAAACATTGTTACCCAACTAGGATTATTTTATTTCTAACCTCAAAATTCCAATTTTTGTCTTTGAAAACTTGAAAAATAATAAATTTTAATATAAGGAAAATAAACAAATATTATCAAAACGTACATCAAAATGATCTTGAGAAAAATATATTTTAGATTGTGTAGACAAAAGTGTCAAATCCCTGCGGGCAAGTTAAAGCCACATTTTCCTATTATTTTCCGAACATGAAACGTGAATAAATAACTCTTCAGGTGTTTAATTATAGTACTTGTACATTGAGACACTGCACAACACCTATAAAATTTAGAACCCATCTTTTATTACAAAAATTACTTTATTAATTTATATCACCTTATCAGTTTATCACTGTTTGGGAACACGTGACGACACTGTGGTCATGTGACAAGTATTGGCTTTTTGGAGCGAGATTTGAAATGGAGTGTAAAATACATGGTTTTTAGAGTATTAGTTGTATTAAAAAAATAATATTAAATATTTTGGGCTTCAGGTACTTGTGTATAGTTTTAAACACTTTCCCAAAAATGCAACCCTATTGTATCGTACCCAAGTTGTGATCAGAATGGTAAAATTCTACAGAGTGTCTCAAAAGAAAGTTCACATTTAAAAAATCGATTTAAAAAAAAGTCAGGACTTTATTGAAAAAATGTTTATTACATATTAAAATACATTGTTTGGGAATTTATTTTTTAAAAATGATATCGACCAAATGTAATCCGTTGCGCTTACGGCATTCATTTAATCGAGCACTAAAATTGCCCATGACGCCTCGGCAGGTATTCTCCGTGATGTCTGCCATTTCGTTGCGGATATTTTATTTTAATTGTGCCAGGGAAGTCGGTTTGTTGGCGTAAACTTTTGATTTGACATAACCCCATAGGAAAAAGTCCATAAGTGATAAATCAGGACTGCGTGGAGGCCAACTTATGTCACCTTTCTTTGAGATCAATTTGCCAGGAAAAATTTCACACACTCGTGGCAGAGACATGTTGGACGTGTGTGAAGTCGCTCCGTCTTGCTGGAACCATGTTCTTTGGTTATAGCCAGGCAAATTTTGCAGTTCAGGCACGAAGAAGTCGCCTAACATCTCCACATACCGCTCTGAAGTCACTGTTACTGTGCGTTCCCTTTCATCTTCAAAAAAGTACGGGCCGATAATTCCTCGCGCCGACATCGCAGCCCATACAGTCACTCACTCACGAATATAGAGGTTTCTGATGTTTGTGTTTTGGATTGTTTGCACTTCAAAAGCGGCAATTTTGCTTGTTTACATGACTATTAAGATGAAAATGGGCTTCATCCGAAAAGAAGATGTTGGTAAACGTTGAGAAGCGTTCAGTCATCTGGTTTACGAACTCAAACCTCTGACCAGCATCCTGAGGCTTCAATTCTTGCACCAACTGAATTTTATAGGGGTTCAGCTTTAAATCTTTGTGTAAAATGTGGAATAATGATAACCTATGCACATTTAAAGCAACAGCATGCTTACGAATCGAAACGTTTGGGTCGTCACGAACAGACTGAGTAACACTCTCTACGTTTTCGACCGTCCTCGAAGACCTCGGACGCCCGGATTTTGGTTTATCTAGTGTTGAACCGGTCTCTTCAAACTTCTGGACCCATGTTCCAATAAGCCGAGCGCTTGGCGCATCATTTAAGTGACGAATATGTCGAAAATTGCAGAATTTTCTACGCGCTACAGTCGCCGAATTACCGTTTTTGTAAAACTCACGTACGCACAAAGCACGGTTCGCTCCCGAGAAACGCTCCATAGCGACTAAATTCCCAAGAGCCAGGCTACCGATTGACATACCCCCCGCGCCGCTCGGAATAGTTGCGTTCACGCAATAAGCAAAACAAATGTGTACTTTCTTTTGAGACACCCTGTATTATGGTATTGACTTGAAAATTTTATTGTCTTCAAATTCATGCAGAATTTCTTATTGTGAGTTGTCGGAGTCGTAGATTACAAATATATTTTTAAACCAGAATTATGTTATGTCAGCTTAATAGCGGTTTTGTAGAATTATTGACACTATATGGGTAAAGCGGGATGCCGGCAATTTATTTTATTAAGGTCAATAGAACAAATACAATTTCGTTGTACCCGGCAAGTTTTTTGGTTTTTAAGGTAAGCGCCTGAATCATCCTCCGCAGATTGCTTTAAATTTGAACATATATTTGTACAGCTGAACAAAACAATGATAAACGACCGTGGCATGATTTGTTTTTTAATAAAAATCAATTTTAAAAATTTTTTAGTAACTGGCAAGATTTACCCTCAGTGTTGACCGCAATGAAATTGGAGCATTATATTACACTCTTTAAGCAGCACGAAATTGATTTGACAGTATTTTCTACACTGACTGATCAAGATTTAGTTGACATTGGCATCACTGCCTTTGGTGCTAGAAGAAGGATATTGCTGGCAATATCTGGTAAGTCATCGTTGTTTAGATAATAACGAGGTGACCACTATATTATTTCGATAATAACTAGGTCAAGCTAAATCCGATTTAAATTCTACAAAATTCTATAAGATCTTGAAATTTGGTATTTTGGACTTAACATGAACTCACAAACATTAACGTTTTTTTAAACTACCTGCGCTACCGTTTTTTTTTTATAAAACCAGATACGATGTAGCCTATCTTCAAACAGAGATTGTTATCTTTCGGTAATATTGGAGATTAATTACTTTGAATGATCAAATTTTATTTTTTATAATATTTGTTTATACATATCTAAAGTTGTGCCTTTTATTTTAGAACTAAACAAAAGAAATACACCATTTTCTGCAGCACCGGGAGCTGAAAGAAAAAGCTCGTCGTCAAATTCAACTTGCCATGGTGGCAGTCCAAGGGACACAAATTGGTAAAAAAGCATTATTACCAAAATTAAATAAAAAGAAAAAAAAGCTTAAATTTACCACTACTTAAAAAGGAAAAGTCTCTATTTTAACATATACAAAGAGTGACCTTAATAATTTTAAAGACCTAATTTATTTTGAAAAATATTTTTGAATGAATCGAATAAATGTATTTTTTTAGCGTACCAATTATATTTTGTGTGTATTTACGAATATTTATGTTTACTTATTACTGATATTATTTCTTAGTATTAATTAAATGCTTATTTTAATATTTAGTGAGGATGATATGGAAAAGGTCGCACGATTATGGACTTTTCTGTTTTTATATTATCTAAAATATATTTATTTGTATGAGTGAATTTATGGATATTTGATTTGGTGATATACAGGGTATCTAATAAAAAAAAATTTCAGTTAAAAATGGATGGATATATTATTATATATTATATATTTTTGTTAAAAAACTGTTGATGCTCTAAATTAACTTTCTACTAGTATTATGTATAAAAAAATGTTTAGAACAATATCTTTGATTAGTTCATATATATTCTTGTTGTCTAAAAAATGTTCTATTTCATTTATAATGAAGAAAACAAAACGGACAATTATTTGTACTAATTTTTAAATACCTAGTTTTTAAAATTGTATACAAGAAAAGATTTTTCTACCCTAAAAAAGAAAAACAATGAAAATTTATTGCTGGAAGTGTAAATTATCAGATGAGAAGACTTATTGCATAGAATTTTATAAATTCTAGAGTAAACATTTTAATTCTCCAAAAAAGAAATATAAAGAACCTAGAAAGTTTATGTTACTGCCAAGTGAATCTGTATAAAAAGCTAAAAGTACTACTTAGCTGATTTTTCGGTTATCACTAAAATGGTTTTTATTTTATTTTGTTTGTCTTGAGTATATCGTATATATAATAAAATATTAGAGATCTCACTTCAAAAGTTAGCTTCGTCTCAATCTTACTCATTGTGTTAATTAATAATGAGTTTTATTCGGTGTTAATAAAGCGTCGAAAGATGGCGCTATTATTTTTAATTTCTTAGCATTTTTATTCATGCAGAATAAATGAAAGGCTGGAAAGTTCTTTTTACGTGAAATATTATAAAAGTATTAAGATTTTGTTTAGTTTCTAATTGGCTGATAATAAATATGGAATTACAGCTTTACCATTTCGAATAGCAGATTGGGTTAATTCTAGCAGCATTCGAGGTGACTGACTCTTTTGTAAATGGATGGAAACAACAGAAGTGGAAATTTAAAAAAGTTGAAAAATTGCCTTGAGGACAAAAAAAACACCAACTAAGAGTTTTTATCTCTAGAGATAATTATCACATTGTCGCACTTTCGAGATAATCGCGAGAATCATAGCAGAATACCACATATATAAAATTTCAAGCTTTGTGATTGGTTGATTTAAAAAAGACAGATGAAAGGTAATGTAATTCATCACCAAGGTCGAATCTTGTTAATTGTCTTACATGCTAAGTTGCCTATTGTGGTTCACTTGCAATGTTAATTCTCATTAATTTTAAAAATTATAGCAATTTCCATTTATTGTTTGCAAAATTTTAAGATAATTTTTCAGCTATATTGCTCATAACAATTATTAAATACTTCCAGCAATAAAATAAAACTTATAAATTATAAACCTTAAAGAAAACGATTCTATCCCGTAGATAATACCCTGTATATTTTGAATGTATTGACTGTCGTTCTTCCAATTTTTTCCAGTTGTCCCAAGATTTCCGAAAATTAAAGAAAAATATTCTAACTAATAGTTTTCTTTAATATTTTTTTTGTTTTGCTACAACGGAACATATTGGAATTTTAATCTGTCGTATTTTATGTGCATGTCTGTCTGTATATATGTCTGTAAATATTTATTTTTGTATTCCCTGTACGTATATTTTTACAATGAAATATGTGATATTTTACCTGATAAATTTATACAAAAAGCCAAAGTTTTACCTCAACTAGATCTTTAGATACTTTTAGGTAACAATTTGTAAACAAAAGTTTTAATTTAGGTTTTGGATTTAAATGACCGTTATATTTTAATTGAAAAAAATTAATATGAAACATACAGTAAAAGCTGTTTTAAAAATTAAAACTTTTGTATTTTTCTTATTTTGTGATTTAATATTATTTATACGTAAGATTAAAGTTAGGTTTATTATTTATAATGAATTTATATTTTTGAAACTTTTTGAATTTGAATTATTTATTAAAAAATTTATTTATATGAGATAAAATACATATCTGATTCCATATAAAACTCGTATTATTTTCTCGCTGAATTTTCAGAAATTATATTATATATATATATATATATATATATATATATATATATATATATATATATATATATATATATATATATATATATATATATATATATATTATATATATATATATTATTATATTATATATATAATTCATAGGAGGGGATAATAAACTTTGTGATGGTGGTGTGGGAGTTTAGAAGATTTATAACTCAAAAAAGGGTATCACCTCTATTTCACACCTCTATTTTTACTGAAACATGGTTCCTGTAATTATTTTAAAAAATCAATAATAAGAGGTTGGCTTCAAAATATACAATTTGTTTTTCAACCTATATTTGTGTAAGTTGTAATCGATCAGTGTGCTTTCAGTATTCTAAACTATTATACAAGATTGCCATTTAGTATTCCGGTATTCGATTGATTTTATAGACGAAATGTCAATTGGGTTAAAAAGAGTTCATTTTAAATAACACGTTTATACTATGAAAATATTTTACATCCGGCAACGTCGCAGCAAATATTTGGCGTTTTTCGATAATAGAAGCATCGATGAAGTTTCTGAAACTTATTTTTGCTTTTGCGTTGAAAATATAAGTTATTCTTAATTTGTTTGCTAAAATATGTGCAAGAATAGTTAAAACATATTACATATAATGTATTTTAGCTATCACTATTCGAAATAAATATGAAAGTTTGGTGTTTTTCCAGAAATGAAAGTGACCTTGTAAAGTAAAACATGAAGTTTCTTGTATTTGCTGGAAAACTAAAGGAAAATTGTGAAAAACTAAGGCCAGAACTGCTTTCTACAACCTCGAAACAGGGGCATGTGAAGAAATTATTTAAAAAGAAGTTTTCCTAGATTTCACTTATTCTAATTAATTACCAAAAAAAGTAGAATGTATGAGCGTACCGATTTTTCATACATATTAACCTATATTATGTTTTTATCCCAAATTGAGATAACATGAAAATTTTTTTTAACTACCTCCGTAAATCTATGAAATAACTTACCAAGATTCTTGCCTTTTTCTTCAGATTTATCATTATTTGAAGATATTCCCAAGATTTCCGTTTCAAATCGCTATATTAATGAATATTCAGGAGAAGTTATATACCATATCACCGTTCCTCATTCTACTTCGCCTCATCTGTACAAGCTCTAAAATAATACGATTCTATAGATTTTTAACTTTACATTCAATTAAATTAATGCTGTATATACATGCACATTCTTAGGATTTCGGCTCGGTCAGTGGAATAAAAATTAATTTATTTTCGCATAGATGTTTTTTTGTTTTTTTTTACAAACGTTTCGACCCTATTATTGGTCTTCATCAGTGTATAATAATAGCAATTTCCACAACATAAATACATACATTCAATTTAGAAGAATTGAAAGCGGAAAATTATTCTTATTTATTGTTTTATTTATTTTAGAAATTCCCTTATATTGGTTTATTTTAATATGTTGAAATAAATTTGATTTAGATTATTAATGTCTGTTTTATTGTTTACGGCATTCGGGTTTTTTAATTGCGATCATTTCGTAAAATTCTCGTTTTCGTTTGTTGGTTTCATTTTTCAACATTTTTGTATTTTCATAATCAAACGTGTGCTTGTGTTTCATGTCGTGTTTTTTTAGGGGTGCAATATTTTTTTGTCATATTTATGTCTGTTTAGACGATTTTGCAGATACTGACTAGTTTGGTCGATGTAATTCGATGAACAATCCTTGCAGGGTATTTGGTAGACAACATTTGATTTTTTGTTTTTTGAATATTACTTTTGAATTTGCTGAAATTGCTTCTAAGTAAATTATGGCCTTTATGACTAGTGGTTATATTATGTTTCCTAAAAAAGGTTTGAAAGTTTTCGTAAAGTTTTGGTATGTATGGCAAGGAAAGATATTGTTTTTTGGTTTTATTGTCTTCTAAATTTTCTGTTTCAGTGTTTTCATGTTTGTATTTTTCTAACCTTTCTTTAAAAATTTTATTAATTAGTTGATTTCTTTAAGAGTTTGACATAAGGACCTCTTTTGCCTTTTTGATACAGTTGTTTCTAAATTCGGGACTACTAAGGATGATGGCTCTATCGGCTATTCCAATTATTACTGATTTTTTTTGGGCCATGTGGTGTTGGGAACTGTAGTTGAGGTAGCGACCAGACCATGTAGATTTTGTGTACCACTCAGTATTTTATTATTTTTGTGACGCAACGTCATATCTAGGAAGTTTATGTGGTTATTATTTTCAAATTCTATGGTAAATTGTAATTTTTTGATGATAGCTGGTCAATTTGTTTAAAATATATGAATTCAACATATTAAAATAAACCAATATAAGGGAATTTCTAAAATAAATAAAACAATAAATAAGAATAATTCTCCGCTTTCAATTCTTCTAAATTGAATCACGATATTTTTTTCGAAAGATTCAATTAAAAGTCCCAAACTTTTTACACCACTTAAAGTACCTAAAACATACACCATCTGGGTTCCATATTCAGTCAAGTCAAGGCAGTTATAGGGTTAAGAATGTAGTGTCCATTCTTCTACCTGGACTTTTAAAAATTTGAAAAGTTGATATATAAGAGAATGTGAGATTATAATTGGTTTGTGTTCTAATTAATTTTTATTTAAAACAAAAATCTGTGTTTTTAATGGTAAGTTTTTAACCCGTTATTCCGTAGATAATCGAAACGTTCTGAAATATAATATATATATATATATATATATATATATATATATATATATATATATATATATATATATACAATAAGTATGACTACTTTATATATGTAGTTTCAATATAAAAATGAACCATATTCCCGAGAAAATAACCAACTATATGTATATATATAACATATTTCATGTATAATGTCCTATACTTAAATCTAAATATTTTTTCGTCGGTGCACAACTTGTTAATAACCTACTAAATGTTTTTGACATATTTTAAATTTTGTGTCAAACATGGCGTATGCAGGCAAAAAAACGCAACCCTGTTTAAAAACCCTGTATATAGCATTATTATACTAATTGCTGTATTTTGTACTTCACCAAACTTATATATGAGGAAAATGAATAAAAAAAATAATTGGAAATTTAGAGCTGATTAGGATACCAGTAGCCTCAATATATAAAAAATATTTTTAGATTTTTTTAGGTGTAAAAAGTTGGGTCTTGTAGCAACTCCTACGTGTATTCAGCCCAAATCGTAACGTCCCTTAATACTCTTATTGTTTACTTTTATTTTACAAGTTTTGTTTTTTTTTGGACTTACTCATAAAGGATAGAACCACTTTTAATTAACTTTTACATCCTTTGTCAACAATAAACAATTTGAGTTGTCCTACTGAGAAGAAAATTTAGAATAGGGAACAAGGCCTTTTATTAGCTGTTTTGCTGAAAGCGTTTGAAAGCTATACATCTTTTCAACGATGTCATTTCTGTAGAGCTACGAGAAAATAATTTTCAATTTTTTGCAAATTAACCTTTTTACCCGATTACGGCAAAGCTGAAGTGGGTTATATTTTTCGCACATATACGCTTCAATCCATTTTTCTTTGTTAGAGATTTCGGTATCTCTCTTGAGACTTTCGAATTTAGAGCGGCCTCTGGAGAGCCTAAAGCTTCCGAAAAAACAATAAATGCTGGATTTAAAAATAAAGGGTGAAATGAAAAAAAAATCAGAAGGAGAAAAATTTAGATGTAATTGACGAAAACCTCAACCTTCTGTTTTTAAACAATTTTGAAAGAACTATGTAAAAAGTTTGGAAAGTAAAAGGATAATGAAATCAGCAAATGGGGTTTGGGTTCTCCTGTAATTGGCTTAAACCAATTTTTTTAAAGCTTTTGATAAAAAATTTTCATGGGCATAAAGCTAGAAAATGTCTTTTTAAGGGGCTGAAAGGAATGTTATGGTGCCAGCATGCAAAAAGTAGCGAAATTACCTAAGAACTTCTTATTTATTGCATGCATCGTCTTTTAAAACTAGTGTATTATTCTATTCTCTAATTTAATGATTACATCTTAATTATAAATATATTTATTCCTTCAGCAACTTTACTGAGAAACCAGAGACTCTCTCTGTTTACTTTTTAAACGTCTACGTGTGGAGAGCATTCCAGTCCATTTCTACATTAGCATAAAGTTTTAGAACCGGTTTTAGTCATAAAAGAGGTTTTTTCAGTTTTCGAGTGCAGACATTTTTGAACTATATATTCATTTTATATGCCTATGTCCGTTCCTAGCTTTTGTGACTGATTTCCATAAATTATTGTGAATAGCATTCGCATCTACTCAGCAATGCTCAATCACCTCTAATTTTTGATATTCAAGTCTAAATGTACCGAAAAATTGTATTTTGTACTTTTAGGTTAGAACGTTACAATTTAATACCGTCGATTGTAATTCCCAAGATTTTTATTCTCTTCTTAATTTGGCGTGTATCCTAGTACTACATTTATTTTTAAAGACCAAATATTTTGTAGAATCAAATCAAGTTTTCATGAAAACAAATATGTGTTCACTATTTGTTCCAATATATCTGTATTGTTAGCGAGCCATCATATTTTAATATAGTCAGCAAAGAATGTGAAAAAAAGCACTTATTGACAAACGTGCCAAGACTTCAAGAAATAGGAGAAACCAAAGGGAACCAGGGACTCACTCCTGTGGCAAACCGCTAGTTACTGGTTTCACTGTGGAACTGGACTTTTAAAAAAGGTAAATTTTTGACAATATTACTATAAACATACTACAGAAAATTTGCGGTATCCCTCACTGATTTGCGAGGTTGAAAACCAAATTGAGTCTCTCATCGCTCCTGACGTAACCACTTTTCTCTTATCTTATATGAAATCGGCAGCAGTAGCACGAAAATTAATGGGCTATTTTGAGTGACCACGCTGTGTAATCCGAGTTTCGGCTGATACCTTTAAATTTTTTGGGCAATAACCCTCCTGGAATGATACAATGACAATATTACTTATGATTTTAAAGCAAATTTTAGGTAGTTCTTTTATAATTTTGGCTGCAAAATACATAGTACCACATATCGGCTATTTTATAAATATTTTATTATATTCACTAATTTAAAAGGATTGGCCGGAACAAAGTAAAATCTATCTGAACTAACGGTAATAAATATACCTTCTATCTGTATCAAGTTAATTTATCGGGAAAATATCAGTGGGATAAAGTAATGGAGATGTTCTATAAAATATGTAACTGAATTAGAGATTCACCAAGCAGAATAACTTTGTATATAAATTTTAAGAAGTAGATGTATAACAGTAGACAGTTTGTTTTCACTCTGATTCTCTCAATACTAGTTTTGACCATCTAATGGCCTTTTTAGTGGAGTTGTAACGAACCAGGAGCAAAATTTGCACAAAACAACTGCCTATTTAAAATTCCCTATCCGATGTGTGTGGGTAGGATATACAAGCTGACATTTTCGATGCCAGACTGTAAAATATCAACAGTTAAATGACATTTAGACATATACCGGAGTAGCGAGAAGTTAAAAAAATCTGTTACTGTCATTTAAATAAATTTTGACATGTTAATGTTCTAACTCCTTCAGAGCGTTGGACGGAACGGCAGATTGTTTATTCCTATATACATATATATATATATATATATATATATATATATATATATATATATATATATATATATAGTAAAATGCGAACAGTAAATGCAAACTTCTCTCCATCATATCCTTTCTGTGTTAGAGGTTGCACAGTTAGAATAAATTGTTATAAAACGCTTTACCCTATTCCACCACCATCGAGATGATGGCCTACCTGTACCACCATACCGTATATATATATATATATATATATATATATATATATATATATATATATATATATATATATATATATATATATATATATATATACGCCATCGGGCGGGAGGTCGGTAAAGCCGCGTTCAGTATTTGCATGCTTCCTTCCGATCTGTTCTTTGCACAGCCAGGAGCATGTCGGTACCTTGATGAATCTAGTAGAGACGAAACATGTACCTCTGCCGTATCACTGTGGCAAGGAGAGTAAGTTTTGACTTTCTTCTTGGTATGGTGGTACAGGTAGGTCATCATCTCGATGGTGGTGGAATAATGTAAATTGCGTTTTATAACAATTTAT
Organism: Diaprepes abbreviatus; assembly: GCA_034092305.1. Lineage (NCBI taxonomy): Eukaryota > Metazoa > Arthropoda > Insecta > Coleoptera > Curculionidae > Diaprepes > Diaprepes abbreviatus. The sequence continues at coordinate 13,074,219 of JASJET010000139.1, forward strand.
TTTAACTGTGCAACCTCTAACACAGAAAGGATATGATGGAGAGAAGTTTGCATTTACTGTTCGCATTTTACTATATATATATATATATATATATATATATATATATATATATATATATATATATATATATATATATATGAGCAGTAGGCTTGCTTGCCAGTACCGAAAAATGCGACCCCTATCCTTTGGGCAGCGCGTTTCGTGTACTCCATTTTACATATTTCTGTTTTAATTCACCGTCGCCTTTGTCGTCTTGTTTGCTGTTTTTTGATTTTAAACTCAGCTTTATAGGATGCAAAGGCGAGGTGATGGTTTGTACCGAATGCGGTGGCCTGACGAGTCCCATATTAGGACGAAACAGCGCTGTCGCCATCTGTCGAACCCGGAGTTTTTCCATATTTTGGAGTGCTCCGCACTTTTTAACACGAGAATCATGTAGATTGACAAATTTTCACGTCCGCTTCAACAATATTTTATTCTATTTTATTTTAAATTAAAAACTTATCTAAAAACTAAAAAAATGGTAGTCACGTGATTAGCATTATCTGTCAAATTTTAATTTTTTTCCCAAAAAATCAAAGTGGGGTTATATCTCGAAATATGGAAAAAAGTTATAAGAAACAGTTTATCTAAATGCAATTTTTAGCCCATATGCAAAATTTCACCTATATAAGATAATTTAGATTTTTTGCCAATTTTTTGTAAATTGCACCACTGTAGCAAAATAAGATTCAACTAAACCTACACAAAACTTGTTATTTTTGATAATGTTTCATTCCAGACATATTTTGTTTAAAGTAGCGCCATATTAAATGTGTGTTTTTCTACAAAATCCAAATAGGGCTATTAAAATTTGGTCACATGTGATGCAAAGTTTATTTGTTCTTGACCCTGTATAAGGTAACTTCATAAAATAACTATTTTTGAAAACATAGTTTGTGTCTAAAAGTAATACTCATAAATATTAAGAAAATAGTTTAACTGAAAAGACTTAAATTTTCTAATAAAAAAATCATAATATAAAAATTAAACGCATTTAAAATTCCACTTTTTAAATTGATAACAAACTATTTGTGCTATTTCAATATTAAATTAAAAACAATTCAGAAGCTTAAAATTCAAAATTACATTTCTGTTTGCCTTCCATTGCGTTCAATACAAACAATTGTTTGGAGTTTTAAATTAAATCGTTGAAACTAGATAAAGTTCAAGTAAAGTTAAATTAAAATTTATTTTCCACGTAATGCAGATTTTACTGATGACACTGTGTACTTGTTTATCTTAATTATAATGTGTATTACTTTTAGACAGAAACTATGTTTTCAAAAATAGTTATTTTATGAAGTTACCTTATACAGGGTCAAAAACAAATAACCTTTGTACCACCTGTGATCAAATTTTAATAGCCCTATTTAGATTTGGTAGAAAAACACACATTTAATATCGCGCTACTTGAAACAAAATATATCGGGGATGAAGCATTGTCAAAATTAAGAAGTTTTATGTAGGCTGCGTTGAGTTTTTTTTGCAACAATGGTACAAAAGGTAAAAAAATCTAAATTATCTTATACAGCTGAAATTTTGCATATGGGCAAAAAATTACACATAGAAAAACTTCTTCTCATAACTTGTTTCGATATTTTGAGATATAACCCCACTTTCGATTTTTTTTTGGAAAAAAATTAAAATTTGACAGGCAATGCTAATCACGTGACTACTATTTTTTAGTCCATTTTCATCTCGATCGAAGCAGAAATTGATGCCAAAGTCAAATTTTGAATAAAGCTATTAATAAAAAAATTCCATATGATGCGGACTTTACCGGTCACACTGATATATATATATATATATATATATATATATATATATATATATATATATATATATATATATATATATATATATATATATATATATATATATATATATAATCGACGTTAATTTACCCCCAGTGTCCAAAAATATGACCAACAGCTTAAAATATTCGTTCGGATATACACTTTTGAGTACAATGTGGCATATAGACCAAATCAAAAATGGCTGTCATGTAGGGCGCCATATTGGCGAAAAACTTGGGAAATCATTATATATTTTTGAAATATATCTTTTTTGAGCTCCTTAAAATTTCAGTTCACCAATATTTTTTGTTGAGGATTGAAAATTATGTAAACCAGTATCACCCTGATTATTAAATACTCAACTTCACATGTCTAATTCTCCATAATCTCGTTAAATTGGGAGGCGGAGAACATCAAGGTTGAGCCATCACGAATGCCTTTAACTCTTCTCGGAATATGTTTTCATAACAACAATTTTTTAAAGTACATTCATAACACGGGGATTTTATGGATCGCTGATCATGAATATAAAGTCAGAAATCGATCATTTCCATATCCAAGGCGGCGTATCATATATGGCAAATCTTTTTTTGCTTAAATTTTTTTTTATCTTATTTTTCGCGACAAACCTTTTACTCTCTAAAGTCGGAAATCGAAGATTTTCAAATCCACTACAGCGAATGAAATGTTACTTTTTTGGTTAGATTTTTTATTATATTTTTTGTGCTATTGTGCGGGATCGCTATTCATGAATCTAAGATGGCGGATAAAATATGGCAGACCTTTGAGGTAAAAATTTAGGTAAAAATGCCTATATTGGATTTGAAAATTTTCAATTTCTGACTTCAGATTCGTGATCAGCGACCCCCAAAACCCAATGAAACAAGGTTGGCATGAAAAATATGGTAATAAAAAAATTTAAAATTATATATATATATATATATATATATATATATATATATATATATATATATATATATATATATATATATATATATACGTTGGTGTTTTTCCGGTTGTCAATTACGAACCGTAAGTAGAAAAATCTTCACGACGTTTCGCCAACATCTCAGCTGGCCTTTTCAACTGATGCTTCCTCGACGGCTGCTCGATTTGGATATTTTCAGTAATTTACTTTATTTGTAACAGTAGGCCATGGCCAATTTATAAGGAACAAATGCAAAACTTTGACAATAATAATTATATCAAAGATTAGACACTTTAAAAGTTAATTTAATTTTTTTTTGCTAGATTTTCAATTGTAACCACTTAATTATTATTACATTTTTTACTTTAAACAGCACTGTTATTAGAAAACCAGAGTATTGAAATTTGATTGCAAAGAAACCAGAACAATATTATTTCATGAAACTAAAGTAACAAAAATAAAAAGAAACACTGAAACTAAAAACAACCAAGAGTTTTTTAAAAGATGGTTTTCAAAATGACAGCGTTTTTTTGAGTGCAATATCGACACAGTTTCGTTATTCTTCTAATTGCATTTAAAAAAATAGTAGGTCTATGAAGAGTTTGGAAGACCAAATCAATTTCCTCATGAAGTTTCGGTATAGATTCGTATCTTGTCTTATACACTTGATAAAACCCCACAAACCTTTCGAAAATTAAATGGTGATTTTCTACAGACCAATGCCTCGAGTTGTGACGATTAAAAATTCCCTCACGTGAACAATAACATTCGTCCGACCAGATGACAAATCTGCCAAAAGATTCGTTGGTACGGATTTGTTTAAAGTACCATTGACAAAACGTTACTCGGCGCTCATCATCCCCGGAGTATAAATGTTGCATTATTTTAAATTTATATGGATAGTATTTATACTTTTTCAAAATTCTTTCCACGTCAGATTTTGCTACATTCTGTTCCTCTATTTTTCTACAGGATGATGAAGTTGTTATTGCTCCGTAAAATAACACATTTGTTTCTTTTCTCTTTCTGTTTTCTTTGAAGTATATTTTGGAACGCGGCTGAATAAAAGAACCGTGTTCAACTAGATTTCTTTTTAAACAAGCAAATATGTCTGAAAAATATTGCCTTCTTTCTGGATACCTAACATGAACAAAAACGATCGCGAGGTATGAGAAGTTCTCCTAATAATAACGCTTTAACTACCTTACCTATTCAAATATAATCCAGAAGCTTTTTGGGGATTCATTGCCTTGTATAAAACATATCAACATATCATAGTTTTCATAATTACCATAAACCGCAAAATAAATAGAAAGTAAAATAAAACACCTTCGTAACAAAAATATTTAATAAATAATAACAATCTGATAAAACTGTGAAGTTTTGGACATCTGCCTTTTGTTTCTTATAAATTGGCCATGGCCTACTGTTACAAGTAAAGTAAATTATTGAAAATATCGAACTCTGACCTCGTTCTTCAAAATAAAATACACATTATATATTTTCGGAAAGCCTAAATTATACTTAATCAATATCTAAAATAATATACAGGGTGTTCTATTTAAAAAAAAAAACCTAAATTTGATTAATATCTCAAAAATTGAACTTTTTAGAAAAAACTGACTTTGCCACTGAACTCAACGTAAAAGTCTGTAAGAATCAGTTTTTATCATTTTGATAAATTAACACATAACGGAAATACGAGATGTGCCTAAAAAAACGAAGGTTTTCAAAAGTTCAGTTTTAGAATGGATATCAACAATTTTGGCTTCAGAGGGACGCATCTGCTACTTATCCTGGATTATCGCAAGAAAGTCTTTGATAGTTTCTCCGTCTTCATACTTCATGGAAAGAGGGTGCGCGGTTGCCAATCTTCTTAGAAAAAGGCACCAGATCGTAAATCATTGAGAGAAGAAAATCGAGATTAAACCTGACTAATCTCAAGCCAAATATTAAAAATGTGCTATCAAAGCATCAGGTTTACTCCATCTATTAAAAGTATTTTTATAACTATAGCTAAAGTTTATGGCAGGTGAAAAGCGATGCGCCGAAAGAAAAAATTAAAACTGCAGGGATTTTTGAGTTCTTCGCATCGTTCTTGACCTGCTATAAAATTTAACTAGCAGCATAAAAGGATTGATTTTTATCTTTATGTTTAATTTATGTAATTTTATAAGTTCATTTTTGATTTTATGTCATTTTAATTAATAAAGGTTGTTGTAACTTAAAGATATTTTTTTATTTTAATTTTTGCCTTCTCTTAAGGTGCCTATCTTCTTATGATGTTGGCGACCACGTTAGCCCATCTTATCCTATTCACTGCAGTTCGGAATAGGTCACTTGATGTTAGGCCAGTCCATTTTCTAAGATTGGCCAGCCAGGATATACGTCTACGTCCAGGGCCTCTCTTGCCCTCGATCTTGCCCTGTAGAATTAATCTTAGTAATCGATACTTATCATTACGCATAATGTGGCCGAAGTAAGCCAGTTTCCTGTTCTTTATAGTGGTGATAATTTCCCTGTCTTTTCCGAGCCTCTAGAGAATCGTGATGTTAGTTGTGTGGTGTGTGTATGACACTCGTAAGATGCGGCGATAGCACCACATTTCAAATGCCTCCAAGCGTTTGATGGCAGCTTCTGTAAGACTCCAGCTTTCTACCCCGTAGAGGAGAACGGTAAAGACGTAGCATCTGAGAATTCTTATGCGTATATTGATATTTAGAGAGAGGTTGCAAAGGACTCTTCTGTGGCGACCAAAAGCGCTTCTGGCTTTTTCAATACGGGTCCTTATTTCGTAACTATGATCCCATGTATCACCGATATTGCATCCCAGGTAGGATATTTTCTCTACTCTTTCTAGTGTTGTATCGTTTACAGTAAACTGGGCGTTAGTGTCGATGTTCTTACTAATGATCATTATTTTGGTCTTTTTACAGTTTAGTTTTAATCCATATTCGCTGCATGCTTCCACAACATTATCTATTATTCTTTGGAGACCATTTGCGCTATCTGCCAACACAACGGTGTCATCCGCGTATCTAATATTATTGATAGGTTTACCATTTACTGTAATGCCGTCTTCCGATTCATCCAAGGCTTCTCTAAAGAGATTTTCAGAATATATGTTAAACAATGTCGGTGACAGTATGCATCCCTGTCGAACTCCTTTTCCGACTTCAAAGACATCGGATAGTTCGTTTTCGAGACGTACTGTTGCTTTTTGTTGTAAATATAGGTTTGAGATAAGTTTAATATCCTTACTGTCAATTCCCGATGTTCTTAGAATATCAATTAATTTTCCATGTGGTACCTTGTCAAATGCCTTTTCAAAATCAATAAAACATGCAAATACATCGCAGTTAACATCCCTTGCTCTTTGTATTAGCACTTGCAGGCTGAAAAGTGCTTCCCTTGTTCCAAGGCCTGATCTGAATCCAAATTGCACTTCGCTGATGTGTTCTTCTAATTTGGTGTAAATGCGAGAGTGAATGATATTAAGGAGTACTTTAAGCGCGTGGCTCATTAAACTAATTAATCTGTGGTCCTCGCATTTCCTCGCATTGATTTTTTTAGGAATTGGGATGAATATTGATAGCAGCCAGTCTTTTGGTAATTGTCCAGTTTCATATATGTTGTTAAATAGTTTGGTAAGAGCTGCGATTTGGGACTCCTCCAATAACTTTAAAATTTCGCCATGAACATCATCAGGTCCTGGTGATTTTCCATCTTTAAGTCGTTTGATGGCCATCTTGACTTCTTCATTTGTTATTTCTGGGCCGTAGGGGTGGTTTGTTTCGTATGGTGTTCTGACTGCGTCTTCGAAAAGTTCTTGCATGTACTCCTTCCATCTTTTCAGCCTGTCTTCAATCCTGATCAAGATCTGACCCTCGTTGTCTACGATTATGCCGGTATTGCGTTGATTATCAATGTTCTGCATCTGTTTGATCTTTTTGTGCATATGGAAGTCATCATGTTTTTGTTGAAGAGTTTCAATTTCTATGCATTTTTCAGTCAACAATGCCTCTTTTGCTTCCTTTATTTTCCGCAGTATATTCTTGTGGAGCTTGTTGTATTCGTGTATATTTTTATTTTTGAATCTTCGCCGTTCCTCCATCATCTGTAATATTTCGTCTGTCATCCATTCTTGTTTCTTTTCTTTTCTTGATTTCAGATTTTCGTTTGTTAGTGTAGTGATAACTGTCTTCATTTCGTTCCACTGTTCTTCTATATCGTCGGTGTAGCTTTCAGCTATTTTGGCAAAGTTTTTATTTAGCTCTTCTTTCACCTTTTCTTGGATGTTATTTTCTTTCAGTAGTCTTATGTTTTTTCTGGGAGTCCTTTTCTTACGAATAACTTTGAGCCGTATCTTGATATTTGCCACTAATAGATTGTGGTCCGAGAAGACATCTGCGCTTGGGTATGTTTTTGCTGAGGTGATAGAGTTTCGAAACCTTTTGTTTATGTTGATAAAATCAATTTGGTTCCTAATAATTCTCTCTGGAGTATCTCCTGGAGCTTTCCATGTGTAAAGCCTTTTGGGATGCAGTTTGAAAAATGTATTCATGACAACCATGTCAGTCTCCTGGCAGAACTGGATCAGCCTTTCGCCTCTCTCATTTCTTGTGCCAAGACCGTATCTTCCCACAACCTTCTCAACTGTACCCTCTCCTATTTTGGCGTTAAAATCGCCCATGATAATATTTAATTCATGTTTCTTCGTGAGTTTTAGAGCGTCTTCTAGGGTCTGATAAAATGTTTCTATTTCTACTTCAGTAGATTCGGCTGTGGGTGCGTAAACTTGAATGATGTTCATGTTAGAGGATCTGGAGTTAATCTTCAGCAGTGCAACTCTATCTGACATGGGTATAAATCCTATCACTGCTTTAGCAATTTCATTTTTTATTATTATAACTACGCCATTTCTGTTTCGTGTTGTTTCATCTCCTGAGTAGTAGACATGGTGCTCGCCTATGACTGTTTTTCCGGAATTTGGCCATCGGACTTCACTGCATCCCAAAATATCTATGTCTAGGTGTTTCATTTCTTGAATAATATTTGCTACCTTGCCTGGTTGGTACATGCTTCGAACGTTCCAAGTACCGATCTTTTTCACATTTAGGACATTATTGGCTGACCGGGAGATTCTTAGCACCCTCTCCCCATTTAAGGGGTGCCCGGGACTGAGGGCCGTGTCTTTCTTGTTTTCAGCCATTGTGGTGTCCTGGGGAAATATTTTGATACCAGGTAGTTTCCCGTTGCTTTCCTGGCCTTGAGAATCAGCCGCTTCTAACATGAAGTACCGACGCTGTTTGCAGCCGCCCATTCTGGATCAGACGCTGCGTGGGAACCTTCTTAGCTTCGCCTTCATCTCTTCGAGACCTTACCGGCATGGGTGTCCCTGCCAGTAGCTACGCTACCGCCGGCATCGCTCCCTGGATATTGAAGGTTACTGAGCCCTCTCACCAACGACAAGGTGATGATTCCCCTGAGAGGGGGCCACTCTTCTGTAAACCCTATGAAATTGCGCAGCTCTGCGTCAAGACTTGGTCTGGTGATAAAACACATCATGTCGAAAATATCATGAAAAAGATCAAAAATGTCTGTTGTGACGTCAGGGGCGGATCCAGCCTCTCTATTGGGTGGCGGGGGGCGGTGATATCACAAAAGTACTGTACGGCAAGCGAAAGTAAGTTGTCGACGGGGGAGGGGGGGTCGAAACACCAGCAACATTCCCATTTCTAGTGTAAAAGGCAGGGTCGCGTCTATTTTTCTAAATTTGAAGCTCTTGGAGAGGTGGGGGGGGGGGCGATCACAAGAAAAAACAAGTCGTGAACGGGAGGGGGGAGTGCCAGCAGCGTACACATTCCTAATATAAAAGGCAGAACCGGTTCTATTTTCCTGAACTCAAAGGTCATGGGCAGGGGACGGGCAATCTCAAGCAAACACATTCCTATGCTCTATTCAAGAACTAGAGAGAGTAATAAAACTGTTACCGAAACTTCCAACGTACCTGCTCTAGTGCCGCAGATAACTGTGGACTGCCGTAAATCTAATTATATTTAATTATATTTAAATATTATAAGCTTTTATAAATTTACTGCAACAATAAAATTTCTGATAGTTCAATTTAATTTCTGTCGTGAGCAAAGTACACCTTACAGTGTGTCCTTAGTGATTTATCTTGTTTGTGCTTGTTTTTATATATTATTTGAGATTAGTGAAATATCCAAAACATATGGCTTCCACATCTATATTTATTCCAAAATAGTTAAACCATGGCATTTTTTCCTCAACGAAAAACTTATTACGATGAATGTTTATGATGCCTTAAGATATCAATATCTAGATAATAATGTTAAAATCTATGTTGAGATGTATTCAAACATGACAGGAATTGGCAAATCTACTATGTACCGAATACTGAAGGAGAAAAAACGACTGGAATTGTTAGTACTCCCGAGCCACATTCGATCACAGGCAGACGAAAAACCTCGTTGGAAGGAGAGGTGTAAACTGCAATAAAAGGAGATGTACATACATTTTATTATTAGAAGCAGATCTCAACCGTCGACAAAATTCTAACTAAAATCAATGAAGATCGGGATTTACCTGAAATTAATAGAACTGAGCTCTGGAAATTGCTCAAAGAACTTAATTTTTGCTGGGAAAAACCTGATAGGAAATCTGTTCTTATAGATCGTCCGGAAAATGTCCGTTGAAGAAGGAAATATCTCTCACAAGTAAAAGGTAGAGTTGCTAGAAATAACACAACTTACAAAATTAGTAATTTAACTGAACTTTTGAAAGATTTTTTTGAATAAAGTTACTGCAGAAAATTGGGAAAAATCCATATTATAAAAGAATAAAAGAAAATGTGGAAACTCGATCTCATGGTCGGTAAGATAGAGGAACCAATTATAATTAATTTGAGCGAAGATAGCTTCAGACTTTGATTAGGAATTAGATACGTAATGTTTACCAGCGTAAACACAATTTATTATTTAAATTTTCTGTAACATATAAAAATTAATTACATTTGAATCCCTTTTTAGTGTTCAATTGTAAATCTGCAGATGGTATAAGAAATAAATAAACTGAAACGTCAAATGTTCTAAAATATTTTTAATTAATAATAAAATGACCGATAGCCCCAAAAAATTTTAATATTATATGGACGAATTTGAATATGTATGTTTAACTTCTTATATTTTTGACAACGGGTGTTTTTTTTCTAGGCCAAAATTAAAAATTAAAAAAATACAGTTGTGATTTGTGTTAAATATGTCAAAATTATCTATATTTTCTAATCTATGTGAATTATTTAAAAATCATAAAAAATAAAATAATATTATAAAAACTTTTTCTTTTAAGTTTATTACCGAAATAATATTCTATGCCATAAATACTTAGTGATAAAATAAACCTCCTTCCGACGCCTATGACAAACAAACACAAACCAAATATTTAGTGTTATCCAACCCAAATAGTCCATTATTATAGACCGGTATTTTTGATTATAAAATTTCGAATCCATTCCATGAAAAATATATGTGTCTAACAGATTTTGCCAAAGACAACGGACTAAAGAACACAGGTAGTTTGCGAATAAAAAAAGGTAAAAAATGATTTATTACTCTCTCTAATTCTTGAATAAACTATAGTATAAAAGGCAAAATCGGGTCTATTTTTCTGAACTCAAAGCTCTTGGGGGGGGGGGGCGATCGCGCCCACCGCCCCCCCCCCTTGGATCCGCGCCTGTGTGACGTTGATATTTTTCATACTATTCCCGACTCGCCGCGTGGTGCGTTGGATCACCAGACCAAGACTTCAATTGTTAAAAACACACTAAAGTTGATAAAATTGTAAAAACTAAATACTAGAAAGATAGGAGTGTCTACAGAAAATAGAAAAACTTGGCTCATCGTATACGATTTTAAAATAATCAAAATAAAAAAAAACTATTCTACAATCTTTACTATTTAAACTTTTATGTAAATTAGAAGTCCAAATGTTCGATTTCGTTGTCCTAAAGCTCTGTATTTTCTCAAATCACAGAGCTTCTCTTCTGTGATTCAAAGCGCCTTGCATAAAGCTTCGGGCTTCAGTGAGCTCCCGCGTTATTCGACTGTTTTCCGCAGTTTTAAAGGCATCTTGATTTTGCTCGCTAAAAATAAGCCGCCTACTTAACTAATCATAATTGTGAAGACAATATAAGTTAAGCCAAACGGTTAGTGGAAAAGATTTCATTAACCATTGGTTGACAGTATTTGTGCTTTGGAATAAATTATTTATTATGTTGTGAATTTTAGTCTTCTTTCGTTTTGTGCAGTTCTTAATTGATAAAAGATTACGAAGTGCTATCGAGTTGCATTTTTTAAAGAGTCTTCTTGCACAGTTTTTTAAGGTCCGATAATTGAGTTTACCAGACGACAACTTAGTAGTGACCTGTAAATTCAATCAAGTAGAGCAGGTAAATCACCATATTATATTATTTAATTTATTCAAAATACTTCTGAAGTAGCTCAAAAGTGCTAAAATATTTACATCTATTAAATCTGATGCCACCATGGTTGATATTGCCTCAAAAGTCATACAAAAATAGAAGCAGACTTACGAATTGGTTGAAAACTTATTAATACCGGGTGTACCATATTAAGTTATTATAGATATAAAGTCGGTCAAATTAGAAAAGTAGTAACATTTTTTTCTGCTAATTAAGGTGGTGAAATCAGAAAAAACAATTGAATATAGCGTTTCTCAATAAATGATAAAAAAAGCATTTTTTAAATGAAAATTCCTGTATATTTTGCAAATAATCAGGAAAAAAGGTGGCTGTGTATTTTTGATACAAAAACTTCATTCCATGCAACTGTTGTCAAGAAAAACAAGAATTTTATATAATTTTACATATTGAATGTGGTTTTATATATATGGTTATAAATGGCGTTCACGCATTTAGAAAAGTACGATATGTTAGAAGCGTATCTACTTTGTAGAAAAAATAGTTTTCAAGTGGTGGAAAAATATGTTCAAATGTACCTTGAACGAGATCGACCAAACAAAAGGTATTTTTTAAAGTTGTGGAGAAAATTCAGAAGAAGGAATTTTTGGACAGTTTAGAACTAGAAACAATTTATAATAAGTGAACAAGTAGAAGTAAATGTATTGGCATATTTTGAAGCGCACAAAAACAATTCGACTAGAGATTTGGCAAGAGACAGCGATTTAAGTTTATTACAATTTAGATACTTTAAAAAAATTGAAGTTTATAGTCTCCAGGTACAGTGCAAAAATTATTACCTAGCGATATTGAAAGAAGACTATTTTTTTGCCATTGGTTAATAGATAGGTGTAAACAAAATCCCAACTTTTTAAAACACATTTTTTTGGGCGATGAAGGGAATTTTTCAAATAGGGGCATATTTAATCATAAAAACATGCACTGTTGAGCTAGAGAAAATTTATTTATTACTCATCCCAAAAATCTGCAAATATAATTTAGTGTTAATGTTTGGTGCGGTTTAATAGGGAGTCAAATAATAAATACGCCTTCATAAAAAATAAAACCAATTTTTTATGAAGGCGTTTTGACAGACGAATCTATTTTCAACAAGTTGGAGCTCTACCCCATCAGTTATACGAAGTGAGGATGTTGTTAGAAAAGTTTTTTCAAGATAGGTAGATAGCAACAAATGATCCGATATGTTGGTCTCCAAGATTTTCTGACATAACTCCATTAGACTTGCACTTTTGGGTTTATATCCAGGAAGAAATCTATAAAGGAGATATGCTAATCTAGGATAACTTCAAGAGAGTATTAGAGACATTATATCATCCATCGATGCCAGAACACACACATATATCGAACAAAATAGCCATGCCTTTGCACATTTAATATAGTTTTTCATTATTAAGCTCAAATAAAGCAAGACATAGACAATTAAGTTTTATTTTAGAAATATATAGCTGACTTGTCCAAAAGATAACTAGGCTAGTAATTCTGTTACTTCTAATTTTAGGCAAATGTTGAATATGTTTTTTTCTGTTCTGTAGATGATTTGCAAACGTAGGGTAAAAATATACAGAATGTTCCGTTAAAAAATACATATTCATCATTTTTTCCAAAAAGCTATGTTCAAAAGTTATTCTGTATTCATCATCTTAATCAGCAGAAAAAATGTTACTAATTTGACCGACTTTTATCTATAATAATAAAAGAGTTAGCAAAGTGCGCTCTGAATTTGATACACCCTGTATGTTTTTTTTGAGTCTGCCGAAACAGAATCTGAAGCTAAAATGGTAAAATATTCAAAATTTCTAATTTTAAGCGGCATACATTTTGCAAAATTATGTGAAACTATATAACTAAAACAAAAACTTGTATTAATATGTTTTCGAGGCTGTCAAAACCAATCTTGAGCTAAAAATTTTAAAATATGCAAAATTGCAGATTTTAAGATATGATAATTTTGCTTAACTAACTGAATTTTATAAAAAAAACTTGTGGCTCTCGAGTGTATATAGGGCGTGTGCTATTATGAATTTTGACCATACGGATGCTACCCTGTAATGTATTTCAATTATATTATACCAGTTGTTTGACGTTGATCCTCCATTAGAATATTTCAGAAAGAAATGCGATCTGAATGCGGCAAATTTGTATAATGTTGTTTTCGGTGACGCTATCTTCAGATGAAGTAACAGTGATATTGTGCGACTTCCGGTTATACCAGAAGTTGTCCAAAATGTATTTATTTTAAATGGATCACTCTAAATTATATATTTTTGTATTTCCGATAACTTTTGCTCAAAGTCTTTTTGCCCTACTCTAGCCGTTTTTGAGGAAAAATTTTTTTTTCCAAATTTTGACCTCTAACAGGGTGGCCCCTTAAATTGAATATCGTTTCAAAAATAAACTAGTGAAATTCTGGTTGTGGCTTTAGATGTTATTTTACTCAATAATGAATTGTAGGAAAATCACATTATAGATACAGGAAAATGGAAAAGTAACAAATTTTGAGCTCTATCTAAAAATTTTAAAAAGTTAATTTTTTCAAATACAATGCTACGTTGATTCGTTCAGTAGATAGGCAAGAACATTCCCTATCTGTTCATATAGGGTGCCCTTATATCTAGTTAGAACTGTTTTCAACTTATTTACGATGTTTCGCAAAATCGTTCAAATATCTAGCAGTTTTAGTGATTTTTGGCAAGCAGGTCTTCATAAATAAAACTAGTAATATGTTTCTTTGATGAGGCATGTCAATGTTAGTTGCAATTAATTATTTATCGACGATTTTCTATCGCGTTTGTTCTCGAAAAATATTGTCAAAAAAAGGAAAATAAAACTTATACAAACGCTGATATATTCTGTAATATTTTTTGCGAACAAACGTAGCACACCTTCGATAAATAACACAGGTTTACAAATTAAAAAAGTGAATGACTATTTGACAAAACCATTTCATTTTTATGTAATTAGATACCCTGAATCCAAATCTGAGGTCCGCTAAACTCTATTACGTCAGGTTCAAGGTCATTTCAAGGTAACATGGAGTAAAATTTACTAAATAAATCTGAAGAAGTAGATACGTACGTTTTTGAGGTTGCTAAATTCAAATTCGTGATTTGTTTAATCCACCAAGGTGAGCCAGAGATTATTTGAGCGTCATTTCAAGGTAAAAATTGAGAGAAATGTACTAAATAGATCTGTAAAAGAAGATAGGTAGACTTTTGAGGGCGCCGAGTCTTAATTCGTAGTTTGTTTAATATCTCAAGATTAACCAGCGGTCATTTTAAGACCATCAAATGTGTAACGGATATCGATCTAGCTGCTGGTGTGTTCTCTTTTCTACAGATTTATTTAATGTATTTTTTTCAATTTGACGCTGAAATGACTTTGAAATGGCATTTGGCTAACCTTCAGGTGTTAACCAAATCACGAATTCAGATTCAGCCTCCCTAAAAATCTTTTTAGTAAATGACCCTGAAGTGACCTGGCTGAACTTGGAGGATTAAACAAACGATTAATTCAGATTCAATAACCTCAAAAACATATGTATCTACTTCTTAAGATTTATTTAGTGAATTTTACTTCATTTGACCTTGAAATGACCTTGAACCTGACGTGATAGAGGTTATCGGATTTCAGATTTGGATTCAGTACGTCTAATTACATAAGAATAAAATGGGCTTTTATTTTATAAACCTGTGTATTAATGGTCTTTGACAATGACACGCCTCATCATAGAAACATAGTATTAGTTTGTTTATAATGGCCTTCTTGCCAAACATCACTAAAACTGCTTAATATTTCGAGATTTTGCCAAAATCATAAATAAGTTGAAAACAGTTCTAGTTAAGTATATGGATATTCTATATAGAGAGATAGGGAATATTCTTGTTTATCTACTTAATGAATCAACAACGTAGTATCGTACTTGAAAAAATTAAACTTCGAGTCCAATAATCTCTAAACCCACAACTGGGATTTCAAGTTTCACTATTTTATTTATGAAACGATATTCAATTTTAGGCGATACTCTGTTAAAGGTAAAGATTTGGAAAAACTATTTTTTCCTTCAAAAACGGCTAGCGTAAGGCAAAAAAACCTTGAGTGAAAATTATTGGAAATAAAGAAATGAATACAAAAATTTAACATACAGGGTAATCTATTTAAAATAAGTAATTTTCGGACCACTTCCGGTATAACCGGAAGTCGCACAAGACTACTGTTACTTCATCTGAAGAGGGCGTCACTGAAAATAACATTATACAAATTTGCAGGATTCAAATCGCATTTCTTCCCGAGATATTCTAATGGAGGGTCCAGGGGCGGATCCAGCCTCTCTCTTTGGGAGCAACATTCCCATTTCAAATGTAAAAGGCAGGGTGAGTCGAGTTTATTTTTTTGAATTTCAAGCTCTTGAAGAGTGGGGGGGGGCGATCACAAAAAAAAAAACAAGTTGCCGACTGGGGAGAGGATGCGAGCAGCATACACATTCCTAGTATAAGAGGCAGAATCGGGTCTATTTTCTTGAATTCAAAGCACTTGGAGGTGGGGCTATCGCCAGAAAAACAAGGTTGTCAACGGAGAGGGGGAGTGTCAGCAGCATACATATTCCTAATATAAAATGTAGAATCGGTTCTATTTTCCTGAACTCAAAGCTCTTGGGAAGGAGAGGAGCGATCGCAAGCATACATATTCCTATACTCTATTCAAGAACTAGAGAGAGTAATAAAACTGTTACCGAAACCTCCAATGTATCTGCTCCAGTGCGCAGAAAACTGAAAACTGCCGTAAATCTAATTAAATTTAATTATATTATAAGCTTTTATAAATTTACTACAGCAATAAAATTTCTGATAGTTCAATTTAATTTCTGTCAGTGAGCAAAGTACACCTTACAAAATGTCCTTAGTGATTTATCTTGCTTGTGCTTGTTTTTATATATTATTTGAGATTCGTGAGGTACCTAAAAGATATGGCTTCCACATCTATATTTATTCCAAAATCGTTAAACTAGGGCATTTTTTCCTCAACGGAAAACTTATTACGATGAATGTTTATGATGCCTTAAGATATCAATATCTCGATAATAATGTTAAAAGCTCTATTGAGATGTATTCCAACATGACAGATGTTGGAAAATCTACTATGTACCGAATACTCAAGGAGAAAAACACGACTGGAATTGTAGTACTCCTAAGCTACATTCGACCACACAAAAACTGTAATCAAAGGAGTTGTACAGGGTGAGTCAACGATTGGATGAAGTAGGTTTGTGCCTTTTCGGTGAAATTAACAAAGAAACTATATTTATTGTTTGAGACAGTTTATTTTTACGCAGATTTTAAAAATATTTAGGACTCTACAGGGCGAGCCAAAAAACTAGGACAGCATAAAGTTGTATTTTTTTAAATAGAACACCCTATATACGAATCGTATTTTCGATTTAGCTTATAATTTTAAATCTTTTTTATTAAGGGTTTACTATAACAAAACTTTATAGTTTCTGAGATATTTAAGTTTAAAGAAAAAAAGTCACATTTTCAAGCATCAATTCAATCCTAAATAACGTTTTCAATTTTGTGACAAATATATTCAAATTTGGAATTTAGCAAGGCCAAGGACAAGTTAACATAAGTTTTACCTAATATTTGCAATAAAAGCTACAGGGTGTTGAACACATCGGCTCAAATTTGAACAAGTTTAAATGAATAAATATCTTTTTTTTTTAAATGGTACACCCTGTATATTTTCATGTTATTTAATAGAGTAATAAAAACCCTAAAAGTTTTGTTCAATATATCCTATACCTATTTATAATAGTTTTTGAGATATTTCAGTTTTTCTTATTTTCCATACTTTTTTACAGAAATAGTCTTCATTATCATAGTAGCCATGGCAAAAACAATGTAAAAGAACATTTTTCTGTGTGTCAAATTTATAACCGCAATCGCTTCTTTTGGTTTTTATGTAGTGTAGTTTGGTTTTTTTGCATTCATCTTATATTGTAAAATGAATTTTCTAAAGAATGAGTTAATAGATATGATTTATACAATAGGAGAGGCTCAAAAAAATTGCCTTCTTGCTCAAAGAATTTACAAAATGAAGTATCCTGATCGACGCCAGCCTAATACCCATACTTTTCAAAACTTAATGCAAAGATTTGATTCTTCTGGTACTCTTGATTATCCAAAACGTAAGGTGGTCAACAAACCAGTAACTAATGAAGAAAAAGAACTACAAGTATTGTTAAATGTTCAGGAAAATCCTTATATTGGTAGCCGACAGTTAGCAGCATTATGTGAAACATCACAATCCACCGCTAATCGTACTACCAAGAAATATAGGTATCATCCATATCACATGGAATTACACCAAGAATTGCATGGACAGGATTTTGAAAGTCGTGTAAACTTTTGTCGTACAATAAATGCGGAGATTCAATTAAATCCAAATTTATTATACAAGGTAATGTTTAGTGATGAAGCTACTTTTAGAAGTAACGGTGCCGTAAATAGACGCAACATGCATTATTATGCCACAGAAAACCCATTTTGGATTAGAGAGGTGCAACATCAAAACCACTGGTCATTAAATGTTTGGTGTGGTATTCATCATAATCGAATTAATGGACCCCACTTTTTTAATGAACCACTAAATGGCCATAGTTACCTGAACTTTCTACAAGAAGAACTACCCCAACTGCTTCAAGGTCTCGATAGGGATGAACTCGACAGTATGTGATTCCAGCACGATAGTGCGCCTCCGCATTACCATCGTGAAGTTCGTGCGTTTTTGGACCAACGATATCCGCAAAAATGGATTGGACGTGGGGGTTTCATTGAGTGGCCACCAAGGTCTTGCGACATCACCCCATTAGATTTCTTCCTATGGGGTTATATTAAAAATAAGGTGTATGTTAATCCACCAACAACAGTGGAAGATATGCGAAACAGGATTAGGGATACCTGTAGAACAATAACGCCACTAATTTTGTCCAGGGTCCGAGAAAATCTGCAGAAAAGACTAAATTTGTGCATTGCACAAGAAGGTCGTTTATTCGAACACTTATTAAAAAGAAATAATTAATCTCAGTATTTAATAGGTAATTTTTTTGTTTCAATTTAGTATAAAAGTAAATATGTATTTGCCTTGTCGTTATTGTTGTGTTAATTTTTTCACATTATGTTTAATTAAACTATTGCCGTTGTAATATAACGAATAATGTGTTTCATCATATTTAACCACATTCTGTTTGTTTCTGTAGTTTCGTTTTATTATTTTACATGGCTACTATGATAATGAAGACTATTTCGGTAAAAAAGTATGGAAAATAAGAAAAACTGGAATATCTCAAAAACTATTATAAATAGGTATAGGATATATTGAACAAAACTTTTAGGGTTTTTATTACTCTATTAAATAACATGAAAATATACAGGGTGTACCATTTAAAAAAAAAGATATTTATTCATTTAAACTTGTTCAAATTTGAGCCGATGTGTTCAACACCCTGTAGCTTTTATTGCAAATATTAGGTAAAAATTATGTTAACTTGTCCTTGGCCTTGCTAAATTCCAAATTTGAATATATTTGTCACAAAATTGAAAACGTTATTTAGGATTGAATTGATGCTTGAAAATGTGACTTTTTTTCTTTAAACTTAATTATCTCAGAAACTATAAAGTTTTGTTATAGTAAACCCTTAATAAAAAAGATTTAAAATTATAAGCTAAATCGATAATACGATTCGTATATAGGGAGTTCTATTTAAAAAAATACAACTTTATACTGTCCTAGTTTTTTGGCTCACCCTGTAGAGTCCTAAATATTTTTAAAATCTGCGTAAAAATAAACTGTATCAAACAATAAATATAGTTTCTTTGTTAATTTCACCGAAAAGGCACAAACCTACTTCATCCAATCGTTGACTCACCCTGTACATACATTTTATTATGAGAAGCAGATCCCAACTGTCAACAAAATTCTAAATAAAATCAATGAAGATCGGGATTTACCTGAAACTAAAAGAACTGAGTTCTAGAAATTGCTCAGAGAACTTGATTTTTGCTGGGAAAAAACAGATAGGAAATCTGTTCTTATAGATCGTCCGGAAAATGTCCGTTGGAGAAGGAAAAATCTCTCTTAAATAAAAGGTAGAGTTGCTAGAAATAACACAACTTACAAAATGAGTAATTTAACTGAACTTTTGAAGGATTTTTTTGAATAAAGTTAGTGCAGAAAATTGGGAAGAATCCAGATAATAAAAAATAAAAGAAATTGGGGATCTCATGATCGGTAAGATAGAGGAACCAATTATAATTAATTTGAGCGAAGATAGATTCACTGACGTGATTATAAATTAGATACGTAATGTTTACCAGCGTAAACACAATTTATTATTTAAATTTTAGTATTTAATTTTAATTCTGCAGATGGTTTAAGAAATAAATAAACTGAAACGTCAAATATCCTAAAAATCTTATATGGACGAATTTATTTTTTTTATATGTTTAACTTTTAGTATTTTTCACAATGGGTGTTTTGTAAGTATCTAAATTATAACTTAGAATTTTTTGAGAGAAAAAGGCTACGTTTTAGTTTGAATGTACATAAAACCATTTCTATGTCAAAAATTAAAAATAATAAAAATACTGTACTTTTTAATGTATGTGAATTATTAAGAAATCACAAGAAAAAAAAATAATATAAAAACTTTTTATTTTAAGTTTTTAACTGAAATAATATTCTATGCTATAAATACTTAGTGATAAAGTAATCCTCTTTCCGACGCCTATGACAAGGATTAAAATCCTTTTTAACACTTCACGTCCAAATATTTATTGTTATTCAATCCAAATAGTCCATTATTATAGATCGGTATTTTTGATTATAAAATTTCTGACCCATTACTATGAAAAATATATGAGTCTAACAGATTTTGCCAAAGACATCGAAATAAAGAACACAGGTAGTTTACGAAGAAAAAAAAAGGCAAAAAATGATTTATTACTCTCTCTAGGTCTTGAATGAACTATAGTATAAGAGGCAAAATCAGGTCTATTTTCCTGAACTCAAAGCTCTTGGGGGGGGGGGGGGCGACCGCCCCCCATCGCCCCCCCCCCTTGGATCCGCGCCTGGGAGGGTCATCGTGAGATAATTTGTATAATATAATTGAAAAACATTACAGCATAGCATCCTTATGGTTAAAATTTATAATAGCACATGCGTTATACACACTCGCGGGCACAAAAGTTTTTTTTTATAAAATTCAGAGAAGTGCATCATATAAAAAATTAAATATGATTTTGAACAACGTTTAATCTCTACCTTACAGTGTTATGATAAAACAACCGATATTATGCGAACGAAAAAGAGTTCTTACCGAAGATGCAAAAAAATATATTAAAATAATCTTCGCTTGCGTCATTAGATAAAATCAACCTTTATTTAAAAATGTTGCATATTCAATCACATCACTGGAAAAGCAAAAAATAATAAGCTATTAAAAAATATATATATTCTTCTGTATGACTCCCTGTAGATACTAGAAAGAAAATTTTGTATACCCTCGATTTTATACATTTTGCCACAAAATTCGTTGAGGTTCCTTGGAGTGATGGAATTTATAAGACTCGATTCATGATTTCTCGCACTACTAGAATATAAGAATTTAATTACTATACAGGGTGATTCAAAAATCGATCACGAAACTTAAGGGGGTGATTCTACTTGACAAAATAAGGGTAGAGCTTCATATAATTTTTTTTCAAAATGTCATTCGTTTTCGAGTTACAAGCCGTCCAAGTTCAAGTTTTTATTTTTTGTTTTTTCAATTACTCGCTTACAGGAAAACCGATTTGACTAATATTTAAAAGATAGGCTAAGTCTTCTGCGCTTCATCATTTTAGTAACAATTCACATTGATTGTTTGCCGCTAGAGGGCACTTTACCTACATTGAAAATTTTTTTTGTCATAATTTTTTAGAGTTGACAGCTACAGTAGTTTTTGGCATAATTTCTGAAAGACTGATGCCAGGCCTTTAAAAAAGGTGCTCTTTATTTACATCGCTAAACCCAACGGTTTAGACGTAAATCATCCTTAAAAATTAAGTGGTAAATTTACTTTTCTCATTTCATTACCACCAGCTACCAGGTAAATAGCTATCAAAGTATACTAGAGCTGTCAGTTTAACATCAAATAAATTCGCTTTTTAAACTATTTAATTTATAATCTTAAAATAACTAATAATGGCTAATCAGTAAATATTCATCATTAATGAAACAGTACTAAACAAACTAAAAAAGATTCTCAAAATGTCCCCCATTTTCTTCAATACATTTCCTAACACTCTTCAAAAAATGTCGCCTAACTCGATGAAAAATTTCTGGTGTTTCTTTAATAATTTGGCACTTTTCGATTATCCTGAAGCGAAGATCCTCGACGTTGATTACTGGAATATCGTACACCAATTGTTTCAAATGACCCCAAAAGAAAAAATCCATAGGATTAAGGTCTGGTGACCTCGCTACCCATGCCAATGGTCCACTTCGTCCTATCCATCGCTCAGGATACGTTGCATTCAAATACTGTCGGACACGTATACTAAAGTGGGGCGGAGCTCCGTCTTGGAGGATCCACATGTTGGCCCTTACTTCCAATGGCACATCTTCCAGATACAATGGGAGACGATTTTGGATAAAATCTAAGTATACGTCACCAGTTAATGGGCCATCAAAGAAATGAGGACCAATAAGGTAATCTCCTATTATCCCTGCCCACACATTTGGTGAAAATCTACGCTGATGTTTCGTTTCTACCACATTGTTTGGGTTCTCGTAAGCATATGTGTGGATGTTGTGTAGATTTGTTATGCCATCACGAGTGAAACCAGCTTCGTCAGTGAATAATATGACACCAATTAATCGATTATCGTGTTCATACTTAGCTAGGATCTGATTGCACATTTTCAACCGTCTCGGCCGATCATCGTCATAAAGAGCCTGCACCTTTTTTGAATGAAACGGGTAGAGTTGTTCTTCTCTTAGTATCCTCCATGAACTAGCCTGACAGAGCCGCACTTCATTCCCAATTTTTCTAGTACTAATACCTGGATTATCTTCAATAATTTCAAGCACTCTTTCTTCTTGTTGCACGTTTCTAGCAGTTCTAGGTCTTCCCCTATTTCCATTATAACTTTTAAAGGAACCACATTCCGCAAGCCTCCTGTGCACACTGGAAAATGTTTGAGCATGAGGGATATTTCTTTTCGGATAACTCTCCATATAATGTCTTCTTGCCAACTCTGCATTACCATTTGCTTTTCCATAACAAAAATGAATATCACAATATTCGATATTTGAATATTGGTGATTAGCCATTATTAGTTATTTTAAGATTATAAATTAAATAGTTTAAAAAGCGAATTTATTTGATGTTAAACTGACAGCTCTAGTATACTTTGATAGCTATTTACCTGGTAGCTGGTGGTAATGAAATGAGAAAAGTAAATTTACCACTTAATTTTTAAGGGTGATTTACGTCTAAACCGTTGGGTTTAGCGATGTAAATAAAGAGCACCTTTTTTAAAGGCCTGGCATCAGTCTTTCAGAAATTATGCCAAAAACTACTGTAGCTGTCAACACTAAAAAATTATGACAAAAAAACAATTTTCAATGTAGGTAAAGTGCCCTCTAGCGGCAAACAATCAATGTGAATTGTTACTAAAATGATGAAGCGCAGAAGACTTAGCCTACCTTTCAAATATTAGTCAAATCGGTTTTCCTGTAAGCGAGTAATTGAAAAAACAAAAAATAAAAACTTGAACTTGGACGGCTTGTAACTCGAAAACGAATGACATTTTGAAAAAAAATTATATGAAGCTCTACCCTTATTTTGTCAAGTAGAATCACCCCCTTAAGTTTCGTGATCGATTTTTGAATCACCCCGTATTATGAGGGATTTTGTAACTTTTTAAATAAAACAAAATTCTATGAAAAATAGGTTTGATTCTTTGTCAACAAATGAAAGCGAGTATTGATTATATTAAAGCGCAAAACAAATTTCTAAATCAAAATGATTAAAGTGTTTACTTCTCTAAGTTGAATCCATTTTACAGAATGGAAATCGCCAATTTACCCTGAATTTTGGCACCGTCTCAAAATGACCATGTCGCTTACGATTATTTGTAGGTCTACGATGTTCAATTTCGGAATAAATAATACAGAACGACGTGAAATTTGCACGTTGAACAAGAATAGACATTTCTCGTAAATTTTGGATTGCTGCATTTGAATCCGGCCTCAGAATTGCTCCATCACATGAGTTTTTTTAAGTATCCTAACCTAAAAATGCAAAAAAATGATTTGAGGTTATGTATCCTCGCGACATCTTTTATTCTCAAAAAATTATACGTAGCATCTTAAAATAAGTAACGTAAAGTCTTAGTTTTTGAAATGTCGTTAAGTTTGTACGAATATTTTTCTTTTTTTTTTTTCGAGATAATCATTTTTGATGATTTCAAATTGCTTGAATTTTTTTAAGCTTCCGGTACCGATAAGCGAAAATTCTGCTAAACCATGGATGTTTTAAGGCTATCAAAGCATCACTCTTTTCAAAATTTATGAGTACTTTTGCAAAATAAATTTGTTTAAATAAATTATTGCAAAATTCATTTATCATAAATAATGCTTCCATTAAATTTTACAAAAATAAATACGTTTAAAGGAGTCGTTATCGTTATTATAATATATTTTGTTGTAAACAAAATCATAAAGAATTAATTTTGCAATCTAAAAAATCCTCAAACGATCATTAGAAAATAATTAACAATGTATATCTAGAATTCATAAAAACACATTCTACAAATACAAAGTCTACAAATGCATATCTTTAAAGAGTTTATATTTAGATCGCAAAATTTGTAATTTAATACTTCATTTATAAAAAAAATATATCGTAAAAACAATAACAACTCCTCTGGACGTCTTATTTTTGTAAAATGCAATGGAAGCATTTATTTAAAAAATAATGAATTTTGCAATAATTTGTTTAAATTTGTTTTGCAAAACTAATAATAAATTTGGATTAAGCGATGTTTTGATAACCTTAAAGCATGCATTGTGGCTAGTAGTGAACATAACCCGATTCTCTCAATCCCCCCACTCCTCGACCTTGACCTTGACCTTGCTTCACCCCTCTTTGGCCCCGCCCACATGTCCTTGTCATTGACCTTGAAAGTGCACGTGTGCTTTGGCCTTGGCCTTGTGTTCAAGGTTGTGTGTGTGACCTTGACCTTGACCTTGGTGGAGACGACCTTGACTTTGTTGAAGGTCATCTTGGGTGTGTGACCTTGAAGATATGTTACGTGGTTGGGGGTGACCTTGAATGGTTTTATATAGAGTATGGGGCAGTTTCATTCATCAGTTGGCTCTGACTTGTATAGGTAGTACATGTGTTAATATTTGACAAATCATGGCATATGTTTGTGAAAATTGCGGTTCTAAGTTTACTAAGAGTTATAATATGAGACGTCATAAAAGAGAATCGTGTGCGGCGAGATTTAATGAAGTGCCTGGAGGAAAACGGCTCCGAATTGAAGAGTATACATCGACGATTCCGGTAATTAATTGCGCTACATGTAATGTAGATGTTCCAATAAATCATATGTCAGCGCATAAACGAACACAACAACATAAAAATAATTCATGTTTGCCGGTATGTCATGGTGTGCAACTCGTTCAATGTGCCTTCAAAAGAAGAATTGCAACCTATCGGGTTAGCAGTGATATGGAGCATTCCGATTACGTAATGTTCTTTGCAGACATTAAATCCAAGGTGGTGGAACTTGTTAATAATTTATTGCGTGTGCATCATGCTTTAAAAGTTAACATGACAGCTGTTGGCGAGTACATGCTTCCGTCACAAGAAATATTCAGTGAAAAATCCTTCAACACTGCTAATCAAATAATTAGTGTAGAAAGTGATTTGGATGCCGTTTACCATTCTTTCACCGAATCAATAAAAACGCAGGCGACAGAGTTCCAGGAGAAAGATTCAGGTATGGAAAAATCAAAACCCGATATATTAAACTGATTTTTATATATTATTTTTCTTGTTATAGGATGGGCTCTTGTGCGAATTTTATACTTGGAAGTTGGTATCAACAAGTATATGCCTATGGGTGGCTCATCATACATCAAGTTGCCGTGTTCTATTGAAAAGAAAGGAGCTGTCGTCAATGTGATTAACCAGGACGAATTTTGCTTTGCGTGGGCTGTAACATCAGCATTGTTTCCTCCAACAGCAGAGCCTTCACAGAAGACATCCTACCCCCATTTTTCTAGAGTGCTAAATGTAACAGGTATGGATTTTCCAGTAAAATTACGTGACATTAAAAAATTTGAGGAAATGAACAACATATCAATTAACGTATACGGTCTGGAATCTAAATATGAAAATAATGAAATAATACATGAAGTTATTGGTCCACTGAGGTATGCGTCAAAAAAGTTGGATAGGCATGTAAATTTATTGTTAATTACAAAAGACTGTAGTAGTAAAGATGGCGGTGAACATTTTTGCGATACGACTTGTTCAAAGAGTCATTATTGTTGGATTCGGGATTTATCACGTTTAGTTTCAAGTCAAATTAGTTGTCAACAACATAAAATATATTTCTGTGATGGTTGCCTCATTTATTTTAGTACACCGTCAGCTTTAACTTTACATCAAAGCTACGATTGTAACCACATTTTCACGCAAACACCCTCAGTGGATTTAAAAATCGATAAATTTGGAAAGAGTGTGCCGGAAAATATTTTAAAATTCGAGGGTATAGAAAAGCAAATGCGCGTTCCATTCGTGGTTTATGCAGATTTCGAATCTGTTTTAAAACCCATTGAAACGGTACAACCAAACCCACAAAATTCTTACACTGTAAAAAGTTTTAAACATGAACCATATTCTTTTGCTTATTTAATTAAATGCTCTTTTGACGACTCACTTTCGAAATTTGAGCTATTTCGGGGGAATAATGCAGCTCAAGTCTTTGTGGATCGTATCGAGTGTGATTTAAGGGCTCTATACAACACATATTTAAAAGACATTAAGCCTATGAAACCGTTAACGCCTGAAGAAAAAAGGGAGTTTAATGATGCTAAAATATGTGGTATATGTGAAGGCCCTTTTGAAGAGGGTGAGATTAAAGTACGAGACCACTGTCACATAACTGGTGCAAAAAGATTTGGTGCTGCACATTCCGTTTGTAATTTAAATTATAAATTACCCTCTTTTATCCCTATCATATTTCATAACTTAAGCGGCTACGACAGCCATTTATTTATAAAAGAGTTATGTAAATATGGGGATAAAATTGGTGTTTTGGCTCAAAGTAAGGAAAAGTACATATCATTTACCAAAAGCATTTATGTGCACGATTATTTTGATAGTAAATGTGGAAAAGTCAAGAGGAAATATTTAAAGTTGCGATTTATTGATAGTTTTAAATTTCTGTCAACGTCTTTGGAAAATTTAGGCAGCGGTTTAAACGACGACGATTTTATTGAAACGCGGAAACATTTTTCAAATATCAACCAATTTAATTTGATGCGTCAAAAGGGTGTTTTTCCCTATAGCTTTATTGACTCTATAGAAAAAATGGAAAATACATGTCTTCCAAGTAAAGATGAATTTTATGATAATTTACGGGAAGAACATATTAGCGATGAAAGCTATAGAAGAGCAAAAGAAGTATGGCGCTTGTTTGGGTGTAAAACTTTGGGGGACTATTCGGACGTGTATTTAAAATCAGATGTGTTGCTATTGTGTGACGTTTTTGAGCAATTTCTGAATAATTGTTTAAAATTCGATAAACTTGATCCAGCACCTTACTATACCCTTCCAAGTTTATCATTTGATTGTATGCTACGTATGACTAAGGTAGAGTTAGAGCTCTTAACTGATATAGACATGATACATTTTTTTAAGAAAGGTATACGCGGCGGCATAAGCCAGTGTACAGAAAGGAAGCACATCGCTAATAATATTTTTTTACCAGACTATGACCCAACAAAACCTTCTTCATTTATAACATACCTTGATGCTACAAATCTATATGGTCATAGTATGTCACAAGCATTACCATATGGTGGTTTTCGATGGTTAAGCGAGCGCGAAATTCTGGATTTAAATATTATGGCTGTTGGTGATGATAGTTTACATGGCTACGTTTTGGAAGTGGATGTGCATTATCCGACTGAGTTGCATGATGCACATTCTGATCTTCCATTTCTAGTAGAAAATATCATACCGCCAACAGAAAACGCTAAATTACCGAAATTAATTCCCAATTTACAAGATAAAAAAAAATACATTGTACACTATAGAACTTTAAAACAAGCCATCGCCAACGGCTTAGTGGTAATGCAAACCCATCGAGTATTACAGTTTGAGCAATCAAAATGGCTAAAATCGTATATTGATTTTAATACCAATTTACGTAACAAGGCCACCACAAAATTTGCGAAGGACACTTTTAAATTAAAAAATAACGCGATATTTGGTAAAACTATGGAAAATGTGGAAAATCGAAAGGATATAAAATTAGTAACACATTGGGAGAACAGTGTAGGCAGAAATGGAGCTAGAGCACTAATATCCCGCCCCAATTTCAATAGTAGCTCGATATTTACCGAGAACTTTGTTGCTATACATATGAATAAAGTTAAAATATTGTACAATAAACCAATTTATATCGGTTTTTCCATATTAGATATATCAAAGACTGTAATATACGATTTTTATTATAATTTTATTAAATCCAAGTTTGGCGATGATGCTTCGTTACTTTACACCGATACTGACTCGCTTATATTAAAAGTGTATACGGAAAACTTTTATCAAACTATATCAGAAAACCCCGAAAAATTCGATACATCAAATTACCCCGAAATTAATAATTTCAACATAATTAAAAGTAATTCTGTAGTTGGTAGAATGAAAGATGAGTTTCCTGGTGATCCGATAATAAGTTTTTATGGTACCGGCGCGAAGGCTTATTATGTAAAGTCCATTAATAATGAATTAAAAAAAGCCAAAGGTATCAAAAAATGTGTTATCGAGAAAGACCTTCATCAGGAAGACTACCAAAGAATTGTTGAACGGGGTGGTTTGATATTAAGAAAGATGAAGACATTTAGAAGTGAATTACATAACATTTATACCAACATAATAAATAAAGTAGCATTGTCACATAGCGATGATAAACGTTATGTAATTCCCAGTTCAACCAAAACTCTACCTTGGGGGCATGCAGACATAGATTTTTACAAAACAGACCCGGAAGAAAACTTAGCAAATTTAGTCACCGTGTTGGAATCATTTCTAAGTCAGGACAGCACGTAATCTGGAAAATCCATATTTCATTATTTGTATTGTTTTTATTATTTCTATTAAACATACAACATTAATATGTAACGATAGTATTGTAATTTTTTTTTTTTTTTTTTTTTTTTTTAAATAAAAAAACATGTATTCATTGATTGATTGCTTTTTTATTGAACCTTTATTTTAAAATTATAAATATAATGAAGTGTCGACAAATAACAAACTGTAAAAGTTATTGTTGAAAAATTTGTCTAATAGTAAATTAAACGCACAGGTCTACGAGTAAATGTTTAATGTGAAACAGGTTTGCTGACAAGATCCTCCATAGTCTTTTCAATTTTCAACATTCTAGAGTTAAGTTCATCACGCAGTTCGTCTTGCCTAAGTTCATATATTGCAATAACAGTATCATCAATGTATCCTCTAAGTTCTTGACCGGTTTCAATTAATTTCTTGCGTACGTAACCTTCAAGTTGGTTTCTGAATATATCTTTAATAACAATTGTTGAGTCATGTAAAGCTTTCTGCGTATCTTGCACACACTGAGCAAGGTTATTATCAACATAATTTCGTGTGGTCGCATCGTCTCCTTCAAGAGGTTCTGCTAAATAGCACAATCTTTTGCTTCCCATGTCGTAATCTCCATTAGGTGTAAGTTTAAAACCTATTCCTGAAGGACCTCGCATAAAGTTAAAATCCTTAAATTTTCTTTTGCGACCGAACTTATCAATAGTGTTTACTTCTGACATTGTTATGTGAGACTGATTTGAAACCATTAGATTTCACCCTAATATATGGTTCTATTTCATTAATAAACGGACTCTGCAGAAAAATATGGATTGCAAAACGTATTTTAGGTGATGTTTAATAAATACACATACAGATTCATTTTACTATTGTTTTATTGAAAAAAAATTAAAATATAACAAAAGATTGAGTTTACTTTTTATTATTAAAAAAAAATAAAAAAAATAACAAACAAAAAATTAAAAATTAAGAAATAAAATACATGTTAATTTCTTCTGTACAGGTAAGCTTCTTCTATGACCCAATTTCTTCTCTGGATGGCACGTTCATTAATGTCCTTGTTTTTAAAATAACCTTGACAGGACCAAAAAAAAATCCTTGAAAATTACAACCTCGAAAACGACCCTGACATTGACGGGTACTTTGACCTTGGCCTTGGCCTCGCATCTAACAAGTTTAGTACTATATTTATATGCTTCTTTAAAATAACCTTGACAGGGACAAAAAAAAATCCATGAAAATTACAGCCCTGAAAACGACCCTGGTATTGCCGGTTACGTCGGCCTTGGCCTTGGCCTTGCATCTGACAAGTTTAAATATTATACTTAATGCATCGAACAAAAGGAATAAAGGCGGTGTAGTGGGGGAAATGGGCATAAAAGCAGACTTGCTGGCTCGAGCTCTTCACAGTTCGTCAGAACAGCAAACAGTACAGTGCTAAGAAAAAGTTAATTGTGTGAGTTGGAATATCGAAAATGTCTAGTGTACGGTCTCTTTTAGATGCTCTTGACGTGAGCTGCGGTTCACAGCAAGGCATGCTCGATAACATGAGTGGTTTAGAGGTGCTAAGTCCGGGGGTGTTCGAGAACTGGAATGGCGTGGAGCATGAAGATGCCGAAGACCGAGCCCTCAACGATGGTCGCGACGAGGAGTTGGTTCAGTCGGCAGCGCAATTCCTGGAATGCTGGACGGAGGAGAAAGAGCCAAAAATTAATGTGATTAGTGATGTGGTTGTGCGAAAAGCATCGCGGCCTAGGGAATCTTCTCCGAAAGCGTCGAAACTGCAAAAGCTCTTGACTATGCGGAAGTCGGAAATCGCCGATAAAAAAACATTTTATTCGGCGATTAAAGGTGTGGGACAAGGGAAGAAGAAAAAGTTTAACTTTAAGCGTCCCTCCACCCCTGTTCCATTACCCAACTTCCTAAAAACAGCACCGCAAGAGCCACTGTCAGTAGAAGTGGAAGTCATAGAAGGCCCCGATGGACCAACACCACCAACGCCACCAACACCGGCCAGCGTCGAGAATGAAATAGTGTCGGAGGTGAAGTCTTCCCCAGCGCCAGCGCCACTGTCGCCGATATTGGGGTGCCGGAAACCCATGAAGAAGCGGTTTAAGCGGTGTTTTGAAGGCGATGAAGTTTCCGCTGCTTCGTCGTCGTCGTCGTCGTCGTCATCGTCTTCACCAAATAAAACCGCGTCTTCTTCCGAGCCATCACAACCGGAGTGGGTCGAAGACTTCACCAACTCTCAGAAGACCAAATTGACTGACATTTATACCATGAAAAAACGCTTAGTGAATGAAGTGAACGAGTGTGCCAGTGACATTATAGAACTTGAAAAACAATTAGAGATAAAAAAGGTGAAATCTGCGCGGTTAAAAAGACAATTAGAGGACTTTAATAAATTATGTAGTAGGTGTTAGGTAGTTGTAGATATTAGCTTTTAATTTATAGTATTAAGTTTGTAATATATATATATATATATATATATATATATATATATATATATATATATATATATATATATATATTGTAGTTAATAAAAAAGTGTTTGATCAAATTTTTTATATTTTATAATGAGAATAAAAATGACTTGAAAATTTATTTTTGTGTGTTATTTCATATAGGCCCTGTCCCACATAATATTAGGTAATAAAAAAAAAAAAAAAAAAAAAAAAAAGTGAATAATCCACTAAAACTACGCAATAGCAATAGTTGTAAATATTTTCTGATAATATTTACAAGTATGCTAAAACATGGTTCGGTTTATGAAGTTAAGGTTCTGTCGCCAGAACTTCTAATACTTTGTATCTCAATATTGTATGTTTTTATGAAAAAAACATAAAATATTGGTTACAAAGTATTATAACCAACTAAAACTACGATCAAATTATTTTGTGGTCCTGAAAAGGACCGTTTGGTTTTAAAACATGCGACTCTTTTATTGAGTTGTGGAGTCGCACGGCCCGTCATCATCATCAGCGGGGGTGGCGGTGCTGTCCTCTGTGTATTCGATGATGAACCGCCAAAGTTCATCCCATCTAGGATCGTTCGGCTCCCACTCCAAACAATTCTCTGTGGTAGAATCTACCACAGGGCATTGGATGGGTTGTTGTTGTTGTTGTTGTTGTTGTTGTTGAGTCCCTGACATGTTGAACTAAAATGATTGTAATAAGTATTGATGGTCGTATATATAGAGACAAATTAATGGTGGGGGGTGAAAACAAATGTCATATTACGTATTGAGACCAAAAGTTGTTTGTGGTCTCAAATACGAACGAACGATTTAGCTGGGTTCCACCAGCACTTAAAGTTTTAATACTTTGTATCTAATATTGTATATTCTATACATACAATATTAGTAACAAAGTACTAATATGTACTAAAACTACGATCAAAGTATTTTGTGGTCCTGAAAAGGACCGTTGTTGTGTGCCCTTAAAAAGGGCCAGGGAGAGTGTGGGGCTTATGGTGCCCCATCCTCGCTGGTCGACCACCAGCTTGACGAATCGCAGGGGCCTTGTGGGTCGTCGGGTGTTGGTGATGCTGGAATTTCCAGCACCGCATCTTCCGTCGAGTCCGGCTCTGGCTGCGGCGACGGAGTTTCGAGTCTTTGTAAGACCCAATCACCCGCGTCGTCTAATTCCACTAGACCCGGATCATGGTCATATACTAGCGGAATCGGCTCATCCAAGTCGTCCCAACGTAGGACGTCAATTTCAAAATCCACCTCGTCGTCGTCGTCGAAGACTTGCAGGTCTCCAACGTTGTCGGCTACGGTGTCATCACTAAAGATGGATGAGCCTCGGCTGGCGGGTCTTTCTTCCTCCATGTTTATCGTATGAGGGTTGATGAATATATGACTGTGTAACTGACCCAGTCTCATATATATAGAACTACCCCCACCCCACCAACGGATTCTAAATGTTATGTATTGGTGAGAGCTTATAGAATTATTGATTTTTTTCAAAAACTTTAAATAAGGAATTAGATTTGTTTAGACAATAAGACTTATTCTTAATATTTTGTGAAGAATACATTACAAAAAAAAAATAATAGAAACCTTGTTTGAACTGTTAACATTTTCATAGGTTCTCAAGCATATAACTTGGCACTTAAGCTACGAGACAAATCGTCGTTAAACGAATATCTCGCCCCATAAGTGACGATTACTAAACTACGATCAAAATATAATGTGGTCCTGAAAAGGACCGTTTTTGTGGCCCTAAAAGGGCCTGGGGGGAGGGTGGGGTGCCTACCGTGGAGTAATACCCAACGATATTAACACCGACCTAGGTGCAGCCCTTGGTCTTCTCATTGGCGGCACCGTCGTCGTCGCTGGTGGTGTCGGCGTTGCAGGCGGTGCCGAAGGTGCCGCTCCTGGTGCGGTACCCCCGCACTCCTCACACTTGCATATTTTGCCGGGCACGAATGGCCTGACAATGCCAATGATCCTTTTTGGTATATCTTCCATCTTGCCGATCGAATGTGTAATGATGAAATAATTCTAATACCGGCCTCTATATACATTCAAAAAGTTGGAGGGGGTAAGGTGGAGTGCATATATGCATTATATAAGTTTGAGAATAATATGATTTTATAACTCACCGTATCTCTGGTATGGACACAAACTACCCCCCTCCACTTTTCTAGCATATAGTACTAGACTTTCTCTACATTTTTTTCAAATAAATTGGACTTAGAAAAAAAAAAAAAAAAAAAACCTCCCCCTACAACTTCCACATACTCCCGTTCGGCGGCCCTAGCCTCATAACTCGAGAATTTCAATTTTTTCGTCTAAATTTTTTGTCATTTTTAAGATTTTCCAAATTTTTTTTTCACCATTGTATTCTACTCAAAATTCTAGGTAATTAAAGTGCTTTTATTTTTTCTCTATCTTGAACGGTTCCCGAGCTACAGCGCTTTAAAGAATTCAAATTACTAACTTTCTATAACCCTTTTTTTCAAATTTCATTTTTTCGAATTTTCAAAAATACTACAATATGTAGAAAAAAGTTCTCTCTTTAATTTCCCAATACCGTTTTTCTCTAAATCTTCAACTTTAGCGCGTATTCAGCATTTTCAAAAAAAAAAAAAATTATAATTTTTTTTACACCATCGCATTCTCCTCAAAATTTTGGGCTATCAAAGTGCTTTTATTTTTTTTCTATCTTGAACGGTTCCCGAGCTACAGCGCTTTAAAAAATCCAAATTACTAACTTACTATAACCCTTTTCTTAAAATTTCATCTTTCCGAATTTTGAAAAGTACTACCATATGTAGAAAAAAATTCTCTTTCTAATTTCCTAATATCATTTTGCTCCAAAACTTCAACTTTGGCGCGCATTCACCATTTTTCAATTTTTTTTTTGAAAAAATTTTTTTTTACGTTTTTACTATCGAGAAAAATGCTTGCTTATAGTACTCGATTTCCTCTATAATTTTTTCTTATAACTTTTTTCCCTATTCCTAACCGTCACTTTCCTACAAATTTTCTAAATCGTTGTTTTCATATTTTGCCTTAAAAATTTTTTCTTGTGTTATTTAAGCTCTTTTTTCCACTTAATAAACCACCATTTTCTAAATTCCCGTACTCTTTTCTTAAAGAGCGGGCTTTTCCGCCAGCTTTTTTTTTTTGGTTGGGTTTCAAATAAATATAAAACTACTACTTCACTCATTACAAATTTATTGATTCAAGAACATTATTTTGTGTTACATATAATAGATACATTAAAATATAGATTTATTGGTCACCGAACCGTTTAATACATTATAACTAAAAAATGAGTCGTGAATAACTAATGCGTACACTTTAGTGTCTTTGGGGAATTTATTCTTTCTCGTTTGGAACTCCAATTTTACATCCACTGTCGATGAGTTAATCGCCTCTGGTTGATGACTGCAATTGATAATAAAAACGGGGTTTTTCATATATTCCGCGAACGTTATCATCGGATCGTTTATCTCGCGCCCGTAGTAGCTGCTTTGGAAGTTTTCGTAATTGTAATAGGCTGCTGCGTACAGTTTCTTGGCGAAATCTAAATTCCATCTTTCGTATGGATAAACGGTTGAATTCAGATACAGTCTAATGTCGCATACGTCGGCGTGGGTAAACTGGGTTGCGTTTTTTTCTTTCTTGTCGCAATTATTGCTGTCTTGAAACCCGACGATTATATAGCGCGGTCTTTCCAGACTTGTACTCGTTCTCAAGGCCCACACGTCGGAAGATGTTTGCCTTAAAGCTGGTAATTCGTACAGATCCCATTTACGATATGCCATTTGAATACTGGCATTGTTTCCTCCTTTATTAATGCGAGACAGTATTTTCAATTTTTGCTTGTCGTCTGGAATGATGTGACGAATTTTCCATTCGATTTTGTCGATACTAATTTCTGCCTCTACTTCGCCGACGTAACAATTGGTAAAAGTGCGAGCTATAATCATAATAAGCTCTTGTTTTACGTTGAAAACACCTTTTGCGTAATCTTCGGCGAATCCCATAAGATATTTTAAGGGTAATTTCCCGGAGAATACGTTACTTGCCGTGTCTACGATATCTTGGTTTGCTTCGTCGAGACCCCATCCGCACGTCATGAGAGATCTTTGTTGCAAACTTCCGAATGAAACCATGGTTTTTAATGTCGTCGTAACTCCAGGTTTACGAACCACGGCGACCTGTTCACCTCCCATCTCGTAGCGAATTTCATCGAACAAAAATGCGAGGGCATTATTTGATAAAAAACATCTTTTCGTTGCGTCTATGGGTTTAAATTTTCCTTCGATATATATGTAACTTTCGGCGATATCCAGTATAATATCTTGAAAATTAATGGGGATACGGACTTCATCCGAATTGTTGAATGATGGAGATCCGTATGGTTTATACGTATGCTCTTCTAGACTAATAATGGAATTGTCCAAGATGGGCTCGGAGAAAACCTCTATTTTATCGCTGGTGGTGGAAATCATTTTCGCACTTTAAGACCGATTGATTTTAAAAATTTATAGTCTTCGGCAGATAACTGTTGAGATGTTTGTGATCTAACGTCTGGACGACGACTAACCTTGACGTTAACTCTTCTTTTACTTTTATTATGTTTCGGCGGTTCCCCCATCTTAGTCGACAGCACACACAATTGACGATTGAAGCAAAAACCCATTTCTATGAAAGTTTCTTCAGTTCCAATTTCACGATTATTTTCTCGCCTTGAAAATTGATTAGATCACCGCTATCGTCCAAGATGCGAAGAGTAATGTTGTCGATAAACTGACGTCCTGCCGGCATTAACGGCATATAAATATTATTTTGTGGTTCTTTACTGATTTTGTAACCGGGCTCCACGTCGATATCGAATTCGAACAAGGTATGACCTTCCACCGAATTCATATATGCTCCGGAAATTATATTACAATCTACGCGTATGATGCGTACTTTCATTATTTCCACCATCTCGGTTGATTCGTGCTTTTTGTCTCTTTTTAACACTGTATGATTAAATCCTAACATTTTACCGATACTCGCCTCTCCCCGGAAATCTATAGTATATTGGGATTTCAGTTCACATTTCAACGTATTATTATTAGCAACCAAGTAAAAGATTCCATCGTTCTTTTCTTCAGTTGAAATCCTCAAAGCCTCCAACATAGCTTTACCTATCTCATCTATTTCATAGGCCCCAGGTGGAATCTGCAATTGTATCGGCTCGGTGGTGTAACCCTCCTTCATGTAGGCAAACTTATTGTTGCTTTCGTCCACATTAAAAATTGAATTGTATGTGTAAAATCCCAGCAATGCCAGACCATATTTGTTTTCTCTATTTAATTCGACTGGTGGATAAAAATCGGCGCTTAAGACGCTCGAGTGTCCTGTTAGTGTGAACGTATAAGACATGACTAACCATTAAAACATCACACATCTCGGTTTTATTCTTAGCGGCAACATTTAAAAAGATTCATCGTCACACCTTTTCTCACTGCATTAGATAGTGATGTTTTTATGCTATTTTCTGCTTTTATGCGCACATCGCTGATTTTGCAATAACAACAAAATATTTTTCTAGCCGTAAGATCCTCATCAGTCATAACCTCGTTTAAATTGCTGCTGCTGCTGCTGAAATAATGTTTGCAACCGCACTGATATTTTAATATATCGATATCGCTTTTAAGATGCTCCGGCAACTTTTCCCAAACGAATGGAATTTCATTTGGGGCTAATGCAATCATTACTTCCTTGGGCATGTTTTCTAACTGTTTCACGGTCATTTTCCTTAATCCACCGGCTAGATGAAATGCTTTCAGTGATTGCAACATTTTAGTATAGTTATTGCGATCCATTTGCGGTGTTAATGGTGACGATGATGATGATGACATCTTTTACGCTGATGATTCGACAAGAAACTTTAAGCACAAATGTCCACACCAGACTGTTCCAAAATCCTGCTGACGATCGTATGTATAGTAAATAATTTTTGATGGTTCCGATCCCGTTTGTAGATATCGTACCAATTCGATCGGTGGGGGTAAATCGCGGACTTAGAAAAAAAAAAAAAAAAAAAAAAAAAAAAAAAAAAAAAAAAAAACCTCCCCCTACAACTTCCACATACTCCCGTTCGGCGGCCCTAGCCTCATAACTCGAGAATTTCAATTTTTTCGTCTAAATTTTTTGTCATTTTTAAGATTTTCCAAATTTTTTTTTCACCATTGTATTCTACTCAAAATTCTAGGTAATTAAAGTGCTTTTATTTTTTCTCTATCTTGAACGGTTCCCGAGCTACAGCGCTTTAAAGAATTCAAATTACTAACTTTCTATAACCCTTTTTTTCAAATTTCATTTTTTCGAATTTTCAAAAATACTACAATATGTAGAAAAAAGTTCTCTCTTTAATTTCCCAATACCGTTTTTCTCTAAATCTTCAACTTTAGCGCGTATTCAGCATTTTCAAAAAAAAAAAAAATTATAATTTTTTTTACACCATCGCATTCTCCTCAAAATTTTGGGCTATCAAAGTGCTTTTATTTTTTTTCTATCTTGAACGGTTCCCGAGCTACAGCGCTTTAAAAAATCCAAATTACTAACTTACTATAACCCTTTTCTTAAAATTTCATCTTTCCGAATTTTGAAAAGTACTACCATATGTAGAAAAAAATTCTCTTTCTAATTTCCTAATATCATTTTGCTCCAAAACTTCAACTTTGGCGCGCATTCACCATTTTTCAATTTTTTTTTGAAAAAATTTTTTTTTACGTTTTTACTATCGAGAAAAATGCTTGCTTATAGTACTCGATTTCCTCTATAATTTTTTCTTATAACTTTTTTCCCTATTCCTAACCGTCACTTTCCTACAAATTTTCTAAATCGTTGTTTTCATATTTTGCCTTAAAAATTTTTTCTTGTGTTATTTAAGCTCTTTTTTCCACTTAATAAACCACCATTTTCTAAATTCCCGTACTCTTTTCTTAAAGAGCGGGCTTTTCCGCCAGCTTTTTTTTTTTGGTTGGGTTTCAAATAAATATAAAACTACTACTTCACTCATTACAAATTTATTGATTCAAGAACATTATTTTGTGTTACATATAATAGATACATTAAAATATAGATTTATTGGTCACCGAACCGTTTAATACATTATAACTAAAAAATGAGTCGTGAATAACTAATGCGTACACTTTAGTGTCTTTGGGGAATTTATTCTTTCTCGTTTGGAACTCCAATTTTACATCCACTGTCGATGAGTTAATCGCCTCTGGTTGATGACTGCAATTGATAATAAAAACGGGGTTTTTCATATATTCCGCGAACGTTATCATCGGATCGTTTATCTCGCGCCCGTAGTAGCTGCTTTGGAAGTTTTCGTAATTGTAATAGGCTGCTGCGTACAGTTTCTTGGCGAAATCTAAATTCCATCTTTCGTATGGATAAACGGTTGAATTCAGATACAGTCTAATGTCGCATACGTCGGCGTGGGTAAACTGGGTTGCGTTTTTTTCTTTCTTGTCGCAATTATTGCTGTCTTGAAACCCGACGATTATATAGCGCGGTCTTTCCAGACTTGTACTCGTTCTCAAGGCCCACACGTCGGAAGATGTTTGCCTTAAAGCTGGTAATTCGTACAGATCCCATTTACGATATGCCATTTGAATACTGGCATTGTTTCCTCCTTTATTAATGCGAGACAGTATTTTCAATTTTTGCTTGTCGTCTGGAATGATGTGACGAATTTTCCATTCGATTTTGTCGATACTAATTTCTGCCTCTACTTCGCCGACGTAACAATTGGTAAAAGTGCGAGCTATAATCATAATAAGCTCTTGTTTTACGTTGAAAACACCTTTTGCGTAATCTTCGGCGAATCCCATAAGATATTTTAAGGGTAATTTCCCGGAGAATACGTTACTTGCCGTGTCTACGATATCTTGGTTTGCTTCGTCGAGA
This sequence comes from Diaprepes abbreviatus, assembly GCA_034092305.1. Lineage (NCBI taxonomy): Eukaryota > Metazoa > Arthropoda > Insecta > Coleoptera > Curculionidae > Diaprepes > Diaprepes abbreviatus. The sequence goes on from JASJET010000139.1 coordinate 13,113,339, forward strand.
CCCCATCCGCACGTCATGAGAGATCTTTGTTGCAAACTTCCGAATGAAACCATGGTTTTTAATGTCGTCGTAACTCCAGGTTTACGAACCACGGCGACCTGTTCACCTCCCATCTCGTAGCGAATTTCATCGAACAAAAATGCGAGGGCATTATTTGATAAAAAACATCTTTTCGTTGCGTCTATGGGTTTAAATTTTCCTTCGATATATATGTAACTTTCGGCGATATCCAGTATAATATCTTGAAAATTAATGGGGATACGGACTTCATCCGAATTGTTGAATGATGGAGATCCGTATGGTTTATACGTATGCTCTTCTAGACTAATAATGGAATTGTCCAAGATGGGCTCGGAGAAAACCTCTATTTTATCGCTGGTGGTGGAAATCATTTTCGCACTTTAAGACCGATTGATTTTAAAAATTTATAGTCTTCGGCAGATAACTGTTGAGATGTTTGTGATCTAACGTCTGGACGACGACTAACCTTGACGTTAACTCTTCTTTTACTTTTATTATGTTTCGGCGGTTCCCCCATCTTAGTCGACAGCACACACAATTGACGATTGAAGCAAAAACCCATTTCTATGAAAGTTTCTTCAGTTCCAATTTCACGATTATTTTCTCGCCTTGAAAATTGATTAGATCACCGCTATCGTCCAAGATGCGAAGAGTAATGTTGTCGATAAACTGACGTCCTGCCGGCATTAACGGCATATAAATATTATTTTGTGGTTCTTTACTGATTTTGTAACCGGGCTCCACGTCGATATCGAATTCGAACAAGGTATGACCTTCCACCGAATTCATATATGCTCCGGAAATTATATTACAATCTACGCGTATGATGCGTACTTTCATTATTTCCACCATCTCGGTTGATTCGTGCTTTTTGTCTCTTTTTAACACTGTATGATTAAATCCTAACATTTTACCGATACTCGCCTCTCCCCGGAAATCTATAGTATATTGGGATTTCAGTTCACATTTCAACGTATTATTATTAGCAACCAAGTAAAAGATTCCATCGTTCTTTTCTTCAGTTGAAATCCTCAAAGCCTCCAACATAGCTTTACCTATCTCATCTATTTCATAGGCCCCAGGTGGAATCTGCAATTGTATCGGCTCGGTGGTGTAACCCTCCTTCATGTAGGCAAACTTATTGTTGCTTTCGTCCACATTAAAAATTGAATTGTATGTGTAAAATCCCAGCAATGCCAGACCATATTTGTTTTCTCTATTTAATTCGACTGGTGGATAAAAATCGGCGCTTAAGACGCTCGAGTGTCCTGTTAGTGTGAACGTATAAGACATGACTAACCATTAAAACATCACACATCTCGGTTTTATTCTTAGCGGCAACATTTAAAAAGATTCATCGTCACACCTTTTCTCACTGCATTAGATAGTGATGTTTTTATGCTATTTTCTGCTTTTATGCGCACATCGCTGATTTTGCAATAACAACAAAATATTTTTCTAGCCGTAAGATCCTCATCAGTCATAACCTCGTTTAAATTGCTGCTGCTGCTGCTGAAATAATGTTTGCAACCGCACTGATATTTTAATATATCGATATCGCTTTTAAGATGCTCCGGCAACTTTTCCCAAACGAATGGAATTTCATTTGGGGCTAATGCAATCATTACTTCCTTGGGCATGTTTTCTAACTGTTTCACGGTCATTTTCCTTAATCCACCGGCTAGATGAAATGCTTTCAGTGATTGCAACATTTTAGTATAGTTATTGCGATCCATTTGCGGTGTTAATGGTGACGATGATGATGATGACATCTTTTACGCTGATGATTCGACAAGAAACTTTAAGCACAAATGTCCACACCAGACTGTTCCAAAATCCTGCTGACGATCGTATGTATAGTAAATAATTTTTGATGGTTCCGATCCCGTTTGTAGATATCGTACCAATTCGATCGGTGGGGGTAAATCGCCGAAGCTGTCATAATATGTTACTTTAGAATTATTTTTTCTATAAGCTACCCAATGAGTCCCTGCACCACGCGTACTATCCAAATTCACTATTGCTGCTTCGTAACGTCGAGGACCTTGTCTAGGTAATAAATCCCTCATATAAACGCCTCGAAAGTGTCCTATTCTTTTCTTTTTGGCATATTTTTCTATATCGATGTTAGATAGTGGTCTTCGAGGTAGGGATTCAATTAGTTTTTTGATCTACGATTTAAAAATAATCCCATACCTTTACGATATGGCTTTAGAAACAAACCATTTCCTTTCGATTTTAAATACAGGCCGGCACCGGTTTTATCTTCGCTGCTTTTTTTTACTGCTTTTATGGCGCGCACAATTCCCGCTGCCCCACCGGCTAATGAACCCAAAGCTGATAACCCGGCAAAAATTGGTATTAATGGTAATATTCCACCAGTTTTAGGAATCGGTATTATTCTCGGTGTACGAACCTTCCTTTTGCCACCTGCCGCTTTTACCGATCTACGTGCTGCCGACAGAGCTATTTTAGATGCATTCATGACATTTTTTTCCAACACATTTTTACTTCCGGCTTTTAATAATTCCCTTCGAACTGCTTGTCGAATAGCTGTTCCGAAACTGGCTTTCCGAACATGTCGATTTTTATTAACACCTTTCCTTTTTGTATGACGCGTGCCTTTACTAGATGTTTTTTTTGTTGATAATGATGATGATGGTACACCCATACCAAAACGTTGTTTTCCTTTCATAATGTTTGTAACTAACCAAGCTGCTGTTTTTTCACCTAAACTGGAATCTTTCGATTTTACTCTATTCCAAGCACTTTGTTCGAGCTCGTAATCCGCTCGATGTCTCGCACTTATGTTGTCTTTATTATGTAAATAGGCTAAATCGTGTTTTTTGCATGCGGCATCCAAAGGATTAATGCCTGGATCACCTCTTGTTACACGTTTTATTACTTTTGTTCTGGGTCCGCAATATTGATAACCAGGAATGTGTACCTCGAATGGTAATTTATTTATTAACGAATTCACAATACCGTATCCAGTTTTGTTGGAAACGTGAGACCGTCCACTTCGTTTGACGCTCGGCATCTGAATGACAGTTTTTGTGAAAAATTGCCTATAAAATATCAAATTTTCCTAAGATGCGCGTTATCGATCTTAAACAAAAACTTCCTATTGACAATCTCGATGAAAAAGTCGGACTTGGATTTGAAAAGAAGATAATGAAGAGACACGGTCCTCTACTTCCTTCCTCTATTCGCGGCCTGTTAATTGGACCATCCAATTGTGGAAAAACTAATGTCATGATTTCGCTGCTTACACACCCCCTTGGGCTACGTTTCGAAAATGTCTATATTTACTCGAAATCTCTGTATCAACCGAAATATGAGTATTTAAGGAAAATTTTAGCGCCCATCAAAGGTTTAGGCTACTATGCCTTTAGTGATTCCAGTAATATTGTGGTACCGTCCGATGCAAAACCAAACTCTATATTTATCTTTGATGATGTTATATGTGAAAAACAAGATGTTATAAGATCGTACTTTAGCATGGGACGTCATAAAAATATCGACTCCTTTTACCTAGCGCAAACATATTCGCGAGTGCCTAAACAGCTTGTGCGAGACAACGCCAATTTTATTATTATGTTTAAACAAGATGAGTTGAATATGAAACACATATTTTCCGACCACGTTTCACCGGATCTAACTTTTACTCAATTTCAAGAAATGTGCTCAAAATGTTGGGATAATAAGTATGGATTTTTAGTAATTGATAAAGACAGTGATGTGAAATCGGGAAGATACCGCAAAGGATTTGATAGCTATATATTACTGTAATAATAAGGGAAAATGCTCATTTGATTGTTGAAACGTCCTTTGTTAACATCATGAATAACGCGATCGACTTAAAACGTAAACTAGTGGAAGCTGCCAATGCCGTCAGAAAAAAATTTAAACAAATTAAAGCGGCTAAAGAGTTTAATGTTGTGGAATTGGAAAAGTTTTACGAACCCATTTCTAAGCCGTTGACAACTATATCTGATGTGGTTAAGCAACGTCAGCAGCAGCAGCAGCAGCAGCAACAACAACAGCAACAACATTATCCAGCTACAAAGTCACATAGTCTCAGTACATCAGTGCAGTCGACTCAAATATCAGGTTTTCCCCAACCTACACATTCCTTTCAAACCTCCACACCTATTCAGCAGCAGCAGCAGCAGCATCGCATTTCAAAAGAAGATATTAGCCAATCGGTGTTTGATACACCCTCGACATCAACTAATACATCTCTCGCATCCGCTGACACCACAACTTCCGATACTTTAAACGCACACCTGAAAGGATTACGTTCGAAACCATCTCTATACGATACTGTATATGGTGTACGTTTTGGTTCAAAAACAGATAACAAAAATTTTATTGGTAATTTAGAGGTGCGTTTTCGAAATGGAAATATTGTCTTATACAAAAAAGGGAAAAATATTGCAGAATATGGTGGATCACCGGCACTTTATGATTTGTTATTTCTTAAAACACCCCCAAGTGTAGGCAAGGAACAACAACAATTAAGTGATAATGTACTTTCAACGTACAAGGAAATTTTGGAATCAACGAATGCTGTCTACAACAATTTTAAAAAAAGTGATGGTTTACGGGAGACCAGATGGAACAAATATTTACGAATTATTAAACCTCTGATAATGGGCACAAAATTAGGTGGTACTATTACAAGAAAAAATCTCTCGGAAAAACTACAGTTACCCACAAACAAGAAATTATCTTCGAAAAAATTTCAATATGTCTACTGGAACAAAGCTAAAGAGTTGGTGGATCGTTTACGTTTGTTGTGGAGTTCCAAAATGGCCGGTCACACTGGACACGAAAATGAAATTATGTCAATCATAGAGGAATTACGAGAAGAAGATATAATATATTAAGCTCAATATTTAATGATATTATTCAGTTCTTCCTTCGATCTGAAACCTTTAGTATTACTAATAATATGGAGCCCAGTCTAGAAAAAATCAAGATTGTTAATGAACTACATAGAACGGCTAGAAAAAATTTTGTAAGACGGCGCACGATAATAAAAGGATACAGAGATTTGTGGCAAATTGATTTGGCTGAAATGCAACAGTATGCTGATGAAAACGATGGTTATCGTTATATTTTGGTCTGTATAAATTGTTACTCGAAATTTGTCTATACCAAAGCCATAAAAAACAAGACTGGTATAGAAGTTACTAATGCGATGAAAAGCATCATTGAAGAGGCATCATATACACCAATAAATCTGCAAAGTGATCAAGGAAAGGAGTTCTATAATACAAACTTTCAAGCCCTGATGAAAAAATATAATATAAATCATTATTCCACTTACAGCACAAAGAAAGCTGCAATTGTTGAGCGAGTCATAAGGACTTTAAAAAATAATTTATATAAACAATTCTCGACAAGAGGATCTTACAAATGGATACATATATTATCGGCAGTAACAAAAACCTATAACCATTCGAAACATCGCACCATTGGAATGAAGCCTGCAGACGTGCAAGAAAAAACACATATTAAAGCATATGATTATTTAAAAATTGTACCTAAAAAATTTAAGTTTTCCATGGGTGACATTGTGCGTATTAGCAAGTACAAAAGCTTATTCGAGAAAGGATATACGCCCTCTTGGTCAACCGAATTGTTTAAAGTTGTAAAAGTTAACGTTACAAATCCACCTACTTACTTGTTGGAATCGTTAGAAGGTCAGCCTATAAGAGGGTGTTTTTACGAATCAGAACTACAAAAAACAAGCAGTCCTGACGTTTATCTAGTAGAAAAGGTCCTTAGACAACGCAAGAAAAATCACATCGAACAATTATTTGTCAAATGGCTAGGATTTCCCAACCACTTCAACTCTTGGATAGATAAAGCTAATATTGTTTAAATAACATATTGTATGACTATATTTTTTATTTAAAATGTAAAATAAATAAACAATATATTGTAAAATAAAGTTTTTTATTTCAATCTTCATTATTAAAAACAATGACAATAAAACATCATACACATAAATAACATTTCAATATTCTTGGAGGGAAGGTCCAATTCACCGACGACTACGACGTTATCTTCAAGGCTATGCCACTCGGAGTGCGTTCTCCTATTCTTTAACCTGCTTTTTTTAGATTTTTTTTGAAGTCGAGTCGTACGACAGTGCGCTTAATGAGTCATTTAAAGGCTGATGATAGAGTATTTTCTGCATAACTTCAATTTTTGTTTTAAGCTCACTATTATTTTTGTATATCATGGGGAGGACATCCTTGTTAAATATGTCACATATTACAACTGCAAAATTGTAAAACTTTCTATTAACAAAGTGTTTTGTCACAGCATCGTCATCATCTTTAGGTTCGCCTAACTTGGTTATGATTTTTCCACCCATATCATACTGCCCATCCGCTGTAAGTTTAAAACCAATCCCTTGTGGCCCAGATAATATATGATATTTTTCATTATATTTCTGACGACCAAATTTATCAATTGTGTTGTTTCCTCGACTCATTTTCAATCTTTACTAAACTATTTTATTTTTATTTGCCCTACTTATATTAAATATTTCAGCTGAGAAAAAGAAACACTGCCTATGATCTACTGGGTTGGTATGTTTATAAAAGAAATAAAATAAAACTGTGATTGTAACAGATATTTATTTACAGTTATTTAATTGCACAAATACAAAAATTATAAAAAATTAATTTTCCATGTCTTCGTTTTCGTTGCTCAAAATTCTATCCCATCCGACACTATTTCGATCGTCAACGTCTTGGGCTGTTGCTGTTGCAGAAACCAATTCATATTTTGCAGCAAGCTCACCTGGTAAATGTGGAATATTGACGAGGTATTCTTTTAATTCTTCTTCAACCATTTCAGCACAAAATGTATCCATGTCTATGGAACCATATAAAAATTTGTCGCACAAGTGTGCCCCAGCCATAAAATTGATTGTATCCCTGATCTCGTTCTTATATTGATCTTTGGTTACATCAATATGCGACCAATCATTTACGCTATCTAACATATCGTGAGCCCTATTTCTTAATTCTCTCCCCAACCAAAATATGTATCTATCTACACATTCGTTGGCGGTCGTCGTCGTCGTCGTCGTCGCATCAGCAGACATCTTTAACAGAAATAATGAACACGCGTAAGTATTCTGACATGTGCAACTATATTTTAAATTTAATTACATCCTTTTTTTCAAACAATTTACATACAATTTACTCCAATGAGCCAAAACGTAATAATGTTCGAGTATTGTTTCCAAAAACTCTAGTGCCCTGCCCCAAATAAGTTAGAGTGTATTTATCTTTAGTTTTACTCATAATATCTACAATATCGTCAGATAGTGTTTCGGCCACACGTTTTGGTAAAAAAGTCTCAAATGTGCTATTATCACCGTCATCGTGTAAAGCCACTAAAAGAGTTTTACCAAATCGTGTAGTCATTGAAACCATCTTTACAATTTTATACACTTTGCCTACAATCATTTCGGTAACCTTTTTTTTCTCTAAAACCTCGAAATCTTTGCTAAACATTTCATTAATTTCATCTAGAGTTTCTTTTGCAATACTCATTATTGAAAAAATGGTATATAAATCCAAAAATTACCGTGAATATAAAAGCACTTTCAGAACACTACACGAACACAATATTTGATGTTTATGCCACTGATATCTGCGACTGTTTGAAGTCACTTCTTCTCCCACGAACCTTTATAGCGAGGTTTCAAGGTCGAATTGTAACAATGGTGGGGGTAGCTTAACGATAGAAATAGTGGGAGGAGTATTCAAGGTCAAATGACGTCACACATTTAAATTGGTATAAGGATAACTTCAAGGACAAAATATAATGAAACAAATAACTACATTTTATGTACTTTATTCATTGATTTTTTTCTGCCATTCTTCTATGCGTTTAACATTATCACCTAAACCTAATTTCCTTAATTTGTTCAATAATAAGTGTTTATTTTTATTTCTAAGAAAATTCTTACAAACTATACTAGCTAAAAGACACACTTCGGCATGGTCCATATACTTAAAAAATACACTAAAGTCCTGAGCCTCCGAATCTTGCATTTCATATGCGTAAAATTCCGAACAGGCTGCAGAAATTAGAAATTCCTCGTACATTTCTCGCACTAAACTTTCCATATTAACTACTACTACGTTAAACTTAAGTCCTACACTCTAATTTCATCTAACACAACCGGATCTGCAATGAACCTAATCAGTTTTTCCAAACAGTCACTAAACCCTAACTTTTTTATCTCACGAACAAAGTCTTGTAAATTTATTGTTTTGCTGCAATATTTACGACATGCATTCGCAGCCTTTTCATATTCATAAGCCAAATCACAATAGCGCGACGCCCATTCTGCTCGACTTTTCATTGCATCATTGAAATAATTATTAGCCGTTTCAGTGAACTCATCGCCCAATTTTTTTACTGTCTCTTGCAAAGCACTATTCATATTATTCACTCATTTTTACATTCACGACACTTTTTTATTGCTGGTGGTGGCCCATCTATATGATGACGATATATTTGTTCATAGTGAATGTAACAGGGTAAGCTTAACTGTAGTTCCTTGTTACACCGATATGACGCTGGCAGCTTATCCCAAATTTGCCGTAAACTCAGCGTATCAACGCAAGTTTTTAAATATTCGAGAGGAAAAAATGCTAGATCCTTCTCTTCAAAATCACACAAACTTTTTAAATTACTCTGATATAAACAAATTACTCTGCCGACTTGCTCTATAATTTTTTCTTTAGATAGTTCCGTATCTGACATTTCACACTGAATGAATGCAAGTAGACTCACACAATTTATAGAACAATTTGCAAGGTCAAAATCATTTCAAGATCATCCCACACTATTACAATGCACAAATAACTACTTCAAGGTCACACACCCAAGATGACCTTCAACAAAGTCAAGGTCGTCTCGACCAAGGTCAAGGTCAAGGTCACACACACAACCTTGAACACAAGGCCAAGGCCAAAGCACACGTGCACTTTCAAGGTCAATGACAAGGACATGTGGGCGGGGCCAAAGAGGGGTGAAGCAAGGTCAAGGTCAAGGTCGAGGAGTGGGGGATTGAGAGAATCGGGTTATGTTCACTACTGTGGCTTAAAAGCTTATGAGTCACAAAAGGTGAAATTTTCAAAAATGACATATCGAAGAAAAATAAAGATTTTTGTACAAACTCAACGGCATTTGAAAGAATAAGACTTATACTTTACGATGCTATGTATAGTTTTTTGAGAAAAAAAATGTCGCGTTGATACTTAACCTTAAATATAAGCCAAAATCGCGTTCTTTGCATTTTTAGGTTAGGATATTTAAAAAACCTGATGTAATGGAGAATTCAGCGACCCAAAATCTACAAGAAATGACTATTCATAGAAATGTGAACTATCAAAAATTCCAAGTTTAACCATATAAATTACACAAATGTTTCAGTGACATCTAAATTATTGGTTACCAGGGGATGGACAGGAAATAATTCTATATTTTTCCAACAATCCTTAATTTACCAGCAGGTTTACATGCTTTTTGTGTACCGTGTTGTATCCGCCATTTTCAAATGGGTTAACTGGAACTAATATAGATTATATACCAGGGGCGGATCCAGCCTCTCTCCTTGGGGGGGGGGGGTGATATCATAAAAGTACAGTATGGCAAGCGAAAGCAAGTTGTCGATGGGGGAAGGCAACACTCCTATTTCTAGTGTAAAAGGCTATTTTTCTGAATTTGAAGCTATTGGAGGGGGGGGGCGATCACAAAAAAAAAAACAATTTGCCGACAGGGAGGGAGGATGCGAGCAGCATACACATTCCTAGTGTAAGAGTCAGAATCCAGTCTATTTTCCTGAATTCATAGCTCTCGGAGGGGGGGGGGCTATCCCAAGAAAAACAAGTTGTCAACGGGAGTACCAGCAGCATACATATTCCTAATATAAAATACAGAATCGGTTCTATTTTCTTGAACTTAAAGCTTTAGGGAAGGTGAGGGACGATCGCAAGCATACCCATACCTATACTCTATTTAAGAACTAGAGAGAGTAATAAAACTGTTACCGAAACCTCTAACGTACCTGCTCTAGTGCCGCAGGTAACTGAGGACTGCCGTAAATCTAATTATATTTAATTATATTTAAATATTATAAGCTTTTATAAATTTACTGCTACAATAAAATTTCTGAGTTCAATTTAATTTCTGTCAGTGACCAAACTACACCTTACAGTGCGTCCTTAGTAATTTATCTTGTTTGTGCTTGTTTTTATATATTATTTGAGATTAGTGAGATATCCACCTCTATATTTATTCCAAAATCGTTAAACGAGGACATTTTTTCCTCAACGAAAAACTTATTACGATGAATGTTTATGATGCCTTACGATATCAATATCTAGATAATAATGTTAAAAACTCTGTTGAGATGTGTTCCAACATGACAGGAGTTGGAAAATCTACTAGTACCGAACAATGAAGGAGAAAAAAAAAACGACTGGAATTGGGCAGGTAAAAAACCTCGTTGGAAGAAGAGATGTGAACTGCTATAAAAGAAGTTGTTCATACATTTTATTATGAGAAGCAGATCCCAACCGGTGACAAAATTCTAAGTAAAATCAATGAAGATCGGGATTTACCTGAAATTAAAAGAACTGAGCACTGGAAATTGCTCAGAGAACATAATTTTTGCTGGAAAAAACCAGATAGGAAATCTGTTCTTATAGATCGTCTAGAAAATGTCCGTTGGAGAAGGAAACATCTCTCTCAAGTAAAAGGTAGAGTTGCTAGAAATAACACAACTTACAAAATTAGTAGGTTAACTGAACTTTTGAAAGATTTTTTTTGAATAAAGTTAATGCAGAAAATTGAGAAAAATCCATATAATAAAAGAATAAAAGAGAATGTGAAAACTCGATCTCATGATCGGTGAGATAGAGGAACCAATTATAATTAATTTGAACGAAGGTTGCTTCACTGACTTTGATTACGAATTAGATACGTAATCTTTACCAACGTAAACACAATTTATTATTTAAATTTTATGTAACATATAAAAATTAATTACATTTCAATCCCTTTTTAGTGTTTAATTTTAATTCTGCAGATAGTTTCAGAAATAAATAAACTGAAATGTCAAATATCCTAAAAATGTTTTTAATGAATAATAAAATGACCAACAGCCCCAAAAAAAATTTTAATATTATATGGACGAATTTATTTTTTTATATATGTTTAACTTCTTCTATTTTTGACAACGGGTATTTTGTAAGTATTTAAATTATAACTTAGAATCTTTTGAGAGAAAAAAGCTACATTTTAGTCTGAATGTGCCTAAAACGGTTTCTATGCCAAAATTAAAAATAATAAAAATACAGTTGCGATTTGTGTGAAATATGTCAAAATTTTCTATATTTTCTAATGTATGTGAATTATTAAGAAATCATAAGAAATTAAATAATATTATAAAAACTTTTTATTTTAAGTTTATTACTGAAATAATATTCTATGCCATAAATACTTGGTGATAAAATAAGCCTCTTTCCGACGCCTATGACAAGGATTAAAATCCTTTTTAACATTTCACACATCCAAATATCTATTGCTATCCAACCAAATAGTTCATTATTATAGACCGGTATTTTTGATTATAAAATTTCTAACCCATTCCTATGAAAAATATATGTCTCTAACAGATTTTGCTAAAGACATCGGACTAAAGAATACAAGTAGTTTGCGAAGAAAAAAAGGGTAAAAAATGATTTATTACTCTCTCTAGTTCTTGAATAAACTGTAGTATAAGTGACAGAATCGGGTCCATTTTCCTGAACTCAAAGCTCTTGGGGGGGGGGGGGGGAGATCGCCCCCCCGCCCCCCCCCCCCCCCTGGACCGCGCCTGTTATATACTTCATAGTTATCATAACAGACAAGAATTGAAATCTTGACTCTTGACTTTTCATTCGATTTTTTAAAATTTTACTTTTTGAATTTTGAAAAATCTGATGCCAAATATAGTATAAGCAATATTAAATACCTTTAATTACCATTAAAATTATTCGAAGGGTTTAAGGTTCAACGAACAATATTTCCCACAGAGAATTTGAAATTCCAAAAAAAAATTATATTTTCTTTAAAAGCATGAGATTATTCAGGACCAAATTGAGAAATCAGCTCTGACGAATCGATTAGCAATTTATTTATTTACATTTTAGACAAAAATTCTTTCAGATCCAATGAACATCGAGGTTTCTAAACTGATTTGAGTAAATTATGCCCGGAAAGCACCCACTGTGTGACGTGAAAATTATTTGTATTATTTGTGCAATTTAAATTTCTAATAGGTTCTTATAAAATGAAACATCTATCTGTCAGTATGTTTGTGTATGTACCGTTTATAATTCGAGAATACTGGATGTATTTTGATGATATTTTTATTGTTAGAAAATTTTACGAGGAAAATTTTCATTTACGAACCATTAAAGTGTGAGAAGAATATACATTATTGTCCAAGATAAAATATTTTTGACACGGTTTGATCAATATTATAAACCAAATGGCAATAAATTCAGATTATTTAGCAAAAAAAATACATAAATACAAAAAATGATAAGCTGAAATAAGAATACATACAGCTGATACACCCAATATCCTTGACAACATTTCAATTTACAACCATTTTCGTGCTCAGTGTGGACCTAACTTAAGATCCCTATCAATGTTGAGGTCCAAAGATCTTGTAATGAATAGGCTTTAGAACGGATTATGTTCATTAAGAAGTCCATTCATGACAAGGCACAATCCAACAATATTGTTCTTGTCAACTTTCAAAGTGGGCGAGTTGAAATGATGCTATTGTGTGACCTTGAGTAAGTCTGACATTACAATTTCATTTAAGGTTTGGAAGGTATGCCATAAGATTTTCTGTAAATAATATAAATTTACCATAAATGTCGACAAGTGCCAAATCATTAATATAAAGGAATATCCATATAACCGATTCCTGAGAAACAACTGACTTTAAAGATAAAAACAGTCTGACTCCTGTATTAAAAATTAGTTCGGAGACATTCGAGCATTACTTCCCTAAAACCGTATTGTTAAAGTTTGAGTAACAGTATTCTGTGACTGAGGTTTTCCAATAAGCCTATTCCAATAAGGGTTTTGTCAGTATCCACTAGTCTCTGGGAAGCATACAGGTCTAAAAACCTTTCAAAAAGCTGATCGAAGCCTAATGGAAACAGGTACAAGATGATTAGAAAATAATTATTAGAGTAAATGAATTAGTTTTTACATGTTGAATTCAGAGTGATTTTTGCTGCGACATGGCGGTGAGGGCCCATTCAGGAGAACACGAGACCCTCACGTAGAAGAACAGATTTTGCAAGATATTGCTGATAACCTTTCAAACAGCATTAGGAAGCTAGCGACACAAAACAATATTACAAAATGGATTGTACCTGAAACTCTAACAGAACAGTTACTTCCCCCGTACCACGTTGAAAAAGTACACATTATGTCTCCGGATGATAATCTCGTAAGACTTCAATACTTTAACTATTCTGGCTACCGATGAGGCCAGTTTTACAAGAGATGTCATAATAAACTCACACAATTTACATTTTTAGACTAACGAACATCAGCACGCTGTAATTCAAAACAAACACCAACAAAGGTTTATTGTAAGTGTGTGGGCTAGCATCATCGGAAATAACCTTAGGGAAGCGTGGGGGAATTGGAGCCTACTAAGAATATTTTCTAATAAAACTCATAATTTACGTAATCAAAATATGTTTTTATTATGGACGAGAGCGTTGCCTATCTGGTTACTTATAATTACAGAAAAAACATGAAAACAAAATCATCATCAATGATGAGAAACGAAAGAGAGAAGAAAGAGCCATGAACGTCAAATGGGAGCCATAGTATTTCTATAAAATATTTATAAAGGCTTTTCTTTGCTTAAAATCAGTCTCAATAAGATTTTACCTTAATTAGTTAAGTAACTATTAATCAACGTAAACATTTGGCAATAAAATCAACAATAATCATTAATAACACTGGTCAAAATAGATCCAAACAGAATAAACATAAATAATCATTTATACTTTTACTGCCAGAACATGCATGTGACCATTTTCCACAGCTTCTGCAGCGATACCAAAGTTCTTTTCCTTTGCCTGTGTCGAGACAAACGTTATACAAATTTTCTTCATCTGAGTATTCAGATTCATCATTGCAAATTTTGTTTTCATCAACTTCTTCATTTGATGACCCATCTTCATCACTGTTGAATAAATTTTTCTTTATTCTTTTTTTTTTCTTTTTAACTGTATTCTTCTTTCGTTTAGAACCTTTGGCTTTAGCAATCGATTTTTTGTCCCCTCTTTTTTTAGTACTTTTACCTTTGGCAACTTTATCACTTTTTTCTTTGGTACTTTTACCCTTGGCACCTTTTCCGATTGGTTTAGGATTTTTGGCATCGTTTTCCATACGTTTCTTCTGCTTTTCTTCAAACAACACTTTCATTGGTGTACTCGTCAAAATTTCAGAATATTGTTTCTGCCTGGTAGTCATCGTCGAAGATATCTGGGGGATAGGTTTCGGGCTTAAAACAGAGAGAGTAGAAACAAAATCAGAACATGTGCTCGGCTGTGGTTGAAAGTTTTTGGAGTCATCAATCGTATTTGGTAAATCAGTTTGTTGCTACTTTTGTAAATTATTCGATGCAGTCTGAACCGGAAAAGGGTCAACTAGAGTTTGCAGTGGTGTTTCATTTGCTGTGGATTGGATAATATCACGGTTAACAGAAGCTGGCTGTTCGGTTACAATATTATCAATTCATCATCAAAAACGGCAGGGTTTATGGGAAATATTCCCGTCGCCTTAAAACACGAAAAACTTTTTTTAAACTTGCAACCCTACTGTAAACTTTATTAAACAGTCCGGCGATTTCATTTGGTGTGATTTTTATCATATTTTGTGATTTCATGTACACTCCTTGTTATATGCTTTTCTTAAGAGCCCGAAAAAAGTTACATCCAACGGTTGTGAAAGGTGGGATGAGTGTGGGGGAATAGTCAACATTATGAAGTGATTAGTTTATGCTAATTCCCAAGCTTCTAAAGTGGTATTACTATTGTAATTATCCATAACAAGCAGAACGGGGTTTTCGGCTGTAGGCTTTGAGTGCTGTATAAAATGTTTTAACTACAGAATGAGTATGTTTTCGTTTGTCCAACCATTATGTGTGCAGGCGTAAATAGCTCCTGGTGGTCCATTTTTTCCAGTAGGGGCGAGGGGCGTTGGCGTGGAAATATAAAAAGTGGTGGTATGAATAATCCTGAAACGCTCATGGCACATATTACTGTAACATTTTTCCCCCTCTCCCAAGATGTCACTGATCCAACACGTTTTTGTCCTTTAGGCGCAATAATTTTTTCAGTTTCTTGTACTGTGGTGACACCAGACTCATCCGCCTTGTAAATGTTAGTTGCTTCAAATTTGTGTTTAACCATAACTGTCTCTAAATTTTCAAAAACAAAAAAAAAACGGTTTACTTCCACTCTGTTGAATCCAAGTATTCTGTTAATACTTGTGGCTTCGGGTTTTCTGATACTGAGATCGGGATGTCGCTGCAAAAATCCGTATAAGAAATCTTTACCAGCAAGTTTGTTGACTTTATTAAATCGATTGACACACAGAACTCCATAGCCAAGTCGTAACATATTTTACGAAATTGAGATTTTGTTAACCCGTAATACATTTTTGACATTTGACGAAGATGATCGGCCAGCTGTTTTTCGTGTTCGTCATTGAACACTGCACCTCTTCCCAACTTAAGAGGACAGCTGTACTTATCATTATTCGCTTTAGCTAATCTGTATCGTTTTTTTAGCGTACTGTAGGGTATTCCTGTGGCCTTAGTTACTCTGTACACAGATATGCCACCGTTTTGAAGGGTTTTGATGGCATTTTCTAATGTTTCTACAGTCCAAGAAGCTTTTGACGTCGTACGTGGTCTTTTTCGTGGCATCTGGAAAGGTTAATTAAGTCATGTAAGTCAGTGAAAATTTAATAAACTGCAATGGGGTAGTGGGAGCCAAATTCCAAAAATGCGGGTAATGGAAGCCATGACTAGCCCTCATTACCCGCACATCAACCACATCAAAATTAAAAATATAATAAAAACACGTTATTCTCAGTAGCAATTTGAGAAGCAGTATCGTAAATTAGATAGATATGGTGATATATTTAGTGTGAATACAATATGAATATATTTTAACACTTAGCTTGAAAGATAAAATTTATAATTTTTTATAACCACAGAGCCAACAACATACTTCCGCCTCGTGCGACTGATCGTGGGACACTGGGGAGTCACCCGCGGGCGGCATACGTTTCCGAACATTGCCGAGTAAACCCGAGCGCCATTTGCACGAATACGGATAAGTCTACACAGACACCGCTCTCAATACCCGCTGGCTCCGATCCCCCACGCTCCCCTATAGGTCCATTTGTATTTGAAGGAAGATTCAATGGTGAGATTTATGTACAATTTTTGCAGCAATATTTAAATAATTTATTGAAAGACGTACCTCTTGATAGAAGAATGCAAATGTGGTATATGCATGATGGTGCTCCACCTCATTTTAATCGTATAGTACGTCAACATTTAACAAACGTGTTTGGCCCTCGATGGATAGATTGAGATGGGCCTGTTTTACTTCTAGGGGTATCTAAAAGAACTAGTTTATTCAACACCAGTAAATACTAGAGAAGAAATACTAGCGAGAATAACACAGCATTCCAACGAAGTCCGTAATAATGCCGGAATATTATTTGCAGTGCAGCGGGAAAATATTCGACGAAAAGAAAATGTATCGAAGTACGTGAAGCCCATATTGAACATTGGCCAAAATAACGTTTAAACGTTTTCACTATTTTAATAACTTTGTCAATTAATTGAGCCCCCATCAATCCTTTGAAAGATTTCTGGACTTGGCAATGTTCGATCTGAAAACCTTTCAGCATAACATCTTCTTACTTTCGAATAGTTAGACAGCGCTTCCCCAAAAATTAAGGCACATCAGCATACCCTGAGTATTTTATTTTTACCCATTTATGTTTGGCATTAGTAACTTTTCAGTTTTTCGCATAAAAACCGATTTATCTCGGAAACCGCCAGTTTTATCGAAATAAATTAAGAGTACCTTTTTTGAAGAGGAATGACAGAAGTATTTAAAAAACTAGTTTTCAGCTTTGTAAAATGACACTCGTCGTTCCTGACTTCTCTGATCATCTAAAACATCTACTGTGGTATAGTTTAATGAGTCTTTATGGCCTCCATTAAATATTAAAATTTCATTAAATTATACAAGTCGGTTCAAAACTTAGAGCCGATAAGGTAAATCGCTGGGTTCCCCTTTAAGGCTCCGTATCTCCGTTAAAGTTGACTTTACGAATTTTTTCTATGACAAAGTAGGGTTATTTTAATCTTTCCTGTATGCTCCCGAGAAATTATTAGGTACTTATCGAACACCCAGTATTTTCATCCCATTTCTCCCCTGTCAGCGAGGACAGAGATATCATAGGGGAGGGGAGTCCTCTATGACACCAAAGAATATTCTTACGCTGGTTAATATTTATTGGCAATTATATGTACTCATATATTACACATTAAGACGTAACGGAACTAACATCGCGAATACTGTATCAAATAAAGCTAAAAATGTTAAATTTATTCATCCTCGATTAGGACTTATCCTCCAACACTTTGTATTTAAAATACAGTACCTATTAAATTTTAATTTCATGGGAACTAAAATGTCCCAAAAAAACTTATGCTAATATACGAGCATTATTTTATGAAGCAACACTTTATTTTGTCTAGTCAACTTGGTGTAAACTGTAACTGAACAGTTTGCAGAGTAATGTAAACCATAACAAACACTTAAAGAGGAAATAATGTTTGGAAATAATATTTACTTTAATTATTTGTTAGCATAATTAGTTAAGTTAATGGTTTCCTAATGGAAATAAACCGCATGATGAAAGTGTGAAGCAAAGTGGTAAAAGTTAATGAAATCTTTTGCCCAATGTATCATAAATATTGAGAAAAAAAGCAACAGTGCTGTTGAAGGATAATAATAATCTTGAAATTTTAAGAATTTTGTACCAATTTTTAGGAAAACAAAATAATTACATAATTATTTTTTATGTTTGGGTCCACAATACTGAAATATACAATGCGTTCATAAAATCATGCACGGTTGAAATTCAGGCAATAAATTTTGGAAAAGTGTCCATTAAATAATAACTTGTATTATTGATACCGAGTTTAACCTCGGATACACTTCATTGGTTGAATCGGTTTGTGTGCGATCATTGACGTTAATTTGCGACCAGCCTAGTTGGGAATTGGACGGGTGACCGCTTTGAAACAGTCGAGCTCTGTGTTTGTGAGTTATATATGTTCTATTTTGGAATAGAAATAAACAAGTGTATGTCCTAAAGGTTTCCCTTCTCCCTCATTCTCTCTTTTTCTCTCTCTCTCTCTCTCTCTCTATATATATATATATATATATATATATATATATATATATATATATATATATATATACATATATATTTAGTTGGTTATTTTCTTGGGAATATGGTTCATTTTTATATTGAAACTACATATAGAAAGTAGTCATACTTATTGTATATATATATATATATATATATATATATATATATATATATATATATATATATATATATATATATATATATTTTTATTTTTCGGGACGTTTCGATTCTTTCGAATCTTTTCAACTGAGGGTTTCGGCGGATGCTACAAAAATGTACATTTTTAATATTATTATATATGGAATAAGAGGTTAAAAACTTACCATTAAGAACAGAGATTTTTGTTTTAAACAAAAATTAATTACATCACAAACCAATTGTTTTATCGTTTATGGCATTCGGTTTTTTTTTATTGCTATCTTTTTTTATTGCAATATTGAAAACTGAAATTAACAAAGGAAAACGAGAATTTTACGAAATGATTGCAATAAAAAAAAATCCGAATGCCATAAACGATAAAAGAGACATCAATAATCTAAATCAAATTTATTTCAACATATTAAAATAAATCAATATAAGGGAATTTCTAAAATAAATAAAACAATAAATAAGAATAATTCTCCGCTTTCAATTCTTCTAAATTGAATCACGATATTTTTTCAGAAAGATATCACTTCAATTAAAAGACCCAAACTTTTTACGCCACTTAAAGTACCTAAAACATACACCATCTGGGTTCCACATTCAGTCAAGTCAAGGCAGTTATAGGGTTAAAAATGTAGTATCCATTCTTCTAACTGGACTTTTAAAAATACTTTTGAAAAGTGAATATGCAAAAGAGTGAGTGATTTCAATTGGTTTGTGATGTAATTAATTTTTGTTTAAAACAAAAATCTCTGTTCTTAATGGTAAGTTTTTAACCTCTTATTCCATATATAATAATATCAAAAATGTACATTTTTGTAGCATCCGCCGAATCCCTCAGTTGAAAAAGATTCGAAAGAATCGAAACGTCCTGAAAAATAAAAATATGTATTTACAATAAGTATGACTACTTTATATATGTAGTTTCAATATAAAAATGAACCATATTCCCAAGAAAATAACCAATATATATATATATATATATATATATATATATATATATATATATATATATATATATATATATATATATATATATATATATATATATATATATATATATACTAGCGACCCGCCCCGGCTTCGCACGGGTGCAATGCTGATACTAAATACACTACAGAAAAACTGTGACTATTTATTTTATTTTTACAACAATTATTACATCGGCCTCCGACGCGCTATTTATAGGTACGCTGCCGCCGCCCCGGTCGGCCAGTACCGCCGCAAGCGCTACTTCCCGCAATTTTAAATCTGTAATATCTTCGAAAATATTCATTTAAATCTTGTGCTGTAAAGGACCATATAGATCTATATTAAATCAACAATGTATTTAAGCTATTTAATTGGATAAGGATTAATGCTGTATTGGTTAAAATCGCTTCAAAATTTGCCATTATTTGTCGTAAAAAATAAATGACAAAAAAATGTTATTGTGGGATATCCATGAGAGATAGACATATACCATCGCGGAGTTTTCTGTAGACCTTTTCAATGTGTACAAATAATTAGTACATTATTTTGATAAATCTCGTAGGGTTCAGCCTGCGTTTGCAATGTAAGCGGAAAAAAATATGATAATTAACGACATCATATTAGAAACCTCAAAAATAACAGTATTTCTCCACTATTTAATGGATGTTATTATACATATAAACCTTCCTCTTGAATCACTCTATCTATTGAAAAAAACCGCATCAAAATCCGGTGCGTAGTTTTAAAGATTTAAGCATACAAAAGGACATAGGGACAGAGAAAGCGACTTTGTTTTATACTATGTAGTGATATATATATATATATATATATATATATATATATATATATATATATATATATATATATAAATATATATATATATATATATATATATATATATATATATATATATATATATATATATATATGTTTATACGGCTTTCATGGATTCCTCCGTGCGAGTTGCAATAGCAGTGGATACATCCACATTATGCCGTTGTAGTGCTGAAATCACATTCAGCAAACGTACAACTATATGCAACTTCGTGTATAAGTGAAGTAAAATGCAAACAGTAAATGCAAACACGGAAAGGATATGATGGAACGAAGTTTGCATTTACTGTTTGCATTTTACTTCATATATATATATATATATATATATATATATATATATATATATATATATTACTCCAGGACGTTTCGATTCTTTCGGATCTTTTTCAACTATATGGATCCGAGGGCCTTACCCTTTAGAACAGCGATTTCTGTTTTTCTGTTTTAAGTACGGATTGATTATAACCAAACACTCTATTATGTTTATATATTAAATTATATAAGTATTTTTCAAAATCCCACTGGAAGAGTGGACATCATTTTTAACTCTTATAATTGCATTTATTTGACTTAAATGTGAAAACCAGATGGAGTATGTTTTGGGTGGTTTAAGTGACCCAAAAGAAAAGGTTTGGGTATTTTAATTAAAGTAGTACCGAGCATGTTTCTGAAAAAAAAAATACAATTTAGAAGAATTGGTAATGGAAAATTATTCATTATTCATTTAATGTTTTGTATATTTTATAATTTCCATTATATTGGTTTATTTTAATATGTTGAAGTAATTTTGATTTAGATTATTGTCTCTTTTATCGTTTACGGCATTCGGATTTTTTAATTGTTGTAAAATCCTTGTTTTCCTTTGTCGGTTTCAGGAAAATAGGAATTTTACGAAATGAGTGCAATAAAATAACAGTTTTTTTCGTTTTAAATAGAGTGGCAAGTCCTAGTAGATTATGCAAGATGATGATAAAAGCCTTATTTATCAACAGTTAGGCCAAAAAACGGAGGTGAAAAAGATCTAAAAAAAGAAAAATTAATATTTGCGATTTTATTGCTGAAATGTCTTAAGGAAGCTAATAAAAAAGTTTCTATCTCGTGAGTAACGAAAAAAGTCGTACGTCATTGTCTTTTCAAATAATTAAGCCAAAAAATCTGATTTTTCCGGTTCCTTCTATATTCTGGAAATACTACATAAAATGGAGAAAAATAAGGTGCCTATTGAAAATACCTACAAAATGACTTTGGTTTGTTGAAATCGCAACATAAACAAAAAAGTTATTGCAAAAAAAACTTCGGACTACACATTTTTAATAATTGTAACTTATTCAAAATGACCTCTTTTTTTGTACAAAAAGGTTAATTCTACGAATAAAGTTAAATTGCATCCTTTCCATCATCCCTGTATTTGAGCATAAGGTGTTTACTGAATTCTGTATTCGTTTCTACAATTCTTCTTCGGTGTTTTGCAGGTTAACAGTATACCACCATCATTTTCCTAGCCATCATCGTCGTGATCATTACTATTTTTTTTTTGCTTTTTTGGCATTTTGTATTTATTTTCCTTTTCCCTTCGTAGGTTTTTTCTTAACCCCATCAAAAACGTGCTGGTTACTTTCCTTATATTTTTACTGGTTCCTATAGCAGCAATTTCGTTCTTCACAGGAATGTCTGTTAGAACAGCATATTTAATTTTACATCTATCATTTCTTTTCCTCTTTCTATGCGGAGCTTCTGGTAAAGGCGTTAATGCTTCTGGTGAGAATACAACGGAGGTTAGAGGCTACAAGTTCCGTTCTACACCGAAATTCTTTATCAATTACGCGTTACGATCCTTATTAGTGTGTGATCAGATGATTTCGAATTAGTGGCGTCTAAATTTTCTGTGATTGATGTGTCCTCGATTTCCCGCAAATCAATTGTTATATTTGGAGTAAAAGTTCTTACATTTAAAATTTCTGCGGTTTCAGTAACATCGACTGCAAAACCAACTCTATTATTTTTTGTCGTTATAGTCACATCAAATACAGTTGTTATAGATGGAACGTCATAGGTGGACATGATTTTTCGAGCATTTGACCGCATCCAATTATCACTGGTGGTATTAAGAGCTTTCTTGAAGGGACCGAAAACTCTTTTGTTCATTGACTGCAACTTGTACGTGCAGTGCGGAGGGAATGGATGTACAATGATTCCATTTTCTCCGTAAAACTCAATGTTTTTTTAAAGCCATGTATGAAGAACGTTTACCAAGAGTAATTATGTTCTGTATCTTTTGATAGTCTTACATGAGTTTTGAAATATTCGAGAAAAAAGTAGAAGTCGTCTTTTTGCATCAAGCTCATTTGCAGTTCTTACTGATCCAAGAGGGTAATCTGGAATGAAATGTTTTTGAAACCTTTTACGCGGAAATATACGATGATGCAGCCAGTGACGTAACTAAGAGTATGTGCGTCCCCCCCCCCCCGGCAGATTTTTGAATGCGCCCTACTGCTTTACATCCGTTTTGGTCGTTCATATTTATTCATTTTCATTAAGGGACTTGAGAGCGTCCCAGGACTGGCTGCGCCCTCCAGCGCTGCGGGGTCTGCGGAATGGTTATTTACGCCACTGGATGCAGCACTACTGAGACCCCTTATAGTCACTCCTTCATAACCCAGTTCATACATTTGTTTACTATCCTTGCCTCTATCAGTCTTTCTCACATATTTATTTGACATTCTGAAACAATAATTCATATTTTTTTAGCGTTCAAAACAGAAAATTATAATAAAATTGAATTAATTCAGTTTAAAAAAGAATCTAGGAGAGTTGTGATAGCCTGTTGTAACACCTTGGTACGAAAAATTGTAATTATTAAAAATTAATGCTTCTTAACTTCAAGACGCATGGGGAAAAGAAAACAATATCTTGTATTGAAAGCTGATCAGTTAAAGCGTATTATGATAAATGTCATTACATCTGTAACATAATACTTATTAAATAAAAGGCTATCGAAATATTAATCAAAATCAAAATTTTGGCGATTTTTTTAGGTAGAAGATATACACTCAACTACTTGTCGTAAGACATCGATGTGAATTGCATTCTATCGAGCGTCAAAAAGCAACCAACGAGCATTATTGTTAGCTCGCTAACGGTCATTATCTTCGAGACATTAACTATGTCACAAATTTCCATTGTCACAACCCTCCTCGATCGCTCATGTTTTAAATTATGGAATCACAATGTAAAATTCTAAAAAAAAATATAATTCGTTTCATGTTTTTGTGTTAAATGTACAATGTACAACAATTTTTGTACATTTTAGTATTAATAATTTTTTTAAGTTTTCCAGATTGAGAAAGCAAGTTACGCCTATTATTATGTAACCAGTAAACATACTAAATAATATTTAGTTAAAATACACACAATGTTATCTTGGTTCATTGGTTCAATACACAGAGTTTTTGAATGAGAGATTCTAATTAAACTGTTAATGTATTCTTAAAATAACTTCGATTCCGAAATACCATATTAAATTTCTTCGTTTATTTGAGACTAGGCGTATTGTTTCATCTTGATTTTATCTGATTTAATTTCAACTTGCGAAATATCTCATTTGTGTAGTTTCTGGTAATCCATAGAAAGGTTCCTAGTTGAGAAAAAGAGTTTTTACCCCTTCTTTTGCAAGGCTGTCTGCTTTTTCATTACAGCGCCCGTGCGACAGAAACACCTCTCGGCGACACAATATAATCTGTTTTTTTTATTTATTTTTTGATATTACAAATTGGTCTTAGAAAATGTTTACACTATAGAAAATGGTAATTATCTGTAATTTCATTTAGTCTTGGTATGCGATAAACTAATTAATTCTTGTTAAAATGAATGAACCAGCCGTCTGGGTAGCATCATTTCCAAGCCAAACAGCCGCCAAGGAAGCATCACTTGAAAATGCCACCTGAGATATTGGCGAAACGTCGTGAAGATTATTCTATTGATGAACGAATTGAAAACTGGAAACACACCAGTGCACTTTCCACCATCCGTGAAAACCTACGTTACACAAACAAGAATAATAAATGTGGCATGCAGGATCCAAGTTTCTCTCTGTTCCTATTCTTACAATATTTGTGTTCTTGTTATGAATTGACATTTTGATATCCTATTAGATCTATTTGAGCTAATTTAACTAAAGTTTATTTCTTGTGAGAGATTGATATAAAAAAACTAAATATTGTTACTATTGTCTAAAAATATACACTCACTGACATAAATTTTGTATATTTTACGTTTATTTTGACACTTTATTCTTTTTTTCTGTAATACTTTTGAATGGAGCTCATTTAGGTCAATTTATTGGTAAATGCTGACTGGTACAACCGCGACCTCCTTGAAAAAGATGTTTTACCTCCCTGTGGACTTTATTAAGTAGAATAACTGCATTTCGCATGATAAGGGCTACAGAAACTAGAAAAGCAGAGGTTTACAACAGTCCTGACGCAAATCTCATAGCGTATGAATGCTGTGTTAAATTCTAAACATTACAATTTAAATAAATATAATTGAGAAAACAGTCTTAAAGTTAGTCAAACACTTTACAACACTAACAATGACCCAGCATATTTTTGACTTTTGACGGTTAATTTGACGTGTATGATTATCAACAAAATAAATAAATTATTTTCTCATTGTTGTCAAAACTAGTTGCACCTAACATAATGACCAGTACACTACAGTCTTTTTTTGGTTTGACAGCTCAATTTGAATCTATTTTTTTTTAAAGAAATGCGTGGTAAAAATATGAATCTTTTAAATGTGTAGTTTAAAAACTTTTTATAATTATTGATCTCGAAAAAAAAGAGATATCGCAATGGCGTTGTACGAAATACTCACTTAAGTTCTCAAACAGAGATCCAAAATGCATTAAATTCCAACAGCGATATTTTTATTGGAATTAGCTAGTGGGTCGTTCCTGCATATAAAGCTAAGTTATCGCGGCAGTAGGGAGTGTGCCTCAGCTACCCTGTTGTGAAATAGTAATTTGCGAATATATCGAAAACTGATATAATAAAGAATTTTTTATTTTACCGTAATTCTTGTTCTATCTCTTTTACTTGGATTAAAAAATATCTATTTGCGAGTTATTTGATCGCTGTTTGTATATATTATTTCCTTTACTCTGCCTGAAAGGATAATACATGAAAACAAAATAATTGATTTGATTGTATTATACTTTTTTTAATACAAAATGAATATATTCTTAAAATAACTTCGATTCCGAAATACCATATTAAATTTCTTCGCTTATCTGAGACTAGGGGTATTGTTTCATCTTGATTTTATCTGATTTGATTTGATTTGAAATGAAGTATATTTCGTAAAACAAGTGATTGGAAAATTCAGTAAATTACTTGTTTTTTAGGTTTCTCATAATTTATTATTCTATTCCTTCTCTAAAAACTTACTGATGATAGGTAAAAATCGAGGTTTTATTTGAATTCAGTACATTACAGGAGGCACAAAAAACCTCAAAAAATATCAGGGAGTGACAAAGATTTCAAAATACAGACAGTGTTATAAAAGATAAAATCTTTACTCAATCATGTTTATAGTAAAATAAATAAATTTAATCGAGAAATGTTATTTAGAATAGTTTTTTTTATCTTTTGTTATCAAGTTTAACCTCAATTTTGATAAATATTTCAAGACTCAAAACTTTTTGTTGGTCTGCCATTGAATTATTTTTCTCTTAATAAAGGACTTATGGAAATATATTTTATTAATCCACCCACATCTGAACATTTTCGTGATACATAACTTAAATTAAGGGATTATCATGATTTGAATAACATTCAAATAAATTTTGCGTTTTGAACAAAATTAATGTTATTCAATTATTGGAAATGTTAAATAAGATATATTCGGAAGTTTATACGTCGTGTACGAGAGAGTTTTTGAGTCGTACACGTTTACTAAAGACCGTGAAGATACCGAGGATAATTCGCATCCTGGACGTCCAAGAACTTCAATTGATGCTCACGTTGCTCAAGCAAAAGCGATGGTTCTCAAAAACCCTTATATCTGGATTGAAGAGCTAGTATGTGAGTTAGAAACTCAATATAATATGATTTTGGTCGAAAAATTGGACATAAAATACGTTGCCTTTAGCAAAATGTCAAAAATCCTGTATTTTCTCCAAAAATAGCATCATATGTCGATTGTTTATACGAAGAAGTTATTTGGATGCAAAGTTGTTCGCTGTGAACTTTTTGATTGTAATTAGTTGACTGTCAGCGTGTAATATATAAAAAATAGCACCGAATGTCGGTTGCCTATGAAATCATTTCCAACGGAGCCGGCGACTGAAACTTTTTGTAAAATATGTATCATTACCAACTATGAAATGTTAATATAGTTCGACATGAAAACACCACATATGTATTTTGACCCTCTGACTACAAATATCAAGGGTTCCTGGAAAATAGTCAGGTAATTTGTTATAAACAAAAAAATTGTTAATAGTAAAAAAAATGTTTTTTTTATAAAATAAATAATACTTTCGTATTTATCGGTCGATTCTAAGTTAAAAAGAAAACTTTTGATTTTTCTGTACGACGCATAGTTTTTGTGTTAAAAATCGTTAAACATTTGAAAAATGTAATATTTAGCTACTTTCAGTATGAATAACTTTTGATTAAATAAATATTTTCAAATTCTGCGATTAGCTATTGATAACTCAAGTCAAGAACTACAAAGTGGCACTAATTGCAAAACTAAAATATTGTGTCTATTGCGTTAAAAATAATGCTATAAACAAATAGAGTTGCATCAGTAATAACGTACGCGCCGCCATGTATGAAGGAAAATAGAAGTATAGGCGTTCACCTAGTGCACATAATCCATTACAGTTTTCTCTGATCCTTGCATTAATATTTTAATTTTAATATTCTAAAACGAACTTCTGATGGATGACGTCCTCGGGAGATAAGAACCATAGCGCTAGAGGAAGCTATTCTTAATTTAATAGAAGAATCTCCTAAAACAAGTACGAGAAAAATTGACAATGTATTAAATATAAGCAATTCCACAGTTTTCCGAATTTTAAAAGAGCACCAATTATATCTCTACCATATCCTGCGAGTGAAGACGCTTTTACCTCAAGACTTTTTGCCGCGTATTTTTTTTGTCAGTAGATACTTCAAATGATCGCCCAATCTCCCCCTTTTTCTATCTCGTATCCTGTTCACTGATGAGGCAAACTTTTCAAGGGAATACATCAGAAATTTTCAGAATAATCAAATTTGAGCTGAATAAAATCCGCATGCATTTCTTAAAGCCCGTTAGCAACATCAGTTTTCATTAAATGTATGGATTGGCTATTATCTAATTGGCCATATTCCCTTCCATTACGATTAAATGGCGACTAGTACTGTCACTTTCTCGAAGAAGAGCTGCCTGCCCTTTTTAAAGAGGTTCCTCTTCAAGTTAGACAATAATTATGGTTTATACATGATGGCGTTCCAGCGCATTTCAATATAAATGGACGCCGTAACTTAGAGGCAGTGTGTCAAAATCGTTGGATAGATCGAAGAGGTACTTGACACTGGCCCGCCCGATCTCCGGATCTAAATCCTGTGGATTTTTGCATCGGGGGTTTCCTTAAATCTTTGCATCTCCTGATGCTGAAGATTGAGAAAAAACTCGAGGATTATTTCAACGAATACGCTCTTCAATCAGACGAAAATCGAATTCTTGCATTATTATTGAGTATGGTCATTTTCAACACTTGTTGAAATTTCTGTTATTAATATTTTGTTGCTTTTGTTCAAATACTGTTACTATTATGTTGTATTTTTTTCTTAATCTGTTTTGGTTAAAACAAATATGAATGAAAATTAATTAACAATAATTAAAATACATTATAATTTTTTACTTATATACTTTCTTTTTTTGCGGAAAACTGTTGACTTTTAGATGAAACCTTAAAAAACAAAAAAAGTGCACGATAAGATATCTAAAAAAAGCTAAATGAGTAATCAAATCGAGTCAGTGGCACTCGAAAAAAAAAATTCCGGAGGGTAAAATTTTACAGACTCGGAAAAAATACCACTCTATAAGTTATGTCATATAATAATAATTTTTTATGAGAACTGTAAAACGTGTTATGTGTTCCAAATTTGAATTAATTTCCTTTAAAAACAAATGATATAAATTTAAAAAATTAAAAATAACAATAAATTTTAACACCTGTATCTTAAAAACTAAGAATTACACTGGAAAACCGCCAAAATGTATCTAAAATAATATCGACCGAATCTTACCATTTTTGTTGTGCTAAAGCCGAAACTAAACCTATCTTCTTAATATTAGTTCAAGTTTTAGAGATCCGTGATATCATGTCTCCTTATATATTAAAAATGTAATCGCAAGAATGTACGTGTTATATTTGTATTGTTATTGAAAACTTTTTCTTGAAAATTACAACAGTTTTTGTGTTCAGCACCTCAAAATTAACCAAAGAATGCACTTTTCATAAAAGATACAACAAATAAACAAAAAACAACAAATTTGTTGCGTAGTGTTATCAGACATATGTTTTTACGAACTTTTATGCTTAAAATGAGCCCAAAAATAATTCTTCAAAATTTTTCGCACTTATTCGAAAATTACAACCAAGTTTTTACTTCATTGTCATTTTTGTGTTCAGCACTCCAAAATTAACCAAAGAATGCACTTTTCATAAAAGATACAACAAATACACAAACAACAAATTTGTTGCGTAGTGTTATCAGACATATGTTTATACGAATTTTTATGCTTAAAATGAGCCCATATATATATATATATATATATATATATATATATATATATATATATATATATATATATATATATATATATATATATATATATATGTACGTAGTTATTTATTAATTATAACCATCTAGTTATAAAATGAACATTACATTATGATTTTTAACAATATAATATACATTTTTATTAATAGCACATCGTTAGATAGTATTTTTAAGCTGAAATTCAGTAATTAGAATAATTATGATCGCAATGACGTCTTCGCGAGCTAATTACTAATTAGGGTTCAATTTGTTAATGACGTTGTTGCCTATACTTACATTCAAGCGCAATGTTGAGTTTTATATTCGAAATAGATAAGTTGCTTGTGGGTAGCAATATCGGAAACAGAATATTGATTTTGGGCATTACTTGTCAAGAAGATAAAAAAGTCACAAATTTAAAGTATATTGACCAAGGTTCGTGTCAAATGCGCTACACTGCTGATTTGCATCGAGACATTGTGTTTTGTCGCTTGGATGTAACAGCCAAAGAATGTTAAATTACTTCATAACAAACTTTATGCATATAATTCTAGACATTAAACATTTTATTTAGTTTCAAGTAACTTTAAATTAACATTAATTTTATAAAGGACGTGATTATTGAATCCGATTGATGTTATTTTTGAATTAGTTCAAGTATCGCATTAATATTGAGTGCTATAAAAATATAACCATAAAAAACCTTAGATAACTTAAAAGTTAAAAATGAAAATTTAAAAAGAGAAAATAGTGATCTAAGTAGCAATAATATTGAAAAATGGTACAAAGATAAACTTAGTCAAGAATGAAAATAGGAAATTTTCGGCTATGTGGACATAAAGACCGTTGATAAATATTACTCTTATCTTAAAAATTGCGGAGATCTCCAAAGAACATGGAAAAGCTCCGAGTCCGAAAAATGATGAGTGCGCTGATTCGTGCTCTCAAAAGATCATTGTGTTTGGTACAAACCATCATATGGCATTTCTGTTCTATAAACAGATTTCACAGTTAAAAAATAGTAAATAAGACACAGTGGCGACATCTCGATAGATCACTCAATAACACAAGAACAGCACAAACCAACAATGTTGTATAAAACCGCCATGTGATGGCGCGACAATAAATTAAGAAAGGAATATTCAATACTCGATACACGAAACGTACTGCTCTAAGGATAGAGGTCGAATTCTTTGCCGTCGGCAACCAAGCCAACCACGAATTCCGCAGTTTAAGTAAAGTGTCGCACCAACGATCTTCCTAAGAGAGCTGTTGCCAACAAATATAAAAAAAGAGATAAGTTTTCGTCGGTGTAATTTTAAAATAAAATAGTAAATTTTCGTCTATGCGGACATAAAGACCGTTGATAAATATTACCCTCATGTTAAAAAGTACAGAGATCTCCAAGATAATGGAAAAGCTCAAGGTCCGAAAAATGACTACAGCGCTGTTTCGTTCTAGTATGGGACTCATTAGACCCTTGCAAACAAACCATCATCTCACATCTGTGTCCTATAAACAAATTTCACAGTTGACAAATAGTAAATAAGACAGTTTTTTAAAATTTGTTGGCTTAAAAATACGCAACAGCTCTTTTAGGGTGCGACATTTTACTTAAACTGCGGAATTCGTAGTTGGTTTGGTTGCCGATGTCGAATAATGCGAGCTCTATCCTTGGAGTAGCACGTTTCGTATATCGAATTTTGAATATTCCTTTTTTAATTTTTCGTCGCGACATCACATGGCGGTTTTAGCAATACAAACCAACATTGTTGGTTTGTATTGCCCTTGTGTTATTGTGTGATCCATCGAGATGTCGCCACTCTGTCTTATTTACTATTTTTCATCTGTGGAATCTGATTATAGGACACAGATGCGAGATGATGGTTTGAATCGCACGTAATGGCCTGATGAGTTCCATACTAGTACGAAACAGCGCTGTCGTCATTTTTCGGACACGGAGCTTTTCTGTTATCTTAGAGATCTTAACCCTTTTTTAACATGAGAGTAATATTTATCAACGATTTTTATGTCCGCATGGCCGAGAATTTACTATTATTACATATATATATATATATATATATATATATATATATATATATATATATATATATATATATATATATATAAAATAGTACTCTTTAAAGTTAATCCAAGTTTTCAAAAATTTTTGTTATCATTGTCATCTTCAGGGAGACTAAAATAATTACAAAAAAGGGAAAATTGGAGGTTCTTCATTAAGACGTTAAAAGGTTGTATGACGTTATTCATTCACAAAAGAGATTAAAATTAGGGTCCCATACCAAATTATGACAAACTTAATAATTAATATTTAATTTACAATAAAAAAACAAGAGGAACCATTTCCTTAGTTTCTTCCCGAGTCACATGTAATTTGAAATTACTTGGAAATGAATTTTATTCTAATTTTTGAGGTTAGAAAAATTGTCAGCTGTCAGCGTGGCTGCCAACATTTAGTGATTTGTAAAACTTTATTTGTATGATACTGCATTTAAGGGTAATTATGCAGTAAATGGTCAGCCAAACTGAAATTATTTATTTGATATTTTCAAGGAAAACTGTAATCATTATTGTTAGTAGTATTTGTATTTGTTGATAAAGAAGATATTAATATATTTCACTTAAATGCTTAATATCATTTTTTTTTATTTAAGCTATTTAATCTATTGGGTTCTTGTGAGATAAAGGCCATCTTTAGGAATATATATATATATATATATATATATATATATATATATATATATATATATATATATATATATATATATATATATACAACGGCATAATGTGGACATATCCACTTCTATTGCATCTCACACGGAGGAATTCGTGAAAGCCGCATAAAAATATATATGCCATCCGGTGGGAGATCGGCGAAGCCGCGTTGAGTATTTGCATGCTTCCTTCCGATCTGCACAGCCAGGCGCATGTCGGTACCCTGATGAGTTTAGTAAAGACGAAACATGTACCTCTGCCTTATCATTGTGGCGGGGAGGGTAAGTTTTGACTTTCTTCTCGATATGGTGGTACAGGTAGGCCTTCATCTCGATGGTGGTGGAATTAGGATAAATTGTGTTTTTTTGGTCAAACTGTGCAACCTTTCGAAAACAGAGATGCAGATCAGAGAAACGGTGGAATGGTGGACAGCTTTATTTACCGATATTGGTACTATTTATATTATCTGTAGTATATGCGGAAGATTAATGATTCCATGATTAGTGACGTTCGGAAGCGTACTGTGCGAGGGGAAGTAGAATGCTTCCAGAACAATAAGACGGAATGTCGAAGATTCATTATCCGTTATTCCAATATATATATATATATATATATATATATATATATATATATATTTATATATATATATATATATATATATATATATATATATAAATATATATATATATATATATATATATATATATATATATATATATATATATATATATATATATATATATATATATATGAACTATCAACTGCTGGGCGCAGAATTTGAAAATATTCAAAAGTTGTTCATATTGAAAAGCGACAAAAAATGTCCCTCTAATACACCTGCTCACATTTCACTCGTTGTTCGTGAGTTTTTGGCCTACCATATCATTCCACAAGTACCGTATTCGCTTGATCTGGTACCGTGTGACTTATTTTTGTTCCTGAAGTTCAAGTTGACACTGCGATGACATCTTTTTGCCACCATTGAAAATAGAAATTCGTCAACTTGCTCTACCGCAAAGCCTAAAAGCGGAGTCGTTTGAAAACTGAAAAAAAAAAACATTGGTATGTGGGTATCGCCTCGAACAATGAAACACTCTGAAGAGATATTTTTTCAAAGGTTCATTTCATTTTTGGGACAGAAGGTACACTTAAAATACACCGACTATCCGCTTTATCGGTGAGTCGCCACTAACATAATTTATATTAACGTAATTAAAACTTTATTTTAGATAAAAATAATTTAAGGATTATGCTGTAATAATAATTAATTATAGGTTCTCTTGAGGTTTGAATTTCCGTCGTGTATAAGTTTTAATTACACAAACAACTTGATAATATCATTCACTGGGTCCCTGTTTGGCAGTAAGTGAAACCTTAGGTGTATATTTACCTAGTAATTTCTCTAAAGTTTTGAATTACACCCTTAGAGGACAATCAACAAAGAAAATTAGCATCGTAGAGAAATTTGTAAAGGGAAGTAATGGTCAATATTTGACTCTGATATCAATCTTCAGGAAAAAAGAATGTTTTATGATCAGCATATATGCATGTCTCCCAATAAACTTTATAAGACAACGTAGGATATAATTCAAGTTTTTTCGTGAGTTCACTTTGAAATGTGAATGGGTTAAAAACATACAATTTTTAGGAAAAAAACAGTTATACATCTTAAGTTCGAAATGTATTTACATTTTTTCCAAAACTTTTTTGAAAAAATACTTTGGAGGACTCAATAAAACAACAGTGTTTTGAAGGAACGTTACAAATGTTGAACAAAACTTGTCCATTCTTGAGACGATAGGAAAGTTTTCTCAATTTCAACGTGAAAATTTTCGCATAACGCGTACCGTTGCTTTATACGTTTTATCACCAGACTAAGGCTTGAGCAATAGTTATGCTGTTTAATAAGGTTTACTATACCCGTAACAAAATCAGCAGTGGGTGGAAAACGATGGGGAGTGGCCAACATAAGCGAGGAGGTCCAAGTCGCGACTGAAGGCAATGTCGATCGTTTTTTTTCGATATTCGCGGCATCATTCATCGTAAATATGTTTCTGATAGTCAGACAGTGACTGGACAGTTCTATGTTGGCATACTAGAGCGGCTGGGGGCACGCGTTTTCCGTGTGCAAAAGTTTTAGGCGAAAAAAGGCCTTCCAACGTTGCCGCACCTACCCTATAGCCCAGATATTGCCATTGCTACATTTTTTTATTCCCCAAGATGAAGTCGCACCTCAAAGGAACTCATCATGGCGGCGTACAGGGGGTCAAAGAAGCTGTAATCTTGGTGCTGAACGGGTTAAATTCGGGGGACTACCAAGGATGCTTCCAGTCGTGGGAGTAACGTTGGCATCTTTATGTAGAGTTAAAGGAGACTATTGTGAAGATCGATAATAAAATTTCACCCGAAAGCTAATTTGCTTGTTTTTTATTGACAAATTCCCGGAACTTAATTGCCACACCTCATATCCTACAAAACTAATTCTTACTCAACTCGTCAAATGTTATGGTAGGTGGGGGACGATGTGCATCGTTCCCAACTAGCCGTAAACTTTAGCAATAGTTATACAATACTTTTAATAATATGAATTTTTAATATTTGGGTTTAAATTACTCAGGTTTAATTTTAAATATCTTTGGCCAGTGATTTGAAGTCTGGTTAATTTTTTTGTACGAAGATTGGCAGTCACACTAAAATACCTTTACTTGAGGTATAAACATGGAAAAGAGTAGTGAACATTACCCGATTCGCTCTATCCCCCCCTCCTTGACCCTGACATTGCCCCCTCCTACGTCAAGAGTAGTTATTCCGGCGGTATAGACCGGGTCCCTTTTTTTGAGCTCCTTCCGGGAGCCCCATTTTCTAGTGCTCCACCCGAGTACCCCATAGGGCTCCGCTAAAGTTCCGTCCGGGATCCTTATTTTTCAGAGCCCCGTCCGGGTTCCCTTTTTCTAGTACTTCACCCGGGTACCCCATAGGGCTTCGTTAAAGCTCCGTCCGGGGACCCCATTTTTTAGAGCTCCTTCCGAAGTCCCCCTTTTCTAAGCTTCATCTGGGTACCCTATAGGGCTCCTATAAAGTTCCATCCAAGGGCCCCATTTTCTAGAGCTCTACCCACGTGCCCCATAGGACTCAGTTCAATTTCCGACCGAGGGCCGCATTTTCTAGGTCTTCACTAGCGGATCCCATTCAAGCTCCGGCTAAAGGCCAAATTTTTCCCTGAACCCCCACCCAAGGGCCCCATTTGGGCGTTGGCTTTCGCATTTACATCAGCTGTCAATTGTTATATACGTCAGCTATCATTTACATTAGGCTTTAACCCCACTTTTTATTAGGCCCTATTTAATAGAGCGAAAATACGCTTTTCAGTAAAAAATAATCTAGTAGAATTTGAACAAATATTTCATTCGATTTAAGGACTTGTAGACAATCTGACAAGTAAATTCTGTAAATAGAGAACTTACTGTGGACCGTGGTGATGCAAACACGCCATTTTACAATTTCATTTTAACAAGTTTGTAGCTAATTGAATAGATGTTGATAGGAATACTGTATTTCCCTTATTTTATATGTTCTATTTTTAGAATTAAGTCCCCAGAGTCCCATTTTCTAGTTGTTATCTGTCATACGTCAGCTGTCATGTCAAATAATGATCGCGCGTTAAAGTTTAGAGAGAACACCATTTGATATATATTTTTTTTACTTTGAATAGGTAAAATTTGGAAAAAAGAGTTGATACGAAGCTACGAGACATATGAATTTTATGTAATAAAAAGTGGAGTTATACGATATGCCCCTTAGAACGCACGGGGAAAATAAAACAAATATATACTTCATTTTTATATCATCAAACATTATTTTTTACTGTAATATAAAGAGTGAATAATAAATAAATATTTAGCTGGTAAATCAACAATGTGAATTTATATTTAGGGCCCCCTATGGCAAGCAATTTCGAGTTATAACCTTTTTTTTGACATATATAATAGGTAAATCTAAATTACTTTAATAATAATTGAAAACATAATATTTTAATTTATTTTTTCAATTTATACAAACATATCCTTAATGAGATATATATTATCACATATTTAGATTTTATTCCTGGGTATAGAATGTTTAGGACTGGAGGAGGAGCACCATCCACAAACCAAATAGTTTCTTGAATCGATTTTCACATCATCTGGAAGGTCTTTGTCAGCATAAGGTATGGTATATCTAAAAAAATAAACAATTTTTAGCAAAAATAATTAAGTTGGATTTCCTTTAACCATAGGTGCCTCGTTTTATTTAATGTGATAAAAAGTTAATAAAATATCGAAAAAAGTAAAAAGTGCTTAAGAGGAAACTGATTATTTAAAATACTAACATAATGGTGAGAGTTATTAAAGAGATAAAAAGTAATCTAGACATGAGTTTTTGTTTATGTCTCTTTTAATTCAATATAATAAAAAATTTCAAGACATGTATAAGCAAGGTTTTGAGCATAGATATATATAAAATATGAAATAAACTATTTAACAGTGTACAGCAAAACCACAAGTTTCATTTATCATGATGGGCTAATGGTTCAACGAATCGATAATAGCCTAACTAACTCACTGATATGCTTTTCTCTAATTTTCCGTGAAATATGATAGTGTTTTTTTATTTTGCTGTTTTAAATACATAATATCCTATTTTTTACAAATTTTAAACGCTTTTAAATTGTCATAATTATGTTTTAGATATGACATCTTATATCAATATTAAAAACACTCTATTGTAAGAAATTAAATATTTGACTTTGTTACTACTCAAAATTCACCAAAAGTTGTATAAATAATATGAAAATATTAGAAAGGTTTCTTACTGCATTGGAAAAAACATAAAATTATAAAAAAAACTATAATAATGGGTTAAGTATTAAAAATGTGTAATTTGAAAAATTAAAAGCTCAAGTGATGCCTTGTGTAGATTTTTATCCAAAAAAAAAGGGTGTTTTCAGGAGAGAAATTAGTCACAGACTAAGTAATATGGACAATAAATTAAAGGTTCAAGTATATCTTGTATAGATTTTTTGTATAAAAATAGGGCATGTTCTGTAGAATACTTTAAATCGTGGATCATAATTTCGTTTAGATATGAGTTTAAATATTAACATTAAAACCACTGTGATGTAAGAAATTAAATATTTTGCCTTTTGTTGACTTCTCAAAAATTCATCAAAAGCTGTACAAAATAATATGAAAAATAATGTCAAAGAGGTTTCCTACTGCATTGAAAAAGACATAAAATTACAAAAAAATGCTATAACAAGTGATTAAATCAACTGTTAGAAATGTCTAATTTGAAAAATTACAGGTCCAAGTTGCGTCTTATGAAGATTTTTATACAAAATAGAGCGTTTTTAGAAGAGAAATTACACATTGACTAATTGATATGGGCAATAAATTAAAAGGTCCAAGTGTATTTTCTGATTTTTAATATAAAAATAGGGTATATTCTGTTAGATACTTACAAGAAGGGTTATTTTGACATGTTAAAATGTATAATTTGAAAATTAAAGACTCCTGAAGTGTCTCTTACGAATTTTTTATACAAAATGTGGTATTTTCTGGGGAGAAATTGTACCCTAAGTGATGTTGAAATAAACTAAAAGTCCAAATGTATCCTATATAGATTTTTTATATAAAAATAGGGTATGTTCTGTAGAATACTTAAAAAAAAAGAGTTATTTCGTTCAGTTAAAAATGTATAATTTGAAAATTAAAGACCCATGAGATGTCTTTTATGGATTTTTTATACAAAATATGGCGTTTTCTGGAGAGAAATTGTACCCTAAGCGATATGGGCAATAAATTAAAAGTCCAAATGTATCTTGTATAGATTTTTTATATAAAGATAGGATATGTTCTGTAGAATACCTACAAAAAGGGTTATCTTGATATGTTAAAATGTATAATTTGAAATTAAAGACCGCTGAAATGTCTCTTATGGATTTTTTATACAAAATATGGTGTTTTCTGGAGAGAAATTGTACTCTAAGTGATATGGACAATAAATTAAAAGTCCATATGTATATTGTCTAATTTTTTATATAAAAATGGGGTATGTTCTGTAGGATACTTACAAAAAGGGTTATTTTAATATTCTAAAATATATAATTTGAAAATTAAAAACCCCCGAAGTGTCTCTTACGAGTTTTTTTATTCAAAATATGTTGTTTTTTGTAGAGAAATTGTACCCTAAGTGATGTTGACAATAAACTAAGAGTCCAAATGTATCCTATATAGATTTTTTATATAAAAATAGGGTATGTTCTGTAGAATACTTAAAAAAAAAGAGTTATTTTGTTCTGGTAAAAATGTATAATTTGAAAATTAAAAGCCCCTGAGATGTCTTTTATGGATTTTTTATTCAAAATATGATATGTCTCGAAAGAAATTATACATTAAGTAATATGGACAATAAATTAAAGGTCCAAGTGTATCTTGTGTAGATTTTTTATATAAAAATAGGGTACATACTGAAGGATATTTACATAAAAGGATATATGTTCTACAACAAATCCTCATAAAGTTCCAGAAGGCCAACACAGTCCCAAGTAGCATATATTTCAATATTCTTTTCAGTTCTATTATGTATCTCTTCTGGACGTATTACGTTTACCTACAAAAAATTTTTAACACAAAATATCAGTTAACTATTTAATATATAGTTATCACAATGAGTTGATGGTTTAATAAATCGATAATAGTCATAACTTACTCACAGATATGTTTTTCTCTTTTTTCCCTAATAGAGAAGTGTAAGCCATGTTTCAACGTTAATACTTTAGTTCCTGTTGTTGTCGAAACAGCTGCCACAATAGAAGTATTCACGTATTTAGATTTTACCTAAAATTGGAAAAGTTACAATATTTTTCTTCAAATTAACAAAAAAACCATACCACTAAAATTGTTACTTAAAAAAAGGGTTATTTCGTTCTATTAAAAATGTATAATTTGAAAATTAAAGACACGTGAGATGTCTTTTATGGATTTTTTATAAAAAATATGGTATGTCTCGAAAGAAATTATACACCAAGTAATACGGGCAATAAATTAAAGGTCCAAGTGTATCTTGTGTAGGGTATATTCTGTAGAATACTTACATAAAAAGGATATTTGTTCTACAATAAATCCTCATAAAATTCCAGAAGGGCCACACAGTCCCAAGTAGCATATATTTCATTATACTTTTCAGTTCTATATGTATCTCTTCTGGACGTATTACGATTACCTACAAAAAATTTTTAACACAAAATTTCAGTTAATTATTAAATATAGAGTTATCAAAATGAGTTGATGGTTTAATAAATCGATAATAGTCATAACTCACTCACAGATATGTTCTTCTCTTTTTTCCATAACAGAGAGGTGTAAGCCATGTTTCAACGTTAATACATTAGGTACTGTTGTAGCCGAAACTGCTGCCAGAATAGAAGTATTCAGGTATTTAGATTTTACCTAAAATTGGAAAAGTTACAATGTTTTTCTTTAAATTAACAAAAAAAAATACCACTAAAATTGTTACTTTTTATTAAATTAAAAATGAAACTTCTTGTTTTAAAATTGATATTTGCATCAAAGAAAAATTTATATCATATTAATAAGTTTTCCACTATACAGTACTGATAAGCAACTTAAAAACTGACCTTCATTGGTTTGCTGCGGGCATTGTTGTGATAAATGCAAATATGTTTGACTAAATTCAAGCTTATTCTAAAAAGTTCGAGTTAGTAAAAAATTAAATAGCAATAAGGTGTATAATTTTTAAATAACAAATAAAAAGCTAATTTATATACATTAGGGTAAAATTTACGCAGTTGGTAATTAGTTGTCCTATTACTTTTTATGGTTTATTGGTAAATAGGCTGTCATTCTTGACATCTTCGTCGTCCCACCCCCACAAATAAACGAAACAAATGTATGCATATTTGATTTTTCTCTCTCAAATTGACTTCAGATATTTTTATTCTTGTCTATCTGCTTCTATATGCTGTTTATTTCACATCGGGAGTATTTGTTACATGCCAAATTCTTTCTTGAATGTATTTCTGGCCCATATGTAAACCATTTCCGATATAAAGTACGGCATATCTAAAAAATTAACTTTTTCAAAATCTTTTATTAAGAGGGAAAGTAAAGCTAGAAGAAGAACACCCTTTTGCAAAATTAAAAAAATCATTATTTCTGTTTTAAATATTTCCCAGCCCTCATTTTTACAAAATAGCTCTGCTTTTTTATACCTTTACATAGACTAAAAATGTGCTTATATGTCTCAAATACTATTAAAAAGTAATTTTTGAAATTCACTCATCGAAAAATTTTCTAAGCTGATATTTTAAGATAAAAATGTAACCAAAGCTACCTATTAAATTTTTCTTAAGTATTTTATCAGAAAAACACTAAAATGTACCTGATATAAAAAAAATCAATGACGTAATTTGAAAAAATATTTAATTTTCGACAAAAAAAAATAATCCAAAAACTTATCTGTCTAAATTTTAAGCATTATTTCGAATAGAAACTAATTAAAGTGCTCTCTAAACATGAATAAATCATCCACCATTCGTTGAAACTACAAAATAGAAAAAAATAAATCCGCCATTTTTAGACGCCGTTGTCGTGCAAGCTATACTTTGCACCAATCAGATATTTACTACAAAAATTACTATTTAACTACGTAAATTGAAAATATACTGCTTTTTTCTAACAGAAAATAATTAAAAATGCACGCTAAACATATAGAAATCAATTAATATTCGATCAAATTGTAAAATAAAAGAAAATAAATCCCAGAGCTCTGTTACCGGCATCCATTGAGCGTGCCAGCCATGTAAGCCATTGCAGACATAAAGTACAATCTAAAAATTTTCTGGGTTCCTCATTGTCAGATTTGATTAATTTACAGAAACTATATCTTAATACCTTACTAACGCAGCAATCACGCTATAAAAAAATGCAATAACGCTAACGCTTTAATTTCCTATTACCGATCTTTAAGATATCATCTTGTTAGATTTTATGAATAAAAATAAAACGGGTTTTTATAAGACCATTCGCCCTGGAATTATATCAAAATTTATGTTAAAACTTACCCATTTCAATTTTCTTATGGGTTTAGTCGGACAAAAACTGATTAAAAATGCACTCAACATATAAAATTCAATTAAAAATTCACTTTACACGCTTAAAATTTGTAATAAAAAGAATATTATCGGCCATTATGGTTGCGGTACGAATATTGACATAATACTGACACACTTTTTAAAAGCAGTTCTACCGGCGGATCGATAAAAAGATCGGGTCTGTTACCTACCTTCACATCGAAAGTTCCATGAATTACATACAGTTCCGATCGCCCTTTTCAGTACTGGAAACCATACTTTCAAACCTTTTTTAAATTCGAATTGTGTCTGCTTCTATTTTTTCAACAAAATAACTTTGTGAAAATCCTAAGTAGACTATAATTTATTTTAGATTGCTAAGTTAAAGGTGAAACACAATAAACAAGCATGTAAAATGTGTGTCTTTGGGTAAAATAGGTATAAATTACAGTTTTTAGAGAGTTCGACTAGTAATAATATTTATTTAAATTATAAAATCAGATGTTGCTGTAATGAAATGTAACGAAAATTTTCGTTGTTCGAGCTTTATTACTTTTTAATAAAAATAATGTAATTAATACTGATTTGTTTTTATATAACAGTTCCAAAAATCGGATTGTCCATTGGGTAGTAATTCACCCCTTCCACGCCTTAAACTTTGTCACGACCTTAAAAAATATACGAGTATATGCTAATGTCTTTGAAAGCTGGCGTGATAATTCACCCCCACTCTTTAAACTTAATCCACGCCTTGAAAATATGCACGCTTCCTCGATGCCTTGAAAATTGGCGCTCGACCTAACATATGTGATGAATATATATGACGTCATTTTATCCTGAAGTATACCATTATAAACGCCCATGCGCCGAGGAATGATTTTTATATTCACGTTGATATCATAATTTTAAAATATTTTTTTGTAGTGCATATTTTAAAAGTGATTGTT
The DNA here is from genome assembly GCA_034092305.1 of Diaprepes abbreviatus. NCBI lineage: Eukaryota > Metazoa > Arthropoda > Insecta > Coleoptera > Curculionidae > Diaprepes > Diaprepes abbreviatus. Next base: position 13,155,542 of record JASJET010000139.1, read on the forward strand.
GTTACAGGTAATTTTTATTTAATACATTTTTCCACAGCCAGTATTTCAAACATTTTTTAATAATTTGACTTTTTGTTTCTTACCAGTTGAGTTATTTTAATAAAATTCTGTGTACTTTTCAAAAATAATCTTTTAAGAAGGAATTATTCCCAAAAAATACGCCCAGAATTTCCTTCGCTTTATTTGAAGGAGAAAAATACCTTTTTAATATTTCCGTTTTCAAATATCATGGATTTCTTTTACAACAGCATTTTGTTCTTATAGATCCTTTTTAAAGTCTGATTCTTTAACTTTCTGTATATAAGCTAAGTTCAGAATCTTGTGCTTCTCCTACAGAAACTAAGACATAAGTTAAATAATGTCAAAATAAATGCGAAGTATCTAAATTCAATCATTATTTCGCCTTTAGTGCTCTAATTTCCTTGTTTTCCTGGAGAAGTTATAAAAAAGGTATCGAAAATGCAAGATATTAGTTAAAATAAATCCAATAATCTTTGAGATATTTTCTTATTTCCCTAAAAAATGGATTTCGGGGAGTAAATTAATACAAACGTTTGTGTCATTCTGTCTATAAGCTAATTTCAGAATCTTGTACTTCTCATAAAAAAAAAAACAAGGAATATAGGTTCAATAAAATCGAAATAAGAACGAAAGATCTAAATTCAATGACTATTTCGCATTTGGTGCTGTAATTTCTTTGCTGTTCCTAGTTAACCTATAAAAGAAGTATCCAAAATGCCGGATTTTTAAAATATTATAAAAACTAATATTCTTAGAGATATTTACGTATTTCCCTAAAAAGTGGACATCGGGAAGTAAATTAAGAAAAACGGTCCAGTTTCGATTTTCTGTCTATAAGCTAAGTTCAAAATCTTGTACTTCTCTTGTAAAAAAAACAAAAATTATATATTAAATAATGTTGAAATATGAACGAAATGTGTAAATTCTGTTATTTTTCGCCTCTTGGTGCTATAATTTTTAATATATTTCGGCAGCACAACTACAAAAATCTCTGAAGGATTTAATTTTCAATTATATTTAGAATATAGAATTTTACTTTAGAGTGAATAAAATCTAAATATGAACGGAATATCTAAATTTAGTTACGAAATAAGAACGAAATGTCTTCAATCAATGATTGACGACCTTATTTAACCTATATTTCTTGGAATTTGTAGAAGCACAAGATTCTGAACCTAGGTTATGGGCATAAACTCAAAATTGGGCTGTCTGTATTAATTTATTCCCAGAATTTCATTTTTAGGGACATACGAAAATATCTTAAAGATTATTGAATTTATTTTAAATAATATCCTGCATTTTCGATACCTCTGTTATAACTTCTCTAGGAAAACAAGGGAATAATAGCACTAAAGGCATAGTAATTATGGAATTTAGATATTTTAGTCTTATTTCGACCTTATTTCGACCTTATTTAACCTATATTTTTATCTTTTCGCAGGAGAAGTATAACATTCTAAGCTTAACTTATAGACAGAAAGTCAAAAATGAGTCGTTTGTATCAATTTACTTCCCGAATTTTATTTATTTTTTTTTTTTGGAAATACGAAAATATCTCTTTCATTTTTAGTTTTATTTTGCATAATATTCTGCATATTTGATACGAAAGACGAACATCCAAGACGAAATAATTACTAAATTTAGATATTTCGTTAATATTTTTATTTCTGCACTCTAAAATGCTATTCTATATTCGTAATATAATTGAAAATTAAAACCTTCAGAGATTTTCGTTGTTCTGCTGCCGAAATATATTAGAAATTATAGTACCAAGGGCGAAAACTCATAGAATTTAGATGTTTCGTCATATTTCAACTTTATTTAATCTATATTTTTTGTTTTTTATAGAAGTATAAGATTCTGAACTTAGGTTATCGACAGAAAGTCAAAAATGTGGCGTTTATATTAATTTACTTTTCGAATGCCGTTTTTTAGGGAAATACAAAAATATTTCTTTGATTATTAGTTTTATTTTGTATAATATTTAAATATCCTGCATTTTTCAATACTTTTGTCCTAACTTCTCTAGGAAAGCAAGGAAATCATAACTCCAAAGACGAAATAGTAACTAAATTTAGATATTCCGTTCATATTTAGATTTTATTCACTCTAAAGTAAAATTCTATATTCTAAATATAATTGAAAATTAAATCCTTCAGAGATTTTTGTAGTTGTGCTGCCGAAATATATTAAAAATTATAGCACCAAGAGGCGAAAAATAACAGAATTTACACATTTCGTTCATATTTCAACATTATTTAATATATAATTTTTGTTTTTTTTACAAGAGAAGTACAAGATTTTGATCTTAGCTTATAGACAGAAAATCGAAACTGGACCGTTTTTCTTAATTTACTTCCCGATGTCCACTTTTTAGGGAAATACGTAAATATCTCTAAGAATATTAGTTTTTATAATATTTTAAAAATCCGGCATTTTGGATACTTCTTTTATAGGTTAACTAGGAACAGCAAAGAAATTACAGCACCAAATGCGAAATAGTCATTGAATTTAGATCTTTCGTTCTTATTTTGATTTTATTGAACCTATATTCCTTGTTTTTTTTTTATGAGAAGTACAAGATTCTGAAATTAGCTTATAGACAGAATGACACAAACGTTTGTATTAATTTACTCCCCGAAATCCATTTTTTAGGGAAATAAGAAAATATCTCAAAGATTATTGGATTTATTTTAACTAATATCTTGCATTTTCGATACCTTTTTTATAACTTCTCCAGGAAAACAAGGAAATTAGAGCACTAAAGGCGAAATAATGATTGAATTTAGATACTTCGCATTTATTTTGACATTATTTAACTTATGTCTTAGTTTCTGTAGGAGAAGCACAAGATTCTGAACTTAGCTTATATACAGAAAGTTAAAGAATCAGACTTTAAAAAGGATCTATAAGAACAAAATGCTGTTGTAAAAGAAATCCATGATATTTGAAAACGGAAATATTAAAAAGGTATTTTTCTCCTTCAAATAAAGCGAAGGAAATTCTGGGCGTATTTTTTGGGAATAATTCCTTCTTAAAAGATTATTTTTGAAAAGTACACAGAATTTTATTAAAATAACTCAACTGGTAAGAAACAAAAAGTCAAATTATTAAAAAATGTTTGAAATACTGGCTGTGGAAAAATGTATTAAATAAAAATTACCTGTAACAACAATCACTTTTAAAATATGCACTACAAAAAAATATTTTAAAATTATGATATCAACGTGAATATAAAAATCATTCCTCGGCGCATGGGCGTTTATAATGGTATACTTCAGGATAAAATGACGTCATATATATTCATCACATATGTTAGGTCGAGCGCCAATTTTCAAGGCATCGAGGAAGCGTGCATATTTTCAAGGCGTGGATTAAGTTTAAAGAGTGGGGGTGAATTATCACGCCAGCTTTCAAAGACATTAGCATATACTCGTATATTTTTTAAGGTCGTGACAAAGTTTAAGGCGTGGAAGGGGTGAATTACTACCCAATGGACAATCCGATTTTTGGAACTGTTATATAAAAACAAATCAGTATTAATTACATTATTTTTATTAAAAAGTAATAAAGCTCGAACAACGAAAATTTTCGTTACATTTCATTACAGCAACATCTGATTTTATAATTTAAATAAATATTATTACTAGTCGAACTCTCTAAAAACTGTAATTTATACCTATTTTACCCAAAGACACACATTTTACATGCTTGTTTATTGTGTTTCACCTTTAACTTAGCAATCTAAAATAAATTATAGTCTACTTAGGATTTTCACAAAGTTATTTTGTTGAAAAAATAGAAGCAGACACAATTCGAATTTAAAAAAGGTTTGAAAGTATGGTTTCCAGTACTGAAAAGGGCGATCGGAACTGTATGTAATTCATGGAACTTTCGATGTGAAGGTAGGTAACAGACCCGATCTTTTTATCGATCCGCCGGTAGAACTGCTTTTAAAAAGTGTGTCAGTATTATGTCAATATTCGTACCGCAACCATAATGGCCGATAATATTCTTTTTATTACAAATTTTAAGCGTGTAAAGTGAATTTTTAATTGAATTTTATATGTTGAGTGCATTTTTAATCAGTTTTTGTTCGACTAAACCCATAAGAAAATTGAAATGGGTAAGTTTTAACATAAATTTTGATATAATTCCAGGGCGAATGGTCTTATAAAAACCCGTTTTATTTTTATTCATAAAATCTAACAAGATGATATCTTAAAGATCGGTAATAGGAAATTAAAGCGTTAGCGTTATTGCATTTTTTTATAGCGTGATTGCTGCGTTAGTAAGGTATTAAGATATAGTTTCTGTAAATTAATCAAATCTGACAATGAGGAACCCAGAAAATTTTTAGATTGTACTTTATGTCTGCAATGGCTTACATGGCTGGCACGCTCAATGGATGCCGGTAACAGAGCTCTGGGATTTATTTTCTTTTATTTTACAATTTGATCGAATATTAATTGATTTCTATATGTTTAGCGTGCATTTTTAATTATTTTCTGTTAGAAAAAAGCAGTATATTTTCAATTTACGTAGTTAAATAGTAATTTTTGTAGTAAATATCTGATTGGTGCAAAGTATAGCTTGCACGACAACGGCGTCTAAAAATGGCGGATTTATTTTTTTCTATTTTGTAGTTTCAACGAATGGTGGATGATTTATTCATGTTTAGAGAGAACTTTAATTAGTTTCTATTCGAAATAATGCTTAAAATTTAGACAGATAAGTTTTTGGATTATTTTTTTTTGTCGAAAATTAAATATTTTTTCAAATTACGTCATTGATTTTTTTTATATCAGGTACATTTTAGTGTTTTTCTGATAAATACTTAAGAAAAATTTAATAGGTAGCTTTGGTTACATTTTTATCTTAAAATATCAGCTTAGAAAATTTTTCGATGAGTGAATTTCAAAAATTACTTTTTAATAGTATTTGAGACATATAAGCACATTTTTAGTCTATGTAAAGGTATAAAAAAGCAGAGCTATTTTGTAAAAATGAGGGCTGGGAAATATTTAAAACAGAAATAATGATTTTTTTAATTTTGCAAAAGGGTGTTCTTCTTCTAGCTTTACTTTCCCTCTTAATAAAAGATTTTGAAAAAGTTAATTTTTTAGATATGCCGTACTTTATATCGGAAATGGTTTACATATGGGCCAGAAATACATTCAAGAAAGAATTTGGCATGTAACAAATACTCCCGATGTGAAATAAACAGCATATAGAAGCAGATAGACAAGAATAAAAATATCTGAAGTCAATTTGAGAGAGAAAAATCAAATATGCATACATTTGTTTCGTTTATTTGTGGGGGTGGGACGACGAAGATGTCAAGAATGACAGCCTATTTACCAATAAACCATAAAAAGTAATAGGACAACTAATTACCAACTGCGTAAATTTTACCCTAATGTATATAAATTAGCTTTTTATTTGTTATTTAAAAATTATACACCTTATTGCTATTTAATTTTTTACTAACTCGAACTTTTTAGAATAAGCTTGAATTTAGTCAAACATATTTGCATTTATCACAACAATGCCCGCAGCAAACCAATGAAGGTCAGTTTTTAAGTTGCTTATCAGTACTGTATAGTGGAAAACTTATTAATATGATATAAATTTTTCTTTGATGCAAATATCAATTTTAAAACAAGAAGTTTCATTTTTAATTTAATAAAAAGTAACAATTTTAGTGGTATTTTTTTTTGTTAATTTAAAGAAAAACATTGTAACTTTTCCAATTTTAGGTAAAATCTAAATACCTGAATACTTCTATTCTGGCAGCAGTTTCGGCTACAACAGTACCTAATGTATTAACGTTGAAACATGGCTTACACCTCTCTGTTATGGAAAAAAGAGAAGAACATATCTGTGAGTGAGTTATGACTATTATCGATTTATTAAACCATCAACTCATTTTGATAACTCTATATTTAATAATTAACTGAAATTTTGTGTTAAAAATTTTTTGTAGGTAATCGTAATACGTCCAGAAGAGATACATATAGAACTGAAAAGTATAATGAAATATATGCTACTTGGGACTGTGTGGCCCTTCTGGAATTTTATGAGGATTTATTGTAGAACAAATATCCTTTTTATGTAAGTATTCTACAGAATATACCCTACACAAGATACACTTGGACCTTTAATTTATTGCCCGTATTACTTGGTGTATAATTTCTTTCGAGACATACCATATTTTTTATAAAAAATCCATAAAAGACATCTCACGTGTCTTTAATTTTCAAATTATACATTTTTAATAGAACGAAATAACCCTTTTTTTAAGTAACAATTTTAGTGGTATGGTTTTTTTGTTAATTTGAAGAAAAATATTGTAACTTTTCCAATTTTAGGTAAAATCTAAATACGTGAATACTTCTATTGTGGCAGCTGTTTCGACAACAACAGGAACTAAAGTATTAACGTTGAAACATGGCTTACACTTCTCTATTAGGGAAAAAAGAGAAAAACATATCTGTGAGTAAGTTATGACTATTATCGATTTATTAAACCATCAACTCATTGTGATAACTATATATTAAATAGTTAACTGATATTTTGTGTTAAAAATTTTTTGTAGGTAAACGTAATACGTCCAGAAGAGATACATAATAGAACTAAAAAGAATATTGAAATATATGCTACTTGGGACTGTGTTGGCCTTCTGGAACTTTATGAGGATTTGTTGTAGAACATATATCCTTTTATGTAAATATCCTTCAGTATGTACCCTATTTTTATATAAAAAATCTACACAAGATACACTTGGACCTTTAATTTATTGTCCATATTACTTAATGTATAATTTCTTTCGAGACATATCATATTTTGAATAAAAAATCCATAAAAGACATCTCAGGGGCTTTTAATTTTCAAATTATACATTTTTACCAGAACAAAATAACTCTTTTTTTTAAGTATTCTACAGAACATACCCTATTTTTATATAAAAAATCTATATAGGATACATTTGGACTCTTAGTTTATTGTCAACATCACTTAGGGTACAATTTCTCTACAAAAAACAACATATTTTGAATAAAAAAACTCGTAAGAGACACTTCGGGGGTTTTTAATTTTCAAATAATATATTTTAGAATATTAAAATAACCCTTTTTGTAAGTATCCTACAGAACATACCCCATTTTTATATAAAAAATTAGACAATATACATATGGACTTTTAATTTATTGTCCATATCACTTAGAGTACAATTTCTCTCCAGAAAACACCATATTTTGTATAAAAAATCCATAAGAGACATTTCAGCGGTCTTTAATTTCAAATTATACATTTTAACATATCAAGATAACCCTTTTTGTAGGTATTCTACAGAACATATCCTATCTTTATATAAAAAATCTATACAAGATACATTTGGACTTTTAATTTATTGCCCATATCGCTTAGGGTACAATTTCTCTCCAGAAAACGCCATATTTTGTATAAAAAATCCATAAAAGACATCTCATGGGTCTTTAATTTTCAAATTATACATTTTTAACTGAACGAAATAACTCTTTTTTTTTAAGTATTCTACAGAACATACCCTATTTTTATATAAAAAATCTATATAGGATACATTTGGACTTTTAGTTTATTTCAACATCACTTAGGGTACAATTTCTCCCCAGAAAATACCACATTTTGTATAAAAAATTCGTAAGAGACACTTCAGGAGTCTTTAATTTTCAAATTATACATTTTAACATGTCAAAATAACCCTTCTTGTAAGTATCTAACAGAATATACCCTATTTTTATATTAAAAATCAGAAAATACACTTGGACCTTTTAATTTATTGCCCATATCAATTAGTCAATGTGTAATTTCTCTTCTAAAAACGCTCTATTTTGTATAAAAATCTCCATAAGACGCAACTTGGACCTGTAATTTTTCAAATTAGACATTTCTAACAGTTGATTTAATCACTTGTTATAGCATTTTTTTGTAATTTTATGTCTTTTTCAATGCAGTAGGAAACCTCTTTGACATTATTTTTCATATTATTTTGTACAGCTTTTGATGAATTTTTGAGAAGTCAACAAAAGGCAAAATATTTAATTTCTTACATCACAGTGGTTTTAATGTTAATATTTAAACTCATATCTAAACGAAATTATGATCCACGATTTAAAGTATTCTACAGAACATGCCCTATTTTTATACAAAAAATCTATACAAGATATACTTGAACCTTTAATTTATTGTCCATATTACTTAGTCTGTGACTAATTTCTCTTCTGAAAACACCCTTTTTTTTTGGATAAAAATCTACACAAGGCATCACTTGAGCTTTTAATTTTTCAAATTACACATTTTTAATACTTAACCCATTATTATAGTTTTTTTTATAATTTTATGTTTTTTCCAATGCAGTAAGAAACCTTTCTAATATTTTCATATTATTTATACAACTTTTGGTGAATTTTGAGTAGTAACAAAGTCAAATATTTAATTTCTTACACTAGAGTGTTTTTAATATTGATATAAGATGTCATATCTAAAACATAATTATGACAATTTAAAAGCGTTTAAAATTTGTAAAAAATAGGATATTATGTATTTAAAACAGCAAAATAAAAAAACACTATCATATTTCACGGAAAATTAGAGAAAAGCATATCAGTGAGTTAGTTAGGCTATTATCGATTCGTTGAACCATTAGCCCATCATGATAAATGAAACTTGTGGTTTTGCTGTACACTGTTAAATAGTTTATTTCATATTTTATATATATCTATGCTCAAAACCTTGCTTATACATGTCTTGAAATTTTTTATTATATTGAATTAAAAGAGACATAAACAAAAACTCATGTCTAGATTACTTTTTATCTCTTTAATAACTCTCACCATTATGTTAGTATTTTAAATAATCAGTTTCCTCTTAAGCACTTTTTACTTTTTTCGATATTTTATTAACTTTTTATCACATTAAATAAAACGAGGCACCTATGGTTAAAGGAAATCCAACTTAATTATTTTTGCTAAAAATTGTTTATTTTTTTAGATATACCATACCTTATGCTGACAAAGACCTTCCAGATGATGTGAAAATCGATTCAAGAAACTATTTGGTTTGTGGATGGTGCTCCTCCTCCAGTCCTAAACATTCTATACCCAGGAATAAAATCTAAATATGTGATAATATATATCTCATTAAGGATATGTTTGTATAAATTGAAAAAATAAATTAAAATATTATGTTTTCAATTATTATTAAAGTAATTTAGATTTACCTATTATATATGTCAAAAAAAAGGTTATAACTCGAAATTGCTTGCCATAGGGGGCCCTAAATATAAATTCACATTGTTGATTTACCAGCTAAATATTTATTTATTATTCACTCTTTATATTACAGTAAAAAATAATGTTTGATGATATAAAAATGAAGTATATATTTGTTTTATTTTCCCCGTGCGTTCTAAGGGGCATATCGTATAACTCCACTTTTTATTACATAAAATTCATATGTCTCGTAGCTTCGTATCAACTCTTTTTTCCAAATTTTACCTATTAAAAGTAAAAAAAATATATATCAAATGGTGTTCTCTCTAAACTTTAACGCGCGATCATTATTTGACATGACAGCTGACGTATGACAGATAACAACTAGAAAATGGGACTCTGGGGGCTTAATTCTAAAAATAGAACATATAAAATAAGGGAAATACAGTATTCCTATCAACATCTATTCAATTAGCTACAAACTTGTTAAAATGAAATTGTAAAATGGCGTGTTTGCATCACCACGGTCCACAGTAAGTTCTCTATTTACAGAATTTACTTGTCAGATTGTCTACAAGTCCTTAAATCGAATGAAATATTTGTTCAAATTCTACTAGATTATTTTTTACTGAAAAGCGTATTTTCGCTCTATTAAATAGGGCCTAATAAAAAGTGGGGTTAAAGCCTAATGTAAATGATAGCTGACGTATATAACAATTGACAGCTGATGTAAATGCGAAAGCCAACGCCCAAATGGGGCCCTTGGGTGGGGGTTCAGGGAAAAATTTGGCCTTTAGCCGGAGCTTGAATGGGATCCGCTAGTGAAGACCTAGAAAATGCGGCCCTCGGTCGGAAATTGAACTGAGTCCTATGGGGCACGTGGGTAGAGCTCTAGAAAATGGGGCCCTTGGATGGAACTTTATAGGAGCCCTATAGGGTACCCAGATGAAGCTTAGAAAAGGGGGACTTCGGAAGGAGCTCTAAAAAATGGGGTCCCCGGACGGAGCTTTAACGAAGCCCTATGGGGTACCCGGGTGAAGTACTAGAAAAAGGGAACCCGGACGGGGCTCTGAAAAATAAGGATCCCGGACGGAACTTTAGCGGAGCCCTATGGGGTACTCGGGTGGAGCACTAGAAAATGGGGCTCCCGGAAGGAGCTCAAAAAAAGGGACCCGGTCTATACCGCCGGAATAACTACTCTTGACGTAGGAGGGGGCAATGTCAAGGTCAAGGAGGGGGGGATAGAGCGAATCGGGTAATGTTCACTACTGAAAAGCTATCAAAAATTTTCTTGAAATCGGCCATAATCCAGGATAAGTAGCAGCTATGTCTCTCTGAAGCCAAAATTGCTGATCCCCATTTCTAAACTGCTCCTTAAGTTCTTCGTTAGTACTTATTCCGACTAGTTCTTTTTGTAATGTGACATCAGGTTTATCAATGTTACCATATCGGTTGATAATCTACTGTGCTATTTTCATTTCCACCTCCTCAAATCTGGTTGTAAAGTCTGTGTATAAGGCATTTCAGTGTTGAATGTAGGTCCAAATTTTATCATCCTGGCAGCATATCTATGACATGTTGGGAAACGAGGAAAATTCTCGCTGTCCGATGTTTTGCTTCACAAGATTAATTGTCATTGCAAGTTATTTCGTGGTTTCCATTTAATTAACTTTTCTTTAAAAATGGGATCTTCAGTATCCAATAACTATAAAATAGTTTGAAAAAATGGAAAAAAAAATTTGTCAAAGAAGGCCCTTTTAACATCCTGTGTTCTTCACTATGAAGAAGTAACTGATTAAAGTTCTTGTCTTTTGTTCCGTCTGTGTTTATGACGAATTGAAGAGATTGATGCAATCTGCCAGATCTGTTACATTTTTTATATGATTTATATCGACAATAAGATGGACAACGTATCTGAAATTTCACAATCCTACCGAAAATTTTATCAACAATGAATCTACGAAGTTTCTAGAAATTATGTAGAAATTGCCGATGAATTTCCTTAACAAGTTAAGGGAAAACTTTTAAATGAAGGTACGAAATGAACGGCAGAAAATATATGACTTAAGTGATTCATAGACGTTGTATGTGTATGTATGTGCGTGGAATTGGGGGTCTGTACACTGCGACCTGATAGATCTATTGTGCCCCCTAGTGCTGCCCAGTCGTAAGAGTTACCTTATCGGCTAGAGAGATCCTCCAGTCCTATTTCCCTCAGGAATCTCAAGATATTGGACGGCTTCCAGGTGGGTAGCTCCCCTTCTTCGATTTGGTGTGTTCCCAAGAACCGCATCCTAGGGTTTTCTAGAGCGCTGCATTCTGAAAGGATATGAATCGAGGTTTCGTCCTCTTCACCACAAAATCTGCACTCTTTTCTTTCAAACAGTTCGAATTTCTTGAGCTGTCGCTTCAGGTGGCAATGCCCCGTCAGGACCCCTGTCAGAACTCTGAGTTGGTTTTTACTTAAGCTTATGCATTCTTTGAATCTCTTCTGGTCATAGTTCCCCAAAAATATCTTCGCTTGTTTCAATCCTTGCAGCTTCGTCCTATAATTGGATCTCCTGCTTTCTTCTTCTATCTTTATTTCTTCCAGCATTATGTTGCTACTCATTCCATAGAAAGGCTCGGGTCCCAGAAATGGTATTTCAGCTCCTTTTTTCGCGAACCTGTCTACAATTTCATTACCCTCTATCCCGGTATGTCCTGGTACCCACATGGGGGTGACTTTATTATTCTTACTCAAATCATTTAGTTCCTCTAGGCATTCCCAGACTACCTTGGAACTGATAACTTGAGAATTCAGCGCACTGATTGCTGCTTGACTATCCAACAAGATGATAATCTCTTGGTCGTGATAGTTTTTATTTCCTTGTTGAATTGAATTCATAGCCTTATGTCATGTATTTCTGTCAGGAAAATACTTGGTGACTTACCCAAGCTTTGACTCATAGAAGTTATAGTCTCTTGTATTGAAGGTTGTTACATTTATGTGCCATTTATCTTATGCATTTTTATCAGTTGTAATTAATACATATTTATATATTTAAATAAATAAATAAATATAATAAAATAAATAATATAACATAAATTATCATATTATTTACAACTATTAAAATAAATATTTTTTTTACAGATTGACCAATGGATTTCCGAATTATTCTGCACGATAATTCACCCAACTTAAGCTACACCAGCAACATAGAAGAAGATAATACGGATTACACCGTCAGTTTTGTCATAGGTTCATGTGTGCTAGCAGCATTTTTAATCCTAGGTGTTGTTGCCAGTGCTTATCTGTGTTTAACATTAAAAAAAGGAACACTGTTATGGGTATCCGACAGTAATAGACAATTAAACAAAGATACTAAAGGTGAAGAATTGCGTCAAACCGATAAAGATATTGGGAGTGGCAGTTTAAAAGACGTTAAAAGTATAAGTAGTTCCCAAGAAACAACACAAATATAAAAGCTTTTCCAAGCTATTGGAAGGCACAAAAATTTATATTATTTAATATTAAATGAATCTGTACTATGAGAATCTATATATGTTATGAAAAGTAAATTTTTCAGGACAAAGGAAGTATTTATTTAAAATTGAACTATAAAATTTCTGGTATACAGGGTGGCCCAATAATATGGCAAAGTCTCTGGTAGTTGCGTTATTAGAAAAGATAGAAAAAAAATATTTTATATAAGAGTTGTAGAAAATTAATATGTTTATATTCCAAAATTATTCTTGACTATACAGAATAAAAAAAAACATAATTTTTTAAATTGGACACCCTATATATATTTACATTTTTTTATTCTCCTCAAACATGGTGTTATAAAATTCATAATATGGCCAACTAACATCAATTCGAATAAAAACACCCGTAACTGTTTCAACTGCCACGTCCGTACCAAAATACTTTAAAATGAGTTTTTCCAAAGCCAAAACGGTTGACATGATTTATGTTCTGGGTACCAGCGACAAAAATTTAGTGCCCTCTTGTAAAAACTGGATTGAAAGTAGCAAAATATAAATCATGTCAACCATTTTAGCCTTGGAAAAATGCATTTTAAAATATTTTAGTTCGAAATTGGCAGTAGGAACACAAAATTCTGATATTTGCCATTTCAAGGCAGAGACAGTACCGCTATTTTTAAATTAAAAATATTTCAATGTCTCGCCGTGGGCCGTGTCCTAAGGTGGCCCACTCTCCCCTACATCTTCTAAAAGATTATTTGAAGTTTGTTACAAAAATTGTAAATAAAGTGCACCAGTCAATATTTTTTTCCCAAACGAAAGGACTTATCAAATAATTATCCTGCAAGTTTCCTTATGCTGTTAGAAGTATTATCAGCAATCTTATCCAGAATATGTTCTTCCAACTCAGGATTTCTTGCTTTTTATGGGATGCAAATAAACTGAAGATAGTTGATAAATGTAGAGTATTTTTTACTTTAAATAACTGTATAGTGTTTAAAAAATTGAATTGTAGCTTTGTAAACTGACACCTGTCAAAATTTTGGGCCTACGAGTTTGGAGATGAAATCATTCTGGATTTTCTTGGTAAAGTCGAAGGTTGTTTATAGCTCGATGCCAAAATTTCATTAAAATATGTAAGTCAGCTCAAAAGTTACAGCTCTAAAGGTAAATCAATGGACACCCTTTTTAGGTCCCATATTATCGTTGTGGGTACTCCACAAAAAATTATACGATACACTAGGGTTATTTTGACGTCCATTGTACACTGTCGAAAATTTGTTATATACTCCTAGATACCTTGTATATTGACGTTATGGGCACAGATCTTTTCCTTGGTTTTACCATTGATTGCCGTAGATATTTTCCTGTGGTATCAATATCTGCTTACTAACATGCTCTATCGCTTCCAGTTCTTAAGATATTCAAGCAAAAATGTGCCCAAAAATAACCATTTTGTCACTTTTAGGTTAGAATCTCCAATCTTCATTTTGGAAGACGAATTTGAATTCAACCGCCCGAAATTATATAGGAAACGACTCTTATCATGATAAAAGGATACTCTTGTAGGTCTCTGTTTTAATATTTATCAGTGTTGGTAGTTTTATAAGTCTTTTAAAATTTAAATCCTGCGCATAATCAATTTTTCTGTTGTTATGCTGGTTTGAAAAATACCAAATTAAAGAGATAATTATCCCTCATACACAAGGAAGGCAATGTCAGAAAATTAATTAAGGCCTAATCAATACGAACTCCAACGTTGAATATCGTCGTTTTAAGATGTAAATTGCCTAACTGGCAAAATAATAATTTTACAGGAGAGATAAAAAAACTTTTCCAATCAGTAACAAATTTATAATATTCGTTTCATATTTTGTGTGTGTGTAATTCGGAACACCTAAATTACAACACTCTAAAATAATAAAAGACACTCACAAACATAATCAACTTTTATTGCAACATTAACGTTACTAATCTACCTACAAAAAAATGAAATCAAAATTCTTTGAAATAAGTTTTATAATCACAAAGTTAAAGAAAATAGAAAACATTGTCGTTCTTATTTACTGGATACCATGTGAGGTAATTCAGATCAGTCCGCAGGGGAAATTGGAATGATATGGGGTACTATAATTACTTTGTTTGACAGAAATCACAGACGTAACCTTTACTAGATTGACCGGAGGTATATTAATCATGTGCCCAGTTATTATAAATGGCTCATATGATCCAATCTTTTCTAGGTGGAGATTCTTATTTATCGCTGCAGAATATACAGTACTACTCCTCTGTATTTTCATTTTCTTCAAACACCCTCTTCAAAATTTTAACCCTCTGCCCTTAACTTTTTAGGATTCTTTTTCGTTTGAACTTTTTAAATTTTCCTTTCAACCTGTCTTATCTGTTTTTTTTCTCTAATTGATATTTTATAGATGTGTTGAATAAAATCTGAGAATACTTTTTATTTCTTCGCTTAGAAATTGTTATTTCAGGAATGACAGATACATTGGTAATCTCAGCAAGAAGCACAGGAGTGGATGGAGGAGCAGTCACATCTATATCAGTTTAATTTTCACGAACAGAAGTGGCATTTTGACTCTGATTTGATCAGCTGCAGTTTCATGAACGGACGTACTTGATTCTTGAGTTTGACTGACGTCAAATTCATCTAATAACATGTTTTTAAATGGTTCTTTAAACTTGTGTGTATCAATAGCTTGACTTCCAGCTACTTTAAATTAACTGATAGCTTTCCTTATGTTGGTTGTTTTGTGCATTTGGAAAAAGCTCTCTAACTTCATATTGGGTAATTCGTTTGCCAGGATTGTTAACCTGTTAGAGCTCACACTCTCGATTCTATGCCATTTTTACAAAACTAAAAAAGTCCAGTGGCTGTATTTTGTGAGATATATGAGGTGGCAAGGAAAGAACATACAGGTTGTGTTCTCGAAAAAGATTATATGCTCCCAGGCTAATGTAACTATAGTGATTCTCTCGTATTATCAAGACTGGTTCTACGTTGGTAGGTTTTACAAAAGAAATATAGTGTTGCAGATAATCAATAAATATGAATTCATTTATCCAACCGGAACCAGAAACTGTAGTAATAATATCGCTATTACAGCTTTTAAGCAACAGTTTGCTTTCTCTTTCTTTTGAAGAGCACAAATAACAGTTGTGATGCAACCCCGTTCTCCACTTGTCGCTTTTGCTACTTGTTTTAAGCTTTTTGAGTCAAAATTTTGGAATTTTTTTGAACAGTACTTATGCCTGTTTCATCAATATTGAAAATACGATGACTAAGAAAATTGTGTTTTGTTTGAAGGGCTTCTAGTTGGTCGAAAAAAAATTAACTTCGGTGACATTTAAAGCTGTTATTTGGTTCAGTGACGTAGACTGATGTCTAGACCTGAAAGAATAGTACCAGTTTTTGCCTGCTGACAGATTCCTTGTTTTCATTTGTTAGCTTCAGCAAATGTAACAGCAATCTTTCGTAATGACGTTGCTGTTATGCCATAAAAAGACATGCCACAGGAATCGAGTAGGTATCTTTTTAACTGCTCTTCCTGGTTTTTATTGAAGAGAGAGTACCGACCTTTTTTTTTGGTTTCTTAAATATTTCTTGATTAACTTACTTAATTAACGTTGGTTTTGTCACTGAGTATTTGATGGCTGGTTTGCTCAAAATAAGCGGTTTATTCTTAACATGTCGTATTGCACAGTGAAAATATTAATTTTCATATCTCGGTGCGGTTTTTCTTTTGTAATATCTAGGCATCTAAAACAAATTCTAACGTTAGAATATTTTTATAGGATCAATCAACTAATGGGGGTAATTACGAACGTTCACGTTTACCCTCCTGATACCGTTCCTAATTACCCGAAGTAGGCGACTCAAATTAAAATGCCCGTTACTCGCAATATTATCTTCGACGAACTTAAAGCTATATGGAATTTATAAACAGATAGCACATGTAAGATAGTAACAAAAAATAACGTCTTTAAGCTCAAAAAGATGGCTTTTACATTGATTTCTACATACGACAAAAACTGTAACAAAATTACGTAATCATATCGCCTGACTCACCATGACGGCATGGGCGCATCCTCCCACTCACACTTCTGCGCGCACACTAAGGGATACTAAGCGAGTCTATTTAATCATGTGCGGGCCGTGTAAAAGGGAGGGAAGTATTTGATATTCAACTGTTCCTAATTACCCGCTGTTCTCAATAACACCACTTTCCCTTAAATATTTAAATTATTTCATTTTAAAGAATGAAATTTATTACTTTCAACAATTACATGAACATAATCAATTTGCTTATTTTTTTTCTAATACTATTTTCATAGTTAGCCATTTTCTGGTTTTATGAAATTAATGAAACAATATATTAATACAAAAAAAAAAAATAATAGCAAGTAAATGAGTTACTAACAAAAATTTTTGTAAATAAAACACATTATAGTAAAATCAATGATAGTCTTTTTTTAACGATTTATTTAAATTCATTAAAAGTTGATTTTTCTCCTTCTCAATTGATACAGGATCATTATAAAGTTGGAGAAGAAAACCGTATGATATATTTATATTTACTGGGCTGATAAGGCAAATGCTTTCAATCTCTCGAGTGATGATTTTAAGCATTATCGAACCATTTGGGTTGTACTTAGGGTTATATAACAGGATCCCATGTAAATCTCCCACGTCTTATGAAACTAAGAACATTCATTGATTCAAAGTTCCTAAAAACGTATAATTTAATTATTTGACAGTAAGTGATTTTGGTACACCAATTACTTTTATAGAGTTTTGAGGTCCAAACTGGTTCTACATAAATTTTACGAGTACTAGTAACCCTTTCTTCAGTTATGTGTCTCTAGCTTTGGTCAGCTATTGAATAATAATTTTAAGCTCTCTTTTTGCTGGTTAAATCCTACTTGCCTAGAATTAATATTATTTGTATTTTTTACCATTACATCCTTTGTACTAATACATCTTTTCAAGAAGCCATTATTGTTATTTTCGTTACATTTCATACTCTTAGCTTTTTTAACTTAATTATAATTCCATTTCCCTTGCATTTTTCGTTTTCCCAAATATTGATGTTCTGATTGCCTTTTTAATTTTTTAGAATTCTTTTTCCATTCATTTTGATTCACGGGATGTCCTTTCCTCTTATTTGTTCTTCCGAGTGTATCTACGTTCCTATTTGTATTTTAATTAACACTATAAATATTGCCTGTCTCATTTTTTGATTCCTCTAATTCCGAGTCAGAAGAAATTGATACGCCTACATCTGTCATATAGGGTTGGTCTGCTGCGTCTTTAATAATCGGTTTCTCTTTGAAGTCTACATTGTTTTCTAAATGCGGCAATTTCTGTGAATTATTATTTGAACCACAAATTTGATTTTCAAAGTTTGGATATTGTTCAGATGAATCGACTAATGAATTATTTTTTAACCGATGTTCGGCTTCTATTTCGAGGAAAACCTAATTTTTTTGTTGTACTTGATAGATCTGGCTAGTGATTTTTATTTCCCATGCCTACATCAGTTAATAGCAATTTCGATCCTTTGGACTGTCGATTTATCCTATGATCTGAAAGAAAACTCTGACACATTATCGGAAAAAATTAACTAATACACTCTGTTCTAAAGCGTCTGAGTCTATGGTTTAAATAGCTAGTAACGGATTTAATAGGTAGATTTATAAAATCTGTTACTAAGATTTCGTCTATAAAAGCTATTAATATTAGCCTGTATAAATTCATATATCACTATAGATTGGAAGTAGAAATTTGCTTAATTACAAACAGAAATCGAAACTTTGCAAAATAATAATAATTTTTCACTGGTTTATAATAATTGTACATTACAACCGTCTAAAACTTGACAAAATCATTAAAACTCTACCCACTTCCGTCTTTAATAAAGGAAAACAATCAATTTGAGAACATGTGTTGTATATGCGAAGGTTTCATTAAAAAGGGAGAAATAAAAGGCATATTTATTTTTGGATAATGAGAACTTCGGCAAAATTCATTTTAGATGTATATTTATGCCATTGTCAGATAGATTTTGATATCTGCCACTAGACACGACCGAAATGTCACTTTTGATCAAATATTGATTTTGGAATTTGCATCTTACAATGACGATATCTTCTTTTAAAATACTAAGAAAAAAATTGCGGAAAAAAAACTAATATTTTAATAAATTATTGGCAGATTACTAATAAGCAAATCGTTAACGACCTTATTATAACAATCATTAATCAAACTTTGGCCCCTAAGGAATACAAATAAGTCATCAAATTACCAAACTGTTCACGATACTGATGATTTACAAAATTTATTAAAGAGAGGTTCTTCAGAAAATATTGTTAATTATGATATCAATATCAACGGGCGTATTCGGCTCCTTTGAAGGTTTTCCAACGGTTTAACAGTAACGTAATTTGACATTTATGGCACCGTTACTACCACAGGTTGCTTAGATAACTGATAATTAATTTGGTACAAATCGATTCTCGCTTGGAAACGCTAACAGTTTTTTATTTATACAGCGTGTTCCAAGATTATTGTTACAAAAGGACAAACTAATAAAAATTATATGAGTTTGTAGCTCTGTTTCGTTCGGAATTATAATACATAAATTATTAGTTAAATGAGTTTTATACGAGGCATGTTATTGAAATTAAGATTGTTTTAGTTTTTAAATAAAATTTTTAGTCTGTTCTTATTCTTGCAATGCCTGTCATGGGAAGCCCACCATGTACGAGTACGTTTATAGCACAACTCGATTCATTCGAAAATGAATTTAGCGTCGTTTCGTCTCTTTTTGCTTTATTATTATTCTTATCTTCTAACAGAATGACTTGATCGGATAGACGGTCTCCTTTAGAAACGAGGTCAATGAATGAATGAATGAAAAAAGGTGATTGATCATCGATGCCTAGACCTCACTGGGGTTTTTACATCCCACCATAGCTGCAGGCCATTCGAGGCCGATCGCCTTTGCTAATCTAAGCAGCCTCGTTAACTAAACTGCTTCCGGTAACAAAATTGTATCTCCGAAATGTCTCTGTCCGAGTCCGTTAAATGCTGGGAATTCTCTGAGGACATGGTCAATAGTTTCATTCTCCTTCAAACACCATCTGCACGTGGGGTTTTCTACGACACCAATATTGGGAAGATGGTCCTTCAGGTGACAATATCCTGCCAACAACTCTATCAGAATTTACAGCTCTTTCCTTCCTAAAGTCAGAAGTTCTCTAATAAGCCGTGTACTATGTCCCGTTATATGTTCCTTGGCACACCTCATTTCAGAAGCTCCTCTTCATGATTCAATAAAGTTACTTTCCAGCAAGTTTAATTCCCTGCTGGGACAGGTAGAACTGGGGGGTTCATATGGTTCAGTTGTGGACCTCATCTTTGCCAGACGGTCCGCTTCCTCGTTCCCACATATGCCCCCGAGTGACCCCGGACTTACACGAGCCTGATTGTGCAGCCGTTTCTTGTCAAATTGTTCAGTACATCCTTGCATTCAGACACGTCGCGAAGTTACAACACTAAACTTCAGTGCCATTATTGTAGCCTTACTGTCCTATTTATGTTCCTCTCACAAAGATGGCTATATTGTAGAATAGAATAAATTTCGTCTGTAAAAATCATCGCACGTTGCTCGAGAGAGTAGAACTTTCTTACTCCAGTGCACTATGAACATTTAATCTGCCGAGAGTGGAGCGTCATTATTCAAATATATGCACATACGAGTATTTTGTTGCCTAAAAGCTGTTTCAAAATGCTACATAATTTTGTCGCTCTTCTTTCAAAATTAATGTTTCAATTTAATGATATAACAATTTAAAATATTTGTGTTGTTTCGGAGAATGTGCAGGATTCTATTCAGCTTTGATACTCTACCTCTCTATAAAATACATAAAAAAATGTAGTTACTTAGAGTATATTTTTAAGGTAACTTACGAGTCACCATATTTGTCATTTATGTATACGCTTTATCTGACTGTGTAAATACAGCTAGGAAATAAGATCAGGATAATGATTTCGGTCTTTAGCGTGCCAGTTTGTCCAGATGAGGCGAAGTATGTGCGAAGATCCGCCGACATGTAACGCATGAATTAAATATTCACTAGTAATTTGTGTGAATTTCGCGAAACTCTTGACTCGGCCTAACTACGCACGTGTTACGCACGAGTCGAGACACTAACGACGCCTTGTTGCGGCGTGTGAAAGTATTAGAAAAAAATTAGAGGGATACTTTAGATACAAAATTATTTTTTAACGGAAAATAAAAAGAACGGCGATATGTGATATAAAATTTCCTAAATATTCAAGAAAGGGATTTGAAATGGAAATCTTGGAAATAATTGGTTTAATATTTTCAAATATTGATGAATCTGAAGACAAGAACAAGCATCTTGGTAGGTTATTTTATAGATTTTCTCATGTTAGGATGCAAATATACTATACTATACAATTTTCTTTCGGTTTTCGGTTTTCACAAGGTAACTTTTATTTCTGGAAAAAACATCGAATTGTCGTATTTATCTCGACTAGGGATAATGATAGTTAAAATACAATGTATGTAATATATTTCAACAATTTTTACACAAATTTTAGTGAACAAATTAGGAAAAACTTTCATTTTCAACGAAAAAGGAAAATAAGTGACGTAAACTTCATCGACCTTTCTATTTTCGAAAATGCCGAATATTCGCTGTGATTTTGCCTGGTGTAAAATATTTTCATGGTATGAATTATAAAATTTGTCCATCTCAGCCAACAGCCTACTTCAGTTTTTGTAGTGTAAAAACAAATACAAAATTCACTTTAAACAATCGAAAGTTTGGGTTATTTCAGGTTTAGCTTGGTTCCAGTTAGTTTAGAAAACTGAAACTAACCTGAACTAGCCTAAACTGACCTAGATAAGTTAATTAAAAAATCTTATTATCCAGCAGAGACCACGTGGAGAGAGTATAATCCTTGTTAGGAAAATTTATAGGAAAAGATCTGGGTTAGTAGAAAAGCGGGTGGTTTAGTACCCACTACAAACAATGATATTTTAGGGCCAAGATGTATAAAAATGAATTAGGGTTATAAATTTGATGGCATAATTATTTAGCATCAGAACAATGGAAGATATAGCCGACATAAAGAAATTTCCACTAATAGCAAATTATTAATGTTTTTCCTCAGTTTCATTAAAAGAGGGGAGATAAAGCTATCCCATGTATTTCAAGGAAATGGAGGTACATGTTCTTGTGGTCGGAATATTTTTTCCGAATAAAATGTACTGCGAAGTAACCGACAAAATAGTTTTTTTGGATTATTTTCTTTAGAAACAAGAGAATATGTGTATTTCACAGAAATCTTATTTATGCTATGACAACTGAGCAAATTATTTCCTTTTCGAAATGAGTGGGTTCGCTGATAGATATCACCGTCAATTTTGTTTATAAGGTTTGTTGGTCGATTTATATAAAATAGAAGCTTTTTGATGCGTGGAATTTGTGGAGGTAACATTATTTTAACTATATAGAGCAAAAAACCTAAAGTGAAAAATGATTTTCTGTTAACCGGAAAACTGAAGAAAAATTGTAGAAAACCAATGCCAGAATCGTATTCTACGACCTCGAAATAGAGGGAGCGGGGTTGAAAATTGGCAAAAATATGTTTTTCGTTTCTGCATTCTACGATATTGTTTTCAGAGCGTAAGTTCCTTACACTTTTTGAAAGTATTAACGAGACCTTTAATTTAAACTGTCACCAATTTCATTTGGTCAATTAGTTATTGCAAAACTGCCGAAAAACCGTTAAAAATGGCTGTTTTTGCTACGTTAATAATTATAACAAAATTAACTTTTTATATATTATTATTGTCTGAAATTGAAGCTTTCTTAAATCTGAATGAGCTTTTATAAAAGTTAATCGGTTCATTTGTTACCTAAGATTTATTAATTTGTTTATTGCGAGGTGTTCAATGCTGAATGCCATCACGTATTTGTTTACGATTCAAGTTATTTAAGTCATATTTGAATATTGTGAGTCCAGTAAAAAAATTAATGTTTACCCTATTGTGCATTGCTTTAAAAAAACGGG
This sequence comes from Diaprepes abbreviatus, assembly GCA_034092305.1. Classification (NCBI taxonomy): domain Eukaryota; kingdom Metazoa; phylum Arthropoda; class Insecta; order Coleoptera; family Curculionidae; genus Diaprepes; species Diaprepes abbreviatus. The sequence continues at coordinate 13,178,408 of JASJET010000139.1, forward strand.
CTTTTTTTTCGAAACAAATAGAGATGCAGCGGCCCTCTTATGTCGCACGAGTTTCTAACTGAGGAATGCCAAAAGCTGGCTTTGAAACGAATATTTTGAAAAAAAAATGGTTTACGACTAATAGGAATCGAGGGAACTTTTTTTAATACCACAGCTTCATTGTTTATAACAATTAAGAAATGAATTTTACAACTTTGGATATATTTTTTGATACTCATAATAAAAAAGTTTAAAAGTTGCCAATTGTTGTTAAAAAAAAAACTTGTGTAAAATGATCATTACTTCTGGCCAGCGCGAGTGGCTTCGTGGTGGTATGAGCTAGCAGCGACTTAAGGATTGAATCCTCGAGTTCAAATCGGCTGAGCGCGTAAAAAGTAGCCGTATCTTCGAAAACTTTTATCGGATTAAGCTCTTTTTTTTTATCTGGGGTAGCATGATTATTAACAATGGTTCTACTAATTTTTTAAAATAATAAATATTAAATAATCTTTTTTTTAAAGCAACAAACAAAAGGGCAAATATTAATTTTTTAAATGGACTCACCTACAACATTAAAATATAAGTCTTAAGGAAGAAAATAAGTTCTTAAATGAGCTTAAATAACAAATTAACATTTTTCAACAATAAATGAACCGATGCACTTATACAAAAGCGCATTCGATTTAAAATTAAAAAGGCTTCAATTCAAAGCAATAATAATATTTAAAAAGTTATTTTTGCAATAATTATTAACATTGCCATTTTTCATTGTTTTTCGTCATTTTTGCAATAACTAATTGATCAAATAATACTGGCAAAAACTTATTTTCGCTAATTTTGTACCCCTATCATTTGTTAACGCAGACTATTTCAGCGTTCAAAACTATATAGTCATTTTAGTATTGATCCTACCTACAACTTAAAACACTTCTCATCCTGTGGCAAATTAACGTCATAAAAGGACCTATTTCTCGTCCACAGACTGGAGTTATATGTGAAGATTTTTTTTTAAAAAACGTTTTTCTAGATTGTACTCAATTAAAATCATTATTCCTTCTTTTTGTTTGCATCTTTTCCATTGGTTCAACTCGATGTTGAATACTGACCTGATTTCTACTCAAATACTCAAGCGTTTAATCCATATTGTGGACTGAACGTTCGCGCGTATACGCGCGAGAACTTACGCGCGTATTACGCCTCATCTGGACAAACTCTTAAGGTGATCTTGACTTTAAGCGTCTAAGAGCCTGCGTTGTCACACCTTTCTTGACTGAGTGAGAGCTCGTTCTTTTTTTTTTTTTAATTCACTCTTTCGCCTCTGTTTGTGAAATCTCGCTAGTCTTAGTACTTTTTGCAAAGACTAACAAGAAAATCATTCTTATGTTATTTCTTTTCGTAATTTTTATTTTTATTCTCCTTAATTTTAAATAAATAATTTCTAATTTGATTTTTCAGAAATCTTTCTTTAAAATTAAATAAACGCCTGCCAGTCAAAACTTTGCATATAATTCAGTGAAGAGTTAGAGTATTGGGATATAGATGTCACCACGTTTAATGATGTTTATGTTTGCTTATATTGGGTAAATCCTGTAATAAGCCTGTTCGTAGAATTTACAAAAACAGACAGGTAACATAAACATAAGAATGACATATGACTTTAGTGATAGGCTCGAGTCTTCGAGCATATATTACTGGAGGCAGCATGCAATGTTTAGCGCAAGTTACACGGCAATGCAAGACAGAGGGTGAGTACGGGGAAATGCTATCTCGTTCGCTCTGAAAGTTTAGTTTTGTTCTTTACCGCCATCAAAGTACTCGCCAGTCAATAGCGATTCGGAGCAAGAGGGATAGCATTTTTTAAAAATCAAAATTTCAATAAGAAATAGAGAAATCTATCTGCCGTATTTAAGTAGTCGTTATATATATATATATATATATATATATATATATATATATATATATATATATATATATATATATTTATATATACTCCTTTCAGGCACAGAAAAGGAAAGAATATATATAAGCAGTTTATTTCCTGCAAATACTACTCTGGTTCTCTCTCCATACGCGTTTCGACCAACTTACGGTCTCGTCAGTGGAGCTGTATCGGACTGAGAGTAACATTCGCAGGAAATAACTGATATATTAAATATAAATTCCAAGGTCTGTCGGTAGGATATTGCAACCCGCCACCCATCGACCTCGATGTCAGACTAAAAAATATCGTCAGTCGAACGACATCTATGAATCACCGGAGTAGTGAGAAATTAAAAAAAAAAACAAACAAAATTTCAATAAGAAATAAAGAAATCTATCTGCCGTATTTAAATAGTTGTTATATATGTATTCTCCTTTCAGGCAGAGAAAAGGAAAGAATATATACAAACAGTTTATTTCCTGCAAATACCGCTCCAATTCTCTCTCTATACGCGTTTCGAGCACCTTGAGGTTTCGTCAGTGGGGCTGTATCGGACCGAGAGCAACATTCAGAAATAACTGATATATGAAATATAAATTCAAAGGTATGTGGTATGTGGCTGGTTGCAATATCCTACCGACATACCTTGAAATTTATATTTCATATATCAGTTATTTCCTGTTAATGTGGCTCTCAGTCTGATACAGCTCCACTGACGAGACCATAAGGAGCTTGAGAGTGGTTTTTGCAGGAAATAAACTGTTTGTATATATTCTTTCCTTTTCTCTGCCTGAAAGGATAATACATATATAAGAAGTATTTAAATACGCCAGATAGATTTCTTTATTTTTTACTTAAATTTTGATTTTTAAAAAATTTCTCGCTACTCCGGTGATTCATAGATGTCGTTCAATTGGCGATATTTTTCGGTCTGATATCGAGGCCGGTAGGTGGTAGGTTGCAATATGCTACCGACATACCTTGGAATTTATATTTTATATATCAGTTATTTCCTGCCAATGTTGCTCTCGGTCCGATAGAGCTTTATTCACGAGACCATAAGGTGGTCGAAACGCGTATGGAGAGAGTACCACTATGGTATTTGCAGGAAATAAACTGTTTATATATATTCTTTCCTTTTCTCTGCCTGAAAGGAGAGTATATGTATCACAACTAAGACGGGTGCAGGTACCCGTATTCGATGTGTATCGCGCGAAATATTGCATGCTGCCTCCAGTAACGTATGCTCGAAGGTTTGAGTTTTTCTGGTTTATATAACTTTTATCAGTCGGTCTCACGTTGGTATAGACTTCAGGATCGGACTTTAAATTTCCTACGCCATTTCATATAAAATTATTTTATTTAAAGACATTAAATAATAGCGTAAAAGAAGTATAGAAAAAACTAACTTTTTATTGTATTTATTTATCTGCAAAATTAATAACGAGTTCAAAACATTATAGTAAAATATTAATTTTAGGAACTTTGACTTTGAATTAATACGATACAGTCGAAGATAATCCGAAAAAAAAACAGATCTATGGCAATGCTGCTTAAAGCAGCAATAAAACTCTTCAGCAATTCCAGATTAAAAGTTTCAAGTGATCTGTTTTTCTTGCGGAGAAATAATCTCTCATACGCGCTTGTTTTTCAACCCAAAATACGAAAAGTTGTTTACAGATATTATTTAATATGAAGTTTAAGTACGATCGAGATTAAAGACGCAACGATAAAGAAAATAAAGTTTTTCACAAGCCTAACGTTTAAAAAACCCATTCGAGTAGTAATATTTCATATCGCAAATCACTATTATCTTTTCCACTTTATCGATAAATACTCCAATAAATAGGTAAAAAATAGAAATTAAATTAGAAATAGATGGGACCTACACTGCGATGGAAAATGGGTTGAAAGAAGATTCAGAAATTTTTGCAATAACTAATGAATTAAATCTAATCTATAAGGGCTCAAACTAACAGCCTTCAATTATCTATAGCTTTATACTAAAACATTTTTGTCCAAAATTATTACTTAGGCTTTTAGGTTCAAACATCTGTGTTTTGTCAACTTTGGATACTCGTAGCTCAGTCCCTGTATTCAAATTGTCTCGGCAAACATATGTCGGAATCTTCTTTCATCTCCTTTTACATCGCAGAGTAAATCTCATCCATTCCTAAATTAACGTCATAAAAAGGCATTTTCTGTATCTACTGATTGGGCTAAAATAATTTTAAATTCGATATTCTCAAGTCCAAAAGACACGTAACTTCTCCAATGGTCGATGGATAAGGAGATATAAGCTTGGGAGAGGGAAGTAAAGGTACTGTAAGCACAACAGTGGCAACCGACACCACAGAAAATAGGAAAGAAAGAAAAAAGAAGTTTGATATATTTGCAATAACCCATAAAATTTTTATAAAAAAATTGAACCGACTTCTAAAAGTGCGCTAAAAAGTGAAAAATAACTACAAATTTTTATATGAAATTGAAATTTTTGAATTCGGCGCCAAACTAATACCTGACAAAATGTTATTCGCATAAACAGATTAAAAATACTTTATTTGTAATTGCTTTCTTACCATAATTTGTATATATTAGTAGTTATTTATTTTATCTATCAATAATTTGGCGCCGACTTCAAAAATTTCAATTTCATATAAAAATTTGTAGTTATTTTTCACTTTTTAGCGCACTTTTAGAAGTCGGTTCAATTTTTTTATAAAAATTTTATTTTCCGATTTTTAGTTTTGAATTCATTATGATATTCATAAATTATTTGAATTAAGTGCTAATAGATATTAGTATACCTCACAATGACTCCAAGGTGCCAAAAAAGTACCAATTTTATCCAAAATTGTAAATCACCCTAAAATGAACCTTTAAAAAAAATTTTTTTGATTCTTAGAGTTCTCCAAATACCAATGAAATTGTGTCAAACAAATATTTAGTCTATCATAGTAAATCCACTATCTTGAATTTCAAATTAATTTTAGATTGGTGATATAGGCCCCAAAACCTTCCAATATCGATATTTGAAGAATTTGAGACGTAAATTTCTTAGCCCGATATATTTTATATTGCATATTGAGTTTGTATACGCCACAAGAACCACAAAATATCAATTTTAGATAGTGACGCTAAATGACCTCGTTGTCGATGCGTCATTAATTAAAATTCTCTCTCTCTCTCTCTCTCTCTCTCTCTCTCTCTCTCTCAATTTTAGATAAAACTGGAAAATGTAAAATTTTTAGTCCCTCATATTGTATCCTATCAACCTAATAGTTCTTACTCGTAATACACCACTCCCCAATATCCTAATACCCAATCTGAAAAAATGCGAATAAGGTAAAATTTTCAACCCACCATATTGGATCCGCCATATTGAATTTCACGAAAACAATTTTAACGTCTTAATCTAATTTAAATCCAAACCCTTCAAAGCTCCCGAGTACCAATTTTGGATGAAATCCAAAAATTTGAAATTTCTAAACGGTCATCTGACATATTAGATTTTCTTAAGATAATTTTATATTCGCTATTTACATTCTCAAAAACGATTCAGTTCTACATTTGAACAAAATCTAAAAATGTAAAATTTTTAGTCAGCTATATTATATTCGCCATGTTGAATCCTGAAAAAATACTATTAAATTCATAATTTACACCCTCAAGAATCCGCTATATCAGTTTTCGAGAATGTAAATGTAAAATGTTTAGAACGCCATGTTGAATCCGCCAGATTGAGTTTTTAAAAAAACATTTTAATTTCGTAATTAACACTAACAAAAATCCCCCATTACTGACTTTAGACAAAATCGAGAGATGTTGAATCTTTAATCGGCCATCTTAGACCCGCCATATTTAATTTTTTTAAATAATATCAGATTCGTAATGTGCTATCCCAAAAACTTCTCCATATTAATTTTGAAAAAAATTGGGCAAAATTAATTTTTTATTCACCCTATTGGAAACGCCATATTGAATTTTTTAAAAATATTTTGAATTCGTCATGTGCGACCCCGAAAACTCCCCTGTATCAATTTTGGAGAAAATTGGACAAAATTGATTTTTTGTCCGCCATATTGAATTCGCCATATTGATTTTTTTTTAAATATTGTGAATTCGTTATGTGTAACCTCAAAAACTTCCCCGTACCAATTTTGGAGAAACTCAGACATAATTAAATTTTTTTGTCCGCCATATTGGATCCGCCATATTGAATTTTTTAAAAATAATTTTAGATTCGTTATGTGAGACCTCAAAAACTCCGCCATACCAATTTTGGAGAAAATAGGACAAAATTGATTTTTTCGTCCGCCATATTGAATCCGCCATATTGAATTTTTTAAAAATAATTTTAGATTCGTTATGTAAGATCCAGAAAACTCCCCCATACCAATTTTGGAGAAAATCGGACAAAATTAAATTTTTTGTCCGCCATATTGGATCCGCCATATTGAATTTTTTAAAAATAATTTCAGATTCGTTATGTGAGACCCCGAAAACTCCCCCATACCAATTTTTGAGAAGATCAGACAAAATTGATTTTTTCGTCCGCCATATTGGATCTGCCATATTGAATTTTTTAAAAATAATTTCAGATTCGTCATGTGCGACCTCGAAAACTCCCCATACCAATTTTGAAGAAAATCGGACAAAACTAAATTTTTTTGTCCGCCATATTGGATCCGTCATTTTGAATTTTTTTAAAATAATTTCAGATTCGTTGGGTACAATCCCTAAAATTCCTCCGTACCAATTTTGGAGAAAATCGGACAAAATTAATTTTTTTGGCCGCCATATTGTAAGCGCCATCTTGGATTTTACTGCATCAATTTCATCTAAAAAAATATGGGACCACCGCAGCAACTTCCTTTACATAACGTAAAAAATTTCGTTCAAATCGGTGCAGCCGTTCCGGAGTAATCGGTGTACATACATAAAAAAAAAAAAAAAAAATACATAGTCGACGAATTGAGAACCTCCTTCTTTTAGAAGTCGGTTAAAAAGAGGATTCCGTGGCAATGATTGAGCATTTATTGAACTAGACAATGGTGTTCTTTGTACCTTAAAACGCACGCCGGTGGACATATTGCACGCAATTGTCAAATGCCCTGTTCAAATAACAATTAAAACACTTCATTTAGACAAGCTCTTAGATTCTCATGACAATTTTTTGGTGCAAAAAAATAATTTTTGAATAATATAATGTGAATATAAATTGAAACCTTTATATCAAAATATATAATTTATGTTACTCCATTAATTTCAATATAGTACAACTACAAGAAAGAGATAAATATAATATTTAAAAAGCATACGATAGTAAAATATCTTGTACAAAATACTCAACTTTGTAATTACCAAATCAGTATTTATCATAACATTATTTATATATTTTATTTAAACTAGGTAATAATTGTTATCCATAACACTTTCGTAATAAAAATATTATAAATATTTAAACACCATTTAGTTTTATTTCAGTACCTCCTCAGTTTTTAAATTGATAAAAATCTTTTACAAGAAATTATTAGTTCTCATTAGATGGTGTGTTTAAAAAGGTTTATACTAATTATTGAACTGCCAGAAAATGTTATTGTGGACAAAGGTTTATTTTGGGTGGCGTCAGTTTTAGAACATATTATAGTAGATGCCTTAAAAGAAAAGAAAGGTGACTTATGCAATAAACAATGTAACAGAATCGTTTTTACTTTTACGCCTGTATTGGGATGGATAATATTAAATTTGGGAATACGTCATGTCGAATATTTTTTCAATAATTAGGAAATGGTTTTAAAAATCTTTTAAAATAGGCTTTTTGATAATTCTAGTTGTGACATTTTGAAGAATTCAGACATATTCTCTGTAACTAGCAGTTTTAGCAGCCGAGTAGAATTGTTAAAGAACAAAACCAGTGATCGTCTGTGTGTTATTTTATTTGATTTAATTAATCTACACCGAACTCAGATAACTATAGTTTATATTTTTTCTTTTGATCGCCGAGTTTAATAAATTAAATTATTTCCATTTTGTACTCACCATAACCTCACAAATATTTCTGTTTTAATTCACCGTCGCGCCACCATATGACGGTTCTCTTACAAACTTTGTTAATCTGTATGGTTCTTGTATTATCAAGTGGACCATCGAGATGTCGCCTTTGTCGTCTTATTTGCCGTATTTTGATTATAAGTATGGCTTATACGATGCAAAGGCGAGATGATGGTTTGTACCGACTGCGGTGGCCTGACGAGTCCCATATTAGGACGAAACAGCGCTGTCGCCATCTGTCGGACCCGGAGTTATTCCATACTTTGGAGTGCTCCGCACTTTTTAATACGAGAATCATGTAGATTGACAAATTTTCACGTCCGCTTCGCCAATATTTTATTCTATTTTATTTTAAATTACACGGACAAAAACTTATCTACATATTTATTTACTTGTTTGGCTTTGAAACACGCTAAACGATGCTCTCATGGTGGGATCGTTTGGTGCGGCACGTGGCTTTGGCTGCTTAAATAGCGGTATGCTTGCTTGCCAGTACCGAAAAATGCGACCCCTGTTTTTTGGGCAGCGCGTTTCGTGTACTCGATTTACATATTTCTGTTTTAATTCACCGTCGCGCCACCATATGACGGTTCTCTTACAAACTTTGTTAATCTGTATGGTTCTTGTATTATCAAGTGGACCATCGAGATGTCGCCTTTGTCGTCTTATTTGCCGTATTTTGATTATAAGTATGGCTTATACGATGCAAAGGCGAGATGATGGTTTGTACCGACTGCGGTGGCCTGACGAGTCCCATATTAGGACGAAACAGCGCTGTCGCCATCTATCGGACCCGGAGTTATTCCATACTTTGGAGTGCTCCGCACTTTTTAATACGAGAATCACGTAGATTGACAAATTTTCACGTCCGCTTCGCCAATATTTTATTCTATTTTATTTTAAATTACACGGACAAAAACTTATCTACATATTTATTTACTTGTTTGGCTTTGAAACACGCTAAACGATGCTCTCATGGTGGGATCGTTTGGTGCGGCACGTGGCTTTGGCTGCTTAAATAGCGGTATGCTTGCTTGCCAGTACCGAAAAATGCGACCCCTATTTTTTGGGCAGCGCGTTTCATGTACTCGATTTTACATATTTCTGTTTTAATTCACCGTCGCGCCACCATATGACGGTTCTCTTACAAACTTTGTTAATCTGTATGGTTCTTGTATTATCAAGTGGACCATCGAGATGTCGCCTTTGTCGTCTTATTTGCCGTATTTTGATTATAAGTATGGCTTATACGATGCAAAGGCGAGATGATGGTTTGTACCGACTGCGGTGGCCTGACGAGTCCCATATTAGGACGAAACAGCGCTGTCGCCATCTGTCGGACCCGGAGTTATTCCATACTTTGGAGTGCTCCGCACTTTTTAATACGAGAATCATGTAGATTTTCACGTCCGCTTCGCCAATATTTTATTCTATTTTATTTTAAATTACACGGACAAAAACTTATCTACATATTTATATATATATATATATATATATATATATATATATATATATATATATATATATATATATATATATATATATATATGTATATTTAAAGCATTGAAATCATTTATTCAAGCTTTACTTCAGTTTTTACAAGGTATTATCCTAGTTTTAGCTTTATGGCAGTTTTTTGGTTCTTGTTTTTATGCAAGGCTTGTCCCATGTTCTTGAAGCTTTGCCGTTCTTAATAGAGATATTATATACATCTCCAAAGTTAAAAACGTTTATTGGCGAATGCGTTGCATCTGTTTCCCTTTTGGTCACATTTACCGACTACGTACAAGACGCATGATCCTACGATTGTTCCTAAGAAATAGTACATCGTCAAAGAACGGCGCTGTTTTCATGTATTCCATTTGCCCCAGACCATTTATTGGTGACTGCAGTCCAAGAACTAGGACTTACAAACAGATAAGTAGCTGTATCGTTGAAACTTGTAAATAAGAACTACTGTAAAGGAAATTACAATTTTCGTTGACAAACAATGTGATTTTTGCTTTAATATTTATAACTGCAGCTACCATATTTATCTTATTTTTGCTTTATTATTTTTAGTTACAGCTACTAAGTATTTTTATTAAAGTAAAGTTCATAATTTAGTACAGGTATTTTAAGTTTTACTTGGGTAATCTGAAGTGTGTATCTGTATAGACTAGTCTTCCCGAAGTTACCATTTTATCAGTTTTAAGCTACAGATGTCGCATTAAATTTGAACTTTCGGAAAAAGTAACCTCAGGAAGTACTGTTTTTGCCTTTTGTATCGAGCGAGTCTTCAAAACCTCGCCCATATATAATTGCCTCGACAATAAGAACTAACTGACTGAGGCACTGTGGATTTTTCAAAGTATGAAAATTAACATCATTACCTAATTCACTTTAACCACTTATAGACCATTCAATAAGTAAGTAATTAAGAACTCTTCATTCATGTCGCTAATCCTAACGGTTTTCTAAAAAACGTCATTTTATTTACATCATTTATTTGGTGTATTTCGATAAAAGATACATCTTCGTTCCTATCAAATGTTCAACTTTCAACCTTATGATAAAAAAATTCGATCCAAAATTAGAGTTTACCTCTTTAGTCAAAAACGTCTAATTCTGTGAATTACAGTTCGACATAGTTCTCAAAAAATCTGCATTTTATCTTATCAGCACCAAAAACAAAGTATTGTGGTTGCAAATGTTGCTAGGTACGAAAGAAAGAAATATTTCTGATGAGAGCCTGCATTTTAGAACTTGTCAACTTTCACATCGCTGACATTGTTTCTTTAATTAGATATTAATTTACTGATTTTTGGATTTCGTGGTGAAATTAATTGTGAAATAATTCGAAATATTGAATTCACGTTTATGGAGTATCCAGATATGCATCTGATGTATGGTCTTGCATCTTGCAATGCTTTGGAAGCCAGGAAGTTATATCACGACAGATATCCTAATTGTATTCTTCGATAACAGAAAACATTTCAACAAGTTGACCAACGTCTAAGGGAGAATGGTAGACAGCATTTCTTCTTCTTCAAGTGCCTTCTCCATTGCGGAGATTAACAATCATAATAGTTATTTTAATTTTTGACGCAGTTGCTCTAAATAGTTGTTTTGAACTGCATCCAAACCATTCCCATAGGTTTTTTAGCCATGAAATTCGTCATCGGCCTACGCCTCTTCTGCCACTTCTTTTGCCTTCGATTATGAGCCGTAAGATGCTGTACTTTTCTCCCCGCATAATGTGTCCGAGATATCGCAGTTTTCTCTGTTTTACTGTTATCTCGACTTCCTTTTCTTTCCCCATTCTTCTCAACACCTCGGCGTTCGTAACTCGATCCACCCACGAAATCCTCTGAATTCTTCTATAGGTCCACATTTTAAAAGAGTTAAGTCTTCTCATTGCCTCTCCATTCAGTGTCCATGCTTCCATTCCATAATATAGAACACTGTATACGTAACATTCAGTCAGTCGTATTTTCAGGGCTAACGTTAGATCTTTGCTGCATATAACCTTTTTCATTCTAATAAATTTGGCACGTGCTTTCTCGATTCTGGTTTTTATTTCGATGGTATAGTCATTATTTTCTGTTATTAGGGTTTCCAAGTAAGTGTTCTTCTTAAATCGTTCTATGTGCGAGCCTCTTACCATTAGGGTTTCATTATTATTGGTGTTGTTCTTACTAATTATCATGAACTTGGTCTTTTTCGTGTTAAGAGAGAGTCCATATTCTCCATTAACTCTTAATATTTTATTCATTATTTTTTCTAGGTCTTTCAAACTATCAGCTATTATTACGGTGTCATCTGCATACCTAATATTGTTGATTAAAACTCCGTTTACTTTTATCGCTGCCGTTTCAGATTCAAGACTTTGCAATATGACCTCTTCAGAATAAGCGTTAAATAGTAAAGGTGATAATATACACCCTTGTCTGACTCCCCTTTGTATTTTCACATCTCCGGACATTTCCTGTCCAATTTTCACTGCCGGTCGCTGATTGTAATACAGCTTTGAGACAGCATTTAATCAGGTAATATTATTAAATTTCTTCATAATCTTAGGATATTTTGGGAAAAAAGTACTGATACTGGTCGGAGAAGAACAGTACATACGCCTAAATTCGCGGAAAAAATTTTAAAAGCTGTAGATGATATTTCTTCAACGAACACTCGAAAATTATCAGTGCAGTTCAATACGTCAAAACAATAGTACATGAAGTTCTTCAAGAAAACTATTAGGATTAGCGACATGAATGAAGAGTACTTAATTTTTAGTCAATAGTTAAAGGTATGTAAAAAAACATTGACCAAAAGGCCAAATAGGGCGTAAAAAAAATAGGGTCATGAGTGTCACAGCTAGTCCGTCCCTACAGCTGTGAGTAATTCACAATACTTCCTTGGATAGTAATTTGAAGAGTGTTACCTGGTATACATCATATTAAAAAAATTGAAATATATCTGGTGGTTCAATAATTATGGGTAAAAAACTTGATTCCATTGCAGCTTTTTGGGAGCCCATATCTCCGAACAGGAGGCCTATACAAAAAAAGTTTATATGAACTTGTAGTATTCTCTTCACGTGTTTTTTTTTTCATATCCGGAAGATTTACCATATTTTCTCGGACACCCTGTATATATGGAACCCAAATGAAAATGAAAATATCTATAGAAGCAATTTACATTAAAAGTCATAAAAGAATCTTGCGAAAACTCAATATTGAGATATCTAATCTTTGGCGACCATTACAAGTTACATGACTTAAGAGTTTTTTAAATTTATGGTTAAGAAAATCATAAAAAAACATGTCACTAGACATTCATGTTCATATACTTAAAAATTTATTTTTTTCTTTGGATACTCTACCTGTAGGCGTATTGTGAAAAAAATACGAAGAAATTGGCAACAACAAACTGTATCCAATATTTTCTGATGGTCAAGAGCCATTAATTAACTCGCGAATAGGTACATTTGTGAAATTAAATTTGTGGTCTTAAAACGACCAATTCCATTTCGCTACTGATGAAAAGGAAATAACTGAATTGCTGTAGTAAAAGCCCAAAGATTTAATATTAGATTTTGTTACGGCTGAAAATGCTCTAAATGTAACGAAATAATATAATTTCTTTAAGGTAGACGGCTAAAAATAGAATATCTGGAAAGTGAAACTGAAGTGCGATATACGAGTTTGTTTTCTTTTATTTTTTATACTATTTTAAACATAAGGTAATGGAAGAATTGAAACAGAAAAAGAACAAATGAAAAATCTAATAAGCACCGTTTCATATAAAAAGCATTGTGGAATACAAGGATATTTTATGGTTTAAATCCATATTTGAGATTTTCGATAATAAAATATCTCGTCAATAGTTATATAATTTTATGTATTAAATAAATTTATGTCTGCTTCGCAGTTTAGTTATTGTTTATCATCCGAAAAAGGCACTGTGTGCCGAAACAATTGTCATGGTTATTATTAAAAAAATAGTGTAAATTTATCACAAATGAGTAATATCATTATTTATGGTTTTTGTGTTAATGTTGATTGTACGATAATGTTATTTTTTAGTTCAACATTAATCTAAACTCGGTACCAAATTTTACATAAATACCATGGGCATAAACATTAAATATATAGACTGCGGATCTCATTCGCTCAGTGTGAAGTCATGGAAGGAAAGGAAAAGGAGATACTAGCGTGAGCTACGGATAATTCAAGTACTTCAGGGCGATATTTGGTACTTTTGACATATCAAATACAGGTGTCAATTTTTTTTTAAATAATAAAAGCAATATAATCAACAAGCGGAGTTGCTGTATTGTAAGTTGTAAAAATACTAGCAAAAAAACAATGTAAATTTTATTTCCAGTAGCAAAATGGAAATCAAATTAAAGAAATAAATGGATAAGGTTAAAAACATTAGTATACCATGTATTAGACGTTTTGATCTAAAATCGTGTTTTCAGTGATAAAATACCTAGTGTAATAGCTCCGTTTGATTTAATGGCCATCTTGGGTACGTACACAGCAATATATAATTTTCATTCGACGTTATTATTTAAAGTAGTTTTTTATTTTATCATTACGTTATCTAAATTTCAATGAGTTTTCCTTTTTTTTAGCTGAAGTAATAAACATAGCAGAAGCTTGGACCCTTACCGATGCTTCATGTAAACGTATAGATGCGTTTGAGATGTGGTGCTACCGCCGCATGCTTAGGGTTCCTTGGATGCACCACGTATCAAACGAAAACATTTTACAACGTATCGGTGGAGAACTGGAATACCTTACAAATGTCAAACGCAGAAAATTGGAGTACTTTGGACATATCATGCGGAATGAGAAATATCGCCTGCTCCAACTTATCCTGCAGGGGAAGATGGAAGGCCAGAGATCAGCTGGACGAAGACGAATATCATGGCTGCGCAACCTACGAACATGGACTGGAATGACATCAACAGGTCTGTTCAGAGCAGCAGTGAATAAAGTAATATGGACCAATGTGATAGCCAACATCCATAGAAGATAGGCACTTTAAGAAGAAGAAGAATAAACATATATAATAATAAATTAGTCCTTTCACTTGTTTTATGAACCCATATACTTTAATTAAAATTTAAAAAAATTTTAATTGTGTAATTCCATTAGATTATTCTGGCAATATACGAAAATATCGCTTTTCAGTTCATACATTAGTTGTCGCTGCTATCACGCACGGAGCCGATAGAAGCAAGTTGGCTGGTAGAAAAGGAAGGAGCGTTTTCGAAGAGTAGTACCTTTCTTTCTAATTGCGGTCCGGTGACGGGTTTGTGGTATCGTACTTAGCTCCGCTATTAAAAAGACAGATATTACTAATCAAAAACGCTCTGTATCTTTCTAATAGTGAGCCAACTTGCTTCTGTAGGATCAACAGTCTATATATACTTAACTTTTATATCTATGATAAATACATACATAAAATATGTCAATAACATGGGTCGACAAAATTTCGTCTACCCTTAGAACTAAAAACCCGACTATACTTCTCCGAATGTTTTCAACGAGTTGAATCCACTGATCTCTACTGTGGATCCCTACTCTTGTCGGCTGCTAAAGCCAAAAAATGGCAAACCATGGGCGATAAAATGCGTTTCTGCACATCGGGCGGCAGTCATATTTTTGGATGCTGGTCAGATGAGGGCATGCGCATAAGCGACTTCCTGTTATCGATCGGTTGTTTCGTAGTGCCATCCGTAAACAGCACAGTATCGGCTTAACGCCATTTTTGTGTTTATTTTTGCTTTGCAAGTTATATGCGATTTAAACGGATTTATAGCGTTTTAAGTGAATTATTTTATTTGTTCTTGTGTTTTTATTTAATATAATGGAATGTGTACATATTTTATTTGATTTATTTTCCTTTTTCTCTATAGGGTAAAAAATAATGTTGCTTTACAACGTTTTTGGATTTACGTTGTTTTCGTATAACATTAAATTTCCAAAACATGTAGTATGATATATTTCTGGCACTTTCCAAATGATTACCAACAGATAAACTGAATTTTTAAACAGTCAATTCTTAAAAAAAAATCAAAATTCGCACCAAACCATAGAATAGTTTATTCTACCATATGAAAAAAGTACAATGGTATAAATTCTCCATCTATTACATTACTTACATAAATAAAAACTAACGATTCATTTCAAAATATATTTATTTGGCAATGCAAGTAAGTATAATTATGAATAAAAACATACTTCCTCATAATGAAGTTGGAATATTTTAAAACATACATATCTAACTTACAATAATTATAATGTATTATTATTTGGTTATATACATAAAATACTTGAGTACAAGGTTTATATTGTAACCATAATCGGCTATTGGCTCTATAATTTCTAAGCTCTGAATTATTTTTCCAAATTGCCAACGAATTTTTTCCAGTAACTAATTTGCACAATGTCCATATTCTTGCATAACTTCATCTACCTTATATTTAACCGATGTTTCCAACCAGCTCAAATGTTTTTTTTTTGTTCTGCAGCCAATCTGATTTATAATTTTGTATGTTTGAAGATTGTGGACATGACGTTAAAAAGCGTCGTTCATTATTAATACTGGTTTTGGAAGTAAATTCAGATTAGTTATGTCCGTACTCATTTTATGAAATTGTCATGAATCATGTTGTCATGGAAATCCTCACTTTCAAATCGTCAAATAAAAAATTCATTAATATGTTAACAGAAGCAAAATATTACGGAATAAGTTAGACAAATGTGAATTTCTTTTGTTGGTATATTTTTTTTATTCACCCCCAGCAATGACCTTGTTCACTTATTTTATTTGAAATAACATTTTTATCATTTTGTCGAAAAAATTAATGCGATAAGAAAATATATGCTCCGTTCACCATTACGGCAGAAAAATATTATTATGTAAAATTATTTTCAAATCCTGCATATCCGTTAAAAAAACCCATTTCGTATCAATATTTTCTTAAAAAATTAAAAAAAAAGACAAGGAAAAGATGGTAATTATTTTTTCATAATTAGAGAATAAATTGCCGAACTTTAAAAATGTTAATTATTCACTCCCACCCCACAACAAGAAAGTTAACGCACACAGACGGAAACAATAGATTAGAGAAATAGTAAGATACATTTTTTTCACAATTTTACTTTCACAGTATAAGAAATTACTAAACTAACTCCCATCGGTATACTGATCGGATTGTTCCCTTCTGCTTCAGATATTATTTGTGCCCATATGATATAACTCCCAGAACAAGAAAGTTACATGAGACCGACTTCTTTACTAAAGATTGCAACTTTGATAACTTGCTTCATTTAGACACCATTTATGACTAATTGAACTAACTAAATAGATTTTCGAAGTTCGGTCCTGTCGATGGTCACCCGATCAATTTGTAGTGCGCATGCCGACATCTGGTCTAGGATGTTTACATTTTATTTTCGTAAATTTGCCGTTTTTGGGATTAAGCTTTGCGGATCTAAAAATATTTTATCTATGGTTGAATCCGAATATGAAATCAGAATTGACCTGTTGCTTCGGGTTTTCGTGATATTCTTACTTAAATGTGCGAATATCACGGTTTCTTTTATTATTTTTGAGATTATGCAACTGGGCAATTTAAATTGAAAATCATTGTTCTTGGGTTAAGACCGTGTCAAATTGGAATTATTATCCGACGTTTCGCCTTTGATTGCACGAAAGATCTTCAGTACACGGTACTAGAACACTGAATAACCATCAAAGAGCAACAGCCCGGTATTTATACCCGACTGGTGCTCAGCGAACCGTGATCCAGGGTTATAATAGATATCTACATGTGATGTAGACTGTAACCTGTATATCTATGAATATTATTTGAATATTTACAAATTTCAATTGATTCTCTAATTTTACATTTAAAGAAACCATACACTAATGCTAGCACCTTAGTTTATTTTACATTAAAGGTGTGACATGTGCAATGCTGGTGTTCAGCTATTGTAGATTGTATGATTTGTTTATTTTTAAAACATCTTTCATGTTCCTTCAGCTTAGTGGATATAGACCGCCCTGTTTCACCCACATATACTTTTCCACAAGAGCAAGGTAACTTATAAACGCCTTCTGTTTGTAATGGTATTGCGTCTTTTGGTGACTTTAAAAATTGTCCAATATTCTTACATGTGTTGAAAATTGTCTGAGTGTTTGATTTTCGGAGCAATTTAGCTATCTTGTTGGTGGTTTCGTATACCTAAGACAAGACAACACTGTTCATAGGTGGTACATTTATGACATTTTGTTGAGTAGTTGAGTTATTATGTTTATTTATAGAACATCTAATATCTTCAGCGCAATATCCATTGCCTCTCAGAGCATTAGTCAATTTTTCTGTTTCTGATTTCAATAATTATTCATCACATATTAACGGAGCTCAATGTACCAAAGAGTTTAATGACGGATTGTTTTTAAAAAGTATAAAGTCGGGTATAAATACCAGGCTGTGGCTCCTCGATGACCATTCAGTGTTCTAATCGTTGATGAAACGACGGATAATAATTCTAATTTAACAAGGTCCAAACCCAAGATCCATGACTTTCAACTTGACCAAAGCCGTGAAAGCTTGTGTTCTTTAGTAAGGCAATTTAAAGTTTATCGCAGAACTTATTAATTACTACTCTTGCCTGTCAAAACATATTTGGATTTATATTATATTTTTTTCATCTGTAAAATATCGTCAATTGAAATGTATTAGTTTGGCATGATAACCTCATACGCCATATTAGATCGGTCATTGTGGTGAGGGGGCATTTTCAGTAACTACTAAAATAGAAGAATATTAATTTATACCCTATATCAACAAATTAAAAAATGTATGCATCGAAGTGGAAATCTTTATCCGATGTTATACCTGAGCGAAATCTTATAAACTGAAGTGGATACGCCAAGTTTTACAATAATTTTGAAAATATTTTAGAGATGAAAAAGATATCAATATAAATCTAAGTAGTTTAACGATAAAAATTAAACTTTCCTGTTACATGACCTCAAAAATTTGCGAAAGGCAGTGATTTTTGCACTTTTAGGTCAATCGTGATTTCAGATTCGTATCCATCGTGTCGAAAACTTTTGGAAAGTATAGTATGGTTTCTAATTCTGAATTTGTTGGCCTGTGTAATTAACCATAGAATTCAATTAATATTGTAAAATTCGACCTTCCAAAGTTTTGATTACTTTTCAAGTAACTCCTAGTGTGTGCTGGTATCAATTTATATGTAAAGGCAATTACATTTTACAGTGGCGGCTCTTGACTGTTTATATAGGTACTGCCAATATGTTGGACAAAATAAGTAGAAAACATTTAAAATATCAATTTCCTTACCTCTAGTACCGGTAAGTAGAATTTTAGGTGACATCCCACTTTAGAGGCTCAAAAAAATATATTTTTGCGATTTCTTTATGATTGCTGATATTCAGGGTGTCCGGAAAAATGTGGGAAATCTCTCAGATATGAAAAAAGCACATGAAAGAAATACTACAAGTTCATATAAAATTTTTTCGTATAGGCCTCCTCTCCCGAGATATGGGCTCTCAAACAGCTGCAATGGACTCAAGTTTTTTACATATAATTATTGAACCACCTGGTATATTTCAATTTTTTTTTTAATATGATATATACCAGGTAAGACTCTTTAAATTACTATCCAAGAAAGTATTGTGAATTACTAAAAGCTGCAGGGACGGACTAGCCGTGACACTCATGACCCCATTTTTATGATAAGCACTTTGGACAACGTTTTTTACTCACCTTTAACTATTGACTAAAAATTAAGTTCTCTTCATTCATGTCGCTAATCCTAACCGTCTTCGAAAAAACGTTATTTTATTTACATCATATATTTGGAGTATTTCGATAAAAGATACATCTTTGTTCCTATCAAATGTTCAACCTTCAACTTTATGATAAAAAAGTCGATCCAAAATAAGAGTTTACCTCTTTAGTTAAAAACGTCTAATTCTGTGAATTGCAGTTCGACCTAGGTTCCCAAAAAATGTGCGTTTTATTTTATGGACACCAAAAACTAAATATTGTTGTTGCAAACGTTGCTCGATACACAAAAATAAATATCTTGCATTGAACGTGTCAACTTTCACATCGCTGACATTGATTCTTTACTTAGATATTAATTTACTGATTTTTGGATTTGGTGGTGAAATAATTCAAAATATGGAATACACGTTTATTGAGTGATATGCATCTGATGAATGGTCTTGCATCTTGCCATGATTTGGAGGCCAGGAGGTTATATCACGACAGATATCCTAATCGTACTCTTTCAGATCAAAAAATATTTCAACGGGTTGACCAACGTCTAAGGGAGAATAGTAGGCGATTCCACTTAATAAGGTAATATTATTAAATGTCTTCATAATTTTAAGAAATTTTCGGAAAAGAAGTACTGATGTTGGTCGGGGAAGAACAATACGTGTGCCCCAATTAGGGGAAAATATTTTAAATGCTGTAGATGATACTCCTTCAACGAGCACTCGAAAATTATCAGTGTAGTTTAATACGTCGAAAATAATAGTACATGAAGTTCGTCAAGAATAGCTGTTATATCCATATCATTTGAAAAAACTGCATGAACTGATTTCTGAAGATTTTCCCTGTGGAATGCAGTTTGCAAACTGGCTATTGGATCAGCAACGAAATAATATAAACCTTATCAGCAGTCCATCTTCATGCAACTATTGTTTCGCATCATCAACATCAGTTCCAATCAATTAATATCTGGAGGGGAATCATTGGCAATTTTTTGATTGGACTATTCGTATTGCCAGCACGACTGAATGGAGAACTTCATTTGGATATGGATTTTAATAAAGTAATTTTTACTACCTCTGGATTTTTGCATCTAAGATTTCCTTACATCTGTGGTTTATCCATTTCCTCTTGAAGATGTTGAAAATTTGAGAAATCGGATTATTGTGTCTTACCAAAAGATAAACTTGAGAGACAAAAAAGTTTCACGATAAGATGGGAAAGCTAACTGAGCAATCAAATCGAGTCAGTAGCCCCGGAAAAAATATATATTGAAAGTAAAATTTTACAAACCCGGAAAAAAGTATCACTCTCTACATTATTTCACTTAATAATATTTTTTTTATGATAACTGTAAAAAGCGTTGTGTTCCAAATTTGACTTAATTATTTTTAAAAACAAGTGATATAAGTTTAAAAAGCTAAAAATAATAAATTTTAACACCTCATATCTTAAAAACTAAGCATTATGTTTATATGAACTTTTATACTTAAATTAGCTCAAGAATATTTCCTTAGAATTTTCGTACAGAATCGGTCCACGAAAACAATTCTTATTAACAGTTTTTTTCTTTTGACCTTCTTTCGGGAATTTACCCTCAATATTTGTAATCAGGAGGTCATAATACATATAAAAAACTCTGTTGGAACCATGTTTCTTCACGGGTTACGAAAACTCACGGATTCCCCGGATAGATATGATCGAAGATACTCTTATTTTACCCGAATAAATGCGTCTGAGACAGACAAGTGATATAGAACAATAAAAATAAAAAATACATTGTTGTTAAAATAAAATTTTTTATTTAATTTGACAGAAAATGTTGAATTTATTGTGCTATTACAATAAATATTTAACGCTTAAACATTAAACTTTCTAACGACAAAAAAGGTTAGGCAATAATTTATCCTAAAAACTGAAAAAAAAGCTAACAGTAAAAATAGTTGGATAACAAAAAGCAAATAAAAAAATAATGAAAATATAAGAAAATCTTTTTTTACGTTTTTTGCGAACTAACCTAAACAAAATGCAAAAAAAATAATTTTATGTTTTTAAGGTACTAGCATGAAACACTTCATTTTGAACTCTTAAATTATATTTGTATCTTTAGATCAAATTTTAAAAAGTAATTCCTAAATAAACTGATCACAGTCACTGTTAAAAATTGAAGACATGCTACTTTTTAAAGGTCCAACTGGCTCGTTTGGTTCACCTTTTATATCACTAAAGTCGTAGCGACCTAAATTTTCTACTAAAAGTATATCCAGCTTCTGAGAAAACCAACCAGCATTGTGAATATCTACTTCGTCCCATAGCTACGAATTTATTAATATTGTATCAATAATTCATTCATTTAGGCTATTGACTATATAACTTTTTGTAAGGAACAAATTAGTAACAATATTTTGATGATTGAATACGTTCCTTTGGCACTCAAATATGATAAAATCACAAAGTGCTACTAAATTCAGGGGTACTTTTTGGAAAACGAGGTGAATATGGCACTTTTTCAGTTCTTCAAAAATAACTGAAACTATGCATTTTCAGTATATACATACATTACGATTTTTTGTAGAGAATTTAATTTCCTATTAAAAGGTATTATTCGGAGGTCAAAAAAGTATTTTTTTTTCTGCAAAATAAATGCAAATAACCAAGGGAAAAAAATAAAAATTAACAATTTTTTTTTTCAAACTTTTGTCCATAACTTTTTTGTGAGTAGATATATGTATAGGCATTGCTTCAAACAAAAAAAGCCGACGTTTCATGCGTTAAAATAAGTTTTAGAAATTTTTTTTTCGATTAAATTTGGCTGAGATATAGCCATTTCAAATTTACCACTTTTTTGCAATTTCTATCGATTTTTCTTTTATATAATTTTCTTCTCATTTTTAATTTAAAAGATGTATATTTATGCATTTATGCAATGAAAGTTAATATTATATTAATTTTATCATAATAAAATGTGGCTTTTAAATGTACAACACAAATGTTGAGTGTTGTATTGAATCTAAAATTTTTTTATCATTAATTAATCAGTGTAGTGACATAAAATGAAAACAAAACTTTTATGCTTAAGCTAATACAACTCAATTTATTTTATTTCCTCATTCCTACAAACTATCATACATTGTCAAAATCTCTTTCTTCATCAACATCTTCAATATCCGTTTCAGAGAGGTCTTGATTAGCTGCATTTTCGCAGTAAACTCCTTGCGTTTTTTACAGAAAATCGAGCATTTAATGCTGACAACCTTTCAAACATTTACATGCTATCGGTTCAAGCAAGGACTCTAGTGCAGGTGGCTGGGTTGCGGCAATCGGCATCAAAGCATTTTTCATCGATTTCCAACCATATTCAATAGCATTTAATTTGTGCCATTTCCATTGTTGCATTTGGAAATAATTTCGCAGTTCATGCAATCTTGTAGTACTAGAAGTTGGAGGTAATTGTGACAGTTCAAATAATATATCTTTGGAATTGATTTTAAATGATGCTCAATGATATTTAGCTAAAGACCTATCGTTCCGTTTCGCATCATATAATAAAGCCACGATCGATCCTGCTGCATTACCTATCATTTCCTCATTTGCGCCATCTTGCAAAGAAATACTTACATTTTCGTCTATATGTATAAAGTTTAAAAAAAAAATGTCCTGAACTTCTTTTTTCCCATATTGGAAAATACAGATGTGGTATCAGAACCACTAAAACATGGATGTAGTCAAAAAATTGCTGGTATCATGAATATTAAAAGTTATTGGAACCGTACAGTTATTTATCTTCTTTCCAATGCTTGGGTTCAATAAATAAGTGTTTTGATATTGATCGGATAACAACGCTAAAATTATGAGTTGTTGTATACGTAATATATATTCTATTATGAGTTATAATATTAACGGATTGTGTAACCTTTCCTTTTGCAGTACTAATAATTAGTACATCAACATCTTCTGTCTGTGTGGTATCAATATCAGCTGTCTTAAGTTTATCCATCAAAAATGTTATATTTTTTTTTATTATCTTTATTGGCAAAAAATGTATCTGACGTTGACAGCGGCTTCAAATCATCCTTTGTTTGCATGCCTAGAGAAACTTGTTTTGTGCAGCGTAATCCCTCGATACTTTTTGTACCATTGTTGTCGATATTATTGAGATACCCATCAAAAGCTATGATACAATTTTTGTAAAAATGTTTCAGGTAATTTCTATATTTTCCACTTATTTCAGCAAAAGTGGCATCTGTTGGCATGAAAAACTCATACATATCTGATTTTTTATTTTTTTTCATATTATAGATGCTGGATAAGGAGCTAACTCATAATTGAAATAATTTTCAAATTCTGTTTCATATAAATTGAATAAGAGCATTCTCCTGAAAAGAGTCTCTGAATCGACAATAATGATATTTTCATCGTCCATTTTAATTTTTGAAAATGCAGCCTTCAGTGACAAAACTTTCATATTCTGTTTGAATTTTATAGTATCATAGTGTTTAAGCAAACCAAGTCATTTCTTTAAATGATTGGAGGATGTTATAATAAAATTAATATAACATTAATTTTCATTCCATAAATATACATTTTTTCAATTAAAATTGAGAAGAAAATGGCGTAAAAGGAAAATCGATAAAAATTGCAAAAAAGTAAATTTGAAACGGCTATATCTCAGCCACATTTGATCAAAAAAAAATTTTTAAAACTCATTTTAATGATCTCGATAGGAAATTCAATTCTCTATAAAAAATCGTAATATATGTATATACTAAAAATTCATAGGTTTTGAGTTATTTTTGAAAAACTGAAAAAGTGCCCTTTTCACCCCGTCCTCAAAAATGCACCCCTGAATTTATTAGCACTTTGTGATTTTATCATATTTTATGGCCAGATGAACATATTCAATCATCAGAATGCTGTTACTAATTTGTTGTTACTTCGTTTTTTTCCTTAAAATCAATAGCCTAATTAATGAGTTTTAAATTGTCACTTCTCAATATATTACAATTACAATATTTATATCTAATAAGTCAAAATCCAGTTGATAATAAATATATACAGTGACTACGTATGTAAACCTTTTTTATTATTAATTTACGCGAAAAAGGTTATGTTTTATAAAAAGTCAAGGCAATAGATTTTATGATAAAAAATTGTGTAAGAATCCATAGTTTATCTAAGAATTTCATATTTATATCGTAAAATAGTTATAACAAATAAAAACACAAAATACCTGGTAACCACGATTCTCACTTATGCCCAGGTAGAATCAAGGCTGAAAATAACTTTTAAAAATAGGATAAAACTATAAAGTATGCAAAAACACGAAAAGAAAAAATTTCTCCAACTGCTCAGACAATAATTGACCGATTTTATTCACAATCATGCAGTGAAAATTGTCAAAAAAATGCTTTTTCCGGGAAATATATTAGATTAGAACCCAAAAAGTGTATTCATATTTTTATGACTAGTCGACGTAATTCAGTTTTTTGTTTTAATTAAGGTCACATGAGTCATAAACTTTCGGAAAAAATTTTGAATACCGAAAAATTTTCTAAATTACCACAATGGCGGCCGTTTTTTCGAAAAAAAAAACGCGATTATCTCAAAAACTAAATTTTTTTTTAACATTTTTTTTCGAGGGTTACATGTTATATGTTTCTTCGGTTACAACTGTTTTTATGGGTGCTAAAATGCAGGGAATGGCAATCATTTTTTTCCTTTTTTCAATGACCGATTTTTCAAAAAAAAAAGAAAACTGAATTATGTCGATTAGTCATAAAAATATACAATTTTGAATAAAAAATTATTTTCATTTTTCTTCACTGCACAAGCTCTAAGCTCAACATTAAAATCTTGATAACTTCATTGAAAATGATTTTTTCTCAAAACGGTAAACTTTTTTGGATTCTAGAATAATTTACTTCATGGAGGAAGCATTTTTTTACTATTTTCACTGCATGATTTTGATTGGAATCGGTCAATTGTTTAGACAAATTATATCGAAGATTTTTTTTTTGAAAATCTGAGGGCGGTAATTCACAGTTTTTTTTTTGTTCAAAAATCTCGCATTTGCATTGAAAAATGACCATGAAAAAATTTATATTTATTTTGTCCTGTAAGCCCATGAGAGTGTGTCCAAAATGATTGAAACATAGAATTTTCCCAAGTTTGATGAAGGATATCAATTCTATAGATAAATGAAATAGTATGCTAGGTTTTCCTAGCTAAAAAAACTTTCTTGTTTAGCAATGTTTGCTTCTGTTATGAGTTTATAAAGCCTTTTCAGGAACCCCGAAATGTGCCACGTGGAGGCATCAGTAAGATTTAACACTTCTTTTTGTTAATTAGAAAATTATTTTAAAAAATGTTTAAATTTTTTATTTATTTTTTAACTTAATTAATTTTCAGTAATTAAATACATAGTCTTTACATTATTTTATACAGAATAAAGAACAATATTTATAGGTTTGCTTGCTACATGGAAAATTTTCCACTATTATTTTACATACACATTTTGGACCTATAATTACCTTATTTTTTCTTATTTTACATACACACAAATTTTCTGTTCCAAATTTGACTTAATTATCTTTAAAAAGAAATGATATTAATTAAAGAAACTCAAAATAATAATAAAATTTACCATCCTGTATTTTAAAAACTAAGCATTATCGGACATATATTTATAAGAAGATTTAAGCTTAAAATTAGCTCAAGAACAAGTCTTGAAAATTTTTTGCGTTTATTTCGAAACATCCTGTATAAATAATCATTTTAATGGGAAACTTTATAAATTAGAGATATGATCAATAAATTTAATCCTTTCAGGTTCGTGGATAAAGTTTTAAAATTATATTTAGAATGCTAGGATCAACAGTTCTAGTATAAAATTGATGATTTTCTAGTTCTACAATTATTCATACGCTTTTAAAAAAATGTAAACTAGAGAAATAAAGGAAAACATAGCTTAATATAGATCGTTTATCTATAGAATTGAGATATTTCATCAAAACGGGGAAAAGCTAAGGTTTTATTCATTTTGGAGACACTTCTATTGGTAGGTATGTGACTTTTACAAACAATTTGATTTTAGTTTTTAAAATTAATAACCAGCAACTCCTAAAACTCAAGGCCACCGCTTGAAGTTCGCGACACACCCAGTTTGAATTACAAGTGTAATGTAACAATAAAATAATAAATAGTTTATTAATCCAGGCCTATCCATGTTTCTACTGCTAATGCATTATAGTGGAGTGTCACTTTACATGATCGGTCCTGCTGTTAAATAACATTTAAATCTACCAAATTTCTAAGTTAAATAAAATTTTTAAACCTCAAATTTCTACATTAAAAATAAAAATGTGACGACGTTTAAAGACAGGTAATTAACCTATTTTATATCATTATTTCTTCTTAAATGTACGATTTTTTACAAAGCTTATTAAAAATTTTATCATTACAAACCTTAATAACGTATCTGAGATCCCTGATGACTTCGTTAACAAAATTATATTCCATATTTTTTACTTTCTGTAAAATTTTTTCCAAATCAGCCTGAAATAAATTGCAATAATTAGCCTGAAGAGAAAAAAAAACAGGAGAATAATTTATTAAAGTAAAACGTAAATATGTATGGGATCATATATACCAGGTGTCCGGAAAAGTGTGGGAAATCTCTCGGATATGAAAAAAGCACGTGAAAGGAATACTGCAAGTTCATATAAACTTTTTTCGTATAGGCCTCCTCTTCGGAGATATGGGCTCCCAAAGAGCTGCAGTAGAATCAAATTTTTTCACGCCCTGCATGATAAGAACTTTGGATAACGTAAGTATTTCACTTAACTTCTGTCGGGTTGAATATGAAAAAGAGAAATTTTCCCCTGTCATCATTGTTTCAATAAAAAGTTAAACTAACTACTTAGTTAAAAACTTCATAAGAGGGTTCAACACGGGCTCCGTGAAATCTGATACACTCGCGGGCACGACGAATTGAGGACTGCTGTACCCTCCACAATAAATCAGCATTGTTCTTTATTTAATCACAATGAAACGTGATTTTCTGTAGAAATTCCTCCCTTCTACTGACCGGAGTGGAATAATCCAAGGTTTTCAGGTGTCCCCACAGGTAAAATTCCAACGGCGTTAGGTCGGGAGATCAAGGAGGTTAGACAATATGTCCCTTTCTACCTATCCAACGGTTTGGGTAGACGGGATTCAGGTGCTCCCGCACAGCAACGCTGAAATGACTTGGCGCCCCATCGTGCATGTAGTATGTAGGGTTTCAAATGGTAAGTCTTCTTCTTCTTCTTCCTCTTGTTATAGGCTTACAGCCTGTTTTTTCCAACTCAATCATTCATCTCATTTGATGTTGAAATCCAGGACTCTCTCCATCTTTTAGGTGGTCTACCTATTGGTCTTCTGGTTTCCGGTGTTCCATTTCGGGCGATTCTCGCTATCCTATTGTGCGCCATTCTTCCTACGTGCTCATTCCAGGCTCTTCTACGCTTCCGTCCCCATATTACTATATCCTGCATTCCATGTTCCTCGCGTATTGTTGAATTGCGTATGTGATCTCTTAATGTGTATCCCGATATTCTTCTTAGTACTTTCATTTCGGCAGTTCTCAGAATTGATTTTGTTTTTGTGTTGTCAGCTCTCGTCTCTATTGTGTACGTCATTATCGGTCGAATACAGGTCTTGTAGATTTTTGTTTTTGCGTCCTTGCTCATGTATGCGTTGTGCCATATTATATCCGCCAGGCTTCCTGAGATTCTATTTGCCTTGTTTACTTGGTTTCTTACTTCTCTTGTTCTGTCTTGGTTTGCGGATATCTCAACTCATAAGTAATTAAAGGTCATGAGTTGTTCTATTCGTTTGTCATCCACTACTAGTTCGCATCTTAAGGTCACTTTGCTTATTACAATTGACTTAGTTTTATCGATGAATATTTTCATGTTGAATTGCTTGCTTATGGTGTGAAATGCAAATAGAAGTCTTTGGAGATCGTCTTCATTTTCCGAGACTATGACGGCGTCATCAGCGTAACATATTATTGTTATTTCCCCTGTATTCATTCTGTACCCTGGTGCCGCTCTTTTGACGTTCTCAATTATTTGGTCCATTACTATGTTAAACAGTAATGGACTCAGAGAGTCCCGCTGTCGTATGCCCGACGCTATCGGTACATTCTTAGTTAGGATGCCACTTACTGAGATTTGTGTTGTGGTGTCGGAGTTTAGCTGTTCAACTATGTTAATTAAATTGTTTGGGATGCCTTTAATTTGCATTATTTGCAGAATATCATCCAGTCTCACCCTATCAAAGGCTTTAGTGAGATCTATAAAGCACATAAAAGCCGGCTTAGTAAATTCAATAGATTTCTCTGCTATCTGTCTTACGATGAATATGGCATCTACTGTAGATCTGTTTTTGCGGAAACCTTGCTGTTCTTCTGATATTCTGCAATAGTCAGTTATTATACCTTCAAGGATTTTGGTGATTAATTTCATTATTGAATTTAATAAGGTTATTCCTCTATAGTTTTCCGTGATTTTCTTATCACCCTTCTTGAAGATAGGTACTGTTATACTTTTCTTCCAATCTCGGGGTATCTCTTGGTCTTTAATTATTTTGTTAAAGAGTTTTGTTAGTTCTTCGTGTAATGCATTTTCACCATATTTAATTAGTTCGTTGGGAATATTGTCGGGTCCTGGGCTTTTCTCGTTTTTAATTTGGCTATCGTGTGTTTCATCGTTTGGAGGCTTACTTCCTTGGTGTATTCGTCATATTCAGATGCATTTTCGGGTGGGTAGTTGTTCTGTTGTGATTGATCTGTATTTCTATATAGTGTTTTAAAGTGTTCTTCCCATTCCTGCTCAGAAATTTTTTGGGATTGTGTATACTCGTTTATATCCTGTTTCCTTTTTCTGATCCTGTTCTATACCTTCTTTTGTGCCCCGTACAAGTCATGTTCCATATCTTCTGTGAACCTTCGCCAATATTCGTTTTTGATTTGTCTTATGTCGGCGTTTACTCTGTTTCTTATTTCTTTGTATCGATTGTGTTCTGTTTCTGACTTGTTATTTCTGTATCTGAGGTAAGCCTGTCGTTTCTCTGCTGCCAATGATTTCCCCTCAGGAGTATACCAGTGCTTAGCTGACGGCTTAGAATTTGTGTTGACTTCTCTGTATCCCAATGCTTCCTCGGCCGATTTATCTACATTTTCTCTGATTTTTCCCCAGCTTTCTTCAACATCATCTGAATCTTTAATAGAGTTGTCTTTGATCTTTTTTGCAAGTCTCTTTTTATACAAATCTTTGGTTGATTCATCACTTACCGATTCAGTGTTTATTTTTAATATTCGGTGGCTTTTTCTTTTTGTGTTGTATTTTAAGTCTTAATTTGCATAGTACCATACTATGATCGGATCCTATTTCTGCAGATGTTAAGCTACGGATGTCTAATACTTGTGTTGAATGTAAAACTTTATTTGATATCACATAATCTATTATTGAATTTTGTCCTCTGGTATTTTGCCAGGTTATTTTGTGTTGCGGCTTATGGGGGAAGAATGTATTATTTATTCTCATGTTGTTGCTTGTGCAGAAATCAATCAAGATTTCGCCATTTTCGTTAATATGGTCTTCGTTGTACTTGTTTTTGATCCCATTTATCACTTCATTGCCTATTCTTGCCTTCAGGTCACCCAATATTAGAGTCTTTTCATCCGATGGTATTTTGTGGATTTCCGTTTGCATTGTCTCATGAAAGATGTCTGTTTCTTCTTTTTTCCTGCTGCTGTCTGGGGCATATACACTGAGGATATGAATTTTTTCTGAGCATGTTTTCAATGTGATCCTAAGAATGCGTTCGTTGACGTAGTGGATGTCATCAATATGATCTTCGTATTTCTTTGCGCTACTCCAGCTATTGCTCTTTTTTCTTTCTCCACTCCACTGCATACTAATATGAATCCAGGTACTTTTAGGGTGCCCTTGCCTTTTCGTTTGGTTTCGGAAATTGCGCATATGTCAATCTTATGATGTTTCATTTCCATGAGTACGTCTTGGTTCTTTGTTTGCCATGACATTATATTCCAGCAGGCCATTCTTAATATCTCCTTTCTCCAGTTATGTTTATTCTTTGATGTTTTGTTATTCATTGTCTTTTTTATTGCCAGGTCTGTTACCGTTAAATCCGTCCTTTTCCGAGGCTGATCGTTGGATCTTTGAGCGATGATTCTTTTTCCATCAGATAGGCTGCTACCCCCATCTGAAAACCCTCCTCCTTTATCCGGGCTTGGGACCGGCAGTGATAGTGAGCTACTCAATCCACCCACCAACTAACCCAGGCGGAGTGGTAAGTGCTTTACTAAATTGTGAAAAGTGTTCTGGAGGAACTCCAAATAAAGTTCTCCATTCAGTCGTGTCGGCAATAGAATGGTCCAATCAAAAAATTGTCAATGATTTCTGCCCAGACATTAATTAATTAGGACTGTACTATTGTTTTCGACGTATTAAACTGCGCTGATGCTCATTGAAAGAGTATCATCTACAGCATTTAAAATACTTTTCTCTAATTGCGGCGTACGTTGGAACAAAGATGTATCTTTTATTGAAATACGTCAAATACATGATGTAAATAAAATGACGTTTCTTCGAAAACGGTTAAGATTAACCACATGAATAAAGAGTACTTAATTTTTAGTCAATATTGAAAGGTATGTAAAAAACGTTGTCCAAAGTTCTTACCATTCTGGGCGTAAAAAAATGGGGTCCTGAGTGTCACAGCTAGTCTGTCCTTGCAGCTGTAAGTAATTAACAACACTTTCTTGGATAGTAATTTGAAGGGTCTTACCTAGTATATGAAAAAAAAATTGGAATATACCTGGTGATAAGGAACGGAAGCTTTCACGGCTTTGGTCAAGTTGAAAATCATTGTTCTTCGGTTTAGACCGTGTCAAATTGGAATTATTATTCGACGTTTTGCCTACGATTGCACGAGGCATCTTCAGGGATCTTTACTCCACGAGATCAGAACACTGAATTCATGATTTTCAATATATCTGGTGGTTCAATAATTATGTGTAAAAAATTTGATTCCAGTGCAGATCTTTAGGATCTGATATCTTCGAAGAGGAGGCCTACACGACAAAAGTTTATATAGACTTGTAGTATTCCTTTCACGTGTTTTCTTTTTCATATCCGGGAGATTTTCCACATTTTCCCGGACACCTTGTATATGTTATTACATGACATAGAAAGAGGATAGAAGGATTCTACTAAGAGCGCCACATTATGGCACATACTACAGTGACGCCAACAATTGTTTTTGGTATTGTACAAGCTGATTTAATATTTGGCTTGACAAATGAGAGTTATTGCTTTAAAAAAATGTTTTATTTTGTCTTATATATTTGAATTTATGTTTCAGAGATCACGTGAAGTCACATGGGAAGAGCGGTTACTCAAATGTGACAGCCTGTGACATAAAGAGAAAGAGAACTGTACAATACACAACAATTTGTGAAGTAATATATGTAGTTATGATGCGGTACCTCTCCTTCCACTGCTACAGGACCAAGCACGTGGCCTTTAAGATTTCCTACAACACTTTCCAGAACACGCTGTCCGGTTTCTGTTAATCCCCCTCCTTTAATCTCGAAGGGATTCGGATTTCTCCGTTGTGCCTCAGATGGAATTGATATTGTTGTAGGTACTCTTTGTTTTCTAAATGTTCTGGATGTGGGTACCTCGACGCGTCCATTTGTCGATAATGTTTTAGAACCATTTCCATTAGATAATTTAGTTGGCTGTGTTATTGAACATTTTCCCCGCTAAAAAATATTCATAATGTTGTATGTGAATTTGATTCGCCTTGTGAAAACAACTGTTTTTTACCTGTAAAACTGCAACAGATGCGGATGTTTGTACTTTGTTATCCATAGATATCGGACTATCCAATTGAGGCAAAGTGTCATAGGCGCTGTCTAAATAGAATGGTTTCAACTCCTGCTGAGAAATCGGGGATTTAGGTTCTCCAAATTCGGCAAAATTGTTACTTATCAACCACTCGTGGACATTTAGATGAGTTGAAAGATTAAGCTAAAATAATAATTAATTCAACTATCTTTAATTTGTTACGGTAAATGTACTCTTAAAGATGTTGAAGCCTAAAAATTATGTTTATTAGTTTATTTTCATTGACATTTTTAACATTGTTTAATGGAGAAGTTCTTTTTTAATAATGTCACAGATTTTATCATCTTACAGTTGCGACAGCATTGATTGTGCCTTCGAGGTTGAAGAGTCAAATTTTCGTGACTTGACTTGCCTCACGACTCGCTTTATTACACTGGGAAAATAATTTTTTTGACATTCGAAGAATACACTTCAATAGGAAATTCAATTCTCTACAAAAAATCGTAATATATGTTCCACTGAAAATGCATAGTTTTTGAGTTATTTTGAAAAAACGAAAAAGTGCCATTTTCACTCCGTTCCCAAAAACCTACCCCTGAATTTAGTAGCACTTTGTGATTTTATCATATTTGAGTGACAAAGGAACGTATTCAATCCTCAAAATGCTGTTACTAATTTGTTCCTTACAACAAGTTATAGTTATTAGTCTATTACAACATTGTCTCATTAGAAACGCCAACGTCCTGAGAGCCTGAAAAACTATCCAGTCGATGTGGCAGACAAACCTTAATTTACTGTCAAATAGAACACTTAGATCATTTACTGTTGTGACACGGACTATCTCCGACTCTTCAATATAATAGTCATGTAGCACCGGTGTCCTTCTAGTAAAAGAGATGACCTTATATTTTAATATATTCAAATCCAAACAATTTACAGGTCACTATGCATTTAAACAAGTAATGTCAGATCTTAAAAGATGATCATTAGTGTGAAGAAAACGAGGTCTTACAGAAGCAATACTTGTTTTATTAATCAATGCTGTTCTATTGTCGCCCATTTTTTATTTAAATTTCAGCTTTTTAAGTAGCTTTAAAGGTCGCTTATCTTATTTAAAGTGATGAACAAAATTTCAATTACCCTTGGACTATGTTTTTCTTAAGACTTTTTATGGTAAATTAAACTGTGTGAATCTTACCTCAATATCTACAATATCTGGTCTCTTTTCTTCTTCTTCTTGTATAATCTTATATTCCTGAATAGGTTTTTTGGTTCCAGCCACGTGCACATTGGCCCAATATCTTTCATTTACAGCTTCCCTCGCCTTATTGACGTTTTGGGCAGTCTCCAAAAATTCTATGGCTCTGGGACTATTACCGGAAGTTGTTCCTTCTAAACCTTTTTTAGGCACGTTGTAACTTCCCGGTTTCATGTAGACTCTACTTTAAAGAGAACAAATTTGTTGTGTATATAAATTTAAAGAAATGGGACCCAAAAAAATTTAACCTTCTAGTTCGCTCTTCCTCAGAATCATATTCTTCTTCTTTGTTGCAAAAATCGGCAGAATAAGTCTGATTGGCTTGATCTACAGTTTCAGTGGTGGGGGAGCCACCAGACGGTAAATGGATAATGCCTCGAACATTTTTAGATGAACAGCTGCCGTTTGTGATAGTAGAGGTAGTTGTAGTGTCGCTAGAAGTTGTTTGTTTTTTAATTGCACCTTCTGATGCACTTTTTATCAGGTTAATCTACAACGCATTCTATTCATTATTATATAAATATTTTATACTGGGTGGCCCAATAGTGTGTGTACTAGCTCCGTTACTATAAAAGTAAGAAGTATATATATATATATATATATATGTTTATACGGCTTTCACGGATTCCTCCGTGTGAGATGCATTAGCAGTGGTTATATCCACATTATGCTGTTGTTGTGCTGAAATCACATTCAGCAAACGTACAACTATATGCAACTCCGTATGTAAGTGAAATAAAATGCGAAATAAATGAATGCAAACTTCGCTCCATCATATCCTTTTTGTGTTAGAGGTTGAACAGTTAGAATAAATTGTAATAAGATACAATTCATCCTATTCCACCACCATCGAGATGGTGGCCTACCTGTACCACCATTTGCATTCATTGTTTCGCATTTTATTTCACTTACATACGGAGTTGCATATAGTTATACGTTTGCTGAATGTGATTTCAGCACTACAACAGCATAATGTCGATATAACCACTGCTAATGCATCTCACACGGAGGAATCCGTGAAAGCCGTATAAACATATATAAGCCATCCGATGAGAGGTCGGGAAGCCGCGTTTCATTGTTTGCATGTTTCCTTCCGATCTATCCTTTGCACATGCAGGCGCATGTCGGTACCCTGATGAGTCTAGTGAGAGACGAAACATGTATCTCTGCCGTATCACTGTGGCGCGGAGGGTAAGCTTTGACTTTCTTCTCAAAACGGTGGTACAGGTAAGCCACCATCTCGATGGTGGTGAAATAGGATGAATTGTGTCTTATTACAATTTATTCTAACTGTGCAACCTCTAACACAAAAAGGATATGATGGAGCGAAGTTTGCATTCATTGTTTCGCATTTTATTTCATATATATATATATATATATATATATATATATATATATATATATACACATATACTTATATATGTTTATGCGGCTTTCACGGATACCTCCGTGTGAGATGCAACAGCAGTGGATATATCCACATTATGCCGTTGTAGTGCTGAAATCACATTCAGTAAACGTACAACTATATGCAGCTCTGTGTAAAATACGAACAGTAAATGCAAACTTCGTTCCAACCATATCCTTTCCGTTTTAGAGGTTGCACAGTTTGAACAAATTGATAAGGAAAAACAATTTTATCTTATTCCACCATCACTTTCTTCTCGGTATGGTGGTACAGGTAGGCCACCATTTCGATGGTGGTGGAATAGGATAAATTGTTTTTCCTTATCAATTTGTTCAAACTATGCAACCTCTAACACGGAAAGGATATGGTTGGAATGAAGTTTGCATTTACTGTTCGCATTTTACTTCATATATATATATATATATATATATATATATATATATATATATATATATATATATATATATATATATACATATATATATATATATATATATATATATATATATATATATATATATATATATATATATATAAGTATGAAGCAAAATGCAAACAGCGACTGCAAACTTCGTTCCATCATATCCTTTCGGTGTTAGAGGTTGTACAGTTTGAATAAATTGCTACAGAGCACAATTTATCCTATTCCACCACTATCGAGATGATGGCCTACCTGCACCACCATATCGAGAAGAAAGCCGAAACTTACCTTCCCCGCTACAGCGATATGGCAGAGGTACCTGTTTCGTCTCTACTAGACTCATCAGGATACCAACATGCACCTATCTGTGCAAAGGACAGATCGGAAGGAAGTATGCAACACTGAACGCGGCTTCGTCGACCACCCGCTGGATAGTGTATATATGTTTATGTGGCTTTCATGGATTCCTCCGTGTGAGATGCAATAGTAGTGGATATATCCACATTATGCCGTTGTAGTGCTAAAATCACATTCAGCCTTCCGGCGGGAGGCATACTTCCTTCCGATCTGTCCTTTACACAGATAGGTGCATGTCGGTACCCTGATGAGTCTAGTAGAGACAAAACATATACCGCTGCCGTATCGCTGTAGCGGGGAGGGTAAGTTTTGACTTTCTTCTCGATATGGTGGTACAGTTGGGCCATCATCTCGATGGTGGTGGAATAGGATAAATTGTGCTCTGTAGCAATTTATTCAAACTGTCCAATCTCTCACACGAAAAGGATATGATGGAACGAAGTTTGCAGTTACTGTTCGCATTTTGCTTCATTCATACAAGGAGTTGCATATAGTTGTGCGTTTGCTGAATGTGATTTTAGCACTACAACGGCATAATGTGGATATATCCACTGCGATTGCATCTCACATGGAGGAATCCGTGAAAGCTGCATAAATATATATATATATATATATATATATATATATATATATATATATATATATATAGATATAGATATTTTGATTCTTTTTAATTTTTGGTTAAGGTGTCTCTGTGCTGGTTTTGACGAAAATTTGTTTTTTTTTTATTGAAAGTCTGTTAAAATATACGCTGTTTTAGAAAAGTTCATTTTTTTTAACAAGCCGCGACATAGAACTACAAAAAATCTTTTATAGAATATAAACATTTTCAATATTCAGATAAACAAAAAGTATTTCAAATATCTAATTACTTATTGTTACAATTACTTCAATTATTAGCATTTAAGCCGTAAACAAAAGTTTACAAGAAACATTAATATTAAAAACAATGAACATTCTGCTAATTTTCATCGGCCGATATGCGGATCTTCAACAACTACTAGTTGAACATTTAGTTCATTTCCTTCTGTAAAAACCTGTTTTGTTTTACGATTTGTGTTATAGAACACACTTCCTGTACTTTCAAAACCCTCTCTTAACTATTCAAATGCCTTTCTATCTAACTATGGATACTTTTCCAAGTTCTTATCCCTGACAGCGTTGTCGCTGGTACTCAATGTATTTCAAACATTTCAGTCTTGGAAAAATTAATTTTAAAGTATTTTGATATGAAATTTGTAGAAGGAACACTAAATTTGGACTTAGGAAAATAATAACATTATAAATCTAACATCTTTTTCATTATTTTGTCATAGCTAACTAGATAAACAAAAAATGTTTTTTAACTATTTATTAAAATTCAAAATACGCCAATATTAGTCAAAATAGACACGGGGGTGCATTAACAAAAATTAAAGGAAATCAAAATATCTTTATAATAAACCCGATAGATACAGGTTATCGCGTTTGAAAAACCTTAGTAACTGAGTTTTGAATCTTGTTAAGTGTGCATGATTGCAAATCGTATCCAGTAGAAAATATTAATAACTTCATGGATTTGACAATCTCTTTAACATTTATTATTTATAACAGTCACAGGTGTTATTTATCATTGATGTTAGATGGACAATATTACAAACGGTACATCACCAGTTTTTTTTTTCAAAATCTATAAATTTTTCTCATTAATTTGGCAACGCCGCAAAAAAATTTAAATAAATTTCAGGACTGCATAGGAAATTTTGTTAGGAACCCAAATATGTAAGAATATATTGGATTTCCCCTACTTTTCCACATCACCCTTTATAACGAAAAAATAATTTGTTTCTAACGGAACTATTAGATTTTTATATGCTCTTGGTCCACCCTGTATATTTAGTTTTAAATGTTACAAGCCATACTATTATTATTATTATACAACAGAATTGATGAGTTTCACTATATAATATAAAACTTAATATAAATTCGGAACGTTGCACCAAGATGGCTAATATTTAGTAAGTCTCTGAAATGGGTTTAACCAAATGGTGATCGAGAAAAGTGTATTTGCCAATTATATTCAATCCCATATTAATACTTTGGTGCAAAAATCTTAGCATTAAATAAAAATTAAAATCAATATCCCAATTCAACCACTCTCCATTACCTGTGGCGGTATTAAATTATTAGCAGAATAAACACTTGCTCCTGAACTAGCAGTATTTAGGTTAGTGTCCAAATTATAAAATATTCTTGTCAGTTGTCCTGCTAACTCTACAGTTTCTTTTTCCCATCTAACATAACACGCTCGAAATTCTGGAGTAAGTTCTTTTTCTATTTTTCCTAGGCTGGAACCTACAAAATTTATTTAAAAAGGTTCAGTTATAAATTTTCTTTAGAAAATAATACACGCACCATCCTTATTTTCCCAGTATCCTTTCAAAATATGCCAACAGTTGGTAAGCCTGACAAAAGCGTAGATAAAATCCTTGGTGGCCCACGGTATTCCCTGAGAGTGAATATTGGAAATTGTTGTACAGGGCTTTAAAATTTCAGATCTAGTACGGATACATAGGTTTTGTATATTGCGGAAGCATGGTCTGTTGCGGTTTCTATAGGCGATCTGTTCGGCTGTTAAACAGCTTCGTTCCAAAAATTTAACAAAATTTTCCTGCGTTGTGACTTCAGATGTATCCTTTAAAATATATTTGCATAAAATTTTAATTTAAATATATGGGTCAAATTGATCGTGATTAACGGTCATGCCTCCAATTTTCTTAAATTTAGAGTCGATAAAAGTACGAAATATTGAAGAAATCCAAAATTTGAGCATTTTGGATGAATTTTTGTAAATTTTCGAGCATAAACAATACAAATTAATGATTTTTTTTTGTTTTCAAATACATCAGATGTAACATGGGAAGAATTTTTGAAAAAATTCACACATACTTTTTATGAAGCTGTTTTTCGAATAACGTCTTTTTTTGTTAAGTTAAAAAAAAATTATAAACCAATTCATTTTTTAACAAAACTCCAAATTTTTTAAATCTGAAAAAAAAAACATACCAATATTTCTAAGCTTTGCGCAAATTTTGATAATTTAACTCTGGGGTTCACTCAAAATTGCAAAAGCTATGCATTTTTTTTTGTAATGCGATGCGCTTGGAGCAGCACGATTTGATTGATGCCTTATTGTGAGAAGGTGAAAATAATATGCCATAAAAAATTGGGGCCACATACCTATTAACCAAAAGCAATATAGAATGAAAAAATATTCTATTTTAGGGTTTAAATGTTTTTTTTATGTGTTATTCACGTTTGGACAATTTAAAACTTTTTACTTATATGTCACCAAGAGTCTGAATACCCCTCGATGACTACTTATCTATTGGTACAAAAAAGTTAGTTTATGTAAATAAATAATTCATAAATCATTTCGTACTTGCTCCCGGTCATGAGTAATACTTCCGTACGTTATGAGTTGAAAACATCTCATTTCGAACCTATTAATGTTATCATTTTGGAACATCAACTAAATACAAGTAGTGATTTTTGTATAAATAATGACTGTTGGCATTACCTCAGTTAGTAGTATTGAGTAAATACCAATATAAATACTAGTTTTATAGGATAGTATTGCATGAAGAACTGACCAAGTTGGTCAGCTCCATACCACTGACTGTAGAAATGCGATTCGTCATTATTTATACAACAATAACTATTTAGTATATATTCAAATTCAAATTCAAAATAAGCTTTATTGACAAAGAAACCAATTTTTGTTGACTAATATAGAAGACTAATTCCAGAAAATGAGATAAATAAAATAGACTTAATACTATACATCAGAGATTATCAGCATAATATTCCTGGAGGGAATAATGAGCTTTTCAAGAAAGTAATCAAGAAGAAGACATGAAAATTACAAATACCTGGTTTCAGCTTCACCCACGCCATCTATACACTTGGAAATCTCCAGCGGACAAACCGCAAAACATAGTACGCAATCAGGTAGATTTTATCCTTATTAACGGACGATTTAGCTCAACCGTCAATAATGCTTGCACGTATTCGAGAGCAGACGTACCTTCTGACCACGTACTACTGGTAGCCATTATAAAAATAGCCTTATCAAGTACTAAAAAGATAACTACACAACGACGGATAACAATAGAAAGAATAAAGGATCCAGTGGTAAGAGGCGAAATAAGCAATGAGATCAACACACAAATCCAAACACTAACACCAAAAACTGAGGAAGATCAGACCGAATCTTGGGCAAGGTTAACAAATATTACAACAAATGCCATGAAAAATACACTGAGATATAGATCGGAACACAAGAAGCAAAAGAGGATGACAGATGAGATTTTATTGCTAATGAATGAACGCCGAAAACACAGGAACGACAGAGATAACACCAAATATAAAAGTATCCAACGAATAGTAAGATCAAAGATAAGAATAGCAAAAAACGAATGACTTAAACGTGAATGCGCTGAAATAGAACAACTCCAGAAGCAACACGATGATCGTAACCTACACAAAAAGTTGAAACCACTGGGATATATAGAAGGAGACGACTAGTCGTATTGGTCAACCAAGACAACCAGATAGTTCTTGATAGCACAAAAAAAAAATAATTTGTGGGAAAAGTATGTAGAAGCACTCTTCTATGACGACAGACCTCTGGCAACGAGTAATAGGAGCGATTGTTTAACGGATCCATCCATCACCAAAGAAGAGATATAAAAAGCTATACAAAATTCAAAAAACAACAAAACGACTGGCCCTGACGATATACCGTCTGAGACATTGAAACTTCTGGATGAAAGAGGCATCGCGGCGCTTCATAAAATATTTAACATTATTTACGAAACGGGTTCCTACCCCAAACAATGGCTATGCTCTACCTTCATTCCCTTGCCTAAGAAGACCAACGCAAGAAAATGTGAAGATCATAGACTCATTAGTTTGATGAGTCATACACTAAAAATATTTCTAAAAATAATACATCAAAGAATATATAATAAATGCGAAAGAGACATAAGCGACTCACAGTTTGGGTTTAGCGATAGTCGCTACACAGGTGCTTGTTCAGAACTGTTACGATCAGAGAAAAGATGTGTATTTATGCTTCATAGATTACGAAAAAGCATTCGATCGTGTACAACATCATAAACTAATCCTGCTTCTTAGAAAACTCGACATAGATCAGAAAGACATCCGATGCATTAAAAGCTTATACTGAGGTCAAACCGCGCAGATAAAATCAGACAATAATGTATCCAACCCGATACAAATCCGAAGAGGAGTGCGACAAGTGTGTGTGCTGTCCCCTCTCCTGTTTAACCTTTATTCGGAAACAATTTTCCAGGAGGCTTTGGAAGATATTGAAATGGGAATTAAAGTTAACGGAATATGGATTAATAACATCCGTTATGCGGATGACGCCGTTCTAGATCTCTTAATCCTGGGATAAATTAAGATTCTGATTTTTCCGGCAGATGAATTGATAGCGGCATGTGCTTAATGTTTCGTATGTAATAGGAAATTATGTAGATTCAGTCGCTGGGCATACTCTGCTACAAATTTTGTTCAAGCATGAAAAAAAAATTATGCCAAAATAAATATAATTCCGAATGTGGATTTTATTTTATGTAATCCTTCTTATATCATTATTTATTAGAAAAACCATTTAGCATCAACGTGCATACAAACTTAAAACGATCTACGTTCGATTATTGCAAAGGATAAGACAACGGTAAAAATCATATCATTCTTAAAACCACTTACCAATTTAACATTTTTCTATTCTACGACAATCAACTTATTGAATAAAAATAAATTTTTTAAGTACTATCTAATGCAATGCGGAAAACTTGTATGACGAGCTTATTTCGGTTATTCGGTGCAAAGTCATGGAAGGGGGAGCAAAAGCAATACTAGCGTTACCTACGGATAATTTAAGTACTTCGGGACGATATTTTGTACTTTTGGCGTATCAGATGCAAGTGTCAATTTAATTGTATTTAAATAATTAAACAGAATATAATGAACAAACGGAGTTACTATGTTGTAAATTGTAACAATACTAGCAGAAAAAAGTAAAGTTTATAAATTTCGAGTAGCAGAATGGAAATTAAATCAAAAAAATATATGTATAAAGCTAAAAACACTGGAGTATCACATCTTAGAAGTTCCAATCTGAAGTCATATGTTACGATAATAAAATATGTAGTTCGATAGTTCTTTTAGTTTTAATGGCCATTCAGGGTAAGTATACACATATAATAATTTTTATTCGATGTTATTATTTAATGGAAGCTTTTTTTATTTTGACATTACTTAACCTAAATTTCAATGAATTCTAATTATTTCTTTATTGATTGTACTTACTTTTTTTTAGCTGAAGTTATCAAAATATATAATATTAATAAATTAATCTTTTCACTTGTTTCATAAACCCTTATAGTTTTATTAAACCTAAAAATATAATATTCAGTTGCGATTTTCCATTATATTATATCAATATACGTCAATATCGCCTTTTAGTTCATGCATTAGTTGGCGCTGCTATCACGTGCAGAGTCCATACGTATATGATATGAACTAAGAGCGCTACGCCGCTTGCAACGCCTGCAAGTGGGCTTTTCTCTGCGCGCCATACAGGATAAGCAGCCAAAAACTATTTGTTTATAGCTGAAATAAACAATTAGAGCGTAACTTTTTCTTATGTTATTTGATTTTAGCTTATAGATGTTGATTCGAAATTTCGATCACTGCCAACAAATTTAGAAAAAGTTGATCTAATCAAAAGTTATTACTGTTCAAAAATCACAAAAATCGCGTTTTTTAATTGTTTAGCATTGATTATCGCGGAAACTAAGCGTCGTACGTAACAGTTTCTAAATATCTTTTTTGCTTGAAATCACTCAAGGAATACGAGTCATTAGTTCAGGTTAGTATTACGAAAATTATATTTTTTAAATTTTAAACAATAATTTGTTAATAACAATCTTATGACCACTCTGGCTCTACTCAAAAAATTTTTGTTCAGGAACTCAAAATATATATAAAAAACTTGGGTAGCTCTATATAAATTAAAGGGGCGACCGGGTCCTATACTAGAACAAAAAATCAATTTATTTTATTTCCAATCAGTAAAAATGGAAAATTTTGTTCGTTTTCTAGGTTCAACTATTTCTCTTACTCATTCCAAGTCTTTATCTCTGATTTTCCTACATAAAAACTGATTTGTTACCATACATACATGGTTCGATCATACCCTCTAGATTTAAACAACAATAGATTTGTTTGAAAGCTGTTTATGGTTGGTGGGGAAGAGGCTTTTTCAATGTTTGACAGACATTAAATTGTTTACTTGTCGTGACTCTTTTCTGTGTTTTTAAGTGTTAGAAATTACTATAAATGCGAAGTTTGCAATTAATATTAACAAAAAGAGGATTTAAAAACGTATTTTTATTGGTAAATATTGTTAGATATTGTTTACATATTGAAAATAGCAATAAAGATAATTTTAGGTAACCATAAATTCATACTTTTATGTATTCTAAAATTGATGTACCGATTATCTTATGATACTCTTTTAAATAATGCAATTAGAAAATAATAGCATAAAATCGGTATGTGTGTACCAAGAAATGAAATATCTACACTTTTCCAAATATAAATAAAAATATTATTACGTTATTCAGCGTTCAAATAACCGAGCCCTAGTTCTGACGTTGTACTAATTCTACAGAGGTATGTTCGAAGCATATATATTATACATAACGACAATATCATTAATAAAATAAAACTGACTTAAGAGTGGAAGGTCTAACTTCTATGGCACCTAAATCAGGTTTCAAAATAAAACTTTTTTAGTGAATTTGGCTATAAATGTCTTTCAACTTTTGATTGGTCAGTGAGTTTTGTAAATAAACCATTTTATCTATAAATTAAACATTAAATCATTCCGTCTCATTGTAGCGAATTTGAGCATTAAGTAAGCTTGACATTTAAAATAGAGCAATTAAGTGGAGCACACTGTTTAGGAGGGTAATAAGTACAAAAAATGCCATTTTTTTTTCAGCACAATTAAAGTTGTTTGATTTACCATTCTGAAAATATACTTACCGTTACTAGTAGTTCGTTTGCAGGCGGTGTAATTTGTCCATAATCATACCCCTCTGGGGGTTCGTTACTTCTTTCAATATCCACACTTCCTTCTTCTCTTTCCCTCCTTTCTTTGATGGTGGCTCCACCGTACATTAAATCGATAGTACTAGATCCTGAAGTGGTCGGACCATAAACAGACGTATTGGATCCAGTTACGTGGCCTAGAGGCACAGTATATTGGCTACCCACGTTAAACTGAGTGTACTGATAGTGTTGCAAATAGGGTCTTGCTACAGCAGATGGAGTGTGGTAGGGAACTAGTGAGGGTAGTGGAGTTCTATAACCTACAGTGGGATAGTACGCCGGATAGATACTGCCTTGACAGTTGCATACGTGGTGCATATGAAGATGGACGTTCTGTTGCTGGTTGGTACTATTCTCAGAACGATTTTGGTCCATGGAATTTTTGGTTGTAGTAGTAGAAACCTAAGTGTAATTACAAAGATGTATTAAGGAATAAAAATTTTACTGTCCCATATTTCTTAAATATTTTATGGTTAAATGGCCACTTTATTAAAAATATTGCGGATATTTATTTATACATATTTTTTATTAGAATACCTTCATCTAAAACCATAGCTCTTTGATAAAAATGAACATAATACTGCAATATATCCAATTATTTAATTTAATTAATTACATCTTTTGACTTACCTTGTATAGAATAATATAATTCCTATAAAATTGATTGAAATTATACAAAATAAATCGTAGATCTAATCGTAAATATTAGTCAGGTCATCACG
The DNA here is from genome assembly GCA_034092305.1 of Diaprepes abbreviatus. Taxonomy (NCBI): domain Eukaryota; kingdom Metazoa; phylum Arthropoda; class Insecta; order Coleoptera; family Curculionidae; genus Diaprepes; species Diaprepes abbreviatus. The sequence goes on from JASJET010000139.1 coordinate 13,222,946, forward strand.
CAAATTTGATTTTTTAACTTAGGGTACGAGTTTGATGAGTAAAATTATTTTAAGATTTTTGACAGAATTTAAAATTAAACATCTGTTTTGAATAAACTTTTTATTGCTAGGATACGCTGGCTAAAGTTTCTGGTGAAAAAGGAAAAATATAGATATCTATACTAAAAATGACACAAAAGTCATCTTTTTAACCTTAATTTCAAAATAATTAGAACTTTTAAATCTTTATATGCATGTATTATATAAAAAACTTAGAAGCAACTATTAATAAGTACAAAGAAATAAGAAATTTTCAGGATTTTTATTAGATTATCATTTTTAATTGAAACTTGAGCTTGGATATGCAAAAATATTTAGTTCTAACATTGTATACAACTCTACCTAATTTTACATTTAAAAAACTATTCTTTTATCTATTTCTTCCAGCGATAGTATAATTTTTAAAACTAATACAAAAGTCAATCTTAAATATTGTTAGGCCAGCTGAACAAAATTGATCACATTGATATTTTAAATTTAAGGTAAATGTTGATAAAATAAAAATGAAATTTATTTTCAATTATATATTTTAATAAACAATTACTTACCTTTTGGTTTTATTTGTTATTCAACACCATTTAACTTTAGTTTTTTCAAATCTTAACAAAAAATTGGATAAAACTTAAATTAAAGCTTATGTCAGACGTGAAGATTTTTTGACAAGAAAAGAATTTTGACATTTGATACCTTTATTGTTATTCAAAGCCATCTAGAAAAAAATATATAAGCGGTAGAAAAATTGAAGGAATACCTCTAGCCTTGAGATGAATTTGTGACAGTTTATTTAAAGTTCAGTGAAAAGTTGGCCACCAAACTAACAGATGTTTAATTGTCGCCTGTTACCAAACAGAGGTTTAGACAATTCAATTAATTTCTGTCTCTTTGAAAGTTTTGAGCTATATCAAATCTGGAAAGTACTTGCTAACCTTGTTAATAGGTTTTGGAGTGTAATTAGAATTTTACAGTTAAATTACATTAATTGTAAAGTAGGTAATAATTGTATTAATATAGGTTTCTAATTTGGTTTAGCTACTGTAAGCCCTTGGAGTTTCAAAGCTTAAAACTTTTTAAAAATTTTTATTATTGAAGGGACCTCACTTAAAAATATATTAAAATATTTTTGTCCACGACAGGTGCTGTAATTCACGTTGGACACTACTTTGTATGTCATTTTGAAGTAAATAGTGAGATACTCTCATCATGAGCTTCATAATATAAGTATTATTATGGGTAAGGTTTTTTTCAGTAGTCGATCAGCAAATAAGTATTTATCATCCTTGTCGACTATGTGTACATTGATCTGCGGGACCATCGGCTTTACTTGCCCCTCAAACTTGTTTGAAAGCTGTTAATGGTGGATGGGGAAGGAGTTTTCTTGATGTTTGACAGATATAAATATTAAAAGCATAAAAAATCTATTTAAAAACAAAAACATTTATTTGCGTTCAACGCCTCATACAATTTCTAACTAAATCATCATAATAACAACGCCCGGTCTTGCTTTCCTGCTGACTTGGTTTCTCCTCGCCGTTCGCCATGCCTCTTATCTTCAAAGGGAATGCCGCCATGTGAAATACCGCTTACAGTCGGCCATCCTGCAAAATTAATGTCCTCATTAATTAAAACTCAACTTTCAAGTAGATCAATCAAATCTTGACGATCTGTGATGTCGCCTTCGTCATCACTCTCGCCTGAATTATATTCATCACCTACGCCTGTTGTAGTACTACGATAACGCCGTAAAGAGTCGATCGCCACAATTGCTTTAAAGGACTTATAGCCTCGCACGCCTTTAACTGCAATTATTAAGTACCTGTCATGACCAAGGATCTTAGCAATTCTATAGGGGCCATCATACTTATTGATCATTTTTCGATTCACACCCTTTTCGTTTGAACAGGTACCCGCCTTACGCCAGAACACCAAATCACCCACCTTAAAGGTGTCGCCATCAGCTGCAGCTTTACGCCGTTTATCGAATCTCGCCTTCATTTCTTGTTTCGCCTTAGTCAGGTTTTCACTCGCCTTGTGACGCCTTTGGAGAAGAGCAGCTTGTATATTTTCATACGTTTCGCCATTAGCCCCTATAGGTACATTAACTTTTTGCACCTCACCAGATAAGTCTGCATTTACTCCACTCGTGTGTGCAAACATTAATTGTGCAGGAGAGAACCCAGTACTTTTGCTCTTGGTATGATTCATACCCCAAACAATCTCGGGTAACTTGGCGTCCCAAGTAACCTCTGATTCAGCACTGGTCTCTATAGCATTCAATAATGTACGGTTCTGCCTCTCCACCTGACCATTCGCCCTAGGAGTTGCAATTGCATTTCGCACATGCTTTACGCCTTTTTCCGCCAGAAATTTAGCAAACGCCTTGCTATCAAAAGCTAGTCCGCGATCTGAAATAATTCGCCTTGGATATCCAAACTCGCCAAATACGCCTCGAAGATTCCATATCGCCTCGGAAGACCGTAAGGTCCTTGTAGGTTTCGCCAATGAGTATTTAGTATATGCATCTATTATCAAGAGCACATACTGGTATCCACGTGTACTTTTAGAAAATGGCCCCAGGTGGTCAATATGAACTGTATGATACGGTATCGCCACCTTATCAATAGGGTGTAATAAACCAGTCGCCTTGCCATGGTTGCCCTTTCCAAACGCACAATTTATACACGCCCCTATATATTTTCTAACAAAACGTCCCATTTTTGGGAACCAATAAGTCTGTTTTATTAATTCCAAACACCTTTCAAACCCTGGATGACCTATGTCATCATGATGCTTACGTACAATAGCAAATTTCGCCATAGAAGGTACATATAATCGATCGCCATGCAAAGTTTTCCTATATAAACGCCCATTCACTACCTTATACACCGCCTTAACGCCCTTATCAGCCATTTCTCGAGTCAAAGCATTCACCAATACCTGCGCTTTGCTATCTTGGAGTTGAACTGTCAAAAACCAATCATTATCAGATAAAGTCACCATACACACATCTATAGGATTTCTACTTAATGCATCCACATGTTGCATTTTAGAACCAGGACGATATTCAAACTCCATGTCATACTCCTGTAAGGTCATCCACCATCGCGCCACTCGTGGGACAAGGTCTTTCTTAATCATCGTTGCCCTGACTGCAGAACAATCAGTTACCACCTTAAAATGAATACCCACCAAATAAACTCGAAATCGCCTCACTGACTCAACAATTGCTAACGTTTCTAATTCATAACTATGCCAACTTTGCTCCGCCATATTTGTAGCCCTGCTATAAAAAAAAGACTGGTTTTAGGACGCCAGTTGTCTGTTTTTGCAACAAGATACCAGCAACACCCATTTTACTAGCATCTGTGTGCAACTCAGTCTCCGCCTGACCATCATACAATGCTAACACAGGCCTTTCACACAGCAAAGTTTTTAATGACTCAAACGCCTGCTGCTCCTGCTCGCCCCATTTCCACAGAACATCTTTTTTCGTAAGATTGGTTAGCACCTTCGCCTTTATTGAAAAGTTAGTAATGAACTTCCTAAAGTAACTCGCCAAACCCATAAACTGTCTCACGCCATGTATATCAGTAGGTGTTCGAAAATCTTTAACGGCTTGGATTTTTCTTACACCTGGTCGAACACCTTCAGCACTCACCTCATGTCCCAAATATTCAATAGTATCCTGTAAAAAACTACATTTCGCCAAATTTAGTTTCAGACCCGCCTCTGCTACTAAATTCAACACTCTTTCTAGTAATTCTAAACCTTCCGATATGCTCGCCGACGGAATAAGTATGTCGTCCATGTATGCCAGAACAAGGTCATTCTGCATACCATTCAACATCTTATTCACCACTCTTTGGAAAACAGCTGAGTACTATAGGACTAGCATACTCCGATTCACTTTCACGTATCACGCCTTCATCTAACAAGTTTTTCACTTTTTCTCGCACTAATGCCCTTTCAGCAAATGACAATCTATAAGGCCGATACACCACAGGCTTATCAATTGTCAAATTAATTTTCATATTGCCCAAATTAGTTATTCCCAGATCATTTTCACCTTGAGAAAAACATACACTCATCCTAGCCATTAGTTCACAAAATTTTGCCAAATCACATTCATTCATCCTACCAATTTTTATTTTAGACATATCAAATTTATTACACGAAGCATTTAAATTTTGACTTACCATCACCTTTTGTACGCGTATGGTAGGTCCCACCATTGTTCCCCTCGCCAATGTCTGCCCCACCTTCCATGACACTGGTTTATGACCCAGATTTACTATCGTAATTATTCCCGAGGTACCACCTTCTAAAATATGATTTCCGTTCGCCACCAGAGCGCCATTATTTTCATATCGCCTTGCCGGGACCCAACACCGCTCGCCTAGGTGCATCCCATCAACGACTACCTCCACCGAAGCTTCACTACCGGGTTCTACAACTACATTCTGCAGCGCCAGCACTCGCCTTGTGATTTTTGCTTCAATGTCGGTCTCGTCAAGGGCGATCCTTTGAATAAATTCTTCAGCACACTCAGTGTTTGATAGCCTCGCCTTGCCATCTTGCACTGTGAGCTGAACGCCTTTGGTAGCTAACGCTGGTTGTCCTAAAAGAAGATCAGCGCCAGCAAGATCACAGTCAGCAATTAACGCCTTAATGCTGAACGAGGCCATGTCCACTGTGATTGGTAAAATTACCTCGCCTTTCACAGTGTACACGCCACCCCCAAAACCTTTTAGTATCACTGAAGATGGCTCCACATGGTACTCGCCTAGTAAGTCGAAACATTCACATGTAATAATGTTTCGTTCACTGCCCGTGTCAATGTACGCCCTAATTCGCCTACCATTTTCAGTAACAGCCAATTTTTTGTAAGTATTATCAATTTCCGCAATGAGTCTCACCTGGTAACGGTTTTGAGAAAATCTCTTTCCTCCTCCTACGGATTCATGCGCCTTGAACCCGTCTGAAGTTGATTTCACAGCACCTGAGCCTGCACCATGGCTAGGGCACTGGATTCTGTTGTGTCCAGGCTGTCCACATCTCATGCACCTATCTGCCTTAGGCTTGGGACAGTCCCGACTAATGTGTGAACCAACTTCTTGGCAATTGTAGCACCGAATTCCGCCAATCGGAGCTATCTTATCTTCTTGCCTTCTTTGAACTTTTGATACATTCGCCGTTGATGTTGAAAGGCGCCTTTTTAAGTCTGAGGAAGTACTCGCCGCCTGGTATCTATCGAATGAAGATAAAAATCCAGTATACAGCTCATTAGGAGTATTACACCTAAACGCTCTAGCATTCGCCTGCAGATCTCGAGGTAAACCATCAATTAGACACGATAACGCCTTTGTGCCCTTGAGGTCACACCTCTGAATCATTGCTAGCTTCTCGTGGTAATAATGAGTCATGGTTTCACCATCCATTTTTACTCTTGCTAACATCTCCTTTAACAACTGAACAAAATCGTGTTCCCTGGGAAACGCCTGCAAAATGGTCGCCTTCCATTCGTCCCAGGTCAGGTCATACGATTCGAGCCCATTATACCAGTTTCTTGCTGCACCTTGCAATTTAGTCTGCATAAAATAGGCTCTCTCATATTCTGTCCAACCATGAATTTGACCTAACTGATCAATTTTGCTCAGCCATTTTGTAATATTATTGTCTTTATTGTCTGGATCGAAGGGCTCAAGAATCTCACCGCCTGCCCTCGCCCCCGACCCAGAATACATTGAACTGCATGCAGAGTTCGCCTTACTACATTTATTAGGATTAATATTTGGAACGCCCTCACCTGATTTAGATGTTTTCGCCTTGGCAATTTCGCTTAACGCCTTAGCAGTCTCCTTTGCCACAATCTGCTGTATACTTTCTGCCAATCCGCCTTGCAGAAGCTTGGCAACCATCGCCTCGTTGCTATTTTCGCCCTCATTTTCACGATTTTCTTCCTCAAAGGGCTCATAATCGTATTCGGAATCTTCGCCCTGATTCCCCTCTTTTGCATTAGCCATTTCACTAATAAAACTAACAAGTTCACCACAAACTTTTTGACGCCTTATTTAAAAACACAAAAACACCCGTGGGCTCATTGCAGATATATCGCACTTCTGAACTAAAAGCATAAAAAATCTATTTAAAAACAAAAACATTTATTTGCGTTCAACGCCTCATACAATTTCTAACTAAATCATCATAATAACAACGCCCGGTCTTGCTTTCCTGCTGACTTGGTTTCTCCTCGCCGTTCGCCATGCCTCTTATCTTCAAAGGGAATGCCGCCATGTGAAATACCGCTTACAATATTTTTATTTAATTTTCCTTCCATATTTTTGCTTGTCGTTATTTCTTTGGGTATTTTTAAGCGTTAAAAATTACTACAAAAGCGAAGTTTATAATTAACATCAATAAAAAGAAGTTTAAAAAGTTATTTTGATTGGTAAATATTATTAAACATTATTTACACATTAAAAATAATATAATAATTTAGACAATCAGAAATTCGTACTTTTACTCTATTATCGGTTACTTTATTCTCGAATTGATGTACTGATTAACGTGTTATACTAGTTTAAATTATGTAATTAGAAAAGGATAGTATGGAATCGGTGTGTCAATAAATAAAAGAAGACGCACTGTTTATTAACATCTTTCTTAGTATTGAATATATACTTATAAGTACAAAAAATACTATTTTTTATATTTTTATTTTTTAAAACTGAGTTTGTGATTTTTATTTTAAATATTCCAAATTTATAGACAATCTTTTTCTACAAAAAAATGCAACTTTGCGTCTACGTGGCTTCCCAAGGAGAGCGCGTTGTCATTATTTAGGGTAAACAATAGATTTGTTTGAAAGCTATTTATGATCGGTGGGGGAGAGACTTTTTTGATGTTTGACAGATATAAACATGTTCACTTGTCTTTTCTTTCAATTTAATTGCTTATCGTGACTCTTTTCAGTGTTTTTAAGTTTTAGAAATTACTATAAATTCGTAGTTTACAATTAATATTCATAAAAAGAGGATTTAAAAACTTATTTTTATCAGTAAATATGGTTAGATATTGTTTACATATTGAAAATAACAATAATAATAATTTAGGCAACCATATATTCATACTTTATGTTTTCAGAATTGTCGTACCCATTCTCGTATGAGGATAACATAAAATCGGTATGTGTGTACCAAGAAATTAAATATTTTCTGTTTATCAACACTTCTTCAAATATAAATAAAAATATTATTACGTTATTCAGCTTACAAACAACCGGGCCCTAGTTCTGACGTTATGCTAATTCTACAGGGGTAAGTTCGAAGGTAAATACATTTCCGATGATGCTTGCTTACTTTTATGTGCCATTTTTTTATATTTTCTATGTTACATTATATTGTGAAATATAAAATTTTTGGTATAAAACATCGGGAGTTGTATGAAAAAGCACCGTCACTGCGATTTTAAATGAATTAAACGCTATTTTATTCGTTATACAAAAAAAAAATATTTAATTTAGGTTATAATCTCATCAGAGGTATTTATTCAAAAACATGAAACCTGCATATTGTAACATATGTTTTCAAGTATTACCTTTTCAATTTATTTATACATTTGCGAAGCACTATACGTATCTGCCAATGTAGGGATGAACATTTTATAATACCTCTAATTTAAATACAAAATGACAAACGAAAATAAATCAGGGAAATTTTTTTATTTTTTATCAACAAATTTTTTATATATTTATAAATTTTCGAAGCGCTGAACTTGTTTGCCAGTGTAGGCAAGAACATTTTATGATACCTCTAATCGAAATACAAAATGGCAGTCAAAAATAAATTAGGGGAAATATAAAAAGATTTTGTCGACTTTTCTTTTGTCTGCCAAAATTTTCCCAACTTCCAATTTATCTGCCAAATTCATAGTCCTCATAAATTAGTATTATCTTCAAGTAGACACATCGGCAGACAAATTCTGATTGATAAAACTTGGTCGAAATTTTCTTATAATTTTCCACCGGAAAAACAGATTTTCATATGGGCAAACCGTCTGCCATTTTTTTTACATACAATCTGTTACTCTGTCTTTCATATTATTCATTGGAAGACAAAAATAAATTTGGATTTTTTTATATTTTCTTGCAAGTTTATGTTAGTTCACCCCTACATTTCCATCCCTTCGACCATTCAACTGGTCTGCCATTTTTTCCGTGAACTCAATTTGGGTGACTATCCTTTCACTTTAATGACAGACAATTTGAGATTGGGAAAAAACTCTTTTTTTTGCAAATAAAAATTGATTTTCCAAATTTTCGAAGGGACTGCCAAGATTGACACCATGGACTTTTTACACGAACTCGCTTAGATATTTTAATACTCCAAAAGGCAGACAAAAAAATGAGTCCATTTCACCTTATAGACAGTTCACGGTCTAAAAACAATGCATCAGAGTTCAAGTTATACTCATTTTGTTTCAGGAACGATTTATAATATACGAGTAAGTATGGTTTTCACATATGTTCTTTAATTATTAAAAATTAATGATAATTATCATTGCACAAGCAGGATAAATAATATTAGTTATATTAAGATTTTATGTGATGCTGCATTATTTGCGAAAAAATCATCATTTATTATTAAAAAAGATCAGAAAAATTACCAATTAATAATTCAATAATTTAGAAAATTAAATTATTAATTACTCTGGTAATAGGTATTTTCAAAAATTAAATTTTCAATTCTAATAATGGGTAATTTTATTTCTAACAATTACTTCGTCAATTCATAATGAATATTTGTAGAAATAAAATTACCAATAACTATATTAGCACATAATTTTAGGAATGAAATCTCGAATTAATTATTTTGTCGATTATTTGAAGAAGTAAATCTAAAATTACTTTATTATTTTATAATTGTATTATCGAAATTAATAACACTAGTTTACAAAATTTAACTTTTTGTCTGTTGCCGTGAATTTTATGTTTTTGTCAAATCTAATCTCAGAAATTTTTGTGCAGCTCGAGTTACTTTTTTTTATTTTTATCATTTATGCGTATTATTTATCGTGCGTATTTTACTGTGTTAAGATTAGTATCTGAAGTTTTTGCGTCATGAGTAGTTCAAGGAGACGTTGTTTAAACAATCTAAATCATTTTTGCTATATATACAGAGAATATGTGTTTAACAATTGCAGAAAAGTTATATCAGAGTTGATGAAAAATACCTTTTTTGAGTATTTTGGGATGCTCTTAGATAAAAATGAAAAGTCTTGGGCTCCTAATTGTGTTTTGTAAATCGTGTGTGGAATATTTAAGATTATGGAAAAGTGGTAAAAGAACGCCTATAAATTTGGAACAATGACTATTTGGCGAGAATCGCCAAATCATCTCGAGGACTGTTACTTTTGTAGCGTGAACGTAAACGGTCTAAACACTAAAAATCGAGCTAAATGGCAGTACCCAGGTACTAGTTGTGTTCAGGGTCCAGTGCACAATTCACCTGACTTTTCAGTGCCTAAAAATATATCTGAACTCTTAGAACAAGACAAGGAAGGACCAAGCTCATCACAAAATGATGCTGATTTTGAAGATATATCAAATAAGCCAAAATGCTTCTCCCAAAATGAGTTAGACGATCTTGTAAGAGATTTAAATCTTTCTAAACAAGCTTCAGAATTGTTGGCATCAAGATTGAAAGAAAAAAATTTAATTTCCTCAAATACTAAAATAACTTTTTATCGTGAAAGAGATAAAGACTTACGGCGTTATTTTTTCAAAGAAAACGGTTTTATCTTTTGTTCAGATATTAAAAACTTGTTGATAAAAATGGGCTTGAAACAATACGAACCAAACGACTGGCGTTTATTCATTGACAGCTCAAAACGTAGCCTAAAATGTATTCTATTACATAATGGAAATAAATACGCTGGAGTACCTATTGCCCACCGTATAAAGTTAAAGGAAGAATATTGTAACATCTCGCTAGTCTTAAATAAAATACAGTACAATGACCATATGTGGCAAATTTGTGTTGATTTAAAAATAGTGAACATTTTTCTCGGTCAACAAAGTGGTTACACTAAGTTTCCCTATTTTATATGTCTTTGGGACAGTAGAGCTAAACAAGAGCATTGGGTGGGAAGAAACTGGCCCTTAAGAAAAAATATGAAGCCTGGAAAGCAAAATATAGTCCAGAATTCACTAGTAGCTCATGACAAAATTATCCTTCCACCATTACATATAAAACTGGACATCATGAAACAGTTTGTTAAATCATTAGATAAAGACGGGGACTGCTTTTCTTACATTTGCCAAAAATTTCGTCAGCTCACAATGGAAAAGGTTAAAGTCGGTATTTTTGATGACCCCCAAATTAGACAACTTACGAAAGATACTCAATTTAGAAATTCTATGACTGATTTAAAACTAAGGGCTTGGACAGCTTTCGTCTCTGTGATGCAGAATTTTCTCGGAAATAAAAAATCAGAAAATTATATTGAACTTGTAGAAGACCTTCTGTTACAATTAAAAAATTTGGGGTGCAATATGAGCATAAAACTCCACTTCGTCCATAGTCACCTAGATAGGTTTCCGGAAAATTTAGGAGATATGAGCGAATAGCAAGGAGAGCGTATGCATCAGGACTTACGCGTCATGGAAGAGAGCTATCAGGGTTTCTGGGATACGAATATGATGTCTGACTATTGTTGGTCTCTGACACGTCATTTTCCTAAGTCTACACATCAGAGAAGAGCTTTAAAACGAAGTTTTTTAGAACTCAATGATTAACTTGATTTTTAATAATTTTTTTCTTAGTAAATATACATGTTTTTTCTGTTTTATAGCTACATAGCTGAAACTCAGAAACTAGAGCTGATAAAAAAAATTCTACTCATATATTTGAAATTAGCATATCATATGTAGTGAACAACAACAAATTTCTTCGGCAACAGATGTACTGTAAACTAGTGTAATTTATAGAGTAATTGAAAATTTCGATTTGCCGCTTAATAATTTTCCAGCAATCGATTAATGGATAATTATAATCTTTTTTGGTCAAACTATATAATTCGTCTTAAAATTATAATGTCGATTTTTGTAAATAGATGTTCGAATATATAAATTATTTAAATTAAAAACCTTTCCGATTCTGTTCAATTTTATTTTTAACTTTATGATATGACACCAATATGTTATTAACAAAACTATCACAATTTTATATATTTGTATTATTTTAACTAGGCAGTGGATTAAATAATAAAAAATGATAATTATATGAACTTAGTTTAATTTAAAGCGAAGAGTCCAGTTAAATTTAATAAAATACCTAAAGCTGAAAATAGCTTAATTGCCTACTATAAACTAAATATTAAGCAATATATAACATTAATAATGAGTTAATGACTAGGGAACGATTATAACAATAATAACAACTATTAAAACCTAGTTTATTTAGTTTTAGTACCGTAACTTCTAGCCTATAACAATAACAGGCCTGTTCGCACAGCTGTAAAATCCTGTGATAGTGTTTAACTCTCGTCTTACACTGGTGGTCTCGCGACAGTGAAGCACTAATTCGTATATCAACTGAATATTGCATGTTTTATAGGAAGTAATTTATTCGATATGCAAGGTTCAGTTTTTATCGTTGTACGAACAGAGCTTATATTTCTTAGTTATTTCTACGAACTTATTGGTTGCTAAGAATTATAAAATAATATTTACTTATAAAGACCTATAACATAAGTTTAATAATATCTTACACATTATTATTTTTAATAAAAAAATGTCTGTGCGAAATTAACTTATAACATATTCTTTCATAAAGAAACTGTTTAGTTTAAAGAAAAAGCAAATCTACATAGCTAAAAAGCTATTCTATGCGAATGTAGGTACATACAAATTTAAATAATCTATTATGCTTCTAGACCTTTACAATAAAAAAGTATAAGGCTATAAAGCAACTTTTAAAACTTACATACCTATTCTAACTAAATTACTAAATTATATACTACAACTATTAAACTATTACCTTTGCTTTCTAAAATAAACATTTGAGCTTCTTGAACAGATTTATAGAATTAAGCATTTGGGGCTTGGTTGTAAGTATTTTAGGTTAGTTCAGTTAAAGTTATTTTTGGCATTCTACCCTACAGTGAGCGTTTTTCACAAGACTCCTTTCTCAAGAATATGTTTGATTTTAAGAAAAAACAAATAGAATAGATATTTATACAGAGTTAACTTCGTTCATCTTTTCAAAGGAGTGACTTTTTATAGTGGTAGAGAATGAAATAATACCAAAAGCAATGAAAATGATTTTTATAAGCAAATACAGGACATATGTATGGAGCAAAAGAATGCCTCATTTTGAGCATTGTTCATGAAATTGGTTTTAGTAAATATATGGGATAATGATAATATACAAAATTCAATTTTTTTTATGACGACTTACATTTACTTCATTGTTCAACTGTCAACAGTGTCACTCAATTAATTTAAGATAAAAAACTAGCGACAAAAATAAAAAAAAAAAATATTTAAGAATATTGTAAAAATTTGGGCATAAATTTTTATTTGTAAAAAAAATCCATTGTAACATCAATAAATTTTACCAAGAAATCTCTTGTTTTATATGAATACATTCCTAATTTTTGTTAATTCTGTCTGAAGTTAAATAAGGTATTTAAAAAATATTTACTCTTAACAAAATGAACAGTCCAGTAATAAGAGACATAGAAGCAATAATAAAAGAACTTCCATTACATCCATCTTCTTCACATGCACAAACTTCTTGTCTACCACCAAATCCAGATCTTTGATAACATCTATTTTTATACTGAGAATCTTCCCATCCACAGGTTCTAATAACTCTGCTGTCAGGTAGCACTAAAATAATACAATGCACGATTATGACACATCTTACAAATTTTAATTTTACAGGTGATAATTTTTGAAATTCCTTGAGACGTTTTGACTAGCTTATCAGCAAAGCTATATCGAACTAAAAATGAAAGTCACAAGGACAAGAATTACACAGGCCGACAAAATTAGACTAAGTTTCTAAATAAGAAATGCGCTAAGTTGAAATCCGGAACACGAAATGTTTCAGCACGTCATGTTTTCCAGATAATTTAACTTAAAACTGTAAAAAAAGGCATTCTAGACAATATTTGAGGTTATTTTTTAACACTAGGTGACGTTCATTCAAAAAACTCAATACATCTCAAAGTACTACTCTTCCTCTTCAAAATCGTTTTTCAATGGCCCCGATATCTTTTTTCCTCGCCGAGCTATCTACTGTTGAAAATATCAAATTTCGTGTTTTCGTTATTGCATAAAAATTGAATAGCATTTAATAGACAGGCTATCGAAACGAACTTGCTCAAAACCCAAGGCTCCTGAACTTGCATAACTCGGACGCAAAGAGAGCCACGTTTCCAGTGTAACTGGTAGGCGAGCGAATCGGGGATGCTCACAAATCCAGGCTCCCAAACCCACATAACTTGAGCCTAGCGAGATGTATTGACGAAAACATTCAATTTGATATTTCCAACAATAGATATTAGTGACACACAGTTTGGCTTCCGGAACGGGGTGGGTACAAGAGAAGCATTATTTGCTTTTAATGTGCTTACTCAAAGATGCTTAGATATCAATCAGGACCTTTATGTCTGCTTCATAGATTACAACGAAGCTTTTGATAGGGTTATGACAAACTAATAGAGATTCTCAGAAGCAAAAATTTGGATGAAAGGGATTTAAGGTTGATATCAAATCTGTATTACAATCAGCGAGCGGCAGTAAGATTTGGACAGGAAATATCCGGAGATGTAGAAATACAAAGGAGAGTCAGACAAGGTTGTATATTGTCACCTTTACTATTTAACGCTTATTCTGAAGAGGTCATATTGGAAAGTCTTGAATCTGAAACAGCAGGGATAAAAGTAAACGGAGTTTTGATCAACAATATTAGGTATGCAGATGACACCGTAATAATAGCTGATAGTTTGAAAGACCTAGAAAAGATAATGAATAAAATATTTAAAGTCAGTGGAGAATATGGACTCTCTCTTAACACGAAAAAGACCAAGTTCATAATAATTAGTAAAAACAACATCAATAATAATGAAACCATAATGGTAGGAGGCCAGCACATAGCAAGAGTTAAGAAGTACACTTACTTGGGAACCCTAATAATAGAAAATAATGACTATACCGTCGAAATAAAAACCAGAATCGAGAAAGCACGTGCCAACTTTATTAGAATGAAAAAGGTTATCTGCAGCAAAGATCTAACGTTAGCCCTGAAAATACGACTGACTAAATGTTACATATATAGTGTTCTATATTATGGAATGGAAGCATGGACACTGAATCGAGAGGCAATGAGAAGACTTAACTCTTTTGAAATATGGACCTATAGAAGAATTCAGAGGATTTCGTGGATCGAGTTACGAACGCCGAAGTGTTGAGAAAAATGTGGAAAGAAAAGGAAGTCGAGATAACAGTAAAACAGAGAAAACTGCAATATTTCGGACACATTATGCGAGGAGAAAGGTACAGCATCTTACGGCTCATAATCCAGGGCAAAATAAGTGGCAGAAGAGGCGTAAGACGACGACGAATTTCATGGCTAAAAAACCTAAGGGAATGGTTTGGATGCAGTTCAAAACAACTATTTAGAGCAACTGCCTCCAAAATTAAAATAGCTATTATGATTGCCAACCTCCGCAATGGAGAAGGCACTTGAAGAAGAACAATAGATATCTTGGCGAGAAAGAAATATATCAGGAGCACTGAAAAACAGTTCTGAAGGGGAAGAGCAGCAACTTAAGATGTAATTTTGAATTTCGTGAAGAAACTTCACCTAGCTGCGCAATGTAATACCAATATGATAGCCTAAGAAATTCTCTGTGAACTCTGCTAAAATCACTTCTTAATGTTAATAAACAACGCCAAAAAACTTTATCTGATCTTATATCGGTCGTAGAGACTTTATTGATTTTTTAAATTGGCGCAAAATATCAGCAATCATGTCCAGCTATAGGCGTTTCGATGTCGTTATTTGTCGAAGCGGTATTCTATTTGTTTATAATGAAAAAATGAACGCTAACTTTGTTAATCTATTTCAACAATTTAAAATCAATATTCGTTTCATTTTTTTTACGTTACTAGCATAAATCTTGAAATTTCCTTTCCGCACGCGCAGATTGCCCTAGAATCTCCCGATCGCTGAGATTACCCAATTACCCAACTCCAAAAGTTATAAAGAAAGTTACTGTGCAAAAAGTATTTAAATATTTTTACTTGAAATTTTGCATGCTTACTTTATACCACAAGAAACTTCTTTTGCTTCAGTATGAAGTATATGCAATATGTTTTACTATTGTTTATTAACAATTGAAAAATAGCTATTTTAACATGTTTTCTCGTCATAACCAATGAACAATAAGCCGATTTTGATGTATGTATGTTTTTTTTATTTTTTTTTTGTATTTATTTCTAAAGTATTTATTTTGTAGGTATTTCTAAAAACACCATGGTAATTAAAACAAATAATACTCTAACAGAGGAAATCCCACTATCCATAGGAATAAGACAGGGTGATAGCCACTTTTCAATGTAATCATGGACGAAATCATTGATGAGGTAAAAAGCACAAATATTGGGTACCCAATGGGACACAACACCGTTCAGATTATATGCTTTGCAGACGATGTTGCCTTGACAGCAGATAGCGAGGACAACTTACAAAGAATGATTTTCCATCTCAATCGAACAGCCAAACAGTATAATATGAAAATATCTGTGGAGAAAACCAAACCGATGGTAATAGCAAAAGAACCGGTAAGATGCAAACTAATGGTTGATGACAAACGTATCGAACAGGTTGGGAAGTTTAAATACCTGGGAGCAACAAGTAACAGGGCAGTAACGGAAAAAGTACGCACATAAGCCAACAAAGCGACCATGATATCAGGCCAACTAAGAGACATAATCTGGAACAATAAACATATGACGGTTGAGAGCAAAGCAAGAATCTACAAGGTCTGTGCAAGACCGATACTGACCTAGGCGCAGAAACAAGAAATGAAACAACAAAGACAAAACAAATTATGAGAACCACAGAAATGAAAACGCTGAGAATGATCACGGGAACAAGTTTAAGAGATAGAATAAGAAACGCAAAAATACGCGAGGCCAGCGAAGTGGGGGATGTTGTGAAGTGGGTTCGAAACCATCGTAGGCAGTGGAGAGATCACGTGGAACGAATGGACGATGACAAACTAGCAAAAACCGTGATGAGAGAGAAACCAAACACCAAACGGCCGCCTAGACGGCCCCCCAAAAGATGGAGAGACAGCTGGATTTCGACGTCAAACGAGGATCGATGAGGCATTGTGTAGATAACAGAACTTGGTTCTACCTAGAAGAAGAAGGAGAAGAAGAAGTATTTCTAAAGTGCACAACTTTTCTTTGAAACATTTTTGCTAAAAAGCATGTTTTTTCTACAATTCAAAAAACTGTCTTAATTGTTCAGAAAAAAGTTATGCAAAAAAAAAATGAAGCCTAAGAAAACATGAATTACCACCATCATTCTAAACATTCTCCCACCGGCTGATATCTAGAAACACTTAAAGTCAAAATCACCTCATACCGAGGGTAATTCGACTGGCCCATAGGTAATAATGTTTGTACTAGTTGGTACCTATAGAGTACAAACTTATACACTTCTAACTTATCGCATTTTTCTAAATGCATGAGTGTTATTTTATAATATTTATAATCAAACATCTAAAACCACATTCAATATGAAAATTTACATAAAATCCTTGTTCTTCTTATCTGCAGCCGCACTGAATGAAGTTTCAATTTAAAAAATACACAGCCCACTTCCTAAAAGATAACTATGCTAATAATTCAGTGATTTTGTGTCTTGGGCCAATATTGCACATGATTTTTTTTGTTCAGTAGATGATCTGCAAATGTAACGGTAAAAGATATACAGTGTATTTCATTTAAAAAAGTGCATTTTCATTATTTATTTAGAAACGCTATGTTCAATTATTTTTTTGTTATCACTTTCTTAATCAGCAGAAGTAATGCTTCTACTTTACTAATTTGACCGACTTTATATCAATAATAATAAAAGAGTTAGTAATAGTGAGCACTTAATTTGGTACACCTGGTACAATGCAGGGGCGGATCCAGCCTCTTTCTTGGGGGGGGGGGGGGAGGGAGCGGTGATATCACCAAAGTGTAGTATGGCAAGCGAAAACAAGTTGTCGACGGGGGGAGAGACACCAGCAACATTTCCATTTCTACTGTGAAAAGCAGGGTCAGGTCTATTTTTCTGAATTTGAAGCTCTTGGAGAGGGGGTGGACGAAAACAAGTTGCCGACAGGGGGGGATGCCAGCGGCGTACACACTCCTAATATAAGGGGCAGAATGGGGTAATTTGCCTAAACTCAAAGCTTTTGGGGAGGGGGGAGCTACCGCAAGAAAAACAA
Organism: Diaprepes abbreviatus; assembly: GCA_034092305.1. Classification (NCBI taxonomy): domain Eukaryota; kingdom Metazoa; phylum Arthropoda; class Insecta; order Coleoptera; family Curculionidae; genus Diaprepes; species Diaprepes abbreviatus. The sequence continues at coordinate 13,240,499 of JASJET010000139.1, forward strand.
GTTATCAACGTGAGGTAGTGCCAGCAGCATAGGAGGGGGGGGGGCGATCGCAAGCATAAACATTCTTATACTCTATTCAAGAACTAGAGAGAGAAATAAAATTGTTACAAATGTTATAAGTTTACTGATTTCATTCTGTCAGTAAGCAAAATACATTTTACAGTGTGTGCTTAGTGGTTTATCTTGATTGCGCTTGCTTTTATATATTATTTGAGATTAGTGAGATACCCAAAAGATATGACTTCCTCCTCTATATTTATTTCAAAATTGTTAAACCAGGGCATTTTTTCCCCAACGAAAAACTTATCACGATGAATGTTTATGATACCTTAAGATATCAATATCTAGATAATAATGTTAAAAGCTCTGTTGAGATATGTTCCAACATGACAGGAGTTGCAAAATCTACTATGTACCGAATACTGAAGGAGAAAAAAAAGGACTGGAAACTCCCAAGCCATATTCGATTACAGGCAGGCGAAAAAACTCGTTGGAAGAAGAGATGGAAACTGCAATAAAAGGAGTTGTACATATATTTTATTATGAGAAGCAGATCCCAACTCTCGACAAAATTCTAACTAAAATTAATGAATATCGCGATTTACCTGAAACTAAAAAAATTGAGCTCTAGAAATTACTCGGAGAACTTAATTTTTGCTGGGAAAAACCAGATAGGAAATCTGTTCTTATAGATCGTCCGGAAACTGTCCGTTGAAAAAGGAAATATCTCTCTCGAGTAAAAGATAGAGTTACTAGAAATAACACAACTTGCAAAATTAGTAATTTAACTGAACTTTTGAAAGATTATTATTAGATACCTAATGTTGACCAGTGTAAAACAATTTATTATTTACATTTTTGTTTTTGCTGTATTTTATTGTTTAATGTTGCTTATATTTTTTTTTTATTTTTTACATGTTTTTTATTTTAGTATGTCCCACTCTTTAATTTTATATATATTTAATTCCAATTAACCGTAAGTTTTTTATTATTTTATTATTGTATATGTGTCTTTTCTTAAGCGTGTAGAATTAACATGTATATTTTATTTTTTTGGGGCTATCGGATTTCTATATAATAAAGTAAATTAAAATAATATATCAATTATCACTTAGAATTTTTTGAGAGAATAAGACTACGTTTTGGTCTGAATGTGCCTAAAACGGTTTCTATACCAAAATTAAAAATAATAAAAATACAGTTGTGATTTGTGTTAAATATGTCAAAATTATCTTCATTTTGTAATGTATGTGAATTGTTAAGAAATCATAAGAAATAAAATAATATTATAAAAACTTTTTATTTTAAGTTTATTTCCGAAATAATATTCTATGCCATAAATACTTCAAGGTCAAACAAACCTCCTTTAGACGCCCATGATAAGGATTAAAATGCTTTTTAACATTTCACACTTCCAAATATCTATTGTTATCTAACCCAACTAGTTCATCATTATAGACCGCTATTTTTGATTATAAAATTTCTAACCCTAATCCTATGAAAAATACATCTGTCTGACAGGTTTTGACAAAGACACCGGACTAGAGAACACAGGTAGTTTGCGAAGAGAAAAAGGGCAAAAAATGATCTTATTACTCTCTCTAGTTCTTGAATAAACTATAGTATAAGAAGCAAAATCGGGTTTATTTTCCTGAACTCAAAGCTCTGGGGGGGGGGGGTGATCGCTCCCACCGCCCCCCTTGAATCCGCGCCTGGTACAGTGATAAGTAATAATTTATTGGATATAAGTGCAATATTTTCAAAAAAAAAAATCCATTTATTTCCACGGAACTGAAATTTCAATTCCAGAAAAGGGTAGGTTAAGTGGTTTTTATATTTCTGTTTACATGTTCTTAAAACAAAATATTTTAAAAAATTTTTACTGAATTTGGGATACCTACATTCAAATATTTATATGGAAATTAAAAATTTGGATTATGATATTTTTAACCAATATTTAATTATTTTGTTTTTTCAATATAGATGAATAGTAGTCCCATTGTTTAAACGACTTAGGTCATAGTAAAATATACAAAAATACGTTCTAGAGATACATTATAACGTCCTATTCTAGCACATTGATTCCCAAAGTGGGTCAAATTGACCTCCACCGGCGACCTGTAAGGTCCTATTTTGGCAGATCAACTTAAAAATTTTTGTATTTTGAATGTACAATTTTTTTCAGTTTTTGAGATTGTCTTAGAGTTTTTGGATGCTAAAGATTCCTTTTTAAAAAAAAATTTAATAAAATATAATTCAGACATCGTATTTAATAGATTTGTTTACCAAATATAACGTGGTTGACTTACATGTGCAAGATGACTTTAATGAAAACAAAGTCCATCATTGCAGCTTTTCTTGTCGACATTAACCTTGTAAAACATTGGATGGCGAGAATTTTCGCAGTCTCCAAATTATCACAGATATGCTGCCAGGATAAAGACGTTTTGGCCCACGTTCAACAGTTAAATGTATACAGACTTTAAAAACAGATTTGATGATCTTTTGACCATAAAAACACCGCAGTGGATTATTAAACATATGGTGATATTGATGAATCGGAGTAATATTACAAGAAGGACTAATCGGAAATTACTGCTACCGAATAACTTAAGATGCAGAAACGAGTATCGGTAATTTTGGGATTAGAGAGACATACTCTATTATAGATAATCGCAAGAAAGTTTTTGATAGCTTTTTCATCTTCATACCTCGTGGAAAAGAGTTTCAGTGTGATTAGCATTCATCTTGTAAAAAAAAGAACCAGAATGGATATCACTGGCCGAGAAGATTTAAGATAACTAACTAATTTGAAGCCAAATATTGAAAATTTCCTATCAAAGCATCAGATTCATTTCTCCCATTAAAAGTATTTTATAATTATCGCCAAACTTTACGGCAGATAGGGAGTCATGCTCCGAAAGAAAAAATGGAAACTACAGCGATTATTGCGTATTGCGCATTGTCCCTTACTTGCCATAAAATTTTGTTAGCAGAATAAAAAGATTGCTTTTTTATGTAATTTATGTAGGAATTTTACGTTTTGTATTGTTTTAATTAATAAAGGAATCAGGTTTAATTCAAACATTTTTTTATTGTAATATTTTCCATTCTACGGTAAATCACAATTAAATTGGATCGCTTTGTAGCAAGCCTTGGTCTGGTGATAAAACGCACAACGCGGTATGCGTTGCGCCGCAACCTGTAAGGGATATTCGTCAACAGTTTCTGTTGTTCTGTTACGTTGACATTTTTCATATTATTTCTGAATCACCATGTTGTGCGTTCGATCTCACAATTGCAATTGTAATTAGAAAAGGATGGCATAAAATTGGTGGAATCTCCGATGAAAAAAAAAAAAACTCGCATTCAAGGGGCCCTAATTCTAGCGATGAGTTAATTCTACCAGGAAATTCCTAGTTTTCTAAAATCTATCAGGCAATCAGGAAATAATTTTGTTTTATACATATGTATATATACAGGTCTGGAAAATCAAGAACAGAAACTCGACGTTTCTTAAGTATGATAAAGAAAATACTATATTATTCATCAAATCAGACTGAGACAGAAGATAAGGCTTCGTAAGCATCGACATACTTGTAAATTACCGGTTTGGTCCTCGGATGAGGGGTAATACAATGCTGACGCGGTGAGAGCGGGCGGCAGCATACGCCACGCCCTATCACAACAAGGGGATTCCAAGTTATTTGCTTTCATTCGGCCGTCGAAGCGTAAATATCGAGTGTTGGTATTTCAGTGTTTGAAGTAAATTTTTTTTATTTAAAATGGTAGTTTATTCCACGGAAAAAAAGTACAGATTATTAAGTGATATTATTCTGGTAAAAGTATACATGAGATAATCGGCTGATTTGCATTTACGTACGAAAATCATCCTATTCCTTCAAAATCTAGAGTTTCAGAAATTATTAAAAAATTTGAGACAACCGGTTGTCTAAAAATTTGTAAAAAATGCACTGATAACAATGAGCAGCAACCGGCTCCTCAAATTACTGAAGAACTAGCAAATCGGGAGACTGACGTATGTAGTTTAGCGGAAATTAATTTTCCTTGCAATAGTACCGCGATTGCAGTAAATGAAATTTACTGATCCGATTATTTCTGATACAAACTTATTCCTCACCTCTCTTGTTCTCAACAGAAACCGAAAAAGTCTTTAAAGAAAAAAGAAAATTATGAATTAAACAACTTGCACCATATAAAAGAGTTCCCTTAGCCACCCCACCTTCAGTATAGTACAACTTATCTTTGACGATGATAGACGGCTAGGTGAATGCTGTGGCTGGAACGAAATCGGTCCAACGTTGTTACCTCTGCCAAACAACATCTTAGTTCAACAACATTGATACTGTGTTCCAGTAAATACAGAGTATTTCAAGCTGCGACTGTTAACTCTACACGCATGTATTCGATGCTTCGAATGCTGCTTGTATTTGTCATATCAACGTGACACACAGAAGTGGCAAGCCCGTAAGCAGAAAGACAAAGAGGTGAAAGCACAGACAAAGGCTACCATCTAATAGGCCTTTAAGGAGAGAGATTAGGACTTCTCGTTAACATGCCAAAGAAAGGGTTAGGAAGCACTAAACATGACAATACGGCTCGACGTTTCTTCGAGAACAGTGATGAGTCAGCTATTATAACAAGAGTAAAGCGAAAACGGATCTTCCGGTTTCCCATCATTTTGTAAACTATTGGAAGCGGACATTAAACTGCAATAGAGTAGATTAGGGAATACACACTTCAAACAACAAGACTGTTCTTCAAAGAATAATATTGGTACAACATGCCAACAGAAATCTACAAATTACTTACTTCATTGACCAGACATCATAGCATTTGTAATATTACCGATAGCTAAACAGTCAAAAGATGCACAAAAATCAACGGACAAGTTGAGAAGAAACTATCACCTAGACTTTGCCCGAAAATCTTCTCGAGAAGAAAATATGGAAGATCTGTTCCAAAACTTTTGGCGTCGACGGATCCTTACATTGTTTTTTGACATTGTAATGATTCGAATAATAATTCGTACGTATTGGAACATGAAAAAAGAGTTGTTAATAAAAAAAGCAATGATTAAAATATTCTTTTTATTATTTTTATTACAGTCGTATTATTTATTCATTTATGTTAATCAATAAATATAATATTACTTACAAATTATTTGCATTGGTATTTGTTAAGAAGTCCTAAGCATACACGAACAATTATTTTCGCATTTTTAAAGATTATCGATATCCATGTATTTATTATTATAGTATTATATTTAAAATGTACCTTGAAGTCAAGCGCAATATTTTATTCACGGAAGTACAATTATTCTTTTTATTTTATTTAATCCGTGCTTTCGACCCACTGTGTTTTGACGACCCGAAACCAGCGAAAGGTCCTTGCCCTACGCCATTTTTGCTGAAAACCAGGAAGCAAGCTACGATACAATAGTATGCTTTATTTCACATTTTCAACGTGGCTAAACGGGTTGTCCGTTGCTTTTTATTACGTTCCCTTTTTTTAAGAGATTCTGTATATATATATATATATATATATATATATATATATATATATATATATATATATATATATATATATATAATCACGTTTAGAAGCAATTTATCTAAGACTAAGGCTTGCCAGAACTTAAAAATTGTTTATCGCCTATATCTTTAATTTCTTAACATTAAATTTAAAAACCAAATTAATAAAAAACAATTTGCAAAAATTTCCTTCACACATAAATTCGAATTTTTCGGATCCATTATATAATAGAAACGTCTGCAATAATATTAATATTTAAATTTTGTGATTACTGATTGAGTAAATATACTGAGGACCAAGTGTTTTCGCTTGTCATTTCAAATTTGTACTTACGTCCATTTACTTCAAAATCGATGACTTGCTTAATTTTCCTGCAAAGAGTGTAAGGTTTACCATTCTTTTTCGAACATTCATTTTTAAACTCGTCACTTAGTTGATGATTTAGATCTCCTAGACATCTTTTATCTTGTGCACTATTGCATTCATAACATTTTATGGCATTACCTATAAAAATATTATATATTAATTAATACATTAATTGTTACTTTTAAGAGACAAATTATGTAAGTGCGTCTCAGTGGCTTAGTGGTTCAGTAATTGGTCTCCTGTCACCAACGTACCAGGTTTGATTTCCAATGGGTGTTTGTGAGTATGAATAAAAAAGTGTAGTATTTGTCTTTGGATTTTCATTTAAAAAATTGGTAGTATATTTGTGTGCAACGAAAAGTTCAGGTTCACATGATCCCTACATTGCATACATCAAAAGGGATTTTTCCCTTGCCTGAATTTGGATTGCTTAAGTATACCTTGAAATTTACGTAACCCCACAAACGTTGAAACTTATGGAATTGCTGGAACGATTTTTATTATCATAGTGTTATCACAAGCCTCCCCCTCCTCACATAGTAAAAATAGTTTGTTACCTAATTTTTACCTGACCTTGATACCTAGTCCCATTCAAAAAGTAAAGAGGACTTTTTACGACTACATTGTACGGGGTGTCCCATTTTCTACACTTTCAAGGGGTATTGAAGTTATTATTGAAGAAAGATTCCGTGTCAAGTTTGTCATGGCTCTCTAAGTTTTTATTCTACAGGATAATTTTAAAAATTTTCGTTTTTTAGCCACATCTTGTATTTCCGTTATGTTTTAATTTATCAAAAAGGTGAAAACTGATTTTTATAGAGTTTTTTATGTATAGTTCAGTGACGATCTGCAGGGTGATTTTGAAAATCTTCGTTTTAAGGCCGATCTCGTATTTTCGTTATGCGTTAATTTATCAAAAAGGTAAAAACGGGTTTTTATAAAGTTTTTTACGTAGAATTCAGTGGCGCAGTCAATTTTTTCTAAAAATTTTAGTTTTTGAGATATTAATCAAATTCGATATTTTCAATAACTTACCTTATTTGTAAGAGTAGACCATGGCCAAATTATAAGAAACAAATGCAAAATTTTAAGAATAGATTAGACCCTTTAAAAGTTAATTTTAATGTTTTTCTATATTTCAATTGTAAACACTAAATTGTTATTACATTTTTTATTTTAAATAACACTGTTATTATAAAACCAAAATAATAAAATTTGATTGCAAAGAAACAAGAACCACATTACTTTATAAAACTAAAGTAACAAAAACAAAAATACACATTGAATCTAAAAACAACCAAGATTTTTTAAAGATGGTTTTCAAAATGACGGTCGTTTTCTCGAATGCAATGTCAGCACTGTTTTTATTCTTCTAATTGCTTTTAATAAAAGATTCACAGGTCTATTATGAAGAGTTTGGAAGACCAAACCAATTGCCTCAAGAAGTTCCGTTATAGATTCATGTCGAGTCTTATACACTTGAATTTACATAAAACCCCACAAAAAAAAATCCAAAACGGAAAGATTGGAAGATTTTGGTGGGCTATATTACTGACCCATTGATATCTATACATCTTTGAGGGAAGTTATTGTCCAGAAATAATCTTAACAGTCCAGAGTTGTGGCTCGGGCAGGGGCGGATCCAGCCTCTCTTTGGGGGGGGGGGGGCAGTTATATCACAAAAGTACAGTATGGCAAGCGAAAGCAAGTTGTCGACGAAAGGGAGAGACGCCAGCAACATTCTCATTTCTAGTGTAAAAGGCAGGATCGGGTCTATTTTTCTCAATTTGAAGCTCTTGGAGAGGTGGAGGGCGATCACAAGAAAAAAAAGTTGCCGATAGGGGGAGGGGGAGGATGCGAGCAGCATACACATTCCTAGTATAAGAGTCAGAATCGGTTCTATTTTCCTGAACTCAAAGCTCTTGGGAAGGGGAGGGGCGATTGCAAACATACACATTCATATACTCTATTCAAGAACTAGAGAGAGTAATAAAACTGTTATCGAAACATCCAACACACCTGCACCAGTGCCGCAGGTAACTGAAGACTGCCGTACCTCTAATTATATTTAATTATATTTAAAAATTATAAGTTTTTATAAATTTACTGCAACAATAAAATGTCTGATAGTACAATTTAATTTCTGTCAGTGAGAAAAGTACACCTTACAGTGTGGCCTTAGTGATTTATCTTGTTCGTGCTTGTTTTTATATAATATTTGAGATTAGTGAGATACTCAAAAGATATGGTTTCCACATTTATATTTATTCCAAAATCATTAAACCAGGGCACTTTTTCCTTAACGAAAAACTTATTACGATGAATGTTTATGATGCCCTAAGATATCAATATCTAGATAGTAATGTTAAAAGCTCTATTGAGGTGTGTTCCAACATGACAGGAGTTGGAAAATCTACTATGTCCCAAATACTGAAAGAGAAAAAAATGACTGGAAAACCTCGTTGGAAGAAGAGATATAAACTGCAATAACAGGAATTGTACATACATTTTATTATGAGAAGCAGATCCCAACCGTCGACAAAATTCTAACTAAAATCAATGAATATCGGGATTTACCTGAAATTAAAAGAAATGAGCTCTGGAAATTGCTCAGAAAACTTAATTTTTGCTGGGAACAATCAGATAGGAAATTTGTTCTCATAGATCGTCCGGAAAATGTCCGTTGGTGAAGGAAATATCTCTCTCAAGTAAAAGGTTTAGTTGCTGGAAATAATACAACTTATAAAATTAGTAATTTAGTTGAACTTTTGAAAGATTTTTTTGAATAAAGCTACTGCAGAAAATTGGGGTAAATCCATATAATTAATAAATAAAAGAAAATGTGGAAACTCGATCTCATGATCGGTGAGATAGAGGAACCAATTATAATTAATTTGAGCGAAGATAGCTTCACTGACTTTGATTAAGAATTAGACACGTAATGTTTACCAGGGTAAACACAATTTATTATTTAAATTTTCTGTAACATTTAAAAATTAATTACATTTGAATCCATTTTTAGTGTTTAATTGTAATTCTGCAGATGATTTAAGGAATAAATAAACTGAAACGTCAAATGTCCTAAAAATGTTTTAATTAATAATAAAATGACCGATAACCCCAAAAAAATTTTAATATTATATGGACGAATTTATTTTTTATACATATATTTAACTTCTTGTATTTTTGACAATGGGTATTTTGTAAGTATTTAAATTATAACTTAGAATTTTTTGAGAGAAAAAGGCTACGTTTTAGTCTGAATGAGCCTAAAACGGTTTCTATGCCAAAATTAAAAATAATAAAAATACAGTTGTGATTTGTGTTAAATATGTCAAAATTATCTATATTTTCTAAAGTATGTGAATAATTAAGAAATCATAAGAAATAAAATAATATTATAAAAACTTTTTATTTTAAATTTATTACCGAAATAATATTCTATACCATAAGTGATCAAATAAACCTCCTTCCGAGACCTATGACAAGGATTAAAATACTTTTTAACATTTCAAACATCCAAATATTTATTGTTATCCAACCCAAATAGTCCATTATTATAGACCGGTATTTCTGATTATAAAATTTCAAATCAATTCCTACGAAAAATAAATGTGTCAAACAGATTTTGCCAAAGACACCGGACTAAAGAACACAGGTATTTTGCGAAGAAAAAAAAAGAAAAAATTGATTTATTACTCGCTCTAGTTCTTGAATAAACTGTAGTATAAGAGGCAAAATTGGGTCTATTTTCCTGAACTCAAAGATCTTTGGGGGGGGATCCCCCCCGCCCCCTGGATCCGCGCCTGGGCTCGGAGCACCGTCTTGTTGAAGATAAATGGAATTGAAATGGGCCAATGGACCATTTTCAAGTAATGCTGGAATAATTTTCTTAAGGATTTCCAGGTATCTACGTGCTGAGACCCCTTTTATACATCCTATAGACTATGCGTCGGCCCAACATAAAACACCAGACGCCAACCCCGAAGTGCCCTTCTTGTGCCCTTTCAAAAATTAAATGGTGATTTTCTGCAGACCAATGTCTCGTGTTGTGACGATTCAAAATTCCCGCACTTGAAAAATAACATTTTTCAGACCAGATGACAAATTTTCCAAAAGATATATACCATTGGACAAAACGTTACTCAGTGCTCATCATTTCCGGGTGTATATGTTGCACTATTTAAAATTTATATGGATGGTATTTATACTTTTTCAAAATTCCTTCAGCGTCAGATTTTGCTACACCAACTTCTTCTTCTATTTTTCTACATGATGATGAAGTTGTTGCTGCTGCGTAAAATAACACATTTGTTTTTTCTCTCCTTGTCTTCTTTGACGTATGTTTAGGGACGCGGCTGAATAAAGGATCCGTATTCAATTAGATTTCTTTTTAAACGAGCAAATATATCTGGAAAGGATTGCCTTCTTTCTAGATACCTAACATGAACAAAAATGATCGTCAGATATGAGAAATTGTCCTAACGATACCGCTTTAAATATATTACCTATTGAATATAATTCAGAAGTTTCTTGGGAACTTTTATTGCTTTGTGTAAACCAAACTAACATATCATACATACTATAAATGGTCATTGTAAATGCAAAATAAATAAAGCGTAAAATAAAAATAGCTACGTATAAAAATATTTCATAAATAATAACAATCTGACAAAACTGTGAAACTTTGGACATCTGCCTTTTGTTTCTCATAAATTGGCCATGGCCTACTGGTACAAATAAAGAAAATTATTGAAAATATCGAATTCTGACCTTGTTTTTCAGTATAAAATAAATACGTTACATATTTTCGAAAGGTCTAAATTATGCTTAATCAATATCTAAAATAATATGCAGGGTGTCCTATTTAAAAAACCATAAGTTTGGTTAATATCTCAAAAACTAAACTTTTTAGAAAAAATTGCGCCACTGAATTCTACGTAAAAAAAAAAACGTTATAAAAATCAGTTTTAATCTTTTTGATAAATTAACGCATACGAAAAAATTGAAGATTCTTGAAAATCACCCTACAAATTTAAAACTAAGAGTGCCTTGAAAAATTTGACACTGAATCTTTCATTTCGTTAAAAAGTAGGGAACTAAAGTAAAGACCGCAACATTCTATCTTTGATAATAACTCCAATACCCCCCAAAAGTGTCGAAAATACACATACAGTGTGTATATTAAGCTTGCATAAGTTCATTTAAGTTCAGAAAATAATTAATGGAAAAAGTGCTCAAGGCTGTCAACTAATTTAGCGAACTGTGTATGTTTTGATACATGACCCGTTTACACAAGGTGTAGTATGCAAAGGATATGAAGTCATGATTTTTTTAAATGAAATTCCTGTTGTTATTGTATTTGAACAGACTATAGAAAATTTCCAGCATATTTCATGTGGCATATTCGTTATCGAAATATTGACGGTTTTTTTAACCGACATCTAAAAGAAGGAGGTTCTCAATTCGTCGTATATATATATATATATATATATATATATATATATATATATATATATATATATATATATATATATATATATATATATATTTTTGTGTATGTACACTGATTACTCCGGAACGGCAGCACCGATTTGAATGAAATTTTTTACGATACGTTCAGGAAGTTGCTGCGGTCGTCTCATATTTTTTTAGATGAAGTTGGTGCAGAAAAATCCAAGATGGCGCTTACAATATGGCGGCCAAAAAAAATAATTTTGTCCGATTTTCTCCAAAATAGGTATGGAGGAATTTTCGAGGTTGTACTCAACGAATCTGAAATTATTTTTAAAAAGTTCAAAATGGCGGATCCAATATGGCGGACAAAAAAAATAATTTTGTCCAATTTTCTCCATATTTGGTTCAGGAAAGTTTTCGGGGTCGCACATGACAAATCCAAAATTATATTTAAAAATTCAATATGGCGGATTTAAAATGGCGGACGAAAAAAATCAATTTTGTCCGATTTTTCCAAAATGAGTATGGGGAAGTTTTCGAGGTCTCACATAACAAATCTTAAATTATTTAAAAAAAATCAATATGGCAGATCCAATATGGCGGACAAAAAAATTTAATTTTGTTTGATTTTCTCCAAAATTGGTATGGGGAAGTGTTCGAGGTCGCACATAACGAATTAAAAATATTTTTAAAAAATTCAGTATGGCGGACAAAAAAATCAGTTTTGTCCGATTTTTTTCAAAATTGATATGGGGGAGTTTTTGGAATAGCACATTACGAATCTGATACTATTTAAAAAAAAATTAAATATTGTTGATCTAAGATGGCGGATTAAATATTCTACATCTCTCGATTTTCTCTAAAGTCAGTATTGGGAGATTTTTGTTTGTGTTAATTACGAAATTAAAATAATTTTTGAAAAACTCAATCGGGCGGAATCAATATGGTGTCCTAAAAATTTTACATTTTTCGACATTATCAAAAATTATATTTTTGAAATTCAATATGGCGGATCCAATATGGTAGGAAGAAAATTTTACCTTATTCGCATTTTTTCAAATTTGGTATTAGGGGGTTGGGGAGTGGTGTATTACGAATATGAAGTTAATTTTTTACAACTGTTGGGTTAATAAGATACAAAGATATAACATGAGGGACCAAAAATTTTACATTTTCTGATTTTATATAAAATTGATATTGCGGGGTTCTTGGGGCGTATACAAACTCAATATACAATATAAAATATATCGGGCTAAGAAATTTACGTCTCAAATTCTTTAAATATCGATATTGGAAGGTTTTGGGGCCTATATTACCAATCTTAAATTAATTTGAAATATAAGATAGTGGATTTACTATGACAGACTAAATATTTGTTTGACACAATTTCATTGGTATTAGGAGAACTCAAAGAATCAAAGAATTTTTAGAGGTTCATTTTAGGGTGATTTACAATTCTGGATAAAATGGGTACTTTTTTGCTACCTTGGAGTCATTGCGAGGTAGACTAATCTTCATTAGCACTTAGTTCAAATAATTTATGAATATCATAATAAATTCAAAACTAAAAATCGAAAAACAAAATTTTTATAAAAAAATTGAACCGACTTCTAAAAGTGCGCTAAAATGTAAAAAATACCTATAAATTTTTATATGAAATTGGAGTTTTTGAAGTCGGCGCCAAATTATTTCTAAATGAAATAAATAACTACTAATATATACAAATTATGTTAAGAAAGCAATTACAAATAAAGTATTTTTTATATGTTTATGCGAATCACATTTTCTCAGGTATTAGTTTGGCGCCGACTTCAAAAATTTCAATTTCATATAAAAATTTATAGTCATTTTTAGAAGTCGGTTCAATTTTTTTAATAAAAATTTTATTTTTATTTTGAATATAACCTCGTACATATATGTCTACGGATGAGCACATTTGATTTTGTATTAAATTGGAACCACTCGTTCATCCGTTCGTTGGCTCGATTTCTGGTGGAAACTGGCAGACGGTTCGTCAAAAACTCAATAAGCATCTTTTTTGTTTACTGTTGAAGGTAAACTGTTCACTATATTAAAATTAACTGTTTGGAATGTAAAATTGTCTAGAATTCTCTGCAAAACTAGAAAATTTCACATAATACACACGAACGATAAACTAGAAAAAAAAATTGAAATATATAAAATATTGCCTGCTAAAACAGTTATTTAATATTTATTTCTAGTATTTGTTGTTAAGATTTAAATTTACACCCTATCTAGTTTGCATTACTACATACAGGTTATAGCTTAATAAAATAGTGTGCCAAATGTCGCAAGCGAGTGATAAATATATTTTTTATGTAGAAAAAAAGAACCCATTTCAAATAGCAGTAAATTTAATATTGAGAAAATTATTTTATTTTGCAATAATATCAAATAAAATACAATAAATGATATATTTCAGTAGTACCTTGTAAAAACAAATAATATTGAAAGTTATGTAATTTTTCATTTTGGTCACTGTTTAGAATAAAGTTTCAAAATAACCTTCTTATCTTATTTAAAAGTATTACAAGCTCTCTCAAAAAATATCTGAGTAAAATTTTCCCCGAAATATAATTATTTCCTTTTGATTTTGAATATAACCATTTTGCTAAAATGCTTTCTTATATCTCCAAAGGCTTTAATTTTACTGCATTGTACTAAATGACACAGGGACCTACATATATATTGATTTTTACAGAAGCATGCGCTTTTTCATTTTTTTTCTCTCAAATTAGAGGATTTAGACAAAATTCTTTATACACTTTTGCGAATTAATTAATTTTTTTTAATAAAAATATATATGAATAATATGTATTTTATTATTATTTCATATTGGATTTAATACTTTATTATGGGGAATATGCTTTATTTTGAACAACAAACACACTACCCGCTATATTTTATTTGACGAAGTTATAGTTAAAAATAGAAGTTATAAAAATATCCCGCATTGCCTTGACATACACTTGAACTTTTAAAAACAAGCCATAAATAATTAAAAACTTACTTCTTTCGATGCACACTGTTGCCAAACACAATAGTCCAAAAAAGTAATGAAAATTATTCATTATAAACACTAAATTTAAAGAATTTCACTAACTATTTAATTTAAAGTAATTTTAAAGCGACCTCGTCTAGGTAAAATCGACAGAAAGGAGTTCACAAACTAGCATAGAGTCTGTGCCAAACTGTGTTCGGGAGTGCGCATGATTAGAATAATTTTTGAACGGAAAAGCCTTATTGAGAATCACAGAAATTTTTGATTAGCTCTTTACGGATAAGAAACTTTGTTGTGCGTATGTGTATCACAAGGTTTATAAGGCGCTTATGAAAATAATACAAGTACAATTATGAATGGGTGGTTCTACAAAAATATCGATATTATGTAACTCTTGATTTAAACCATTTACGCGGACGATTTAAGTGTGACTTAAAAATAAGTTTTTGGAATATTTTTTCTACATACATTTAAATATATAATCATATTCCAAAACTAACTTAATTTTAGGCCTTGCTTTCACGGTCAGCTCCGTAAACCATTATTTATATGTTAATATGTATTATGTTTATACTGTACTTCGGAAATAATCAACAAAAGCAAATATTTATCATAGAAAAACGTTTTATTATTGTTTTCCAAAACATTTTCTACTTTTGCACGCGTTTCAAACAATTCGAAAAGATTTTTTGTCAATGTGAAAATAATATTCCCAAAACATGGCTTTTGGACGCATCAACTACCTTTTCTGGCGCAGAATATCGTTGACCGCGCACTTTATTCTTAATGTACGAAAAAAAAAAGAATCATTGGATGCCAAATCAGGACTGTACGGCGGATGACATATCAAAAAGTGATTTGTTTGAGTCGATATGTGAGGAGAGCTGTCATGGTGTAGAGTAATCCATCGTCTCAGGTTTGCTTTCTTCAATTTACCGAAGACTTCCGGCAACCAAATATTGTAAACCATTCAGTTGGTCGTTTTAGGCCTCTAAAATGTTTCTGAAAAGATAGGCGATCATTTGCTTTGAGTGCTTCGTGCGCGAGCAACTTTGATTTTGGCTAATAGTGTAAGACCCATACTGTCGACTGCTACTTTTGGGCTCATAAATTGAAAGATATAGAAGATGATAGAGGGGTAAATCTTTTTAAAAAGATAAAATTCAAAACCAGATATGCTCTCATATGGAGAGTTCTTCGGGGAATCCATATGTGCAAAGATTATATATATATATATATATATATATATATATATATATATATATATATATATATCTTATTAAAAAAAATTTTTAGCGCCACGCTGTCATGAAACATCATGTATAATTGAAAACCTTTTTAAATTGTAGAAATTTTCATATTATACAATTTTTATTAAAGCATTTTTTCAAATTTTTGAAAAATAAAGGAGATAGGGTACTTTGTCATACTATTGCGTCATTCTTTATTATGCAACCCAGTGCGCGGAAGTGACGTAAAAACAATTTCTTGGCAAGTTTCTTGCAAGAAAGTTAAAAACTGAAAAAAAAATTGTTTGTTGGTGAACTTCATTGAGTCTCTGTGTATTTTTTTTTAGCTCCCTGCAATATCAGATGTTTGTTAATTTGTTTGCTATATTTTAGTGTAATTTTCTAAAGTCTGCTTAATAAAAAAATAATATAATTAAGGTTTTTTTAATATCTACTTTTTTCCGAAATTTTAGTATATTGAAGTGTCATTGTCCAAAAATTATAGAAATTGTGTTATTTTTAAAATTTTATTCCACGTTTATTTTCCTTTTGACATCTTGTTTTTATCATTGCAAAAATTTTACTGGTGTACAGACTGTTGGTTTCATATAGTTGAAGTCTATATTTGGGTTATCAGTTTTCTGTTACAAAATCAGAAAAGTTTTAATAATTAAGCTAAAAATATTTAATAAAAATTAATTTGAGTATAATTTCAATGCTCTATGTGAGAAATTTGGGTTGCATGAAGTAAGAAGTGTTTTATTGATTGAGACACAAAGATGAATGAATAAATAAAAATGGGTGACAATTAATCGTCGATGTTTAGGCTTCGTTGACCCTTTACATTTCACAATGGCGGCAAGTTGCCTTTGCGAATTCAAGCAGCATTGTTAATTGAACTTGTCTGATGGCTTAAGGTAACAATTTTGTTTCCCGAAATGCCTTTTCCGCAATGTGTTGAGTGCCAAGGACTCTTTGAAGACATGATCAACAGTTTAATCCTTCTCTATATACCATCTGCATCAGCCGTCTCACCATGATTCGCAGTTCTTTCCTCTTTAAGGTGAAAATCTCCCTAGTAAGTAGAATGTTAGGTTCAGTTATATATTCCTTGGTTCATCTTATTCTAGGAGCCCCCTTTCAGGATTCAAAAAATTTACTTTCCAATAGCAATCTAAATTCTCTTTGGCTTCAGCCCTTTAATCTTGCTGGAATCCATATCTAAACAACCAGGATCAATTTCTTCGAAGATTTTACGCCCCGTTTCAATTCTCTCTCCTTGGCAAAATTACCTTAAAAAATGGGTTGAGTTTCAAAACCAGCATTAAGTAGTCTGCATGGGAAGTAATGGACATTTCTTCACCAAGTCTTCTCAGAAACAGGAACAGCTTCCAGCTCCAGATCCGAAATATATTACGGAGCTGAGACGATCAGCACCCTTCAGGGTTTCGTTCTCTATGTATAAGTGAAGTGGAAGGTAGGTTCATTAGGACCTCCAGTCCTAATGGCACGCATAATACAGGCTATTTTTTGTACTTTGTCTAGTTGAACATGGTGTTTACGGTTGGTGGTATTTTATCACCATACCAAAGCAGCATACGTATTCATATGACGGATCACCATAGTATATATCCAATATGGCCCTTTGAGAGTCAACCCCCAAGTAAATTCAAACGCTCCTTTACAAGCCCAAAAATTACTTATGGCCATCTTGGTTCGAATGTAAATATGATCATTCCAGCACGGTCGTGAATATTGAATTACTCCCAGGTATTCAACTGTTCCATGGTATTGCAAGCTTCTTTCTGACAAAATAATTATAGGTTATCTCCCCATGTCTCTCCCACAAAGTTAAAAGCACAATTTAGAAAATGGTAAAATATTTGAATGATATAACAAAAACCATTTTTAGAAGAAGTCAAAAAAAATCCTGTCGCTGTGTGGTGATACTATTAAAACAGGAAATGCTACCATAATGTTTTATCTAAATTATCTTCGATAAGATTGTCCAAATAGCACAAATTATGCTTTTTTTCAGTCAGCTTTTAACATTCATGAGACGTCCAACTATTTATATATATTATGTGTTATCTTAACAAGTATTTATTCTTAGGCGAGTGTTCTTTCTTCAATACTAGGAGTCGCTTAGTTCTCATATATCTGCTCTGGCTTGTTCATTGCAAGACTTCTCCTTTCAAAAAATAAAAAATATGTATTACCTATTTTAGGTGCCAAATTTTTTATAGTTAGTTTGTAATGTATTTATTGTAATAGTAAACATCCATACATCTTTTTCACGTTCAGTAAAATGTTTTCGTACTTTTTGCTTTGTTACTTCCAAATTTGGATACTTAAATATATTTTATCATTTGAGAAAAATTATTTATTTTCTGCTGTCTAAGTTTTGTCAAAATGTATATCTTAAAAATTTTTAGGAATTTGCTATCACAGTAAGTATAAACCCGTATAAAAATAGAAACTTGTCTCTGAGGAAAAATTGTATAAAGGTAACTTAATGTCTAAAAGTCTTTACAGGCTATTCATACCTTTAATAATTTTTAATTAATCTCCGTACTTCTTTGTTTCTCACTAGTTACACACTAAAAAAAGACCTCTAAAATTTGCATGATTACTTAGGTTCTTATTTTGGCTAACAAAATAGGATTTTTTTTAATGTAATTAAGAAAATATCTCTTAGTTAAACAAGCAATTATCATTTATGTTATAAAGACGCTTTTATATTTTAAATCACTGTTTTCCAGTACAGATTCGTGCTATTAAAATATGCTTGCAAGAGAGTTTAGAAGGGGACATGGGGGCAGGGATACCTTCATCTACACTGACTTAATATAACAGTTGTTACTTGCGTATGTTGCTGTCGGTTTGATTCAGCTCCACTGACGAGACCCTGAGATGGTTGAAACGCATATAGAGAGAGGACTAGAATTGTATTTGCAAGAAATAAACTATTTATATATATATATATATATATATATATATATATATATATATATATATATATATATATATATATATATATATATATATATATATTTAGTTGGTTATTTTCTTAGGAATATGGTTCATTTTTATATTGAAACTACATATATACAGTAGTCATACTTATTGTATATATATATTTTTATTTCTCAGGACGTTTCGATTCTTTCGAATCTTTTTCAACTGATGCGGATGCTACAAAAATGTACATTTTTAATATTATTATATATGGACAAAGAGGTTAAAAACTTACCAGAACAGAGATTTTTGTTTTAAACAATAGTTAATTACATCACAAACCAATTGTAGTCACTCACTCTTTTGTATATTCACTTTTTAAAAGTATTTTTTAAAGGCCAGTTAGAAGAGTGGGCACTACATTTTTAACCCTATAACTGTCTTGACTTGACTGAATGTGGAACCCAGATGGTGTATGTTTTTTAGGCACTTTAAGTGGCGTAAAAAGTTTGGGTCTTTTAATGAAGTGTTATTTTTCTGAAAAATATCGTGATTTAATTTAGAAGAATTGGAAGCGGAGAATTATTCTTATTTATTGTTTTATTTATTTTAGAAATTCCCTTATATTGGTTTATTTTAATATGTTGAAATAAATTTGATTTAAATTATTGATGTCTGTTTTATCGTTTATGGCATTCGGATTTTTTTTTATTGCAATCATTTCAAAAAATTCTCGTTTTCCTTTGTTAGTTTCAGTTTTCAAGATTTTTGTATTTTCATAATCAAAGGTGTGCTTGTGTTTCATTTCGTGTTTTTTTAAGGCTTATATATATATATATATATATATATATATATATATATATATATATATATATATATATATATATATATATATATATATATATATATATATTCTGTTTTTTGTTTGAAAGGAGAATATCATACAGGCAACTAAAAAAAACTTTTTTGGAACTATCTTTAGTTCCTCTGCGCAAGAGAAGCATGAAGGGAAATTGAAATGCAGATGTTCCCAAGCAAGTATCAGCAGACTTGTTAGTAAGTTCCACACCTGTGTTCAAAATATCAAAGATCTCACTGAGAGTTGGAAGTATGACTAGTTGGATCGAACAATAACATCAGTCTTTTTGGAATCGCATTTCAGAATAAGGGCACAGCAAATCAAGGTTATCTTTATACTTAAGAACGTTGACTCAGAAGGTTTTCAAATTTATCAGAAAATAAATTGCACCTGCACATCATGGATGTGTACCAGGACAAAGACTAAAGCATACTATGCTCTACAGGACATTAATCAGCGGAAGGTAAAAAGACTACTAATCCTGATAAAAGACACAAAACTTTTTAAGTAAATATGATGTAACCGAGCTCACAAGGCAAGTTTTCTTAATTTTTGTAGAAACACCCATAAATAACTTAATCAGCACACTATAAAATATCTTAATTCGTTTATTAGAGATAACCATCCTTATAAATTTAGTTTAAGCTCGTTATCAGTTTTTAATCGTGCGCTAAAAAAACATCTTTTTAATGTTGTAAAGTCAAACAGATTAATTAATGATTAAGTGTTTATGTTATTTTATTTTCTTATTTAAAAAATATAAATATTTGTTCTTATTTTTCCAAATTACTGGTTAACTTAAATTTAGTATTAAAAATATTTTCATTTTTATTTTAAATATACTAAAATGATATTATGTTTCGCTAACTTTTTATTATTAAATTGTTAGATCCACGTAAAAGGAGAGTCCCAGGAATTAGTGGTGTACTTGTCCCTTACCATCATAATAGCGCTTACTATGTTAACGGCTTGTCTGGGCTTTGTTATAGTCTAAGAGCTAGGGAACTTTTTAACGTATAATAAACTGTTCTAATTTTTCTGTAAAGGTGACAAAATGGTATACACACAAGAGGAGAGAAACTCCCAAAAATAGTTTCATGTGATTTATCTTCGTTTTTCAAAACTAAAAAAATTATAGCAATTTATAGATATCGCTCTAGTCTATTTATCGGCCATTATATCTTACGTATTTGATAATAATTATCACATTTAATTTGAAAAGTAAGATAAGAATTTGCACAACTGAAAATATTCATCGAAATAATGAATATTCTTTCAAATCCATGTATTTGTGACGATCATGCCGTTTTGCCCATTTTATAAATCGATTTTTTTACATGTTTCAAAGTACATATATTCAAAAATATAATATCAAAATTCTAGAAAGATCGGAGCATTTTAACTGGATTTTTACCCGCTTTGCGAGTTACTACCTTGAGCGGGCTTGCTGACTCAGTCACTTATCTTTCTCTTTCGATGGAGCAGCTGCTCTCGGTTGTGAATCTCTCATTGTTACTTATGCCCTATACTTTATGATAATATTTCCTATATTTAACGTTAGTACACACAAGGGCGACAGGAGGGGGAGCAATTCGAAAACTACTTCTCTATAAGAACAGATACAAATTAATTTATAAATTAATACATAGAGTCAATAGGATCGAACATAAAACTTATATACAGTTAAAATTTGATGATGGTTAGTTTAAAATTTCTTGAGATTTTGACGAACATATAAACATACATTTCTTCTCCAAACCTGTGACAAAATTTTTACGCAGAAATAAAAATTTGTTTACCATCTACTCATCCACATATACTACCTCTATGGAGCTTTATAATCTGCATGAAAGCGAGATAGATGGAAGTCATTCCGATCTATGATCACTAATGTAGTATCCGCCATCTAGCGGAGAGCAAACATACTTCGCTATGAAACATTATCTTTTTAACGATATTTTTAATGGAATAAACATCATCTGCTTCTTTATATAATAGTATAGATTAACTTTGATCCTAATGGAAGTGTTTTTACAACAAAACCATTTTTTGGAAATTTGAAAAAAAAGACGTGTGTGTGTTGAAACAAAAAATAATTTTTAAATTATTATTTTCCATAACAGCCACATTAATTCGTCACAATTTTTCAGAAGAGCAATAAAATTGACCTAGTGGTTTTCCACCAATTTCTGTGACAAAGTAAAAAAAAGTATCCCCTAAAAAAAATTTTTTATAATAAAATTTTACACTGTACTCTCAATTTGCTATATCTGAACCATAAAGGCAACATATAAATTATATGACATACATATATACAGGGTGATTTTTCTCCGGGAAATTTATCGATCGATTGTGGGAAAATTATAATTAGGAAAAATCTAAAAATTTTACAGTGTACTAATGTGCATGGGGGACAGCCGGAAGTAGATGCCAACTGGCTTATTTTAAATGAAACACCCAATATATTATTGGCTTTTTGATTTCCACGTAAAATTCTAGACATATTTTATGTATAACGTTCTATACTTAAGTCTTACCGGACATATTTAAATTTTTATGTCTAAATTGACCTTTGCGGACCAAAACTTAACTATAAATTTTTCGTATATATATTATTATTTACTTTGGGCTAGTTTTCTTGTAGACAAAGATCGAGTTTAGTAGTCTTTTTATGATATTTTGAAAATTATTAGTACAGAGTGGTCAAAAACGAAAAATAAAAATGATGTTTAAAAAATCTTCAAAAGTCAATTTTTTTCAAATAGAAAGTATCTATTTTTATAATTTTACCATATTAAGCATTAAAAATACGGGTAATTTTGTATAAGGTTATTTACTCCAAAAATTTGCAGTTTTCAAAATATTGGAAATTCGACATTTTTCTATTGTAAAAAGGCTATACGGCTTTTAAGTTTTGTTATGAGTTGGCCATGATGGCGAGGCGTGGCGAAAATAAAACAATCGAACCTTACAGAATTGTCACTATTTCTGGCCATTTGACATTCATTAATAAAAATCATGCCGGGGAGGTTAGATTACATGCACGAAGATTATTTAATATCATTTATATTTATGGAGACTGTGATAGAGTTATTTCACGAACATACGATACATTCGCGATTCGATATCTGAAGAAACAGAAATTAACATTACCAACTGTTAAAAAGATTATAAAAAACTTCAAGAACTTTGGATCTATAAAAGCTAAAAGAAATAAACCAGTTGTTAATAAAATAAAGTTACAAACATTATTTGAGTAATGTTCAAATTGACGTCCTTGAACTTACAAACGTTTTTGTACCGAAGTAGAAATCCCTCATGGGTGGCTCTTCTTATTGACTGAGGATTAAGTGAGTATTATATAGAGGCGCCCGATCATGTTGATAAAATAGATTTCTGTGATCAGCCAGCGGCAAGTTATCTAAATAGTTCACTTCCAAATTTCTCAAGATGTAACGCTCACCTATAAGTTAAAAAAAACGTATTTTGTATCTAGAAGTCTTCAAAAATGGCTAACTCACCATTCAGATTATTTTGGTAGAATTCTAGGGTGACGACGCCGTCATTTTTTATAGCACAATACACGTTAAACTGCCAATTACCAATATTTTAAAAACCACAGATTTTTGGAATAGACAATCTTATACAAAGTCACCTTTATTTTTAGTGCTTAATATGATAATATTATAACAATAGATGCTTTCTATTGGCAAAAATTGACTTTTGACGATTTTTTAAATATAATATTTATTCTTCTTTTTTGACCACTCTGTACTAATAAGTTTCAAAATATCATAAAAAGACTACTAAAGTCGATCTTCGTCTACAAGAAAACTAACCCAAATTAAATAATAAAGACTTTCTTATACGAAAAATTTATAGTTAAGTTTTGGTCCGCAAACTCCATTTTTTACATGAAAATTTAAATATGTCCAAAATGGTGAGACTTAAGTATAGAACCTTCGATCATACTCTAGATATAAACAACAATAGATTTGTCTGAAGGCTATTTATGGTTGGTGGGGGAGACTCTTTTTTGATGTTTGACAGACATAAACATATTTACTTATCTTGTCTTTCAGTTTAATTGCTTGTCGTGAGTTTTTTTCGGTGTTTTTAAGTGTTAGAAATTACTATAAATGCGAAGTTTACAATTAATATTAACAAAAAGAGGATTTAAAAACTTATTTTTATCGGTAAATATTGTTAGATTTTTTACATATTGAAAATAACAATAATAAAAATTTAGGCAACCATATATTCATACTTTGTTTTCAGAATTGACGTACCCAGGGGTATGTTCGAAGGACGTACCGATGATACTCGTTTAAATAATGCAATTAGAAAAGGATAGCATAAAATCGGCATGTCTGTACCAAGAAATTAAATATCTACTGTTTATCAACACTTTTTGAAATATAAATAAAAATATTATTACGTTATTCAGCGTTCAAACAACGGGGCCCTAGTTCTGACGTTATGCTACTTCTACAGGGGTATGTTCGAAGTATAGAACATTATACATGAAATATATCTAAAATTTTAGGTAAAAAACAAAAATGTAATAATATATAGAGTATTCTATTTAAAATAAGTCTCCCATATATGTTACAATCCTGTCAAATTTTCAGATTCTTTCTAATTATAATTTTCCCACAATCGATCGATAAATTTTCCGGAGAATATATATATATATATATATATATATATATATATATATATATATATATATATATATATATATACAATTCATTAACAGTAGTTTGTTCGAGCCCTATACGAGAACTCCTCGGACGACACGCGCAAGAGTTTTTCAGGTACAGTCTATCAAAATATGCAAAAAACAAAAATGACTTTTTTCAAATGTCTGGAGTGGAAAATCCTCTTAAAACAATAATTGCATAAAGTTCAAAGTAATTTTATAAAATTTTCCCAAATGGTATAAGAGTGATTTTTATAATTTGAAAAAATATAACAGTAAAGAAGGAAAAATTACAAACCTATCTTTTAAAGTAGGTACATTTTAAGAGGGAATATATCAAAAACTAAACGTTTCTGTGAAGTTTTATTTCCGTTTTCCCAATCCAAGCCACAAAAAACAATTTATCTTGAAAACATACAAACTATATTATTAAGGAAACTACTATATCAATATTGTTTATAAAATAACTAAAGTTACCTAGTATTGTCCAAACAAAGAAAGCACGCAACAATTCTCGTTACACTTCGTTCATCACGGTGTCGGACAAGGTCACAGAAAACATAGCGACTTTATGAATGAACTTGTATTCGTTATTTTAGTTATACGTTATTTTTAGTATATACAAAAATTTACGATTTTTATCCATTTAAAAGCAACCTTGTTCCCTATAAGTGGTGATTCATACTTTAAAATTTCCAAAATAAAAAAGGTTCATTGTTAAAGTAGATAATTTTGTCCTTCCGTTCCTGACAATGTTCAAATTATTTACACACCTACATTGCCCCTATTAAAGTCCATGAAAAAACTAAATGAATTCTATTGAAATATATTACATGCCATACGAAAGACTACTTATATATATACACAGGATGTCTCTAGAAGGTCTGTACAAAATACTAGCGCAAATTCCTAAGGCTAAAATATCCAGATTTAGTGCAATTTACCATAGTCCAAAAGTTGATAGTTTCTGAAATACAGGGTGTCAAAGTTATATTTTTTAAACATTTTATAAATATTTATCTAATAGCTTGATTTGTATTAAATTTTGTACTTTAGGGTTTTCAGGATGAGAAATCAAGATATGATTCAAGTTTCAATGTAAATTGCAGAGAGCGCCACCAGCAACACTTCGCCTAGATCTAAAGCTTTATAACTCTTTTGTGTCTCGATATATTAAATTTCTAATTAAAAATTCGTATGCCCTACTTTTATCCAAAAAAGTTATACCAAGTGGGTGCCGCTTTTAGTCGCCGTTTCTGAAATAATTGAATTTAATTTTTTTTTGTGTACTGAGACTCTTTGTAGTCCCCTTTCTTACGTTATCCAGACTTAGGAAGGGTCCAAGAAATTTGGAGTGTGTTTAAGGGGCAACAAGCTAACAACAATAAAAATTTACATAGCAATGAGGCAATAATGATAAGTATCGTCATTAGTTACAAAAGAATATTTTTAAACGATTCAATCAGACAAATCTTTATCGTTTCATTTTAAAATTTATCATTTAATTCTTAAATTTTTCGCGATGGCCAAACATTACACTAATGCAGAAAATATAATATTAGATTGCGGTTATTGCTTTGGAAGTAATAGGGAGTCGATGAAAGTATACAGAGGAAGATTTCCAAATAGACGCATACCAAACCAACTTGCTCTGTTGAAAGGCGTCTTCGAAAGACTGGAAATTTCGCTCTTGTAACGATTCAGTATGGACCGAATCTTCGTTATGGTCGAACATTACACTAACAGAGTATTGACCAATATGATATTAATTTACGATTATTGAAAAAGGAGTGATCGGGAATCGATGAGAGTATACAAAGAAATATTCTCAAATAGAGAGTCGTGCCAAACTACCAAACACTTGCCGCTGTTGAAAGGCATCCTCGACAAATAGGTAGTTTTGTTCCTGCAACGAGTTTAAAAAATTCCAAGTCTGAGCACGAGACACTCTAATTTGTAACTTAGAGTTTCTAAAGGTACAAAAAATAGGACTTTACGAAAACAGTTGTTGCATCCATTTCATCTCTAGACAATACAAGAGCTTTTGCCACTCGACCTCGAGTTATCACTAAGCTTCTGTCGATTCATTAGTAAACGGCGAGTATATAATGTAAATTTTATACAAGAAGTTAGGCATAATCAACATGAATCATCTTACCACTTCGTCTAAAAGGTTTGAGTTACTTAGAATATCTAGTAAATTTGCCAAATTGATTGGATGATCTTCAACTGCATATTAGACAAAATATGTTGGTTATCTACGATGATGCACTCCTACACTTCACATTCAATCATTTAAATAAGAATTCTCAAAACCCATGGTCAACAGAGGAAATAATTGACTAAAATGTGGTTGTCAGACTTGCATTGTCTTTATTTTTATTTATTCTTACGACTTTTCAATTAGGTTGTATCTCTAATCACGAGCTTATATAGGGACTGTGTCCAATGAAGCGCAAAGTTTCGCTTTACTGTACACCCCACAATGATTTGATGTTACGAAATAGTGGTTGCCAAAGATTAGATATCTCAACACTCGGTTTACTGAAGATTCCATTATTGTTTTGTCATGGTGAACTATTCAAACGAGACGATTATAATTTCAGTATACAGAAAGCCAACACATACTGGAAAATATCTTGATCATAGTTCTAATTATTCTGTTGTAACAAAACGGGTAGGGTATAAGGGACGAAGGCAGAAGGGCTAGGCCTGTCCAAATGTCAACCTCACCTGCACGAGTGATAACTGGGGATCAGTTATCCGGTATACCCTGCTAGATAACAGACGAGGCTCTGGCGACCGAGTCACGGCGGTATAACCGTTTCAACTGAGAGATGAGGAAATGCAACTCTCACTTGCCCACTCGCCAACACGCTCGGCAAGCGAGGCGTTTTAAATGCCATAAACCTTTCATAATTATCCATGCAGGAAATGTCGAATTTAGAAAAAAGTCCCCAGGTGAGTAGTGTAAATGACACGGAATCTCACACTGATGCAAAATCAGTCTGCCTCAATTCGGATTCTGGGGGAGGCAAAAATTCGATTAAACTGAAAGAACGTAAGTGTGTTAAGACAAAAATCCAGATAGCCGCATATAACATTAGAACAATGAGTACGCTAGACCACCTCACTAAATTAGAAGAAGAGCTCCAATATATTAAATGGGATGTTCTGGGGCTATGCGAAACACGACTGTCAGAAGAGAAAACTACCGTTTTAAGATCAGGTCATATATTATATCAATACAACTCCGACAGCAACCGTGGTCAGGGAGGTGTGGCCTTCCTTATTAACAAAAAACTTGGTCATCTAGTAACTAAATTCGGCTACATCTCTGATCGAGTAATCTACGTAATACTCCGATTGAATAAAAGATACACTATGCAGGTAATCCATGGATACGCGCCAACAAGTAATTCGGGCGAGGAAGAAATGGAAATTTTCCTTGAGGACTTATCAAGAGCAATAAAATCTGAGAAAAGCTATTATAGGGTCATTAGCGGAGACTTCAACGCTAAAATTGGTCAGAAACATGAAACTGACTCAAATAACATCGGAAACTTCGGCTTAGGTACAAGAAATCAACGTGGGGACATGCTAACAAATTATCTAAATAAAGAAAACCTATACTGCCTCAACACTTTCTTCAAAAAACCTAAGCAGAAGAAGTGGACTTGGAAAAGTCCCGACGGCAAGACGAAGAATGAGATCGACTTTATACTAGCTAATAACAGAAAAATATGCACAGACGTCGCAGTGTTGAATCGGTTCGACACGGGTAGTGATCACAGGCTGGTTAGAGCATCATTTAGTTTTAATCTTAGAGCTGAAAGAAACAAACTTATTCATAAAGATAAGTTTCCTACCAGTGAAGAACTTAATCGAAAACAAGAAGAGTACCAAAAAGAACTAAAAAAGAAACTTGAACCAGTCGAAGCTTTGGACAGAATGGAGATCAACGAACTCAATAAAAAAATTACTAACGATATTCGTATTGCTACCAGGAAAATCTGTACCAAGAGTAGAAACAAACAAGACTATAAATTGCAACCAGATACAATAAAACTTATGGAACAACGGAGAAACACTTCCAGAGACGCAGCGGATTACCAAGAAATGAATAAAAAAATAAACAAAGGAGTGAGAAAAGATATTCGAACATATAACACCAAAATAATCGAAAATGCTATAGAAAAAAATGCAAATATGAAAGTTCTAAAATCAAAACTATCTCCAGGTAAACATAAAATCACCAACATGAAGGATCAGCAAGGTAACATAATTTCAGATAACAAAGACATCGCCGCACATATTGAACGGTTCTACACCTTGCTCTACACCTCTACTATATCTGAACCAAAAATTTCAAACACCTTTATTCGTAACGTTGGATCAGAAGATATTCCCGAGATAACAAAACAAGAAATACGGGTAGCTCTCAAGCAAATGAAAAATAACAAAAATCCTGGGGAAGACAAAATTACTTGTGAAATGTTGAAAATGGGAGGAGATGTGTTGGAAGAATCAATACAAGTGCTTCTCAATAAATGTTTAAGCCAAGGAAGGATACCGGATATGTGGCGAAATGCAGAAGTCGTTTTACTATTCAAAAAAGGTGATAATACCAATATAGAGAACTACCGTCCTATAAGCCTTTTGTCGCACCTATATAAACTTCTGACTAAAATTCTCACCAACCGACTAACAAACAAGTTCGATGCCTATCAACCAGTGGAACAAGCAGGTTTTCGAAAAAGGTTTGGCACCCTGGACCACTTGCAAACAGTAAGAACATTAATAGAAAAAACAACCGAATACAATTTGCCCCTCCACTTGGCATTCGTAGACTATCACAAGGCATTTGATTCTATTGAAACATGGGCTTTCTTGAATGCAATGGACGACGCTAGAATCGACTCCCGATACTCGAATCTAATTACGTTTTTTGATCACAAAAAATGCTTTTTAAAAAATTTATTTATTTACTTTTAAAAACTACTAACAACTTTTATAAATACGCACAATGCGTTTACAAAGAGTAACGTAATAGAACTAACTTAAAAGTCTATGTCAACTGAATCCACTGTTGCCCTGTGCTTCGGGTTTAAATAGGTCGCGATAAGGAAAGTTAATGGCCCTTCATTAATGGTACCGGGGAAAGTAGCCATCGCTTAATTCCTCCATCGCCAAATGGAACTTAAGGGGGTACAACTTGAGTTTCATCCAAAGGTCGCAATTCCTGAGGGAGAGGCTTCTGATCCTTAAAGAATCCTTGGAATACTCTTCTTTTCTTCTTAAAAATAAGTACTAAAAGAATAATAATAAGTACGATCGACATTATTAATGACCATATAGGGATTTGTCGATGTATTGTTGTTTCATCCAGTGGTTTTTCTAAAATTGTCTGTAATTGAAGTTCGTGAAGTTTATTTAGAGATACTTTTTCAATTATTAATTTTCCTACTCGCTTAACAGTTATGTTTGTTAGCTTAATGTCTTCTAGAATAAGTGGGTGTCCTGTCAGCAATTTTTCCTTGTTTGTGTAATTGTAGTGTGTTGTTTGTAAGGAACAGCCAGGAGGAATGGTGAACATGTAAATGCCTTGTAGTGAGGCGATGTTTGTTTGTTCGCAATTCATTTGTATTCTTTCCTTTTTTGGGAATATTCCTATGTAATGACCCTCGTTGATTTCTTCTATTAGGTCTTGATTTGTTTCGACTGGTACATATTGGCAATTGTTGGGTTCCCTCTGTGCTAATATTAGGCAGGTGATGCAGTCATCTTCTTGGATTGATTGTAGTTTGTTTCCTTCGCATAAGTATGTATTTTCTAGCTTTGTGCATTCATCAGCATAATATTGATATTCATTGTCGCTTAAGGATATATAGGAGGAAGGTGGTAGTAGGGTTGTTTTGTTTTTTGTAGGAATAGAAAATAAGCGGTAATAATTAAAGAGCTTCGAATGCATTAATGGAAAATCTAAAGTAAATATTATTCTACTTTCGATAAAATAAACTAGAGTTTTCATAATATTATAGTACATGTGTAATTGTTCTTCTTTAGAAAATATAAGTTGATCTGTATTATATAAATGGGTAAGTTCTGTATTTATTTTATGTAGATTTTCGAGAGAAATTATTGATTGATGTGCAATTCCCAATTTCGCAAATGTAATGGCATTTTCGATTTCAGTTGCAAAATGCAGTAATGAGTCTAAATTTAGTTGTAATTGATTTAAAATGTCTTTAATTTCCAAAAAGTGGATAAATTGGAAAGTTGTTTCGTTAATTGCCTTTTGTATGTCTAACACGTTCTGACTAATTGCTTGTTGGTTTTGAGTAATTAGTGACATAGTGTCGTTAATTTGAGTCATTAAGTTTTTGGATATTGAAAGTTGCATATTTGTTTTCTTAATAATACTATTTTGATTATTTTTTAGTTTCTCTAAATTATTATGTAATTCTAGAGCATCGTTGTTGTCCAGATTTCCCGCGATAAATTTAATTACAGACCCTAATGGGTTAATTATACCTCTTTTGGTTCTTTTAGTTAATTCTAGTAATTGTATTTTTTGATTGATGGTGGTCATTTTATAACTCAAGTGGTTATAAAAATTCTTAAGGTTGTTCCTGTAGGATAAAGGGGAAGTATCGATAGTGCTTTTTACATTTTCATACATGTTATTTATAGTGTTGAGTTGATGAATTATTGGTGGAATGTTGATGTAATATAGAAATTTGTGTGATGCAATTTTGATTTTAGCTGATCCTAGCTTGAAGGGTAGAATCCCGGGGCTTTCCTTAAGATCCTGAATTTTTATTTTCATCTCCACTGCTTGGAGAGTCAGGAAGATCCTGTAAAAGTGAGGATTCATTTAGTTTGCGTGGTTTTTTGAATAGCTGCTTATGATAGGTGTTTTACGGTGTGGTTAGCGTAATTTTTGAGGTTTTTATGACATGAGTGGGTTTATAGAGTGCATCGGTTTTTTGTTGTCTTTGTGGAGCTTTTTTATATGCTATTGATCCTGGTTCGATGTCTGGGGGATCGACGCGTTCTTTATTTATTTTTTCGATTAGTTGGGTCTTTTTGTTATGCATGTTTGTCTGTAAGTCTTTATAAAGGTTTACCATGGTTTCTTTATGCTCGTTAATTAGTTGGTTTACTGTCTGGGAGTCTTTGTCGAAGTCTATCGGTGATTTAATGTTTAGATGACCTAAAAGTAGGTCTATTGGCTTATATTTTGTAGCGGAGTGGATTGCGTTATTATAACCTGTGACTGCGAACATGAGTTTTTCTTGTGGGGTTGATTTCGGTTGTGTAATGGTTAATACACGTAGATGTTCTATTAAGGTGGAGTGAAATCGCTCTACGATTGAATTACTATTCGGGTTATTGGGTAGTGCGTAATGCCAATTTATTTTATATAATTTTGCGAAATCTTTTATTAAGTTTGCGGAAAATTCCGTTCCATCATCGGATGCGATATTTTCAGGGATTTTGTAGTTTGAAATGAATTGTAAGAGGCCTTGGTAGACATGTATAGCGGACAGACTTGGTAAAACACAAGCTTGACCAAATCGTGAAAAACTGTCGCAAATTGTTAGAGCGATAGTATTTCCAAATTTAAAGGTGTCAACATGTATTGTTTCTAGCGGTTTTGTTGGCGTCGGTGTGAGTTGAAGTTTTATTGCATGTGGTTGTCTCTCATATTTTGTTTGTTGACAGATTGAACAATTGTTAATAAATTGTCTTACATCGTCGTGTAATTTAGGCTAGTAGTATTTTTGTTTTAATTCCGCCATTGTTTCTTTAATGCCACGGTGGTTGGTGATGCTTTCATGTTGAGATTTAATCAGATTATTTTGTCTAGTTTCCGCTGTAATGTCCGTTAATAATGTATTTGTTTTAAGTAGTTTGTAGGAGGAATTTTTAAATGTTTCGGGGATAAATTTGCACATTTCTTTATAATAAGCGTCATTTTGGTCATTCATAAAGTAAAACACGTACTGTCTTTTTGGTTCCGCGTATTCTTTTAAAAATGCAATTATTTGTTGTTTAAAGGTCTCTGGTTTA
Source organism: Diaprepes abbreviatus (assembly GCA_034092305.1). Taxonomy (NCBI): domain Eukaryota; kingdom Metazoa; phylum Arthropoda; class Insecta; order Coleoptera; family Curculionidae; genus Diaprepes; species Diaprepes abbreviatus. The sequence continues at coordinate 13,272,724 of JASJET010000139.1, forward strand.
ACGTATAAGTACCATCTCGTTCGAATTACAGGTTTGTCGAATATCCTTTTTATTTCTTGTGATGGGTTGTTTTCCGTGATTCGAACAATTATCTGACATAAAAAATTATTTAAAGGTTTATCAGTTATATTTATGGTTTGTACAGGGTTTTCAGCGCTTGTATGGTTAGTCTGTAGCGTTTCGTTCTCATCAGGGTCAACTTGAGCAATTAAGGATTGATTGTCTTGCTCTTGGCTTGTAGAAGGTGCGTTATCAAGAATGGGGTTGTTATTATATTCTTGCATATATTTTAAAATGGGAGGAATGATCTCATTCGGGTATACTTCTACACGAGATAGAACGTCTGCGTTCGTATTGTTTTTGCCTTTTTTGTAAATTATTTGATATTCAAATTCTTCAAGTTTTAACCGCCAACGTACTAAGCGTGAGTTCGGCTCTTTAAGTGACATAAGCCGTTGTAACGGTTTATGGTCAGTGCATAGTATTTTGTTGCCCATACTATGGCTAGTAGTTCTTTTTCTATTGTTGAATAGTTTTGTTCAGAATCGTTTAGGGTTCTAGATGCATACGCGATTGGTTTATCTTGTCCTATAATACCTTATGAAAGTATTGCGCCGATTGCGTGATTACTCGCATCGCAAGTTAAAATGAAATCTTTAGAGAAGTCGGGATATTGTAGAATAGGATCGTTAGTGAGGAGATTTTTGCAATCTCGGAATGTTTTCTGATAAAGTGGGTCATTGATGTCTATTTTTTGATCTTTTTTTAAACATTTAGTGAAAGGTTTAGTGATTTGAGCAAAGTTATTGATAAATTTCCGGTAGTAGCCTACTAAGCCTAAAAATCCTTTGATTTCTTTTCGGGTTTTTGGGATAGGATAATTTAGAATAGCTTTTATTTTATCGGGGTTCGGTTTAATGCCTTCGGCTGTAATAATATGGCCAAGGAAAGCCACTTCTTTACGAAGAAATTCTGATTTATCGAGCTGTATTTTTAAATTTGCTTCGCGTAGTTTTTATATTAGTTAAGTGTTCTTGTAAAGACGTTGAGAAAATTATAATATCGTCGATGTAAACGAAGCAGATTTTATTTTGTAATTCTTTCAAGACATTGTCAACTACTCTTTGAAATGTAGCAGGCGCATTCTTTAAACCAAATGGCATACGAAGATACTCGTAGTGGCCATTTTCCACGTTGAATGCCGTTTTTGTAATGTCGTCTGGATGCATTTCGATCTGATGGAATCCGCTCGCGAGGTCAAGTGTCGAGAAATATTGAGACCGGCCTAGTTTATCTAGTATATCCGTGATGTTTGGGATGGGATAGCGGTCATATATCGTTTTTTCGTTGACTTTTCTATAATCTACTACAATTCTCCATTTTCTTTTGCCTGAAGCATCAGATTTTTTTGGAACAATCCAAATTGGTGAAGACCATGGCGAGTTGCTTGGGCGAATAATACCTTGCTTGAGCATATCGTTAATTTGTCTTTCTACTTCGGGTTTATGAATAAAAGGATATCTATAGGTTTTAGTAAAAACTGGTACTTCGTCTGTTGTTTTTATTTGATGTTTAATTGCGTTCGTAAATGTGAGTTTTGCATTTTCTCGGTGAAAAATATCGGAATATTTTTTGCACAGGTTCTCTATATGGAATTTTTCTTCGTCGTTCATGTGTTCGGTTCGTATAAGTTTTGTAATGTCGTAGTCTTCGTCGTGTGAATTTCTGTCGTTGTTAGGTATTGTTACATGATAAAGTTCAAAGTCGTTAAAATTAATATGGTCAACACTAATGGGTTCATTAAGTGAAATTTCTTGGGTGTAATCAGAGTTATTTTGGATTTCTATTGATGCGTAATGATTGTTTGCAATACTTAGGCCTTCTTTAATTATACAGTCATTAGCTAAATGAGTTGTTGGTATGATTATATCGCCGTTAGTGACATTTACAGGAATTTTGAAGCTTTCTATCGAATTAGGACTAATGAAGGCGTAAAATAATAATTTTTGTTTTGCTTCATAATGAGACAAGGGAATTCTTGTACAGGGTGTTTCGAGGATTGAATTTTGAATATCTAAGTTGACGTTAAGGTCTTTTAGGGTTTCATAGCCAATTAAGCCGTCGAAATAGTGATGAAATTTGAACAGGTAGAATTTTATCGTTTTGCTTGTTTTAAATTCCGGGAAGGCAGGAATTTCTGCACAGGAATTACGGGTAGTTGTTTGAAAAATAGATGATATTGTGAATTGTTCATTTTTTATGGAATCTGGGAAAAATTGTTCTGCAATGTCAGGGTTAAGAAATGATTTTGTAGCTCCGGTGTCAATAAGTAATTTTAAAGGGGGATTATGGATTTTTATATAGGGCAAATCTTTTTTGTCATATATAGAATGGATTTCTATGTGTTTTCTTGGAATAAGTTGGTCTCGTGAAAATCCTTATCGGATAACTCTTCATGGGCTTGTTCAGAATAATTGTGTTGGGAATATGAACAACACGGTTCGTGGTATTCTTGTTCATAATTTCTTGCTTCGAATTGATAACTAGGATCTTGTTCTTGGTATGTTTGATCTTCATCATGAGGTTCTATATTGAATAGTTCTTCGGTGATAATATTAGGGTTAGGTTTATGATTTTTAAAAATGTTTGTAGGGGGTTTATTTTGCCTTAAAAAGTTAGTACCGTGCGATACGCCACTCATAGGAGAGGGTTTTGGGAAATTGCTCTGAGGCTGACCTTTCGGTTTCCAGACGTTAGGTGGATTTCCGAAAACTTGTCGGTTTGTAAAGAATTTTTGCGTTACTGGTCTAGGATTAACATAAATCGGTTGATTAGGAAAGGGTGGCTGTGGTTTAAAGTTATTATATGGTACATGATTTTGGGATATTTTTGGGTTTGAATTTGGGGTTTATGGTTTGGTTTGAAATTTAGGTGATGATTTTGTGATTTTTGTATATGCCTAATATTATTTTCCGATATTATGTATTGACGTGCGCAAGCGAGGTCTGTAGGTTTCATTGCTCTGATTGTTGAACCAAGTGGTTCTTTTAGTCCTGATAGAAATACACTAAGAGCATGATTATTGTAAAAAGTTTTTCGCGCAATTTTATTAGCAGCTATATCTTCATGGGTGTCGATATAGTTGTGTAATGCGTTTCAATTGGACATAACTCGTTGCAAAAATTCTAAGGCTTGTTCATTAATATTTTGTTTTAACATGCATAAGTCAGAAAGTAGACCACTTTCATTTCGGTGGTCGCCAAAATGTGCTACTAGTGCGGTTTTTACCGAGGCCCAATCTTTGGAAATACAAGTACTATAAACTTCTTTTGCTAAGCCCGATAATTTAGCATAAATGCCATAAATGAGTGCACAACTTAAATTTGCGGGCGTGTTATCCCAGTACGTATTTATTAGCATACCTGCGGTATCTAAAAATGCCGAAAGTTCTAATGGGTTCCCATCAAAGTGTGGGACAATGCTAAATAATTTTGTATCAAAAGTTGGTGGTGCCATTTTTTTATTATTATTATTATTAGAATTATTAAAATTATTTAATGTGCTTATTTCCTCTGTGTTATTTAAATTTAAATTTGAAAAATTATTCAAAAGCTCTAAAACTAACTCGCTACTATTTTCTTCAATAGAATTAGATAGAGAGGGGATCACTGACATAGAAGGGAAAATAAAATAAGGGAATAAGCGACACTTACATGAATATTATCTTCATACTTCTCCTTTGCACGAGCTTCTTAGTTTTCTGCGTTAGACACTAAGGATGCTTCTTGTTGGAGCCAAATTTTGGTATTTTCTTCTAAACGAAGGTTCTCCAAATAAACAGTTAAAACTGAAGGAATATTCGCAATGAATTTCCTTTTGGAATCCTACCGACTGCGCCAATTACGTTTTTTGATCACAAAAAATGCTTTTTAAAAAATTTATTTATTTTCTTTTAAAAACTACTAACAACTTTTATAAATACGCACAATGCGTTTACAAAGAGTAACGTAATAGAACTAACTTAAAAGTCTATGTCAACTGAATCCACTGTTGCCCTGTGCTTCGGGTTTACATAGGTCGCGATAAGGAAAGTTAATGGCCCTTCATTAATGGTACCGGGGAAAGTAGCCATCGCTTAATTATCTCTTAAAATACATTTATGAAAATGCCACATTTCACGTAAAGATCAACGACGACTTAGTCACCGATAGAATCAAGATCAATAGAGGAGTGCGTCAGGGAGACACTATATCTCCAAAATTATTTACTCTAGCCCTAGAGAACATTTTTAAAACACTACCGTGGGAGACTAAAGGCATCAACATTGACGGGATATATTTAAACCATCTACGTTTTGCTGATGATATTGTCCTAATTAGCAGTGATATTCGTGAATTGACAGAGATGTTAGAACAACTAAACAGAACATCAAAAAAATTTGGTTTAAAAATGAACCTCTCCAAAACCAAAGTAATTACTAACACTGAAGGAAACATCAATATGGATGGCACAATCCTGGAAAATGTGGAAGAATACACATATTTGGGGCACATCATCAAAATAGGAAAGGATAATCAAACAGCTGAGATCAGACGCAGAACAAAACTAACTTGGGCAGCTTTTGGTAGGTTGGACTACATACTCCGAAACAGTGCCATACCAATGAACCTTAAAAGAAAAGTCTTCGATACTTGTGTATTGCCGGTGGCAACCTATGGCCTCGAAACCATGTCGGTGACAAGGAAAATTGCGGAACAGCTTAGAGTGATGCAGAGAGCAATGGAACGAGCTATTCTTGGAATCAGCTTAAGGGATAAAATCAAAAACGAGGAAATTCGTAGAAGAACCAAAGTCACAGATATAATAAGGCGTGTCGCAGAACTTAAATGGCAGTGGGTGGGACATGTAGCTAGGCAGACCCAGGACAGATGGACGGCAAGACTAACGCATTGGCGACCAAGACCAGACAAACAGTGTCGGCAGGCCGCAGAAAAGATGGCTAGATGACATCAAAGGGCAAGCGGGAGCAAGATGGTTTCAAATAGCACAGGACAGAACAGTATGGAAACAGATGAAAGAGGCCTACGTTCAGGAGTGGACAGGAAGTGGCTGAGGAAGAAGAAGAAGAACAAAACGGGGATTTATACACAACCTCTATAATCGCGCTATATCTATATTCCTATTTGTTGGAAACAGATGTAGCAAATAATAAATCCGATTTTCAACAGAATAGTTATCCTTTAAAACTAATTGACGATGTTATAAATAACTTTAGAACACTGAATAGCAAGAAACATATTCCTTCTTCATAATTCCGTACATTAAGGGAACTTCGAAGAAAATAAGACGAATTGCTAGTAGTTTTAATATAAAAAACCGCCATTAAGTCAGGAAATACACTTAGAGGTCATTTAACAAAAACAAAACCAAAAACTACCGATAAGAAAAAATGAGCTTACAAAGTTCCATGTGAACGTGGTGAAATGTATATTGGAGAAACCAAACGATCATTAGAAGTTAGAATTAAGAAACATAAAACTCATACACAAAAAGGGGAAACGTCGAGATCAGGTATTGCAAAACAGGTTGGGATATACCACACCATATAAAATGGTCTGAAGCTGCGGCCATATAAAGGGTGTTTTTTATAGAGGTATAGAACTTTAAGTTGGCAACACTTTTTTAACTGGCGGCTATTTTGTCAGCTGTCAAGTGATTTATGTTTAGTTTGGTTTGGCATTTCAACATGAATAGACTGATGCCTGAACAACGCTTCCAAATTGTGCAAATTTATTTTGAAAATCATGGTTCTGTTCGAAATACGAATCGCGCACTACGTCCATTTTACGGTCAACATAATCGTCCATCAGAGCAATTAATTCGATTAACTATGGAACGTTTTCGCACCACGTTTACTCTAAATGATAATACGCATCCACAGAGACGTCACAGAGACGTCGTACAGTGCATACAGAAGAAGTCATTGCTGCTGTAGAGCGTAGCGTAGAGGAAGACTCGAATCAATCTATCCGCCATCGTGCACAGGAATTGGATATGTGTCCATTCACTTTATGGAAGATTTTGTGGAAATATCTTGAGTAGTGAACATAACCCGATTCTCTCGATCCCCCCACTCCTCGACCTTGACCTTGACCTTGCTTCACCCCTCTTTGGCCCCGCCCACATGTCCTTGTCATTGACCTTGAAAGTGCACGTGTGCTTTGGCCTTGGCCTTGTGTTCAAGGTTGTGTGTGTGACCTTGACCTTGACCTTGGTCGAGACGACCTTGACTTTGTTGAAGGTCATCTTGGGTGTGTGACCTTGAAGATATGTTACGTGGTTGGGGGTGACCTTGAATGGTTTTATATAAGGTACGGGGCAGTTTCATTCATCAGTTGGCTCTGACTTGTATAGGTAGTACATGTGTTAATATTTGACAAATCATGGCATATGTTTGTGAAAATTGCGGTTCTAAGTTTACTAATATTTATAATATGAGACGTCATCAAAGAGAATCGTGTGCGGCGAGATTTAATGAAGTGCCTGGAGGAAAACGGCTCCGAATTGAAGAGTATACATCGACCATTCCGGTAATTAATTGCGCTACATGTAATGTAGATGTTCCAATAAATCATATGTCAGCGCATAAACGAACACAACAACATAAAAATAATTCATGTTTGCCGGTATGTCATGGTGTGCAACTCGTTGAATGTGCCTTCAAAAGGAGAATTGCAACCTATCGGGTTAGCAGTGATATGGAGCATTCCGATTACGTAATGTTCTTTGCAGACATTAAATCCAAGGTGGTGGAACTTGTTAATAATTTATTGCGAGTGCATCATGCTTTAAAAGTTAACATGACAGCTGTTGGCGAAGACATGCTTCCATCACAAGAAATATTCAGTGAAAAATCCTTCAACACTGCTAATCAAATAATTAGTGTAGAAAGTGATTTGGATGCCGTTTACCATTCTTTCACCGAATTAATAAAAACGCAGGCGACAGAGTTCCAGGAGAAAGATTCAGGTATGGAAAAATCAAAACCCGATATATTAAACTGATTTTTATATATTATTTTTCTTGTTATAGGATGGGCTCTTGTGCGAATTTTATACTTGGAAGTTGGTATCAACAAGTATATGCCTATGGGTGGCTCATCATACATCAAGTCGTCAATGTGATTAACCAGGACGAATTTTGCTTTGCGTGGGCTGTAACATCAGCATTGTTTCCTCCAACAGCAGAGCCTTCACAGAAGACATCCTACCCCCATTTTTCTAGAGTGCTAAATGTAACAGGTATGGATTTTCGAGTAAAATTACGTGACATTAAAAAATTTGAGGAAATGAACAACATATCAAATAACGTATACGGTCTGGAATCTAAATATGAAAATAATGAAGTAATACATGAAGTTATTGGTCCACTGAGGTATGCGTCAAAAAAGTTGGATAGGCATGTAAATTTATTGTTAATTACAAAAGACTGTAGTAGTAAAGATGGCGGTGAACATTTTTGTGATACGACTTGTTCAAAGAGTCATTATTGTTGGATTCGGGATTTATCACGTTTAGTTTTAAGTCAAATTAGTTGTCAACAACATAAAATATATTTCTGTGATGGATGCCTCATTTATTTTAGTACACCGTCAGCTTTAACTTTACATCAAAGCTACGATTGTAACCACATTTTCACGCAAACACCCTCAGTGGATTTAAAAATCGATAAATTTGGAAAGAGTGTGCCGGAAAATATTTTAAAATTCGAGGGTATAGAAAAGCAAATGCGCGTTCCATTCGTGGTTTATGCAGATTTCGAATCTGTTTTAAAGCCCGTTGAAACGGTACAACCAAACCCACAAAATTCTTACACTGTAAAAAGTTTTAAACATGAACCATATTCTTTTGCTTATTTAATTAAATGCTCTTTTGACGACTCACTTTCGAAATTTGAGCTATTTCGGGGGAATAATGCAGCTCAAGTCTTTTTGGATCGTATCGAGTGTGATTTAAGGGCTCTATACAACACATATTTAAAAGACATTAAGCCTATGAAACCGTTAACGCCTGAAGAAAAAAGGGAGTTTAATGATGCTAAAATATGTGGTATATGTGAAGGCCCTTTTGAAGAGGGTGAGATTAAAGTACGAGACCACTGTCACATAACTGGTGCAAAAAGATTTGGTGCTGCACATTCCGTTTGTAATTTAAATTATAAATTACCCTCTTTTATCCCTATCATATTTCATAACTTAAGCGGCTACGACAGCCATTTTTTATTTATAAAAGAGTTATGTAAATATGGGGATACAATTGGTGTTTTGGCTCAAAGTAAGGAAAAGTACATATCATTTACCAAAAGCATTTATGTGCACGATTATTTTGATAGTAAATGTGGAAAAATCAAGAGGAAATATTTAAAGTTGCGATTTATTGATAGTTTTAAATTTCTGTCAACGTCTTTGGAAAATTTAGGCTGCGGTTTAAACGACGACGATTTTATTGAAACGCGGAAACATTTTTCAAATATCAACCAATTTAATTTGATGCGTCAAAAGGGTGTTTTTCCCTATAGCTTTATTGACTCTATAGAAAAAATGGAAAATACATGTCTTCCAAGTAAAGATGAATTTTATGATAATTTACGGGAAGAACATATTAGCGATGAAAGCTACAGAAGAGCAAAAGAAGTATGGCGCTTGTTTGGGTGTAAAACTTTGGGGGACTATTCGGACGTGTATTTAAAATCAGATGTGTTGCTATTGTGTTATGTTTTTGAGCAATTTCGGAATAATTGTTTAAAATTCGATAAACTTGACCCAGCACATTACTATACCCTTCCAAGTTTATCATTTGATTGTATGCTACGTATGACTAAGGTAGAGTTAGAGCTCTTAACTGATATAGACATGATACATTTTTTTAAGAAAGGTATACGCGGCGGCATAAGCCAGTGTACAGAAATGAAGCACATCGCTAATAATATTTTTTTACCAGACTATGACCCAACAAAACCTTCTTCATTTATAACATACCTTGATGCTACAAATCTATATGGTCATAGTATGTCACAAGCATTACCATATGGTGGTTTTCGATGGTTAAGCGAGCGCGAAATTCTGGATTTAAATATTATGGCTGTTGGTGATGATAGTTTACATGGCTACGTTTTGGAAGTGGATGTGCATTATCCGACTGAGTTGCATGATGCACATTCTGATCTTCCATTTCTAGTAGAAAATATCATACCGCCAACAGAAAACGCTAAATTACCGAAATTAATTCCTAATTTACAAGATAAAAAAAATACATTGTACACTATAGAACTTTAAAACAAGCCATCGCCAACGGCTTAGTGGTAATGCAAACCCATCGAGTATTACAGTTTGAGCAATCAAAATGGCTAAAATCGTATATTGATTTTAATACCAATTTACGTAACAAGGCCACCACAAAATTTGCGAAGGACACTTTTAAATTAAAAAATAACGCGATATTTGGTAAAACTATGGAAAATGTGGAAAATCGAAAGGATATAAAATTAGTAACACATTGGGAGAACAGTGTAGGCAGAAATGGAGCTAGAGCACTAATATCCCGCCCCAATTTCAATAGTAGCTCGATATTTACCGAGAACTTTGTTGCTATACATATGAATAAAGTTAAAATATTGTACAATAAACCAATTTATATCGGTTTTTCCATATTAGATATATCAAAGACTGTAATATACGATTTTTATTATAATTTTATTAAATCCAAGTTTGGCGATGATGCTTCGTTACTTTACACCGATACTGACTCGCTTATATTAAAAGTGTATACGGAAAACTTTTATCAAACTATATCAGAAAACCCCGAAAAATTCGATACATCAAATTACCCCGAAATTAATAATTTCAACATAATTAAAAGTAATTCTGTAGTTGGTAGAATGAAAGATGAGTTTCCTGGTGATCCGATAATAAGTTTTTATGGTACCGGCGCGAAGGCTTATTATGTAAAGTCCATTAATAATGAATTAAAAAAAGCCAAAGGTATCAAAAAATGTGTTATCGAGAAAGACCTTCATCAGGAAGTGAATTACATAACATTTATACCAACATAATAAATAAAGTAGCATTGTCACATAGCGATGATAAACGTTATGTAATTCCCAGTTCAACCAAAACTCTACCTTGGGGGCATGCAGACATAGATTTTTACAAAACAGACCCGGAAGAAAACTTAGCAAATTTAGTCACCGTGTTGGAATCATTTCTAAGTCAGGACAGCACGTAATCTGGAAAATCCATATTTCATTATTTGTATTGTTTTTATTATTTCTATTAAACATACAACATTAATATGTAACAATAGTATTGTAATTTTTTTTTTTTTTTTTTTTTTTTAAATAAAAAACATGTATTCATTACTTGATTGCTTTTTTATTGAACCTTTATTTTAAAATTATAAATATAATGAAGTGTCCACAAATAACAAACTGTAAAAGTTATTGTTGAAAAATTTGTCTAATAGTAAATTAAACGCACAGGTCTACGAGTAAATGTTTAATGTGAAACAGGTTTGCTGACAAGATCCTCCATAGTCTTTTCAATTTTCAACATTCTAGAGTTAAGTTCATCACGCAGTTCGTCTTGCCTAAGTTCATATATTGCAATAACAGTATCATCAATGTATCCTCTAAGTTCTTGACCTGTTTCAATTAATTTCTTGCGTACGTAACCTTCAAGTTGGTTTCTGAATATATCTTTAATAACAATTGTTGAGTCATGTAAAGCTTTCTGCGTATCTTGCACACACTGAGCAAGGTTATTATCAACATAATTTCGTGTGGTCGCATCGTCTCCTTCAAGAGGTTCTGCTAAATAGCACAATCTTTTGCTTCCCATGTCGTAATCTCCATTAGGTGTAAGTTTAAAACCTATTCCTGAAGGACCTCGCATAAAGTTAAAATCCTTAAATTTTCTTTTGCGACCGAACTTATCAATAGTGTTTACTTCTGACATTGTTATGTGAGACTGATTTGAAACCATTAGATTTCACCCTAATATATGGTTCTATTTCATTAATAAACGGACTCTGCAGAAAAATATGGATTGCAAAACGTATTTTAGGTGATGTTTAATAAATACACATACAGATTCATTTTACTATTGTTTTATTGAAAAAAAAATTAAAATATAACAAAAGATTGAGTTTACTTTTTATTATTAAAAAAAAATTAAAAAAATAACAAACAAAAAAATTAAAAATTAAGAAATAAAATACATGTTAATTTCTTCTGTACAGGTAAGCTTCTTCTATGACCCAATTTCTTCTCTGGATGGCACGTTCATTAATGTCCTTGAACTGGTAGTAAACTAGTCCACAAAAGCCGCATTGTACAAATTTAACCCTGAAAAGGTCAATGTAGTTGAAGTCGTACGTAAGATCATTTCGCCAGCAGATACCTAGTCTTTTACAATGATGACAAGTTAAAAAAAAAGCTTTTGGTATATGACTGTATGTTTTGGCTGCTTCACTAGGTTGTTCATCGGTTGGCAACATGATGTTTGAATATGTTGTACTTTTCAATCGCGGTACTCTAATTATGTATTACTTTTTTAAAATAACCTTGACAGGACCAAAAAAAATCCTTGAAAATTACAACCTCGAAAACGACCCTGACATTGACGGGTACTTTGACCTTGGCCTTGGCCTCGCATCTAACAAGTTTAGTACTATATTTATATGCTTCTTTAAAATAACCTTGACAGGGACAAAAAAAAAATCCATGAAAATTACAGCCCTGAAAACGACCCTGGTATTGCCGGTTACGTCGGCCTTGGCCTTGGCCTTGCATCTGACAAGTTTAAATATTATACTTAATGCATCGAACAAAAGGAATAAAGGCGGTGTAGTGGGGGAAATGGGCATAAAAGCAGACTTGCTGGCTCGAGCTCTTCACAGTTCGTCAGAACAGCAAACAGTACAGTGCTAAGAAAAAGTTAATTGTGTGAGTTTGAATATCGAAAATGTCTAGTGTACGGTCTCTTTTAGATGCTCTTGACGTGAGCTGCGGTTCACAGCAAGGCATGCTGGATAACATGAGTGGTTTGGAAGTGTTAAGTCCGGGGGTGTTCGAGAACTGGAATGGCGTGGAGCATGAAGATGCCGAAGACCGAGCCCTCAACAATGGTCGCGACGAAGAGTTAGTTCAGTCGGCAGCGCAATTCCTGGAATGCTGGACGGAGGAGAAGGAGCCAAAGATAAATGTGATTAGTGATGTGGTTGTGCGAAAAGCATCGCGGCCTAGGGAATCTTCTCCGAAAGCGTCGAAACTGAAAAAGCTCTTGACTATGCGGAAGTCGGAAATCGCCGATAAAAAAACATTTTATTCGGCGATTAAAGGTGTGGGACAAGGGAAGAAGAAAAAGTTTAACTTTAAGCGTCCCTCCACCCCTGTTCCATTACCCGACTTCCTAAAAACAGCACCAAAAGAGCCATTGTCAGTAGAAGTGGAAGTCATAGAAGGCCCCGATGGACCAACACCACCAACGCCACCAACACCGGCCAGCGTAGAGAATGAAATAGTGTCGGAGGTGAAGTCTTCCCCAGCGCCAGCGCCACTGTCGCCGATATTGGGGTGCCGGAAACCCATGAAGAAGCGGTTTAAGCGTTGTTTTGAAGGCGATGAAGTTTCCGCTGCTTCGTCGTCGTCGTCGTCGTCATCGTCTTCACCAAATAAAACCGCGTCTTCTTCCGAGCCATCACAACCGGAGTGGGTCGAAGACTTCACCAACTCTCAGAAGACCAAATTGACCGACATTTATGCCATGAAAAAACGCTTAGTGAAAGAAGTGGACGAGTGTGACAGTGACATTATAGAACTTGAAAAACAATTAGAGATAAAAAAGGTGAAATCTGCGCGGTTAAAAAGACAATTAGAGGACTTTAATAAATTATGTAGTAGGTGTTAGGTAGTTGTAGATATTAGCTTTTAATTTATAGTATTAAGTTTGTAAATATATATATATATATATATATATATATATATATATATATATATATATATATATATATATATATATATATATATATATATATATATATATATATATATATATATATATATATATATATATATATATATATTGTAGTTAATAAAAAAGTGTTTGATCAAATTTTTTATATTTTATAATGAGAATAAAAATGACTTGAAAATTTATTTTTGTGTGTTATTTCATATAGGCCCTGTCCCACATAATATTAGGTAATAAAAAAAAAAAGAGTGAATAATCCACTAAAACTACGCAATAGCAATAGTTGTAAATATTTTCTGATAATATTTACTAGTATGCTAAAACATGGTTCGGTTTATGAAGTTAAGGTTCTGTCGCCAGAACTAATACTTTGTATCTCAATATTGTATGTTTTTATGAAAAAAAAAACATAAAATATTGGTTACAAAGTATTATAACCAACTAAAACTACGATCAAATTATTTTGTGGTCCTGAAAAGGACCGTTTGGTTGTAAAACATGCGACTCTTTTATTGAGTTGTGGAGTCGCACGGCCCGTCATCATCAGCGGGGGTGGTGGTGCTATCCTCTGTATATTCGATGATGAACCGCCAAAGTTCATCCCATCTAGGATCGTTCGGCTCCCACTCCAAACAATTCTCTGTGGTAGAATCTACCACAGGGCATTGGATGGGTTGTTGTTGTTGTTGTTGTTGAGTCGCTGACATGTTGCACTAAAATGATTGTAATAAGTATTGGCGGTCGTATATATAGAGACAAATTAATGGTGGGGGGTGAAAACAAATGTCGTATTACGTATTGAGACCAAAAGTTGTTTGTGGTCTCAAATACGAACGAACGATTTAGCTGGGTTCCACCAGCACTTAAAGTTTTAATACTTTGTATCTAATATTGTATATTCTATACATACAATATTAGTAACAAAGTACTAATATGTACTAAAACTACGATCAAAGTATTTTCTGGTCCTGAAAAGGACCGTTGTTGTGTGCCCTTAAAAAGGGCCAGGGAGAGTGTGGGGCTTATGGTGCCCCATCCTCGCTGGTCGACCACCAGCTTGACGAATCGCAGGGGCCTTGTGGGTCGTCGGGTGTTGGTGATGCTGGAATTTCCAGCACCGCATCTTCCGTCGAGTCCGGCTCTGGCTGCGGCGACGGAGTTTCGAGTCTTTGTAAGACCCAATCGCCCGCATCGTCTAATTCCACTAGACCCGGATCATGGTCCAATTCAAAATCCACCTCGTCGTCGTCGTCGAAGACTTGCAGGTCTCCAACGTTGTCGGCTACGGTGTCATCACTAAAGATGGATGAGCCTCGGCTGGCGGGTCTTTCTTCCTCCATGTTCATCGTATGAGGGTTGATGAATATATGACTGTGTAACTGGCCCAGTCTCATATATATAGAACTACCCCCACCCCACCAACGGATTCTAAATGTTATGTATTGGTGAGAGCTTATAGAATTATTGATTTTTTCAAAAACTTTAAATAAGGAATTAGATTTGTTTAGACAATAAGACTTATTCTTAATATTTTGTGAAGAATACATTACAAAAAAAAATAATAGAAACCTTGTTTGAACTGTTAACATTTTCATAGGTTCTCAAGCATATAACTTGGCACTTAAGCTACGAGACAAATCGTCGTTAAACGAATATCTCGCCCCATAAGTGACGATTACTAAACTACGATCAAAATATAATGTGGTCCTGAAAAGGACCGTTTTTGTGGCCCTAAAAGGGCCTGGGGGGAGGGTGGGGTGCCTACCGTGGAGTAATACCCAACGATATTAACACCGACCTAGGTGCAGCCCTTGGTCTTCTCATTGGCGGCACCGTCGTCGTCGCTGGTGGTGTCGGCGTTGCAGGCGGTGCCGAAGGTGCCGCTCCTGGTGCGGTACCCCCGCACTCCTCACACTTGCATATTTTGCCGGGCACGAATGGCTGACAATGCCAATGATCCTTTTTGGTATATCTTCCATCTTGCCGATCGAATGTGTAATGATGAAATAATTCTAATACCGGCCTCTATATACATTCAAAAAGTTGGAGGGGGTAAGGTGGAGTGCATATATGCATTATATAAGTTTGAGAATAATATGATTTTATAACTCACCGTATCTCTGTTATGGACACAAACTACCCCCCTCCACTTTTCTAGCATATAGTACTAGACTTTCTCTACATTTTTTTCAAATAAATTTTTTTGATATTTCTAACCATTACTTTGCTACATATTTACAAAAAATGCAAATTATGCATATATTTTAATTATTTTCAGGCAAGGTAAGGAAAATTTTGAAAATGTTTTGACGGAATCGTAATAAGGAAGAGTTGAAGTATATCACACTATTTTTCCCGATTCGCTAATATAAAAAAATTTTTTTCATCGCATTTTGGATGGGCTCTGGCGTCGTAACGGTTGACGATAAAAAATTGGCAAAATACATATATTGGGGGGAAATTTTCTCTAGAATCCAAAAAAAAAAATTTCCGAACTTCTGTCACCGCAAATAAAAAAAATCGATACCTCAAAAATTGCGAGAAAATGGTGAAGGAGCCGCGCAATCGCTCTGAAACCATCAAAAATCGATTTTTTTTCCCTCCGCAGGTGGGAGGGTGGGGGAGGTGGTGGTGGACTTAGAAAAAAAAACCCTCCCCTACAACTTCCACATACTCCCGTTCGGCGGCCCTAGCCTCCTAACTCAAGAATTTCAATTTTTTCATCTAAATTTTTTGTCATTTTTAAGATTTTCCAAATTTTCCATTGTATTCTACTCAAAATTCTAGGTAATTAAAGTGCTTTTATTTTTTCTCTATCTTGAACGGTTCCCGAGCTACAGCGCTTTAAAGAATTCAAATTACTAACTTTCTATAACCCTTTTTTTCAAATTTCATTTTTTCGAATTTTCAAAAATACTACAATATGTAGAAAAAAATTCTCTCTTTAATTTGCCAATACCGTTTTTCTCTAAATCTTCAACTTTAGCGCGTATTCAGCATTTTCAAAAAAAAAAAAAATTATAATTTTTTTTACACCATCGCATTCTCCTCAAAATTTTGGGCTATCAAAGTGCTTTTATTTTTTTTCTATCTTGAACGGTTCCCGAGCTACAGCGCTTTAAAAAATCCACATTACTAACTTACTATAACCCTTTTCTTAAAATTTCATCTTTCCGAATTTTGAAAAGTACTACCATATGTAGAAAAAAATTCTCTTTCTAATTTCCTAATATCATTTTGCTCCAAAACTTCAACTTTGGCGCGCATTCACCATTTTTCAATTTTTTTTTGAAAAAATTTTTTTTACGTTTTTACTATCGAGAAAAATGCTTGCTTATAGTACTCGATTTCCTCTATAATTTTTTCTTATAACTTTTTTCCCTATTCCTAACCGTTACTTTCCTACAAATTTTTTAAATCGTTGTTTTCATATTTTGCCTTAAAAATTTTTTCTTGTGTTATTTAAGCTCTTTTTTCCACTTAATAAACCACCATTTTCTAAATTCCCGTACTCTTTTCTTAAAGAGCGGGCTTTTCCGCCAGCTTTTTTTTTTTGGTTGGGTTTCAAATAAATATAAAACTACTACTTCACTCATTACAAATTTATTGATTCAAGAACATTATTTTGTGTTACATATAATAGATACATTAAAATATAGATTTATTGGTCACCGAACCGTTTAATACATTATAACTAAAAAATGAGTCGTGAATAACTAATGCGTACACTTTAGTGTCTTTGGGGAATTTATTCTTTCTCGTTTGGAACTCCAATTTTACATCCACTGTCGATGAGTTAATCGCCTCTGGTTGATGACTGCAATTGATAATAAAAACGGGGTTTTTCATATATTCCGCGAACGTTATCATCGGATCGTTTATCTCGCGCCCGTAGTAGCTGCTTTGGAAGTTTTCGTAATTGTAATAGGCTGCTGCGTACAGTTTCTTGGCGAAATCTAAATTCCATCTTTCGTATGGATAAACGGTTGAATTCAGATACAGTCTAATGTCGCATACGTCGGCGTGGGTAAACTGGGTTGCGTTTTTTTCTTTCTTGTCGCAATTATTGCTGTCTTGAAACCCGACGATTATATAGCGCGGTCTTTCCAGACTTGTACTCGTTCTCAAGGCCCACACGTCGGAAGATGTTTGCCTTAAAGCTGGTAATTCGTACAGATCCCATTTACGATATGCCATTTGAATACTGGCATTGTTTCCTCCTTTATTAATGCGAGACAGTATTTTCAATTTTTGCTTGTCGTCTGGAATGATGTGACGAATTTTCCATTCGATTTTGTCGATACTAATTTCTGCCTCTACTTCGCCGACGTAACAATTGGTAAAAGTGCGAGCTATAATCATAATAAGCTCTTGTTTTACGTTGAAAACACCTTTTGCGTAATCTTCGGTGAATCCCATAAGATATTTTAAGGGTAATTTCCCGGAGAATACGTTACTTGCCGTGTCTACGATATCTTGGTTTGCTTCGTCGAGACCCCATCCGCACGTCATGAGAGATCTTTGTTGCAAACTTCCGAATGAAACCATGGTTTTTAATGTCGTCGTAACTCCAGGTTTACGAACCACGGCGACCTGCTCACCTCCCATCTCGTAGCGAATTTCATCGAACAAAAATGCGAGGGCATTATTTGATAAAAAACATCTTTTCGTTGCGTCTATGGGTTTAAATTTTCCTTCGATATATATGTAACTTTCGGCGATATCCAGTATAATATCTTGAAAATTAATGGGGATACGGACTTCATCCGAATTGTTGAATGATGGCGATCCGTATGGTTTATACGTATGCTCTTCTAGACTAATAATGGAATTGTCCAAGATGGGCTCGGAGAAAACCTCTATTTTATCGCTGGTGGTGGAAATCATTTTCGCACTTTAAGACCGATTGATTTTAAAAATTTATAGTCTTCGGCAGATAACTGTTGAGATGTTTGTGATCTAACGTCTGGACGACGACTAACCTTGACGTTAACTCTTCTTTTACTTTTATTATGTTTCGGCGGTTCCCCCATCTTAGTCGACAGCACACACAATTGACGATTGAAGCAAAAACCCATTTTTATGAAAGTTTCTTCAGTTCCAATTTCACGATTATTTTCTCGCCTTGAAAATTGATTAGATCACCGCTATCGTCCAAGATGCGAAGAGTAATGTTGTCGATAAACTGACGTCCTGCCGGCATTAACGGCATATAAATATTATTTTGTGGTTCTTTACTGATTTTGTAACCGAATTCATATATGCTCCGGAAATTATATTACAATCTACGCGTATGATGCGTACTTTCATTATTTCCACCATCTCGGTTGATTCGTGCTTTTTGTCTCTTTTTAACACTGTATGATTAAATCCTAACATTTTACCGATACTCGCCTCTCCCCGGAAATCTATAGTATATTGGGATTTCAGTTCACATTTCAGCGTATTATTATTAGCGACCAAGTAAAAGATTCCATCGTTCTTTTCTTCAGTTGAAATCCTCAAAGCCTCCAACATAGCTTTACCTATCTCATCTATTTCATAGGCCCCAGGTGGAATCTGCAATTGTATCGACTCGGTGGTGTAACCCTCCTTCATGTAGGCAAACTTATTGTTGCTTTCGTCCACATTAAAAATTGAATTGTATGTGTAAAATCCCAGCAATGCCAGACCATATTTGTTTTCTCTATTTAATTCGACTGGTGGATAAAAATCGGCGCTTAAGACGCTCGAGGGTCCTGTTAGTGTGAACGTATAAGACATGACTAACCATTAAAACATCACACATCTCGGTTTTATTCTTAGCGGCAACATTTAAAAAGATTCATCTTCACACCTTTTCTCACTGCATTAGATAGTGATGTTTTTATGCTATTTTCTGCTTTTATGCGCACATCGCTGATTTTGCAATAACAACAAAATATTTTTCTAGCTGTAAGATCCTCATCAGACGTAACCTCGTTTAAATTGCTGCTGCTGAAATAATGTTTGCAACCGCACTGATATTTTAATATATCGATATCGCTTTTAAGGTGCTCGGGCAACTTTTCCCAAACGAATGGAATTTCATTTGGGGCTAATGCAATCATCACTTCCTTGGGCATGTTTTCTAACTGTTTCACGGTCATTTCCCTTAATCCACCGGCTAGATGAAATGCTTTCAGTGATTGCAACATTTTAGTATAGTTATTGCGATCCATTTGCGGTGTTAATGGTGACGATGATGATGATGACATCTTTTACGCTGATGATTCGACAAGAAACTTTAAGCACAAATGTCCACACCAGACTGTTCCAAAATCCTGCTGACGATCGTATGTATAGTAAATAATTTTTGATGGTTCCGATCCCGTTTGTAGATATCGTACCAATTCGATCGGTGGGGGTAAATCGCCGAAGCTGTCATAATATGTTACTTTAGAATTATTTTTTCTATAAGCTACCCAATGAGTTCCTGCACCACGCGTACTATCCAAATTCACTATTGCTGCTTCGTAACGTCGAGGACCTTGTCTAGGTAATAAATCCCTCATATAAACGCCTCGAAAGTGTCCTATTCTTTTCTTTTTGGCATATTTTTCTATATCGATGTTAGATAGTGGTCGTCGAGGTAGAAATTCAATTAGTTTTTTGATCTACGATTTAAAAATAATCCCATACCTTTACGATATGGCTTTAGAAACAAACCATTTCCTTTCGATTTTAAATACAGGCCGGCACCGGTTTTATCTTCGCTGCTTTTTTTTACTGCTTTTATGGCGCGCACAATTCCCGCTGCCCCACCGGCTAATGAACCCAAAGCTGATAACCCGGCAAAAATTGGTATTAATGGTAATATTCCACCAGTTTTAGGAATCGGTATTATTCTCGGTGTACGAACCTTCCTTTTGCCACCTGCCGCTTTTACCGATCTACGTGCTGCCGACAGAGCTATTTTAGATGCATTCATGACATTTTTTTCCAACACATTTTTACTTCCGGCTTTTAATAATTCCCTTCGAACTGCTTGTCGAATAGCTGTTCCGAAACTGGCTTTCCGAACATGTCGATTTTTATTAACACCTTTCCTTTTTGTATGACGCGTGCCTTTACTAGATGTTTTTTTTGTTGATAATGATGATGGTACACCCATACCAAAACGTTGTTTTCCTTTCATAATGTTTGTAACTAACCAAGCTGCTGTTTTTTCACCTAAACTGGAATCTTTCGATTTTACTCTATTCCAAGCACTTTGTTCGAGCTCGTAATCCGCTCGATGTCTCGCACTTATGTTGTCTTTATTATGTAAATAGGCTAAATCGTGTTTTTTGCATGCGGCATCCAAAGGATTAATGCCTGGATCACCTCTTGTTACACGTTTTATTACTTTTGTTCCGGGTCCGCAATATTGATAACCAGGAATGTGTACCTCGAATGGTAATTTATTTATTAACGAATTCACAATACCGTATCCAGTTTTGTTGGAAACGTGAGACCGTCCACTTCGTTTGACGCTCGGCATCTGAATGACAGTTTTTGTGAAAAATTGCCTATAAAATATCAAATTTTCCTAAGATGCGCGTTATCGATCTTAAACAAAAACTTCCTATTGACAATCTCGATGAAAAAGTCGGACTTGGATTTGAAAAGAAGATAATGAAGAGACACGGTCCTTTACTTCCTTCCTCTATTCGCGGCCTGTTAATTGGTCCATCCAATTGTGGAAAAACTAATGTCATGATTTCGCTGCTTACACACCCCCTTGGGCTACGTTTCGAAAATGTCTATATTTACTCGAAATCTCTGTATCAACCGAAATATGAGTATTTAAGGAAAATTTTAGCGCCCATCAAAGGTTTAGGCTACTATGCCTTTAGTGATTCCAGTAATATTGTGGAACCGTCCGATGCAAAACCAAACTCTATATTTATCTTTGATGATGTTATATGTGAAAAACAAGATGTTATAAGATCGTACTTTAGCATGGGACGTCATAAAAATATCGACTCCTTTTACCTAGCGCAAACATATTCGCGAGTGCCTAAACAGCTTGTGCGAGACAACGCCAATTTTATTATTATGTTTAAACAAGATGAGTTGAATATGAAACACATATTTTCCGACCACGTTTCACCGGATCTAACTTTTACTCAATTTCAAGAAATGTGCTCAAAATGTTGGGATAATAAGTATGGATTTTTAGTAATTGATAAAGACAGTGATGTGAAATCGGGAAGATACCGCAAAGGATTTGATAGCTATATATTACTGTAATAATAAGAGAAAACGGTCATTTGATTGTTGAAACGTCCTTTGTTAACATCATGAATAACGCGATCGACTTAAAACGTAAACTAGTGGAAGCTACCAATGCCGTCAGAAAAAAATTTAAACAAATTAAAGCGGCTAAAGAGTTTAATGTTGTGGAATTGGAAAAGTTTTACGAACCCATTTCTAAGCCGTTGACAACTATATCTGATGTGGTTAAGCAACGTCAGCAGCAGCAGCAGCAGCAACAACAACAGCAACAACATTATCCAGCTACAAAGTCACATAGTCTCAGTACATCAGTGCAGTCGACTCAAATATCAGGTTTTCCCCAACCTACACATTCCTTTCAAACCTCCACACCTATTCAGCAGCAGCAGCAGCAGCATCGCATTTCAAAAGAAGATATTAGCCAATCGGTGTTTGATACACCCTCGACATCAACTAATACATCTCTCGCATCCGCTGACACCACAACTTCCGATACTTTAAACGCACACCTGAAAGGATTACGTTCGAAACCATCTCTATACGATACTGTATATGGTGTACGTTTTGGTTCAAAAACAGATCATAACAAAAATTTTATTGGTAATTTAGAGGTGCGTTTTCGAAATGGAAATATTGTCTTATACAAAAAAGGGAAAAATATTGCAGAATATGGTGGATCACCGGCACTTTATGATTTGTTATTTCTTAAAACACCCCCAAGTGTAGGCAAGGAACAACAACAATTAAGTGATAATGTACTTTCAACGTACAAGGAAATTTTGGAATCAACGAGTGCCGTCTACAACAATTTTAAAAAAAGTGATGGTTTACGGGAGACCAGATGGAACAAATATTTACGAATTATTAAACCTCTGATAATGGGCACAAAATTAGGTGGTACTATTACAAGAAAAAATCTCTCAGAAAAACTACAGTTACCCACAAAAAAGAAATTATCCTCGAAAAAATTTCAATATGTCTACTGGAACAAAGCTAAAGAGTTGGTGGATCGTTTACGTTTGTTGTGGAGTTCCAAAATGGCCGGTCACACTGGACACGAAAATGAAATTATGTCAATCATAGAGGAATTACGAGAAGAAGATATAATATATTAAGCTCAATATTTAATGATATTATTCAGTTCTTCCTTCGATCTGAAACCTTTAGTATTGCTAATAATATGGAGCCCAGTCTAGAAAAAATCAAGATTGTTAATGAACTACATAGAACGGCTAGAAAAAATTTTGTAAGACGGCACACGATAATAAAAGGATACAGAGATTTGTGGCAAATTGATTTGGCTGAAATGCAACAGTATGCTGATGAAAACGATGGTTATCGTTATATTTTGGTCTGTATAAATTGTTACTCGAAATTTGTCTATACCAAAGCCATAAAAAACAAGACTGGTATAGAAGTTACTAATGCGATGAAAAGCATCATTGAAGAGGCATCATATACACCAACAAATCTGCAAAGTGATCAAGGAAAGGAGTTCTATAATACAAACTTTCAAGCCCTGATGAAAAAATATAATATAAATCATTATTCCACTTACAGCACAAAGAAAGCTGCAATTGTTGAGCGAGTTATAAGGACTTTAAAAAATAATTTATATAAACAATTCTCGACAAGAGGATCTTACAAATGGATACATATATTATCGGCAGTAACAAAAACCTATAACCATTCGAAACATCGCACCATTGGAATGAAACCTGCAGACGTGCAAGAAAAAACACATATTAAAGCATATGATTATTTAAAAATTGTACCTAAAAAATTTAAGTTTTCCATGGGTGACATTGTGCGTATTAGCAAGTACAAAAGCTTATTCGAGAAAGGATATACGCCCTCTTGGTCAACCGAATTGTTTAAAGTTGTAAAAGTTAACGTTACAAATCCACCTACTTACTTGTTGGAATCGTTAGAAGGTCAGCCTATAAGAGGGTGTTTTTACGAATCAGAACTACAAAAAACAAGCAGTCCTGACGTTTATCTAGTAGAAAAGGTCCTTAGACAACGCAAGAAAAATCACATCGAACAATTATTTGTCAAATGGCTAGGATTTCCCAACCACTTCAACTCTTGGATAGATAAAGCTAATATTGTTTAAATAACATATTGTATGACTATATTTTTTATTTAAAATGTAAAATAAATAAACAATATATTGTAAAATAAAGTTTTTTATTTCAATCTTCATTATTAAAAACAATGACAATAAAACATCATACACATAAATAACATTTCAATATTCTTGGAGGGAAGGTCCAATTCACCGACGACTACGACGTTATCTTCAAGGCTATGCCACTCGGAGTGCGTTCTCCTATTCTTTAACCTGCTTTTTTTAGATTTTTTTTGAAGTCGAGTCGTACGACAGTGCGCTTAATGAGTCATTTAAAGGCTGATGATAGAGTATTTTCTGCATAACTTCAATTTTTGTTTTAAGCTCACTATTATTTTTGTATATCATGGGGAGGACATCCTTGTTAAATATGTCACATATTACAACTGCAAAATTGTAAAACTTTCTATTAACAAAGTGTTTTGTCACAGCATCGTCATCATCTTTAGGTTCGCCTAAGTTGGTTATGATTTTTCCACCCATATCATACTGCCCATCCGCTGTAAGTTTAAAACCAATCCCTTGTGGCCCAGATAATATATGATATTTTTCATTATATTTCTGACGACCAAATTTATCAATTGTGTTGTTTCCTCGACTCATTTTCAATCTTTACTAAACTATTTTATTTTTATTTACCCTACTTATATTAAATATTTCAGCTGAGAAAAAGAAACACTGCCTATGATCTACTGGGTTGGTATGTTTATAAAAGAAATAAAATAAAACTGTGATTGTAACAGATATTTATTTACAGTTATTTAATTGCACAAATACAAAAATTATAAAAAATTAATTTTCCATGTCTTCGTTTTCGTTGCTCAAAATTCTATCCCATCCGACACTATTTCGATCGTCAACGTCTTGGGCTGTTGCTGTTGCAGAAACCAATTCATATTTTGCAGCAAGCTCACCTGGTAAATGTGGAATATTGACGAGGTATTCTTTTAATTCTTCTTCAACCATTTCAGCACAAAATGTATCCATGTCTATGGAACCATATAAAAATTTGTCGCACAAGTGTGCCCCAGCCATAAAATTGATTGTATCCCTGATCTCGTTCTTATATTGATCTTTGGTTACATCAATATGCGACCAATCATTTACACTATCTAACATATCGTGAGTCCTATTTCTTAATTCTCTCCCCAACCAAAATATGTATCTATCTACACATTCGTTGGCGGTCGTCGTCGTCGTCGTCGCATCAGCAGACATCTTTAACAGAAATAATGAACACGCGTAAGTATTCTGACATGTGCAACTATATTTTAAATTTAATTACATCCTTTTTTTCAAACAATTTACATACAATTTACTCCAATGAGCCAAAACGTAGTAATGTTCGAGTATTGTTTCCAAAAACTCTAGTGCCCTGCCCCAAATAAGTTAGAGTGTATTTATCTTTAGTTTTACTCATAATATCTACAATATCGTCAGGTAGTGTTTCGGCCACACGTTTTGGTAAAAAAGTCTCAAATGTGCTATTATCACCGTCATCGTGTAAAGCCACTAAAAGAGTTTTACCAAATCGTGTAGTCATTGAAACCATCTTTACAATTTTATACACTTTGCCTACAATCATTTCGGTAACCTTTTTTTTCTCTAAAACCTCGAAATCTTTGCTAAACATTTCATTAATTTCATCTAGAGTTTCTTTTGCAATACTCATTATTGAAAAAAAATGGTATATAAATCCAAAAATTACCGTGAATATAAAAGCACTTTCAGAACACTACACGAACACAATATTTGATGTTTATGCCACTGATATCTGCGACTGTTTGAAGTCACTTCTTCTCCCACGAACCTTTATAGCGGGGTTTCAAGGTCGAATTGTAACAATGGTGGGGGTAGCTTAACGATAGAAATAGTGGGAGGAGTATTCAAGGTCAAATGACGTCACACATTTAAATTGGTATAAGGATAACTTCAAGGACAAAATATAATGAAACAAATAACTACATTTTATGTACTTTATTCATTGATTTTTTTCTGCCATTCTTCTATGCGTTTAACATTATCACCTAAACCTAATTTCCTTAATTTGTTCAATAATAATTGTTTGTTTTTATATCTAAGAAAATTCTTACAAACTATACTAGCTAAAAGACACACTTCGGCATGGTCCATATACTTAAAAAATACACTAAAGTCCTGAGCCTCCGAATCTTGCATTTCATATGCGTAAAATTCCGAACAGGCTGCAGAAATTAGAAATTCCTCGTACATTTCTCGCACTAAACTTTCCATATTAACTACTACTACGTTAAACTTAAGTCCTACACTCTAATTTCATCTAACACAACCGGATCTGCAATGAACCTAATCAGTTTTTCCAAACAGTCACTAAACCCCAACTTTTTTATCTCACGAACAAAGTCTTGTAAATTTATTGTTTTGCTGCAATATTTACGACATGCATTCGCAGCCTTTTCATATTCATAAGCCAAATCACAATAGCGCGACGCCCATTCTGCTCGACTTTTCATTGCATCATTGAAATAGTTATTAGCCGTTTCAGTGAACTCATCGCCCAATTTTTTTACTGTCTCTTGCAAAGCACTATTCATATTATTCACTCATTTTTACATTCACGACACTTTTTTATTGCTGGTGGTGGCCCATCTATATGATGACGATATATTTGTTCATAGTGAATGTAACAGGGTAAGCTTAACTGTAGTTCCTTGTTACACCGATATGACGCTGGCAGCTTATCCCAAATTTGCCGTAAACTCAGCGTATCAACGCAAGTTTTTAAATATTCGAGAGGAAAAAATGCTAGATCCTTCTCTTCAAAATCACACAAACTTTTTAAATTACTCTGATATAAACAAATTACTCTGCCGACTTGCTCTATAATTTTTTCTTTAGATAGTTCCGTATCTGACATTTCACACTGAATGAATGCAAGTAGACTCACACAATTTATAGAACAATTTGCAAGGTCAAAATCATTTCAAGATCATCCCACACTATTACAATGCACAAATAACTACTTCAAGGTCACACACCCAAGATGACCTTCAACAAAGTCAAGGTCGTCTCGACCAAGGTCAAGGTCAAGGTCACACACACAACCTTGAACACAAGGCCAAGGCCAAAGCACACGTGCACTTTCAAGGTCAATGACAAGGACATGTGGGCGGGGCCAAAGAGGGGTGAAGCAAGGTCAAGGTCGAGGAGTGGGGGGATCGAGCGAATCGGGTTATGTTCACTACTGGCTTTCATATAGGAAAAATTGATAGTTATGTTTAGACCTGCAAACACCATTTTTGACATAAAATTTAAAATATGTAGGTATAGGACATTATACAAGAAATATGTCTATAATTTTGAATAGAATTTAAATATGAAATAACGTATACGGTTTTTCATTTAAAATAAGCAATAAGGCACCACCTTCCGGTATAGCTGGAAGAGTGCCACCCTCTTGAAAATATTTTAGCCGAATTATTCCCATCGCTTTTAGGAATATGCCAAATTTTAAACACTTTCCAAAGCATATTTTCCAAGAAATTATTCGCGTGGAATGCCCTTTATTCTCTGGTTATTTTTCATTCAATAAAAGTTTATTTCACGGAATTTTTTTTATCACGATATAATCATTGGTAATTTATCAGACCAATGGCGTCATCTTAAGTAAAATCAGTTTTACGCGATTATTGCAAGCTCTAGATTTAGTATGAACAAAAGTGGTTTTGATTAGTTTGGTGTAGATGTTGATAATATATATTTTAATTTATGAAAATTTTGAGAAAACCCACATAAAAACTGAGGGGACTGTGTACATTTGAATTACTGATAAAATTTTGATATAGAGTGTTTTTTTTTAACTCAGACAAGAGCAAAATTTTTTATTTAAGACGTATAAGCTATAAAATTCACCAATTTTTAACCGACTTCTAAAAGAAGGAGGCTCTCAATTCGTCGAGTATGTACGTTTTTTAATGTATGTACACCGATTACTCCGGAACAGCAGCACCGATTTAAATGAAATTATTTACGTTATGTTCAGGAAGTTACTGCGGTGGTTCCATATTTGTTTGGATGAAATTGGTGCAGTAAAGTCTAAGATAACGTTGACAATATGGCGACCAAATAAATATTTTTGACGGATTTTCTCCAAATTTGGTATGGAGAAATTTTCGGGTTTGCACCCAACGAATCTAAAATTATTTTTAATAAATTCAATATGACGGATAAGAAAATTTAATTTTGTCCGATTTTCTCGAAAATTGGTGTGGGGGAAATCTCGGGGTCGCACATAACGAATCCAAAATATTTTTAAAAAGTTCAATATGGTGGATCCAATATGGTAGACAAAAAAATCTTCAATATGGTGGATCCAATATGGTAGACAAAAAAATCAATTTTGTCCGATTTTCTCCAAAATTGATACTGGGGAGTTTTCGGGGTCGCACATGATGAATTTAAAATCATTTTAAAATAATTCAATATGGCGGATCCAATATGGCGGACGAAAACATCAATTTTGTTCGATTTTCTCCAAAACTGATACGGGGGAATTTTCGGAGTCGCACATGATGAATCTAAAATTATTTTTAAAAAATTCAATACGGCGGATCTAATATGGCGAACAAAAACACCAATTTTGTTCGATTTTCTCCAAAATTGGTATGGGGGAGTTTTCGAGGTCGTACATAACAAATATGAAATTATTTTTAAAACATTCAATATGGCGTATCCAATATGGGGATAAAAAATAAATTTTGTCCGATTTTTTCCAAAATTGATATGGGGTAGTTTTTGGAATCGCACATTATGAATATAATATTATTTAAAAAAAAATTAAATATAGCGGATCCAAGATGGCGGATTAAAGGTTCTACATTTATCGATTTTGTCTAAAATCAGTATTGGGGGATTTTTGTTAGGGTTAATTACGAATTTAAAATATTTTTTCAAGAACTCAATCTGGTGGATTCAACGTGGCATCCTAAAAATTTTACATTTTTTGATTTTCTCCAAAACTGATATAGGAGATTTTTGAGAGTGTAAGTGACGAATTTAATAGTATTTTTTTCAGGATTCAATATGGCGGACTAAAAATTTTACATTTTTCGATTTTGTTCAAATGTGGGACTGAATCGTTCTTAAGGATGTAAATAGAGAATATAAAATTATTTTAAGAAAATCTAATATATCAGGGGCAACATGACGGCCTAAAAATTTTGAATTTCTGGATTTCATCTAAAATTGGTTCTAGGGGGCTTTGAAGGGTTTAGATTTAGATTACATTAAGACGTTAAAATTATTTTTTTGGAATTCAATATGACAGATTCAATAGTGACTTGTAAATTTTACCTTATTCGCATTTTATTAGATTTGGTATTAGGGTGTTTTCGGAAATATGAAGTTAATTTTTTACAATATTAGGTTGACAAGGTAGCGAGGGAGTGAAAATTTTAAGTTTTTCGATTTTGCCTAAAATTGATATTGCGAGGTTCTTGGAGCATATGCAAACTGAATATGCACTATAAAATATATCGAGCTAAGAAATTTACGCCTCAAGTTCCTTAAATATCGATAATGGAAGGTATTGGGGGCCTATATTATCAATCTAAATTTAATTTAAAATTTAATATTTACTATGACAGACTAAATAGTTGTTTGATACAATTTCATCGGTTTTTGTAGAATTCAAAGAATCAAAAATTTTTTAGTGGTTCATTTTAGGGTGATTACAACTTTGGATAAAATGGGTACTTTTTTGCCACCTTGGAGTCTTTGCGAGGTACACTAATCTCGATTAGTATTTAGTTCTAATAATCTATGGATATTAAAATGAACTCAAAACTAAAAATCGAATAAAATTTATATAAAAAAAATTGAACCGGCTTCTAAAAGTGCGCTAAAAAGTAAAAAATAACTATAAATTTCTATGTGAAATTGAAATTTTTGAAGTCGAAGCCAAACCAATACCTGACAAAATGGAATTAGCATCAACAGATAGAAATTTATAGTTATTTTTCACTTTTTAGGGCACTTTTAGAAGTTGGTTCAATTTTTTTTTATAAAAATTTTATTATTATTTTTACGTATATCTTATTGCAGGGACTCTCAACCTGTGGGATATGGAAGCGCCGGGGGGACGTAATTTTACTACTTGTAAGGAAATATTAAACTTGTGATGGTACATCAAGAGTAAAGAAAAAATGAATAATATAAATTTAGTTAGAATTCTAAAATTCAAATTCAATTTCGTGCCGAGTAATTTCATACTTTTTAGAAAAGTATAATTTTAGTCGGAATTTCACATTTCCCATGTACAATATTCTGTGTTTGTTGAACTGGAAACCTTTGGAATGATTTTTATACAAGTGGCTCTTGATGTTTTCAGTTTTAAATTTAGTATCATATTTTTTAAAATTCGAATATATTTTGTTACAATTTGCTATTATAAATTTAGTCTTAGATTTTTCAAAACTCAAAATGATGAATTGAAAATGGCAGACCAAAAATGAAACATTTTGGAGAGTTAAAAATCTATATCAAGATTTTATAGACTTTTCTGTTTATCTGTTATAAAATATATTTGATCTATATTAGTTCCAGTCAGAAACTAAGAGTTGTTGTAAAAAATGATAAATATAAAAGTTGTAAAATTTTTTTCTGACAATCTAGTGGTGATAATGAGTATGATTTTGAACTTTATCATCAAGATCGTTTAGATGTCAAATTGGTTTTATAACAGCAATCTCTAATTTTTGCGTCGATATTTAAATTATCGAAAATTCCACGTTGATTGATTGAATATAAATTACTTAGGGTTTCCAATGAGTCCTGAAGGTTATTTAGAGGGCAAACATACATTCCTTGATGACTGCATTCTTAGGAGTTATGGAAATCTTTTAATCATATAGTTGAAGCTGGAATTTTCGGTAGTTTATATTTCTACAATAACATTTTTCGAGCTATTTGGTTTCTATGATTTTCAATCAGATGGATCAGATACTTCATAGGTATCATAACAGATAAAGATTTTAGGCTATAAAGCTCCAATATTTAGTTTTAAATTAGAGTTTTTTAAAACTTTCCATTTTTGATCTGCTATTTCAATTCACCATTTTTAATTTTGAAAAATCTCAGACTGAATTTAGGAAAGCAAATTATATTAAAATTATTCGAAGGGTTTACTGTCCAACGAATACTGATCATGCGAAATTTGAAAGCCTGAAAAAATCATACTTTCCTTTAAAATATCTAAGGGATCGATTGACAATGCGCCTATTTATATTTTAAGCAAAAATTCATTTAGATATAATAAATATTGAGGATTCTGGACTGATTTTAACACATTTGCTCCAGAATGGCTACTGTGCAGTGATTCTCTGCAATCTTCCGAACAAAAAATTCTGAAACAAAATAAATTAATAATCTGTCCAGTTACTGAATTAAATAATTTCAGAATGAGAGAAGTGTCAGAGTATAATGAATAATATAAATGAAAATCTGACACTTGTAAACAAACTGACTATAAAAGTTTATGGAGTCAAAACCAGAACCAAATTTTATAAAATCGCTAGGTGTTTTGTAACCTTGAATTCCAACGAGAATTATTATTACACCATAGACGAAAGATGTGTGCTCTTTGTCAGATCTTGTTAAATAAAATTAACATAAGTTTTTATTTAGTTAGTTCTTGGAAATATTTACACCCAAATCCACTAAAAAGGTTTAGAGGCGATATAAGAACTGATATAGTTAGATCGATTATCACTTATGAGGAAGTTTTTCATCCTGGGTTAAATCCGGGGACTTTCTTCATTCCTACTTCACGATTATGAGAGTGAAACTCCGGGTGTCGATCCAGGTGAAGCATTTTTAGAGCAAATCCCTAAAAAACGTGATTGCCAGCTTGATGTTGCCATCGACTATATAATTATTGTTTTATATATTCACAAGTAATTGATGATTCATTTCTTTGAATGAATTAATTACTAATAGGTGCTGACACTTGATCTTCGATGTCTAGACCTCTTTGGACACTTTGCATCCTAGCATAGCGCTTTTGTAAATCCAAACAGCCTCGTTAACTGAACTTGCCTAACACCTTCAGGTGACATTTTTTTAAAAGTAATTTTAATCATTTCTAACAATACCAATAAAACAAATAATCAGTTGAGGTCTCTACAATGTTATTAACATAATACTAAAAATAGAAAATCAAAAATACTTAGAAAATGGAACACTCATAACATAAAACCACATAAATGCGTCAAGCCTCAATCTTTTAACCATAACTTTGAAAAACCTTCGAAAAAAAGCTGATGCGATCAGGAATGAAAAACATAAAAAAAACACTTAAGGTGAACACTTAGACTTGATTGTGACTATATTGCCGCTCTCGACACAATCTCGGTTCGCTCTCGAGTCGATAATTTTTTTTTAAATGAAGAAGAGTTTACGAAAGCGGAATCTTCGCGAAACCGATAGTGTGATTAGGTTCATTGTTTCTAATGTAAGAATATCGAGATCGTATCGAGAGCGGCTCTATAGTGAGAATCGACTTAGTTTTTACCGGCCTTTAATCAACTCTTCTAGTTGGCCAGTTTCGTATTCCTTTATTGTTGAGGAAATAATTCACACAATTTTTTCCAAGAAGTTAAAAGCCTTGAAACCCTGGTTATGTCCAGTTTATCGCATAAATCTGATATTTAAAATTGCTCTAAATATCCTTTTGTTTGGAATTATCTAAAACAATTCAAATTTATACATAGGTAAAAACATATTTAACATTTCAAAAATGCCTTTACCTTACCAAAGAATACTTTTTTGCCAAATATCAGATATAGAATTCCTGTAGTCTATAATTTATCTACAACTAACAGAAAAGAGTATCATATATGAATAATTTACACAGAAAATTGTTAATTAGATTTTGTTATTAAAGATCCATTTAAAAATATTTATTTGTATTTCCTCCAGTATATGCATAGTTGGTTTGGTGGTTTCTACGATTCTTAAATGGTATGTTATCTTTTTAATTTTTTTACTTACCATTAAAACCTCCACAAAATAATTTATTTTCATGCTCATAAAAATGTATATTTATGGAAAATTTCGAAAGGTTATGGCCTAAACTAATCCGTTATGGTAAATAATTAAATGTATTAAGATAACAGAAAGGTTATAAGAGATTATTTTTCCTTAGGTTATACATAGGTCATTTTTTTAATCACCCTAAATGTGGAATTAAACAAACACTTAAAATGTAAATAAACATTGATTCAAAAACGTCTACAATGGCGCATACAAAGTATCTTGCTGATATCATCAGTACATTTTTTTATTACAGGAGTGTTTAATTTGTAGTCCACTTTCCAAAAAAAATCATAATATCCTCAATTTTTTGAATTCAATATTAAGTAGGATTCATTCTAAAACTAAAATAAACATTTTGTAACAAAATGTATTTAATTAGTTGTCTATATATATATATATATATATATATATATATATATATATATATATATATATATATATATATATATATATATATATATAAATATGTAGATAAGTTTTTGTCCGTGTAATTTAAAATAAAATAGAATAAAATATTGGCGAAGCGGACGTGAAAATTTGTCAATCTACATGATTCTCGTGTTAAAAAGTGCGGAGCTCTCCAAAATATGGAAAAACTCCGGGTCCGACAGATGGCGACAGCTCTGTTTCGTCCTAATACGGGACTCGTCAGGCCACCGCAGTCGGTACAAACCATCATCTCGCCTTTGCATCGTATAAAGCTGAATTTATAATCAAAACACAGCAAATAAGACGACAAAGGCGACATCTCGATGGTCCACTTGATAATACAAGAACCACACAGATTAACAAAGTTTGTAAAAGAACCGTCATATGGTGGCGCGACGGTGAATTAAAACAGAAATATGTAAAATCGAATACACGAAACGCGCTGCCCAAAGGATAGGGGTCGCATTTTTCGGTACTGGCAAGCAAGCCTACCGCTTATTTTAGCAGCCAAAGCCACGTGCCGCACCAAGCGATCCCACCATGAGAGCATCGTTTAGCGTGTTTCAAAGCCAAACAAGTAAATAAATATGTAGATAAGTTTTTGTCCGTGTAATTTAAAATAAATTAGAATAAAATATTGGCGAAGCGGACGTGAAAATTTGTCAATCTACATGATTCTCGTGTTAAAAAGTGCGGAGCACTCCAAAATATGGAAAAACTCCGGGTCCGACGCAGCGCGTTTCGTGTACTCGATTTTACATATTTCTGTTTTAATTCACCGTCGCGCCACCATATGACGGTTCTTTTAGTAACTTTGTTAATCTGTGTGGTTCTTGTATTATCAAGTGGACCATCGAGATGTCGCCTTTGTCGTCTTATTTGCTGTGTTTTGATTATAAATTCAGCTTTATACGATGCAAAGGCGAGATGATGGTTTGTACCGACTGCGGTGGCCTGACGAGTTCCATATTAGGACGAAAAGCGCTGTCACCATCTGTCGGACCCGGAGTTTTTCCATATTTTGGAGTGCTCCGCACTTTTTAACACGAGAATCATGTGGACTGACAAATTTTCACGTCCGCTTCGCCAATATTTTATTCTATTTTATTTTATATATATATATATATATATATATATATATATATATATATATATATATATATATATACATATATATCCTTTTAAGCAAATAAAGGAAATAATATATACAATATACAAACAATTTATTTCTTGCAAATTACAAGTCCCGACTCAAACAAACAGATATTTACAAACATATTCCCACCACCACCCGGCACAACTTTTTGGGGTAACCAAAATCATAGCCCATCGGTACGGTCATAAAAAACAAGCACAGAGAAACAGGAACCGAACAAAACCCAGAATGAAAAAAAGCAGTCCTACGTCAAAGACCCCACAGACAAAATTTGTAAAATTCTTAAACGACACAATATTTACACCATTTTAAAAATAGACCGAAAAATGAAAGACAGTCAAAGAAAAAATTCCACTGGAAAATCAAGAAGTCTATGAAATTCCATGCTATGAATGTAGCCTCTCATACATCGGATAGACCAACAGAGAAATCAGCGCACGAAGAGATGAACACATCATCGCAGTTAGACAGAAACAAACCACTTCCTCACTAGCCCTACATGTCAACAAAACAGGACATAAAATAGATTTTAACAATACCAAGATGCTAGTACACAGTAACCAGCTATCCATAAGAATTATAAAAGGAGCTATAGGAATAGGGGAGAGGTCAAAAAACTTTAACAACCGAGATCATAGCCAAAGAGTACCAAGCATCTGTAAAAACATAGTAAAACAAGTTATCGTAAAAAATACAGAAAAATATAACGAAATACAATATATAGATGGTCTCGTCATATGCAGCCAAATACGCATCATTATTGGTCTAAACCAACGAGCCAATCGTAAGGCACGGCGAGTACACAAAACCAGCTGCCCAGAACCCGCAAGCATCAACAGAAAAGCACACCTAGACGCAGTCATGCTAGACATGTCAAAAGCGTTCGACAAGGTCTGGCATGATGGCCTAGGTATCAAAATATTATCCCCAACATCTCACCAAGCTAGTCCTATCCTTTCTGATGAACAGAACCTTCTCCGTGGACAAAACCTTGTCTAGACTAAGCAATATGGCAGCGAGCGTACCTCAAGGCTCCTCACTATCCCCACACATATACATGACGTTCATTCCCAGATCGGACCATACCTAAGGATCACTATGTACGCTGATGACACAGCCATCAGCGTGTCTCCCCGCAACCTACAAATCATCTCCTCGAGGCTCCAAAATCATTTCAACAGCCTCGAGGGATGGATGGAGAGATGATCAAAACACATACACTACTGGTATTTATAATAAAAAACATTTTTTACTTTTATATCGTATAATATAATATCTTTTCTTAAGGCAAGATATTTTACAATATGAAATTTGTACATACAAAAATTTACTTATCATTTGCTATAAATTTAAAGTCTTCGAGCAAAAAAATTTTTTTCTGCTTGAAGTTTTAAATCGTTACATTACTTTACCTAAAGCTAATAATATACTTTGACAAGTACCAAACTAGAAATATTGGAAGCATCCAATAAGTTACGCCTAAATGTGAACTGCTATTGCACATTTCCGAAAAACAAACACAGGCTTTTTTCAAAATAAAATCCGTATCTCTTTTCAAGCATATGTCTTCACGTGGTTCTTCGTTTTCTAGAATCCAGCCACAGGTTCTTATTGTCCTTTGTACTTCGCCTTCCATAACTAAAAAAGAATCGGACAAGTCATTCACGCAGCATTTCAAACTACTAAAATGCATAATTATCTTGTTAGAAGTTTTGTTCATAATAAAATAAAGTACAAATGAAATAATAAAGGAATGAAAATCCCTAAAATATAAATATTTACTTTGCATAAAATATACAAAAAATAACAGCTTTTCACTACATGGAAAGTATAGGATTATGGGATCTCTGTAAAGCATTCGAGTTCATGTACCACGGAGTCCTTTCGTGAAAATTTAAAACTTAGATTTTCTTCTTTGAAACAGTGATACTTCTTAAATCTTATCCTGCATATAGGCATCAAACAGTACAGTATGGCTAATATTTTTTTTTAGTTATATTAATAATATATCACTAACCACTTGTTTGTAAACTCCGTTGTGACCCAGGCGAGAGCGGTAGACTGGTTTAACTGTAATAAGTTACACCTAATCGTAGATAAAACAACAAGCTGATAATGAGGAAATTTGGTGATATAAATTCTGACACTAAAAACGAGGAGTTCTGTAGATACATGATGACTCAAAGCGTTAGTCTCTAGGCTGTCTACAAATTTCCATTTAATCCGCAAGCTAGCGAAAAGTGTCTGCTTAGTCTCTCAAGCCAGCACTGAAGGGTGACTGGGGTCATATATGGTTTAGGTTGCCGCGACGACGGTGGAAAATCATTACGGAGCATCGCCATCTCTTTTTATTCTGAAGAAGTTTTTATATCCTCAGAAAAATGTTAACACATAAAACACAGTAAAATATTTACAGCCACATTCTATTTCTTTTCAAAAACAAAGAGCGTAGGACGGTTTCAAAATGAGTTGATATAGCTCTTTGATATAGCTCTTTGATATGTTCCTAGGTATCTGATTTTCGCCAGTTTTTGGGGCAGTAAATTTTAGTTCAGGTTAGTTAATAGTAATTTCGTGCAAATTTTCGTTCCCTGTTTTGTCCCACTAAGGAATGAATTTCCGAAAAAGGGTGACATAGTAAACTTTTCTTTCAATCCATAGGCCATATCAATTTTTAAATTTCTGACTTCAAAAACGAGGATACCAAATTTCAGTCTCTATTTTACCCCCCTAAAAGATGAATTTTAAAAATATGTATATATAGGAAAAAATTTTTTCTAACCTTAGCCTATGTACTAATTTTTACACTTCTTACTATTAAAATAAAGAATTTTCGTACAAAATTTCATCCCTTATTTTACCCCCTTGAAACATGAATTTTTAAAATATAACGATATTTGTAAACATTCTTTCCTAACCCTCCGCATGTATACTATCAAAAGAAAAAATTTTCATACAAACTTTCATGACTTATTTTCCCCCCTAAGGGACGAGTTTACAAATAAGAGTGGCACAGTAAACTTTCCTTTCCAAACATAAGCCTATGTATTAATTTTTAGATTTCTAACTTCAAAAATGAGGAACTTTCATAAAAACTTTCATCCCCTATTTAACCCTCTTAAAAGATGAATTAAAAAAAATTATATGGTAAATATTTTTTTCTAACCATAATTTTTACATTTCTAGTTATTAAAATAGAGAACTTTCATACAAACTTTCAACCCCTATTTTACCCCCTTAGGGGATGAATTTCCAGAAATCCTTTCTTAGTGCTGAATTACGTCATTAAAGAAACTTTCAGGCTTCTAGACCCAGCGTTTTCGGCTGAGCTATGATCAGTCAGCCAGTCAGATATGTATATATATATATATATATATATATATATATATATATATATATATATATATATATATATATATATATATATATATATATATAATAAAAATAAAAGTGAAACAATACCCTTAATCTAACATAAAGCAAAGAAATTTATAAATCCAGCTACAAAGAACCCGTCAATGTTTCTTGATCTCCCAAAAAGGGATATTCAAATAATAACAAATCTCTTTATAAGACACTACCCTCTGAGAGACCATCTTAATAAAACGGGCAATGCTGAAAATGATATTTACCGTTTCTGAAAAGCTGCAGCAGCGGTAGCGTAACACCATGGTGGAAGGTATATACAATGGTAACACCTGCTGTAAGAATTTGCCGCCCCAAGAAACAAAGCACTGAATTCTCAGAAAAATTATAGAAGTGTACAAAAGGGGCAAGGAAAGTCTTAATACCCATTTAAATCTACAATTTATAATCTGTGTTCAATTATAAAGTACCTTTTTTATTATTCGAAACTTTTTATGGCAGATCAACATTTTAATATTTCTTGTTAAAAAAAAATAAATCAATTCTACTTTCATGAACTGGATTTAAACCTAGAGCTGGATTTTTTTAATATGGAAATATAGTGCGAAAGAAACAATATTGTTAGGAAAGCCCAAAATTCTCTAGAAGATCCTGGACGTGGATCAAATGCCTATCTCGTTTAACACAATCTCAATCAAGATCAAAAAATTAAGACCATTAAGACCATACAATGTATGTTATGTTGCCTATGTTCAGTACATACGTAGCATTAATTTTTATACTATTCTTCACCATTCTGTCAAGTAAATAGAGCTATAAAGTTAATTTAAACAATGGCCTAGTTTTGGGGCTAGAAGGGGCACTCGCCTGGGGCGGAACTTTGCTAGGGGTGGCAAAACATTTTATTTTGACTAGAATTTGTTTTAATTATCTCATTCATAGAGGGAATCCTTTGTCTGTAGGTGAGTATGATCATCCCGTTATTTTACACTCTTTGTACGTCTTATTATAAAACTGTATCAGAGATTCGTATTCGTTTAAAATTCATTCGACAATGAATATTATGCTTATGAATATGGAGACAATTGAAAATTCTCATAATTCAGTTATTGTGGTAAGAAATATTCTAAAAGACAGTGTTGGATTGGGTTTTGCCCCCAGATGAAATTAAAATCTTTGAATGAATGGATACGAAAAAAATTTGATCAGCATACTGGTTAGATCTGATATCATTGATCGAATTTTTAAAGCCACGCAAGATAATAGATAAAGAAAGAATATTTTCCGTGATTTCAAGCTAGTGGACCAAACTTATAAAAACTAAAAATAATTTGAAAATGACTTATCAGACTTCTATAACTTCTTCCTAAAAAATGATACGTAAATACTAAGTTCATATAAATATACTATAAAACCAAAGTTATTGTTTCACCTATAGTTCAGCTATTGAATATTATTCAAGAGTAAATATTTTTCATATTTATGAGTCATCCATGATAGAAAGGAAAACAGTTCGATGCAGAAACTTGGTAGTAAAAATCATTTTCCAATTAGTCCGTATTTAATATTAGCTTATATGCTTTTATTTCTGTATTTCTAGTGTGTATGATGTATCTTAAATAACTCCCCAAAAGAAATATGAAAGATCGATGTTTTTTTCCCCGAAGTGACCTTGCTAAGTGAGGCGTGGTGTTTTTTGTAAACTAAAGAAAAATTAAGGCAAACCATGGCTCGAATCGTCTTCTAAGACCTAGAAATAGAGGGTATGTACGGAATTTTAAAAAAAAATGTTTTCCTACATTTTATTTAATCGAAATAATTAAGATTAAGAATATTTATTAAACAAAATAGGTCCGCTCCTTTTCAAAAAAGAAATATATTTTCAGCAGCCTTTTTTAAGTAGCTAGACTAACTCAAGATTCTCTTCTCGCTGGCAAATTTTCTGAAGCAATTTGATTCCACGCATTCATCTTTTTTCTTAGTAAAATGCTTATCTTTAACTCACAAATTTTTCAATAATTTGAACATTTGTTCTAAATTCAACCTATTTTTCTCGGACCACTCCATATTCAGTTATTAACAACTTTTAATCAGTTTGCACCAAAAACCGACAGAAAATGGATCACTTTGAGTCTTCATTGTCTTGTTCGCGAATAATTGAAATATGATGCAATTCGCTTGTTGCATCCCAGATGTATTTATTGTCTTCTTTGACGTCGCCCGCCAAAGGTGGTTAGCATCAATCGAGATCGGAAAAATTCAAAGTTCTCTGCACGCTCGCGGCAGACTTGTCACGCGCACGTCTCGCCATATTTATATGCACCTTAATCTGTTCAACGAGGCCTTAGCATCAAAGATCGAATATCACCATTCCTTTTAAGAATAGTGACATATTTACCGCATAATCCTTTTATCTCAAAGGGGATATTTCGAAATTAGTGAAAAGATTAAAACTTTCTACATTTTTAGAGTGAAAATAATTTTCTCTTCTATTCACTCTACTATCGTTGCGTGTACTGAATCGTTAAAAAAGTGTACTTATCAACTGATAGAATATAGTATATAAGTAAATAATTTATACCTTTGGTAACCACCTTTCGACAAAAAGGTTCTTTACCATCGTATTCACCATTACATTCTTTCAAAAATGGACTCGTTGTATCATTTGCTTTTACATCTGCACATTCGGAATCTTCTGCTGAATTGCATTGAAAACATTTTAAACTAATACCTAAAAAAGAAAAAGAAACATAAAATTTACCAACATAATCCTCTGATTTATTTAGGATTAAAAAAAATATATTAAAAATTTTGTTTACATTGGTAATAAATTTTAGCGTTAATATGCACAAAACATCATCTATATGAACAACAATAACAATTACACAGAAAATAGGTTTCTTTGATGAGTGTAATGTGCATATGTTCTAAATTACTTCGCTTTGTGCATTAGTAGTCAGGTGTTTGATAATCGTGAAGTCTATCCGGCATATTTACAATGAGTGCGAAGTATAAAAGATTCGAAGCAGATTTTCTATGCAAAATCGAAAAATGCTCAAAAATGACTTGTTCTTCTTCAAGTACCATCTTCGCTGCAAAATTTGGTAATCATCTTGCTATACGTATTTTTGAAGTCGTAGCTCTAAACAACTGAGTAGATGTACATCCAAACCACTCCCTTAGGTTACAAAGCCAAGTG
Source organism: Diaprepes abbreviatus (assembly GCA_034092305.1). Classification (NCBI taxonomy): domain Eukaryota; kingdom Metazoa; phylum Arthropoda; class Insecta; order Coleoptera; family Curculionidae; genus Diaprepes; species Diaprepes abbreviatus. Next base: position 13,313,342 of record JASJET010000139.1, read on the forward strand.
ATACGCTGTCGTCCAACATTTTTAATGACCTGAATCTTCCCTTGAATGATAATTGTAATTGGTAATATTTTCGCCCTTTCATGACATGACCTAAATATTCGATTTTTGGTTATATTTCGTAATACTTCAACATATGTCTCTTTATCTACGCATGGTACTTTGAGCGTCCTTCTACATATTGTTGTAAATACACGCTTATTTTACGACAAAATATTAAATTTCAGGTTGAATATTGCCCTAAACTCTTTAAATAAATTAGGTAATCTAAATAATAAAGCATACAGTGCTAAAATTACAATTCTTCGATTGCCGAAGCGGGGAAACCCAAACAATAAACGACCTAGTGGCGGCGCTTCGATTCGGTGCTTACACGAATTTAGAGTGCGACGCCCCCACTGCTATAAAAGCGAAAAGGCAACGGCATAATTAAGGACATTACGGGTTGTTCTTCTCAAGATAACTCGTCCTTTTTCTGATTGAGCTTAGCTCTCAGGGGGCACATTGAATGTTCTATTTTTTAGGCAGCTCGTGGTTCTTAAAGTAAGTTGCTTTTGACAATATAACATTCTACAGACAATAAAGATCGTGCACGTGTCTTAATTCCTGCGATAAAAAGACGAGGTTAGTGGCGCGTACGAGTTACTTGACCCACGCGTCATGACTTAAAAATAATTACCAGAACGTGACCAATTGGAGATAACTTGATATTGACATTGCGACTAATAGTCAGCTTAGTATTGGCTATAATGTTATGAAACTCCCGATTTGACAAATAAACCCGAACGTGACAGTGGAGAGTAAAATAATCCCGAACTTAACTTGCGGAAAACAGTACTAAATAAAAAAAAAAAGGCGAATAAAAAGTTAACGTAAGAGTCAAGGATGAGTGTTACTTGATAACCTTTTCCTAAATAACTTATTCCCTAGAAGTGTTCCTGAACAAAATTAAAATTTAATTAATCTTCGTTAACTTTGAGGTTCATTGATTCCTCTTTTATTTCGGTGAGCGAGAAGAAAGGTGAGACGGCAAGAGTTTTCAATCTAGTCGGAAGGTTTGGCGGGACTTCACCAATAAACCCCGATTTGTGTTAAAACTTATGTTTTACATAAATAATTGATAATGCAAAAATTCTTAAGATAAATAAATCCCGACGGAAACGAACTTCCACGATTCTTTAAGCATAAAATTAATCCAATAAGCCCGGTAAATGCGTAAATAGGTCCATATTCTCGGAGATGAGTACAAAAATACCGAATAATGGCGAGGTTTTGTTGACATTTCACTAAAATCGAAAAATAGTTAAAATCACGAAAGGTAGTTGAAAGAGAAAAAAAAAATACTCGTACTCCGTTAATACGACAATATCTACATTTCAGTTGTTCCTAATTTACTAATATATTTTTTGTTTAGCGTCTACGCCTCAACCCCGTAGAGCAGAACAGAGAAAAGGTAGCATTGCATTTTTAGATTTAAGTTTATGTCGCGATTGGAGAAGAAGTTTTTCATCCTTACAAATTGCTTTTCCAATTCTTATTCGAATTTCGTCTGTGATGTCGTTAGTGTTACAGTATTATAACAGTTGTTTCTAAAAAGTTATATTTACGTACTCGTTCAACGGAATCGTTATGAATGAGAAAATTTTCATTTACTCTTTGTTTTCTATTTTTGATATTGTCAAAAATTTGGTTCTCTTTACATTAATTGTCCATTCTTCACTGGCAGCAACTACTCCGTCTAAAATACTTTGCATCCAAATCCTTATTCCAATCTCTTCCTTTTCTTAGGGCTTTCTTTATGATCTCTGAATACAGGTTAAACAGCAAGGGCGACAGCATGCATCCCTGTCTTACATAAAGGAAAACATATAGACTGCAATATATAAGCAAGGTAGCTCAAGTTTAAAAAGAGACAGAGCCTTTTCGATGAGTATTACCTCTCTTTCTAATTGCACGGCTAGGCAAGATACTGTAAACGTTATTGGATACCCGTGTCACTTGACCGAAATTAGACAGAGAGGTACTACGAGCGATAACACAATACAACGTTTATATTCATTCATTCGGTGGAGGACTTCTTTCACTACCAAACATTGATCTTTATTTTTAAAATCAGATCGGGGAATTCTCCTATATATTTACAAAATCATATTACTTATAATAGAAATATACATGTATATGACTCTAGATCGAAAGAAGACTTTTATATTCCTCCAGTATTCCTCTGTATTCTTTAAGGGTCTAAACAGTTTTAATCAATTGCCCACAAATATTAAATGTTTAAAATCTCTAAATAAGTGTCTGAAGCAGTATTTTGTTAATAGGGTCTGTCCTTGAGACATGAACTTTCTTTGTTTTTTTAGATGTGTCAGTTTAGTTTAGTATGTCATTGTTCTGCAAAGCTTGACGATGTTTGATTGTTGTTTTTAATTTTAAAATATGAATTTAGTTGTTAAAATTTGTGTGTAATTATATTAGTCTCTGACTAAATAAAGGATTTATATAAATAAAGAGGTGTTTATTGCACCGATGAACGAAACTAAATAGTATATTACAAATTCCGCTATATTTTTGGATTCGCGATCAGGAAAAAGGAAAAATTACAACTTATAACAGAGATTATACCTTCATTTTATTAGAAAAGTGAAAATATCAAGGGAAAATAATAATAAATAGATTTGTTGAAGACGTAAAGATATCACAAAACGCAAAGTGGTGGAATTAGGATTTTCCATACATTTTCTAAGAGAACGAGCTCTTGCAGAAGCAACGCATGTTCTTTGAATTAATGTTCGCTTGTCAGCCTTTTTGTATCTGAATCTCAGCTCCTTAAGCAGGATACTAAAAGATGGTTTATCCAGAGACACAATCTCTTTGTTGATGAATTCAGTATTCAAGTGACTCTCACCACTGCTCTCTTATCTCCATAGAGATTGTTTATTATTCTCATATTTCGGATATCCAATTGTTTTGTTTTTAGGCTACGAGTTGGTCGCGCTTAACTTTGTCGAAAGCCTTATTGTAATCCACAAAACAGACATAAACATCCTGATTTACATCGAGATATTTCTGAGCCAGAATGTTGAGGCAAACAAAGCTTCGTGAGTTTCCAGACCGTTGCTAATTCCAAACGTTGCTTCTCTAATTTCTGTTTCTATTTTCTACAAACTCTGTTATAGATAATTTTGAGGAACATTTTTAACGTGTGACTCATCAAGCTGATTGTGCGATCATCACTGAATAGTTTTAAATTTGTCTCTTTGGGAATAGTGACAAATGTGGTAACTTGAGCGATAATGCCATGTTCGTAGGCCTTATTGAATAACTCTGCCAGCAAGTAGATTTACTACCGGTTTTAGGATCTCCGTTGGCAATTCATCGGGATCAGATGCTTTTTTATTTTTTGATGATTTAAATAGCTTTTTCTGTTATAATATCCGGGCCAGTTTTTTGTTGCAAATTGGGTTAGTTACATTTCGTCAACAAGTTTGTGTGATACTAATTATATACGTGTCCGGTAAGTACATCCTAATTTCTCGGGAGCATAAGGGGAGGTCAAAATAACCCTACCTTGTCATAGAAAAACAATTCCTAAAGTGCCCCGTAATGGAGATACAGAGCCCTAACGGGGTATCCAGCGATTTACTTTGGTTTTGAACCGACTTGTAAAATTTAATGAAATTTTAATATTTTATAGAGGCCGTAAAAACTCATTAAACCATACTACAGTAGATCATCAGAGAAGACAGGAACGAACTTGCAGCCAGACTCGTTGGGCCTTATTTTTGATAGGTGTCATTTTACATAGCTGAAAACTGATTTTTAAATATTTTTGTTATTCCTCTTCAAAAAAGGTACTCTTAATTTATTTCGATAAAATTGGCGGTTTTCAAAATATCGAGTATGTGAGCCCAATCTCAAGCTCCTAAAACTACGTAACCCACGCAGGCACTTAAACCGAGCAAGTTTTCAAGGCGAAATCCAAGCTTCTAAAACCACATACTCGATACGAAGTTCTGGAAGCTTTAGTTTCGGCTCAGAAACTTGATCCGCTTGCCTGTCTGCTATGTAAAGAATACTGATATAGCTGCGCGTGGGTTATCTTTTTTTAAAGATTTATTTAGTGAATTTTTTCAATTTGACCTTGAAATGGCCTTGAAATGACCTCTGGTTAACCTTGAGGTATTAAATAAACCACGAATCCAAACTCAGTGCCCTCAAAGTCTACTTATTTTCTTTTACAGATCTATTTAGTAGATTGTTCTTAATTTGACATTAAAATGACGCTGAAATGACCTCCGACTGACCTTGGGGATTTAAACCACGAATTTAGATTTAGTCAGCCCAAAACATATCTTCTTTTTCAGATTTATTTAGCGGAATTTTTCACAATGTAACCTCAAAATAACCCTGAAATGACCTCTGGATGACCTTGAGGGATTAAATAAACAACGAATTCGGATTCAGCGGCCCCAAAAACCTACATTTTTTTTCAAATTTATTTAGTGTTTTTTTCTCAATTTGACATTGTAATGACCTTAAAATGAACTCAGTTGACCTTGGAGGATTAAACAAACTACGAATTCGAATTCAGCGACCTCAAAAACGTACGTACCTACTTCTTCTGATTTATTTAGTAAATTTTACAACATTTGACCTTGATGGTCTTGAACCTGACATGATAGAGATTAACAGACCTCAGATTTGAATTCAGGGCGTTCAATTACATAAGAATAATATAGTCCAGTCAAATAAGCATTCACTGTTTCTTTTTTTGTAAATCTGTGTAATTATTTTCTAACCATTTTTTACCTGTTTCCCTTAGGCTTCGATGAACCCTTTGAAAGGTTTTTGGACTAGGCAATACTCGTGCTGGAATACTCTGTGTAAGAATATTCTTCCATTTCCATTTTTTAAAATGATTGTTACTTGAAGGCGGTTTTGACAAGTTTCGTTAGTAGTAATTCATTATGTAGGTATTAACAATAACAACTTGATTATTACCTGTTAGTGTTGAGATTAGTAACTTTGAGTGTTTCGCATAAAAACCGATTTATCTCGAAAACCGCCAATTTTATCGAAATAAAATATGAGTACATTTTTTGAAGACGAATAACCAAAGTATTTACAGAAGTAGTTTTCAGCTCTGTAAAATAATACCTATTAAAAATTAGGCCGGATGAGTGTGACTGCAAGTCCGTTCCTGACCTCTCTGATGATCTAAAACATCTACTTTATATGATTTTATTGAGTATTTATGGCCTCTATAAAATATTAAAATTTCAATTATTCAAGTCGATTCAAAACTTAGAGCCGATAAAATAAATCGCTGGGTACCCTTTTAGAGCTCTGTATCTCCATTAAGTAAGGTTATATTGACCAGTTCTGCATGCTTCCGATAAATTAGGAGGTATTTATCGGACACCCTGTATTGATATAGGGCTGCAGCTGCAGGTAGTCCAAAATGTCACTATAACCAAGTCCAAGTTCATACAAAACTTTGTCATAAAATAGATCACAGAGTTTTCAGCCTTAAAGTAATTGAAACTACCTGTAATACTTTTGAATTTGGTCGGGTTTAAAATCAACTTAAATTATAATGATAAAACATCATGACAAAAGGTTAACTCATTTCTGGGAAAATTAACGTTGGAAATTGTAAATTATTCAAAATGTTTTGGCGCTAATTTAGACCATCAATGGTAATCCTGTGATCTAACTTACTAACCAAAACATTTTCATCTTTTAAATGAAACTATACCTCACTACTAGTATACCTAAATTAATGTGGTAAAGCAAAATTTACTAACCTGTCGGTATTATTGTCGCTAGCACCAATAATATGTAGTTTTGTGTCGCAATTTGCATTCTGAATATTGTGAATACCTAAAATATAAGATAAAAATTAAATATATTTATTTTGGGTTTTAGCAATAAGGTGGTAACTAATTATAAGGATTTAGATGTATGTAATAATCATCCTAGCATAATGAATATACAAATATGTTTTAATTCATTTATGGTTTACAGTGACAGAAGGTACAACATTTGATAATATTTTTCACGTCAATTGTATCCTTTTGCAAAGCCAGTGAGTTGTCAAATCATTAAAAATATGGAAATTTATATCTGCTAATTATTTTTATTATATATAGATAAGCTAACACTACTAGTAGCTCGTGACCTTGGGTAAATAAGAATTTGTTTTTTCAATATATATGGTACATATCCATATTAATTCGCTCAAGGTATGGAAAATCTGCTTAATTTTGTAATCATAGAAACAATAGTAATTGAGCTTTTGCTATTTGGTAAAATAAGTATACTTATTTATGATCGTACAAGGGAACGTTTACGCAAGTTGGCCTCCGATTTGTCTCATTCTATAATAATAAATAAGATTTTAAAATATACCAAAAAATATCCAATAAATATTTTTTACGTCCTAAATTGTCTGTCTAGAGGGTAATAATACTACCCCTAAAGTTCATCGCCAAAAACGTGTTTTTTAAATCGTAATTTAAAAGGTTATGTTGTTGTGGGTTCTTGGGTTTAGACAGTGTTAAATTGGATTTGTTATCAGACGTTTCGCTTACAATTGCACGAGGCATCTTCAGGGATCTTGATTCCACGAGATTAGACCATTGAATGACTATCGAGGAGCAACAGCCCGGCATTTATATCCGACTGGTGCTCAGCGAACCATGATCCAATGTTACAATCGATTTCTACATGTGATGTAGACTGTAACCTGGATCTCTATTATTTTTATTTGGATATTTACAAATTTAGATTTATTCTCTAATTTTATGTTTAAAGAAACCAGACACTGATGGTAGCACCTTAGTTTCTTTTACATTAAAAGTGTGACCTAACAATGCTGGTGATCAGCTACTGCAGATTGTACAATTTGTTTCTTTGTTATACATCTTTCATGTTCCTTAAGCCTAGTGGATATAGACCGTCTTGTTTCACCTACTTACACTTTACCACAATAGCAAGGTATCTTGTAAACGCCTTCTGTTGCCTCCTTTGGTGACATTGTCCAATTTTCTTTCATGTATTGAAAATTGTACGAATGTTTGATTTTCGGAGCAATTTGGCAATCTTGTCGGCTGTTCCGTGTATGTAAGGCAAGATAGATGGTACGTCTATGACATTTTGTTGAATAATTGGGTTTTTATATTTATTAATAGAAAAAAAGTCCTTACCACTCTGAGAATTAGTCAGTTTTTTTATTTTTGATTTCAGTGATTGTTCGTCACATACTGACAGAGCTCTATGTATCAAAGAGTTAATGACGAGATGTTTTTGAGAAGAATGATGGTGTAACATTGCATTGAGATGTTGATTTGTATATGTTTGTTTCCTGTACTAGTACATCCAGGAATGAAAGGGCACCCTTTGATTCAGTTTCTCTAGTGAATTTTATACTAGGATGTTGGTTTAGATGATCCAGGAAATTATGGAGCCTATCTGTGCCATGTGGCCAAACGACGAACGTATCATCTACATATCTGGACTAAAATTTAGGTTTTAGATGAGCAGGGTTTTCTTGGAAAGCTTCCATGAAGATTCTTGCTACCACGGGTGATATCGGAGATCCTATGGCCGCTCCCGAAATCTTAGATGTGTTGAAAATTGTTCAAATGTTTGATTTTCGGAGTAATCTGGCAATTTTGTTGGTGCAGATATGTAGATGATACGTTCGTAGTTTGACCGCATGGCGCAGATAAGCTCTAAAATTTCCTGGATCATCTAAACCAACAACACTCTAGGATAAAATTCACTATAGAAACTGAATCACGGGATGCCCTTCCCTTTTTTGATGTACTAGGATAAAGGAAAGATAATAGTAAAGTAGGATATTCAGTGTCCAGAAAACCAACACATACAAATCGATATCTCAATGCAACGTCACACCATCATCCTTCTCAAAAACAATCAGTTATAAACTCTTTGGTACATAGAGCCTTTTCAGTATCTAACAAACAATCACTGATATCAGTAACAGAAAACCTGACTGATGCTTTAAGAGGTAACGGCTATTGGGCTGAAGATATAAGATGTTCTATTAATAAATATAAAAACCCAACTCCTCAACAAAATGTCATAAATGTACCTCCTATGGACAGGGTTGTCTAACTTTATATACAGGGAACCACCGACAAAATTGCCAGATTGTTCCGAAAATCAAACATTTGGATAATTTTCAACACATGTAAGAAAGTTGGATAATGTTTGAAATCACCAAAGGACACAGTATCATTTCAAACAGAAGAAGTTTACAAGATACCTTGCTCTTGTGGTAAAGCGTATGTAGGTGAAACAGGACAGTCTATATCCACTAGGATTAAAGAACATAAAAGATGTATAAAAAAGAAACAAATAGTACAATCTGCTGAACACCAGCATTGCTTAGATCACACTTTTAATGTAAAAGAAACTAAGGTATCCGTGTCTGGTTTCTTTAAACGTAAAATTAGAGAATCAGTCGAAATTTATAAATATCCATATAATAATAATAGAGATAAAGGTTATAGTATACAAATCGATCACAGTTCGTTGACCACTAGCCAGGTGTAAATGCCGGACGGTTGCTCCTCGATAGTCATTCAGTGTTCTAATCTCGTGGAGATCCCTGAAGATGCCTCGTGCAATCGTAGACGAAACGTCGCATAATAATTCCTACTTGGCACGGTCCAAATCCAAGAAGCATGATTTTCGACTTGACCAAAGCCGTGAAAGCTTTCGTTGTATAAAAAGCTATTTTTTTTTGTGTAAAGTCACTTACATGTTATTAGATTAACGAAAAAGGATTAATACATGTAATTTTCTTAGTAAAGACATGCCTTGTATTTTGTTATATTGGTAAAAACATAATTATTTTTAGCTATTTTGATTCCATAAATGCATAAATTTATTTATTTCGGTTAAAAACTCGCTGGTTATGTATGAATTTGAAAAATTAAGTTGACGGACAACGTTTCTTTCACATTAAAATTTGTCACGGTGTTAACTACCCCTTTTTTATTTTATGAAGAGAGTTGAGATGCATATTTTTTTTCAGAAACTCATAACGATCAAAAATACAAGCCAACAAGAACATTAAGTATGTAGTATGTAGTGAAAATCTACCATTTTGAAAAATTACCTAACAGCTTTGTGAAAAAAAAAAGTTTACAAAGTCAGTCCCTGATTCCATTTATTCTAGCGATATGTTGTACTACTTTGGAGAATATTCGACACGTATTTTTTTACGCCGTGAATTGCATTTCTAGAAGGTGATAACTACCTCCAAAATGTATCGCAAAAAATGTTTTTTTTTTCAATTATAATTTAAAAGGTTTATTTTGTCGTGTAATTTTCAATTATAAGATTTACGAAAAGTGATTCATACATGTCGTTTTCTCAGTAAAAATTTACTTTGTATTTTTTTTTAGGGATAAAAACATTAATTTTTTCGGTATATTCATTTAATCAATGTGTAAATTAATTCCGTAAAAAAAACTTTCTAGGTGTACAAGAATTTGAAAAATTAGGTTAAGGGGTATCGACCTTTCTTATAAAATTTATCAGGGTAGGTTAATTTTTTAAAAATTTTTTGGAAAAAAAGACTAATTTTTCTTCCTAAATTAACACAATCACGAACATTAATTACGAATAATATTTAGTGAGAAGTCTGTTATCTAAAGGTGTTAATTATCCCCTTAAGGGAAACATTTTTTCAAGTCTATTTAAAACAGTACTTATTCTGCCATATGCTGAATTTAATTAAAAAAAAATATATACCCTGAACTGCATGTCTAGGGGGTGAAAACCATCCTCAGTGTTAAACCTTAAAAATGGTATTTCTAGATTTTATTTTATGGAGCAATTTTTCCTTGTAAAATCACTTACAAATGCAGACTTTAGAATATGGTCTTGAACACTGTATAGTTTGAATGAGGGTTTACTTTTCTAGGTATAAAAATGTATAAATTAATTTTTTTTTAATCGGTTGAAAATTAATTAGTTGTGAAATTAAAAATACTATTTTAAAATTTCAAGCAGAGAAAAAGAAAAAAATATATATAGAAATAGTTTATTTCCTGCAAATACATCTCTGGTCCTCTCTCCATACGTGTTTCAATCACTTCATGGTCTCGTCAGTAAAGCTGTATCGAACCTAGACCAACATTCGCAAGAAACAACTGGTATATAAAATATAAATGCCGAGATATGACATCAGGATATTAAAAACCTGCCGACTTCGATGTAAGACTGAAAAATATCGTCAGTCAAAACATTTATATATTCATGGGAGAAGTGCGAAATTTTTAAAAATCAAAATTTCGGGAAGAAATAAATAAATCAATCCGCCGTAATAGTTACCTATATGATACTCTCCTTTCAAGCAAAGAAAAAGGAAAAAATATATAGAAACAGTTTATTTCCTGCACATACAACTCTGGTTTTCTCTTCATACGCGTTTCGACCACCTCATGGTATCATCAGTGTAGATGTATTGAACCGAGAGCAACAGCAGGAAACAACTGCTATATAAAACATAAATCCCGACATGTGTCGACAGGATATAAAACGAGTATGGAGAGGGGACCAGAGTTATATTTGCAGGAAATATACTATTTTTATATATTATTTCCTTTTTCTCTGCTTGAAAGAAGAATAACAAATAGGCAATTGTAATAAGTATATTTCCCATTTTCCTGAAGTTAATGTATTTAGTAACTCACTAACTTAGCAGCCAACACGACTATGAACCTATACTCTAACTTCCTTATTCTGGGTCTATATTCAATAGTATCAGTCGTAGTGGAAATATACCTCGGAAAATTGAATGTCACCAACGCGAAAAGTTAGCTGGTGTGAATTCGCACCAGTGTACGGTTTGAGCATTATATACTGTGTTCTCCGACAAAAAATAACTATTTTAAATATTTCTAAAGTATTTTAATCTAAAAATTTAAAATTCAAAATGCTGCGTAATCCTCTCATTAAAAAAGTTTAAGTTCTAAACCAAATCTAGTTGACATGGAAAATAGTACTTCTAACTGGCTAGTTTTGTTTATAATATTATTATAATTTGTATCATATACGTCAACAAACAAATATTTATGTAGAAAAATTATGGATAACAACCTAGAGATAAAGCCTTCGAATCGATAAAAAGAACAGTTGTTTCCCGAAAATAATCAACATATTCTATTTTCGACGATTTGGTAATAAAAGAACACGATTTTTTTATTCTTTAATTTTTAAGGTCCAAAACTTTGTTAACTATTATCACATTTCTTAAATTAAGCAGTTTGTTATTACCAATTAAAGATTTATATGTATCTGCTAATTATTTTGTGTTTGATACGTTTTTAGTAAGGCAGATACCACAGCTGTAAAAAAATACTTCATTCTCAAAGGTGGTTTTTTTCAAAATTAAAATTCTCTTTCTCAAAGGTGGCACGTTTACTTTTAGTTTTGAGAAATGAAAAATTGTTATTAATGTTGATTTTAAAAAGTTAACAAAAGAAAGCTCGATAGGCAAAAATGTTCAGGAATCGATTGCTTTATAGGTTAAGCAGACTTTAGTTTATGGCCCTCTATTCAAATAAGAAATTGAAGAGCCTTATAAATATATAAAACATGAATTACACCATGAACAGTTAATTATAAAGATAGATATAAGTTATAACCACTATATAAATCCTTACACCCTAAAACTAAACAAGAAATAGTTATGGTCAATATAGAGTTGTTTTAAAGGTAGAACACATTAGTCAGTTAGGAGGTAGGATTTGGAACCAATAGAGTTTGGTATCTTGGTAAAAACAATTTTATCAGTAGTCCAACGTAGTATCATTTTTTTTCTTCTATTGATGTCATGATGATATTTAAAATTAATATGACTATGGTAAACAATGACAAAATTATTGCAAAACACATGGTCCTTTATTAATTATTATTGGAGCGTTCTAATAAATTGGGAACATTAGATATTTTTTAAGTTAAAGTGTGTGAGGAAGTATTCAAAATATTCGCTTTTATATTTGTTAGTAAAATTTTAATTTGGATGGCATTAAGTATTACCACCACTAATATCAAATCAGCCTCAGTCAACAATTCCTAGAAACAAAGACAGAAGACTGAAACAAAATTTCTTGATGATCTCTTGGCCCGACATCCTATGATTTTATAATAACTTCGATAATATGGTCTTGGAACAACTCCTATAATATATTTGTAGTTAGGGTTGTAAATAAAAATATCGGACTTTCATTATTTTTTCTATATTCTATATATTAAAAAAATCATATATCGACTCTATTCAAAAAAAAAAGTTAGTCGACAAATGAGTTACATGGCCTTTTAATCAAATATGTTTATTGAATGAATCAAAATTACATTATTTTACCGCCCAAATTACATAAAATATTTTTCATGTCGATATTCTTCCAAACAATTGAAGAATTTGAAAATCATGGTTTTTGGGATTAGACCGTGTCAAATTGGAATGGTTATTCTACGTTTCGTCCACCATTTCATGAAGGAACTTCAGGGATCTTACTCCACAAGATTAGAACACTGAACCGTGATCCAGCGTTACAATCGATTTCCCCTTGTGATGTAGACTGTAGACTCTATTAATATTATTTGGATATTTATAAATTTCGATTGATTCTCTAATTATAGTTTTAAAGAAACCAGACACTGATGCTAGCACCTTAGTTTCTTTTACATTAAAAGTGCGATCTGAGCAATGTTGGTGTTCAGCTGGTGCAGATTGTACAATTTGTTTCTTTTTTATATATTTTTCATGTTCCTTAAGCCTAGTGAATATAGACCTTCCTATCTCACCTACATATACTTTACCACAAGAGCTTCTGTTTGAAATGGTATTGCATCGGTGGTTCCGTTTATGTAAGATAAGACAACACTGTCCATAGGGGGCACATTTATAACATTTTGTTGAAGATTTAGGTTTTTATATTTATTAATAGAACGTCTAATGTATTTAGCGCAATATTCGTTGCCCCTCAGAACATTAGTCATTTTTTCTGTTTTCGATTTCAATGATTATTCGTCATATAATGAAAGGGCTCTATTAATCAAAGAGTTTATGACGGATTGTTTTTGAGAAGGATGATGGTGTTGCCTCACCTTACATACACGGAACCACCAACAAGATTGCCACATTGCTCCGAAAATCAAACATTCGAACAATTATCAACACATGTAAGAAAGTTGGATAATTTTTGAAGTCACCAAAGGATGCATTTCAAACAGATGGCGTTTATAAGATACCGTGCTCTTGTGGTAAAGCGTATGTAGGTGAAACAGGACTGTCAATAGTCACTAGGCTTATGGAACAAGAAAGATGTATTAAAAAGAAACAAATTGTACAATATGCAGTAACTGAACACCAGCATTGCTCAGGTCACACTTTTAATGTAAAGAAACTAACATTAGTGTTTGGTTTCTTTAGACGTGAAGTTAGAAATTAATCAAAATTTATAAATATTCAAATAATATTAATAGAGATACCGGTTAGTCCACATCACACGTGGAAATCGATTATAACGCTGGATCACGGTTCGCTGAGCACCAACCGGGTATAAATAACATGCTGTTGCTCCTCGACGGTCATTCAGTGTTCTAATCTCGTGAAGAAAATATCTCTGAAGATGCTTTGTACAATCGTAGACGAAATGTCATATAACAATTCTAATTGGAATTAATTCAAAAAAATTGAACTAATTAATCAAGAAATGAAAGGATATCGTATCATTTATAACTAAATAGAAGAAAATGCCATAGAGAAGAATGCAAATATGAAGATCTTGTAAAACTCTGCCCAGATAAACACGAAATTATCAAAATGAAAAGTTAACTAAGTAACCTAATTTCAGACAACAAAAATATCGCTGAACATATTAAAGATTTTTAAACTCGTCTATACACCGTATAGTTGTGACTACGGTTATTTAAGCTTACCAACCACAACTCAGAACTTCAGGACTCAGGAAAGGCTGTTAATTAGTTGGTCAGAAGACTTCTCTTGTTTTGTAGGTCTCGCAACAGCGCGCCAGCAAGTTAATTCGCATGAAGGTTTTAATTAAATTGAATAAAGCAAGTTTCCCAAAACACTTAAATCTATTTAACAAAAATAAATAGAAAAACGAACTATTTACAGTGAGAAACCTAAACCTAACAACAATACAAAAAAACTAACAGAATTACTCTTATTGGCCGATTTAATAACCAAAAATATAAAACCCAATTTTGAAAAAACACGTATAAATAGCTTAATAAAATATTAAACAAAAAAAGAAATAAAACGCGAAGAAGAGCTATTTATATTACTTAATCGAACCGTATGAAAATCGCGAAAAAAATAACACACAATAATCCCTTAATTTCCCAAATTAAACAAAGATAACCTTCTTTCCCGACGATTATACCCTTGACGTAATTATTCTACGGCACTGGTACTCAGGGTATCGTTCTAATGACATTCAAATTATGACTGACTTTTACTATTCCTTAAAAGAGTGTCTTCGAATCTTACACCCCCTCGACACCCCTCTGATTCCCGTTTGTACCCATATTAGCCGATGGAACCCTGTAAACGTTAATTTCTTTCCCTTAAAGTTCGAAGGTTTTGATCGTTACGTGCTGAGGGCGTTAGCTATTCTATACCGGATGTTTGATTCCCGAATTGGCCTCTGAGCGTCTAAGTCCTAATTTTTATATAACAGAGTATTAAAACAAACTAACCTACGTCTTTCCATAACGAAAAGAATATATGTTAAAGACTGTAAAAAAAAACTATTACCTTTTCTTGGCTGTTTTGGCAATTAACCAGTTATTTCTTGTGAAAAGAAAAAACAGTGAGTAATCAAGATTCTTTTTACAAATGGCCAAACGATATATTTCTATTATAGTGAGTTTATTTAATCATTCTTTTGTTTCCTAATAATGGGAAAATCGTTCAATATTCTAAGACATTTTAACGGTTTGTGCATATACCATATGTTATAAACCTCCCTTACCTTTCGGTTTTATTTACATAACCAGGGTAGGATTACTTAGACAGATTTATAGGCAATTCTAAGAGAGGGTCTTATTACGTCTTCATAAATTAACTGACTTTATGTATTTTTTTAAGAAAACATTTAAACGACAAAGATCATAAAAATTAAGCTCGATAACGGATTTATTTTTCCTTTACACTTTCTTGGATAGTGATAAAAAATATAACTACCCTATTCTCACGAGAAATCTATTCACAGAATGATTATTTAATTATTCATTTTAACAGAATATAGTTCCCATTGGATAGTGTAAAATAATTAATATTTGTTCCATTACATAGTACGCAGGCAAAATGAAAGGAGCTGCAATCGGGAATACATCACAAATTCTTTTAAACAGTTGTTTAAAGAAGGAAAATATCGCAGATACGTAGAAAAATGCAAAAGTGGTCAAGCTTAGGACAATATATAAACTTCTCGTCAAGTAATTATTTCGACGCTTATCAGCCAGTAGATTAGGCTTGTTTCCGAAATGGAGTCAGTACTATTGATCATTTACAAATTATCAGAATGCTAACAGAAAAAATAACAGAATATAACGTAGTTCTCTATCTGGCATTTATAAATTTTTATACTGTTAGACTCTATTGACACGTGGGCACTCATGCAAAATAATCCCAAAAAATATATATGGTAATTCCACCTTCCAAGTAAAAATCAATAAAGATATAATATAACAGATAAGGTGAAAATCAATCGAGGAGTATATCACTTAGATACCATATCTCCAAAATGATTTATCCTGACGCTAGAAAACATCTTCAAAATATTAAAATGAGAAATTAAAGGTATTAATGCCGATGTGATCATTTTCGGCTTAAAAATGAATATGTCGAAGACCAAAATAATGAGTAATACCGACAAAACGAAGTTGAAAAAAATGGAGGAGCACATATATTTAGGATATACAATAAGAATAGAAAAGGAAAATCAGATTGCAGAAATAAGATGCGGAATAGGGCTGATTTCAGAACTTGAGTGAATGTTTGATTGAGTAATATATAAGGCCAGGGTTAAAAAGCCCTTATACTGCAGTCTTGGGACTTATTATGTGGAATATTTTATCTGTTTTACGTGTACAAGTTGGTTACCTTGATCAGGTTTAGCAGCCTGTTAACAAGTCTAGGTATAAGACTTCAGGATCGATCGATCGCTGAAAGTATCACCTACTGTGTCTGCATCCCGCAATGTGATTTCAATAAGTTTAATGTGAATAGTTTATCTACCAGGAGAGACAATCACGTCCCACCTGGTAGCAGATCCTTGTCTTTTAAGTTGGCCCGTCTTTTCATTGATACAACGCCCTAGTATCCTGACACCCACACAAAAGTAACCTTGTTGCGTTTCGTCAGAAAAATAATGTTTTAAAGGCAGTCCCAGACCTGACGGATATTCTTTGATAAAATACGATAGCTTTTAGTCTACCTGACTACTGGAGAAAGTAGGAACGGTCCTGCCCCTGAACCCTTCTTCCGATTCTTTCGAAGACAGGCATGTATTTCTGCCTGAAATATCGTGGTATGCTGCCCCAGTGCTTCACTTATTTCAGTCTTCGTGTGTATCCATGTATTCCGGCACCTAAACCATAATCAGTTTTGGATCTTCCAACATGACTCATTGATCGGCCAGAACTTACCTTCCAGTGAGTCTGAAAAGTGTAGGTTCTTGTCATGGCGTCAGTGCTCACTTTCAATAATAAGTTTATTACCATGCCTTTGATGCTGGTGTATCCAAAAGCAGGTTCAGTCCACCAAACCTTGTTGAGTTCCAGTCGGTATGCCCCCACCCTCGCTGCAACCTCGATTATTAAATCAAGGGGAGAAAGGTTTAGTAGGGTTTTCATGGGTGCTGTTGGGATGCTTCTCATGGCATTCGTGACACATAGGCAGGCCAGACTCTGAAATTTGGAGAGTTCCAAAGTGGCACCATAGGTTATGTTTGGTTTTTCTCTCCACGTTTTACCCAATACCTTTTTGCTGCCATCTGCCACCTTTAGAAATATTTTCCTGCAATTGTCAGTTCCAGGCATGTTTTGCATTCAGAATTACACTTAAGTACTTAACATCTTGACTCATCTATAGTTGTGTATTAGGGAGAATTGGTAGTTCTAATTCGTCCAACTTTCTTCTTTGAATGGAGGGTATAAGTGTGTTTTTCCAGGATTTTCTCGAAGGTGCTCCTTAGTGCACTATTCCTCCAGTATAGTCAGATTCCATGCAGCCTTTGAGAAACAATACTACATATTCAAGAACAAGAACTTACAAATGATGCTTACAAGAAAAGTCTTCGATACTTGTATTTTGCCAGTAGCAACGTACGGCCGGGAATAACGACACCGATAAAAAAGCACGAATCAGCTGAAAGTAGTCTTAGGGACACGATAAAATATGAGGAAATTCGACGACAAACTAAAAGTGAAATCATCAATAAAATAAGACGTATTGCATAACTGGTTTCAGATAGTACAGCATGGTAAAGTATGACAAAGACTTATATCCAGAAATGCTTATGTACATATGTTTGTATATTGTAGGGTTACTAAGTTTTTTTTGTTAATAGCTTGGTACCGATTTTAAAAATTTCAATGGGATAAAAGAATTTACAGAACTATTTTTCGCTTTTAAGCTCTTCCTTTTAATTTTATATGTGACAATTTGCGATAAACTTTATTAATTCAAAAAACATTACTATCTTTGTTGATTGCTGGCCACGTAACGGAAATATTTGTGACATTGGAATTTAGAAGCTGGATGATGGCTTTCGAAAATATAATCTTGTCGTCTCTCGGTATCTTTATGGTAATTGTATAAGAATACAGAATGCTATGACTAACAAATTTTCATACAAGCTTTTTAATAAATACTCCATCATATTTACATTGTTTATTTCGTTATTATACAATCTTTAAGAGTCCATTCAGATAACTGTTTTTTAAACCATTATTTTTTATAAAAATACTAATTCAAAGACTCTTACAATATTTGATGACGTAGAAGAACAAGTACATTAAGCACTTAACAATGCAATAAAAAATCCATGAATATCATGTTTTAATTTTTTAATAAGTAAAAAGAAAAAAAAACAGATTTAACGTTTTTAAGATTGTATTATGAAGAAAACGACTAGATGCATTCTAATATGACATTTTTCAAGGTTTTGTACTTCAAAAAAGAAAAACAGAATTCCAGAATAATTCATCTATCTGTCTGTCTTAGCTCTATTGTGCTTAAAAAGTTGTAATTCGACATAATAATGTTACCTGAACCAGATGCACTGCAGCTAGAGTATGCCTATTTGTGCTCATCCTAGATTAGGAACCACTCTGTTAATCTAGTCCTCTGGATTAATTTGTACAGATGTACTAAGGTTTGTTGTCGCTTTCTCTCTAGTTACTCACAGTCACATATGATATGCTTTACCGTTTCCTCGGTTTGACAACAGAGTCTGCAGCCGAGGTTTCCGTTATACAGATTCATTT
The DNA here is from genome assembly GCA_034092305.1 of Diaprepes abbreviatus. Lineage (NCBI taxonomy): Eukaryota > Metazoa > Arthropoda > Insecta > Coleoptera > Curculionidae > Diaprepes > Diaprepes abbreviatus. The sequence continues at coordinate 13,331,906 of JASJET010000139.1, forward strand.
TATTTAGATGTACTTTGACCGCCATGTGTCCCTGTCTGGCTATCCAGTGGTTTTTTTGCTCTTTTTTGAGCCATTGTTTGACTGCTTCCCGGGCTGCAAACCGCGGACCCGAAAAGTCGGTTTCGAACCATTATATTGAGATGATGAGCCAGCTCTCGCTAGCTCGTCAGCTTTTTTATTTTCACGTATGACTTCGTGTCCTGGTACCCATTTTAGCTAAAATTAAAGGTCCACTCTTACATTCTCAGGCTAATCTAGATGATACCTTTTTGCCCTTAAGGGCCTTTAGGGCTACTTGGCTGTCAGAATAAATGTAGATTTACCTGTCTTTGTAAGCTCTCTGCACATTTTAAAATTGCATATATTTTTGCCTGGAACACTGTTGGGTACTTCCCCAAGGGAAGAGATATTTCATTCCTTGGTTGTACTCCATATATTCCGATACCCTCACTGGTTTTCTAATAATGTTACTATACTATTCATATCCTAGCAGAGTGCAGCGCTCTAGAAAACCCTTGTATGCGGTTCTTAGGAACACACCAAATCAAAGAAGCTCCCATCTACTTTGAAAACGTCCAACATCCTAAGATTCCTAAGGGAAATAAGACTGGGGGACCTGCTCTAGCCGATAAGGTAACTCTTACGACTGGGCAGCAGTGGGGGGGTACAACAGACCCACAACTCTACGCACATACGTACATACTAATCCGTATATATCGAAATAGAATTTAAGAAATATTTTTCTATGAATTTAAGAAATATTTTTCTATGAATTTCAGAGAGGGAAAGTTTGATTCAGTTATCTAATTTTATACTCCTATTATAAGTGTCACACATAGCATATATATATATATATATATATATATATATATATATATATATATATATATATATATATATATATATATATATATATTTATTTATTTTCTTGATTCTTGAACCATAGATAAATGAAGAAACAGAACAGCAAAATGTCAAGGAATAAATTTTGAAAATGCCTTGAATAAAGGGCGAAACGTCAATCGTTTTTTGTTTTATTAATTATAGAACCTAAACCCAAGAAAATACAAAATTAAGAAAAATGATATATATATTTATATATATATATATATATATATATATATATATATATATATATATATATATGTATGTATATGCGAAAATTTTAATACCTTAGTTTTGGAAGTTCTGAGAGAAAGGACGTCATAATTTCGGCAATTTATGCGAGAAATCCATAAGTTTAAATAAAATATTGGGACAGTCAGTAAAATTGTTAAGAACCTTAAAAACAACTGTTAGATGAAAAGATAAATTTCTGAAGCAATAATTCATTTGTAAAACCTCGTTCAGGATAAACTATAAAACTCTTAAGATTGAGATATTTTAAAAACCTTCTTTGGAATCTTTCCAAACAATTGTATTGTAGCCTGGGGACCACACCACTGATGCAATCTAATTTAGACCACACATATGTGATATACAGTATTTTGATGAAGTGAGTATTATCAAAATCTAAAGTATAACGCAAAATAAACCCAAAAACCTTTGAAGCATCAGAGACGATAAAAATTTATATGAAAAGAAAAGGAAAGTTTTGGGTCGTAAGTGATTAGTGATTCCAAGATCTCTAAAAAATTTTGTCTGCAACAGTAGGACGGTATTAACGCATATTCATACTCAAATGTAGATAATTTCGAGGTGAAAGGCATACATAACATTACATTTTCCTAAGTTAAGCTGCAGATAACTTCTCGAACACCATGCGTTAACCTGTTCCAAGTACGATTGACGCTCTATACAGTCCTGTAAGCAACTTATTCTCTTAAACGTCAACGGCATATAGTAAAATATCTGCGTTAATAACAGAAGCAAAGTTCCAGTACTGAACCTTCTGGAACACCTAAAGTTGAAATATATTTCATTGAAAGAGAACCGCCAATTTCAATATACTGAATTGAATGCGTCCATCTTTATTAACAAGTATGTTAAATCTAAAATTCGATTATTATGGTTTCTAATTTTATTACTTTGGCATAAATTGACACAATTCAAAAAGATTTTATTAAATTAATCAAGATGTCCTCAACTTCAACTTTAACTTCAAAACAGCTTTATTGTCTCAAGTAAATTACAACACTCATAAACAAAAAAAAAATAAAAATGAACATTATAAAATATTTTTTAAATGAAAAAGTGGTAGCGACAGGCAGAGTCAAAGTATAAAATAAAAGGAAAAGTCATGGAAACGCCTAAACAAACATAAAACACGAAAACAGAATAGTTTAAATATACTTAATTACTAAAACACACAAAATAAATCACAATCAGCACTTTCAAATAACGGAACAAGAATTCAAAAAAAAAACATATAAACAACACAAATAAAATCCAAATCACTTTGATGTAAATATAACGTCAATAAAATACAATTTAGAATGGATGATCAATAACAGTCAAGGCAAATAACCAGGGTGAGGTCCAACTATACAAAAACTCCGATATGTTAGTCACCTAAAATCAGTGGCGGATCCATGGGGGGCGGTGAGGGCTTCGAATTCAGAAAAATAAGCTCGCCTCTGCCTATTGTAAAGAATGTGAAAGTCGCTGCCATTCCCCACTCGCTTTTGCTTTCCATACTGTACTCTTGTGAAAGGTTAGATCCGCCCCTGCCCAAAATACAGACATTGAAGTCAAATAAATTTTCAAAAAAACCAAATATTCAAATACATTTTCGAACAGAGTGTGCAGACAGTGGAACATAAACAATAAAGGCACATAGACAAAAAATTAAAAGAAATTTTTGCACATACCAAGTCAATTTAAGGACACAGATCGTTCTCAGGGATATTGGCTAGAGTTGACTGAAAACACCGATTTACATCCAATAAAATACCTTCACCCGTTGCTTATTTGTTCCAGTAACATTTCGATCAACCCGATACACATTGTACTTAGTTATTGGAAAATAATTCATTATCATATATCCAATGCAACAAAGTTTCTGTAAATGCTATCAAATCGAAGTCCAAATACGATTCATAATTAAACAATTCAACTGTCCTCGAGTATTATGAAAGTGCAGCATATATGTAGAAAACTCAGCTTCCAATTAAACTTTGCCCTCGAATGATGGCTCATTTTAAAAAGCAGCGCGCCCACTGGTTCGGTTCGGTTCAGACCGCTCGGCTCCGCACAATCGGCCAGTTTTGGTTTACATGTAAATAAATGAGAGCCCGCTCACTGGTTCAGACTGGCCAGAACGCTTCCGCGCTTTCAGCATCGGAACCAAAACTGGCCGATTGTGCGGAGCCGAGGGGTCTGAACCTCCTGAGATAATATGTCGTCAAAAATGATTTTTGAATAACAATAAATAAACCTAATAATGCTTAAAATGTGTTCCATTTTATTTTATTTTTAACAAATAAAAGGTGCAGATTTTGTTGAGGTAAACAATAAAAATTACTGTGGAAATTATCTGAAACTAGTTGAAAAGGAAGTAATTAAAATTAATGTAAGTCTTTAAATAAATTTCATTGCTAAATTCGTTAATTAAGATAAAGCTATTAATAAAATATTACATATATTAGTTGATGTCTCGTAAAAACAAAATCTATTCCATTATTTAAAAATTGTTAAGAAGTTTATTGCATCTTTTATTTAACTGACCTTGATATATTCTAATTACTCTGATAATAGTTCTTGTTTATATCCGAAATGTATAGGACAAAGATATATTTGTTCATTTGCTGAGAGATTAAAGAAAAATACCATTATTACCAATCATTGAAAAAAGAATAGTCCCAGCTTCCATCATATAATTTTCTACCGTACACGAGTAATAAAAAGAATTACTTCAAATTTACAAAAAATAAACTGAAAATATGATGACAAACCAAAAGATTTGAGTTAGTTGCTATTTTACTAAATTTTTAATTGGTTGTATATCAAAACACAACAGCATGAAAATTATTCGGATGACAACCACATTTCACTCTTGCTTTGAGGCAGCTTCACCGAGATCATAATATCTTCGAAACGGATTTAAAGAGAAAATCATGGAAAAATTTCCAGGTAACAACTCTCCTTCCCTTCAGAGCTTTTAAGGAAAAAAAAGACTTTTTACTTGTTTTATTTTCCCCAAAAATGCATGCTTTTATCATGAAAAGTACGAATATTATTAAAAGAGGGCGTTCAATTGTCTGTAAGAAGCCATTCCTTGAACACACTAATGAAGGGACTAATGCCAATCCCACCAAAACTATCTTAGTAGACTTAACAAAGAAAAGAAACCTCTGCCCAACGGTAGCCATGGAAGTAATCCTAAACCTTTCACCAATACATATATTTGCAGTGAGTATGACGAGAAAGACAGTATAGAGAATGATGAGAAATTAAGTCATAAAATGAAGGTACAATCTCTGATCCAGAAATTTACAAATCTGGGACATGCCCCAAGATGATAAAAAAAAGTTCAACTTTGTAAAAAACTTCAACACAAATGATATACAAATGGCTGCAAAATTACAGAGGAAAATGGAATAGGAGTGTATGGAACCAGAACCAGATATGAAAACTTGGATAATTCACTAAACATCCGAAAATGGATTCAATTCGGCAAGGAGAAAAACTATCGCGGACAGGAGAATATTATTATTATGTACAATAGTTAGGCAATCATCAGTGAGTTGAGTTCTCAAGTAATCAATTCAATGATGGTCTGGAAATGCCTAGAGAAACTAAATAAATAAGGTCACTCTCTTGTGGGTACTGGGACACAGTGCGATAGAGGGGAATGAAACAGTAGACAAGCTCGCGAGAAAATTGTAATCAGTAGCAGAGTAATGCTGAAAGAATTAAAAAAATATGAAGAGAGCAGGGGATCCAATTACTGGACGGATCTGCAAGGAATGAGATGAAGATACTTGTTGGAACTATGACCACACAATTTAAAAACTCGGATTGGCAGAAAAAGGAAGTGCATATTCTGCGAGGAAGAGGACGAGACCTCTAATCACATCCTCTTAAAGTGCAATGCTTTAGAAAATTCTAAAATGCGGTTCTTGATTGAGAGCATACCAAACAAAAAAATGGGAATAACTCACTTAAAAGCCGTCCAATCTGCTCCAGTTGGCAAGATATCCCTAACAACTTGGCAGCAAAAAAGGAACACAATGGATCTATTAGGTCACAGTGTACTGATTCCTAGTTGTACAAACATACAAACAAGAAGCCATTAGGAAATTTAATAAAAAGAAGAAATTTATTTTTAAATTTTTTATTAAAAAACTACCAGAAAAAGTGGAAACTTTTTCCATTGATAGTATACCGCCATCTGTACAATGGTTTTCAGCTCATTGGTTCTCGTCAGTACAGAGCACGCACCACTATAAGAAAAGGGAATCTTTTAAGCTCTAGATGTAAAATGTAAGCCACCAATTTCTCATTCTGAGATATGTTGGAATAAACCAGAAAATTCTCAATATGTATTTTTTTACGTCCTGAATTGTATTTTTAGGGGGTGAAACTGATCCTATCGTTTATCGCTAAAAACGGTTTACTGTGAAAACAATATGTATAAAGCCTTAAGTAAATCTGATAACATGCAAATGATTTTACAAAGAAATCAGCACTTTACGTTGAAAAATTGAAAGAAGTGTTTTGAGGAATGAACTTTGGAGTCGTTTTCACCCTCTAGAAATGCAATTCAGGACGTAAAAAAATACATTTCGAATATTTTTCTATATATTCCGAAATGTCACAGAATGAGACAAATCGAAGGCGGATCCTTGAGAACTTTCCATTATAAGTTACAATTAAACATAAATAGATCATTTGTTAAATATCACTTTTTTTCGGGTGAATAAATTGACACTATATTTAATTTTCGATCTTCTGCTTACATTTTTACAACCAAGATTCGTGAAGACATAAATATATTCTTGTATATTGTTTTGGTACTTATTAGATACTGCAATTGCTACTCCTTCCTTTGCCCTCGTTTGTTTGCCTACTCCGCTGTAAATCCTTAGGTAGTCATTGTATTGTATTTGAACTTTCTTTTTTGCCTCGTGTAGGGCACGTATGTCGATTTTATTATTTTTTAGTTCCTTTAGAGTTTCTTGATATTTGTTGTTTAATGATCTTATGTTCCAGATAGCAAAGCGCATTGCTTGTTTTTTTCTTCCGAGCCGTTATCCTTTTTCTTACATGGGTCGTTATCTGTGAGTCAGTCCTATTCCGAGGCAGAGTGTCGATTCTGTGAGCCGCAGTACTTTTTTACGTCGGGTAGAGCGCTAGCCTGGCCCGACAACCTCTCTCCTTTTTCCGGGCTTAAGACCGGCAACATAACCACTGAGTTACTCAATTCACCCAGCGACCATGCAGGTTTTTTTCATAAGATCGATAACAGAAAAATCAACTGAATATAACAGACCTGCCTACATGTGCTTTATTGATTTGGAAAAATCGTTCAATCGTGTGCAGTTGGAAGACGTTATACACCTTCTTTACAATAGGCAAATTCCACATAACCTCATCACAATGACAGAAAATATATATGAAGCAAATCAGATTCAAGCAAAAATAAATGGGTCCTGACTGAACCAATAGCTATGGGCCATGGTATACGACAGGGGAATTCTTTGAGCCCTTTTCTTTTCAACATCATTATGGATGAAATAATAAGTTATGAACCTTTATTGAAGGAATACAGAATGGCCGACCAGGAAATTACTGTTCTGTTCTATGCCGATGACGTCGTACTGCTGGCTAAGAGTGAAGATGATCTACAGCGACTATTATATCGATTTAACTGCACTGCCAAATCATTTAATATGATGATATCCGCCAGAAAACTAAATACATGACAACGTCAAAAACACAATTAAGATTCAAGCTGAAGTTGAAGGCAAAGTTATCCAGCAAGAAATGAAATTTAAGTATTTAAGCATAGAAATCTCAGGTTATGCTGATATTGAGGCGGAGGTAAGAGAACAGACAACTAGGGCAACAAGAACAGCAGGATGTTTAAATGACACAATATGGAGGAATAAGGATATGAAAATAGAAACCAAATCAAGAATTTACAAGGCACTGGTGAACCTAACTATGACATATACCGTAGAAACTCCACCTGACAGCGAAAACTAAACAACTGCTAGAGACAACCGAAATGAGAGTACTTCATAGAATACTGGAAAAATGCTCTTGGACTGAGAGAGAAGTGAAAATATAAGAAGAACATGAAAGGTAGAAAATGTTAATGAGTGGGCACTGGGTAGAAAAAAGGAATGGAATGAGAAAATCAGTAGAATGGAGGAGAGAAGAATAGTCAAAATTCCACGAGACCAATCACCGTCAGGTTGTAAAAGTGTAGGACGCCCCCGAAAACGACGGAGTGACAACTTAGCATTGCAATAGGCAGAGAGATAGCGAAGAGAAACGGGCGATCCGCCTATATTAAAGAAGGAAGAAGAAGAAGAAGAAGAAGAAGAAGAAGAATATCACTCTTTTGTTTTGATTATCAGGGATTATTAGGGAATTTCAAAAGAGCCTTATTTTCTTCAGTTTTCGATGTGCAATTACAGCAAGCACAGGAAGTTCCTCATAACATTTTTAAGCATATATATGTATATATATATATATATATATATATATATATATATATATATATATATATAAATATATATATGTAATTGAAGGTTTTCGAGCATCCCGTGTATGTGCTGAGTCCCTCTCAGGACTGTAAGGCAGCTGACGTTTCGGTGAAATCTCATTCACCATTTTCAAAAGCTTACTGTATGGCGTCTACGAGCGAACTATATATATATATATATATATACAGGGTTTGCGTTTAATGATTCTGGTATTAAAACGTTAGTGCACCACTAGAGGTCACGTTACCTGAGATTCAATTTTCCGTATTTGAGAACGCAGCGTATATGACAGTTTTCGCAAATAACACAAGTTGTCAAGGAACTACCTGGATACCTATTCTCGTTGTTGAGAGAACGATCACTTGATGGAAAGTGGGCGTGGTTCTCACAAAAAAGAATGAAACAGTATTCTTGGTTGCTTTTCTCGTTCTCGAGAGAACGATCATCTTGATGGAAAGTGGCCGTGGTTCTCACGAAAAAGTAAGAAACCGTATTCTAAATACGTTTTCGTGAGAACCACGCCCACTTTCCATCAAGATGATCGTTCTCGCAAGAACGAGAATAGGTACCCTGGTCGAGTACATATCGCCGCTGCGCTTTTACCAAAGTAAACCCGCAACAGAATCGGCAGGCGTTTGATTGGGTGACCAGCGAGTTAGATTCCCGCGCTTGCCTCACTGGATGTTTTATGTCGTGCATGTTAAAAATAAAAAAGTATTCATCCTAATATTTGATTTTTAATAAAAGTGAGTTTATGTAGTGACTGTAGGCTCTAGTATGTAAAAGTAATTTTTTTTCATTTTTTTTTAAATTTATAACTAGTATTAAGATACTTGTCTATGAATTATTGTATTTTACTTAAGACAATAAAGCTGTTTTGAAATTGAAGTTGAAGTTAACAAAGCCAGGAAGGGGGAAAGAAAAAAAAAGTTTTCGGACTCGCCAAAATGAAGCCACTCATCAAATTTCAAAAGAGATCATGTTGAAATAGGGGTTATGTCCTGTGGAATATTGTTTGTCCGATAATGAAATGAATAAACAAAAATTTATCCTAATCACCAATATCGATCAAGTAAGCAAATAAATTGCCAAATTCTTAAAAAACTTTTACATGTTATTTTTATCTCTTATTGATATGGAGCACAACGAATTATTAGCAGATCTAATTCAATTATTAAACTATTTCTCAATCTTTTTGTATGAATCACACTATGTCAAGTATTAATTTGTCTCAGATAAAAATTTTAATTTCATATAAAAATCTATATTGGTATTTTTTAGCGCTTTTTTAGCAGGCGGTTCAATTTTTCTATAAAAATTTTATCTTACGTATATATTTTAAATGTATCAACTTTTTTAGAAATAACATTTTCTGAGAAATCAATAATAAAATTTTTTTTCATGTATTGCAAAATTTTTGGGGCACACAGTAGATAGGATTGCCAAGTGACCCACTTTTAATGGGATGTACTATTTTAAATCTCTTTTGTCATTATGAGTGAAATGCTGTTTTTAGATTTTGAAGGAAGGGTGTTATATTTTTTCTCATGCAATTATTTCTCTTCATTTTAATTTTTTTCCCACTTGCTATACAAGATTTTTAAAAGATAATATGAAGAATAAATTTCTATGTTGGAATAACAGTAAGATATTTTAAAAAATGTAAATTCATTACATTGTATACATTCAAATTTTTAAAAATTACTGAACGTCAGTTTTGAGCGTAATCAAACTTAATGCTTTTTTTAAATTTTAGAATTTATATAGTTGATACATGCAGAATTACGTTGCATTTTTCCTTTTTTATGAACACATAACAAATAATTATTCCGCTTTTTCTTAAAATGTTCCGATAAATGTTAAATGATACTGACAACTCTAACTTTGGTAACTAGGTTTATTCAATATCTTCCAAAACTAAAAATGCTATATTAACTTTTCGAAAATGTCATTAAAATGATATCTATTCTAACTAACCACTAAAGTTGACTAAAAATAACTGTTATTATGCTGCCATAACATTTTATATTAAATAATTTTTCCATATTAAATGTATCAAAAGTTTAAATCATTCGAAAATTAAGTTGTTTGACTATAATATTAGCAACATGCTTGATACAATTCAAGAATAACTTACCACTAAGATTTAAATAAATAAAGAATTGTATGCAAGTTATGTTTTGTTTATGAAAAATTATTTAGCATATATAATCTATTTTATTACTGACGTAACTAAAATTTTAAAATTTTTTTGACAAATATGTTTTGAATTAAATGTTTATCTATCTATCCATCTTCATTACCATCGTTTAACAATTTAATTGCAAAATAATATTGGTTTTATCACAATATACATAAATTTAATAATAAACTTTATTATTCGCTTACCTTTATGTATACAATGGTTCCTGAGGTTCTGTAGAAAATTCTTATTGTCACAACAAAATCGAAAAACTGACTGAAATTGGAATCAATATATTCAGACTGTTCAACTGTCGATCACCAAAAATCAATTATGGTCTGATTAACCATTACCAAGTTTTTAAAGCTTAACCTCATTCAGCTTTTTTAAAAATCTTCCTATTTTCGAATTCACCAAGAATGAACTGAATTTTACCAGTTGAAGCTCGAATGTGTAGGTATCTTCATAATTGATGGATTTCTGTAATGTAATAAGCATACAAATATAACATTATAATTCTTTATTTTTTTCAGTGATTTGATTGTCTAAAAAATTACACAATATCCATAGACAGTTTACTTAAAACGATTAGGATTTGTTTGTTGAATGATTGCCGACTGATTTTTATTTAAACTAGCCCTAAATTAATTTTAATTTTAATATTACTCAGAAGTCAAAAGAATTTTGTAATGAGGGATTAAATAATTTTATTTTTTTTTGAAACAAGATTGTTTTCCATTAAAAAAAATTTGATCCATATTTTCTAATGTAAATATATAACAAAATAAATATGGAATAACTAGTAATTGTTAGAAGTAAGAAAGTGTCTTATGAATTATTAAAAATCAACAACCACCATAAAGATTAAACTAAGGTTTTACTTGGGGGCTCAATTTGGAATCGGCAATATTAACATAATTACATAGCTTCTTTTTGGTTCACAGATAACTGTTACTAAACATGGCCAAATCTAGTATTATAGCGTTAATTATTTGAAGGTTCATTCCATTTCATCATTGTCGAACAAACACCAACCTATGTGCCTTATATTCAACCGGGTTTCAAGCACTGACGCTATGAAGCCTTCCATGTTGGAGGATCACCTAAGAAGGTATCCTCCTGATAAAATAGGTAAAGATTTGAAATATTTTCAAACACTGAAAGGTAAACTTCAGAAAAAGCTCATGGCAGATAGTATGTTCGCTTCAACGTCAAAAAGAGACGTTGATGGTTTGCGGACATCTTACAATTTCTCTACTAATAGCAAAATCAGGAAAGTCGCATATTCTCAGGGAAGAGGTTGTTAAAACTGTTTTACACAAACCTGCATATGATATACTCAAAATAAAAAAAAAAAACATAGTCCAAAAACGTATTCATGAAATAAGTAATGATGTTGAAAGCTTCACTCAAAACTAGTTAATGTTCAGGGAGAGATTATTGCATGGAAAAGCAATTCCTTTATGAAATCTAATATCAGCAAAAAACAGATGAAGTACCTGCCATGTTTGGGCATTACCGTAGTTTTATTAGCCATTAAAAAGATGTACCTGATCTCTCTGCAAATCATTAAGTGATCCATCAACAACACTGTTGCTAACAGTCGGGGTGACAGATTGCATTAATCTTCAATTCGTCATAAACGCAGCTAACCAAATTCGGAACTACTAGATCGCCTAAATGTGGCATCTTAGCAAGCAAAACTATAGAATCGACAAGTAAAGCAATGAAAATGTCATTTTGATAGCGACAAACAAAACAGCAGCGATTTTTAGTCGTCAAGGCATCCTATGCAATATTTGTAATTTGTGATATTATTCCTTCTTCCGCTCTTAACGCTATATCTAAGTATTGTTTTATCTGTAATAAATTGCTACAAAAGTACAAAGCCGTGGCATAAGAAATTTGACAATAAAAGCACATAACGCTTTAAATCGTTATGTATATAAATATATATATATATATATATATATATATATATATATATATATATATATATATATATATAAATTCCAAAAAATAAAATATGCAACATTTTTGTCTGCGAGTGTATTAATTATTTTAGGTGCCGAATACAACAGGCTTTAAAATTTTGCCAAACTTTTCACATTCTCAACTTTTCCTGTGCAGATCTACCAAATTTCTAGATAGACAAAAATTGTATGGAGTGCCTAAGACAGTTATTATTGAAATATCTTTGTGCCTATTTAAGAGGGAATCTTGAAATTTATTCAAGGTCTTGACGAACCTGGGTAATACATCCAATTATACAGGTTGGTTGAAAAGTTTTGAAAGCGACACCTATTAACCAGTACAGGAATCAAGATTTATACGCCATTTTAATATTTCGTCTTCTATATGAACACACACAAAAGTTTATTTCTACCTGTCAATTCATTCTTTGTTTACACGCCATTTGAAGTTGACGTGTCAGTGAATTTTTATACAATGCATAAAACCGAATATCGTGCAGTAATAAAATTCTTTGTTTTGCAAGGTTTAGCAGCAACGGAAATTCATATAAAAATGATGAAAGTGTTATAGGAATCTGCTCCTTCATTTCCAACTGTGCATTGATGGGTTTTAGAGTTTAAACGTGATCGTACAAGCGTTGAAGATGAACCACCACGTAGTGGACGTCCAAAAAGTGCAACAATACCAGAAACCATTCAGCAAGTCTATGATATTGTTTGTAAAGATCCAAGTGCAACTAAGCGTGAAATTGCTGATACCATAAGCATCTCGGACGAACGAATATTCTATATTTTACATAAAGAATTACGTATGAAAAAGCTATTCGGAAAGATAGTGCCGCATTCGTTAACAATTTAACAAAAACTGAATCGAAAACAAATTTGTAAGCGTAATTTGGAGCGTTTTAAGCCGAATAAAATCGATTTTGTGCATCGTTTTGTAACAGTGGATGAGACTTGGATTTACCATCATGATCCTGAACTGAAACAAGAACGTTTACAGTGGACTGAAGCTGGTTGTTCAGCTTCAAAACAGGTCAAGTCAGAACGATCGGCAAAAAAGATTATGGCATCAGTTTTTTGGGATTCAAAAGGGATTTTGTTGATTGATTATCTTGAAAAAGGTAAAACAATTAACTCTGAGTATTATTGCAACCTTTTGGACTAGTTGGATAAAAAAGTTCGTGAAAAAAGACTCGGCGACCCGACTTACAGAAGAAGAAAATCATTTTTCATCTAGACAATGCACGTCCTCATACTATGGCTAAATTGAAAGAATTAAAGTACAAATTCACCAGACTCCGACTACTACCTCTTCAGGAATTTGAAACAATTTCTTCGTGGAAAGCGTTTTTCGTCGAGGGAAGAAGCTATTGCAGCCGTGGAACATTATTTTGCAGAGCTTCAGGAAAATCATTACAAAGAAGGTATAAAATTATTGGAGGATCGTTGGAATAAGTGTGTTGAAATTGAGGGAGATTATATTGAATACAAAAATTAATTTCATTAAAAAATACACGTTCTTTCATTTTGCTTTCAAAATTTTTCAACCAACCTGTATTATGGTGGTGGTCAAATAGATGTACGAGTATGCGCCAGTTTTCTGATGAGACTAGTTCACAATTATATCAACAAAATTTATACATTTCGAAGTAAAATTATAATGAAACATCTTCGGAAAATGTTTAAAAATGAACTACTATGTTTTATACCACCAAATTGATTAAGAAAACCGTGACTGCAGTTTCAACTCACAGAGTCATTTTTAAACTGAATTACAAAGGTAGACTAAGTATTCAATACAGAAACATGAGAAAATTTAACAATAAATAAAAACTACCTGAGAAATTACATTATTACAAAGGGGAGGTACTAAATTTTGGGAACTAATTATTATTTGGCGACAACAAATAACGGGGAAAACCCAAGTTCTGTCTGGTCATTAAGCAAATTTACATTTTCATTTTTACTATGTTTATATATTTCTAAAGATTCAAGAATATTTAACTTTTGGCCCTTTGTTGAATAATGTAATAAGTCAGTGTTGCTTAAATTAGGAAAACTGTGGCTGTGTTCTAAGCAATGGTTGGCAAAGCTCGAGTCTGTTTTTTGTAGTCTATATAATCGGTGGTGTTCTGAAAAGCGAGTTTTAAAGCTTCTACCACTTTGTCCAATATACAAGCTATCACACACTGAACATTTTAACTTATAAACTCCTGATTTATCAAATTTATTAATTTTATCTTTAGCATTGTCAAGGATAGTAGACAGATTGTGTTGAGATTTAAAGGCTACTTTTATGGTATGTTTGGAAAGAGTATTAGCTATGTTTTCTGATAGGGTACCACAGTATGACAAAGATATATAAGATGAACTATCTTTACCATTTTTTATTTTGGGATATATTGAATTAAAAGCTAGTTGTTTTTGTTTTTAGTTATTAATTTCTTTATGGTTTGTTGGGAGAAATTGTTTGATATTGCAATCCTTTCATCCTGATATTTATTTCCTCTTGAAGATCTTCTTCAGAGAAGAGGCAAAGAGAATTCTCTATGTATCATTGAATTGTATGCAGTCATTTTGTGTTGTAAGGGGTGAAAAGAGTCATTAGATATAGTATTACCTGTAAACATTGGTTTTCTAAAAATTTTAAAATTACACTGATTATTGAGGTGAGATATGGTGAGATCTAGAAAATTTATTTTATTGTTGTTTTCAGTTTTCAGAGTAAATTGAATTTTTGGATGGCAATTATTAATGTATTGTAAGAATTTTTGAAGCTGTCTAGTAGTGCCTTTAAAACATGCTAGAACAATACAATAATAATTGCCATCCAAAAATTCAATTTACTCTGGAAACTGAAAATAACAATAAAATAAATTTTCTAGATCTCACCATATCTCACCTCAATAATCAGTGTAATTTTAAAATTTTTAGAAAACCAACGTTTACAGGTAATACTATGTCTAATGACTTTTTTCACCCGTTACAACACAAAATGGCTGCATACAATTCAATGATACATAGAACATTCTCTTTGCCTCTCTCTGAAGAAGATCTTCAAGAGGAACTAAATATCAGGATGAAAGGATTGCAATATCAAACAATTTCTCCCAACAAACCATAAAGAAATTAACAACTAAAAAACAAAAACAACTAGCTTTTAATTCAATATATCCCAAAATAAAAAATGATAAAGATCGTTCATCTTATATATATTTGTCATACTGTGGTACCCTATCAGAAAACATAGCTAATACTCTTTCCAAACATAACATAAAAGTAGCCTTTAAATCTCAACACAATCTGTCCACTATCCTTTACAACGCTAAAGATAAAATTAATAAATTTGATAAATCAGGAGTTTATAAGTTAAAATGTTCAGAGTGTGATAGCTTGTATATTGGACAAAGTGGTAGAAGCTTTAAAACTCGCTTTTCAGAACACCACCGATCATATAGACTACAAAAAACAGACTCGAGCTTTGCCAACCATTGCTTACAACACAGCCACAGTTTTTCTGATTTAAGCAACACTGATATATTACATTATTCAACAAAGGGCCAAAATTTAAATATTCTTGAATCTTTAGAAATATATAAACATAGTAAAAATAAAAATGTAAATTTGCTTAATGACCAGACAGAACTTGGGTTTTCCCCGTTATTTGTTGTCGCCAAATAATAATTAGTTCCCAAAATTTATTACTTCCCCTTTGTAATAATGTAATTTCTCAGGTAGTTTTTATTTATTGTTAAATTTTCTCATGTTTCTGTATTGAATACTTAGTCTACCTTTGTAATTCAATTAGAAAATGACTCTGTAAGTTGAAACTGCAGTCACTGTTTTCTTAATAAATTTAGTGCTTTAAAACATAGTAGTTTCTTTTTAAACATTTCCCGAAGATGATTAACTACCACATAGTAACGGCTACCAGCATCAGCTTTTTATAATGAAACATACTTTTCTCCTAAAAATGTTGCATTTTTGCTTAAAAATTGCAAAAAGTTATTTATTTAAGTTTAATAAACACAATTCTAAAAAATCTTTGAGAAAAGTTCTATAACTTTTTTTATCGGTACCTATCCCCTTATGCTGGCGTCATCAGTAACTAAATTTACACTTTCGAAATATAACTGAAATCTTCATAGCTACTTTTTAAATTGGTACTTTCTACTTGTGATTCCAAGTTTTTATCTTAATATTAGTAAAATTATAATTCTTATAATTTATATGTTATTAGTACCAATCAGTAAAGGCACAAATAAATTACCTAGCTATTAACATTTTCTCACTAATACTAACATAGTTTCCGTGGTAATCATTTTGAAAACTACTTACTTCGTAAAAACTTATTGTTGTTAATACTGGTGATGTAGTTTTAGCCTAATTGTCTTGGCTATTTTTTCTCCAGATCAGTATTCATAACACCGGAGCAGTAAAATTATCATAAATCAATACATACGTAATAATTTAAAAAAAAACTTACGGTCAGGAAAAAGCTTCAAAGCGTGTATACCTGTAGTGCCGTTTCACAAATATCTAATGATTAAATTATTTCACATAAGTCTAGTTAATCAATCATTTTAACCTGCCCTTCTTATATCTACACTGAAACTTCTTATACTTTCAACCTTTGACATACCTAACACTTTTAGTTACCATGCGAAAAAAAAGTTGACAAGGATACGCGAAAAATAGAATGATAAATAAAGGTTAGGTTTGATTAGGGGCGGACTAAAAGGTTTAATTGTCAATATTCGTTAACCACAGGGTGATGGAAATATCTTTTATCTGTAGGAAATATGTTATAGTAAATTAAGAGGTAATTTATATTATCATAAAATATATAAACTTATCTAACGTTTAAGGTTTTATTTTCCAATGACGGATGATCAAAAGACGTCTCTCCTTGGTCACCATCAAGTCACGTAAAACCTCAATATACTTAGAATTCATTCATTAATTTTAGTCACGTATCTCGAAGGTTTAAAAATTCGAGGTTCTAGTTCAGTCGCAGAATAAGATGTGACAAGTCATGGATTTCTTAAAATAAAATGGATGACAGATTGCAATGGAGCTGTCAAACGAAAAATGTCTGGAGTATGCTCGGCGACATAATGGGGAGAGTGACGTTTTGGCGCGTCAAATTAACAGTCAAAAGTCGAAAAAATACTGTCGTTGTAAAGTTATTGATTGTCATTAAAATCTTTGTTTTTTTCCTGGATTAAATTTATTTTATATTACATAACAACCAAGTAATATGCACCAAGCTATCAGCCAAATATTTAAGTGTAAATATAGACCACCAAATTATCTTAAATTGGCAATTTAGAACTGTTAAACAGAAATGTATACAAAGATTCAAATACCTGAGGAGTATAATATACAAAGAAAAATGCATATCAAGAAAAACAAATCATATATACAAAGTAATATACTGACTTTAATTGGAAAACATGCCCCCTACATACAGTAATTGCAGGAAGCCAGCACTGAAACTTTGAAACTGTGGAAACGGAAGCTCTATGTAGTATGACTAAAATCCATCATTCTAGCAATCCACTACATAAACCATCCAATCATTTATTGTATGAATTCACTAAACATTCAGCCTCTTACTGTAAGACTTCTTGTCCTGACAACTAAGTGTGAAAGAAACCCTGAAACTTGACCGGTGATAGAGGAACTGTGTACGACCAGGGGCCGAAACCATAGGTCAGCCAGAAGACTTCCATTAATGATGGCAGATCTCACATTCAACCTTTAATGTACTTTTTTATTATTTTATAAAAACTTGTAGGCGCTTGGAAATCAATTGTACTATAAATAAGGTTTTTATTCTGCAGGATCTCGTTCGTTGGCATGTAAGGTTTAAATTTATGTGTCCTAATAAATTATAATCATATTATATTTATTTAATTGTAGTGTAGTATAGTGTTTAACACAGCGTAAGGAAGTAAAATGCTGTATTTAATATTATTTGAATTTAAAATTTAATGTTACTTATTT
Source organism: Diaprepes abbreviatus (assembly GCA_034092305.1). Taxonomy (NCBI): domain Eukaryota; kingdom Metazoa; phylum Arthropoda; class Insecta; order Coleoptera; family Curculionidae; genus Diaprepes; species Diaprepes abbreviatus. Next base: position 13,349,728 of record JASJET010000139.1, read on the forward strand.
AAATAAAAGTTTTAAATATCTTACAAATTGTTATTTCTCAAATTTTTTGTAAGTTGGTTAGATGAAAAGAATGTTAGACTTAACTGTTTAAAAGAAAGATACTCTGCTGTTATGGATATATGAACACAAGTGTTTATATTAAATCCATAATCAGAACTAGCCGTAGGAAAATATTTTTAAACCGCATGCTCACACTATTGAGCTATGAACAGAAATTAGTGTAATAATTTGATATGTCTATATTCTCAAATTTACTTGAAATTTGTGAGACATTCAACTTTTTAATTAAAAATTGGAAAACACTGAAAATAATGGGGTACCACCTAATCAACATTTCAACTGTTTTTTCAACAAATAAAACATCTTGAAGAAACGGTTTGTCAACATATTGCTTTTTTTATTGATTAGTTATATTTAACAACCAAAAATATAATAAAAATTTTTAATCTATTTTTACGACCGACCAATAGTATCGCAGACATCCACAGATTACTATCAATTGACACGAATTGGATCAGTTGAGTGAGGTTATAACATAATACTATCATTTTACCTCTTTCTACCATTCGTTTCATTCAACTACTTCTGTCGATGAAATTTCGGAAAAATATGCAAATTGCTTGAAACCTTGTCAGTTGGGGGTAAACGATTACGTTTAGTCAGTATAATTTTTCAGTAGCGACAGCGTATTCACTGCTGTTATAACTTCACTTTCCCCAAAATGGCGTAGAGCAGGGTCAGGACATTTTCTGTTTACTAGACGATCAATACAGTTACTTTAATATGTGCGTGATGGAAGTCGAAGAGTCAACAACCCGTTATACTACCCTGGGAAAACGTGTTAAAACTAGATAGAATATTTCTGTTACACTGATAAAAATAAAAGAAATACCACAGTTTCCTTTTTTAAATCTGGACCATCTCAACACTTTTTTATCGTATATTTTCGTATTATCCTTATTATTTCTTTTAATAGATATTCAAATGCTTACTTTAATTATATCCTATCCTTAATAAAAAGTGACAAAACTGAGAAAAGCGACATAATAGAAAATTCATATGGAAAGTTGTACTCTTCAGTAAATCCAAAATCAGATAATGCAGAAGTGTCTGAAAACCTGACCGGAAGAAATTCCGGACATTACAATGAAGGAAATAAATTTAGCGGAATCCCAAATGAAAAAAAAACCTCCTGGAGTAGATGGAATCACCTGAGGAATGATACAACTAGGTGAGGTAGCCACAGTAAAATCTATGGAAATTCTTTTAAATAAATATTTACAAAGCAGCAAGGTCCCCGATAATTGGTTAAATACTAGAGTTTTCAGCGTGATAAACCAGCACAAAACACATCAAAATCTGAACTGCATCCAAAAAAGATTATGTTGTCAATTTGGTGGGACTACAAAGGTGTTGTGTATTTGAGGATCCCACATGCATGAATAAAAAAAATATAAAATAAAACTGTATTTCAAACCAGTGAAATTTATATTGCAAATTTTATTATAACTACCACGGTTTCCTAAGTTAGGTAACAATACCATCTATATCAATCAACGTGTAATTGTACTATATTTTTTAACTCAGTGTATGACTAAAATAATCATAATATAAGTGTCATATCTGACAATAACAAAAGCAAATTAAAAATTTTCTAGGTAGGGTGATGTTTTTACACAACTTTCTTTTAGTTTGAACTAGTTTATGTAATTTTATTTGTTTCGCTTTATTTAAAATTGAGTAGATAAAGTTAATAATTGATTGCAAAGTATGTACAAAGAACGAGAATATTTTGTGAAAACAACATATAAAAATACCTTGAAAGGATGTAATTACTCTTTACTAATTGAGATGCTATTACATGAAAAAAACTACACTTTATTTTCCCATCCTATCCTAAAATTTTGTCAATAACATATTATACAAGAGTAAGATATTTGCAGCCGGATTCACTAACATGGTTTAATTTTAAAATCCTCCTAAATTGACAGCAGAGGCATTAAGCTGACAAGAGCAACAATAATTCAAGCAAGTCTTAAAACCTAAAAATACAACCATTAAATATCATTTTGTTTTATTACAACCGGCTAAATGGAGGTTTTATTTATTTTGAGGTATACACCTATGTCCTTGACATATTACAAGGCTTTATCACAATGTTCTTATCCTTAGTATCCCTATATAAGCGTTTATTTGTTGACATATGTAATGTAAATTATGACAATATCATAAGCAAGACAAAACTTGCCGACTAGAGGATTTAAATTTTATAGCATTTAAATCGGGTGTAACCTTTAAATCTTCTTAGTGAATCTGGCCGTTGATATTGAAAATAGATGATTAGTTGAATAAGAATTTTTTTTTCTGCTCTTGATACGAATTTCGATTATTGTACATATACAATAATATACAACATCTACGCTCAACCAATTTTCGAGTATTATAATACATGCATCTTTTTTTAAGTTATTTAACCTAGATGAAGAGCAGTGAGATATGTTTGGCTATTATTAACATTAAGTTTAGGAATACATTTATACTTATAACTATCTTGGATCATTTTTGTAACTGTATGATTGACTGATATTTAAGGTCTACATGAGCCAACTCAACTGCAGGGGTGGCTTGCTATAAGAATGGACCATGAAAGCCTTTTAGCGGACAAAATGAGAAGTAATTTTTCATCTTAATGTAGCTTATTACTCTTGGGAATAAATAATAACGCTTCAACGTAAATTTGCTGATGATCCTGTAGATCCATTGCGCAAAGCGGCTCATCCGTGTTGTCAATGTTATGAAAATGGCCCCACAGGTGAGAAACACTCTAGTAAAACACGCATTAGATCCGATATACATTCCATTAATTTCCATGATTTCCCTCTAACATTCAATAAGATTGCATTCACACTTTAATCGACAGTACTTAGAACTGATATGATTTGTTTTAGGTCCTTTTGGTTTGACCCCAGACTCTACTTATGTTAATCGATCTGGTTCCTTGATTCCATGTTTATCTGAGTGACAGGATCCACCGTCGTTATGAAGCTGTTAATAATATGCTTGCAATCAGATTCCAGTCGTGAAGCTATAACACTAGACCTCAGTGCCAATGCTTGAGCATTCATTTACGGTATTATTTAATTTTATATTTTCCAAATTGTGTAGTATAATTTCTGCTTCGAGGACCATCGTATGTTATCCGAGAAAGGAAGACAATCCAGGTCCAGCTCTTTTTTGTTGTTTAAATTCGTTTTTTAACCACTAAGATTTATTTGTCGGAAGAATTTGTCTCTCTCTCTCTCTTTCTCTATTGCAAAAGTACATTACATCAAAACGACGGTTAGTATTTAGAAACAAAGGGATGTAATCTGTTCCTATAACGCGTGATGGTATCTCCCCACCACTTCCCCTTAGCCACACGTATAATCACCAATTCCAGCGTCGAGTTAAATTTCTGGTTAAAAAAAGATCTCGTTATTCGAAAAAGTAAGACACTCTAGCTCCAGCTCTATCGCCCTACCAAAATCCAACTACTATCTGAATAAAACACCAATATTCATTTCTTAGGAGCCTTAATCTTTCTCCCCATTACTTATATTTCGGACAAGTACCTCAAGAGAATGTCTGTTTACACTGTCTGCGATCCATATGGGTAATCACCAGTTCCAGTTGTGCTCTAAGCAACTAAAATAATGTAGAGTTTTTAATGAATAAGTGAGAACGAGGGTTTGTTCACTGAAATCTCTTGTGTCCTAGTAAGGGCAGGCCTCGTTAATCTTATACAAGTCATTCTTTGAAGTTTGTCAAGCTGATAGCGGTACTTGCGTTTAGTTCATCACATAATAGGTTACCAAAGGACGGATCACCAAAGTGTATATCCAATATAGCACTTTCGGTGTCAGTGTCTATGTGCACAGAACGGCTCTCTTACAAGTACAAAAAGCACGTATAATCTTCTTGATTTAAACCCCACTACGATTATTTCAGCTTAGTTGTCAATTCAGAATTATCTCACCTCCCCTCGTGTATCTAACTGATGTCTTCTTGTTTTAAAAGGTCGTTCCTAATTGTAGAAATGAGGGTACTCTCTCCATAATGTTAATATTTCAGGAATGTAAAATTATATTACAGCCTATCGAACCTATGGATAGCCCATCATGCGAGTACTCGTATATTAAAATTTTAAGTAAAAAAAAATTAGGAATATTAACTGTTTAGGTTTTCTTTTTGATTTGTTGTTAATTATTATCACTTAACAAGAAAGTAATTCCGGTAGAAATTTTACCATTTGATGATTTCAAGCAATTTAAAGTAAAATAAAAACACTTCTTATCTCCTGTATTTACAATCCTTTTTTCCAAAAAAATTATTTGGTTTTCAATATTTCGAATTCCTGTCCTGAGCAATGCCCACGACGCCTTATAATCGATTTGCCAATATACACGAAACCACAATTAAATATTACAATTATCTTCTTCTTGAATTTCTTACTGTCTTGGTACATAACAAGTCATTTATCAGTAGAGATTCTATCATATAATTTGAAATTTATAAGTTCATGTTTCATTTATTGCTTGGTTTGTTTGGGATCACTATTCCGAAACTATTAAATAATCTTTCCATATGGTTGATATAGACAAAGTCTCTTATCAGATTGATAAAATAAAAGGACAGCAAATACATGTAGAAAATTTTCATAGACATAGACAAGCAATGGCGCGCGTTGTAATGGATCAAATATTAATTATTTTATACTATTTAACGTGAAGTATCTTCCACTAAAAGGAGAAATTAGGTAATCTGTAACTAGATGTTATTCATGGGAACTGAGACAATATTTATATTCCCACCCAAGAAAGTCTAAATTATCGGACTTAAGCCTAAACGCAATTTTTTTAACTTTTGAGTCGTTTAAATGTTTTCTTGAAAATATATTAACCCAGACAATTTATGATGACTTAAACTAAAAAGATTTATAAATAAATCTGTTGAAAAAATCCTACCCTGGTGCCGAGGGTGATCTTAACATGTGGTATCCACAAATAGCGATAAAATGTATTAAAATATTGAATATTATTAGAAAACAAAAGAACAATCAAGTAAAATCACTATAATGTAATATTCGTTTGACAATATGTACAGAAATTTAGTATAGCGACTGTTTTTCCTGTTTGCAAGAAAGAATGTTTTAAATATCAGCAAAGTGAATAAAAGAGGCATTCAGGTTTTATTATATATGCTATCTTATTATTCTTTTAGTTAGATAAATTCGGGAATTAAGTATCCAGCATAAAACAGCTGACGCCCTCTGGGACGAGCTTTAGGGAATAAAATTTACAGTTACAGTGATGCATGGGGTGAGATGAGTACCAGCAGGGTACCGGGGGAATGCAAGTTTGGCATTTAAGAAATGATAAACTTTAGTTATGATCTGAAATTCATTAGAGTCGGTAGTCGGTTTTGAGAATAGTTTCTTAGAAAATTACGTGACGCGATTAATCAGTGACAAGATTTTTATATTTGTTTTTTCATTTAATTTGGGAAGTTAAGTTAAATAGCTGTTTTTTTCGGGATTACTTTTTTTATTAGAACGTCCAACAGGAGCAATTATTCTAATATTTCGATATTACTAATCATTATTATAAGTTTCTCATTGTAAATATTTTCGTTTTCTATTTAATTTTGTTAATAGATTTAAGTGTTTTGAGAAACTTGTTTTGTTTAATTTATTAAAAACCTTCACGCAAATAAATTCGCGGGGGCGCCGTTGTGAGAGTTGACCAACTAGACAGCAGCTTTTTCTGAGTCCTGAACTTGTGTTTCATGGTATTGGTAAGCGCTAAATAACCTGTAGTTATTTGATACTAAAACTTCAAGAGTCAAGAGAAATGATTAGACTTCCAAAAAGCCTTTGTCTTTGTCTTGAATCCTTTATAGGATTTTAAAATAGCTACAAATTAATATGTCACAGCAGGAGATTGTAGGCCTACCGGCTCCCAAAATATACCATTGGCAGGAGTCTACGATCAAATACTATCACAGCATTTCTGCAATACTTTAAGAGACGTTGTAAAAATTGAAAATTTTATAAAATCGCGTGTTAAAACTCTCGTCTACACCATGAGCTTTGTGAGGACTTTGGAAACCTTCACTAAAGTTTTGACTCGCTTGTTTAAATTGAACTCTAAAATTCAAGCATTTTTTCTTGATCATCCATATCATTTGTCCTCTTGTGTATCTTATATTCTTTGACTGCAAAAAACTTGAATACTTAATTTACATTTTTTCTAAATTAAATGATTTAAATCTGTCTTTACAAGACTCAGGTATCACCATTTTCAATGTGCATGATAGAACAGCAGCCATTTCAAAGAAGTTCAATTTTTGGATGCAATTTGTTCAAGTGAATGAGTGATGATTGTTATAGTGCTATTTTGTAAGTCTTCTTTAATACGTTTTTGGTACTTGTTTTTATTTTGATATAATTTTATTTTACTTTATTTTAGATCTAAATCTATTTGAACCTTTTTTTGCACTCAGTATTCGATGATAACTTCCTAGTGAAAATGACGTTAAAACATTCACATCTTGAATCATTTTCCTGTTATCTGACATTATAAAGTCAATTTTATTTTTGATGGATTGGGCTTCTCCAAGGCCATTTTCGATCTCTCCGTTTTTTTGAAGAATGGATGCAAATAATCAGTAGATTATCTCTGTCATTTCTTTCGCCCACTCCATGTTCGCCCAATAGGTGTTAAGTTTCTTCTATTCATTTCCGAACTTTTGCACTAAAGTCACTTATTAACAGGGTGTGGTAAGTTTTATCATTTTGCAAATAATTGGTTATTTCATCATAGAACATCTCCATCTCTACCACATTATAATAACATGCAACAGCATATACCTGGACAATTTTCAGGATTTTAACTTTATTAGTTTTAAGTATTATATGCTAACGTGTCTGAAATACTTTTATATTATAGTACATTGTTTGCGATCCATTTGTTAATTAGAAATCCCACTCCGTTAAATTTTTGTCCCTCTTGTCCTTTGTGGAATAGCATGTGCCCTGATTTAAGCTTAAATAAATTTTCTTGTGTACGTCTTATCTCACCCAATCCAACTACATCTCACTTAATTCGGTTTAGTTGATGTTCTAATTTGTCCAACTTTAATAAAGTTGAGACAAACATTATCCTTTTCTCTACCGAGTGTTTTTGCTTCTTACAGTCTACTCCATTCCGATACTCATCAAATAGAGAACCTTCTACTTTTTTCAAATTCGAATGAAAATACGTTAAATAAGAACTAAAAGATTGTAAAATCAGTCATGTGGGTATTTTTATATATGGCTGTTGACAGGGGCGGATCCAGCCTCTCTCCTTGGGGGAGGGGGGGCGGTGAAATCACAAAAGTACCGTATGTCAAGCGAAAGCAAGTTGTCGACGGGGGGAGGAGGGGGAGACACCAGCAACATTTCTATTTCTAGTGTAAAAGGCAGGGTCGAGTCTATTTTTATGAATTTGAAGCTTTTAGAGGGGGGGGGGCGATCACAAGAAAAAACAAATTATCAACGGAGGGGGGAGTGTCAGCAGCATACACATTCCTAATATAAAAGGCAGAATCGGCTCTATTTTCCTGAATTCAAAGCTCTTGGGAAGGGAAGGGGCGATCGCAAGCATACACATTCCTAGACTAGAACTAGAGAGTGTAATAAAACTGTTACCGAAACCTGCAACGTACCTGCTCCAGTGCCGCAGGTAACTGAGAACTGTCGTAAATCTAATTATATTCAAATATTATAAGCTTTTATAAATTTACTGCAACAATAAAATTACTGATAATTCAATTTAATTTCTGTCAGTGAGCCAAGTACACCTTAAAGGGTGTCCTTAGTGATTTATCTTGTTTGTGCTTGTTTTTATATATTATTTGAATTTAGTGTGATGCCCAAAAGATATGGCTTCCAAATCCATATTTATTCCAAAATCGTTAAACCAGGGCATTTTTTCCTCAACGAAAGACTTATTACGATGAATGTTTATGATGCCTTAAGATATCAATATCTAGATAATAATGTTAAAAGCTGTGTTGAGATGTGTTCCAACGTGACAGGAGTTGGAAAATCTACTATGTACCGAATACTGAAGGAGAAAACAACGACTGGAATTATTAGTACTCCCAAGCCACATTCAATCACAGGCAGACGAAAAACCTCGAAGGAAAAAGAGAAGTAAACTGGAATAAAAGAGTTGTACATACATTTTATTATGAGAAGCAGATCCCAATCGTCGTTACCTGAAATTAAAAGAACTGAGCTCTGGAAATTGCTCAGAGAAATTAATTTTTGTTTGGAATAACCAGATAGGAAATTAGTTCTTATAGATCATTCAGAAAAATGTCCGTTGGAGAAGGAAATATCTCCCTCAAGTAAAAGGTAGAGTTGCTAGAAATAACACAACTTACAAAATTAGTAATTTAACTGAACTTTTGGAAGATTTTTTTGAATAAAGTTACTACAGAAAATTGGGAAAACCCCATATAATAAAAGAATAAAAGAAAATGTGGAAACTCGATCTCTTGATCGTTGAGTAGACGAACTAATTATAATTAATTTAAGCGAAGATAGCTTCTCTGACTTTGATTACGAATTAGATACGTAATGTTTACCAATGTAAACACAATTTATTATTTAAATTTTTGTTTTTATTGTATTTTAGTGTTTAATGTTGTTTATATATATTTTCATTTTTTTATTTATTTTTATTTTAGTGTGTCCCACTCTTTAATTTTAAATATATTTAATCCCAATAAGCCGTAATTTGTTTATTGTTGTATTTGTGTCTTTTTCTTAAGCGTGTAGAATTAACATGTTTATTTTATTTTTTTGAGGCTATCGGATTTTCATATAATAAAGTAAATTAAATTAAAATGTCTAATTTTGGGATAAATATTTAGGAAATCAAGAAACATTGAACCTGTCATGTGGTATTAATTTTTGCATCATGCAATACATTAAACTATTTTCTAAGTAGTCTGAGTAATAATTTTTTCATGTTAAAAATGGATAACCTTATTATTTATTTTCTTAAAGATAATCAATAAACAATTATAAGATTAGAAATCTTAGTTCCGAAAGATTCTTTATGATAATGATCTGGTAAAAAAAATTAACCTGATTAACAGATATTAATGAATTTTTAAAGATGAACCGCATCCCAATCAAAAGAGGAGTAAGACAGGGAGATACAATCTCGCCTAAATTATTTACAATGGCCCTGGAAGGCGTGTTCAAATCATTAAATTGGGAAAATAAAGGGATAAACATTAATCGTAGATTCCTAAATCATCTGAGATATGCAGATGATATACTCTTGATCGCATCTGACTGGGAAGAGCTGCAGTCAATGATAAACGACCTCCATGAAACATTGCTCCAACGAGGGTTAAAGATGAATCTCAGAAAAACAAAAGTAATGTCAAACTCAGACGAACAACAAGTTATAACAGTAAATGCAACCGAAATAGAACAGGTGAATGAATATATATATACTTAGGCCAGGCCATAAGAGCGAGTAAGGACAACCAGACAGCCGAAATAACACGAAGAACTTGATTAGGATGGACGGCGTTCGGATAACTCTCCTATGTTTTGAAAAATCAGAAAATTCTCTTATACTGAAGAACCAAAGTATTTGATTGTTGTATATTGCCGGTTCTAACATACGGAGCGCAAACGTGGACCTTTACAAAATCAAATTTGGACAGTATCCGCAAAACTCAAAGGGCTATGGAACGACACATGTTAGGAATATCACTCAGAGATAAAAAACGAAATGAGTGGATAAGAAGAAAAACCAACGCAGTTGACGCTATAGAAAGAGCAGCATCACTAAAATGGAAATGGGCAGGCCATAACGAACGAATAAAAGACAACCGTTGGAATTCAGAAATTGGAAAATGGCGCCCATATGAACGGAAAAGATCCAGAGATAGGCCACAGATGAGATGGAAGGATGACATAGTCAGACATGCCGGCTTGATGTGGCAAAGAAGAGCCCAGAATATAGAGATTTGGAAACAAATAGGGAAGGCCTATATCCAGTTTTGGAAGGATGAAAACTAGGCTAAAATGAATGAAAATAAATGACATTTTTATATGATTATTCTGCTGGATATGCAAATTACAAAATAAAACGGAATGTAAGAAAATGTTCTATATTGTTTAAAAATTCAAACAAAATTATCGACTACCAGAGTAATTAAATTGTTATTTCTAAAATTACCCATTACAAGACATATTAATAATTTTCCAAATTAAAGAATTAATAATTGATAATTTACCAGAATTAAATTGAAAAACATTTTTTATTTAAAGACTTCAAATTTTTAGATAAACCAATAGAAAATTAACTAGAGGTAAAATTTTTCAAATACTTCATTTAATTTTAAAGGGAAAATTTTACCGAGAATGTATTTTACATCGCTGAAACGTTTTCTTGTTCACGCTATAACAAATAATTGAAAATAAAATGCCACTGCTTCTGCCTATGATAATATACTTTAGTCTCATCCATAGGATTCAAAGAAAAAATTTTAATTTATCGATTTAACTCGAAACTCCCAGAAAAATAGCAAAAGAAGAATGAGGCAAAATTTTGAGCACATGCCAAAGTAAGCTTTCTACAACAGTTTTATGTTTTTTACACCTTTTGATTATAATATTTTGAGCCCACCGATTCATAACATGGTTCTCCCACATATTTTAGTCTTTATTGAAAGTGAATGATAATCATGACTGCACAGGTAGGATAAATAATTATCGTTATGTTGCTATTTTAAATGACGCTGCATTATTTGCGAAAAAACGTCACTAAAATATTAAAAACAAAGATTTTTCATTTATTTAAATAACTTGGAAAAAAGAAATTATTAATTACTCCTGTAATGGGTAATTTGAAAATGAATTCTGTATACTTTAACTTTGGGAAATTTTACAAGATATGTCCGCACCAAATATTAAAAAGGTGGAGAGCACAGGAATAAAATGAGCTCATCGACATTTTTTGTATTTTTAAACTAAAAGTGCCATTCTATAGCAAATAATATAGCCCATAATTTGGTCTAATCGAAAACAACATGAAAGGATCTCATCACGAAATATTTTCATTAAAATGAAACTCACACACGTATAAAAAGGGCTGATTGCAACTCAAACTAGCTTAAAAGGGGCACACTGCATGAAAAACCACCGTAAAAGGTTAACATTGCTAGTCAACAGAGGAAGAACGCCCCCATTGCCGGCTATTAATTCTTAAATCACTTAGTCATTCTTACCCGTTCATTGGGAGAGGTTAAGTTTTGTTCGGAAACACGAAAAGTGCGCTATAATTTCCAAAATGGATGAAGATAGTACTGACGTAAGTGAGAAATTATTTGTCGATAAAAAAATCAAGAAAAGAAAGTCACACGGTCGCATTGCAGAAGTTGCGAAGAAAATAAAATTGTTGAGTCATGAATCGGGACCACCATGTGGTTGTAGAAGAACGGGAAAAAGTATTGCAAAATTTTAATCTGTTGGAATCTCATGATATTCAGAACAGTAATCTGGTCTCATATCAGTATTGCCAATTAAAAGGATTTCAAAAAATAATAATGCACGTCACTATGATGCTGTATACAAGTACAGAGCACTTGCTATGATGAAGTCCACGAAAAAAGTCCCGATGTGCAAGAAGGCATTTATGTCAGTTCAAGGGATATCGAAGAAGAAGGTTAAATACTTAATACCTAGCGCCAAGAAGACAGGATTTGCTCCCACGGATAAAAGAAGGAAACACGGAAAGCACTTAAAGCTAGATGACGAAATTAATAGTGGAATTTGTAAGCACATTAATTCCTTCAAAGGTATGTTCCAATGCATAAAATTTTATTTTATGCTTACTCACTGTTTTCTTTTTCAGGAAACATTTTCTGCTTATACTCAGAAACCTTGGGAAAGAATAGTAGTGATAACATTTGCTCTCTACTTCACCACTTCGTTTACAACTTCATGAGGGATGGCACTAAACACCTAAAAACTTTTTGTGACTCTTGCAGCGGCCAGACTAAGAACTTAAGGATTTTTAGGTTCTTACACTATTTGGTAAACATGGAAAACTGGAATCTGTAAAGATGACATTCTCTATAAGAAGTCACTCATACCTAAAGTGTGATTAAAGTATGGGATTAGTAAAGACTACCACAAGAGAGTTTCTGACGACTGGCTGCAAGTATAGTATTCAAAGATGCTTGCAAAAAGCCAATGCCTTTTGATGTTGTGAAAGTTGATCATTCGTTTTTCCGAAGCGGGACGACCCACTTTGAAACGATCTATGCCAACAAATCGGCATTCTCACACGTCAGATAAAGGAATTAAAAATAACGGAATCGGACACCAAGATTTTATTTTGTTCAACTTACAATGGAATGTGGGAAAAAGTTTCGATTGGCTGAAGAAACCAGCGTAGCCATGTTGAACTTGCAAGAGAACGAATTCATTCTGCTAGGACTTGCGTATAAAGATGCCTTGCTGATTTCCGCCGAAAAATTCGAAGACCTGCAAGTTTTGAAGAAGTTTTGTTCATCGGTAGCTGCGGAGTACCTTACCAGTATTAATCATACCTAGTCTAAGTTTTTCGTAGTTTGTCTAAGGACTAAAGAATATAAATAACATTTACTCCAGATTTACAAGCCAAACGGCTTCGCAGTCCCTCCAGGGATTACTGACTCATACCGGGTATACAAAGACACCAAAAGTATGAAGCTTTGTGAGGACCCTTTCCATGTTATCGGGTCCTAGGTGGCTTGGTCTTCTATACTTACTACAAACTTTCGGACGGTCCGCGCAGTTGCAAGTAGAACTAATTTCTGAATCTGTTTATAGAGATGCTCACTAAGGCCTAGTCACTTAATGTTCAGGAGGAGGTTCTTTGGTATCACTCCAATATTTGATTGTATTATGGGAATAATTTGAACGCTGTTTATTACCCACTGTCTGCGGATTTGCACCTCCAGATCTCTGTATTTGGAGATCTTCTCATTGTATTTTGGTCTTAGGTTGTTCTTATTAGGTATAACAATGTCAATCAGTATAGTTCGCCAAGAAATTTTATCTGTTAGTATAATGTCTGGCCTATTATGAGCAACTGTTTGATCTGTCAGAACCGTTCGGTCCGAATATAACTTGAACTCGTTGTCTTCAAGAATAGGCTTCGGATTCTATTTGTAGTAAGGCATTTTTCCTACCTGCAATAGTTTTAACTTGTCTGCTAACTCTTGGTGGAATATCTTCGTCGAAATAACCTGGTCTTGGATAGCCAACAAGAAGTCCTCCGTCTCCCTCCTTGTCGACACTGTCTTGAAGCCGTCCACGAAGTGGTTTCTGTAGCCAGGCTTGTAACTTCTCTTGGTCTGTTCGGTGGTGAGAAGCAATATCACGTTCCCTCGGCTGTAGCGGCGTTGAATCGTCTGCCTCGCATATTGCTCGATGTAGTGTGAAAGAGTCCGCTAACCTGTGGAAATAAGAACGTAAGTTTATTATTTTTTGTCGAGCTGTTTATCGATATCGACCAATCCTCTTCCACCTTGGTGTCTTGGAAGCAAAGTACGTTCTATAGCACTCCGAGGGTGGTGTTTGTGTGCTTTTGTTAAGAGTGTTCCTATTTTCCTTTGCAGGTTTTCGATGTCCGTCCTGCTCCACTTTATTACAATTCCGAAAGAGTAGCTAAGCGCAGAGCATGCGTACGTGTTGAGGGCCTTAAACAAATTTCTACTATTTAGACTAGTTTGTCTTACCCTCCTGACGAATTTGGTTGTCAATTCGGCCTTCATAGTGCGATGATCAATTCGTTTAGCCTGTTTCATACCTAGGTATTTATATATTTGTTCTGCTTCCACTGCAGCTGTAGTTTCACCATTCTGTATCTCAAATGCTCCCGGTTGTATCTTTCCTTTAACGATGTTCAAAATATGGAACTTGTCAAGTCCAAATTGCATTCCGATATCCCCGTTAAACTCCTCCACAATTTTGAGCATTTGCTCCAGCTGGTTTTTGGTAGCAGCCATCAGTTTAAGATCATCCATGTATAGAAAATGATTCAATTTTAATACTTCTTCGTTGTTATTTCTAATACTGAAGCCGTATCTGGTGGAGTTCAAACGGCGTAATAGTGGGCTCATTGCAAGGCAGAACCACAATGGGCATTCACTTATTATAAACACTTTATTTTCTATGTTTTTGTTTATTTTCACCGGAAACTAAAACTTGTTTTAGCATTACTGATCCCCTTCCTCATATAACAAACAAACAAAAAATTATCCAAGGAAAGAAGAGACTCATTGCACTGCAATGTGCCTCTAATTTTACTGAATATTTTAGATTTTAGACGGAAAATGCTTTTATCATTTCCCAAAGTAGTGCCAAATGCAAAATATTGAAAAATCACATTTAGTGTGTAGTAATTACAAATATAAAACTAAAAACAACATAGTATTAGATTTTTTAAGCCAATATACAGAAATTAGTATTTAATTGTTTATTTCTCAGAACTTGAAAAATGTCGATGAGTCCCTTTTATTCCTATACCTTTGAAGTGGCCCTGTTTCAAAATGATATGTTTAGGTTGCTACTTCTTTCAAGCGAGGTAAATTTAAAATATGCGTGTTTTAATCCTTAATAATAACTAAGTATCTGTTATAACAAGTCCTAATTTGTTTTTAAAATAAATCTAGTTTGGTTATACCATCCAATATACAAATAATTATATTCTAACTTAAGTGATTAATTCAATTGAAATAATTCGTAAATATGTACTTATTAATTTGCGCATTTGTTGAAACAATGAAAAATCAAAATTATTGTTTATCGATCTATTAGAAATGAATCACCAATTTTAAGTTTCCCCAACCGGAATTTACCACTTCTTAAGTAAATAATCAGTAACAACCTGCCTCTGACACTAAATAAGTCAGAGTTTTCATACTTTCTAAATATTTACATATTTATTAAATACGCCTTCGAATTAAAAATTTTGGACAATAAGCTATTTGACTATATTAAAAATATGTTATAAATTCATGTTATCCTTACAGAACTCAGCGTAAAAATTCGCATTTTATTGAGTTTCCGAATAAAATGTGTTTATATTCCGTAAAAAACGGAAATTATATAAAGATTTGTTTTGTTTGATCACGCGATGGAAAATGTTCCACTGCTAATACTTAATTTTAACAATTCCTGATGTTATTGTCCGATTTTCGAGTAATTTCGAGTTAACTACACATATATGTTTTACGAATCTTCTATAGTTTAATTATTTTTCAAATTATTTTGTTATAAATATCAAAATGTAGATAAATTTTGTGTAATAATTCTGATTTTTATGCTACTGAATCACAAAATACAGTATGGCAAGAAAAACAAGTTGTCAACGGGGGGGGGGGGGGAGTGGAAGCAACATACTCATTCCTAATATAAAAGGCAGAATAGGTTCTATTTTCCTGAACTCAAAGCTCTTGGGAGAGGGGGGAGGGGGAATCGCAAGCTATAGAGAGAGTAATAAAACTGTTACCGAAACCTCCAACGTACCTGCTCCAGTGCAGCAGGTAACTGAGAACTGCCGTAAATCTAATTATATTTCATTATATTTAAATATATTTTATAAATTTACTGCAACATAAAATTTATGATAGTTTAATTTAATTTCTGTCAGTGAGCAAAGTACACCTTACAGTTTGTTCTTAGTGATTTATCTTGTTTTTTTCCTCAACGAAAAACTTATTACGTTGAATGTTTATGATGCCTTAAGCTATCAATATCTAGATAATAATTGTAAAAGCTCTGTTGAGATGTATTCCAACATGACAGGAGTTGGAAAATCTACTATGTACAGAATACTGAAGGAGAAAAAACGATTGGAATTGTTAGTACTGCCACGCCCCATTCGATCACAGGCAGACGAAAAACCTCATCGGAAGAAGAGATGAAAACTGCAATTAAAAGGGTTGTATATATATTTTATTATGAGAACCAGATCCCAAAATCAATGAAGATCGCGATTTACCTGAAATTAAAAGAACTGATCTCTGGAAATTGCTCAGAGAACTTAATTTTTGTTGGGAAAACCAGATAGAAAATCTGTTCCTATAGATCGTCCTAAAACTGTCCGTTGGAGAAGTAAATATCTCTCTCAAGTAAAAGGTAGAGTTGCTAGAAATAACACAATTAACACAATTAGTAATTTAACTAAACTTTTGAAAGATTTTTATGAATAAAGTTACTGCGGAAAATTGGGAAAAATCCATATAATAAATGAATAAAACAAAATATGAAAACTCGATCTCATGATCGGTGAGAACGAGGAACCAATTATAATTAATTTGAGCGAAGATAGTTTCACTGACTTTGATTAGGAATTAAATACGTAATGTTTACTAGTGTAAACACAATTTATTATTTAAGTTTTTGTTTTTGTTGTATTTTATTGTTTAATGTTGTTTATATGTTTTTTAATTTTTTTATATACTTTTATTTTAGTGCGACCCACTCTTTAATTTTATATATATTTAATTCTAATTAGCCGTAAGTTTTTTATTATTTTATTATTGTATTTGTGTCTTTTTCTTAAGCGTGTAGAATTATCATGTTTATCTTATTTTTTTGGGGCTATCATATTTCGATATAATAAAGTAAATTAAATTAAGATATCAGTACAATACAAATAAAAATAAATAAGTCTAATTTTAATAACAACAAATAAAAAGTAATTACATTTGAATCCCTTTTTAGTGTTTAATTGTAATTCTGCAGATGGTTTAAGAAATCAATAAACTGAAACGTTAATACATATGTAAAAAATGATTTATTACTCTCTCTAGTTCTTAAATAAACTGTAGTATAAGAGGAAAAATCGGGTCCATTTTCCTAAACTCGAAGCTCTTGGGGAAGGGGGGCGATCGCTCCCCCCGCCCCCCTTGGATCCGCGCCTGTCGTTAATGTAAGTATTACTTACAACTTACTTATTCGAATAAACTACTCAAAAGTCAAAGTTACGTTTTATTCACAATAAATTTGCACAGGATTTTAACACATTTCGTTGGTTTTATAGGTCTGCAAGGAAATCCTATGGAATAACTTTATACTCTTTAACGTGAAGTATACTCCACTAAATTGAGAAATTAAATAATCATCCTTAAGATCATTTTAACCATGGGAACTTCGACAGTATATATCTTATATACCACCCAAGAATATCTTAAGGAAAATTAAATCAATTATCGTACTTAAGCCTAAATTCGGTTTTATTACTTTTGAGTCATTTAAATGTTTTCTTAAAAATATAAAATCATGTAATTTATGACGACATAAACAAAAAAGATGCTACTCTCTTTTAATATTCATAAATAAAGCTGTCTAAGAAATCCTATTCAGGTTATGTAATTAAAACCGAAGTGATAAGTGCCGAACGGCAAATAATACAATTATATTAAAATATTGAATGATTTTTCTATTATTAGAATAATCAAATAAGCTCACTATAATGTAGTATATTGTTTGACTACATGTACAAATAATTCGTATAATATTACAAGAAATAACGAGCTAAATATTTACTTTCAAAATTGCTAAGAAGAGTGAATAGTTTTCTACAGGAATTACCGTTTTCTTTTAGTTATAGAAAGACATTGAATAGTTAAAGTTAACTTTTTGGATAAAAAAAGAAGAATAAGATTAAGAGACCAATTCAGAAATAGAGTATCCCGCCTAGAATGGCTAACGTCCTCTATGGACGAGAGGACCGAAACTATTCGAACTTTCGGAAATGAAATTCACCCCTACAAGGTGTACGACTGAAATAGGTACTAGCAGGAGCAGCCACGAGAAGCTAACGTCATGGGTGCTCTTGTAGAAATAATAAGCTTTAGTTACGGTCTAAGATTCGTTAAGGGCAGTACGGTCTTGGAAATAGTTCTTAGAAAATTACGTGATCTATGTAAAATCGGATTTAATGAAGGTTTTATTAGTTTTGTTTGTTTTCTTTTTTCATTTATTTTGGGGAAGTTAAGGGAATAACCTGTTTCTATTTCATTTGGGAAAAGGGCGACTTTAGTGGCATTTGTTAAAACAATTTAAATGGCTATTTTTTCATGTTTTCATTCTTTTCTTAATTTATATTTTAAAAATCTATTGATACGTTTTATCTTCTAAATTGGGTTGTTACATTTCTCTCAAAGATAGAACGGGCAACAGAAGCAATTAGCGTAGTACTTTGGAATTGTTAAACATTGCTAATTTTAAGTTTCTCATTGTAAATAAATACGTTTCCTATTTATTTTAGTTAATAGACTTAAGTGTTTTGAGAACCTTGTTTTGTTTAATTTTATAAAAACTTTCACGCAATTAAACTCGCGGGCGCGCTAAGGAAGAGGTTCATACAAGAGGCAAGATCTGATCAGCTAGTTAGCAGCCTTACCTGAGTTCTGAAGTCCTGAGTTTTGGTAGCGGTAAACCCTAAATAACCTGTAGTTGTTTGGTACTAAAACTGCAAGAGCCAAGAGGAACGGCCAGACTTACAGAGTGCCTTTGTCATTGTTATATTTATTATTGGATTTTGTAATAGTTACTAAGATGAGACAGCAGGAAATTGTGGACTGCACGGCCTTAGGATACCAAAATATACCGTTTGTAGGAGTCTACGACCAAATATCACATGGAGACAAGATTTGTTATGTGCAACTGCATCATCATTTGCATAGTGAAATGTAAAATGTGACCTAAACATAAAGTGAGAAACAAGCTCTCTAATTTAAAAATAGTACTAGGCGAGAATGAGGGCGACATTTTAAGTTGTCAGTCCCAGGATTTTCCAGACTAAATACAGAGTGTTCGGAAAATAAGTGTACAATGTTTGATGGCAGATTCTTGACGACAAAATAGGCGGTAAAAGACGTCAAAGTTTTAGGAAAATATTAATATTTCCCAAATTTCTTGAAAACGTGGTAACTGAATTTAATAATTCTTGGTGTGTGGTCCAACACTATAATATGGCGTATAGCGACCAGCAATAGTGGAAGTATTTTAAAGTGACGTCACATGTAAATATGGCTTCTAATTTTTTATGTTATCAACGTTATAACAACTTAGATTTTTCAGTCGGATAACAGTATGTATTTAGAAGCTTTTTAACCTCTTGAAAAATTTTCATTGAAAGGACAGTTTTGCCAGGAAAACATATTTTCAATTACATGTATACATAAACTTGCTGTAATAATAAAGCAACTTTTAAAATGATTGTTAGTACGATGCTTCTTGAATAGCGTCGCGAATATATAGTACGAGTCACCGTGTATAGAGTCGCGAATTTAAGTACAAAGCGTCATGAATGATACCGTCGGTTACTGTTTACCGAACCGCTACCACTCGATTAGTACGAGGATCCGTGAATATTGCACGCGCAATTGACCCCTGGCATGCCGTTTCTCTACTGTAACGAGCTGCCCAGTGCATAAGTGGGCCCTCGGCGACGCTGATCCCGATGGTGGCGCCCAAGATCCGACCCCTGGGTGGATGTTTTGACCACTGGAAACCGTTGAGCAGTTCAGGGGATGGGGATATCTTGGTTGTAAGGGGGTACCGCCGTAAGTATATAGGTTACTTATGGGATATCCTTAAGCTGTTCCGATATTCCGCTACCGTAAAAAAGGCATCACTAGATCCGTAGATTACCACAATAGATCAAAAACGCTATTATAACCCCTTACTATGATGCATGCACACCACGTGTTTCGATTTATATATTACAAGTAGTTTCTTGGTTATTAAAAATTAACAATTACAAATTTTCAGGACAATGTATATGGTGTTAGACATCTCTACGGTTTTATAAATCTGTATGGGGTTAGGAGAAATTATTGTATACTTTTAAGTCCGTTTTAAAAACATTATATAAATTTTTTTATTTAAATTATTATTAAAACTAAATTTACATAAATACCAACAGGATATCAGTTCTTTCATGATATCTTAAAACACTTAAACAATAAAGTGGAAAAATAATTTATGTTAGGTGACTCACCCACAAATAAATTTTTTTGATACATATTATCTATAGCAAAAGCTAAGTAACATTATATGATCTTCAACATTTAAATTTTGAAAATGATTACGAAATTGAAACAATATTGCGAACAATATTTATTTACTTTAAAACAATTTAAACGTCCATTTATCTAACAAATTAAACTTAGCAAAACCAGAAAAAATTCTGGTAATTTAAAAAAAAAATGTTATATTTATTAAATTGTAATTATGAAACTTTTTGGCGATTCCCAGAAAATTGTATTGAATGTAACATCACAGTATCCCAATTCGCTTTCCCTTTGACACGTTATGTCATATTTAGTAAACTCCTCCACATTTAAATATCTAAATGTGTGTAATATGTGAATGATCAGTTATAATAAACATCAAAATGTTTAATTGGTTTGTAACTGGGATATGTGCTGCATTTTTTAAAAATAATTAATAAATTTAAGTTCATTTGAAAAATAAAAGACCGCTATGCGGTGTAACATTAAAAAGACAGTTTTATGTAGTAAACGATAAAATAAAGAGATACAGAGCTGTCCAAAAATTAGAGAGTAAATATGTAATTATTTTATTCATCAAAATAATTTTTTGGGTTATTTTGGAGGTATGGGCAACTAAGAGTGAGCTAATTAACGTAATAAATTCTTTAAACAGTAAAATGGCGGATGGTGATGGCAATATCTCCCCTAAAATATTAAAAAATAATCATATTTACCTTATAAAGACTCTTTTACATTTAATAAATTTGATATCCTGCCATATTAAAGAAGGCTGTTATTGTTCCAATTTATAAATCGGGGGATAAATTAAATAAGAAAAACTATCAACTTATTACTATAACTAGTTTAATCAGCCGACTTTTTCAGAAGTGTATTAAACTCAGATTGGATGATTTTTTGAAAAAATAAAATAAAATTTTGTTTCTTTCTTAGTATGGATTTCGGTCGGGAGTAGGCACGGAGGATGCAATAGTATATGTAACGGATTTTATAATTCGTGGGTTTAATACCAAGTTCAAGACACTGGAGATATTTGTTGATTTGGCTCGTGCATTTGATACTGTGGCGCACAAAAATTTACGGAATAAATTTGAAGGTATTAGGATTCGAGGTGTCGTGTATGACCTGTTTGAGTCATATATAACTAATCGAACACAGAAAGTAAGAATAAATCAAACACTAAATAAAACAGGTACTGTGGAGTTTGGGATATCGCAAGGTACAGTCCTGTCATGTTCTCTCTCTCTCTCTCTCTCTCTCTCTCTCTCTATATATATATATATATATATATATATATATATATATATATATACAGTCCTGTCATGTTCTCTCTCTCTCTCTCTCTCTCTCTCTATATATATATATATATATATATATATATATATATATATATATATATATATATATATATATATATATATATATTTTTTTTTTATTTAAGAATTTATTGCAATCTTGTCACATATGGCAAATGAGCAATTTGTTTCAAACCTAATCTTAACTAGTGTTCTCTTAAAATCTAAGTCTTACTCTACAGCAATCCTTAGTGTCCACTATAATAAGTATCACTACTCGTGTACACAATATCCGCACTTTGCTCTGCTTTTGTTGGACTACCACTTCACTAATTCGAATGGTTTAATCCTTTTGAGTCTTCTTGTGATGTCAGTGTTATCGAGAAGTTGAATCGCTTCGATATTGGTGTGATGATGTAATCGTTGTTCATGCCTTGTAGCAGCATTCGATATGGCTTGTTCCACGGTGTCCATTTTCAGATCTCTGTGTAGGTCACTATTACAGATATACCAAGGAGCATCTACTATGCCTCTCAGTACCTTGTTCTGGTATCGTTGAATGATTTGTAAATTACTTTTACTGGTACACCCCCAAAGTTGTGCACCATAGAGCCAAACAGGTTTCAAAATTTGCTTATATAGCAGTATCTTGTTACTTATAGACAATTGGGATCCACGGCCTAGTAGCCAATACATCTTTTTATATCGAATCCCGAGCTCTTCTCGTTTTTTCTTTACATGTACTTTCCATCTAAGACGTGCGTCCAAGTGAATACCCAGATATTTGGCAACATTTTCAATCGGAATCTGTGTGTCATTAATTCTAACTGGCAAATTTTGAGCTTTTTTGGTTGTAAAATTTACGTGAACAGACTTTGCCTCATTTAGCTTTATTCTCCAGGTTCTGGTCCATGTAGAAATTTGGCTCGCTGCAGATTGTAATTTTTCAGTAGCTTCTTCATGCGTATTTCCAACGGCTAGGATAGCTGTGTCATCGGCAAATGTGGCGATTGTGTTTTGCTCTAGAGGAGGAATGTCACTGATGTAAAGGACATACAGTATAGGTCCCAACACACTCCCCTGTGGAACTCCTGCTTTAATATGCCTAAGGTCTGAATAGGCCTCTTCTTGCTTAGTTCTAAAATATCTATCAGTCAAATACGATTCCAGGAGCTGTGAGAACTGGGTTGGTAATAATTCTCGCAACTTATGAATTAAGCCTTTATGCCACACTCTGTCAAAGGCTTGCGCCACATCCAGAAAGATAGCTGAGCAGACCTTTTTCTCTTCATAAGTTTTTTTGATTATATTTACTATCCTGTGTACTTGGTCAATAGTCGAATGACTCTCTCTAAAGCCAAATTGATGATTGGGGATCAAGTTCTTTTCTTCAATGATTGATTTTATTCTCTTTGTTAAGATCTTCTCATATAATTTTGAGATCACTGGGAGAAGTGAAATGGGTCTATATGAGGTTGCTTCGTTGGGTGGTTTTCCAGGTTTGGAGATCATCGTCACCTCTGCTACTTTCCACATTTGAGGAACATATCTCAGTCTGAATGAGGCGTTGATCAAATGTGTTAGTTTTCTTATTGCCTTTTCTGGCAACTGTTTTAGGATTTCCCCGGTGATTAAATCAAAGCCAGGAGCTTTCTTAGGATTAATTTCTGAGTGGATGACTTCAGAAACTTCCTTCTTCGTGGTTGGTGCAATGTTTAGGTTTATCTGCATTGGTTCTTCCCAATCTGGATTTTCATCTCCGTCGTTGGGTTGAAATATAGATTCTAAATGTTCCGCAAATCGTATCGCTTTTTGCATATTATTGCGAGCCCAAGTCCCATCAGAGTTGCGTATTGGAGGGTTCTGAAGAATTGGTCTTTTTAATCTTTTAGTGGATTTCCACAGTGAATAATCTGTGTTCTTGTCAGCTGTCAATTCTGTAAGAAATTCACCTATTGCCTCATTTTTTATCCTTTGTATTTCTCTCCTGATGTTTTGGGAGTGATTGTTCAAAGCTGTTTTGTCAGCTGGATTTCTGGTTTGGTGCCATTTTCTCCGGAGTTTTCTTTTCTCATTGATCAGTATTCTAATTTCTTTCGGATAATTATTACCTCGAGTTCTTATAGGAATTTCTGGTGTGTTTTTCCATGCAGTTTGTTGAATATTTTTAGTCACAGTCTCAACTTCTTCATCCAGCTGTTCTTTTGTCTTCAGTGGTACGGAGAGATTAATGCAATTTTCTAGGTCAAGTCTAAAGTTTGGCCAGTCTGTCCATTTATTTGTTAGTCGAGGTGGATTCTCTTTCTTTATTATATTATCACTTAACGTAAGTAATATTGGGGAATGATCGGAATTCATATCCCAGCCTTCTTCTATTAGCAGATAGTTGGTAGAGATATTCTTGACGATAAAGAAGTCAATCAAATCAGGAATTTTGTTGGGATCAGTAGGCCAATAAGTAGGCTTGCCGGTAGAAAGGGTTTCGCAATTCAGTTGCCTGCAGGCTGCTAATAAGTTTTTACCTTTGGTGGTTGTTAATCGAGATCCCCAATGGATGTGTTTCGAATTGTAATCACCTCCAATAATAAATTTTTGTCCTTGAGTATTTAAGAAGTCTAAGTACTGCACTGTTCCGAGGGTGTATCTAGGTGGACAGTAGACTGCTACAAGAGTAATGTTGCAGTTGTGCGTTTTTATACTGATTGCAGTAGCTTGTATTTCTGCTGTTTGATAACTCATTTCTTGATAGTGTGCAATGGATTCTCTAACTATCACAGCAGTCCCTCCCTTGGCGGCATTATCAGGATGGCTCGTATGATATGTTTTATAACCTCGAAATCTTATAAAGGATTCCTTAGTAAAATGTGTTTCAGCAATGAGGCACACATCTATTTTTTCTAATTCAAGGATCACTTGTAATTCTTGCTGGTGTTGTAGGAGCCCGTTAGCGTTCCACTCCATTACTCTCAATTGTTTAGCCATTTTTAGTCTTAGGGATCGCTCCTTGTGTGCGATATTCTAATTTGGAGATTCGTTCATCCATGACGTTAAGCTTCTCCAATATTTGTTGCAGTGAGTTCTCGATGGATGCTTTTGTTTGTAGCTGATTTTGACCATCGTTATTTACAGGCTTTCCAGCAATAGCTTGGCTGTAGCTTTTGCCAGGCTCTGTTTTCTTTGGAACACTTGAATTGTTTCCGCTTGTTAGGTGTTCATTTCTTGATGGTTGCTTTGGCAAGCTAACATTTCTTGTCTGTTTATTTCTAAGTTTTTGTAGCTCCTTTGCTATCGTGCACCCCCGGTAGTTTGCTGGATGTCCTTCTCCGCAATGGATGCACTTAGGCTGCGCATTTTTAGGTTTGTCGCAATCCTGTGTTGCGTGTTTCCCAGTGCACCTGACGCATCTTGGTACTCTTGCGCAATACTTTTGTGTGTGTCCATAAGCTTGGCATTTCTTACACTGGGGTACAAGTTTATTTTTCTTGATCGGTACTATTTCAACTCTTGTTATATATATATATATATATATATATATATATATATATATATATATATATATATATAAATGATCTCTTTACTGTTCTTCCAAGTGATAATAGTGAATGTATTTGTTATGCCGATGATACAGTTATTTTAATTAAAGATGAATCTTGGCAGGAGACATTGCCCGTAGCAGAGGACTACTTTTCGAGGGTACGATTGTGGATGGATCAGAATCTTCTGACTATTAATGTCAGAAAAACTGTCCACATAGGCTTTTCTATGAATAATAGAGTTAATACTCTATATCCTAATCTTTTAGTACATGATTATGGGTAAGAACTAGTGCAGATGTATAGAATCAGTGGCAGGGACAGAAAAGATTAAATACTTGGGAGTGTTCATTGACAGGAATCTCAGATATGGTGCTCACGTAAACTATATCAGCAAAAAACTTTGAAAGACTATATACAAGTTCTACCAACTGAGAGAATTCTTGTCTTTGAAACTATTGACAATGATTTACCAGGTTTTAAGTGAATCAGTCCTCACATATGGTTTGAATGTTTGGGGCAGTGCATGTGGTAGCATCCTTTACCCGTTAACCGTTACTTAAAAGTATATAATAAAAATATTCTTAAATAAATCAAGGAGGTTCCCATCGGGCATACTATTTGAACAAGCTGACCTTCTAACGACCAGACAATTTTATTTTAAAAATGTTCTAAAATTTATGAAGAAGAAATATAAAAATCCGATTATGCACAATGTTCATACCGGGTCTGTTCACAGTGGAGGCCTTACCTTTCTTGTGGCATTATATACGGCTTCGCAGAGGCATAATATGTATATCGGTCCAAAGTTATTTAATTTGTTACCTTTGGAAATAAAATCTATTGTAAATGTATATTATTTTTGTGTGAGAATATCTGAGTGGATAAAAGCAAAGCAAACCAACATCAGATACAGTGCCATTATTAAATTAGTATTGAAAATGGAGATGATTTTGGGTATTGTTTTTTATATTAATATCTTTGAATATGATTTGATATGTATGTATGTGGTGAATTTAATTGTTTTATTTTGTGATAGTGTATTAAATAGTAAAATTTTGTTATTTTATATCCAGACAAGCTCCTTGTAGCTTATAGATTCAACAAATATATGAATTTGAAATGAAATTAACAATGTAACCGCAAAAATGCATGTATATTTGTTTTGTTATTCAAAAACTTGTTCTTGAAAAAAAAAATAATTGCTTTTTGTCATATGACGCAAATGGTCAATTTCAAACCGTAAATCTAATGATATAGAGCAGCATTTCCCAAGAGGTGGTTCACGAACACACAGAGGTTCGCGAGCTTTATCGCGTAAAATTTATGACTTGTAATAACCCCTAAAATTACTTTTATTTGAATGTTGCCTTATTTATCGTGTTCGACACATCAGTTTAATAGTTTATTAGCAATTTAAAATAACGACTCTGAAATGATGGATTAAAATTTATAATATGTTTACTTTCGATCCAAATTATAATTTTTAGGTTGTGGGGTTTTCAAAGTCACTAATTTTTAATTACATTTTAAAAATTCAAAAGGACGAATTAAAATTTATTTTATGTCGGTATTGGAGGTTTTCAGAATGGCCAGAAAACATATCGAAAAGTCTAGCTACAACCCTCGATACTCAGAATGACCACTATTTAAAATCGAAAAAATATTAAGAATATGCTCATAGAGGCAATAAATTTAAACGGAATTATCAGAAAAATTATCGTTATTAAAAATCACCATCATCATCAAAGTGTTTTTAAAAATCAAAATTTCAGTAAGAAATAAAGAAATCTTTCTGCCGTATTTAAATAATTTTTTATATATGTAATTCTCCTTTCAAGCAGATAATATGAAAAATATATATACAAACAGTTTATTTCCTGCAAATATCGCTCTGGTCCTCTCTCCATACGCGTTCCGATCACCTCATGATCTCGTCAGTGGAGCTGTATGAGATCGAGAGCAACATTAGCAGGAAATAACTGATATATGAACCAAAAATTTCAAGGTATGTTGGCAGAATACTGCACCTGCCATCTACCAACTTCGATGTCAGACTGAAAAATATCGCCAGTCGAACGACATCTATGAATCATCGGAATAACGTGAAATTTTTAAAAATCAAAATTTCAGTAAGAAATAAAGAAATCTTTCTGCCCTATTTAAATGGTTTGTTATATATCTAATTCTCTTTTCAGGCACATAATATGAAAAATATATATACAAACAGTTTATCTCCTGCAAATATCGCTCTGGTCCTCTCTCCATACACGTTTCGATCACCTCATGATCTCGTCAGTGGAGCTGTATCTGATCGAAAGCAACATTAGCAGGAAATAACTGGTATATCAACAAGGAATTTCAAGGTATGTCGGCAGGATATTGCACCTGCCATCTACCAACTTCGATGTCAGACTGAAAAATATCGCCGATACAGCTCCACTTACGAGATCATGAGGTGATCGAAACGCGTATGGAGAGAGGACCAGAGCGATATTTGCAGGAAATAAACTGTTTGTATATATATTTTTCATATTCTCTACCTGAAAGGAAAATTTTACATATAAAACAAACTTTTTAAATACGGCAGAAAGATTTCTTTATTTCTTACTGAAATTTTGATTTTTTATCAATTATGTTCATTTTATTTTGAAAAGGAAGGTTAAAATTCGATATTTTTAATAATTGACTTTGTAATAGTAGGCCTTGGCCAATTTATAAGAAACAAAAGGCAGATGTTCAAAACTTTATAGTGTTGTCAGCTTGTTATTATTTATGAAATACTGTTGTTATGTAGGTGTTTTTATTTTACTTTTTATTTATTTTGCATTTACGATGGCCGTTTATGATAATTACAAAAATTATGTTATGTTCGTATGTTTTATATAAAAAAAAATAAAATCTCCAAGGAGCTAATAAATTATATTTCAATAGGTAAATTATTTAAAGCGTTATCATTAGAATAACTCTCACATCTGGCGATCATTTTCATTCATGTTAGGTATCCAGAAAGAAGGCAACCCTTTCCAGACATATTTGCTCGTTTAAAAAGGAATGTAGTTGAACACGGATATTTTATTCAGCCGCATCCCAAAACATACGTCGAAGAAGACAGGAAGAGAAAAGAAACAAATGTATTATTTTACGCAGCAGCAACAACTTCATCATCCTGTAGAAAAGGAAGAAGGTGGTGTAGCACAATCTGACGCTGAAAGAATTTTGAAAAAGTATAAATTCCATTCATATTAATTTAAAATAGTGCAACATTTACAACCCAGAGATGATGAGTCAATGGTATTTAGAACAAACTCGTACCAACGAATATTTTGTCAGATTTATCATCTGGTCTGACGAATGTTATTTTTCAAGTGCTGAAATTTTTAATCGTCACAACACGAGGCATTGGTCTGCCGAAAATTACCATTTAATTTTCGAAAGGGCACAACAAGGGCACTTCGGAATTACTAGCTTGTGTTTTATTTTGGGCCGACGCATAGCCTATAGGATGTATGAAGGGAAGTCTCACAGCACATGGATATCTAGAAGTTTTTGAGGAAATTATTCCAGAATTGCTTAAAAATAGTCCATAGGCCCATTTCAGTTCCATTTATCTTCAACAAGAATGTGTCCTGAGCCACAATTCTGGATTGTTAAGGCCATTTCTGCACAATAACTTTCTCAAAGATGAATAGGTACCAATGAGCCAATGAGATGGCTCCACGATCTCCCGATCTTTCTGTTTAGAATTTTTTTTGTGGGGATTTTATGCAAAATCAAGTGTATAAGACATGACATGAATCTATAGCGGAACTTTGTGATGAAATTGGTTTAGCCTTTCAAACTCTTCATAATAGACCTTTGATTCTTCCAATTGCAATCAAAAGAATGACAAAACTGTGTAGATATTGCATTCGAGAAAATGGCCGTCGTTTTGAAAACTACTTCTAAAAAAACTCTTGGTTGTTTTTAGTTTCAGGGTTTCTTTTTGTTTTTGTTACTTTAGTTTTATCAGATAATGTTATTCTTGTTTCTTTGCAATCAAATTTCAATATTCTGGTTTTATACTAATAGAGTTGTTTAAAGGAAAAAAAATAATAATTAAGTGTTTACAATTGAAAATATAGAAAAACATTAAAATGATTAAAGTGTCTAGTCTTTGATATAATTATTATTGTCAAAATTTTGCATTTGGTTTTTATAAATTGGCCATGACTTACTGTTACAAATAAAGTAAATTATTGAAAATATTTAATTCTGACCTTGTTTTTCAAAATAAAATAAACACAATATATCTTTTTGAAAAGTCTAAATTATACTTAATCAATATCTAAAAAATATACCAGGTGTCCTATTTAAAAAATCATACGTTTCGTTAATATCTCAAAAACTAAATTTTTTAGAAAAAACTGTCTGCGCCACTGAACTCATCGTAAAAAACTCTGCAAAAATCAGTTTTTACCCTTTTGATACATTAACGCATAACGGAAATACGAGATGTGCCTAAAAAACAAAGATTTTCAAAATCACCTTGTAGATTAATAACTAAGAGAGTCACGACAAATTTGACATCTGGATCTTTTATTTCTTTAAAAAGTAGTGAAAACCGCTACATTATATCTTTGATAATAACTCTAATACCCTCTAAAAGTTTCGAGAATGGGACACCCCGTACACGAAGATTAGTTCTACGAAGAAACTTGAACTGCTAACTTTCCACCATCTCTGTGTTTGCTGAATTTGGTATTCGTGCTCACAATTCTTCTTCGCTGTTTACAGGTCTACAGGATACCATCTGATTAAGAGTCCCCCATAAAAAGTGATCCATAATCGTTAAATCTGGTGAACCAGGTGGGTAATTTGCAGAGGCTTCATTTCCTCTGCCGATCCATTGATTTTAAAACCCTAACTTAAATGATTTCTGATATTTAATGTTAAGTGTATGGATGCACTGTGGTACATGAACCATGTATTTTTTCTACTAGCCAGTGGAAGATCATCCAACAAATTTGGTAAATATATTAGATATTCTAGACAATTCAAACCATTTAAATGAAGTGGGAAGATGAGGTACAATAATAAATCTGTCAATGATTCCTGCCCATAAGTTGATTTTTAAATGTCCAAAAGCATCGCAACACGAACCAAAAAGTTCATCATTTTTAGACCGCGCCTTAAAGATGTAATCTCTTTGACATTTTGAACAAATTAACTGCCCTATCGCTGAAAATTATTAAAGCAAATAAAAGTTCAGAAAAAAAATTATGTAGTGCGATATGACGAAGACAAAAACCAAATTCCCATATTTTCATCCATGCAATATGTCTCTGCCCTGATAGTTTAGTCGCTATCCCTATTCCTTCTAGCAATATATCTGTGCCCTGATTGTTTAGTAAGTATAGGTATTATTAATTAACATATGGGCTAGTTGTTTCTTTTTTGTTATCAAGCAAAAACACAAAAAAAAACGAAAACAACTGTTTTAATCACAATGATGTATTCAAATCTAGATAATTACACTTCAAAATCCATATTACGGTTCACTAACCGGAAAACACGCAATAAAAAGAGAAAATTTATGCGACGAAAAGGTACCATTAAAAATCTGATATGATAAATATGCAATGCTGTTCTCCTAGAACTTTCTTTTTTATTAAACAATCAGCCACTAGTACTAGGACAAGTCATCTTTTTACGTTTTTTGAAAGCGCGGATGCTACGACAAATCTTGAAGTTCTCGTACACCGATTTAGGATGTTGTTTAAGGACGAAGTATTAGCACGTTCTAAATACCTTCATTTCTTACATGGTAGTTATGAATCCTAAATATCGTGCAATCTATCTAAATATCGTGCAATCTATCTAAATATCGTGTAATCTAATAACACCTTAAGAAAGTACGCCATCGCCCGACTATCCTAATTAGGTTCCAAACTACCGAAATGCTATTAGACTACACCGAATTCAGTGCCTAACTCAGTTAGGCTTCCTGAATATCGGATTGATTAACAGGCGTTTCAAATTAAGATGGAATAAGACTTAAACAGATCTAGCTGTGATGGAAAATAAATTTTCTAGTCGGCCAGTTTTATTAAACTTTTCTTTTTTTTCATAAGCGTATATATTAATTTTTAGATCTCTAACTTCAAAAATGATTAACCTTCATACAAACTTTCAATCTCTATTTTACCCCCTTAAAAGATGAATTTTTAAAAGAGAATGTAATAGTAAACATTTTTTTCTAACCATAAGCCTATATAGTAAATTTTACATTTATAACTACCGAAACTAAGAATTTTCATACAAACTTTCATCCGCTATTTTACCCCCATAAAAGATGAATTTTTACAAAATAATGATATACCATAAATTTAATTTTAATTTTTACATTTCTAACTACCAAAATGAAGAACTTTCATACAAATTTTCATCCCCTATTTACCCTCTTAGAAGATGATTTTTTAAACGAGAATGATATAGTTACCATTTTTTTCTAACCATAAATCTAGATTCTAATATTTACATTTCTAACTACCAAAATGAAGAACTTTCATAAACTATTTTACCCCCTTAAAAGATGAATTTTTAAAAAGAAAGATATAGTAAAAATTTTTCTTTAACTAGAAGTCTATTTATTAATTTTTATATTTTTAACTACCAAAATGAAGAACTTTTAAACAAACTTTCATCACCCATTTTACCCTTTTTTGAGTTTTTAAAAAATAATTATATAGTAAACACTTTCTTCTTACCAGAAGCCTGTGTACTAATTTTAACATTTCAAACTACTAAAATCAAGAACTTTCATACAAACTTTCATTCCCTATTATTTTACCCTCTTATAATGTGAATTTTTTAAAAAAGAATAATATACTAAACATTTTTTTCTAACCATAAGATTATATACTAATTTTTATATTTCTAACTACCACCTATTTCACCCCCTTAGATGATGAATTTAAACAAAAAAATTAAATAGTAAATATTTTTTGTTAGCCATGAGCCTATACACTAATTTTTACAACTCCAACTACCAAAATGACCCAATTCCAGGCTACTTTAGCTGATGTGTACTGTGTGGTACAATTTCTTCCTGCCCTCGTTGCAGCAGGGCCGAATTTATTTCATCAACTCCTGGAGTTTTAAATAGTCGGAAGGTGTTCATTGTCATTTTAGATGACCGGTACTGCATATGTGTCTGACCATTGCTATAGCTTCTCTGGTAGGCCTTTTGTGATGTTCTATTGCATCATTCGCGCTTGCTCCCCGAAAAGTGAGTGTGGAGTAAGGGTAATGCTATTTCCTCCTTGATCTTCGTAAAGATGTCTGAGTGCCATTGCTGTGTCGACCCTACCCTTCGCCATGACACCTTAAATAATTTGTAAGCTAAGTTTTTACAAATCCTTTTTTGCAACATTTGGGATGACATTTTTAGGAAAACATGTCCTAAAAAGTGCAACTCTTATTCCGTTATTGTCAAATATGAAGTTTAAGTTAACCGAACATAATACAAAAAATCACGATTAAATGTAGTATCGAAACATTGATTCATACACAGAGTTTTAAAATATATATAGCTCCAACTGTATAATCTAGTAAATATACTTTATTGGTAAATTTTACCTGTAATCCATAAAATTACTCCATCCAATCATTGGCTCAACCTATGCGACTTCATTTTGGAACAGAGCCACTTTATGTTCCAAAGTTCAAGTCTCTTTTAAATGTATTTTAATAGTTTTCTTTATCAGCTAGACTCTTTTAGGTACAGTTATTACAGAACATTTCACCTCTTAATTTATTTGATTAGTAATGTATGATCAACTAGTATAATTAAAAGACCAGGTACACAATTTTTCGCAACTGTTCCAAAATAACTTTACTTACAGTGGGATTAAGCTACACAACATTGAACATGCACGTATTTATCAATAATGTACAGGGTGAGTCAACGATTGGATGAAGTAGGTTTGTGCCTTTTCGGTGAAATTAACAAAGAAACTATATTTATTGTTTAATACAGTTTATTTTTACGCAGATTTTAAAAATATTTAGGACTCTACAGGGTGAGCCAAAAAACTAGGACAGCATAAAGTTGTATTTTTTTAAATAGAACACCCTATATACGAATCGTATTTTCGATTTAGCTTATAATTTTAAATCTTTTTTATTAAGGGTTTACTATAACAAAACTTTATAGTTTCTGAGATAATTAAGTTTAAAGAAAAAAAGTCACATTTTCAAGCATCAATTCAATCCTAAATAACGTTTTCAATTTTGTGACAAATATATTCAAATTTGGAATTTAGCAAGGCCAAGGATAAGTTAACATAATTTTTACCTAATATTTGCAATAAAAGCTACAGGGTGTTGAACACATCGGCTCAAATTTGAACAAGTTTAAATGAATAAATATATTCTTTTTTTTTAAATGGTACACCCTGTATATTTTCATGTTATTTAATAGAGTAATAAAAACCCTAAAAGTTTTGTTCAATCTATCCTATACCTATTTATAATAGTTTTTGAGATATTTCAGTTTTTCTTATTTTCCATACTTTTTTACAGAAATAGTCTTCATTATCATAGTAGCCATGTAAAATAATAAAAAGAAACTACAGAAACAAACAGAATGTGGTTAAATATGATGAAATACATTATTCGTTATATTACAACGGCAATAGTTTAATTAAACATAATGTGAAAAAATTAACACAACAATAACGACAAGGCAAATACATATTTACTTTTATACTAAATTGAAACAAAAAAATTACCTATTAAATACTGAGATTAATTATTTCTTTTTAATAAGTGTTCGAATAAACGACCCTCTTGTGCAATGCACAAATTTAGTCTTTTTTGCAGATTTTCTCGGACCCTGGACAAAATTAGTGGCGTTATTGTTCTACAGGTATCCCTAATCCTGTTTCGCATATCTTCCACTGTTGTTGGTGGATTAACATACACCTTATTTTTAATATAACCCCATAGGAAGAAATCTAATGGGGTGATGTCGCAAGACCTTGGTGGCCACTCAATGAAACCCACACGTCCAATTCATTTTTGCGGATATCGTTGGTCCAAAAACGCACGAACTTCACGATGGTAATGCGGAGGCGCACCATCGTGCTGGAACCACATACTGTCGAGCTCATCCCTATCGAGACCTTGAAGCAATTGGGGTAGTTCTTCTTGTAGAAAGTTCAGGTAACTATGGCCATTTAGTGGTTCATTAAAAAAGTGGGGTCCAATAATTCGATTATGATGAATACCACACCAAACATTTAATGACCAGTGGTTTTGATGTTGCACCTCTCTAATCCAAAATAGGTTTTTTGTGGCAT
This sequence comes from Diaprepes abbreviatus, assembly GCA_034092305.1. Classification (NCBI taxonomy): domain Eukaryota; kingdom Metazoa; phylum Arthropoda; class Insecta; order Coleoptera; family Curculionidae; genus Diaprepes; species Diaprepes abbreviatus. The sequence continues at coordinate 13,384,030 of JASJET010000139.1, forward strand.
AATAATGCATGTTGCGTCTATTTACGGCACCGTTACTTCTAAAAGTAGCTTCATCACTAAACATTACCTTGCATAATAAATTTGGATTTAATCGAATCTCCGCATTTATTGTACGACAAAAGTTTACACGACTTTCAAAATCCTGTCCATGCAATTCTTGGTGTAATTCCATGTGATATGGATGATACCTATATTTCTTGATAGTACGATTAGCGGTGGATTGTGATGTTTCACATAATGCTGCTAACTGACGGCTACCAATATAAGGATTTTCCTGAACATTTAACAATACTTGTAGTTCTTTTTCTTCATTAGTTACTGGTTTGTTGACCACTTTACGTTTTGGATAATCAACGGTACCAGAAGAATCAAATCTTTGCATTTAGTTTTGAAAAGTATGGGTATTAGGGTGGCGTCGATCAGGATACTTCATTTTGTAAATTCTTTGAGCAAGAAGGCAATTTTTTTGAGCCGCTCCTATTGTATAAATCATATCTATTAACTCATTCTTTGAAAAATTCATTTTACAATATAAGATGAATGCAAAAAAAAACCAAACTACACTACATAAAAACCAAAAGAAGCGATTGCGGTTATAAATTTGGCACACAGAAAAATGTTCTTTTACATTGTTTTTGCCATGGCTACTATGATAATGAAGACTATTTCTGTAAAAAAGTATGGAAAATAAGAAAAACTGAAATATCTCAAAAACTATTATAAATAGGTATAGGATATATTGAACAAAACTTTTAGGGTTTTTATTACTCTATTAAATAACATGAAAATATACAGGGTGTACCATTTAAAAAAAAAGATATTTATTCATTTAAACTTGTTCAAATTTGAGCCGATGTGTTCAACACCCTGTAGCTTTTATTGCAAATATTGGGTAAAAATTATGTTAACTTGTCCTTGGCCTTGCTAAATTCCAAATTTGAATATATTTGTCACAAAATTGAAACGTTATTTAGGATTGAATTGATGCTTGAAAATGTAACTTCTTTTCTTTAAACTTAAGTATCTCAGAAACTATAAAGTTTTGTTATAGTAAACCTTTAATAAAAAATATTTAAAATTATAAGCTAAATCGAAAATACGATTCGTATATAGGGTGTTCTATTTAAAAAAATACAATTTTATGCTGTCCTAGTTTTTTGGCTCACCCTGTAGAGTCCTAAATATTTTTAAAATCTGCGTAAAAATAAACTGTATCAAGCAATAAATATAGTTTCTTTGTAAATTTCACCGAAAAGGCACAAACCTACTTCATCCAATCGTTGACTCACCCTGTATATATAAATCAGATATTTTATTGCCTTAATAGATATACGAGGGTGTCCATTTGATATATCCATTGTGAAGGTTGACATTTTCGACGATATATTTACAGGGTGTCCCTTTTTCGACACTTTTTGGGGATATTGGAGTTATTATCAAAGATATAGTGTTGCGGTTTTCACTTTAGTATCTTACTTTTTAACCGAACGAAAAATTCTGGTACCAAATTTGTCGAGACTCTCTTAGTCTTTAATCTACAGGGTATTTTTGAAAATCTTCGTTTTTTAGGCACATCTTGTATATTCGTTATGCATTAATTTGTCAAAAAGTTAAAGGCTGATTTTTGTACAGTTTTTATACATAGAGTTCATTGGTTTTTCTTATAAAAAGTTTATTTTTTGAGATAATAATAAAACATGATTTTTTTTTAATAGGAGACCCTGTATATTATTTTAGATATTAAATAAGTATAATTTAGACTCTCCAAAAATATATAATGTGTTTATTTTATTTCGAAAATCAAGGTCAGAATTCGATATTTTCAATAATTTACTTTATTTGTAACAGTAGGCCATGGCCAATTTATAATAAACAAATACAAAATTTTGACAATAATAATTATATCAAATATTAGACACTTTAAAGGTTAATTTTAATGTTTTTCTATATTTTCAATTGTAAACACTTAATTATTATTACATTTTTTACTTTAAACAACACTGTTATTATAAAACCAGAATATTGAAATTTGATTGCAAAGAAATAAGAACAATATTACTTTATAAAATTAAAGTAATAAAAACAAAAAGAAACCTTGAAACTAAAAAAAAATCCAAGAGTTTTTTTAAAGATCGTTTTCAAAATGACGGCCGTTTTCTCGAATACTATATCGGCACAGTTTTTTTATTCTTCTTATTGCATTTAATAAAAGAATCACAGGTCTATTATGAAGATTGTGGAAGGCCAAACCAATTGCCTCACGAAGTTCCGCTATAGATTCATGCCGTGTCTTATACATTTTCTTTGGCGTAAAACCTCACAAAAAATCCAAAATAGAAAGATCGGGAGATCGTGAGGGCCATCTCACTGGCCCATTCGTACCTACCTATCTTTGAAGAAAGTTATCGTTCAGAAATGGCCTTAACAGCTCAAAGTTGTGGCTTGGAGCACCGTCTTGTTGAAGATAAATTGAATTGAAATGGACCAATGGAGCATTTTCAAACAATTCTGGAATAATTTTCTCGAGAATTTCTAGGTATCTACGTGCTGTGAGACTCCCTTCGTACATCCTGTGACTATCCGTTGACCCAAAATAAAACACGAGACACCAACCCAAATTTATACTTTTTCAAAATTCTTTCAGCGTCAGATTTTGCCATATAGTTCATAAAAACGAGAAAGTCAAACAAATTGACTTCCGGTAAAAGGGGAAGAGGCATCATGTTAACATTTGCTATGAGTGTAACTAACTATTTTATACTCTGCCTTCTCATTTTTCTGGGAAAAAGGATGGACTAAAATGATCGTTTGACGATTGGAGCCCCACCGTAAAGCATTCCTGTTCCATATGAAAGTGACTGGATGAATGACGAGATATTTTTAATGTGGTTTCAATATTTTAAACAACATGTACAGCCATTGAAGGAGAGTCCTGTATTTTGATTGTTGATAATCATGGAAGTCATAAAGAGTTGGTATTGGTAGAATATGCTAATGCTAATAACTACTCAAAAATGCACATGCTCAGCACTTCTCCACAAACGACACGTAAACTGCAACCTCTCGACCGGATATTTTTTAAGCTGTTCAGAAAGCTCAGTGTGGATGAAATAAAAACTAGGCGCTAAATTCAGTGACTATGACATCGCTACTTTAGTCAATTTAACTTTTGCTATGGCAGCTAGATTGGAAATAGTACAAACTGTGAAATGTAGTATAAACGCGATGTTTTCAACAAATTGAATTTTTTGCCATCTAAGATGATCAATATTGAACAGGATTAAGTTTTGACTGAAAACCCATCACACAACACCACTGCTACTGTTGTAACATCCCAGCCATCAACTAGCCGCACCCAAAAAAGACAGTTTTCTTGATATCACTACAATTTTTTTTAAAAGTCGAGAAAACACAAGATGAGACAAGGTGAGATGAGATGAGGTAAAATATGATGAGATGAGATAAAATGAGAAGTGAACAAAAGTGACGAGATGGAAAATTCGTCTCGTTTCGATTGAGGTTGTGAGCTTAATTCGGACTGTTAAGAACCTGTTAAGTAAAATAACATAGTTACCTTAAAATGTGTTGGAATTGAGGGAAATGCGAAAGCGAATAGCCTTGCAAAATTGAGACCAAAAACTCCCTTCCTTGGCGCAGAACCTTACTGCAGAGTACTAAAAATTACCCTAAGAGATTCACAAATTCGTCGTAAAAGAATGTAAAAAAGTTACCTAAAGGAACACTGGGAACAAGTCTCCTTATGAAGCAGTGCTCTTTGAGATCGCACCTAAAAAATAGAGCAAAACGGATGGTGAAATTTGTCATTTCCGCTGTAACGGAATATCTAATCTGTGAGTATATGGCAAGCTGCACTGTAACACCGGCTGAAATACAGTACTACCTGTCGGAAAGAATCTTGGAATCTTTTGTTTTTATTAGAATAGGATCACCTGGGAAATATTTTAATAGTTAAAGTGCTTTGAGAGGCTGAACTTTCCAAATGACTCATCTACAATTTAAAATCTTGGTGACATTTTTTTCCTAGAAAATCAAGATGAGATGAGAAACTGTTCTGTAAAGGGATCGAGATGAGAATATGTTTTCGTCTCGATGTCGATAGTAAATGTTGTCAAGATGACATGAAATTCGGTCGAGACGAGTCATGAGGAGGAATTTTGTCTCGTCTCTCGTCATCACTATTTTAGGGACACCATTTTTTAGTTTACAATATTGTCGATCGATATAATAATGAGAGCAAGTTAATTTTAACATGTATCTTGACATCTTTATCGCCCATAAATCGTTTTTTTTTTAATAAATCTGAAATTTATCAGTAATAAGTAGAAAATAGATACAAATTAGAGTACCTCGTATCGAGATCTTCAGAAACTGTCTTATCTCAGTTTAACTTCGTCTGGACTGTTTTTTTTCTGAAATAGGGTTTCCCCAGTTTTTTGTCAACATCTTAATAATTAAACGGTTTGATGAGTGTCTTAAGAATATCTGCATGGTTTCGTAAGAATGACGCATAAAATAATACTTGTTTTTCAAGTTATTGTTTATTTATCAATACTGTCGACGTAAATTTAAAATAAATAATTTTTAAAGAATTTTAAAGAATATACTTACATATGCTATTGAGCTATCAACCACTTATTCATTGTCTACACATAATTATTTAACTGTAACTCAAAATTAAATTTAGCTTATGTAATATTTCTTAAGGAAGTGCAATACTCAATTTACTGATGAGACGACTATATCTAAAAAATTTTAAATTTGCTGTTAATTAATAGCTAGGAAGTTCGAAGGTGTAATGGTTCTTAGAAGGTGATTGGTCTTGCATTCTTGTGGTCTGGTATAGGTATTTGCGTGTATAAGTAAATAAGTGTTTGTTTAGGAATTATAATTTATTATTTAATTATTTGAGGTATGGAAGTGGTTGTATGCATTAGATTACAAGAGCGGCAGCGAAAAGAAAATTTGGGTAATTTTGGGTTTAAACTAGTTGAATCAAATTTTCTATGGGGAACCATTAAGGTAGAAACTGTACTACTATTTGAAAACATTTTAGAAATTATTTAGTATTCATGATCTGAAATACAAAACTCGCTACGTAAGTAGAGAGCTGAAATTATAGCCAATAAAATTTAAATTCATTCATGGAAGTAATTGATATAATGTATACTTTATTATTAAATTAAGCAACCTGCACTACGGCATTTAACTAGATAAATAGTTCCCCTAATTTTTGACATATACTGATAAAATATCTTAAATAGTGTTTTGGGGCTGGTCAAAAATGAATTAATAAAATATTTTTACTGGTCATTTTATTTGAATGTCCTAGTTATCTTTAACAGAACTGATCAGGAAGTTATTCCTTCATTACATCATGAGAATTAACTTATTGCAAGACTTAAAACTAGTTATAGTAACTACACATAAGTGGGGTGTGTCAAAGATAAATATTTAGTATTTTTTATCTATTTGGAAGCTTGTTTGTAAGTGTTGTAAACATTTATTTATTTATTTATTTATTTAAATTTCAAATTCTCTGGAACAAATCTGCAGTTTAAGGTCACAAACCGAAATCCCACTAACAAATTATAATATAGTGTTATAATTACCATTTAACCTAACAGCGGTCCCAGCTACGGCTAATTTTACTGCTGATTAGGTAGTTGCTACCATCTGCTAACAAAAATTCTAGTAAACTTCAATATGTTCTGGATAAAAAGTTTTCCTTGCCTCCGAATTTCAAGAACCGTAATTAAAGTCATGATAGAGGGTGTACAAAATATAAAAAAATGGAAAATTAATCTTTGATAAAATACTCCTATTTGTAATTTTTGTTACAAATTTGGTTTAATTAAGTTGTCCCTAAATAGAAATAAAGCCTAAATACGTAGTTTAATAAAAATTAATTAATTAAATTTCAGCATAAGTAAAATTTTCGAAGTAAGGTATTATAATAAACATTTCTCTTTTTTATTGAACAGGTGAATCAATTCGACAATAATTTTAATGCCAACAATAACCTACTAAAAGAAAAAATTATGGAAGTTCCCAGTAGATACATGTACGTTTTTTTTAGCGTTGAATCAACATTTCCGTTGTTGATATTACGTTTTCCGCTACATTTAAAATTTAACGATGTTCATTTTTGAACACATTTTTCAATGTTAGAAGTAAGCGTTTTTAATACGTTGTTTATTGACCTATCTTAACATTACGAGATCATATGATTAAATTTAAATTACTAATTATATACACGTCACTTAACGACTAACGACATGTTTTAGATATTTTTAAACTGGGTTCATTTTAAGGAAAAATTCATCTTTTTATGAACTAAGCAGATTTCAAATGAACTATTAATACTTTTCTGTAGATTATAGAGCCACATACCTGAAGCGCGAAATCCGGACAAAAGATTTCTCTTTGAATTTGCTTCAACGGCTTCTAAAGTTTTGGAAAGTCTTTCTTCTAAAATGGATCTCTTCGTTTCCATTTCCACTCAATCAGAATTCTCCTCCAAGAGACATCTAGCGGCTGGCAAAGATGTGTGGAATTTGGTGGGAGCAAAACAAATTTTATATTCTGACGTGTACATTCTCCAAAAACTTCCATTGTTACATGACAGGACAAGTACTCACAAATTAAAATTTTTGACTCATCCTTTTGTCTTAAATACGGTAAAGCTATATCGCGAAGTCATTCCAGGAAAGTTCTTGATCAAATTATCTTAAACTCGTCACACTGTAACCACATCCATTCCGCCCATCCTCTTCCCATCCTTGATATCTGTGCTTCGCCTAATACACAACGAACGGTGGAAGAAGTTCGCCACTTGCTGAAGGTGCTTAGATGTTCTTGTAGAGATAATTTTACGTTTAAAGAAATTAGAGGACCAATCGAAATTTGTAAATATCCAAATAATATTAATAGAGATTCAGGTTACAGTCTACATCACACGTGGAAATCGATTGTAACGTTGGATCATGGTTCGCTGAACACCAGTCGGGTATAGATACCGGGCTGTTGCTCCTCGATAGTCATTCAGTGTTTTAATCTCGTGGAGTAAAGATCCCTGAAGATACCTCGTGCAATCGTAGGTGAAATGTCGGATAATAATTTTAATTTTACATGGTCTAAACCCAAGAACCATGATTTTCAACTTGACCAAAGCCGTGAAAGCTTCCGTTCTTTATTACTCGTAAATATATATTTATATATGATTTAAGCGTATAAACTTGAATTACTGGTCTGGAATATTACTGGAAAATATTTTTTACTATTGATGCAGTACGCATATCCAGACTGGCAAAAGTTTCGATATAAAAAAATCATTTAAGGTAATTCTCATCTCAATCATTTACTAATAAAATCTTTCATAGACAAAAAATATTGTTATATATTTAAGACAAGGCATGACATTGATTTTTTTTATTATTTATAATTAGAAGAATATATTACAGTAATGGTTAAGAAAATTTTTAACATTAAATTGCAGTAAAAAATTTAAAAATAATGTTGATACAAGATGTTTTTCTTGATAGTAGGTCATAATACAATAACTTAGGATTTTCAATAAAAATGTTTAAACGCTTCAAATAGTTCAAAGGGCCAAATTCTAAAACTGTTAAATTTCAAGTAAGTAAATATATGATTACCATAAGGTGCAGAATTAACCTTAGGATTTTCCATATTGTGCAATGTTATTGATCTTCTTTCTTTGCTAAGCGCATTTTATAAACTTTTAAATATTGTATAATAAAACATATATGATAAATTTGTAAACGTATAAACATTTATAATTTATAGCGATAATTTTTGTACTGATATTCCTAAACTTTTTTTAGTCTTTCATAATCTTATTTGCTATTGCTAATAAAAATGCTATTATAATCATTTTATTTATCATTAAACAATGAAAAAAATATTTATGACCAAAACTTTCTACTACTAGATGTGTCTATAAAATAAAGAGAAAACAACCTTTTGGAAAAATTAATTTTCTTCTTTAAAAAAAATGTATATTTAAATTTTGCTACATATGTTTCTAACTTCATATGCTATTTTTTCCAAAAATAGAAAATTAAAATAAAAATATTATGCTTCTTCCAAATTGCTCCATTTGGTCATCATAATTTATCATTCTAAACAAAACCACTAAGATATGTATATTTGTTTAGCATTTTTCAAAGAATTCAATTATATAAATACTATTATAATCCTTAAAAAAATACATCCCGGCGTTATTGAATTTATTTCAATTTATTTTCAACTTTACTATATATATAAATTAAAAATTTAATAATTCATTTTTACTAGAATCAGGCCGATCATAGTTGTTTTATGTTGGAAGTTACCAGTCCTTACCAGATTGGCCAGATTATTGGTACAATCTTTTTAGAATGCAAATGTTAACTTTGCCGTATCAGTGTGGCGGGGAGGGTAAGCTTTTACTTTCTTCTCGGTATGGTGGTACAGGTAGGCCACCATCTCGATGGTGGTGGAATAGGATGAATTGTGTTTTATTACAGTTTATTCTAAATGTGCAACCTCTAACACAGAAAGGATATGATGGAGCGAAGTTTGCATTCACTGTTTCGCATTTTACTTCATATATATATATATATATATATATATATATATATATATATATATATATATATATATATATATATATATATATGTATGTATATATATTATATTTATCATCGAGATTTTGGAATAAAATATGCTCAAGTAAAGTGGCCAAGATAAATTATTATGTTGGCAAATTATTATTTATTAAAGTAGATAGATGCTAAAGCACATCCTCTCTAGTCATACTAGTTCATCTTCACATTTAGGTTCAACCTAATAACCATTTCCAATAAACAAAATCGCTGTTGCAATTTAATGCAAAAACTAAAAAATTAATTGAGAGAGCTAATCTTTATGATCCACAATTTCTACAGAAATTTCCAACCAATTTGTTTCTTTTCATAAATAATTAAAAAAAAAACTTTATGCAAAGTTTTATAACCTTTGCACAAACAAATTTTTTGTCCCCAAAAAAAGACATCCTTGTGCTATCTCCCTAAAATATTTTTGAAATGATGCTACTGTCTGATGTAGTCTAAACTAACTTTCAAGTTATATTCCATACGACATACCATAGTTTATTTTAGAATCTTCTATAAATTAATACTGACACACTTATTATAAATGAGGAGAGTACGTCTTTTTTAAACAGTTTGGGAGCAGAATTGCAACCGTCAGTGCTACATCTGGAGCAAAATTGGCTCTTTCTCAGATATTCAGAATCTGCTTTTTCATTTTCATACATATGTCTCGGTTACTTTGCTCAGCTAATCGGCATCCTCTGAAGGTGTACTCTTTGTGTCCAACTAAAACATAATGAAGTATAATTAGACAGATAAAATAGAAAACATTGGAGCTCAGTTATATTCAATTGATTTATAGTCAGGGAGCTTACCCACACAGCACTAGACGTCTTATAGACGTCATTTTTATATCCAGATTATGTCTGAACGTCTTAAGACATAAATAAGGCGTCTTATAGACGTCGTTTTAAAGACGTCCATAAGACGTCTATATACAACGTCTTTAAGATATCTTTTAAAAGTCTACATACTACATTTTATATGAAAATAAATACAGTTGTGTATAATTTAGTTGATAAAAACTAAAAAGCATTTCCTTCCCTATGGATTTTGTCGCAGTTGGGTAATAAGTTTGCAACGCCACATAGAGCTCAGCTGAATACAAGTTGAGGTTAAAATTTTTGATTGAACGACAAATTTTTAGTAGCCTCACTACGACCTTGGTTAATAAAACTTTTGCGTGATCTTTTTTATCAATACTTAAGTGAATTTTGTCACAGACTGTTTGATGTACCGATAACAATGACACACATAATATATATATATATATATATATATATATATATATATATATATATATATATATATATATATAATGCCAGCGAAACTATAACTTTAAAAAACCCGCCTTTTGTTTCTGTCAACTGTCATTTTTCAGTTTTGTATTTGTGTTTCGTCATGTCGTTATTCATTTTTAATGTTGTTGGGGTGTCGACTGTGAAAATTTAGCTTCTGAAAGAATTTTATTAAAATAGTTGATTTATTTATGTGCTTCTGAAATTTTTTTTACTCGCGTATATGTAATACTTAAGGTAAGATCGAGAATCATATGTACTTGGGAAAAACAGTAACGTTATTTATAGGTTGTGTTACAGGAAATTCCCGAATCCTAAATATTACAAGAAATATTACTAATGAAGTGGAAGGCGAAATCTTTGTTTATGGAGTGCTCCACTAATGAAACCTGTAAGATTTATTTTGTTCCTGATGATTGGTTTATATTTAAAGAACATAGAAAATAGAGTTTTGTTAATTACAAGAAGTAATTTTGTTTAAGGTTTTAGAAATTTCAAAACTGGGAGTAGGAAGCATTTATGACTTTGTAAAGCGAGCTTGTAAAATTACCATGTACAGTTGATTAGTACGAAAAGGAAAGAGAAAGTTCTACGATTCCAACTTGGCGAGACTTATTATGATTAAGTTCTGTCTTTCATTATACATATTAACCTTGAAATAGCATAAGTCACGATTCTATAGTAGAGAACAATTATAAAAATTCGCAAAAATATCCAAAAATTTACTCCCACAAATGATAAATTTTATACTATTAAATTAAAATCAGTTTGTTATTAGGATCTATAGAGACAACAGGACTGGCAAAGAGTCGGAAGAATGAGGAAGTTTCAATCCAAACATGGCTGAAAAGGGCATCAGACCAGATTTGTTATTCGACTAACTATTTAAAGATTTGTGTACTTTTTATTTCAATAAACTTTTATTTTGTTGATAGTCTACCTTTTAGAGTTATTATATCGAAGGGATAAACTAAGGCTTAAATTTGATAGGTTCACTTATAGTTCGAACAGTAGTAGTTCTGAAAATATTTGCTCTTCTACCTCACTTCTTAAATTTCAAATTAGAAAAAGTTTACATTATGCTTAAGTTATATATTTTTTTGTATAAAGAGATTATGTTGAACATATTTTTTAAAGCAAATTATTCATGCGGAACTTGTAGTTATTTAAAATGGTAGTGTATATTTTGCTTTTAATTTTTTCGTAATTAAAGTTATTTCTTGGACTTTTGAATAATTACGGTTTGACTTTGTAAACAAGACAAACAAAAAAATTAAAGGGACCCTTTTTAATGTACATAATTTTATTGGTGGAATATACAGCTTTTATTTTCTGAATTAGGTAGTTCTATATGTGAAATTAGTGGCTGTTCCTCCATAGGCGCAGCCTAGTTACATTTTTTGCTTTGCTTTTTTTTTAATTTCAGTAATCCAGATTTACTGCAATAATAAAAATTGTCTTTCGTAAACCATAATATATTTAAATCATCTCAGAAACTAAAGATCTAAACAGTGGCATAACTAAGAGTATGTGCGCTTCCCCGCAGATTTTTGAATCTGATTTGATCCCTCAAGAAGTTATACCAAAGGTATTATTATTAATAAGATATGTACTCAATATTCATAGCCTACTGCGAATTAAAGGTTGATTTTCAAAAAAGATGAAAATATTAGATTTATTAGTGAAATCAAATATGCCGAAAGATACCCTTCAAAAGTGACGAAAATAGAAAATATTCTACATATTCTACAGGATTATTTATATTTTGGTGCTAAAAGTGTAGTTTACCTTTTTCCAAAACAAGTGGGCCAGTTAAATAATTCCCAATAACCCTAACCAAAACGTTAACCAAAAACCTATATTTTCCGTCTAGTGTACTACTGCATGTGGATTTTCTTCATACCAAACATGCAAATTATGAGAATTTATAACGCTGTCTCTTGTCCGAACATAAAAGTTCTATTTAAATGGTTATTTTCTCTAAATTTTTTGTAAAAACCAGTTTGAGTAATTAAGTCCTTCAGAATAGTCGTCTGGAATCGTCGTGATGAGGCAATTGTTCTCGGAAAATTTCATCGACTGTCCATTTTGTTATACCTATTTAAACTGCGAGCTTTCTCATGCTGTTAAAAGTATTTTCAGCAATCTAATTATGAATAGGTTTTTCTAACTCAGGATTCTGGACGCAAACAAATTGATGTTTATCGTAAATGGTTAATTTTTTGAAAATAAATAGAGAGCACTTTTTTTTAAAATACTAGTTTTAAATATATAAAAAATCGAGTTGAAAATTTTTCGCCTACGAGTTTAGTAGCGAGTCCATCCCTGACTTCCTTGGTGGTGTCTAAGATTGATTATGACCTGTACACATTAAGTTTTTTGTTAGTTATACAACATGTCAAGATTTCACTAAAATATACAGGTCTGCACAAAAGCAATACTACAATAAACATTTTTAAGACAAATAATATCGTTGAAGTCAGATAGATTCCGTGTAACAAACCCCACTAATTTCATCCCTTATTTGTGATATTATGTATATGCTCTTTAAAAGTTAATTGGCTATTCAATATTACACCGACAGATCTAGAATCGGCCAATTCCACAGACACACCGCTAATCTTAAAATCGTACTCGATTAAAGTTTTCTTTCTTCAGAACCGCACCGTCTTGCACTTTCCGATGTTAAGGTACAACCTGTTAGTAGTACACCATACACTAAATACATCCAAATCAGACTGAATATCAATGCAATCCTGCAGAGATCTGATGCACTTAAAAATTTTTAAATAATCAGCGAAAAGCAGTGTCGTTCCATGCGAAAAAGATTTGACCACATCATTCAAAAACAAGTTGAACAGAAGAGGGCCTAATGCGCTCCCTGAGGAACCGTAGATTACACCCTAATTTCACGCGACGAGTAGTTCTTATATCATACAATCTATATTCTCCCCGTGAGATAGCTTCGCATCCACGAAAGGAGCGGATCTTGAATACCAATAGATTTCAGTTTTGTTAAAAGACAAGTATGATTCACTGTGTCAAACGCCTTGGAAAAATCAGTATATATAATAGCATCGACTTGCCAACGATCCTACAAAGCACATAGCAAAAAGTCAACGTAAATCAAAAGATTTGTAACTGTGGACTTCTCTTTACAGAAACCATGTTGTTCCGGAACAATGTAATTTTCCAAAACAATTGTTAATTTATCAGTTAAAAGAGAATCGAATATTTTTGATAGTATGGAACATTTGGAAATTGGCCTATAATTTTCTGTATGTGCTCTATTTGAATTCTTTATATGTATATATATATATATATATATATATATATATATATATAGGGTATACATAACCTCTCTTCCACTCATCAGTTTGACGTCATGTAAAAAGAATTAGTATAATTACTGTTTTTTCTAATCACAAGAAATAAAGATTTAAAGATATATTTCCAGAACTGTTAAGAAGAGTGAATTGTTGTTTTTAAGAAATTATCGATTTCTCTTTCAGTTATAGGAAGATAGATAGTTTGATTAACTGTTTTTTATATAATAAAATAAGATTAAGATGCTCAGAGGCCAATTTGTGAATTAAGGTGCGCCCTCGGGACGAGAACACCTAAACTTCGAATGTTACGGGAATGAAATTGACGGTTACAGGGTATACGATAGAGATAGGTACTAACGGAGTGTAAAAGTCGAGGATACTCTTGTAGAAATAATAAATTACAGTTACAATCTGGAATCCGTTAAAGTTGGTAGACGGTTTTAAGAACAGTATCTTAGAAAATTACATGATGTGTTTATTCGTCGGTAATGAAGGTTTTCTTTGTTTTATTTTTTTATTTCTTTTGGAGAATTTAAGAGAATATCCTATTTTTATTTCACTGGGCAAAAGGAGCTACTTTAGTACTGTTTATTTAAATAATATAAATAACTTTATTCTTTTTTCTGTTTAATATTTTAGAAAACTATTTATACGATTGATCTTCTAAATTGGGTTTTACATTTTCTTTTATAGAACGGCCAACGGGAGCAATTACTTTAGTACCTACTTAAAATCCAACAGGTTGATGTGTCGTTAATTAATACCACTACTACTATTTTAGTATCTTGATATTGCTATTCGTTACTAATTTTAAGTTTCTCATTGTAAATAATTTCGTTTCCTATTTATTTCATTTTATTTAATAGACTTAAGTGTTTTGAGGAACTTGTTATGTTTAATTTAAGTAAAAACTTTCACGTGACTAAATTCGCGGTCACGCCGTCGTGAAAACCTTAGAGCAAGAGACATCATCTGTCTGCTAGTTAATAGCCTTACCTCTGTCCTGAAGTCCTGAGTTTGATAGTGGTAAGCTTAAATAACCTGTAGTTGTTTGGAACTAAAAGTGCAAAAAAGAAGATGAACGAGCTCAGACTTCCAGAGTGTCTTTGTCACTGTAAAATTTAATTATAGGTTTTTTAAAATAGCTACTAATATGGGACAACAGCATGATTATAGACGGAACGAACAACGCTACCCAGAATATTTTGTTTGCAGGAGTCTATGATCAAATGCTGTCACAAAAGTCCTATTAGACCATGCGATATTCAGGCATTCTAACTGAGCTAGACATTCAGTGTGTGGAATTTTGTAAATTTACGAACCTCATTAGGATAATCAGACAATGCGAACTTTCTTATTGAATTAGGAACCTAATTAGGATACGTGGTGTGCTTTAATAGTATCTAGGACACTTGGTCGATATGCAGCGAGCAAACATAGAAATATTATAAATAGAGTAGAGAAAACATATTGCAAGTAAGTAGAATCGATACGCCCACCTCTCTTCAATACCGCATGCGTGATTTCACAAGATAATATAGATTATTAAACGATCAACAAATGCAATAATCATCGATATTTATATCTAACACATATAAGTACGCTAAACCAACGTAAAACATGATTAATTCCAAACCACTGGGCTTCAGATCGAGGCGCGACACTGAGGTTGCCAAGTATCATCTGACATATCCATTTTGGCATAAGGACGTTATTTCTGTAGTGGTCACTTTATGTGGTGTTCAGTAACTTTGAATTTTATCTCAGCCAAAAAACGGAATTAGCTCTTAAACATCTTGGTGCGATTATTTTTTACGACTTTCGACGTAGATTATCTCAATAAGAATGCATCGATGGACTTAAATCTTTATTGGCGATAAACCACCTATAAAAACAACTTATATCGCTGGTTTAGTGAATCCAATCGTGGTTGTCGTTCATTCACGGACGAGTCTCCTGAAAGTTGTTCAAGGTTGATTCAAGCGTAAAAAACATCGATGCTATGTGTGATCTGATAATCAAAAATCGTCATATGACATACTGTAAGCCTGAAGCGGTCCTGGGCATAAGTAACTCAGCCCATATAACATACTGCATGAACATTTGGCTGCGAAGAAGTTATGTTCGTGTTAGTATTAACACTTTTAAAAAAGGAAATGGAACTTACATATCTCAGGATTATTAAAAAAGTAGCTGGAGTTTCAAATACGGATCAACAATTCTTAGCGGGTGTTCACCGGAGTGATGCATTTTAAAAATGACGGAGTACCTTCCTTTTTGGTATTTTATTTTAAGGTGCCTAATAATTGTCTACTTATGAAACACAAAATAATTAAGAACATTGCTTAGTGCCCTAGAAAATTCACAAATTCGTTATAAAAGAACGTAAAAATGTATCTAAAAGAGACCACTGGTATGTATGTATCTGCGTAGAGTTGGGGGTCTGTACATTGCGACCTGGTAGGTCTATTATGCCCCCTACTACTGCCCAGTCGTAAGAATTTCCTTATCGACTAGAGCAGGTCCTCCAGTCCTATTTCCCTTACGATGTTAGACGACTTCAAGGTGGGCAGCTCCCCTTCTTCAATTTGGTGTGCTTCCAAGAACCGCTTCCTAGGAGTTTCAACAGCACTGTACTCTGCAAGGATATGAATAGGGGTTTCGTCCTCCTCCTTA
Source organism: Diaprepes abbreviatus (assembly GCA_034092305.1). Lineage (NCBI taxonomy): Eukaryota > Metazoa > Arthropoda > Insecta > Coleoptera > Curculionidae > Diaprepes > Diaprepes abbreviatus. The sequence continues at coordinate 13,400,008 of JASJET010000139.1, forward strand.
CAGAATCTGCACTATTCTCTTTCTACCAGTCCGAGTTTCTTAAGGTGTCCCTTCAGATGGCAATGTCCCGTCAGGACCCTTATCAGAACTCTGAGCTAGTTTTTATTCAAGCTTATGCATTCTTTGAATATCTTCTGGTCGTAGTTTCCCAAAAGCATCTTCGCTTGACACAATCGTTGCAGCAATTATAATTGGATATCCTGCTTTGTCCTTCTAGCTTTAGTTCTTCCAGCATTACGCTGCTACTGATTTCACAGAAAGGCACATGAGGGTGACTTATTATTCTTTCTAAAATTATTCATTTCCTTTAGGCGTTCTCAGAATATCTTGGAACTAATAACTTGAGAGCTCAGCGCACTGATGGACGCTTGACTATCCGTCATGATGATAATCTCTTGGTCATGATAGTTTTTCTCCTTGTTAAATTGAATGCACATCCTAATGTCATGTATTTCTGCCTGGAAAATGCTTGGTAACTTACCCAGGCTTTCGTAGTGTCTGGTACCGGGTCCATACACTCCTACTCCAGTTCCCTCCGTTGTTTTGAAGCCATCTGTATACCATATTTGGATTTCTTGCTAAGTTTTTCAATTGTGTTTCTGTCCCATTCGCTCTTGCGACTCAACTTTGTGCTGACGTTTTTCACAAAGTAGAATTTCTTTTTCATTTCATCTTGGGCATATCTCAGATTTATTGATTTCAGGATGAGAGTTTGGGCCTTCGTTTTATGACCTCATCTCTCATCATTCTATATAATCTTCGTCATGTTCTCTAGAAACATATGTAGAGGTATGAGGTTTAGGATTACTTCCATGGCGATCATTGGGCAGGTTTTCATTGCCCCTATTATACATGCATAGGCCAGTTTTTGAACTTTCATCAAGAGGTTAGCTCTCGTATTAGCCAGACTCATTGTTTTGCTCCAGATCAATGCCTCATATGTGATGACTGATCTCACTATTGCAGTGTACATCCACTGCAGGCTTTTTGGGTTTGTACCCCATTTTTTTCTCGCAAAGTTTCTATAGACCATCAAGGCCTGTTGCCTTGTTGATTACTTCTTTTTCATGCTTATTCCAGAGGAGTTTATTATCTAGGGTCAGTCCCAGATATCTGACCTCTGACTTCCACTCAATAACGTTCCCATCTATTTTGATGGTCTTCATATTGAGGTTTCTTTTCCTTGTGAAGGCTAATACAGTAGTTTTCGTAAGGTTGATGTTTAGTCCCATCATCTGGCACCATTCTCTAATGTATTCAAGCCCTCTTTGAATTATGTCACAGAGGGTATTTTCGAATTTGCCTCTTGCGATCACGACCACGTCATCGGCATATCCTTGACAAGACATGCCTAGGACAGTCAGATCAAAGAGAAGCTGGTCTACAATTAAGCTCCACATAAGTGGAGAGGCTACTCCCCTCTGGAGGCATCTTCTAGATGGCGATAGTGTCCTGTCTTATCTCAGTCTCTGCTATTCTAGTAGAGAGAAGTTGTGCTAGTCATTTAGATGCCATTCCGTCCACTCCCCTATCATCAAGTGCTCTTTTGACTGCCTCATGTGGAGTGCTGTCAAAAGCCCCTTTTATATCAAGGAAAACACATATTACAGTTTCCTTCCTTTTCAGTGCTTCTCGAATTTTATCTCTTAATTGTATCAGTGCGCGATGCAGTGGCGCCTGTTCAAGAATTTCTGTTTCCTAAAGAATCAAGACGAGATGAGAAATTGTTCTGTAAAGGGATCGAGACGAGAATATGTTTTTGTCTCGATCTCGATAGTAATTGTTGCCAAGATGACATGAAATTAGGTCGATACAATTTTTTAGTTTACAATGTATTGTCGATCGATATAATAATGAGAGCAAATTAATTTTAACACGTGCCTTAACATCTTTATCGCTTATAAATCGTTTTTTTAATAAGTCTGAAATTTAACACCAACAACCAGAAAATAAATACAAATTAGAGTATCTCGTATCGAAATATTCAGAAATTGTCTTATCTAAGTTTAACTTCTTCTAGACTGTGTTTTTTGTAAAATGGGATTTCCCATTTTTTTGTCAACATTTTAATAATTAAGAGGTTTGATGAGTGTCTTGAGAATATCTCCATAGTTTCGTAAGAATGACGCATAAAATAATACTTGTTATGGTTTTTTTTATCAATACTGTCGACGTAAATTCAAAAATAAATAATTTTTAAAGAATTTTAAAGAACATACTTACATATGCGATTGAGCTATCAACCACTTATTCATTGTGTACACATAATTATTTAACTACAATTCAAATGTGCCAACCAAAATAAAATTTAACTTTTGCAATATTTCTTAAGGAAGTGCAATACTCAATTTACTGATGAAACAACAATAACTAAAATTTTTAAATTTATTGTTAATTAGTATCTGGGAGATGGCGGTCCGAAGGTTGTAATGATTAAGTGATTGGTCTCGCACTACCCCGAGTTAATTCCTAGAGCCTGATATAGGTATTTGTGAATATAAGTGAAGAAATGTTTGTCTGGAGATTTAAACTTATTATTTCAGAAAATTTGAGTGTTTTTATGTTTAAACTAGTTTGAATCGAAATTTCTTTAGGGAACCTTTTTACGTAGAAACTGTACTATAACATGAAACAAAATTTGACACATGGCTTCTGGTCATTCCTGAATCCCTAAACATTTTATAAATTTGTTCTTGGAATCATAATTAAAGGTTAGACCCTAGATACAGTATATATAGAGTAAAGATGAAGATAAATTTACTGCCACCTATTGGATCTATGTTCCCCTTCTGCTGCCAAATCGTTAAGGAGACCTTGCCGACTAGAGCGGTTCCTTCAATCCTTTTTTTTTTAGGAACTTAAAAATATTGGGCGGCTTTAAAGTGGGTAGCTCCCTTTCTTCTATTATGTATGCTCCTAAGAACCGAAAGGTTCTCTAAAGCGCTGTACTCTGAAAAGAAGTGGATACAAGTTTTGTCTTTTTTCTCACAAAATCTGCACTCTTCTCTCTCTGTCAATCCGAGTTTCTTGAGGTATCCCTTTAGGTGGCAATGCCTCGTCAGGATTCCCGTCAAGTTGGTTTTGACTTATGCTTATGCATTCCTTGAATCTCTTCTGGTTGTAGTTCCCAAGAAGTGTCTCCGCTTATCTCATTCCTTGCAAATCCGTCCAGTAATTGAATCTCCCGCTTTCTTCTAACATTACACTGCTACTAATTCCACAGAAAAATTCGGGTCTCTGAAATGGTGTCTCTGCCTCTTCGCTTGTCTACTATTTTATTACCTTCCACCCTGGTGTGTCCGGGTCCCCACAGGAGGGTAACCTTATTATTCTTGCTTAGTTCGCTTATTTCTACTAGACATTCCCAGATCATCTTAGAGCTGATTATGTGAGAACTTAGCGCAATGATGGCTTCTTGGCTATCCAACAAACAACGAATAAAAGATGTTAAAAAGTGTTTTTGGGACTGGTAAAAAGTCGTTAAACAAAATATTTTTACTGATCATTTTATTTGGATGTCCTAGTCAACAACAGAACTGATCAGAAATTTATTCTTTCATTATGTTTCGGGAATTTATCTATCAGAAGACTTGCAATTAGGTGCGGTAACTGCACATCAGAGGTGTTTGTGACAGTCAAATATTACTAAACGTTATAGCTTGTTGTCTAGTTCATTAAAAGATTTCGTGAAAAAGGAAGAGCAAAATTCGAAAAACAAAAGTGCGAAAGTAGGTAATTCAATGCTTCAAAAAAAGACAGTCTATATTTATCTCTAAAAAACAACTATTTTCGAAAAAATTTAAATTATGCATACCAAAGTAATAGAAATTAAGTTTATGGTTATCAACTAATTAAATTACTATAACAAACAGAAATATAATAATAATCTGTTACTGCATAATTACATAATTAATACTAGTTATCACTAGAAACCAATAGACTTAAAGTATTGTTAACATGTAATATGTTTTTAATTTATGGACAAACATGATACAATTCTCCACAAACAAGAAAAATTTTTGACCAAAAATTTTCAAGTCAAAATTTATCCGTTAAAATTCATTTAATATGGCTGATCATAACGAAAGAGAAACAAAAATAGATTAAGTATAACCAAACCTTTAACGAAAAATAAAAATTTCTTTGTGATAAAACTAAATCAATCAATAAATTTCCCCAAAATTGTACAAAACATTAAGTAAATCTTTTTTGTGTTTAATTTACCAAATTTTCAGAAAATATCTCTTGTACTTCAATATATTTCTTTATCCAGCGGATTTGATCGCTACCAATGAAATTAACACACTCCTAAAAATAAGACCAAGAGACAAGCCGACAGTTTTTCTAAGTTTTTAAGTAAAATTTACATTTTACGCGATTATTTATGTAAATTTAAAAAAAAAATGATTAATTATTCGTATTGTATTTGGGAATTTTATTAGAAGTGACAGAATTTAAATGTAGAAATCAAAAAATGCGAGATCTCAAGAAAACTTCGGATTAGTGTTGTATGGCTCAAAATATTTGGTATGCAAAGAATCAGCGGAAAATTCCATGTTTCCACTGTTCCGAATAATTACTCTGAGATGGTACCTTAAAGAAGTGCCCATCAAAATCTCGGTAAATCAATCTAAGAGAAAATTTATACGAAATAATGGAACAAAAAATAATAACCTATAATTACAAAAATGCTCAAGAATTAGTAACAGCTTTAGAGAAAGCCTAGAAAAATATTGCCATGTCAGTTATTGAAAAACTTCTTGACTCGACACCTAAAAGGGGCTAAGTAATCTTTACCTGCAATGGTTATTATAAATATTGATCAAGAAACTATCGATTTTTGATTTACAATTTATTACAGTATATTTGATAACACATTTTTTAAGTTTAGCTATCCACTTATAGTCAATACAGTATGTGATTGGACAGAATGACAACAATACTAGCATTTAGGTCTAGTGTTGTTACTTCACGATTGGCGTTTGAGTGCAAGCATGTTCTTATGGCTTGGCAAGGAACGCATGTCATCATGCACAATCACACTTGTGTGTGCCTGGTCTTTCGTGTATTAACGAAAACCAGTAAGTAGATCGTTTGAATCTGAAGTCGAATCAAACAAAACCCCAAGCTTTTCCTTGAAAGCAAGTTTGTTAAATGCTAAATTAAAGCCCCATAATACCTGGCCAGACTTAATTCATATCTCATTCGTAATAGGACTACTAAAAAACATTATCACTTACAGCGCCATCTTCACAAGATTGAAATCGCAGATAAGCCATATGCAGGTGATATGTAGTGCAGGATGAAACTGTTGATCATGTTCTCAGAGATTCAATAGACTGTGACGAAATTATTTCAGATAAAGGTTACTTAATTTGCAGTGGTGATCGGCAAGGGTTGAGAGGTGGTCGACATTAGAAATTAAGAATCTCTAATTTATTAATTTAGCCTCATATGAGGTAATTTTCAAATTTATTATTAGTAAACTTCTGACTACGTAAAAACCTTCAGAATGATTTTCTTTTTTTGTTAAAATTTTTTATTTATTAATTAACATGTGAAGAAACACTTTTTTCGAGTTCTAGGAAAGGCTATCATTTTTCAGTAAAAAAGTTTCAAATAGAAGTTGTGCGCATTGAAAGTACCTACAAAATGAGCTAAGGCCCATCCGAATTGGATCATTTGTTCGTTGGTTATTGCAAGAAAACCTGCTAAAATGGCTGTTTTTTTCAATTGTTTATAAACAATAGAAAAATAAATTGCATTAACTTTATACTACAACTGAAGGAGCTTCTTGTTACATAAAACAAATGTGCCAAATTTAAAGTAAAAATATTCAATAGTTTTTTGCACAGTGAATTTGTTTATAACTTTTTATGTTTTTTTTTTTATTGTTTATTCTCAGCGATGTAGAGGTCGTACAGCAGTCTGCGGGTACGCAAATGAAAGTTCCAGACTTATAGTAACAATAACAAAAAAGAACGAAATTAATTGTTGTTTTAAATTGGGATTCATTTTTTCGTTATAAACAAATAGAACAACTCTTCGACAATTGTTGATATCGAAATGTCGATAAGTGGACGCGATAGCTGAGATTTTGACAAACATTCTAAAATTTTTTTTTTTCAAAAAATCGCTGCGGAATTGTTTATTAACATTAAAGGATTATTTAAGTAGGAACTCATAGGGAGATGGTTATGGTATGGTATGCAGCAGTCTTCAACACAATTATTTCAAAATTGTTGATGTACTAATAGTTTAAATTTGCACCGACTCCGAGACTCAGAAAGTGAGCAGTGGAGAGGGTCGTTTTTTCATCTGCAGCGTGCGGAGAAAAACTGCGAAAAAATTGTTACAGTGGTCAACAGTATACTATTAATTAGGAATATTAAAAATTGGACTGATGTTTAATGTACCATTAATATTTATCGAGATATAGCATGAAGCAAATAGCAACATTTGTTGATAGCATTATTATTTTTCGAGATACAGAATAAACTTCGTTTGGCCATTATATTGTAAGCGATTAACCCAACGAGAATTATTGTAATATATACTTTAAAGACGATGGAAGCAATAGGGAAGAAAATAATTATAATTATGATAATAATGACGATGTTGATGATGACGATAATTATGTCAATGATGAGAGTGATGATGATGATAAGAATAACAACGATGAGAATATAATAAATAGTTTGTATAGATTTAAGCAAAAAATATGTATGTTAGCAAAAAATTCTGTAGGTAAAAATTTTCGTTCAATAAAATAAATAAAAAAGTTAACTTATGTTTTTCTTGTACAATCAATAATTTGGCGGCAAATTACAGTCGCAATTTGTTTCATACTATAACTCCATAAATATTAATAGTATATTAGAAATCAATCTGATTTTTAATATTCCTAATTAGTAGTATACTGTTGACCACTGTAACATTTTTTCGCAATTTGAAAAGCACGTGCAACAATTTGTTAATTGCTATGTTTAACAATAATTTGGTTACAAAAACATATCACCCATTGTTCATATCTCGTCGAGAAACCACAGAATAATATATATATATATATATATATATATATATATATATATATATATATATATATATATATATATATTTATATATGTATATATATTCTGCTACCAATATTCGTCGAGACGATCCGTCCGAGTCACGTTTTTTCCGCGCGCCGCAGGCTCAAAAATCGCCCCCCTCCGCTGCTCCTTTTCTGATTTTTGGAGTAGGTGCAATTAAAACATCAAAAATTTTGAAATAATTAAGTTAAAAACTGCTGCATACACTAATTTAACTATCTCCCTATGAGTTCCTGCCTAAATAATCCCTTAATAATAAACAACGCCGCAGCGATTTTTTGAAAAAAAAATTCTATCTTAGCTTCTATTGGTAGTACAAAATTTGTTTTTTTTTCAAAATATGTGCCAAAATCTCACCTATCACGTTCACTTATCGGCATTTCGATATCAATAATTATCGAAGAGTTATTCTATTTGTTTATAACGAAGAAAGCAACCATAACTTTGTTTATCTGTTTCAGCTATTTAAAATCAGCAATTAATTTAGTTATTTTTTTAAAAAGTTGATAATGGTAGCCGTTACCATGTGATAGTTAATCATCGTCGGGAAATGTTTAAAAAGGAACTATTATGTTTTATACCACTAAATTTATTAAGAAAACAGTGACTGCAGTTTCAACTCACAGAGTCTTTTTCAAACTGAATTATAAAGGTAGACTAAGTATTCAATACAGAAACATGAGAAAATTTAACAATAAATAAAAACTACCTGAGAAATTACATCATTACAAAGGGGAAGTACTAAATTTTGGGAACTAATTATTATTTGGCGACAACAAATAACGAGGAAAACCCAAGTTCTGTCTGGTCATTAAGCAAATTTATATTTTTATTTTTACTATGTTTATATATTTCTAAAGATTCAAGAATATTTAACTTTTGGCCCTTTGTCGAATAATGTAATATGTCAGTGTTGCTTAAATTAGGAAAACTGTGGCTGTGTTCTAAGCAATGGTTGGCAAAGCTCGAATCTGTTTTTTGTAGTCTATATGATCGGTGGTGTTCTGAAAAGCGAGTTTTAAAGCTTCTACCACTTTGTCCAATATACAATGTATTACACTCTGAACATTTTAACTTATAAACTCCTGATTTATCAAACTTTTAATTTTATCTTTAGCATTGTAAAGGATAGTGGACAGATTGTGTTGAGATTTAAAGGCTACTTTTATGTTATGTTTGGAAAGGGTATTCGCTATGTTTTCTGATAGGGTACCACAGTATGACAAAGATATATAAGATGAAAATAATAATAAATATTTACATAATTCAGGCCTACCAATGGGTTCTCCTCTTAGCCCTCTCCTAGCAGACATTTTCATGTCAAACATAGAAAACAAAATTCTTAATTCCCCTTTAAGCAAAACCCATGTTCAATTTTGGTAGAGATATGTGGATGATGTTCTAGCATATTTTAAAGGCACTACTAGACAGCTTCAAAAATTCTTACAATACATTAATAATTGTCATCCAAAAATTCAATTTACTCTAGAAACTGAAAATAACCATAAAATAAATTTTCTTGATCTCACCATATCTCACCTCAATAATCAGTGTAATTTTAAAATTTTTAGAAAACCAATGTTTACAGGTAATACTATATCTAATAACTCTTTTCACCACTTACAACACAAAATGGCTGCATACAATTCAATGATACATAGAGCATTCTCTTTGCCTCTCTCTGAAGAAGATCTTCAAGAGGAACTAAATATCATTGAAAGGATTGCAATATCAAACAATTTCTCCCAACAAACCATAAAGAAATTAATAACTAAAAAACAAAAACCACTAGCTTTTAATTCAATATATCCCAAAATAAAAAATAGTTCGTCTTATATATCTTTGTCATACTGTGGTACCCTATCAGAAAACATAGCTAATACTCTTTCCAAACATAACATAAAAGTAGCCTTTAAATTTCAACACAATCTGTCCACTATCCTTTACAATGCTAAAGATAAAATTAATAAGTTTTATAAATCAGGAGTTTATAAGTTAAAATATTCAGAGTGTGATAGCTTGTATATTGGACAAAGTGGTAGAAGCTTTAAAACTCGCTTTTCAGAACACCACCGATCATGTAGACTAGAAAAACAGACTCGAGCTTTGCCAACCATTGCTTAAAACACAGCCACAGTTTTCCTAATTTAAGCAACACTGACATATTACATTATTCGACAAAGGGCCAAAACTTAAATATTCTTGAATCTTTAGAAATATATAAACATAGTAAAAATAAAAATATAAATTTGCCTAATGACCAGACAGAACTTGGGTTTTCCCCGTTATTTGTTGTCGCCAAATAATAATTAGTTCCCAAAATTTAGTACTTCGCCTTTGTATTAATGTAATTTCTCAGGTAGTTTTTATTTATTGTTAAATTTTCTCATGTTTCTGTATTGAATACTTAGTCTACCTTTGTAATTAAGTTTGAAAATGACTCTGTGAGTTGAAACTGCAGTCACTGTTTTCCTAATAAATTTAGTGGTATAAAACATAGTAATTCCTTTTTAAACATTTCCCGTAGTTCTTTTTTTTATTGTTAGTATAAGTATCGAGCTTTCATTTGCGCACCCGCTAATAACCGTACGATCTCTAGATCGCTGAGAATAAACAATCAAAAAACGCATAAAATATTATAAACAAATTCACTCTGGAAAAAACTATTAAATATTTTTCCTTGAAATTTTGCATACTTGTTGTATGCAATAAGAGGCACCTTTTGGTGTAGTATAAAATTAACGCAATACTTTTTCTATTGTTTATTAACAGTTGAAGAAACAGCAATTTTAGCAGGTTTTTTTGCAGTCATTAACAAACAAAGTATTCGATTTGGATGAGCTATAGCTTATTTTGTAGGTATTTTCAAAGCGCACAACTTTTGTTTGAACCTTTTTTACTAAAAAATAATAACTTTTCCTAAAATTCAAAAAAACTCTTTTTTCACATATTAATTGTTGAATAAAAAATTTTCCCCAAAAAAGAAAATGAGACATAAGATACTACATAATTACTATTATCATTCTGAAGGTTTCTACTTAGTCAGAAATCTACTAACAATAAATTTTTTCGATATGCTAATTCCGCTGGTCTATTATTAGTTTCAAGTTTTGCATGAAAGAATTAAAACTGAAAATCGTAATGTTAAATAAACTCTGTCCCATGAAGAATAAAATATCAATAACAAAGTCGAATTAACATTTGTTATTATTTATTTAATTTCACAAATATGACAATGTTACAAACATACAAGACCAACACAATACATAATATTTAGAATTGTAATACAAGGTTCTTACGACTAGGAAAGTAAATTTTGCTTTAACAAGTAAAGCAACTTTAATAAATACTCGTAAATATATATTTATATATCTTTTAAGCATATAAAGTGTTAAACTGGAATTATTGGTCTGGAATATTACTGGGGAATATAAATTTTTTATTTTTAAAGCAGTACACATGTCTAGACCGGCAAAAGTTTCGATATAAAAAAGCACTTAAGATAATTTTAATCTCAATAACTTATTAATAAAATATTTCATAGACATCAAATATTGTTATATATTTAATACAAGGCATGACATTGATTGTTTCTATTACTTATAATTAGAAGAATGTATTACACTAATGGTTAAAAAATGTCAATTTGTTAACATTATCAGTAATATTGCAATAACAAATTTAGAAATAACGTTGATACCAGAAGTTTTTCTTGGTAGTAGGTCATAAAACTGGCGGACAATTGTGAAAGTACAATAATTACTTAGGATTCACTTTACGAATTTTTAAACGCTATAAACAGTGTGAAGAACCAAATCATTTAAATTTGTCTGTAATTTAAGGTTACATATCGTATTCGTGCTCTTAAGGACTACAAAGTAAAATTTATTTTCAAATTGCTTCAATTTAGAGTGCAAAGTCTACATTTAGCTTGCCTCACATTGTGCAATATTGTTGGTCTCCTTTTATTTATTTTGTGAATTTCATAAACCGAATAATAATTTTAAAACATTGTAAACACGTATAATAGATTTGCAAATATATTAATATTTATAATTTATGGCAGTGCTTTTCTTCCTAAAAGTTTTTTCTGTTTTTCGTAATATTATTTGCTATTGCTAATAAAAATCTAGAAACTTTTTTATTTTATCATTCAGCAAGCATATCTTGATGAAAAAAATATTTTTAACCAAAATTTTGATGACAGACAGACAAAGTGGAAAAAATTCGTAAAGAGTGAAATGATAGGAAAATGACGTTTTTTTGAAAAAAAATTGATACATACCCCTTATTTCGAGATCGTAGAACACGATTTTGACCTCGGTTTTCCATAATTTTTCGTCAATTTTGCGAAAAACAATGAAAATAACTTTTGACTTTAGGTTCAATTTTTTTCACTAAATCGTTAAACTTTTGTTATAACAGCGAATTCCACAGTGATAGAAGTTTCTGCATTATACAAAAATTCAAAAAAATGCACTTTTTTTATCGAAAAAATCCGAAAAATTACCAAGACAAAAATCACAACAAAATCAAAAGAAAACGGCCGGCACCAAAAAATAATAGTTTGCATAGTTCGCTAAAGATGGCGTAATGTTGAAGTCGGCGATGTTGCCAGATTGCAAAAACGATTTCTTTAAATATTTTTCTCTTTCTGTTTGAATTGGACAGAAAAGCTTCCAAAAATAATGTTTTCCTTTCCTTTGATTATTGAAGTACTATTAATTACTCTTATGTCTATGCCTTCGATGTGCGATTTTGATTCTAAATAATAAAGGTTTTAAGGATTATAGTTGCTTTTGTTTGTCTTCCTCCAAATACCAGTACTTTGATGTGCGATTTTGACTCTAAATATTAAAGGTTTTAAGGATTATAGTTGCTTTTGTTTGTTTCCCTCCAAATACCAGTAGTTTTAAACGGATAATATGATTTGATCATATTGACATTTTTTAATTAATAAATCTAGGTCAATTTAGGTTAGTTCAGGTTAGTTTACGTTAGTTCAGGTTAGTTTATGTTAGTTCAGTTTAGTTCAGGTTAGTTTCAGTTTTTTAAAGTAACCAAGACTAATGTTAACCTGTACTTATCAGAACTAACCAAAAATTTTGGAAGGTTAAGATTCATTGTACTCCTTTTTATATGTTACAAACATTAAACTATGTTGTTAACTCTCATGGGTAAATTTTAAAGTTTATACCAGGAAACTTTAAATCTAGGTTAATTTAGATTAGTTCAGGTTAGTTTCTGTTTTCCAAATTAATCAAAATCAAGCTAAACCTGAACCAACCTATCTTAACCAAAACCAACCAATAATTTTGAAGGGTTAAGATTATTTTTACTTAGAAACTGTTCTGAATATTAAAAAAAAAAATTAAACTATGTTATTGACTGAAAAGGATAAATCTTATAGTTTATATTATGAAGAAATTTTACATCTGGCAACGTTGCACCTTTTTACGTGATTCGGCGGCCAGTTCTGACCGTTGATAACGTTTTCTAGGCGTGTTTTTGATTTTTCACTGAAAATATAAGTTTTTCTAAATTGGTTTGCTAAAATTTGTGCAAAAATAATTGAAATATATTACGTACAATATTTTTAAACTAGTTCCATTGAAAATAAATACGTAAATTCGGTTTTTAACTGAAAAGAAAGTGCTTTGTGAAGTGACGCTTTTCTTTTTTTGAGTTTTCCGGGAAAGTGAGGAAAATAGTGAAAAATCAAGGCCAGAATTGTATTCTAGGACCTTGAAATAGGGGGTGAGTATCGAAATTTTTTCAAAAAAACATAATTTTCATGCTTTTCACGCTTTGCAAATTTTTACCATTTTGCAAAAAATCCATTAATATAAATATTATTGAAATCCATTAACAAAAATTACAATTGTTTTTCCGAGACACCAGGGCGTAATTGAATTTATTAATTTATTTTCAACTTCACTGTATATATTAAAAATTTAATAATCCATTCTTACTAGAATCAGGCCGATTATAGTTGTTTTATATTGGAAATTACCAGTCCTTACCAGTGGGGCCAGACTATTGATACAATCTTTTTAGAATACAAATGTTAACTTATTCAAAAACTGTCCATTTTCTAACCACTATAACATCGACTTTAATTATAAAACATAATTAAATACATTTATATAGATAAGTGTATATTATATAAAGGTAACATATACTTTACATCGTTTATATATAAATATAATATCTAATAAACATCAGAGAATAGTATTTTACCTTTTTAAGGCTAATAGGCACTGAATATCAACTGTAATTTTAATTTCATTCAAATAAAGCAGCTATCCTAATTTTTTCAATAGATAATTTTTACAATTTTTTGACAACTCTGAACCATGCCTTATCTGTGGCGTCATTTCAGGAAGACAATTGCTGTGTCCTAATTTTTATAAACCGAATATTGATATTTTTTCTCTTATTTAATTTTTTTTAAAATATTCACGGTGTTATAATATTGTAAAGCATAGCGCAATAGTTTTGTACTCATTTTCTTAACATCATATTAGCGATAACAAGCAATATAATCTCTATAATAAATAATTTATTTGGAAATTTACGTCTAACAGCAGTTTTGTGATTGGAATTAGTTAATGGGTCGTTCCTGAGTACAAAGCAAAGTTGGTTGATGAATAGTAATTTGCGGATATCTCGAGACCTGTTGATGCTGCAACAAACATAATAAGCATCTTTTTTGTAAAAAAAAAAATATTTCTATTTACATTTTTTACCAAGTTAATCGTTTATGAAATAAAATACGATAAAAATTGAATTATCATGAGCGAGTCTAACTGATTTCTTTGTCATACCAAAGATAGAGCTCATAACCCGGGTGATTCTAGATCATCGATACCTAGGCCTCCATTGGGCCCTTTACATACCACCAAAGCTGCAGGTTTTTCGAGGCCGATCGCCTTTGCGAATCTAAGCAGCCTCGTTAGTTGAATTTGCCTAATTGCTTCCGGTAACAAAATTGTATCTCCGAAATATCTCTGTCTCTGTCCGTTGAGAGCTGGGCACTCTCTAAGGACGTGGTCAACAATTTTATTCTCCTCCAAACACCATCTGCCCGTCGAGTCGTCTTCGACACCGATTCTATAAAGATGGCCCCTGAGGTGACAATGTCCTGTCAACAATCCGCAGTTTTTTCCTTCCCAAGGAGAGAAGCTCCTTAGTACGTCGTGCGCTAGATCCAGTTATATGTTCCTTAGCCCACCTCATTCTAGGAGCTCCCCTCCATGATTCAATGAATGTGCTTTCCAGCAACGACTTCAATTCCCTTGTGCGAATAGCAGTTGGGACAGGTAGTATTGGTTGATGCCCATACGGTTCAGTAGCCGAACCCAACTTTGCCAGACAGTCTGCTTTCTCATTCCCGTGTATGTCGCGAAGTTACGACACTGGACTTCAATACCAATATCACAGCCTTACTGTCTGAGCATATATTTATTACCCTATTCCTGTCTATATCCCTCTCACAGAGATGAGTACACTGCAGAATAGCATAAATTTCCGCTGTAAAAATTGTAGCACATTGTCCGAAATGGTAATACTCTGCGACTTCTGTGCTCTTACCGAATACTCCGGCTTTCATCTTTGCAAGATCCATGAGTATACCACCAGGATCCATCTTTTCGAAGATTTTGTTCTCCCTCTCAGTCCTCCCTACTTGGCAGAAATATCTCCAGGGAGAGGTTGGGTTTTAAAAGCGGTGTCATGTAATCTGTCCGCATGGGAAGTGATGGATACCTTTCCACCGCGCTTTTCCAGGCACTTGAATAGCCGCCCGTTCCAATTCCAAGATGTCTTAGGCAACTAAGACGCTAAACAGTCTTCAGGGCCTCGTTCTCTATGTATAAGTAAAGAGGAGGCAGGTTCATCAGGACTTCAAGAGCCCTGGTGGGAGCAGCCCTCATCGCACTCAATATTCTCACACAAGCCATTCTCTGAACTTTGTCGAGTTGAAGAATGTATTTGAGCTTTGTTGTACTACGCCATAATAGTGTATATCCAAAATAGCACTTTAGTTGTCAGTCCCTATGTATACCCAAAGGCTCGTTTACAAGCCCAGAAAGCACATATGGCTTTCTTGGTTCGACCCTCAATATGATCATTCCAGCTCAGTCGTGATTCCGGAATATTTATTATTATATATAGGATTTTTGACAGCGGAAAAAGGCATCGAAACCATTATGAGAGGTAGGTTATGACAATTTTTTAATAGATTGAAATTTTGGTTACAATTACACAAATGTCTAACACTGCCATATACATGTGTGATTAACATATGCGTAAATAAAGATCTAAACATATTGGAAGAATGGTATTAGTATTTTAATGTAATATTTTTATGGATTGAGCTAAAGAAGTGTTAGACTGGCTTTTGTATGCATCTCAGTTTTTAATTAAAACTTTTGCATTTAACTTTTAGCTACAACTTATAAAATAAAGGGAGGAGAAAGCAAAAAAAAGCCAGAAATGTTTTTATTCAAAAAATAATATATCTCTGGATTACCTTATCCGATTTTAATCAACCTGGTCATATTTAGGAGAAAATTTTTGAAAAAATAAAAACAAATTTATCAAATATGTTTATGTTTCTAAATATGCCAGAGAATCGCGTATTTGATAATATAAAATATAAAAACAGTAATGTCTATAAAAAATCTAAGTAAATGTAAATGGTATTTTAAGTTTTTATTATCTACTATTTATGTTTTGAAACCTTTATATTGAGAACTTTTAAAATAAAGATAGGGGAACCAAAGAATATTGTTATTAAAAAACACTGTAACTCTAGATTGCTTTGCTCGATTTTAATGAACTGGGTATTATTAAGGAGATAATACTTACATAGTTAAAGAGCTTTAGATAAGTTTTAATGATATTTTATGATTCAACCAGTAGATGACGTTATTTATCGAGAAATCCGAAAATTAGAAGTTGCCATTTTTATCAAAATCAAATTATATACGAAATGAATATTAATTAAAGTTTTAAAATAAAACGATAATTTTCTGAAAAACGTATCATATTTATGGGCAGAACAGTAACTAAAGTAATTGACTTAAAAGAAAAAATTATAGGAAAACGAAGCAGTGCAGTATAGTAAATATTCAAAATGTCGTCTACTGTTATCCATGTCTGTAAAAAAATGCTAGAAAAATTGACTGTATAGCACGTCCTATATGACGAATCATATCTTCTCAAGTTTACATATCAAGTTTAATAAACTATATCTATTATGCACCCCCATAGGTAAACATCTAAAATTCCTAAATCCGGTAATCTGGCTGGCCAATAAATTATACCCCCCATTCGGAAACTGATTGTTCAAATACTCTCTAACGTTTTGAGCACAATTTAATGAACACTCAACTTGTTGAAATTATATGTTTCTGCGAATCTCCAGTGTCACATCTTTTACAAGAACAGGTAGTTGATTCACTAAAAAGTCCAAATATATCGCTCCCTTTAAAGGTTTGCCAAATGTAGGCATAATAATTTTACCTCCTATAATACCGCAACCCAGATTAACAGTAAATTATATATATATATATATATATATATATATATATATATATATATATATATATATATATATATATATATATATATATATATATATATATATATATATATATATATATATATATATATACATAATCATAATTATTTTTTCTAAAAATCTTCTCCTAAATGATCAAGTTTATTAAAATCACATGAGGCAATTCAGAGCATTTTTTGAATAACACTATTTCTTCCTTCCCCATCCTTTATTTTAAATGTTCGAGATAACAGTTCAACACAAAAGTTTCAAGACATAAATAGTAGATATCAAAAACAATAAAGGACTCCTCTCATTGTATTTGATTTTTTTGTGAAATTGTAATTTTTCTATTTCATATAATAAGATATGCACTCTTACGGCCTATTTAGAAATTTAAAAATATTTTATCTTAATTCATCATATATATATATATATATATATATATATATATATATATATATATATATATATATATACATGTCGCATCATTCGGCATCGGCTACCAAGCTAATCGCGATTTTTGGTAGTTCACGTAGGGGTCACAGTAACGATCTCCCTCTGGGAGCGTTGCGTGTTTTTTAAGCCAACAAATACAAAAAAGAAATAATTTTTCGTCCGTGTAATTTTAAAATAAAATAGAAACTTTTCAGCTGTGCAGATATAGATTACTAGTAAATGATGACAGCGCTTTTTCGTCCTTATTTGGGATTCATTATCTATGTTCGCACAGCCGAGAATTTTCTGTTTTATTTTAAAATTACACAGATGGAAACTTATTTCTTTTTTGTATTTGTTGGTTTAAAAAACACGCAAAGTTCTCAGAGGGAGTTCGTCATTGTGACCCCTATTTGAACTCCTAAAATTCGCGGTTAGTTTGGTTACCAATGCCGAATGATGCGACCTCTATCCTTTAGGTGGCTTACTTCGTGTATCGAGTTTGATATATTTCTATTTTTATTTTACTGTCGAGCCATCACATGGCCGTTTTATACGATCTTAGTAAGTGCCGTTCTTGTGTTGTTGACTGGTCCATCGAGATGTTTCTGTTCGTGTATGCATTTTTTAATTTTAAAAGCAGTAGATAGGGCATAACTAGCGATAATCGGTTGTACCGGATGCAATAACCTGATGAGTCCCAAATGTAACCGGAACAACACTGTCGTCATTTTCCAAACCCTGGGCTTGTCCATTGTCTTGGAGTTCTCCGTACTTTTTAATACAAGAGTTATGTTTACTAGCAATATAAGTCCGCACAGCCGAGAGTTTCCAGTTTTTTTTTAAACTTATACGGACGACAACTTATCTTTTATATAATGATAATACCAAGGGAAAAATCAAGCAGAGGTCCAAAATAATATCCACCATAGAGTCCAAATTACGCTAGAAATTGAACAAGATAATAAACTTCCCTTTTAGAAGCTGTTATTAACTAGAAAACCCAACAACATCCTGAGTTTTAGCGTATATTGGAAACCCACACATACGGACCGATATCTCAATGCAGAATCACATCATCATCCCTAGCAAAAACAGGCAGTCGTTAACACACTAGTATCAAGAATCTCTCCGTCTAACCGAACTCGATACAAAACAAGACGAAATAAGATACATTTCAGCAGCTCTAGAATGGAATGGTTTCTTACAATCAGACGTAAAGAAAGCAATAAAAAGATAAGAGAAGACCACAAACCAGAACAAAAACCGAAGACCAAGATTAAATATGGAACAAAGCCATAATCTCATACATAAAAGGAATAACGGACAGAGTCGAGAGAATCCTAAGAAAACACAATATACAGCCCATATTTAAACTACAAAAAACAACAGCCAACATCCTGGGATATCCAGAAAATAAAACCAACCTTGGAAATCATGGCGTTTATAGCATTCCATATGCAGATTACCATCAAACATACATAGGACAAACAGGCGCTTATCAGCAAGAATTTACGAACATAAAAATAGTCTCAAAAACAACCAGACAACCTCAGCTCTATTTCAACATCACCAAACAACCGGACATACCACTGATTTCGAATAAGCAAAAGAAATAGCACCAGTACAGAACTACAAGGTACGCGTCATAAGAGAGGCCCTAGAAATCGAAAAAGCGGGATAGCTGAATAAACGAGACGATGCTTTACATATTCCAACTACATGGAAAACAGTAATAAAAAATCAAAAAACAAAACAACAAAAATGAACCAATACACGAGAGAACAGCATATAAGAGTCAAATATATCTTACTCGGCAGAGGGGGGGGGGAGCCTGCGAAGCCGCTCGTTCAATCAGAAAGCGAGCCAGCTAAACTTGAAATTCAACAGAGCCCACCATCAGTTTCAGCGAGTAACGAGGCGAACTGCAAAATATTAAATGAGATTTTGGCGAAACTTCGTGAAAACGATTTTTTGAATGAACGGAATGACACCTGGAATAACCAAACTATTCATTCCACCATCCGTGAAAACCTACGATATAACATATATAAATATATATATATATATATATATATATATATATATATATATATATATATATATATATATATATATATATATATATGTATATGTATATATATTAAACACATGCCTGGGAATGAGATGAGATATGAGTCTAGGACTAATGCCAAGCTTAATAAAACCTATGCATTTCGCAAATAAGTTTAGAATGAAATTACCTTAACTTCTTTTTCGTTATAAATCTATGTATTAGATGTAACACATATTGTGAGCTCTACTCTTGGGCAGTGAGGACATTATTTTCATTAGTACATCGTAATTTTAATTTTTTCACACAAAAAAAGAATTTTAACTTCTACAAGATAGAAAATAAATATAATCAACTAATTGTTAAAGCTAATTCAGCAAAAATGTCACAGTGAAAACTTGACCACTCAATAACTCGCAAAATAGGTCCCCATTATTTTCGATGTAGTAATAGCTGTTTTCAAAATATTCGCAAATTACTATTTATCAAGGTAGATGCTAAAGGACATCCCCTCTAGTCTTTCTAGTTTATCTTTTACATTTAGGTTCAACCTTCTAATCACTTCCGATAAAAAAAATCGCTGCGGTAATTTAACGCATAAAACAAAGAAGAGTTAGTAGGAAGAGCTAATTTTTATGTAAATCTTTTGATCCTTATCAATCTTTTACTTCACTACAATTTCTACAGAAACTTTCAACTACAGTGCATTTTTTTTTTCAATAATCATTAACGGAAAAAAGCTTTATATTAGGTTAGGTTAAATTTATGTAACCCTTGCAAAAACAAATTGTTTGTCTCCAAGAAAAACCCGCTCTGTAGCTATCTCCATAAAATATTTTTAAAATGATGCCACTGAGTTATGTAGACTAAATTAACTTTCAAGTTATATTCAACATGACAACATACAATACTTCTTTCTAGAAATTTCTATAAATTAATACTGACACACTTATTATAAATAAGGGAAGTACGTCTTTTTGAAACAGTTTGGGAGCAGAATTGCAACCATCAATACTACATCTAGAGCAATGTTGTTTTTTCAAATATTCAGTATCTGCTTTTTTCATTTTCATACATATGTCTAGGCTATTTTGCTCAGCTAATTGGCATCCTCTGAAGGTGTACTCTTTGTTTCCAACTAAAACATATAAATTACACAGATAAAAATAGAAAATATTGGTGCTCAGTTATAATTAATTTGTTTTATTGTCGCGAAGCCCAGGTAGTTTGTTATAATCAGAAAATTGTTAATAATTAAAAAAAGTGTTTTTTTGCAAAAAAAAAATATTTGCGTGTTCCTCTACCAATTCTTGAATTAAAAATCGTTTAGCATTTGAAAAATGGCATTTTTGCCACTTTTCAACATGAATAATTTTTGATTAATAAACATTTTCAAATTCTCCGCATAGCAATTAATAGTTCATGTGAAGATCTACAAGCTAGGAATAAATATAATGTTTTTATTGTTTTTAACTCTATAAACAAATAGCGTTTCATCAATTATTACGTAAGCACAGCCGTGTATGAAGACAAGTGGAAGTCTACTTACAGGCGCTCACCTAACGCCCATAATCTATTATAGATTTCATTAATTGTTACATTAATACTTTATTCTTGTAACATTTTCTTGGGTATAGGTTTTGCATTAGAGAATCAAAGGACAACAATTTTTCTGACGTTTCGCTCTACATAGTGAGCTTCTTCAAAGGTCTGGTATATTTATTTTGAATCTACATAATTACATTTTTTTAATAAACATTTATCACAGTGATTGTCCTACATACACATTATATTTGCATTTTTAATTTAATTAAAATTAATAAAATAAAAAAGATTTTACAACAGTCTTAAAGTTTAAAATTTAAAACAATACACAGGTTAAAATAGTGAAAATTATAAAATAATACATACCTTGAAAGTAGCTTTGTGTGTATAAATTCAATTATTATACTTGGTATGCAATTAATAAAGATAGATTACTTTTTAGAAAACAGCAAAAAATATATATTTTGTTATATAATTTTACTATAATTTGAATATAATATTAATATATTGTATAACATATTAATTATTAGTTTGTTTATTAACAAAATTTTTACAAAGAATTATAGAGAAAATCATACAAATATTCAATTCTATATTACATATTCTTTTTTTCCTGCGATTTAGAAAACGATGATGACAATTCAGAGAAAATTAATAATATGTTTGAGAATGATTTTGAGTATGAAAATGTTAATAATGATGAGAATGGTATGTGCGATGTAAGCGAGAGTAATAATTGAGATGATGAAATTGACGCCGATTGCATAGAAGTAATAGAAATAGAAATAAAAATAAAGATGAATGTATAATTGATATATCGTACTTGTAAGATTTTCGCACGTAATTTTAATGTATTATTAAATATTTATATGACGTATTATATATTATAATTATATTTTTACATGATTTTCTAATAGAAATTTTTCTAAAAATTTTGTTAATAAACTATTAGGTAATAATAATATAAAGAAAGAAAACAGTAGAAGCAAAAAATGATTTTTGCAAAATTTCTCGTCCCACGTTTGAAAAAAAAATTTTTTTAATAGATCTTCAAAACATAAAACAATACAAACAATTTCCATTAAAATTGAACATTGTATCTTAATTAGGAAAGCAGAAAATTGAGGTTGAATTTTCAACTTTGACATCGAATTTCTCGGAAAATAAAAATTCACAGATTCTGGGTTTGACATACTTTTTTAGAATGATAATATCTATATTTATGTTAAATTTTAAATCGGTACTTTGTTAAAAAATGTCTTTTTAAAAAAAAACAGAAACCGTAAATTTTGTCGAAAGAAAAATATATCTCGATAACTAGTGGCGCCACTTATAACTTAAATTATATAAATCGATAGGTTTTTTAATTCTCTATAACTTTTGTTTGAAACATTTTTCGACACAACTTTTACTTTTTGAGATAAACTCCAAAAACCGAAAATCGTGACAATTTTTGGTCCGCCATTTTTTTTGCACAGGTCTTTCAGAGTTACCATTAAGATATGTTTTATAGGATGGTGAAATGAACACATTCTAGTAAAAAAAAACACAATGTTACATTTTTGTTACTGACGAAAGTCTATTTTCCATGGAGTATTTACCTTTCCGAATCCCTCGTACCTAAATTGGATAGTTTCTGAGATATTGATATCTGATAATTACTTCTTACATTTTGACAGTTTGTGGTGGCCTACATAATCTTTTTCAGTTACTTCACTTCCGCCTTAATAAAGACTACTTAAAATCGGACTTCCAGTCAAAACATCGTACTTCCAGTTATTTTTAGCCAAACAGAGAATTAATATTTCTTGACAGTAAATGAAAAAATGTTAAGAATTTTGCACAGAATTCAAAATTCTAAAATTTTTTGAATACAATTAAATAATTAAAATTGCTTCTTTGGAACGCTCTGTGTGAAATATATTTAGATGTACCCAAAGAAAAATAAAATCTGAACAGTTATTGGAATTTTTTATAATATTAAATGTATTCATTATTTCACTCTCAATATAGTTTTTGTTTTTATATGTGAAATGGTTTTTAATTTAGGAAACTGATGGCTATCATGAACAAATATACAATAATTGATTTGAAAATGCCAATTTTATTACTAATGCACCACTTACCTTTCGTTACAGCTTTTAAACAATTTAAATCGAGATTTTTAGCCATATCAAGAGTATCTACTTCATATATTTTATCATAAGCAGGATCTATCTTTTTTGCAAAGTATCTAGTATTTTCCAACGCTTGTTGATCACATTTAGTCAGGGGAAGATTGTAGAATTTCGGATAGAGACACATGGTTTCATTCTCTTTTGATGAGCACAAGTAACATTTGACTGCTTCTCCTAAAATAAAATCGAAATATAAAAGATGATCTAAATATAACTTGTTGTCAAATAGATCATTAGCAGAAATTGTTTTCAAGGAAGGACATAATACATATATTTGAGTCTGGTTTTCACTTAGTAAAAAGATATTCTTTTTACATACAAAAACTTCTATCATCCTACAATTCCAAATATTTATTGCATGAAATTAAAATAGCTAATAAACTGATTTGTACAAAAGTATATAGCCTTTTATATTTCGGGAATAACAAACAAAAACAAACATTTATCATCGAAAGAAGTTTTACTGTTTTTCAAAATATTCTTTACGATGATGCATGCGTTTGAACTAATCCAAAAAGCATTTTGCCTCTGTAAAGATGATATCCCCAAAACCTCATAGTTTGTTCTTGATATACGCGAACAAAAAGAAATCACTGGCTACCAAATCAAGTCTGTAGGCTGGATGATATATCAATTACACGTTTTGGGTGATCAAAAAGTCACTTAGTCGTTATGTGAGAGGTCGAATTGTCATGGTGAAGAATCATCTGTCATATCAGGTTTGTTTTCCTCAATTCATCGAAACCTTCCGGCAAACAAAATGTCTTGTACCATTTAGAATTGAGCGTTCTATGATTCTCTGAAGGCACGATAAAGATATGATATGGAACTCCTTGACTCGTTAGGGAAGACCGATTTTGTCGCCTGTTGTTTACTTTTGGACTCATACATATAGATCCAAGACTCGTCATTTGTCATGATCTTATAAATGTTTTTAAAGCACCGCAATTGTATTTTTTGTTCATTTTCTTGCACCAATCGACACGATTCTTTTTTTGAGCGATTGTCAAGTTATGCGAAATCAAACGCGAACATAGCTTGCACTACAACCAATTTTGGATGACTTTCACACGATTCGTCCTTGAGTAAACTCACTCCGACCACGAATGAATTCACTAACCATATATAGTAGTTTTCATAGGTGCTTCATCGCCTTATAAAGAATTAAGTTGATGGATGCATGATTGTTACGAATTTTTTCCCAATTCCGTCGCTATAACCTGTTATAAACCCGTATGAGGATGTATTATCGCAATTCCAGCTGTCATAATTAGCTGATAGTCGAGTATTATTATAGATGGCAAGTAAAAGTCAGTCGATTGAACCATTTTTTCGTCTTTGTCAGTATTTTGTGTTCAAAAGAGTGTGTGAATGAAAAGAAAAAAAAGTAATTATTTTTTTATAACTTAACTTATTTAGTTTAAAAGAGTTTTGGATTATTTTTGTTCATTTAGTCACTATACCTTTTTCTGTTTGGTTTGTTCCGCCAAATTTATAAATTTGTCAATAATCCTTTATTTGAAAGTTTTGTGTGGTGGGAGACCGGAATTATGAACCCAAGGAATTTCGTTTTCCGACTGCCAATGACCAAGGTGCATTTCTCTGATCTCTTAAGTTTTTTTAAAAATTTAGCATATCTCATATTAAATACAAATTACCTTTTGTTCTTGCTTAAGCATGTTTAAGTATCTCTTCAGAGCATACATTTATTTGGCATTTAGCGAAAATATTCATTTTACCACAATTTTTTTTAAACCATGGTCAGCCATTTGGACAAAAATCCCTTTAAATGATCCTAGAGATCTGTTACTGGTCTAAATGGCCTATTTCCTTTATCTAAACTATCTGTTGCTAAAACATTTTGACAACCATATACTATGTTAAAAGTTGTACTGTCTGGTTTCATGTCATGTCAGGGTAAAACGTATCTAGAAGATACTTGCCATCGTGTAATCTACAAATTCCTGAGCTGATAGAATGCTTATCTGAGGACACTTGACTTGACTTTACGAAGCACATTGGGGTGAAAGCTGTATGAAAAAGGATATTCGAGTTTCAACCTACTTGGTCAGCAGCTGTAGTCCTCGATTTTAATTTTTATATTTTATCTTTAGCTTCTTTAAAGCTTATCGGTAGAATTTTGAATCCACCTGCTAGTTTGTTCCAAGTTTAAGGAGTTTAACTATTCTTTTTGCCTTATCTTATTGTGTTTTACTAGGATAAAACTTATCTTAAACTATATTTAACAACACGTTGCCTTGAAGCAGCAGGTTTTATATTAATTACTTTAACATATCCTAAATTTCTTTTTAGGTTTAGGTATATATTTGATATCAATAGCAAAAGGGAAGACCCAGTTTTATCTATTAAAAATGCCATTTTTTTTTGTATTCAGCTAACGTCTGACCAACTTTTTTATCTTATTTTATTACTATTGAAACTTTCAATATCTGGATATCTTTGTTTATTATTTTTTAAATGTTTAATAGCCACACACTTAATTTTATAAACTCTTGTTTATTGATAATGTTTAAAAGAATTTAGACTTTGAATTCTTATACAGTTATGCACAATCTGTGTGTTTTTAACCTTGTAGTATTTTATTATTTGTTTACAGTTATTTATTTTTGCTGTTAAATTGTTTATTATTATTTTTTTAATTTTATTTTGCACACACAACATTTCTTTCTAAACCTACATTTTCTAAATTTAGATTGAAATCTTCTGAGCTTTACTACAAATAATGTAGACGCTAATTTAAAAATAATGTACTTCGCATAATTCTATACTTTATTGTGTTAGGCTCAAAGTGTCGTTCTTAAAATTACAAATTTAAAGAGAACGCAACAAGATAAACCACGTCGAAAATTGCATGAAAACGTTCAAGAGTTAATTTTATTTTTTAGCTAAGATGAAATTTTGAAGTTACTGAAAACACCACAAATAGCACTCGTATGTCAAAACGTTCTGTGTACGTATACTATCTAAAATGTCAAACTGGCAACGCCAGTATTGCCAGTTTCCGAAATATAAACGGCTACTCTCATACATTATGGAGTTTAAGGTAAGAACGACAACAATTTATCACAATTTAGGAAGAAAAAGAACCATACCGGACTGGTACTAAACCACGAAGAAAAATAATTCAAAAATAATTAAAAAAAAACAGAAAAATACAATCTTAAATAATACACCACCAGAGTAATTAAATATTTTTTTTGACTTATTATCTGAATCGTCCAAAGTATCTTTCGTCGACACAATTTTGATACCTTTTTAACGACCTTGCAAACTTCTCAAATAGTGTTTCTATTATAGATCTTAGTACATCTTGGGTTCCAGCTTGTAAGATTTTAACTGTTTCAGAAGGGTAAAACTCATAAACTTCATTTTTAGCGAAACCTCAAAAAAAAAAGTCTTAGGGTTTAATGACTGGAGAACAAGCAAGCCATCGTAATAAACCACAGTTATAACTCACGCGGTCATTAAAATTTTTCTTTAACATTTGTTGTACTGTTCTTGTGCTGTATACAGAGCACCTATCTCATCAGAACCTGATATTTCTTAATGGTTCTGAATCACAACGTTCTTCAATGTAGAAATAATTTGGTCTCTAAGTAACT
Source organism: Diaprepes abbreviatus (assembly GCA_034092305.1). NCBI lineage: Eukaryota > Metazoa > Arthropoda > Insecta > Coleoptera > Curculionidae > Diaprepes > Diaprepes abbreviatus. Next base: position 13,426,503 of record JASJET010000139.1, read on the forward strand.
CGGGCTATTAGTCCATCTAAAGCAGGGGTCTCCAAACTACTGCTCGCAAACACTACCAATCCGGCCAACCATAGTTTAATGTGTTTATATTTTTAATTTTACGATGTAAGTAAATCATGCAAAATAACATTTATATGATTTTATATAAGGACCATTTAAGGAACATAATAACTGACGTACATAATGAACATTTTAACTGTGTTTAATGATATTAGATTTATTCTAAAAACTTACAGACATTTTCGTACACTGACAATAGCTTGCATTTATTGGTCAAATTTACTATTGAGAATTATCAACATCGACTTCACATGCTTATCACTTAATTCGGATAGGTAAACATTTGTTGTATATTTCATTTTAAAGAATGTTTTTTCACACAAACTTGCCAAAAGCTGGGCAAACTCAGTAATAGGAGACGCATATAAAATTCTAGCAATGATGACTTTAAATATTTTGTCTGTAAAAATATCGTTATACTAGGCCAGGCTGCGTAGTTGTAAGAAAAAGGTTAGAAACAAAATAATTCATCACAGCGAACTGATAGCGGAATATTGTAGGTAATATCATAACTAATGAAGGAAAAATAATCCGGCATCCGGCAACCAACGGGGGTGAAATGGAAGTGATTTTTAGGGGTAAAATAAAAGATTTTTGCGATGGAAAAAAGTTAAATATAATTGTTGTAGGTAGTAGAAAGATCTACAACTTATGTAAAATTATTTTTACCCTAACCTCAAAATGTTCTGAGAAAAATGAAAAAAAACAACGTTTTTTTTCGTTTTTTTTTAAAATTTCTTTTCTTCCAAAAAATGATTCAATTAAGCTCAAACTTGTAGATAGTATACCTTGTTATGCCCCAAATAAGCTCTATTTTTTTTGTGTAAAAAAATTCAACCGTTGCGGTTTTATTTAACTTTAAAGAAAAAAAGTGAAATTTTCAATCGCATTTCCTCTTAAAAATAATTGTCCGACAGAATTCGGACTAGGCTCATTTTTTTCGTTTTTACTTCTACGTTTAATAGATGAAAAAAATATATAGTACAATGAAAAAAATTGCTAAAAAATCGAAAAAAAAATACTTTTTCGTTACGCGTTTTACTATTATTGCCAATAATTCGTTATTATTTATTAAAATTATCTTTAAACAGTGAGTAAAAAAATATAAATTAATTCCACTTAAATTATCAAATAATCAAAAAAAAAATAGTTTTGCTCTTCAATCAAAGTAAACGATGAAAAAATAACAATAAATCCTTTATTATTTCAAAGAATTTCATTACAAATCAGTGACAAAAATGATATGAAAGATCATTTCAAATACGAATTGTTTCATATCCATTATCTCTTGTCACCGAAAATGGGTTTAAAAAAACGTTAAAACAGATCTTTATAAACTATTCACAAGCATCAATGAATTGCTGAATATGTTATAGATGGAAGTTTTTTATTGCAAAAAGTTATATGACAAAAAAAATTTACTGTGGAAAACATAAAAAAGAAATACTTTCAGTAAGTACGCAGTAATTACGCAGCAAATAATTATTTGTTTTTGATGGATACCTTAATGTTGATAAGACTTCTACGATCACTTCAATTGCTACAAAAACAACTGCACATTTACGACAACAAAAATTAGTGATAGTATTACACAAGAACGACTTTCAAGATCACACAATTATACCATATTTGGAAGAAAAAAATTTTTAATTAATGAAAGCAATAAAAATAAATTAATACAAACATTAACACAAGAATTTGAAACAACAATTGAAGTCGCCGCCGACGACAAAACTGTGATAGTTGTTGGACAAGATATTGATTTTCTTGTGGTTTTAAATCAATTGAATGACAAAAATTCTGAAATATTCTTTTACAAACCGTCCACAGGTAACATTCGAGATTTTTACTACACTTCTGATAACTTCAAGTATCCATCACAACACATTGTTTTACTGGCTGCAATACTGCCTCAGGTTTTGCAGGAAAAGGAAAAGTAACGGCAATAAAAACATTTCTGCAAAATAAAGATTTGACTGCCTTGGCAGACAATTTTTACAAAAACGGTGCAGAAAAGAAGTTAATAGCTGATAGTAGCTGTAAATTAATAGCATAGATTTACAGTAAAAAAAAATGTAGCACTTCATGATTTGTAGTTTCACATGTACGAAACAGCTACGACCAAATCAACATTCAAATTGAGCAAATTACCACTAAGATCAGGAGTAACAAGACAGTTGATATCCGATAGTCTTCTTAAAACAATTTGATGCAGTTGCAGTTCTTCTGCAAGATGTAGCTGTAGAAAACATAGTGTAAAATGTACCAACTTGTGTTCAAGTTGTGACAATTTATAAAATTGTACAAATGCAGAAGTTCAAAGAATTTCAATTGACGATAGTGACTCAGAAGAAATGGAGCCCAGTAATGTTGAAGCAGTTAATGAAATTTCCGAATATCTTGAAGAACCTGTTAGTTGTGTAGAATCAGATGAAGAAGGACCACCACTTTCTGCAAAGAGAACGAGACCTGACAATGACAAACTTGACAATGATGATATATAAAAAAACATTTTGCATAGTGATGTGACAGTTGTATGTTTATTAAACGTGAATAATTAGTATTATATTAAAATTATTATTTTAAAATATAAATAGACATCACAGATAATATTTACTAGTTATTAAGTTAGTTTTCTTAGTGCATGTTTTTTAAGAAAAAGACTGGCAATTATAACCAAGTTTATTGCGACATGCAATTATGGTCTTGTCATTCTGCATCCCTCTGTTCAACTCTAAATTCGCTTCAATACTTCCTTCGCATATTCATCTATTTTTACATAAACAATTTGATTTTCAAATTGAACATTATTCAGTATTAAACAATTTAAATTGAGTAAATTAATATATGTTGAAAGTAAATTTTTTGATTTTTGTTAATTTTTTTGAGTTTTGTTTAATAATTGACAATTAACAAACTAATAATTCTTTTATCTAAGTAAACAATTTAAAAGTTATTAACGATTCAAATTAAAAGTAAATTTATTAAGATTATCAAATAAACAAAAATGAATGAGGTCAATTATACGCTGCACCTCTATTGTTATGATAGAAGGCGTGGAAGCTAAAAACATGCTTTTTTGTTTATTTAAAATTTAAACGTAGTTAAGCAATGCAATTAGTTTACAATTTTTTTGTAGTATACATTAACATTATAAACTTATAATAATAACAAATTATTGACGATAATCGTAAAATGAATATCGAAGAAAGCCATCTTTTCGGTTTTTTCGGCAATTTTTTCCATACATAGATTTTTTTCATTTGTTGAAAGTAGAAATAAAAGCGAAAAAAATTAGCCCAGCTCGAAATTGTCGGACAATTATTTTTAGGGGGAATTTAATTTGATTGAAAATTTTTTCCCACTCAAAATCACTCACATTTCACCCCAGAAATTGGAAAGTTTGAGATTGTAAGAACAGGTTATATTTAAACAAAAATGAGTCAAGATTTTTAGCCATTTTTTTCTCCTGAATAAATAAACAATGTTGGAAAGTTGAAAAATTCAGTTATATCTGAAGTGTCTCAGGGTACCATCTTGAAGCCGAAGGATTTATTTTTACTGGATATTTTCGACGACATTTTTAGTTTCGCTGATGATATTGCAGTATTATTTAGATCAAGAGTAGTTCTTTTACAGTAAAAAATTGAAATAAATAATTTTAAACAAAATAAGTTATTTAGGAAATAATCAGTTATGAAACTGATTTTAACCTTAAGTGGGGTGAGCAAATAATAATGTGGTGAAAAAACTTAGGTTTATTTTACATAAACTAAATATTTATAAAAAATTATAGACATAAATCAATATAAAATTATTTATTACCCTCTAATACAGAGTAATTTATCTTATGTCATATTAACTTGGGGGGGGGCAAATAAAATTTGTATTAACAGTCTTGAAATTGTTGAAAAGTTATTTTAAAAAATAATTTTTAAGAAACCATATACTTATTATTCCAATGCCCCATACTCCTGTAATGGAACACACACTAGTTATTTTATACTGTTTAATAGCTAAAATGAATAATTAAATAATCATTCTGTGGATAGATTTTATCCATAGGAATAAGATAGTATATAATTTTTTTGTTACCACTCAAGAAAATCTAAAGGAAAAATTAATCAATTATCGTACTTAAGCATAACTTCAACTTTATTATCATTGAGTAGTTTAAATGTTTTTTCCAAAATATATAATCCCAGTCAATTTATGACGACATAAAAAAACCCCTTTTAACATTTTTAAATAAATCTGGCGGAGAAATCCTACTCTGGCTATGTAATTAAAACTGAAGAGATAAGTGCCGAGGGAGGTATTAAACATGTGTTATATGAAAATACCGGTAAAATGTATTAAAATATTAAACGATTTTCCCATTATTAGGAAACAAAAGAATGATCAAATAAACTTCCTATAATATAATATATCATTTGACAACATGTACAAAGAATTAATATAGCTACTATTTTTTTCCTGATTGCAACAACGAATTATTTAAATACCAGCAAAATGAATAAAATGGCATTCGAATTTTTTTTCAGTGATTAATTTAATATTCTTTTCCTTACGAAAAGACTTAGAATAGTTATATTAACCCTTTAGTATAAAAAATAAGATTAGAATACTCCAATATAGATTAATTCGGGAATTAAGTATTCGGTATAGAATGCCTAATGCCCTCTACATTTCATGAATCAAAATGACGTTTCCAGGGTTCCATGGGGTGATATGGGTACTAACGGGGTGCCGAGGGAGTACAAGTTTGGCCTTTGAAGAAATATTAAACTTCAGTTACAATTTGGAATTCGTTTAGGGTGGTCGGTATTACTTTTAAGAACAGTGCAAATATGTGATGTGATTATTCGTCGGGAATTAAGGTTTTCTTTCTTTTGTGTTTTTTTTTCATTTAATTTGGGAAGTTAAGGAAATATATTGTGTTATTTTACTCGAGAATTTAACGACTTTAATACTGTTTATTTAAGTAATATAAATAACTGTTTTTCACGTTTTTATTCTTTTTCTGTTTAATATTTTAGAAAGTTATTTATAGGTTTTATCTTTTAAATTGGGTTTTACATTTTTACTAATAGAATGGCTAACGGGAGCAATTATTTTAGTATCTTGATATTGATATTCAGTACTAATTTTAAGTTTCTCATTGTAAGTAATTCCGTTTTTATTTATTTTTGTTAATAGATTTAAGTGTTTTGAGAAACTTCTTTTGTTTAATTTAATTAAAAACCTTCACGCGATTAAACTCGCGGACTCACTGCAGTGATAGTTTCAAAAAAGAGATATCATCTGACCAGCTAGTTAGTAGCCTTGCCTGAATCCTGAAGTCCTGAGTTATGGTTGTGGTAATCTTAAATAACCTGTAGTTGTTGGGAACTAAAACTGCAAAAGCGAAGATGAGCGACCGGACTACCAAGGAGCCATGGCCTTTGTGATAATTTTTTGTAGGATTTTAAAATAGCTACAAATTAATTTGAGACAGCAGGATGATTGTAGATGGAACGGCCAACGCTACCCAAGATATTCCGTTTGCAGGAGTCTATGGTCAAACGCTGTCACACTCCGAAAGTAACTCCCTTGGTACTCGACAACTTTACTTCTTAATATGTAACCCTAGATCATTCGTTTATTCATCAGAATTAATAAATATTAGGTAAGAATATAACACAAGATATTGTAGTCAGGGCAGAAAAATCCAGTTTTTATTACTTAGGACAAAGATTATTTAATTTTATTCTTTCTGAAGTTAAAACTGTGAATAGTTTGGTCTATTTAAGAAAAATGTAAAAAAATGGATATCTTCGATATCAAGAATCCAAATTCATCAGTTTATTGATTTAAAAAATACTTATTATATTTTTGATCGATTTTAAAGGTTACCGATTCTATGTACTAAAACTAGATTACTAGATTTACTCTTTTCTATCATGTGAAACATGACATAAACATATTTTTTAAAGTACTTCTATTTTTTGGTTGCTTCTATATTTTTAATGCAAATGGGATTATTAGACAAAATTAACAAAACCAAACGCTCGCCAAGCGTAGTCTTGAGTGAAAATGTATTATTTATTTGTCAGCTTTATAATTAATTAAAAAAAAACTGTAGAATTGTGTTGAGGGAAATAAATAAATTTTAAATTTGACTTTTTTAAATTGTGAATAATAACCAGTAGCATGTAAAGCCTTAAAAGATTTTTTAATATCTACGATGGAAGTAAAAGATTTTTCAGGCCAAAAATTTAATTTTTCAACTTTAAACATTGTTTATTTACCCAGAAAAAAAACTGGTTGTAAGTTTTGAGACATTTATGCCTAAATATGCCCCCTACAACCTGAACCTTCCCAATTTTTGTTAACCGGTATTTCAAGTTTTAAAAGAAAATGTCCGGGCTAAATTATAGTTAATAATTAAACCCAAAATATGAGAATAAATAATAAAAATAGTAATAGAATTTAAAGGATTTCAGATATAGAAAAACACTCTCACTTAGATATTTGTAGAGTAGAAAAATTAATACAGTTAGATTTAATTTCGAATCCCATCAGTTTCTGTGTTAATTGATGTGCCACTATTATAAGGTAATACAGACGTTCTTTAACTGAAAATGCATCAAAGTTACTAACGTTTCCTTAAGAACTACTTTTACCGCAATTTTTAATTAGTTTATATTCAATCTTTCAATATATTAGTGGTAACAGAATTAACTTTTCTTGTTTTTATTTCGGTAAATAGATCATAAATTATACAAAAATACCGGTAACAATGTGTGCCAATTTCATTTTTATTGTAGTTTTATTCTATTTTCATAATCTTTTTTAAGAAATAATTGCAAACATTGAGTTTATTTTTGGTTGTCTAAACAAATAATATACCTAATCTTGATATCAAATTTGAATATATGGATCAATTAAACAAAGCTTTGCGTGTCAAAAAAATAATTAAATACATTTTTATATCATTTTGTAAATTAAAAATAATAACATTAACGAGAAAAACATTTTTAAAAAAATCTATATTTAAACTTTTAACTGATGCAGTTTTATCTAAATGGGCTACAAAGAATACTTAAGGCAATTAAAGAGTATTTTCTGACGTAGCGTGCCATTCTTTATTTAATTTTTAATTCAAAGTAGTTTCGTCAGCTATAATTGTCTCAAATAACAGTAAATACAAACTATTTTTCCAAACTTTCAATTAAGTTCCTGCCCGTTTAAAATAAAATTTTGTAATGCATATTTCACACACTTATCCGATTAAGCTGAAATTATACATGTGTATGTAGTTCCAACGACAATACATTATTATGGGACCATTGGGCCAATCTGGACCTCTATTCTCGAAAACGTGAAGTGGAAAGTGATATGAACGGGTGATCTGAAGTTACTCCGGCATAGTTTGGCAGTTAAGGTTGTATTATTGCTGCCAAATATTGTTCCTGTGGCCATATTTTTAACCGACTTCTAAAAAAAGGAGGTTCTCAATTCGTCGAATATGTATTTTTTTATGTATGTACACCGATTACTCGGGAACGGCTGCACTGATTTGAATGAAATTTTTTACGTTATGTTCAGGAAGTTGCTGCGGTGGTCCCATATTTTTTTGGATAAAATTGGTTTAGTAAAATCCAAGATGGCGCTGACAATATGGCGGTCAAAAAAATTAATTTTGTCCGATTTTCTCCAAAATTGGTATGGAGGAATTTTCGGGGTCGTACATAATGAATCTGAAATTACTTTTAAAAAATTCAATATGGCGAATCCAATATGGCGGACAAAAGTATTTAGTTTTGTCCGATTTTCTTCAAAATTGGTGTGGGGGAGTCTCCCAAAAATTCCAATCCAATGTGGCTTACAAAAAATTAATTTTGTCCGATTTTTTTCAAAATTGATATGGGGGAGTTTTTGGGATCGCAAATTACCAACCTGAAATTATTTAAAAAAAATTAAATATGGCGGATCCAATATGGCGGCAAAAAAAATTAATTGTGTCCGATTTTCTCTAAAATTAGTATGGGAGAGTTTTCGAAGCTGCTCATAACGAATTCAAAACATTTTAAAAAAATTCAATATGGCGGATCCAATATGGCGGACAAAAAAAAAACGATTTTGTCCGATTTTCTCCAAAATTGGTACAGGGGAGTTTTTGGCGCCTCACATAACGAATCTGAAAATATTTTTAAAAAATTCAATATGGCGGATCCAATATGGCGAACAAAAAAAATCAATTTTGTTCGATTTTCTCCAAAATTGGTATGAGGGAGTTTTCGGGGCTTCACATAACAAATGTGAAATTATTTTTAAAATATTCAATATTGCGGATCCAATATGGCGGACAAAAAAAATCAATTTTGTCCAATTTTTACCAAAATTGGTAGGGGAGAGTTTTCGGGGTCACACATGACGAATCTAAAATTATTTTTAAAAAATTCAATATGGACTATCCAATATGGTGGATAAAAAATTAATTTTGTCCGATTTTTTTCAAAATTGATATGATAGCACATTACGAATTTGATATTATTTAAAAAAAAAACATAAATATGGCATATCTAAGATTCTACATCTCTCGATTTTGTCTAAAGTCAGTCTTGGTGGGATTTTTGTTAGTGTTAATAGCGAAATTAAAATCTTTTTTGAAAAACTCAATCTGACGGATGGTGTCCTAAAAATTTTACACGTTTCGACTTTCTCCAAAACTAATACAGAGGGTTCTTGAGGGTAAAAATTTTACATTTTTCGATTTTGTTCAAATGTGGAACTGAATCGTATTCGAGGATGTAAATAGCGAATATAAAATTATTTTAAGAAAATCTAATATGCCAGATGCAATATAACCGTTTAGAAATTTTAAATTTCTGGAGTTCATCTAAAATTGGTACTAAGAGGCTTTGAAGGGTTTAGATTTAGATTAGATTAAGACGTTAAAATAATTTTTTTCAAATTCAATATGGCGGATCAAATATGGTGGGTTGAAAATTTTACCTTATTCGCATTTTTTCAGATTTGGTATTAGGGGGTTGGGAGGTAGTGTATTACGAATATGAAGTTAATTTTTTACAACTATTAGGTTGATAAGATATAATATAAGGGACTAAAAATTTTACATTTTCCGGTTTTATCTAAAATTGATATTGGGGGTTCTTGGGGCGTTTAAAACTCAATATGCAATATTAAATATATCAGGCTAAGAAATTTACGTTCCAAATTCTTTAAATATCGATATTGGAAGATTTTGGGGCCTATATTACTAATCTAAAATTAATTCGAAATTTAAGATAGTGGATTTACTATGACAGACTAAATATTTGTTCGACACAACTTCATTGGTATTTGGAGAACTCTAAGAATCAAAAAATTTTTAGTGGTTCATTTTAAGGTGATTTACAACTATGGATAAAATGGCTACTTTTTTGCCACCTTGGAGTCATTGCGTGGTACACTAATCTCGATTAGTACTTAGTTCAAATAATTTATGAGTATCATATTGAATTCAAAACTAAAAATCGAAAAATAAAATTTTTATAAAAAAATTGAACCGACTTCAAAAAGTGCGCTAAAAAATGAAAAATAACTAGAAATTTTTATATGAAATTGAAATTTTTGAAGTCGGCGCCAAATTATTTTTAAATGAAATAAATAACTACTAATATATACAAATTGTGGTAAGAAAACAATTACCAATAAAGTATTTTTAATTTGTTTATGCGAATCACATTTTGTCAGGTATTGATTTAGCGCCGACTTCAAAGATTTCAATTTCATATAAAAATTTCTAGTTTTTTTCACTTTTTAGCGCACTTTTAGAAGTCTGTTTAATTTTTTTATTAAAAAATTTATTACAATACAAAAATGTTAAGTTATCAATATTGCAAAAACTACAAATTTTTGGAATAAACAACCTTATACAAATTCGCCCTTATTTTTACTGCTAAATAAGATAACATTACAAAAGTATGGGTTTACACTAAAAAATTACTCTTAACAATTCTTTGAAAATAATATTTAATGATAGTTTCTGCTCGCCATTTATTTATTTATTATCAAAATATCAACAGAGTCCACTAAAGTAGGTGTCCTTCTAGAAGGAAGCCAACCACAATTAAATAATAAAGGCTTCCATATAGGACAAATTGATTGTTATATTTAGGCCTGCAAACGCCATTTTTGACATAAAATTTAAAATATGTCAAAAACCGTTAAACTTAGGTATAGGATATTATATATAAAATATGTCTATAATTTTGCGCAGAATCTAAAAATGAAATAACATACAGGATATTCTATTTATAATAAGCAAGAAGGCATCATTTTCTAGTATAACCAAAAACGCCACCATCTTAAAAATATTTAAGCCGAATTGCCCCCAAATTTTAAAAATTTTGCAAAGTCTATTTTTCGAGAAATCCATCGAGGCATTTCATCATGGGACACCCTATATGTTAAAATAGAAATTTTTTTAATTGTTGGAAAACGATTGCGCTCTACACATCCTTTCCAAAAATATTTCATCTAAATTCATTATAATCTTCAAGTATGCAGTTAAACTATACTTGGAAGCAGGGGCGGATTCAGCCTCTCTCTTTGGAGGGGGGGATACCACAAAAATAAAGAAAAGATCGAAATTACCCCTACATATATCAAAGGCAGAAGAGCATGACAAGCGAAAGCGAATTGTCGCCAGCGACATTCACCTTCCTAATCTACCAGGCAGACGAGTCTATTTATCTATATTCGAAGCTCTTGTATTCGCACCTGCTCATAGAAGGCTGACTTCTCATTTTAGCACGCTTCACCTACTCCATTCACAGTTAGCGATAATTTTTCATGGCATTTTATCGTTCACTTCACATTCTCCAATTCGAGGATGGTACCCCTGATGATTATATATAAGAAAGTAGTTAGAGGTACTTCACAACAAATTACAATGAACTCATCGTGCTGAGACTAGTTCGGTTTATCTCAATGAGTCATTTGTTTGCAGATGATGGAGCCGAAAATAGTCAATAGTACTAGCAGTATATCTATCATGTATAGGGTCGTTTGACTTGACTCAAAAAGATTTTTATTGACAAGTGTTTTCTTGGATCGGATGTTGGAGTCAGAAGGTGGTTAACGAAAGTATTCAATGAACGACACTTGACCGGTCTTGTTTAGACTTATTTGACTTTTTTTAAAGAGCTCCTAGAAACTGTTGGTTATCTAGGGTTTGCTGATGAAGTCGAAGGTGGTTAACGAAACTTATTGTCTTTAAATTAGATCGATTTGTGTCAAAGAGATCTTTGATGAAAAGTCTTCCTAATTAAATAAAAACAAACCAGAAAATGAAGGACTAGATTATTCCTTAAATAAGAAGGACCCTTAATTACAAATCGTTATAGGTCAATTGTAAGTAAAGCAAACTTGAAACTGTAATATTTCTGAAAGTGTTAATTTACTCGAATTTCTATATTTTGTTACCGCTTAAAGCCGAGTAAAAACTGTTCTTTTGTTTTTTAACTTAATTAATTTCAATATGTATTTGGAAAGAAGAGCATTTGGACATCTTCCATGATTATTTATCAAAGAAAAGTACTGAAAAATTTGTCCTACTAGAAATATAAATATAAATAAATTCTTCTAAAAATTTGTTATGTATTAAACGATCTGAAAATTGTAACAGAAAGCTGGTTCAGTTGCAATACTAAAAGCAAAAAGTAATTTTGGGAACCAGAATTCAGAATTTAATACAGCATTATAGCTACCACTTTATTTCCTAATTGAAATAATACTGTTTCATCTATATATTTTCTCATTTTTTAACACAAAATAAAAAAGTTTCTCCTTCATTCTCAGTAGTCTCTTCTCGTTTATGTAGTCCCTCTCTGTCTCGGTCTCCTTTGCTTATTACATAACATCTTTAATTTGATTAACAAGCTTTCACGTTCCATCATCTAAATGTGTCTTTATTTTTGTCCTATCATTAATTAATATTTGTAATATAATTTAACTTAGTAGGCCGGCGGAGTTCACTATAAGCTGATTTTGAAATTTAGTATTAGTAGACTTCTGACTACGTAGAGACCTTCAGAATGATAATAATAATTATGTAGTCTTTTGACTCACCTTATTTTTTGGGGAAAATTTTGTATTCAACATTTAAGATTTGAAAAAACAGTTTTTTCGAGTTCTAAGAAAAGCTAATATTTTTCAGTAAAAAAGTTTCAAATAAAAGTTGTGCGCATTGAAAATATCTACAAAATGAGCTAAGGCCTAACCAAATCGGATAATTTGTTCGTTAGTTAGTGCAAAAAAAGGATGCTAAAATGACTGTTTTTTCAACTGTTACTAAACAATAGAAAAATACATTGTATTAACTTTATATTGCACCAAAAGGAGCTTCTTGTTGCATACAAATGTGTAAAATTTCAAATAAAAATATTCAATAGTTTCTGGCTAAGTGAATTTGTTCATAACTTTTTATGTTTTTTTTTATTGTTTATTCTTAAAAAGCCAGAGATCATACAGTAATTTCAATTGTAAGACTGATGATGATGAAAGATATAATGCTGACGATGAGAGTGATAATGATGATGATAATTATAATGATAATAATGATACGAAAGGGAATATTTCAGGGCGATTTACTTAGCCCATTGTGATTTTGCCTTGCAATAAACCCACTATCACGCCGTTTGAACTCAACCAGATACGGCTTTAGTATTAGAAATAACAACGAAGAGGTAGTCAGAGTGAATCATCTTCTATAGATGGATGATCTTAAACTGATGGCTGCTACCAGAAACACCAGAAACCAGCTGGAACAAATGCTTAAAATTGTGGAGGAGTTCTCCGGGGATATCGGAATGCAATTTGGACTTGACAAGTGCCGTATTTTGAACATCGTTAAAGGGAAGCTACAACCGGGGGCTTTTGAAATGCAGAACGGTGAAACTATAGCTGCAATGGAAGCATACCAAACATACAAATATCTAGGTATGAAATAGGCTAAAAGAATTGACCATGGCACTATGAAGGCCGAGTTGACAGCCGAATTTGTCAGGAGGGTAAGGCTGGTATTACGAACTAATTTAAATAGTATAAATTTGTTTAAGGCGCTCAACACGTATGCTTGCTCTGCGCTGAGCTACTCTTTTGGAATTGTAAAGTGGAGCAGGACGGACATCCCAAACCTGCAAAGAAAAATAAGGACACTTCTAACAAAAGCACAAAAACATCACCCTCGGAGTGCTATTGAACGTACAATGTTTCCAAGACACCAAGGAGGAAGAGGATTGGTGGATATTGGTAAGCAGCTCGACCAACAAATAATAAACTTACGTTCATATTTCCACAGGTTAGCGGACTCTTCCACACTACATCGAGCAATATGCGAAGCAGACGTTTCAACGCCGCTACAGTTGAGGGAACAAGATATTGCTTCTCACCACCAAACAAACCAAGAGAAGTTACAAACCTGGCTTCGGAAGCCACTTCATGGACGGCATCCGGGTGAGGTCAATCAGGACAATGTCGACAACTCAGCGTCGAACTACTGGTTGATTTCAGGACGGATGTTTCCGGAAACGGAGGGCTTCTTGTTAGCTATCCAAGACCAGGTTATTCCAACGAAGAACTATCGGAGGTTCATCATTAGAGATCCCTCAATAGAAAATGACCAATGCAGATATGGCTGTCGAGCATCGGAGACAATTCAGCACATAACTGGAGGATGCCAAGCGTTTGCCGCAACCGAGTATAAGGAAAGACACGACTCAGCCGCTAAGATACTCCACCAAGAGTTAGCAGAAAAGTTAAACCTATTACAGGTAGGAAAAGTGCCTTATTACAAGTAAAATCCGGAGCCTATTCTTGAGAACAACCAGTTCAAGTTATCTTGGGACCGAACGGATCTGACGGATCAAACAGTGGCTCATAATAGACCGGACATTATACTAATAGATAAAATTTCTAGGCGAACTACACTAATCGACATTGCTGTACCTAACAACAACAATCTAAGGCCAAAATACAACGAGAAGATCGCCAAATACAGAGATCTGGAGGTACAAATCAGAAGACAATGGGCAATGAACAGCATCCAAACGATTCCCATAATACTGTCAACAACTGTAGTGATACCAAAGAACCTCCTGCAGAACATCAAGGGACTGAACCTTAGTGAGCATCTATATAAGCCGATGCAGAAAGCAGTTCTCCTAGCAACCGCGCGAACCGTCCGAAAGTTCGTAGGAAATACAGCAGACAACGTCACCTAGGACCCGATAACATGGAAAGGGTTCCCACAGAGCTTCATACTTTTAGTGTCTTTGTATGCCTGGTATGAGTGAATAATCCCTGGAGGGAGTGCAAAGCCGTTTGGCTTGTAAAATTATAATAATGATAATAATTAAACCGATAAGTGTTTCGAAAATGAGTATCCATCGATATCTAAGAAACGGACAACGGAGTAGATATTTTGTATAGATTGAAGCAAAAAATATGTATGTTAGCAAAATATTTTGTATGTAAAAAATTTTCGTCCAATAAAATATTCAAAAAACATATGTTTTTCTTGTACAACAAATCATTTGGCAATTTATTTCATTCTGTAACTTGGGTGATATAAATTGAACCAGTGTGCAGCATATGAGCATCTTTGAATTTAATGAATTTATTTTAATTTGAAAAAGTGCTGCATGTCTCCGAATCAAAATGGCGCCCATCAAATCCTGTAAAAGTTTTGCAGTATACGACGGGGAGTTAAAAATTTAAAATTGCTCCTATTTTTCACTTTGGGAAACATTTTTATGAAGAAATGTTTATATTTACAAATTATATGCAATTATGAAATTTTCATTACTTTGGACAAAAGACAAGATTTAACAGTTTTCTATAAGTAACCCTGTATAAAAAGTAGATCGCAACCATGTAGTGTGTAGATTCAATTTTTTGTTGATCTTGTTAGACAAAAATGTAAATATTATGTCAGATTAATCAACTTCAGAAACAGTATGACCTCTGAAAATAAAAACAGAAAAATATTAAATATTTTTGTTTCACACCATAAATTCATAATACTTTAACTCAACCCTTCATTTAAATTTATTCATTTATTTATTTCAAAAATTCCAATTTTTTTTATTTGCGTCTTAACCGTTAACGGCATAAAAAAAACTGAAAAATAAAAATTAAATTATGTACAATTTATGTGCCACTAAAATAAAGCTCAATATAATTTTGGACACAATTTAAAGAAATGTATATTTTTGACCTAAAGTACATACCAATTAATTTTTGTATTATCTCATAAACAATAGACCTATAATGACTTTTGTTTATCATATTAATTTTGAGGATAATTTAACTGATACATGGACAGTGGACAAAACTATTTACCTTAGCAGCGATAACTGTAGATTTCAACGTGTCTTCGTCCATTTTTTATACATTTTATAATTCTTCTGTTGAATTCACTTATTATATACCTTAAAAAAGCAGGATTGATTCCAGCAGCACAGTGCCTAATAACATTTTTCAAATGGTTTAAATTTCTAAAACGCCAATATTAACACTTGATTTTTTTAAGTTATCCTAGAAAAAAAAAAATTCTATTGGGGTGATATCTGGTGATCTTGAAGGACAAGAATATGAAAATCATCCGATCCATTTGTTAGGAATTGTTGATTTAGTTATTCCTGTATTCGTAAAGTGTTATAGATAGAAGTACCATATTGTTGAAAATGAAAATTTTCTCTCAAATTTAAAGCCAGATCATCCAGAAAATCGCTAAAATTATTGCGCAAGAATTCTAAACATCTAGCGGCATTTAAATTTTCTGGGAAGAACCCACTATTTGAGTGTGTAAAATACCACACCAAACGTTGATTTTTATTGAATATCGATCTTTACATTGAATTATTAAGTTAAGGTTTTGTTCAGCTCACCACCTGCCACTCTGGGAACTTACAACAGAACTGCTTATGAAGGTTACTTCGTCTGTAAATAATATGCGATTTCCAAAATGTGAATCATTTTTCTTTTTGTCATGAAACAAAACTAAAAGTCAATCCTAACATCTAAATCCCTTTCTTGAAGCGTATAGGAAAATTTGGGCTTGTATGGTAAGTACCTAATCGATTTCTCTGAAATATCTACTTCTTCTCTTTCAGACAAAGGCATCGTAGAACTTCACTTACTGATAATATTTTAATTTCTTCATGTAAAGACAACTTTTTAGCTTCCATTCTGACAATATAACCAAATAAATGGCATCTATTTTCTTTTTTTTTTTTTTCACTTGTTTTTATGGCCACTTTAATTTTAGCTATTATTGATCATGAAAAAGTATTACATTATATCATTATTATTATATTTATGCTTCAAATTTGGATATAAAATTAAATTTGTATGTATTATAAATAAAAAATACGTGTTTTTTAGATTTTTGTTCAAAATTATATTGAGCTTTATTTCGGTGGCAAATAAAATACGTACAAAAAATATTTTTTTATTTTTCAATTTTTTTATGGCGGTCACGATTTTAGGAATAATTATACCATTTAGAAAATGACTTAAGTGTAAGTGTATCACAATATATATATATATATATATATATATATATATATATATATATATATATATATATATATATATATATATATATAGTTACCGGCAAAAAGTGCGCAGCATACGTAAAAAATTTTTAGCTTTGAATTTAATAAACTTATTTTGTCTTGAAAAAGTTCTGCATATCCCCAAACCAAAATAACACTCAACAAATAGGATAAAAGTTTTATGGTATAGGAAGGAGGGTTAAAAATTTTAAATTGCGCAAAGAGTAGAGTTCCACCATTTTTCACTTTTGAAAATATTTTTATAAAGAAATGTTGCTTCAATTTAAAAGTTATACGAATTAATAAAATTTTGCTCAATTTGGATAAAAAAATATGATTTAATCGTTTTTTCTGGATTATCCTGTATAAAAAGGAGATCGCTTCTATATAGTACGCAAATCCTATTTTCTGTAGACTATGTTAGAGAAAATCGTAAATATTGTATCAGATTAGTCAGTTTCAGAAATGTTATAGTCTTTGAAAATATTAACCTAAAATATTAAATATTTTTGCTGCATACCGTATTTTATGTTTTGAGAGATCAAATGAAATTTTGCGATTATGCATAAATATTAATAATAATATAATGTAATATTCTTTCCATTCTTAATAATAACTAAAATTAAAGTAGCCATGCAAACAAGTGAAAAAGAAAATAGATGCCATTTATTTCGTCATATTGTTCAAATGGAAGCTGAAAAGTTGTCCTTACAGGAAGAAATTGAAATAATTTTAATTCATGAAGAGAATTATCACAGTTTTCGTGAGGCAGCAGATATTTTTAACAATAGAAAATATTCACAATTCCACTGTACTGAGAATTATAAATAAATAGAAACAGAGTGGGTCGGTGGAAAATAAATACAAGATTCCCAATCGAACAACTGTAACTACCGAAGAAAATAGTTTAAATGTCATATTATCAGTAAGTGAAGGTCTGAAAGAGAAGAAGTAGGTATTTCCGAGAAATCGATTAAAAGAATTCTTAAAAAATTAGTTACTTAAGCCCAAATTTTCCCATAGGTTTTAAGAAAGGGATTTAGATGTTAGGATTGACTTTTAGTTTTGATTTCAAGACAAAAAGGATGATTCACATTTTGGAAAGTGTTTATTATTTACGGACTAAGCAACCTTCACAAGTAGTTCTGTTGTAAGTTCCCAGAATGGCAGGTGGTGAGCTGACCAAAACCTTAACTTTATTATTCAATATAAAGATCAATATTTATTAAAAATCAACGTTTGGTCTCGTATTTTACACACTCAAATAGTGGGCCATAATTCTTCCGCTAGATATTTAGAATTCTTGCGCAATGATTTTAGCGATTTTCTGAATGATCTACCTTTAAATTTAAGAGAAAATTTTCATTTTCAACAATATGGTGCTTCTATCCATAGCACTTTACAAGTACATGAATAGCTAAAGCAACAATTCCCAAGAAATGGATCAGAAAATTCTTATTCTTCAGGATCACCAGATATCACCAATTTTTTTTTCTGGGATAAATCAAGTGTATAAATATTGGCCTTTTAGAAATTTGGACCATTTGGAAAATATTATTAGACACTGTATTGCTGGAATCAATCCTGCTTTTTAAAGGTATATAACAAGTGAATTCAACAGAAGAACTATAAAATGTATAAAAAATGGAGGAAGACAAGTTGAAATTTACAGTTATCGTTGTTAAAGTACATAGTTTTATTTAATAGTTTTGTCCACTGCCCATTTATAGCTATCAGTTAAATTATCCTCAAAATTAATTTGATAAATAAAAATTATTGTAGGTATATTGTTTATGAGATGATACAAAAATAAATTGGTGTGTACTTGAGGTCAGAAATATGCATTTTTTAAAATTGTCCAAAGTTATATTGAGCTTTATTTTAGTGGCAAATAAATAGTACATAATTTACTTTTTATTTTTCAGTTTTTTTATACTGGTAACGATTAAGACGTAAATAAAAAAATTGGAGTTTTTGAAATAAATAAATGAATAAATTTGAATAAAGGTTTCAGTTAAAGTGTATTACGAAATTAGAGTTAGATCAATTTTTTTTTATCCGTTAAAAAATAAAATACGGTGTGCAGCAAAAATATTTAATATTATACTGTCTTTATTTTCAGAGGTCATACTGTTGCTGAAGTTGATTATCCTGACATAATATTTACATTTTTGTCTAACAAGATTAACAGAAAATTGAATGTACGTACTACATTGTTGCGACCTACTTTTTATACAGGGTTACTTATAGAAAACTGTTAAATCTTGTTTTTTGTCCAAAGTAAAGAAAATTTCATAATTGCATATAATTTTTAAATATAAACAACATTTCTTCATAAAAATACTTTCTAAAGTGAAAAATAGAAGCAATTTCAAATTTTTAACTCCTCCTCATATACTACATAACTTTTACAGGATTTGATGGGCTCCATTTTGATTCGGAGACACGCAAAACTTTTTCGAATTAAAATAAATTCACTAAATTCAAAGATGCTCATATGCTGCACACTAGTTCAATTTATATCACCCGAGTTACAGCATGAAACAAATGGCGACATTTTGGCCAAATTATTTGTTGTACAAGAAAAACACTTGTTTTTTGATTATTTTATTGGACGAATATTTTTCACATACAAAATATTTTGCTAACATACATATTTTTTGCTTAAGTCTATACAAAATATTTATTCCATTCTCCGTTTCTTAGACATCGATGGACACTCATTTCCGAAACACTTATCGGTTTCATTATTATTATCACAATTATATATATATATATATATATATATATATATATATATATATATATATATATATATATATATATATATATATATATATGAATTATTTACAGGATTACCAAGGCATAACTAATAATAAAGAAGAGGAAATAAAAGAGAAATTATAGAAAACTGTTTTTAAAATTTATATTCTTCGAGAGTAACGATAGTTATTTAATCATCACTTGGTATTTGCCAGTAAAGTACAAATAAAAAAATCGAGTTTAAGGAATTTTATTTCTAGAGAACATTATTTTATAAATTTACAGCAATATGGTGGTAGTCGAATCAAATTTCGAAAAATATTTAAATTGTAAGATTTAAAAAATAAACTATCTAAAATTACATGGCACTTTATTGATTTTTTGAATAATAAATTTAAATAAAAACAAAAATTATAAAATTAAGATCAGATACATTAAGTGAAACAACCTTACCTGGACCGCAAAAAAATATTATCAGGAGGAGCAGACCTCCACCAAATATCCACGTCATTTTTTTTTTTATAAATTTAACCTATATTAAATCAAATTAAATGTTAAAACTTGTAATAACTGAAAACTATCCAACTTTTCACTCTGCTCGCCAAATCACTTTTGAAGTGAAAGAACTTTTGGTAAACAAAGTGCGCATTGCTAGAATAACCTAAATATAGTTAGAACAGAAAATCCAGAATTTTCGGGAAGTTATCCTACTACATTTTCTTTTTCTCTCTTAGAGAAATAATATGCGTTGAATAATTTGTTGTCACAAATTACGCTTATGAAAAAACAGAGAATTTTAAATATCTAGATAAAAAAAAAATGAAAGTTAATTTCATAATTAGTAAAGCATAATAAGTATAATCATATGGTTGACCAATTAACAAATAGATCAGCCACTGGCGTAGTTAAAAAATATTTATTGCCTATTGTTCCTATGCTTTTTATAAATCAAATTGACCCAGATTCACACCCTTTTGAATTGGAATAAATACTTCCTTCAAATATTTAGGACGGTTAATGAACTTTTTAACGAAAGTTGTCGCAATATAACAGAAAATATTACTTTAAAAAAATACTCAGAGGATCAAAAAAATATCTATATCATTCTATTGTATGTATGTGCGTAGAGTTAGGGGTATACACCACGACCTTGTTGGCTAGAGCAGGTCCTCCAGTCCTATTTCCCTTAGGAATCTCAGGATTTTGGACGCCTGCAAGGTGGTAGCTCCCCTTCTTCGATTTGGTGTGCTCCCAAGAACCACATTCTAGAGTTTTCTAGAGCGCTGCACTCTGCAAAGTTGTGAACAGAGGTTTTGTCCCCCTCGTCACAGGATCTGAACTCTTCTATTTCTACCAGTCCGAGTTTCTTGAGGTGTCCCTTCAGGTGGCAATGCCCCGTCAAGACCCCTGTCAGAACTATGAGCTAGTTTTTACTCAAGCTTATACATTCTTTGAATCTCTTCTGGTCGTAGTTCCCCAGAAATATCTTCGCTTGTCTCAGTCCTGGCAGCGTCCAATAACTGGATCTCCTACTTTCTTCTTCTATCTTTAGTTCTTCCAGCATTACTCTGCTATTGATTCCACAGAAAGGCTCTGGCCCCAGAAATAGTATCTCAGCCCCTTTCCTCTCGAGCTTGTCTACTATTTCATTCCCCTCTATCCCAGTATGTCCCGGTACCCACATAAGAGTGACTTATTATTCTTACTCAAATCATTCAGTTCCTCTAAGCATTCCCAGACTATCTTGGAACTGATAATAAGAGAGCTCAGCGCACTGATAGTTTTTCCTCCTTGTTAAATTGAATACACATCCTAATTTCATGTATTTCTGCCTGGAAAATGCTTGGTGACTTACCCAAGCTTTCGTAGTGTCTGGTGCCGGATCCAGACACGACTACTTCAATTCCCTCCGTTGTTTAAAGCCATCTGTATATCATATAGTTGATTTCTTGCTGAGTTTTTCAATTGTTTTTCTATCCCATTCGCTCTTGCGACTCAACTTTGTGCTGAAGTTTTTCACAAAGTTGAATTTCTTTTTAATTCCATCTTGGGACATGTTCCAGATTTGTTGATTTCTGGATGAGCGGTTGGGTCTTCGTTTTATGATCTCATCCATCATCATCCTATAAATCATCCTCTTTGCCATGTTCTCTAGAAATATATCTAGAAGTGTGAGGTTTAAGATTACTTCCATGGCGGTTATTGAGCTGGTTTTCATTGCCCCGATTATTCATGCACAGGCTAGTCTTCGAACATTTGACAGGTTGCTCTCGTATTAGCCAGACTGGTTCTTTTGCTCCAGATCACTGCCCCATATATGACGATTGGTCTCACTATTGCAGTGTACATCCACTGCAGTATTTTTGGGTTTGTACCCCATCTTTTTCCCGCAAAGTTTCTAGAGACCATCAAGGCTTTTGTAGCCTTGTTAAATACATCTTTTTCATGCTTATTTCAAAGAAGTTTGTTATCTAGGGTCAGTCCTAGATATTTGATCTCTGACTTCCACTTAATAACATTCCCATCCATTTTGATGGTCTTCAGATTGAGGTTTTTTTTCCTTGTGAAGGCTACTACGGTGGTTTTGGTGAGCTTGATGTTTAGTCCCATCATCTGGCACCATTCTCTAGTGTATACAAGCTCTCTTTGAACTATGTCACAGAGGGTATTCTCGAATTTGCCTTTTGCGATCACAACCAGTAATCGGCATAATCCTGACAAGATATCACAGAGGAGCTGGTCTACAATTAAGCTCTACATAAGTGGAGAAGCTACCCCCCCCCCCCTGAGGGCATCCTCTGGTGGTACAGAGGGCGATAGTATCCTGTCCTATCTCTGTCTCTGCTTATCATACTATTTCAAACGCAATTTCTGCAATAGGTGCAGCCTATTTGCATTTTTTGTTTTTTTTTATATATGGTAATCCAGATTTACAGCAGTAAAAAATTGTCTTCCAGAAAACCTAATTTATTTAGAGGATCTCAGAAACTAAAGTTCTGACGTTGTACCAAAATTACAAATATTATTATTATTGAGATATGTATTCAATATTCATAGCCTAATGTGAATTTAAGTTTGATTTAAAAAAAAATCGTCTCTATATATATATATATATATATATATATATATATATATATAAATATATATATATATATATATATATATATATATATATATATATATATATATATATATATATGTATATATATATATATATATATATATATATATATATATATATTAGAAAAATTTTCACGTCGTTTTGCCAACATCTCAGCTGGCATTTTCAAGTGATGCTTCCTCGATAGCTGCTCGGCTTAGGTTCGATACAATATATATATATATATATATATATATATTATATATATATATATATATATATATATATATATATAAATATATATATATATATATATATATATATATATATATATATATATATATATATATATATATATATATATATATGTATGTATGTATAAACATATTTATATATTGGAGTTTTAACTCTAAAAACTAACACCTATTAAAATTTTTGACCTGCAAGTATAACGGCGAGTCCATTCCTGACTTCCTTGATAATGTCAAAGGTGATTATTCAACAGGCCAAGATTTCACTAAAATATGCAAGTCCGCACAAACGCTACAGCTCAAAAAATAAATCGCTGGGTACCATTTTAAGGCCCATATCTCCGTTGTGTGGCACTTTAGGAAAAAAATACTTTAAAAATGTTTTACTTACGAGAAAGGTATCCCAAATGTCCTGTTCCGATTTTATTGTAAACTTACAAAAATAAGAGATACGTACTTTTTTTTATCTGCGGAAATTCATTAAAACAGTGTGAAAGCCGTCCCTAAAGTTTAAATTGTTTTTTTAAAGTTTACCTCTTAAAACAGTATTTTTGAAATATCTCATGTTCTAAGTGAAATAGTTTTACAAAACAAAATAAGAGTTACTTGTTATTCGAAATGATGTTAAACTATGGTATTTTCACCCCCAAGAATATCATCCCTTATTTTTTATTAGGGTAAACCATATATTTACGCACATAATTTAATTCTAAAAATTTCGAAATTTAATGGAATTGTTTGAAAATATTTTTTTCACGAATACCATAAGTAACTTAAGTTGACAGGTTCCGAAGTTTCCAAAAATAAACTAGTAAAAGGGGTGAGCCAACCCCGAATATGTTTTTTTTTTTAATTCCAAGTTTTAATTGAGATATCTTTATAAAACAAAATGGAAGTTACTTCTTATTTGAAATAATGTTGAATTATGGTATTTTCACCCCTAAAACATATCCCTTATTTCCTATAACGGCGAACCTTCTATCAGCGCACGTAATTTAATTCAAAAATTTACGAAATTTAATGAAATTGTTTCAAAGTATTTATTTCACGAATACCATAATTAACTCAAGTTGACAACTTTCGGAGTTTCGAGAAATAAATTAGTAAAAGAGGGTGAGTCACCCTAAAACACTTTTTTTTGAATATCTCCAGTTCTAATTAAGTTAACTCTACAAAACAAAATGGAAATTATTTGTTATTCGAAATGATAATAAGCTATGGTATTTTCACTCCCAAGGATATCACCCCTTATTTCTTATTAGGGTAAACCATATATCTGCGCACGTAATTTAATTGTAAAAATTATGAAATTTAATGAAATTATTTGAAAATATTTTTTTCACGAATACGTCGTGTTGTCGTGTTTCGGGGTTACTAAAAATAAACTAGTAAAAGAGGGTGAGCTACTCCCAAATACTTTTTTTACTTCTCAAGTTCTAATTGAGATAACTTTACGAAATAAATTGGAAACAACTTGTTATTTGAAATGAAGTTAAACTATAAAATTTTTACCCTCATGTATAATTATTCTTAAAATTGCCAAATTTCAGTTGATATGAACGTTATAGAGCTTACTGATTTTTTTTAATTAATAAGAAAACATAAACTTATTTTATTGGTTAAGTATTCATGTCTTTAAATTATTATAATTCATGATAAATAGTGTAATGTTCATTTAAATTAAAACTTGACAATTTTAACAATCATAATATATGTATGAAATTACGGTTCACTTTTACAAATTATATCCTTGGAAGTGAAAATACCATAGTTTAATATCATTTCAAATAACAAGTAACTTTAATTTTGTTTTATAGAGATATTTAGTTAGAATCGTAGATATTAAAAAAACATATTTGGCGGTGGTTCACCCTCTTTTCCTAGTTTAGTTTCAGAAACCCCAAAACACGTCAATTTAAGTTACTTATTGTTTTCGTAAAAAAGATATCAACAAATTTGGTTTAATTTCAAAATGTCCAGAATTAAATTATGTAAATGAATTACAAGATTAACCCTCATAAAAAGTAAGGGATGATTTCTATGGGGTTAAAACAACAAGATATAACCTCACTTCAACTAACAAGTAATTTCCACTTTGTTTTGTAAAGATATCTCAATTAAAATTTGAGATCTGAAAAAAATGTATTTGGGGGTGACTCCCCTCCTTTACCCCAGGACATGTCAACTTGAGTTAATTATGGTATTCGTGAAAAAAATACTTTGAAACAATTTCATTAAATTTCGTAAATTTGAGAATTAAATTATGTGCGCTATAAGATGTTTTGTCGTTATAAGAAATAAGGGATGATATATTTTGGAGATGAAAATACCATAATTCAACATCATTCTAAATAGCAAGTAACTTCCATTTTGTTTTGAAAATAATATCTCAATTAGACTTTGGAATTTTAAAAAAACGTATTTAGGGGTAGCTCACCCTCTTTTACTAGTTTATTTTTAGAAACCCCGAAACCTGTCATCTTAAGTTACTTACTTACATCTTAAATTTCGTAATTTTTATAATTAAATTACGGTTTACCTTAATAAGAAATAAGGGATGATATCCTAGGAAGTGAGAATACCATAGTTTAACATTATTCAAATAATAAGTAACTCTCATTTTGTTTTATAAAAATATCTCACTTAGAACCTGAGATATTTCGAAAGTACTGTTTTTAGGGGTAAACTTTTGAGGCGGTTTTCACCTTATTATAATAAATTTCCGCACTTAAAAAAAAATAGGTATACCTTATTTTTGTACCCTCTACAACATATTAAAGTTTTAGTAAAATCGGAGCCGGACACTTCGGATACCTTCCTTGTTAGATATATCTAATAAACACAAAATTAATTCCATGCAGTGTGTGCAGTTTCCAATTGTCAAATGAAATACATTTCTGACATTAGGATTGACATGGATTAAAATAAGGATTTGTCACTGCGCTACTGGGTTGGGTGATGGATAAGTTTATGCAATATTGTTGTGACTCATGAATCATAAATTGTGTGCTTATTTTTTAAATAGATCGCATACGAGTCGATAGATACATACATCAGACTTAAAAACCAATTGATGAAATAACTGCATATTTTTAGAATAGTAATAAAAACGGACAAACGATATTTATTAGCTCGTATTTTAAATGATTATTCCAATCATTGACAATATAAAAAAAAATTGTTTTAAAGAGTAATGGAATTCACAGAATTAGGAAACGTGGTACGGTCTAGTGGTATTTAGGACACTTAGTCGATGTGCAGTGAGCGAAGGTTGAGATGTTATAAATAGAAATCGTTATGTCTATAGAAAGAGAAAAAATATAGAAAACTTTTCTCCATCTCTCTTCAATACCGCGTGAGTGATTTGACAAGCTAATATAGATGATTTAACAATCTAAAATGCAATAATCATGGACATTATTAATTAATGTATACCTAAGTACCCTAATCAACGTAAACCGTTACTAAATCCAAAACAATAGGTCCCAGATCGAGGCGATCGAACCGGTTTGCGAGCGATCACCGAAGTTAATAGGTGATGAGCTATATATATATATATATATATATATATATATATATATATATATATATATATATATATATATATATATATATATATATATATATATATATATATATAGCTATGGTTGTCAAGGTTAAAAAAACAGACAAAAAAATAGACGGTATCCGTACTCGGAACATTTTGACACTATTTGTTTGAAGATTGTTTTAGGCACATTCAGACTAAAACGTAGCCTTTCGCTCTAAAAAAAATTCTAAGTTATAAATTAAATACTTACAAAATACCCATTATCAAAAATACAAGAAGTTAAACATATATAAAAAAAGTAAATTCGTCCATATAATATTAAAATTTTTTTTGGGGGGCTATCGGTCATTTTATTATTAATTCAAAACAATTTTAGGACATGTGACGTTTCAGTTTATTTATTTCTTAAACCATCTGCAGAATAACAATTAAACACTAAAAATGTTATAAATTGTGTATACGCTGGTAAACATCACGTATATAATTCGTAATCAAAGTCAGTGAAGCTATCTATCTATCAAATTAATTATAATTGGTTCCTTTATCTCACCGATCGTGAGATCGAGTTTTCACATTTTCTGTTATACTTTTATTATATGGATTTTTCCCAATTTTTTGCAGTAACTTTATTAAAAAAAATCTTTCAAAAGTTCACTTAAATTACTAATTTTCTAAGTTGTGTTATTTTTGGCAACTCTACCTTTTACTTGAGAGAGATTTTTCCTTCTCCAACGGACATTTTTCGGACGAGCTTGAAGAACAGATTTCCTATCTGGTTTTCCCAGTAAAAATTAAGTTCTCTGGAAAATTTCCAGAGCTCAATTCTTTTAATTTCAGGTAAATCCCGATCTTCATTGATTTTAGTTAGAATTTTGTCGACAGTTGAAATCTGTTTCTCATAATAAAATGTATGTACAACTCCTCTTATTGCAGTTTACATCTCTTCTTCCAACGAGGTTTTTCGTCTGCCTGTAATCGAATGTGACTTGGGAGAACTCACAATTCCAATCGTTTTTTTCTCCTTCAGTATTCGGTACATAGTAGATTTTTCCTACTCCTGTCCTATCAACAGACCTTCTAACATTATTATCTAGATACTGATATCTGAAGGCATCATAAACATTCATCGTAATAAGTTTTTCGTTTAGGAAAAAATGCCCTGGTTTAACGTTTTTGGAAGAAATATAGATGGGGAAGCCATATCTTTTGGGAATTTCACTAATCGTAAATATTATATCAAAACTAGCACAAACAAGATAAATCACTAAGGACACACTCACTAACAGATATTAAATTGAACTATCAGAAATTTTATTGTTGCAGTAAATTTATAAAAGCCTATAATATTTAAATATAATTAGATTTACGGCAGTCGTCAGTTACATGCGGCATTGAAGCTTGTACGTTTTAAATGTCGGTAACAGTTTTATTACTCTCTCTAGTTCTTGAATAGAGTATAGGAATGTGTATGCTTGCGATCGCCCCTCCCCTTCCCAAGAGCTTTGAGTTCAGGAAAATAGAACCGATTCTGCCTTTTATATTGGGAATGTGTATGCTCCCCCCCCCCCTTGACTACTTATTTTTCTTGCGATAACCCCTTCCCAAGAGCTTCGAATTCAGGAAAATAGACCCGATTCTGCCTCTTATACTAGGAATATGTATGTTGCTCGCATCCTCCCCCCTGTCGGCAACCTATTTTTTTGTGATCGCCTCCCCCTCTCCAAGAGCTTCAAATTCAGAAAAAAAGACCCGACCCTGCCTTTTACAGTAGAAATGGGAATGTTGCTGGTGTCTCTCGAACCCCCCCCCCCCCCATCGATAACTTGCTTTCGCTTGCCATACTGTACTTTTTTGATGTCCCCCCCCCCAATAAAAAATCTGGATCCGCTCCTGGTTACATATATATTACCGCAGATTCAGACCATTTTATATGGTGTTGTTTATCTCAGGCCTGTTCTACAATACCTGATCTCGATGTTTTCTCTTTTTGTGTATCAGTTTTATGTTCCTAAATTCTAACTTCTAGTGGTCGCTTGGTTTCTCCAATATACATTTCACCACACTCACATGGAACTTGGTAAATACATTCTTTCGTATTATTAGTTTTTGGTTCTGTTATTTAGAAGGTAAGACGACCACATGTGTTAAAAATTCCACAAATTTCGTGAACACTATTAGTAGCATTAATCTAGAGCCAGACGACAGACTAATAAGTTTTGATGTGGAAAATCTGTATACCAATGTATCATTAGGGGAATCACTAGACATAATTAAAACTGGACTTTCAAATGATGCAACATTATCAGGTCGAACCACGTTACCACTTGACGAGATGATGGACCTTTTGGAATGTTACTTACGTAGTGCTTGCTTTCAAGTAAAGGACAAGGTCTACGCTCAGGATGACGGGCTTCCGATGAGTTCTTCACTTTCCTCAATCGTCGCCAATATATATGTGGAATGGTTCGAAACACATACCATAGAAACAGCAACAGTGAAACCGAAAGTGTGGTTGGATATGTCGATGATCCCTTCATCGTATGGAAGGGCAATGATCAAGAACTTACTGATTTCTTAAAACATCTAAATATCATTCGACCTACAATTAAGTAAAAAGTGGAAAAAGAGGTAAATAATCAATTGCTCTTCCAAGTTGTCATGGTGAACCGTTCAAACGAAACTATTTTTAGTATTCAGGAAGCCAACACATACTGGACAATAGCTTAACCATAGTTCTAATCATTTTGTTGTAACAAAACAGAGAATTACACACAACCACTATAATTATGCTATATCTATATGCCATAATGCCGATTCATTGTAAAAAGAGGTAGCAAACATTGAATCCGATTTACAACAGATTGGTTATACTTTGAAATTAATTGACGATGTTATAAATAACTTTAGAACAACGACTACTGGACAGCAAGAAACACATTCCTTCTTCACAATTCCGTATATCAAGAGAACCTCAGAAAAAATAAGGCGAATTGTCAACAGTTATAATATAAACAACCTTTAAATAAAGAAATCCACTTAGAGCTCATTTAATAAAAACAAAACTAAAAATTACCGATAAGAAAGAATGTGTTTACAAAGTTCCGTCTGAGTGTAGTGAAATGTATATTCGAGAAACCAGTAACCACTAGAAGTTAGAATTAAAGAACATAAAACTCATACACAAAAAAAAGAAATGTCGAGATTAGGTATTGCAAAACACGTCTGGAATAAACAACACCATATAAAATGGTCTGGAACTGCAGCAAAATATATGTAACCCAACATGAAAAAAAAGAAAATTTATAGAAGCAGCTTACAATAAAAGTAATGATGGAATCGTCAATAAACCCAGTGTTAAGATACCTAATCTTTGGCGACTACTACTTTTTAACATCAAATCATTGAGGTGTATACAGTGAGGCGAAACTTTGCGCTTCAATGGACACAGTCCCCCAATAAGCTCGTAGCCTTAACATAAAACATTCTGTTTATACTTGGTAATGATTAGAGAGTCAACCTAATGGAAATGTCGTAAAAATAAACAAAAATAAAGACAATACAAGTCAGACAAGCGCATTTTAGTCGACGCTATGTGTCTTAATTACAGTAACTTCAAATTTCATCTCGGCAAAAAACTGAAGAGTGCACCGATGAACTTACTTTTTTGTATCAGCCGTTTTACACACACAAGAATTATAGCCAAAATTTATCTCATAATTATGTTGAAAATTTTCATAAAACTAATTTGCTGTTTTACACATCAAAAAATTATTGTCAAAATTTTGGTGAAAATTTTCGACATAAAAATATAGAACCTGTTCTATATTTTTATGACTAAAATGCGGAAGTGCGCGAAAATCGACGCAGAATAAAATTTGTGAATTGACAACCCGAGTTAAGTAATCAGCCTAATCTCAATATTTACTCATTGTTTTTTGCACAAAATATCCCTTATTTTGTGGTTTTTTGATTATATATGTTTGGAAACTTTCATATTTATGACATTTTAAGGTTAAGAACGTCACATGTTACGAAAATGCGCATGAGCAACGACAAAATCATCACCAAAATTATATTCAGATTTCTTGTACGTATCAAACAGAATAGTATTTTATTGTAAAAATTATCTCCAAAGAATTTTCGGCAAAAATTTGCTGAAAATTTTTGTTATAATTTTCGGAATAATTCTTGTGTGTAAAACGGCTCTATGACGATAAAGCATCTATAAAAACCACACTATATCGCTGGGTTAGTGAATTCAGTCGTGGTCGTCGTTCACTCACGGGTAAGTCGCGTTAAGATCATCCAAGACTGGCTGTAGTGCAAAAAAAACATCGATGCTGTATATATTTATATATTGATTTTTAAAAAAATCGTACTACTCGGGTGAATATATAGAAGTCGGTAGGTTTTTAATATCCCGCCTAGATATCTCGGAATTTATATTTTATATTTCCTACGAATATTGCTCTCGATTAGATACAACTCCACTAACGAGACCATAAGATGGCCGAAAAATGTATGAAGAGAGGACCAGAGTTGTATTTGTAGGAAATAAATTGTTTCTATATATTCCTTCATTTTTCTCTGTTTGAAAGGAGAATAATATAGGAAACTATTAGGACAGATAGATTTATTTATTTTTAAAAACCCTAGAACTTACTAATGAATCAAGCAATGATATTTTTCTATTAATTTAAAGGGCTGCGTTAAAAAAAAATTAAAAGACTGACCCCTAATATAAGGAACTGTGCTCCATGATGCATTTAAGAATAAAATCGTATTTTGCTTTTCATTCTTTAATTATTTTCTTTGTACTTTATTACACATCATCAAAATTTTTTATGCATTCACTACTGTTGCTTCAAATTTAGATATTCCTAAAATGATTTTACTAATATAGCTTATATTATCGATATTACAAGAAATTGATAATTAAAATTTTTAGAAGACTAAAGATAGTGAGCAATTAGTAAATCTAAAAAATAGAAATACTTTCCAAATATTATATTATATCATAATGCAGCTAAATTTCTCGCTTCAAGTATATATCCCCAGAAAGCCATACAGGGAGACATCGTCAGGATATCTGGCGCCTACTTGCCCCATTTTCCACCCCCGCGGTGAAGCGTAAGGGACGCGAAAGACATTCTAGCTCCTCATAACGCTTATCAATTGACATCGGGTAACATTATGCCAAGGCAGAATCGGAAAAACAAGTTGTACCTTGGAGAATTAATTAACAAAATGTTCTTTCTGCTGTATCAAATTAGCTGAGTTATTTTAAAATAATTCACTTCAGGATTTTTATGCAGCTTATTTAAATAGCCTATTATAGATAAGTTTTAGCAACGATTATTATAGCTAATGCTAAGCAATAATAATATTTGGTTTTTATATATTAGAGATTTCAACACCTTGCGTAAAAGCCTGCATAGGAAGAACTCAGTTTACTGCAAAAAAATATAACTTTTATTTCATTTATAAATACGAGGCATGTCTAGAAAGTAAGTGTACTGAATTTTTATAGGCTAAAAAAATCACATGGTTACATTAGTACATATGTAAGTTATTTTTCGACATAGTCGCCATTCCTCTCAATGCAGGTGATGAAGCGGGGTATCAACTTCTTGATGCCTTCTTCGAACTAGTTTCCCGCCAATCCCTTCGTCCACTTTTCTATTTCCCCCTTCACCTACTCGTCCGTTGAAAACCTTTTTCCACCCATGTGCAACTTCAGGGAGGTCAAGAGATAGTAATCTGGAGGTGCCAAGTGTGGTCTGGCATTGTGCAGCAGGCAAATCCCTTTGTCAGCATGCCTCTCCTCTTATTCTGAATCGCCCTCCGCAATTTTTTTAGGGTCTCACACTATCTTGTAGAGTTGATGTTCTCCTTCTGAAGCAAATATGCAATCAAAATTATGCCTTGACAGTCCCAAAACACGGATTCCATGATTTTCTTGACTGAAATTGTGGTTTTGAACTTTTTGGCGGAGGGTGAAGAGGTGTGACACCACTGTTGAGACTGCCTTTTGGGTTCAGGCATATAGTGTGCAATCCAAGTTTCATCTTCAGTAACAATGGAACGGAGAAATTCATGTTCATGGAGTTTGTAGCGCCTCAAAAACTCTTGCCCGGCCTCCACTCGATTCAACTTGTATTGGTCTGTCAGCTGTTTTGGGACCCACCTCGCAGACAGTTTCCCATATCCGAGGGTTTCTGTGACGGTTTCGTGTAGTAGAAATCTGGAGATTTGCGGAAATATCACAGAAAGTTCATCTACAGCCAGTCTGCGATCGTCACGGAGTGCATTTTCGATTTTTTTTTCACAATTTCGTCAGTCACAATTGAAGGTCTTCCGCTCCTCTGATCGTAATGCACAGACGTACGACCGTTTTTAAACTCGCAACACCACTTGGGCACACTCGTACCATAGCTATATCACCATATGCAGTTTTCACCTCATTACGAACCTTAACCGGAGCTTTTCCCTTCCATACGAGATAGTAAAAGACGCCGCGCATTTCCCACTTGGCGGGAGATTGGATCGACATTTTTCACGAAATGTAATGTCGCGTCGAGAGTTCTCAACGCACTGACCTTGAACCGGTGTCGTTGTGAAGGGGAGAAGTCAGGCTACACGGCAGTGTAGCAAACATGTCGAAAAAAATTCCCTGCGACCGTGAGAGCCTCAGTACACTTACTTTCTGGACATGCCTCGTAAATCAAATAATGTCTTTACTTCGTATGTCAGATTAGTGGCATTCGAAAGGAAAAAAATGTAAGTCTATACGACCTCTATACAACCAATAGAAGTCGAGATAGGGTTTTTTTCACTACTGATTAAGCAAACTTCAGAGTTTTGACGTCAAAGACGACGTCCATCTTGATAGTTACAATCAATTTGTGGATACCAGCACAAGCATCTAGGTACACCGCAATGTTTATCGATTGCAAAACGTTACGCATGCATAGTGCTTTATTTGACAGCACGTGCAGCAGAAACAGCGGAACACCTGTTATGCGAATACAAGGCACTGTTCTGCATGAACAGATTTCTAGAAAATGTTACCTTGATGCCTGAAGAAATAAAGCACTTACCTCCTAGAAAAATAAAAGTCTTCTTCAAAATTTTGAATATCCCGCGCTTATATTACATTAGGGTAACGCACAAAAGGTCCTTTAAGTCAAAGTATTGTAGAGAACCAAGAAAATTCTTAACGATCCATTCACAATCCACAATCTATAATGTGGAACAATTAGACCCATCGACCTCTAAGATCAAAAATCAACATAGCACTCGTACATACAAAGAATGTAGTGTTAGTGTTTCATTCATTCATTCATATCAGCCCGTTTTCATCCACTCCTGAATGTAGGCCTCTTCCATATTTTTCCATTTCTGTCGGTCCATAGCGATTCCCATCCAGTTTTTTCCGGCAATTTTCTGGATGTCATCACGCCATCTCTTTTGGGGCCTGCCAACACTTCTCTTGTTCTCTCTTGGCCGCCATGCTGTTATCTTGTATGTCCATCTGTCTATGTCATGTCTTGCGATATGTCCAGCCCATCTCCATTTTAGCTGCGCTACTCGTTTGCTCACATCTGTTATTTTCGTTCTTCTTCTGATTTCTTCATTTGGAACTTTATCTTGTAAACTAATTCCCAGCAGAGCCCTTTCCATTGCTCGTTGTGTAACCCGAAGCTTATTAATGGCTTTACATGTTAGGGAGGTTGTTTCAATACCATAAGTAAGAACTGGCAGGATGCAGGACTCGTAGACTTTTCTTTTCAGACTTATGGGGGTGTTACTGGATTTAAGAATGAATCCGAGTTTGCCAAAAGCTGCCCAGCTGAGACTTATTCTTCTAGGAATTACAGCCGATTGGTTTTCCTTCCCTATTTGTATTTTATGACCTAGATATATGTATCCTCTTACGTTTTCTATTATTTTATCTTCAACTTTAATTTGTATTTGTTCTAGACTCATTATTTTTGTTTTTGACAAGTTCATTTTGAGTCCTATCCTAGCTGATGCTTGATAAAGTTCTTGTATCATACATTGGAGTTGTTCTGGTGAATCACTGATTATAACAATCTCATCAGCAAATCTTAAGTGGTTTAGTCGTGTTCCGTCTATGTTAATTCCCTTGTCATGCCAGTCCAAGCCGTTAAATACATCTTCAAGTACCAACGTGAACAATTTTGGAAAGATTGTGTCTCCCTGACGTACGCCTCTTTTTATAGGTATCCTCGAAGTTTTTATATCCTCGTCGAGTATCTTGAATCAATCCAAGCATTGTCCAGTGCTTTGAGAACTGCCCATGATTCGATAGAATCGAACGCCTTCTGGTAATCAACGAAAGCCAAATGCAGAGGTATATTATATTCCGTGGTTTTTTCGATAAGCGTGTGTATTGTCTGTAGATGGTCTATTGTACTGAAGTTCGTGCGAAATCCAGCTTGTTCTGAAGGTTGGTATGCGTCCAACTTTTGCGTCAGTCTGTTAGTTATTATTTTTGTAAAAAATTTGTACAAGTGGGACAGAAAGCTAATTGGCCGATAATTTTCTGTTATTTCTATCGCCTTTTTTGTATAATATGATGACTTCTGCGTTTTCCCATGCCTCGGGTATTGTTCCATACATTAAGCACTTGTTCAACAAAATTCTTACGCTTTCTCTTAGTTGTTTTCCCCCTAATTTTAACATTTCGGCGGTTATACGATCCTCGCCAAGGCTTTTATTATTTTTCATTTGACTAAGCGCTTTCATTAACTCTGCGGTATTTATTTCGGGCATCTCTTCTGAACCGACATTTCTTACTTCCTTTCTTTCGTAGTAAGGACCTTGAGTTTTTGGACTGTATAACTCTGTATAAAAGTCCTGGACAGCCATCGTGATTTCCTCCCGGGTACTAACTAATTGGCCTTGTTTAGTTTTAATTGCGGAAATTTTTGTCCGGCCCCTACCCAATTGAGATCTGAGAACCTTCATTGATTTGTTAACTTCTATCGTGTCTTTAATCACTTATGTATTATGCTTTCTTATGTCCCTCCTTATGTTTTTTTGTTAATGTAAACTAGGCTAATTTAAAGGTGCATGTACAAGGGAAATATTCCGGTAGAAAAAAAGTATTCTTTCGAACAAATTTTTGTTATTTTTTAGAGAAGTTGGAAGAATTAGCCTAAGTAAAATATAGAGTTTTTAAATGTTTTCCAATGGACTTAATGCTACAGAGTAAGGAATGACTTTAACAGTAATATACAAGTAGAAAAAATACAAAAATTTTTGTTTAAAACCACCTAAAGTAAATGCATAGTAGCACAGTTTCAATCAGTAACGTGTCCTCTATTTGTCTCTACCGGTGTGTATTTTTTACTGTTGAGTTATTGATGGTATCGATTTTAAGTATTGGCGGATTCAATTTCGAGTATTTTCTTTAATGTAATAACATTTATTCTTTCTAGGTACCTTCATTATTGGCCTAATGATCACACGGAAGAATCTAAAAATTCTATATCTGCATTCAGTGTCGCCAAATCGCCGTTTTACAAAGTTTTCGAAGAACATCAAAAGCTTATCCAAATATTACAGCAAGATATTTTAGGCACAAATTCGATAGAAGAAGTGGAATGAAGTCAATAAATAGTAGCACTATTAAAGTCGTCATTGGAGGCCCTCAAAAGCAAACAAATATATGTTTATTTGTATCCACAAGTAATGTTCCAGGCAACAAAAAACTGAGAAACATGGATGTTTATTTAGAATCAAAAAAAAATCAAAAAATGGAAACAAGTATTTTAACATTCTTAGCTCACAAATAATTAAAGGAGTCGTTATCGGTATTACGATATATTTTATTGTAAACAAAATTATAAACAATTAATTTTTCAAACTTGAAAAATTCATGTAATTTGAAATTTTCAAAATTGAATATCTCGAAGAAAAAGAAAGATATTTAAGCAAACTCAGCGGAATTTGAAAGACTAAGACTTATACTTTAAGATACTATGTTTTGTGAGAAAAAAAAATATCAAGATGATACCTCAAATATAGGCTAAAATTGCGTTCTTTTTACTTTTAGGTTGGAATATTTAAAAAGCCTGATGTGATCGATTCGGAACAACTCAAAATCCACAAGAAATGACTATTCTTATTCAATGTAAAAATTTTATATCGCGTTGTGTAATTATAGGATTAAAATTACCATTTAATTTATTAACTAAAAATGTTAGTTCCGAAATTATTAAATGATAACTTCAATTTATTAATTAAAACTTTTTCAGTAAGTGATAAATGGTCAATTATAATTTTGCCGATGTCTGGTTGAGATCATATTCCACTCATTGCTTTTATAGAAGGGGCATTATCAATATTTATTTTATATGTACAGGGTGAGTGAACGATTGGATGATGTAGGTTTGTGCCTTTTCGGTGAAATTAACAAAGAAACTATATTTATTGTTTGATACAGTTTATTTTTACGCAGATTTTAAAAATATTTAGGACTCTACAGGGTGAGCCAAAAAACTAGGACAGCATAAAGTTGTATTTTTTAAAATAGAACACCCTATATACGAATCGTATTTTCGATTTAACTTATAATTTTAAATCTTTTTTATTAAGGGTTTACTATAACAAAACTTTATAGTTTCTGAGATAATTAAGTTTAAAGAAAAAAAAGTCACATTTTCAAGCATCAATTCAATCCTAAATAACGTTTTCAATTTTGTGACAAATATATTCAAATTTGGAATTTAACAAGGCCAAGGACAAGTTAACATAATTTTTACCTAATATTTGCAATAAAAGCTACAGGGTGTTGAACACATCGGCTCAAGTTTGAACAAGTTTAAATGAATAAATATCTATTTTTTTAAAATGGTACAACCTGTATATTTTCATGTTATTTAATAGAGTAATAAAAACCCTAAAAGTTTTGTTCAATATATCCTCTACCTATTTATAATAGTTTTTGAAATATTTCAGTTTTTCTTATTTTCCATACTTTTTTACAGAAATAGTCTTCATTATCATAGTAGCCATGTAAAATAATAAAAAGAAACTACAGAAACAAACAGAATGTGGTTAAATATGATGAAATACATTATTCGTTATATTACAACGGCAATAGTTTAAACATAATGTGAAAAAATTAACACAACAATAACGACAAGGCAAATACATATTTACTTTTATACTAAATTAAAACAAAAAAATTACCTATTAAATACTGAGATTAATTATTTCTTTTTAATAAGTGTTCGAATAAACGATCCTCTTGTGCAATGCACAAATTTAGTCTTTTTTGCAGATTTTCTCGGACCCTGGACAAAATTAGTAGCGTTATTGTTCTACAGGTATCCCTATTCCTGTTTCGCATATCTTCCACTGTTGTTGGTGGATTAACATACACCTTATTTTTAATATAACCCCATAGGAAGAAATCTAATGGGGTGATGTCGCAAGACCTTGGTGGCCACTCAATGAAACCCCCACGTCCAATCTATTTTTGCGGATATCGTTGATCCAAAAACGCACGAACTTCACGATGGTAATGCGGAGGCGCACCATCGTGCTGAAACAACATACTGTCGAGCTCATCCCTATCGAGACCTTGAAGCAGTTGGGGTAGTTCTTCTTGTAGAAAGTTCAGGTAACTATGGCCATTTAGTGGTTCATTAAAAAAGTGGGGTCCAATAATTCGATTATGATGAATACCACACCAAACATTTAATGACCAGTGGTTTTGATGTTGCACCTCTCTAATCCAAAATGGGTTTTCTGTGGCATAATAATGCATGTTGCGTCTATTTACTGCACCGTTACTTCTAAAAGTAGCTTCATCACTAAACATTACCTTGCATAATAAATTTGAATTTAATTAAATCTCCGCATTTATTGTACGACAAAAATTTACACGACTTTCAAAATCCTGTCCATGCAATTCTTGGTGTAATTCCATGTGATATGGATGATACCTATATTTCTTGGTAGTACGATTATCGGTGGATTGTGATGTTTCACACAATGCTGCTAACTGACGGCTACCAATATAAGGACTTTCCTGAACATTTAACAATACTTGTAGTTCTTTTTCCTCATTAGTTACTGGTTTGTTGACCACTTTACGTTTTGGATAATTAACAGTACCAGAAGAATCAAATCTTTGCATTAAGTTTTGAAAAGTATGGGTATTAGGCTGGCGTCGATCAGGATACTTCATTTTGTAAATTCTTTGAGCAAGAAGGCAATTTTTTTGAGCCTCTCCTATTGTATAAATCATATCTATTAACTCATTCTTTGGAAAATTCATTTTACAATATAAGATGAATGCAAAAAAAACCAAACTACACTACATAAAAACCAAAAGAAGCGATTGCGGTTATAAATTTGGCACACAGAAAAATGTTCTTTTACATTGTTTTTGCCATGGCTACTATGATAATGAAGACTATTTCTGTAAAAAAATATGGAAAATAAGAAAAACTGAAATATCTCAAAAACTATTATAAATAGGTATAGGATATATTGAACAAAACTTTTAGGGTTTTTATTACTCTATTAAATAACATGAAAATATACAGGGTGTACCATTAAAAAAAAAAGATATTTATTCATTTAAACTTGTTCAAATTTGAACTGATGTGTTAAACACCCCGTACCTTTTATTGCAAATATTAGGTAAAAATTATGTTAACTTGTCCTTGGCCTTGCTAAATTCCAAATTTAAATATATTTGTCACAAAATTGAAAATGTTATTTAGGATTGAATTGATGCTTGAAAATGTGACTTCTTTTCTTTAAACTTAATTATCTCAGAAACTATAAAGTTTTGTCATAGTAAACCCTTATTAAAAAAGATTTAAAATTATAAGCTAAATCGAAAATACGATTCGTATATAGGGTGTTCTATTTAAAAAAATACAACTTTATGCTGTCCTAGTTTTTTGGCTCACCCTGTAGAGTCCTAAATATTTTTAAAATCTGCGTAAAAATAAACTGTATCAAACAATAAATATAGTTTCTTTGTTAATTTCACCGAAAAGGCACAAATCTACTTCATCCAATCGTTGACTCACCCTGTATATGACTGACCAAGACTCAGTGCACATGTACTGTATTGCGGTTTTTTTAGAACATGTTTAACAGAAGCGAAACTTGGTGTAAACCCATATCGAGTTAAAAACCATTTTTTTTATTCATATCTTCACATTTTGCAAAAATTTTCGAAACATTTTCCTGTACTGGAGTTATCCTTTAACAATAATCCTGCAGCGGTCAATTTTTCGATCTTACAATATTTGTTCTGTCACTGTAATTTATTAATATTGGGGTAATCTTAAATAAGCTCAATAGTTCTGACAGATTAAAACCTTTTTGATACTTTTAGTTAATATAAGTTTCAGTTTGTTGCTAACCTGCTTAAATACCTTAATCCAATAATCTAATTTGATCAATACCACAAATAAATATAACTTTTATCACATTATTCACAACTGATATTTTTTTTATATTTGCACTCGATAGATGAAAAATGTAGTTACTTATAGAATATTCCAGGAAATATAAATGTTTCTGTTAAAGTACTAATATTGATAAATATTAAGTCTGATTTGTAAATCTTAAGATTTATCAACATGGAATGGTAAATGTAAGGATTGATGTAAAGAATGCAGATTTTTCCGGTTCCATTATAGATCAGTGGCGATAATATTTGAAAAAAACTGTTCGTTACAGCATTCTGATAACGAAAAAATTTAAAATATATACGAAAAAAGCAGGAAAAATAATCCAAACCAATAGCGAGTTGTCAGGGTGAATGGAGTGGAAATTTAGGGGTGAAAAATGTTTTTTTGTGGTTTCTGACAAAACTATGCGGCGTATCGAGAAAAGTTAAAAGTAAAAGTAATAGGTAAAAAAATCTAAAATATTTATATTTATCATTTTTAAAATAACCTGAAAATTTTTAGAGAAAAACGCGAAAAACTTAAATTTTGATTTATTATTTTTCTCTTCCACAAAAATGAATCTATTTGGCTGAATCCAGCAAGAGTGTACTTTTTGATGTTTCAAATTAGCCATATTTTTTTCCACCAAACTATTCATTTTTATTGAATTCATTTAAAAAAA
The DNA here is from genome assembly GCA_034092305.1 of Diaprepes abbreviatus. Lineage (NCBI taxonomy): Eukaryota > Metazoa > Arthropoda > Insecta > Coleoptera > Curculionidae > Diaprepes > Diaprepes abbreviatus. The sequence continues at coordinate 13,466,970 of JASJET010000139.1, forward strand.
AATGAAATTTTTAACTGCAATAAGTGTTAAAAATAATTATTGGACAGAGTTCCGATTAGGCCCATTTTTTTCGTTTTCACTTGTACTTTTAATAAATATAAAAATATTGTTACGAACGACTAAAACTTATTGATATGTCCTCCTATATACAAATATTCCGAGGTGATGAGTCATATTTATTATAATGTGCCGAAAGGAATAGTGTCTCAATGATTTATCTTTCTAGATAGATCTCAACGTTTATGTTCTAGATTTATTTAGGAACTTCAAGTAAGAAAATAAGATTAATTTTCTATAAAGTTCTAGGATTTTCTTTTTGAAAACTAACAGAAATATTGAAAAATTGACTTCACTATCGAATTTTTCATTATTAAACAAGCTATATAACTCCAAGAAAATTATATTTGAAAACTGAAAGAGATATCGAAAAACAGACTACATCATCGGATTTGTCATTAATAAACAACCTTAGAATTGAATTTTCTACATAATTCTAGAAATTTCTATTTGGAAACTAAAGGAAATGATGAAAAACAGACTTTACCGCCGGATTTGTCATTAATAATAGAATTGAATTTTCGACATAGTTCTAGAAATTTCTATTTGGAAACTAAAGGAGATAGCGAAAAACAGATTTCACCATCGGGTTTGTCATTAATTTTCTATGCAGTTCTAGAACTTTCTTTTTGAAAACTAACAGAAATATTGAAAAACTGTCTTCACTATCGAATTTGTCATTAATAAACAAGCTTAGAACCGAATTTTCGACAAAGTTCAAGAAAATTATATTTGAAAACTGAAAGAGATATCGAAAAACAGACTTCACCATCGGATTTGTCATTAATAAACAACCTTAGAATTGAATTTTCGACATAATTCTAGAAATTTCTATTTGGAAACTAAAGGAAATAGCGATAAACGGACTCCACCATCGGATTTGTCATTAATAAACAACCTTAGAATCGAATTTTCGACATAGTTCTAGAAAATTATATTTGGAAACGAAAGGAGATAGCGAAAAACTAACCACCATCGGATTTGTCATTGAGAAAGAAGCCTAGAACAGAATTTTAATTTAATAACAATTTTTAAAATGTGGAAAATTTTTAATTAAATTTTCAGATCTATTATCTTCTGTAGATAAAATCGATGGGTGGCTAAGTATGTTTTTAAATGAATAACGTGCACTTTTAAGTGAATAACCTGCACTTAAGTTTAGGAGCAAAACGAAACTAAGTTTAGGACGAAAAATTGTAAAAATTTAAATAGTTATTACACCATCTACTATATATATATATATATATATATATATATATATATATATATATATATATATAAGCACTAACTTAATTTGCTAATTATAGTGTTTGAAGATGCGGTAGTTACTATGAAACGGCTATAATGCTAAAAATTTAATGTATGTGATAAATAACAAACTATAATCTTGTTTATATTACATTTTAAAATGTAGTATTATCACAAAGTATCGGACGAATCCATTACTTTCTTGAAAAGTATTGTCATCGGGTATTGATGGACTTAGAGTGAATGTTTATGTTTAAAGTGCAGGTTACACACAGAATTTGATGACAAGTTAGAATGCCAACAGAACATTTTTAATTAGTGAGTAATAGGCTTCGCTATCATTCAGGTTTAGCCAATAAAAATCCGCCATTGGAAAAATGTAAACTTATTTGTATTTCAAAAACTGACACTTGATTTATACGTATATATAAGATACGTATCTTCAGAATACATAGATTAAGAATAAATCATACAGTTAGAGGAAATATGATAAACTACAATTTTTGTGCATCGAAAATTCATGGAACGCTTGGTGGACTCGCCAATTTTTGTATTTTTGTGTTATTGCATTGAACTTATAACTATATTACTAATAGCATTTCACTTGGCAAATATATATATATATATATATATATATATATATATATATATATATATATATATATATATATATATATATATATATACGAAAGATATCTTAACACCAGTGACCGGAAAAAAATTTGGAAACCTTAAGAAATTATTATAACATTTTATACAAAATTGCCGTTATGGACAGTAAATCATGATATACAATAAGTAACAATAAGAAACAGCAAGTAATAAATTAAAATAATCACAAAAAATAATTTTAATCTAAATATTCAATATGACTTCCATTGGCTCTTAAACACTTTCGAAGCCATAACAGCTTCTGTGGTAGCTTTTGCTATTTCAACTAGATTGAGTTGGTAGAAGGTTTTTCTTATTCGAGCTACTAGTTCTTCCACTGATTTAATGGGTGTAAAGTAAATTCCTTGCTTTATTGTTCCCCAAAGACAGTAATCTAGTTGTGTTAGATGTGGAGACCTTGGTGGCCAACTCCACCGTCCTAGACGCCTAATCCATCTATCCTCAAACATATCATACTACTTCTGGTTCATCACATTTCCACAATGTGGCGAAGCACCTTCCAGTTGATACTAATAATCTCTCCTATCCAACAGCAGATTATCAATAAAATCTATCACAGCTCTTTATAAAAAAGCCAAGTATTTTTCGTTATACAACACAGCATACAATTTCTGAATTTTTCGATATTCTATTTTAAAAATTGAGTAACAATGTAATACACAGTTCATTCGAAAAGTTCCGGAACTAATTTTACATAAAATTTACAACTTGAGCTATTTGTTACCCGTGTGACAGAATTTGATCATAGACTCTTGCAAATGATATATTGTGGTAGCGTTAACTATTTCATCAATAATCATTTTTTCTGCCCCATATTAATTAGTAGCTATTTTGATAACCCATAATTAAAATTTTACAGTAATACAGACACTGCAAGTCTGGATGTTCATCTTCTTTCTTGAAGCTTTAGTACCAAAAACTACGGTTATTTTGAGCTTACCACAACCATAACTCTGAACTTTAGGACTCGGGCAATGCAGCTACTTAGCTGGACAGATGACATCTCTTGTTTACAGCTTACATAGCAGTACGTCAGCGAGTTTAGTCGCGTGAAGGTTTTTGATTAAAATTAAACAAAGCAAGTTTCTCAAAACACTTAGCCTATTAACAAAAATAAATAAAAAAAAAACACGAACTATTTACAATGAGAAACTTAAAACTAATAACAATTACGAAAAAACTAACATAATTGCTCTTCTTGGCGGTTCTTTTAACCAAAAACCTAAAACCCAATTTAAAAAAGATACCTATAAATAGCTTACTAAAACATTAAACAGAAAAAGAAGTAGAACGCGAAAAAACAGCTATTTTAATTTCTTAATCAAACACAAGCGAAACGCTCGTCTAAAATAACACACGGTATTTTCTTAATTTCCCAAATTAACTGAAAAACAAAACAAAGAAAACCTTCTTTCCCGACGATTATATCCATTACATAATTTTTCCATGGCACTGAACGGCGGTACCGATTCTAACGAATATCAAATTATAACTGACTTTAATTAATTTCTAAAAATCAAATTCAACTTTAATCCCTTGAAGCGTCCCTTGTTTTACACTCGTTTGTTCCGACATGCGTGCTTTTCCACCAATAGAACGTACTAACGTACTTTCGCGATGCATCCCCACCCGCGAAGGGTAGTTTTCGTTTACGAGCGTCTGTAAGTTTTCGGTCTCCTAATTCATAGATGGCATAAGACATCCATGCGTCGCATTTAATTTAATTTAGTATTATAACTGACCAGAGCTCAAAACTAATGATTATTTTACACAAATGTAATCGGTAACTATTCTACACTTATACTAAAAGATCGTGTAAGAACCCATGGAAAAAAAACCCTAAGTTTTAACCATTTTCACATTTTCTTATTCTTATTTTCGACCATTGGGAAAAAATGGGTAACAGATGCGAACTTTCTACATAATAACAAATACTAATATTGCATTTTTGGTGATTTTATTTAAATATTCTTTTGTTTTCTTATAATGGGAAAATTTGCTCAGTTTAAATAAAAGAAGCTCTCTCACGGTCGGCCACATGTGGTTATCACTTTAGCACTTAACCTTAGACTTTTAACGAATTGAATGTTAAGATTATCAAGTTACTTTGACAGTTTTATATTAAAATCCTCGAGAGGGTAGAACCTCGAGAGGGTAGATTTTGTGTCATTTAAATTGACTAAGTTTATGTTGTTTTTTTCAGAAAAATTAACTACCCCAAAAGTAATAAAACTGAGTTTAAGTATGTTAATGGATTTATATTTTCCTGATATGTGACTATTTTTGGCTAGACATAAGATATACATTTCAAAGGTCCAAATCCTTATACAGAGGGACTCTTTCCATTTAGTAGAATTTTATTTAGAGTTAATAAGTGTTAAAATAATTAAAAATCACACCCGGAGAGAGAACTATAATATCATGCATTAATTATCCACAGTGAGGATGTGAGCGCTGTAACTTCATTTAGTAGCCAGCGGTGTTCATTTGAAGTAGACGTATTTTTGCCACTGCGTCACAATTTTCGCTATAGTGCAAAGTGCCGCACTCTATTTTTTTTTGTCAAATTGAGAAAAGGTGGTTCGGAAACATTCGAATTATTGAAAACCGAACACATTTTGTCGAATAACTCTCAAAAACTATTGAATGAGTTTTGTTCAAACTTGATGAATTCGTAGTAGTTGATTAAAGAAACATTGCAAAGCGTATTTCACATCGTTATCAAGTTACACATCAGCTAAAGAAGTAATTAATTGCTTTCACGTTACATGTATTATCCGCCTCACCTCCTCTTCTCTTTTCTTAGCTTGACTCACATATATCAGTTATGTCGTGTTCGCATATATACAACGTAAAGGCACGTACGTGCGTGTCTTCGACGGCTTAACAATTCAACGCATATAGACTAGATCTAATTTGTTATCTTGCGTAATATACCAATAATGCGAAAAAACTAGAATAATCAAATCCATATCAAACAGATCAATGGATCCAATATCAAGAGAAATCGGTAAATATTTTACGCAGATCTTCATATGCACGCTAAAAATTGAGATTTTTTTTATACTATGTTAGCCTGTATAATCCAAAATGTGCATCTGTATGTATGCATTCAACTTACTTTATAATTTTAGTTCAACTGAAAGGTGGCATTTCTTGGAAACTAGGCAACCCATTAAAGTATCAAAAATTCATTTGACTGATACTGTTAAAAGATTCTTAGATCCGTAATGGAGAAGGGTGCTACAAGTTCTATCAAATATTATTTCGTTTTATGGATGCAACATAAAGTGTTCCCTCCAAGACCAAATTTCGTGACCTTGCTTGCATCGCGACGCTCTTTATTACACTGGGAGAAATTGTAAAATTACCAAGAATATCGCCATAAATCATTTCATTTTAAGTGGGGAAGGTCATGTAAAACAATGAAATTTTTGATTTTCTTAAAATGTTCTAATTATTATGCAGAATATGCTTAAAAAGTTTTATAGTCGATATTCAATGTGCTTCTCGAGATATAGCATGAGACAGGCCGCCTCGCCACAACATATCCTTGGTCAGGACAGCAGTATGGTGCTAGAATCGCTGAATAATCGGTAAGTTATAATTATTGTTTAATTTTGTGTACTTTAACGTGTTTTTCTCGAAACGCTGTATATTAATTCCTACCACTGTTATTTTTAAAGAATAACCGTAAAGATATGTTTTCTCACTCTCTCCTAGAGCTCAGTTCAGGACTGTAGTATGGTGCTGGATTTGATGAATAATGGGTAAGTTATAATTATTGTTTAGTTTTGTGTACTGAAACTTTAATCGCATTTTTCTCGAAACATCATTTTTCAAGATTTTGTACCTTGTAACTCAAAAAATAATTATTCTATCGTACTCCAATTTGTTACACATCTATATATTAATGATTGCCAGAACATGAATCTATAAATTTCAAAAAAGTTAACATAAAAACTTGAAAAATAAATGAGCAAAGCCCGAAATACAAAATTTTATCATCTCCGTTTCAACATGCTCACGAGTAATAGTTGCTTTTTAACACATGTATAATAAAAATATGCCAAATTTTAAATTTGTTCGAAAAAATCAGTCATAAAACTGCCTTTTTGTGCATGACTTGCCTCCCCCCTCCCCCTGAACCAGATGCGACAAAAAACGTTCCCGCCCAAAACAAATTTGTATGTGGATTTCTATTGGATTAAACTTAATGTTACAGTATACGTTGCGTCGTATCTTTTTCTATTCGTATTTTATATTTTTTATGTGAAATTATCCTATACAGTTGACCAATAAAGTCCGCATCATATAGAATTTTTTTATTAATATCTTTATTCGAAATTTGACTTTGGCATCAATTTCTGCTTCGATCGAAATGAAAATTAACCTAAACAATAGTAGTCACGTGATTAGCATTATCAAAAAAAAAGGAGTTATATCTCAAAATATCGAAAAAAGTTATTAGAAAAAGTTTTATAAATGTAATTTTTAGCCCATATGCAAAATTTCAGCTGTATAAGATAATTTAGATTTTTTGCCCATTTCTTGTAAATTGCATCATTGTTGCAAAGGTGACATTAAGAGAACATGGGAGGTGATTAGGCGAGCTACCAATGAGAATGGTGGATCTGGGGGAATATCATTGATTAAGGATGAGGGTGAGCTTGTTTATGATAGCCTGCGAATTGCTAATATTTTTTTGGATTATTTTGGAGGTATGGGCAAGAACTTGGCGGAAAATATCAAAACAAACAATTACAATTTCTTTAGTAAACGTATTTCGAATTCCATGTTTTTGCATCCCATAACTGAGAGTGAGCTAATTACCGTAATAAATTCTTTGAACACTAAAGCGGCGGCTTGTAATGACAATATCTCTCCTAAAATATTGAAAGATAATCATATTTGCCTTATAAAGCCTCTTTTACATTTAATAAATTTGATATTTGAAAAAGGAAGATATCCTGCCATTTTAAAGAACGCGGTTATCGTTCCAATTTATAAATCGGGGGATAAATTAAATAAGGAAAACTATCGACCTATTACGATGACTAGTTCGATCAGCCGACTTTTTGAGAAGTGCATTAAACTCAGATTGGATGATTTTGGTAGTAGGCATGGAGGATGCAATAGTGCATGTAACGGATTATATAATTCGTAGGTTTAATACAAAATTCAAGACACTGGGGACATTTGTTAATTTGGCTCGTGCATTTGACACTATGGCACACCAAAAATTACTGAGTAAACTTGAAAGTATTGGCATTCGAGGTTTCGTGTATGACCTGTTGAGTCATATATAACTAATAGAACACAGAAAGTGAGAATAAATGAAACACTAATTAAAACAGGTAATGTGGAGTTTGGGGTACCGCAGGGAACAGTATTGGGTCCTGTCCTGTTCTCTCTATATATAAATGATCTTTTTACTGTTCTTCCAAGTGAAAATAGTGAACGTATTTGTTATGCCGATGATACAGTTATTTTAATTAAAGGCAAATCTTGGCAGGAGACATTTCAGAGAGCAGAGGATTACTTTTCGAGGGTACGATTGTGGATGGATCAGAATCTTCTGACTATTAATGTCAGTAAAACTGTCCACATGGCCTTTTCTATAAATAATAGAGTTAATACTGTATATCCTAATCTTTTAGTACATAATTATGAATATCTTATGGGTGAGAAACAGTGCGGATGTATTGAGTCTGTGGCAGCGGCGGACAAGGTTAAATACTTGGGGGTGTTCATCGACCGGAATCTCAGATATGATGCTCACGTAAACTATATCACTAAAAAACTTCGAAAGACTATATACAAGTTCTACCAACTGAGAGAATTCCTGTCTTTGAAACTATTACGAATGACTTACCAGGCTTTGATTGAGTCAGTCCTCGCATATGGTTTGAATGTTTGGGGCAGTGCATGTGGTAGCATCCTTAACCCGTTGACTTTAACTCAAAAGTATATACTAAAAATATTCTTAAATAAATCAAGGCGGTTTCCATCAGACTTGTTATTTGAACAAGCTGACCTTTTAACTATCAGACAATTGTATTTTAAATATGTTTTAAAATTTATGAAGAAGTGTGATGAATATAAAAGTCCGATTATGCACAATGTTCATACCAGGTCTGTTCACAATGGAGGCCTTACCTTTCCTGTGGCATTATACACGGCTTCGCAGAGGCATAATATGTATATCGGTCCAAAGTTATTTAATTTGTTACCTTTAGAAATAAAATCTATTGTAGATGTATATTCTTTTTGTTTGAGAATATCTACGTGGATAAAAGCAAACCAACATCAGATTGTTAATGCAGTGCCGTTATTAAATTAGTATTGGAAATGGAGATGATTTTAGGTATTGTTTTTTTGTGTTAATATTTTTGAATATGATTGATATTTATGTATGTGATGTTTTTTTTTTTAAATAGGTGTAAGTTTAATTTATTTAATTAATTTTAATTTGACTTGAATTTTAATTGTTTTATTTTGTGACGGTGTATTAGGAAGTAAGCGTTGGTTTTTTTGACATCCAGACAAGCTGCTTGTAGCTTATGGATTCAAAAAATACATGGATGTAGAAAATTATTGTAACTTTCTTATTTAGTGGTAATAAAATTATTATTATTATTATTATCATAATTAAAGACTGAACGCACCCTACATAAAATGTCTTCGTTTTGACTATGCTTCATTCGAGACACATTTTTTTTTAAAGTAGCACCCCATTAAAAATGTGTTTTTCTACAAAATCCAAATAGGATTATTAAAATTTGGTCACATGTGATGCAAGGTTTATTTGTTTTTGATCGTGTATAAGATAACTTCATAAAACAATTATTTTTGAAAACGTAGTTTGTGTCTGAAAGTAATACAACTAAATCTGAAACTTGAAGAATGATAGAGAAACTGTGTAAGATCAGAGACTGAAACCAAAGGTCAGACAGAAGACTTGCATTAAAAATACCGGCAGTTCTCAAATTCAACTTTTAATATAGTTTTTTTTTAATTTTATAAAGATTTGTAGGGTAGAGGTTTACAATCAAATGTACCATAAATAAGGTTTTTATGACCCCATTCGTTAGTCTATATAATTCATATTTATATGTCCCGATAAATTATAATTATAATAAGATTTATTTAATGTATAGAGTCGATAATAATTTTGTTTCCTTTTTAGAACGCATCATGTCAACCTGGGGAACTAGGAACCAATTGCAAGTGCCATCCAGCGACACCATTGAAACTAACACCATTCCGATACGAAGGGGAATATTTCAGGACGATTCACTTAGCCCATTGTGGTTCTGCCTTGCAACGAACTCGCTATCACGCCATTTGAACTCAACCAGATACGGCTTTAGTGTTAGAAATAACAACGAAGAGGTAGTCAGAGTGAATCATCTTCTATACATGGATGATCTTAAACTGATGGCTGCTACCAGAAACCAGCTGGAACAAATGCTTAAAATTGTAGAGGAGTTCTCCGGGGATATCGGAATGTAATCTGGACTTGACAAGCACCGTATTTTGAACATCGTTAAAGGGAAGATACAACCGGGGGCTTTTGAAATGCAGAACGGTGAAACTATAACTGCAATGGAAGCAGACCAAACAGACAAATATCTAGGTATGAAACAGGCTAAAAGAATTGACCATGGCACTATGAAGGCCGAATTGACAGCCGAATTTGTCAGGAGGGTAAGGTGTGTATTACGAACTAATTTAAATAGTAGAAGTTTGTTTAAGGCGCTCAACACGTATGCTTGCTTTGCGCTGAGCTACTCTTTTGGAATTGTAAAGTGGAGCAGGACGGACATCCAAAACCTACAAAGAAAAATAAGGACACACCTAACAAAAGCACAAAAACATCACCCTCGGAGTGCTATTGAACGTACAATGCTTCCAAACCACCAAGGAGAAAGAGGATTGGTGGATATTGATAAGCAGCTCGACCAACAAATAATAAACTTACGGTCATATTTCCACAGGTTAGCGGACTCTTCCACACTACATCGAGCAATATGCGAGGCAGACGGTTCAACGCCGCTACAGTTGAGAAAACAAGATATTACTTCTCACCACCAAACAGACCAAGAGAAGTTACAAACCTGGCTACGGAAGCCACTTCATGGACGGCATCCAAACGAGGTCAATCAAGACAATGTCGACAACTCAGCGTCGAACTACTGGTTGATTTCAGGACAGATGTTTCCGGAAACGGAGGGCTTCTTGTTAGCTATCCAAGACCAGATTTCCGACGAAGAACTATCGAAAGTTTATCATTAGAGATCCCTCAATAGAAAATGACCAATGCAGATATGGCTGTCGAACATCGGAGACAATTCAGCACATAACTGGAGGATGCCAAGCGTTTGCCGCAACCGAGTATAAGGAAAGACACGACTCAGCCGCTAAGATACTCCACCAAGAGTTAGCAGAAAAGTTAAACCTATCACAAGTAGGAAAAGTGCCTTATTATCTAATTATATTACAATCCGGAGCTTATTCTTGAGAACAACCAGTTCAAATTATATTGGGACCGAACGGTTCTGACGGATCAAACAGTAGCTCATAATAGACCAGACATTATACTAATAGATAAAATTTCTAGGCGAACGACACTAATTGACATTGCTGTTCCCAACAACAACAACCTAAGGCCAAAATACAACGAGAAGATCGCCAAATACAGAGATCTGGAGATCCAAATCCGAAGACAATGGACAATGAACAGCGTCCAAACGATTCCCATAATACTGTCAACAACTGGAGTGATACCGAAGAACCTCCTGCAGAACATGAAGGGACTGGGCCTTAGTGAGCATCTGTATAAGCCGATGCAGAAAGCAATTCTCCTAGCAACCGCGCGAACCGTCCGAAAGTTCGTAGGAAATACAGCAAACAACGTCACCTAGGACCCGATAACATGGAAAGGGTTCCCACAGAGCTTCATACTTTTGATGTCTTTGTATGCCTAGTATGAGTGAATAATCCCTGGAGGGAGTGCGAAGCCGTTTGGCTTGTAAATCATAATTTATTTAATTCTAGTGTAGTAAAGTGTTTAACACAGCCTAATTAAGTGAAAGCTGTATGCTGTATTAACATTATTTAAATAAAAAATTTGTTACTTGTTTAAATAGAAGTTTCAAATATCTTACAAATTGTTAATTCTCAAATTAATTATAAATTGTGTCGTGAAAAGGATTATGTTAGACTTAACTATTTAAAACTAAGATACTCGGCTGGTATGGACATATGGGCACAAGTATTTATGTTAAATCCATAAATAGAACTATCCGTAGAAAAACATTCTTAAATAGCTCCCTCCTACTATTGAGTTATGAACAAAATCTACTGTAATAATTTTGTATGTCTGTAATCTCCAATTTACTTGAAATTTGCGAGATATGTTCCACTTTTTAAAGATAGATTTTTACATAATTTGAAGAAAGGTAAATTAACTTGTATATCCACCAAAGCAAGCAAATACTTCATAGTAACCTTTACTGGAACCAACTCAGCGGACTTTTGAAGAAATGTTATAGATGACAAATAGATATTTCGAACTTTCGTTATATCAAAGATTATAGTTACAGCGTTAGCTATAATAATCTTTGGCTAAACACAAATCTTAGTTCTCCTGTAAAGGATGTAAATCTTATGAGGTTTCTTGATATGGGAGCGTGAGGTTTACACGAGTTTATTTCCGTATTTCTATGAAGTGAGGTGGCCTGAAAGTAACCAAATAAGACAACAAAATCAATTCCTTATTTTTCCAGGCTACTCTTTCGTCCCCATTCATTTAACTGCATAGTAATTATACTTACAGTACTCACAGTACATTACTTTTTTGGACCCCTTTTTCTCATTATTTTGTACTTGATCTGTTAGTTAAATATATACCATATTTACATGGGTTCTATTTTGAACTATTTTAAACTTAAATCTGTAATTTTACTGTGCTCCCATTGCGTTTTTCAAACGTTAATTTAAAAAATCTGAAACGTTACACATGAGAACAGTAAATAATCTCACAGGAAATTAAAACGATTAGCTTATGTTTACTAACTGATGAAGTATTCTAAAAAGATGTGTTAAATTTAATATCCCTTCTTTCTTTTGCTATAACCTATTTTTTTTACATATATATTCCCGGGTCCGTTCTAAAGCCGGATGCACTGCGACCAGAGTAGGCCTATTGTGCTCATCCGAGACATTACAGCCACTCTGTCAACCTAGCCCCCTGACTCAATCTGTACAGTCCCGCTAAGGAATGAGTGAGTATTTCTCTCCGTTCCAATTTTACTGACCCGAAAGTTTGTTGTCTAAATCTCACCAGTGACTCACAGTCACATATGATATGCTTGACCGTTTCCTCGGCTTGTCCACATAGTCTGCAGCCGAGGTTTCCGTTATATAGATTTATTCTATTCAGATGTACTTTGACGGCCATGTGTCCCGTTATTATACCCGTAATAGTCCTTAATTTGTTTCTACTCATTTGTAGTAGTTTCTTTGCCAGTTTCGGGTCAAGATTCCCAATAAATAGCTTGCTGTAGTTTAAACCTTGTCTGGTCATCCAGTGATTTTTATGTTCTCTTTTGATTCATTCTTTGACTGCTTCTCGGGCCGCGCACCGCGGCACCCCCAAGACCAGTTCTGGACCAATATATTGAGATGCTGACCCTGCTCTAACTAGCACATCAGCTTTTTCGTTTCCATATATGCCTTCGTGTCCTGGTACCCACTTTAACATAACTCTGTTGTCTTTTGCCAGAATTTCCAGCTCACTCTGATATTCCCAAACCAGCCTCGATGACACCTTTTGGCCCTTTAGGGCCCTTAGGGCTACCTGGCTGTCAGAGTAAATGAGGACTTGCTTCCCTTTGTAAGCTCTCCTGTTTATCTCGTCTGCGCACCGTAAGATTGCGTATATTTCTGCCTGGAACACTGTTGGGTATTTTCCAAGGGGAAGGGTTAGTTCCTTCCTCGGTTGTAACCCATATATCCCAGCTCCAGTACCCTCACTAGTTTTTGAACCGTCAGTGTACCAGATACTTACACCCGAGAATGTTTCCGGTCTTTCTCTTTTACTTGCCATTCGATCCTCTATTGTGACTTCAAACGGTATATTATAACGGTAGCTCGAGTTCATATGGTCCGTGTCCATTTCCAACTCAGAGCTCCTGATTTTCTACCATATGTTGTTATGTCCTGACATCGTCATTTGCGATTTTACTGTTGAGTGATTTAGTCGGTGGAGTCCCATTCTTGCCTCTGCCTGAATCACTATGTGTAGCGGAGGCAGATCCAGAATACACTCCATTGCCGAAGTGGGGGTTGATTTCATGGCCCCAGTAATACACAAACAGGCAACCCTTTGTATTCCACTCGGCTTTGTCATAGTTGCTCTCTGCATTACCTTGGGCCACCAGACCAAGGCTGCGTAAGTAATGACTGGTCTCACAACACTGGTGTATAACCAATGTACCATTTTCGGTGAGAGACTCCATGTTTTCCCACATAATCTTCTAACAGTCATAAGAGATGTTTCCGATTTTTTGGTTATTTTTTCCACTTGTCTGTTCCAGGTCAGCCTGGAGTCTAAAATCACCCCCAGATATTTTACTTCTCTGGCAAGTGGTATTGTTTCCTTGGAGGATGATGGGACCAAGATCCTCTATCCTTCTCCGTTTTGTAAAGGGGATTAGGACAGTCTTTTGGGGACTTATATTGAGTCCCTCCTCCTATAACGTATTACATGCTTTCAATCAACTCAAACAGAGGCAAAACTAAAACTGCTAATAATTGCTTCAGGATCATAATATACTGGATGTAATAACATTTATCAGCATCGAGTTGATTTAGATATGCAAATTCCGAACATTTTAATAATCAAAGCGACTAAGTGAGTGAATGAAAATGATTAAAAGCACGATGTGCTAAGATCTGAAATTCAGAAATTAGAAATTAGTGACCAAGGGCATTTTCCTAATAATTATAAAATTATCTTACAAAAATGGTCATAAGCCTAAATTTGTATTTAGATCTACCGAAAGTCCTTTATTTTTAACATTTTTAATATATTCGCAACAACGTGTATTTTTAAAGCTTGGTAATAAACAAATAAAACTATTTTCATATATTAAAAAATACATTACTAAAAAATTATCCACTGGATAGATAATAAAGAGGAACTTATTTGACAAGAATCAACCAAGTCTCAAAAGAGATTCATTCGATATAAAAAAAAATTAAAGAATAATCTTTTTATTACTTAACTAGATTTCCGACTGGTAACTCAAACTTGCATAATATCGTCTATATTTCCGTATTCATATATTAGTACCGTTGTATATACAATGGTAGTATTTAAGTTCTCTCATTTCAATCAAAAATTTATTAAATGGAAAAATTATAATGTTAACGTTGAATATGAAATAAAAACTGCTTATAAAATTTGAATTTGATTAGATTGATCTGGTCAAGACTTCTAAAAATTTTGCTTCATTTTACGTCGTTTCTAATAAAACTAAAACCAACTTAGGTATCTAAGATTAAGGATCTATAAATTTATATTAATACTAAAAATAACAGTAAGGATTTGTAATATCACCATCAGTAATAAAAAATTTTAATTAATTCAGTTTTTTAATTAATTATAAGTAGACCTAAAAATAATAAATTATGAAATATAAAAAATACTTAGTAGACATTGGTATATTAATAAAAGATAAATAAGTTAGATTTATTTAAATTTGTGAGGAATTGAGATTTTTGAATTTGTTTCCTGACTGCCATTAAAAGTGTTACAGGATCTTTGGGGTATCAGCATGTTGGAGCTGCCTGTTACTTTTCCACGAAGATAGATAGGATGACTACCTAGGTCGCCCGATATTAGACTTTTAGTCTTTTCCTCTGGGGCCGATTAAAAAAGAAACACAGGTGTTTTCGTGTTATTGATTAACTAGAAGAAAATATAAGGCACTTTATCCAATAAGTTATTCTCCGTATTATTAGGAACTCTGTATTAGCGTTTTCAAAAAAAAAAAAAAAAACATTTATTTGTAAGATTAAGGACATGTGGAGACCTAAATGATTTTTGATCCACTTTCAAGCATTTTATTTGTTGTAAAATTGTTCAGAATAGTTATTTTTTAACCACCCTGTATGTAAATCTCATTTTACGTCCTCGAGTAACTTAAAACTTAAGTTGTATGATAATCTAGTCTAAAAGAAATTTAGAATAGTATTCAATCACAATTTTTTTAAGCTCCCAGTATGTTCTAAATTAATTATTTAAATCACAAGGTTATTTTCTCAAAATCACGTTATATTTACTGTCAAAATACACTTTTGTATAAAGTTTTTATGTATTTTACTCTTTTAAGCCACCGTGTATGTCCTACATCAATAAATAAATACAAATATTTTTTTGGTTATTGTTTGAATTGTGAGTCAATTGCACATTTTTTCAAACCGGCCGAAAAGAACGCGTTATATATATATATATATATATATTATATATATATATATATATATATATATATATATATATATATATATATATATATATACGGTTTTCAATCCGTTAGTCAGATTGTTGGTAAATATTAACCTCGTATTAAAAGTCCGAAAAATTACGAAAGCCCTGTTTCGTCCTAATGTGGGCCATTGCATCCAGTATAATTCATCAACGACCAGTCGTGTCCTAAATACTATTTTTAAAGTGAAAAAGTGGTAGATAGGACACCAATAGCGACATCTCAATGGATCACTCAATAACACAATGCAACAAAGATGTATAAAACGGCCATGTGATGGCGCGACAGTACAATAAAATTAAAAATATATCTAAAGTCGATACACGAGGATAGAGATAGCATCATTCGGAATGGGCAACCAAACTAACCTCGAGCTTTCGCAGTTCAAACAGGTATCGCATGTTTATCAACAATCTGTGTACGCACAGCCGAGAATCACGGTATACGTATTAGGGAAAATTGTCTTTTTCTCTTTAGGACCCATAAGAAAATGACTAGAAAACTTATTCTCTGCTAATTCCACTGGTTCTCTTTCCAATATCCACTTGAACGCCCCATTCCATTAAATGTCGGCAGAATATTATATTATATCTATATATATATATATATATATATATATATATATATATATATATATATATATATATATATATATATATATATATATATAGAGAGAGAGAGAGAGAGAGAGATTTTAAACTAGGAATGTGACAAATAATCCGACATCCGCTTTTATATCGGTGTGAGAAAAAATTGTAACAAAACTCAAAACGGATACTGACGAAGATTTCCGCTTCTAAATATTGATTATTAGATTATTTAAACGTTGATTATAATGAATTAATTATACGCACTAACAATTACAAATGATTGATTTTGTTTTGATTTCAAATCCCATTCTCACTCTGATAAAATCTATTTAATAAATAGGACATAAGGAAAAATCACCAAATTGTTTTTCGTAAAGATATTATAGTCTAGATCATACGTTCCTGGCGTTTTCTGAACCACTGTCCTCTTTACTAGAAAAAATGAATCCAATGCCCCCTTCCTTCATAGTAGTACCTATTATAAAAAAATCGTATTAAAAATTAAAACACCATCAAATGTAATGGTTTTTCATGAATTAGAAACTTGACATAAAAATCAATAAATAATAAAAAAAAGTAATGAGATGGTTGAGGCTGGTGCATTTTTAACAGTTTGTTAACATGGGATTCCAATTTTGACAACAACAGACGCTCAGTGATCGGTAGTACGTTCTTTTTCTTGAAAAATAAATTTGCACTCGCACTGAACTAATATTCAGCCAAGTATGATGATGAGGAGGTAATTAAAATTTTTTGAACTAAATCCCAAAATCCAAGGTCGAGTCCTGGTATTGTTCTTTGGAGCTAGAACTCTTGATATCCATTTCTGAATTTTACTTTGTTAGTTGTGAGTTCTACCAGTTCTTCTTTTAAAATTGATGATTCTGCTGTATCTGCATTTGAAAAAAGATGTAAAGATTAACTCGGTATGTTCATCTTTGGAATATCCCCGAAACCCTCTCTGAAAAATCATCATGAAGAACGTTCATGTGTTGATAATAAGCAAGTAAATCTTCCCGTTTTACAGATATTGCTGATAATATTGAAAAGTTCCCTACAATAGAAACTATGACATTTTTTATTTTAAATAAATTCAACTCAACACCTTACAATTGCAAATTTGTTTCATTAAATATTTGATGTAGGTCTTTCAAATAAGCTATGTCATTTTTGAATGTTACCGAATTGACGCTCAGGTCTTTGTCGGTGTTTTCAAGGAAATCTAAAACTGAATCAAACAAACTATAAACATTATTCAGACAAATACCTTTAGAGAGCCAACGAATATCTGTGTGAAATAGCAGGCGATTGAGATCTTCTTCATTTTCACTACATCGTTGGCTAAATTGCTTCTGATCTTATTGGCTGCTTTAATAATGTAATGGAGCAATTACTCATATTCTTGGCAACCAAATATTAATCATAAATATCACAATGTATAGCGAATACTTTTCAAATGCGCTATGAAACTTTTGTGACTACCCGGTAATGCTGAAGCACCATCAATTGGCGCTGACAAAATATTATGCATAAGAATTTCTTTCTCTTCGGTTTCCAAATTTTTTGCAAGTGATAATTATTGACAAAGGTTTTCTTGTTTTATGAATCACTCATACGATAAGATTAGTGCTGTGTTAGTTGGTGGAGTCGAGCTATCGAGTTGAATGGAAACTTTGCATGCCATCAAGTAATCCCTTAATGACATTCCAACGTCTTTAGGCATTTTATCAATTCTTCTTTGCATTGAATTATTGCTTAAAAGAATTTTCCTGATGATGTATAATGCATTCTTATGATGAAGAACGTTTTCTCCCTTTTGAAATTAATAATAAGTATGATATGAAGTCCACCACATTCTTGTCTGTTTCAAATATCCTTTGCCAATCTTTGAAAACAAAATAGATCTTTGTCCTTTTTATCAGTATGTATTTTACTCAAATGCTAATAGCAGAATACCGAAACTCTGAGACTACAAAATGGAATCTCTTTTGGGAGGAACGGGGAAGCAGAGTCGTAGGATTCTTATTAAGATACCGGGATGAAACTAATGTGGAAATCGCTACCAAACAATTCAGTAATGCAACTCATGGTTCATTTGAGCTGTCAAATTAGATGAAGGCTCATGAATTCCAAGATATTCTAGAGGCACTCTCAAATAGAGAACTATAGGAAAATGTTCAGAAGCTTTTTAGCGGCTAAAATACTGAACTGCTGCGAATAATATAAAATTGACCAGAGAGAATACAGGAAATTAAGAATAGATCCACAGAAAAACATGTGGAAATAATACTGCGGGAGCATATAAAGTATGCCTTAAGCATTCCACCTAATACCCGTATTAGAGCACTGGCTCTTTCTAAAGGAGACCAAACCAGAAAAGAGTATCCTAGGGGAGCCAATAAGAGTGCAGTTTCCAGGCTCAGATCAATATGAGGGAGAGTTTGAAAAATAAATTCCCCTTAGAACTACAATAAAAGATTATAGTAGCTACCGCTCGTTATAATAATCTTTGATAGAAGTTAATTATAACGACAGTGACATGAGAGGATAAAATAATTGATGGAAACTTTTGTCCCCTTCAAGTTACTTGGTAAGGATGGTATCTTTCCAGCCTTACTACAAAATTTCTCCGATATATAATAAGCCATCTCGTTAAATTATTCTGATTGTGCCTGAGCTTGAAGTACATGCCGATAGGGTGGAGGGAAATAAATGTAGTTTTATTCCCAAAGTAGAAAGGAGAGATTACACATCTTTCCACCCTATCAGCATGACTAGTTTCTTATTAAAGACACTGAGAAGGTTGATGGATCGAAACGTCAAGTAAGGAATATTGGTGCAGTGTGCCTTACATCCTTTATATTTGGCCTATCAAGCAGGAAAATTCACAGATACGGTACTACATCGACTCGTTGCAAGAGTCGAAAACGCGCTGTCAAATAGTCGATCCGCCTTAGGTACCTTATCGGTTTGCATGGATCAGAGTAATATTAACGTAGAGACTAATATATGCTGAGCTTAACAATATAACTGTTAAAGCACTGTCAAGTTGGGGTTGTCAATAGAGAGGAGTTCTATCGTCTCTCTTGTGGAGCCTTGTGGTGGACACCCTGCTGAGTGAATTAAATGGGGCTAGTTTGTATACAGTCGTATTAACGGAATAATGAGTGATCGTTTGTTTTTTTTTTAATTTATTTTCACCGAACTTTGAATTTACCGAATTTTAGTTAATTTTTCCAAGGGTCTCTTTCAACTACCTTTCGCGATTTTTTTTTAACGAGCCATCAATGCATCTCGTCATTATTCGGCATTTTCGTACCCATCTATGAGAATATGGACCTATTTACCGGGTGTATTGGATTAATTTTATCCTTCAAGAAACGTGGAAGTTCGTCTCCGTCGGGATTAATTTATTTTAAGAATTTTTTTTTGTTATTATCAACTATTTGTGTAAAATCGAAGTTTTGACACAAATCAGGGGTTGTTGGTGAAGTCCCGCCAAACCTCCCGACTAGAATGCAAACTCTAGCCGCCTCACCTTTCTTCTCGCTCACCGGCATAGAAGGGAAAAGAGTTAATGAAAATTAATTAAATTTTATTTTATTAAGGGAACACTTCTAAGGAATGAGCCAATTAGGAAGAGGTTATCAAGTAACACTCGTCCTTGACTCTTAGTTAACTTTTTATTCACTTTTTTTTTAATTCAGTACTGTTTTCCGCAAGTCAATTTCGGGATTATTTTCTCTCCACTGTCACGTTCGGTATTTGTCAAGATCGGTATTCATAACTTTATAGCCAACACAAAGTTGACTATTAGTCGCAGTGTCAATATCAGGTTTTCTCCAATTTGTCACATTCTGGTAATAATGTTTAAAAGTCAGGGTGTTTCGGTTCAGTAACTCGTACACGCCACTGACCTTGTCTTTTTATCGACGGTGTCAATATCAGGAATTAAGATACGCGCACGATCTGTATTTTCTGTAGTATATGTTGTCAAAGACAACCTACTTTAAGAACCACGAGCTGCCTAAAAAAAAAACAGAACAGTCAACGTGGCCCCCGAGAGCTAAGCTCGATCGGAAAAAGGACAAGTTGACTCTAAGAGAGCAACCCGCAATGTCCTTAATTACGCCGCTGCCTCCTCGCTTTTATAGTAGTGGTGACGTACCATTCTGAATTAGGGGAAGCACCGAGCCAAAGCGCCGGTTAATTTTTGGGTTTCCCCGCAATCGAAGAACGGTAGGTTTAGCACTGTATGCCATATTATTTAGATTATTTTGTTTAGGGAGGTTTGGGGCAATATTAAATCTGAAATTTAATATTTTGTCGTCAAATAATCGTGTATTCACAACAATACATAGGCCTACGCCGACGACCTGGTTATTTTTTGCGGGACCTGGGGGAACCAATGACGCGGGCCCTATGGAATGCGAAGCGATAGTATCATACAGAAGGACTCGGAATATACATATACGTGGACACTTTTTAGAAGAAAGAGAGAAACAGCGAGACGTCTCACAATTACATTGATGGGAAAGGCCCTTCAATGCAAGGGAAGAGTTAAATACCTAAATATCATATTGAGGCTGGAACCAAGAAGACTATATGTGCACATGGGAGCTAACGTCGAGAGTGCTATTTGGGAAATACACTATGGTGATCCGTCCCATAATAACGTACGCCGCTCTTGTATAGTGGCCTAATAAAATAAAATTCAGAACACCGTCTTCAACTTGACAAAGTTCAAAGATGAAGGTTGCCCCACTAGGGCTCTTGGTTCTGGTGAACCTACTTTCTCTCCACTTATAAAGGGTGTTTTTTATAGAAGTATAGAACTTTAAGTTGGCAACACTTTTTTAATTGGCGGCCATTTTGTCAGCTGTCAAGTGATTAATGTTTAGTTTGGTTTGGCATTTCAACATTAATAGACTGACGCCTGAACAACGCTTCCAAATTGTGCAAATTTATTTTGAAAATCATGGTTCTGTTCGAAATATGTATCGCGCACTACGTCCATTTTACGGTCAACATAATCGTCCATCAGAGCAGTTAATTCGATTAACTATGGAACGTTTTCGCACCACGATTACTCTAAATGATAATACGCATCCACAGAGACGTCGTACAGTGCGTACAGAAGAAGTCATTGCTGCTGTAGAGCGTAGCGTAGAGGAAGACCCGAATCAGTTCATCCGCCATCATGCACAGGAATTGGATATGTATCCATTCACCTTATGGAAGATTTTGCGGAAAGATCTTGGTTTGCGTACTTACAAAATCCAACTCGTGCAAGAATTGAAGCCACACGATCACTTAGCAAGGCGTAGATTCGGTGAATGGGCCCAAAACAAGATTGCCATTGATCCCGATTTTCATAAGCGAATTTTGTTTAGCGATGAAGCTCACTTTTGTTTGAATGGATACGTTAATAAACAAAACTGCCGTATTTGGAGTGATGATAATCCTCAAGTGTATGTTGAGATATCGTTACATCCAGAAAAACTGACTGTTTGGTGTGCTTTATGGGCTGGTGGAATCATTGGTCCGTATTTCTTTAAAAACGATGCTGGTCAGAACGTTACAGTCAATGGTGACCGCTATAGAGTCATGATTACTGACTTCTTCGTTCATCAATTGAACAACCATGATGTGCAGGAGCTGTGGTTTCAACAAGACGGCGCAACATGTCACACAACTCGTGCTATAATTGATTTATTGAAGAAAACGTTTGGTAACCGCATAGTTTCACGTTTCGGACCCGTAAATTGGCCTCCAAGATCGTGCGACTTAACGCCGCTAGACTATTTTCTGTGGGGATATGTGAAGTCGCTAGTCTACCCGATAAGATTATAAAACGCCGCTTTTAAAACCAAACCACTCTCTTCGGATACTTTTGCCAAGTAGATAGGATTGGAAGAGAGAGCAAAATCTTCCAAGAAATGGATCGTGATGTTTTACAGATGAATCTCGATAAAATGAAAGAACTGTAACCGTAATGTTCTGCAAGACCACGGGAGTTGAAGAGTTCTACTGTTTCAAACAACATGTGATGATTTTTACAGCGAAAGATTATGCTATTATGCAGTGTGACCATCTCTATCACAGGGACATAAGTAATAATAGGATCATTAACATATGCTCAGAGAGTAGGGCTGAGATAATGGTATTGAAGTTTAGTATCGTAACTTCGCGACTGATGTCTGAGTGCAAGGATATAGTGAACAGTCTGACATGGAACGACTCCACAAAAGACTTGCCGGGGTCTCTGGTCACTCGGGTATACACGAAAATAAAGAAGCGAGCCTTCTGTCAAAGATGGGGTCCGCGATTGAACCATATGGACCCTAACTAATTCTATCTGGCCCAATTACCGTTGGTAAAGGAGAATTAAAATTATTGCTGTAATATAAATTTATTGAACTCTGGACAGGAACTCCTAGAATAAGGTATACCAAGGAATGTATAATTGGAACTAGCGCACGGCTTACTAGGAAGCTGGGCGGAAGGAAAGAGCTGCGAATTATAGTGGAACTGTTGACAGGACATTGACACCTGAAAACATACAGCTGTTGGCCATGTCCTTAGAGTGTGCTCAACACTCAATGACCTGAAAAAGAGACACTTCGAAGATATAATTTTGTCACCGGTAGCTGTGAGGTAAATTCAGTCAACGAGGTAGCTTAAATTTGCAAAGGCGGCCGGTCTCGAGTGACCTACAGCCATAGTTAAATGTAAAGGGTTCAACAAGGCCTAGGCATTAATGATCAAGTATCACTACATTTTATTCATTCATTCAAGCAAATGCTCTTGAAGCCTAGCGGACTTCATCGCTTCATTTGAAAAAACTTTTTGGCAAATTAAACACATGGGTAATACCTCGTTTATAAAGGAACACGTATATCCATATTTCAAAAACTCAATATCGGTGTTTCTTCTTAGATTCAGATATGATTAAAGGCAAATTTCTCCGCGGTTTTAATAGATGTACTTCCCAACTGTTTATCGTTGTTTTATTTATTATAATTAATGACTTATATCATGCATAAGGATTATTGGCAATAAGTAATGAGACTGATTTTTAGATCCTAATTTATTATAGGTTTCAAAGAAACATACTTTGACTTGCATGTCTTCGCATATTTGCGGTGTAGGTGCACTCATCACGGATAAAACTAAATCAAATTAGAATGCTAAATTTTATTTTTTAAATTTTGTTCGACAATAATAAGAAAATGAAAATTTTCAAAGAATCTATTATTAATTTCTTCAATACGCCTTCATCCACCTAGACTACCTTCACTCTCCTCAGTTGCCCCTGAAACCGCTGTCGCCCCATAAGACTTTAGTGCCCACTAGGCAGCGTAACCGCCCCCGTTGAAAACCTATAGTTTAGGTGATACGTGAAAAAAAAAAATGGATAACCTAATACTACTAGACCTGAATAATATAATAAAAGATGAAAAAAAAAATCAATCTGCTGTAATTGAGTGTAAATCGGGCTATCAACGTAAAAGAAACCGAAGTCCATAGTTAAGTATCCGGCTACTTCAAATAAACAATTAAATAGCAGATCAAAGTTTATATTCGTCCTTATAATTTGAATTGTGGTTCAATTAACGATCTGCATCACACGTAGAAACACATTACAATATTGGATTCAAAATAAACATCTGGATTTTCGAGCTCACTTATTATCCTTATATAACAAAATAAAGAACCCTGCAACCGTAAGCAAAACCTCGAAAAGAAATTCTAAAATCATATTCTCTAGACGTGGATATCAATATTTCTCATGTGATATCAGAATGTTATTTTATAGTATGTTAAAACATAAGTTCTAAACAACAATGGTAGAATTAAGGCTAACACCGTACGCTGCAAAATGGCTTACTACTATAGATTGCTCAATTCAACTAATCATCTAACATTTATTAATTATTAGAAAATGTAATTTGTAGCGTAAATAAAAGATGAGTCAGATTAATAAAATGGTATTTTAATGTTATTAAATTAAATAATAACGATTATGTCTAATTTTTTAATTTTAATCCTTAGAAATTACAGTAATGATAACAATATATAGGGATATGACGGATATAAGACAAAATAAAATATCTGAAACAATTTTTGTTCACAAAAATGTTGCGCAAACAGCCTAGTAATGTTTTTAATTTGAAACTGCCGGCTTTGGTGTCGGGGAAATAATATATCCGTGTGTTCAAGTTATCTATAAATGGTACATTACAGCTGTATTAGTTTGGGTTATATGTAAGATTCCTGTAAATTGATTACCTCATCGATTCTCAACCTGTGGAGCGTGCCCCCTTAAGAAAGCGTTGTATACCAATAACAAACACACTACGAAAGATCCACCAGAGAAGGCTATAGCAATAGCCAGATACATATGCAGTAGGAATCGCCTAAAATTGGCAATAAACATCTTCCAACAAATTTAAAACCCCGGGAGTCGATAGAATAACTTAGGTCCTACTTCAAGGGAGGCAGAAAAAGATTTTACCACCTATAGAGAGAATTAGTCAGCGCAACCTGGAATTGGACTACATATCAGAAATATGGAAAAGGGCTAGAGTCACCTTCATTCCGAAAGCAGAGAAATAGGTCACTATATACCCGAAACCCCTGCAACCTATCAGCCTCTCACCGTTTATTTTAAAAACGATGGAGAAATCAGTGGATAACTATATCAGAACAATCAAGTGAGCAGATCTATAGAAACCGCACTGATACAATTAACACATGGCATTCAAGATGTACTGAACAACAAGGAAACCGTAGTATGTGCGTTTCTTGTTATGGAAGGGGCTTCTGACAATAATTCATATGATGACAAGGAATAGACGCAACGACGTCCAAATTGACGGCTCGACTTGTCTCCACTAGAAGAGCATAGACAGAGATAGGACACTCTCGCCCTCTAAACCACTAGAAGATGCCCTCAGGGGGGCTTCTCCACTTATGTAGAACCTTATTATAGATCGACTCTTCTATCATCTGACCCCGGCATATCTTGTCAGAGAATACCCTCTCGACATAGTGCTAAAAGGACCTGAACACACTAAAGAATGATGCCAAATGATGGGACCAAATATCAATCTCACCAAAACCACCTTAGTAACATTTACAAGGAAAAGAAACTTCAACCTGAAAATCATCAAAATGGATCATTCAGTGCAAATAATAGATTAAATATCTGGGTCTTACCCTAGATAATAAACTTATCTGGAATAAGCGCGAAAAAAAGTAACCAACAAGGCTTTGATGGTCTGTAGGAATCTTGTGGAAAAAAGGTGGGGCACAAATCCAAAAATCCATCACATATAAGGTAATGATCTGAAGTAAAAGAAGAAGTTTGACCAATACGAGAGCCAACCTCTCGAAAGTTCAAAAACTGGCCTGTGCATGCATAACTGGAGCATTGAAAACCTGGCCAATGGTCGCCATGGAAGTAATCCTAAACCTTATACCTCTACATATATTTGTGGAGAGTATGGCGAGGAAGAGAATATATAGGATGATGACAGATGAAGTCATAAAATGAAGGCCCAATCTCGTATCCAGAAATTAACAAATCTGGTACATGCCCAAGATAAAATGAAAAAGAAGTTCAACTTTGTGAAAAACTCCAACACAAAGTTGAGTCGTAAAAGTAACTAGGACAAAAACATCATTGAAAAACTTATCAGGAATTCCATTAAATGTTATACAGATAGCTCCAAAACTACGAAGGGAACTGGAAGAGAAGTGTATGGACCCAGAACCAGATACTATGAAAGCTTGGATACAGGTATTGGGTATCACCAAACATCATCCAGGCGAAGATACCCGCCATCAGGAAATACATTCAATTCAGCAGAGAGAAAAACTATCGCGGACAGGAAATTATTATCATGCGGATAGTCAAGTATCAGTGCGCCGAGTTCTTGACTAATCAGCTTCAAGATGGTCTGGGAATGTCTAGAGGAACTAAGCAAATTAGCTAAAAGTAATAAGATCATGTTGTGGAACATAACATCTCAGCACCGCTTTCCGGCAAAACTGGACTTAAATAGAAGGTCAAGTTTGTGGAAAGTACAAGGATGTCTGGGAAAGATACCGGTGGATCCCACTGATGAGCCCACCATCGGTATTGGGACGAAACATCCATACATTTACTACGGTGGTCTAAAATAGATCGCTAGCTACATGTCCCTACCACCAGGGGCATTGCTAATTGCGACAATCACCCTTCTGTGAGTACCGGGACACATCGATAGAGGGGAATGAAATAGTAGACAAGCCCGCGAGAAAAAAAACAGACACAATTTAGTAGTAGTGTTATGCTGGAAGAATTAAAAAGCAGGATATCCAATTATTGGACGGATCTGCAAGGAATGAGACAATCGAAAATACTTCTTGAGAATTATGACCAGAAGAAATTCAAGGAATGCATAAGCCTAAACATAAACGAATTTCGAGTTCTTACAGGAATCCTGACGCCTTGACACCTAAAGGGACACCTCCAGAAACTCGGATTGGAAGCAAGAAAAGCGTGCAGATTTTGTGAAGAGGTCGTAACCTCTATTCATATTCTTTCAGAGTGCAGCGCTTTAGAAAACCCTAGAATAAGTTTTCTAATGATATTATTCCCAAGTATAACTGATAAATATTGTAATTTTTAATTATTTTTAACATATATAGACCTTTTGTAGATACTTTTTTTAAAGGACTTTTGTATATAATTTTTTCAGAAAAGACTGAATTGAAGAAATCTTTTACAGCTACTGCCACTGAGTTTTAGTGCTTCTGGGTACCAGGTTGAATCGATTATTTCTGGTTCAAAACGTTATGCTTACGAAAAAGAAAAAATAATACCATGAAATAGTCATGAAGCTTATTGTGAAAGTCAATTTTTTAAACATATTTAGAGGTTAAATTTATCCCTCTTTCGATTGCAAATGTTAAAAAAGAGAGTTTTTATTTAAAAAATTAAGTTGACCTTCAAACAACCATGAAGGTCATTGCCAAGATCAAATTCAATGTCACTATTTGATTTCTTATTAAAAATTACTTCAGGTATGACCTCAATCTTAACAAAACAAGTCATCCCTGGGGAACTCTTTAGGTGTTCCGTTACTTGCTTACCACCCTTTATTACACCGTCAAGGGGTAGTTTTTACCCTTAAAAGTGAGTTTTGGCCACTACAAAAAATACATATCTAATATTTTTCAATGTTCTACTCATATGCCAAATTTTATTCAATTCGGCAAGTTACACTTGGGTAGGGTTACTTCTAAGTTGACAATAACGATTTTATACTTATAAATGCAACAAAACATTCATAAAGTTTTAAACCTTAAAAATGGAATAACAAATATATTATTTTCTTTTATTAGCAAATCAGCAAACATACAAAATTTTGTTAATTTTCGAGAGAAAATTTATCTTATCGATTCCAAGGGTTTCACCTTAGGTTTTTGTCTTCAATTTTTATATTTAAAGATTCCTTAAGTGACATATATAATGAAAATTAGAACAATACAATTTACAAAACAATAAATATCAAAAAATATAACAATTTTACCCATAATGACAAAAAATATATTTTCTAACAAGTTTTGGCTACTAATCTTAGAATTGAAAAAAAAAATTAAAACACTTTTAAAGTGGAATAATTACAGATACCTTTTCAATACTATAATAACATAATCATGATCGTAAAATTTTATTTTTCAATAAAAAATTAGGTACAAGAAAGATTTTTTTTTCGTAAATGTAGCTGTCAACACTTATCAGGTATTTTTCAAAAATGTGATTAGTTTTTATTTACCAAGCACTTGCTAAAAACTGATATAAACGATAACTTCCAATTCTGTTATATTACAAAAAATATTCTATATTTGCACCTTTTCTATCCAATGTGGCACGCAAAAAATGATAAAATATAAATCGATAACATATCTCACTAAAAGCCTATCAACAATAGGATGTAAATTATTCTCATGTCTTGCCGGAAACAAAAATATATACATATTTACTACTTGTTGTAACAGATAATATCTGGGAACAGGTGGTGGTTTTCTAAGAATGTAATAAATTTTGTTTGCCATGCAAAACACTATCGGAATGTATCAGGAAGCTCTGACTACAGGGGAGTACCTTGGAGTAAATCCTAAATAAACCACGCTCGTACCGTTCACTAAACAAAGAAAGTGAGTTAAAATTACCAACTCTCTTTAACACACAACTGTAGATGTGCTAGGAGCTTGGATACCTAGGTGGAAATGACTTGCCAAATATTCTCCATCCCCTTGATATAATAATCAAGGCTAAGGCGAGGGTAGAAGCATACAGACTGGAACAAAACAAAGTTTTATGAACTGGATCTGCCTTCGACGCCAGCATCAAAGACGCATATACGAACTCATTATTGGAGATTCGCAGTGATACCATACCAAGAACCTATAACTCTGATCAGCCTTACACGTTCAAAATCGACTCTAAGTCAGGATCTGATCTATCACTAAGAAAACTATTCTAGTTTACACACCGATCCAGTACTGACTATGTAAAGGAGCCGGAACTCCCACCCCAGACTCAATATAAATAAGGCACTGCGACAGTCAGGCAGCGGTAAATACGTGTGAATATCATCAGATAAAATCTTTTTATCAGCATGCTCTTGCAGCCAAGAAGACTTCATAGTGTCATTTAAAAAAAGCTTTTTGGTAAATTAAATATACAGGGTGTGCGAGGAAATGTGCGAAATCTCTCGGATATGAAAAAATACGTAAAAAGAATACTACAATATCTCTTCGGAGATATGGGCTCCTAAAGAGCTGCAATGGAATCAAGTATTTTACACATAATTATTGAACCACCAGGTATACGTCAATTTTTTTAATATGATGTATACCAGGTAAGACCCTTTAAATTACTATCCAAGAAAGTGTTGTGCTGCCGAGACGGACTAGCTGTGACACTCATAATCCCATTTTTTTACGCCCTGTATGATAAGAACTTTGGACAACGGTTTTTACATATCTTTAACTATTGACTAAAAATTAAGTACGCTTCATTCATGTCGCGAATTCTAACCGTTTTCAAAAAACGTTATTTTATTTATACCGTTAGGCCCCTAACTTCTTCTTGAATATGAAAAAGAGGAATTTTTCCCTGTCACCATAGTTTCAATAAAAAGTTAAACTAACTGCTTAGTTAAAAACTTCGTGGGAGGGTTCAACATGGGCTCCGTGAAGTCTGATACATTCGCGGGCACGACGAATTGAGGACTACTGTGGCCACCACATTAACTCAGCATTGCTCCTTATTTGAGTACAATGAAACGTGATTCTCCGTAAAAGTTCCTCCCTACTATCGACCGGAGTGGAATACACCAAGGTTTGGAGGTGTCCTCACAGGTAAAAATCCAACGGGGTTAGATCGGGAGATCGAGGAGGCCACGCAATAAGTCCTCTTTTACCTATTTAACGGTTTGGATAGACGTTATTCAGGTGGTCCAGCATAGCAACGCTGAAATGAGATGTTGCCCCATTGTGCATATAGTACAGTTTCGGCGGTTTTCAAGTGGTAAGTGCTCTGCTAAATCGTGAAAAGCGTTCTGGAGAAATTCCAAATAAAATTATCCATTCAGTCGTGCCGGCAAGATAAATGGTCCAATAAAAAAAATGTCAATGATTCCTGCCCAAACATTAATTGATGGGAATTGATGTTGATGATGCGAAACAATAGTTGCATGAGAATTTTCCTCAGCCCATACATGTGTGTTGTGTAAGTTGATCATACCATTTTTGGTATACCCTGCTTTATTCGAGCAAAGAATAGTACTAATGAATTTTACATTATTTCATTGCTGATCCAATAACAAGTTTGTAAACTGCATTCTACGGGGAAAATCTTTAGGAATTAATTCATGCACTTTTTTTCAAATGATATGGATATAATGGCTGTCCTTGAAGAACTTTTTTGATGTATTAAACTATGCTGATAATTTTCGAGTGCTCGTTGAAGGAGTGTCATCTACAACATTTGAAGTACTGTTCTTCCCGGATCAGTATCAGTACTTATTTTCCAAAAATTTCTTAAAATTAGGAAGAAAATTTAATAATAGTATCTTATTAAATCGGATCTTCTACCATTCTCCCTTAGATGTTGGTCACCTCGTTGAAATATTTTCTGATCTGGAAGAGTATGATTAGGATATCTGTCGTGATAAAACCTCCTGACTTCCAAAGCATTGCAAGATGCAAGACCATACATCAGATGCATACCTGCATACTCAATAAACGTGTATTCCATATTTCGAATTATTTCACAAGTAACTTCCACCACGAAATCCAAAAATCAGTAAATTAATATCTAAGTAACAAATCAATGTACCAGCGATGGGAAAATTGACAAGTTCTAAAATGTAAGATATTTATTTCTTTCGTACGTAGCAGCATTTGCAACAACAATACTTTGTTTTTGTACCGATAAAATAAAACGCACATTTTTTGCGAACCTAGGTCGAACTGAAATTCACAGAATCAGACGTTTTTAACTGAAGAGATAAACTCTAATTTTGGACCGAATTTTTTTTATCATAAGGTTGGCATTTGATAAGAACAAAGATGTATCTTTTATTGAAATACGCCAAATACATGACGTAAATAAAATGACGTTTTTCCGAAAACGGTTAGGATTAGCGACATGAATGGAGAGTACTTAATTTTTAGACAATAGTTAAAGGTATGTAAAAAAGGTTGTTCAAAGTTCTTATCATACAAGGCGTAAAAAAATGGGATCAGGAGTGTCACAGCTAGTCTATCCCTGCAGCTGTGAGTAATTCACAACAACACTTTCTCGGATAGTAATTTGAAGGGTATTACCTGGTATACATCATATTAAAAAGAATTGAAATATACCTGGTGGTTAAATAATTATGGGTAAAAAATTTGATTCGTTGCAGCTCTTTGGGAGCCCATGTCTCCGAAGAGGAGGCCTATGCGAAAAAAGTTTATATGAATTTGTAGAACTTCTTTCACATGCTTTTTTCATATCCATGAGATTTTCTACATTTTCCTTGACACCCTGTAGAGATATTATTTAAAGGGAAATCCGTATTACAAATAATCCTTATTGCACTGTAAGCGTTTCGTCTTAGATTCAGACACAATGAAAGACATTTTGCCGTAGTTTCAACAGATTTACTTTTCGAATGATTACCTTTATAATATTTATTATGATTAATGACTTATATTATGGGTCACTCATGCATAAAGATGACTGACAAAGCACACCATAAGTAATAAGACTAATTTCCAGATCCCTACTTTTTGTAGATTTGAACCGTGCACGCATCGATTTGCATGCATTCATCTGCTTCCATGCCGGTGCACCCACTGTGTACACAAACTCCCATATCTTGTTTTTGGGTGATTTTAATATTCCCGAATATACATCTGCGGATATCAGTTGTGCAACGGATAGTCCAAAACTACACGCTATTAATAATTTTCTTAACTTTTATAACTTATATCAGTTCAATAATGTAAAAAATCACAACAATCTGCTTCTTGACCTGGTGTTTGGCCCACTGAACTCTTGCAGAACTGTTGAATTTGAGTCAGCAATGTTACCTGTTGATGTGCTTTATCCTACATTGCTGATAGCATGCTTTTATCAAACGTACAAGCAAAACATTTAAATTAAAAGAAAGGTATACATAGAATTTTAGAAAAGCTGATTTTCCTAGGATGTACTAGCTCTGCTAGACAGTGACTAGTCTTTCTTGCTTGAGGGTCTTGGTATGAAGAGGCTGTGGCGGCATTTTATCAGCATATAGATATAATTCTTTATGAGACAGTACCAAAAACCTTATTCAGGCATAGTAAGTACCCACCTTGGTTCACTGAGGAGATAATTCGCTTATTAAAAAATAAAGAGTTGCTATGGCGGAAATATAAAAGATCTAATGAGACTTGTGATTATTTATCTCTCATGAATGCTAGGGCAGTCTTATCTATACGTTCTACAGTACTTATCTTGCAAATGTTGAAGAGAAATTAAAAAAAAAAACAATTGTTCTAGTCCTACATGAATCAATCTTAGGAAGTCTAATGGTACTCTGCCATCTGCTATGTCTTATCAAGGTCAGAAAGTAACTATTCCCACTGACATCGTAAATTCATTTGTGAAATTATTTAAAAAAATCTTTCATTGTTTCTACTTATGTACCTACTTCTAGTCATGGTTACAATTCTTACCCTATCTCATAATGCTTAAAGACGTTGAGAAAGCCTGTAAAAAATTTAAGACCAAATTCACAACGGGTCCTGATTCCAATGCTTCGTTCGTTATACGGGATTGTGTTTGGGCATTTGCTGAACCGTTGTCTATACTTTTAAGTTTATGCATTCAGAAATGTATTTTTCCTGATCTATGAAAGGAATCAAAAATCTATCCCATTTTTAAAAAGGATTATTGAACCAGGGTCGAAAATTAGCGCCCCCTAGCAATAATGTGCAATTTTGCAAAGGTATTTGAGCGGGTTCTTTAGGAACAAATATCCTTTTACATAGCGCTTCTTGTGATCAATCAGCAGCATGGTTTTGCTTCTGGAAAGTCAACCGTGATCAATCTTTGTACTATTGCGCAGTATGTCTCAAAGCAGATTCTGGCACTCAGGTCGATGTCGTTTACACAGATATTTCCAAAGCGTTTGATCGACTTAACCACGGTTTTTTATTTTCCAAATTGTTGGACTTTAGTTTTAATGACAATCTTATTAGATTTTTCAAAAGTTACCTATTATCCAGCTCTCACTATGTTGAATACCGTGGCCATGGATCTAATAATTTTCTAGTAACGTCGGGTGTTCCTCAAGGATCTATTTTTGATCCCTTACTTTTTAACGTTTTTATTAACGTTATCACATGTGAATTAAATAACAGATGCCTACTTTATGCAGACGATTTAAAGATATTCCAGGACATACGGAATCTTGGCCATTGCTTGAGTATTGAACTGGATGTCATGAAATTAAATGCTTGGTGTTTAAAAAACAAACTGCCTCTGAACATAGACATGTGCAATGTTATGTCATTCTCAAGAAGTAGAATGTCTCTGCTGCATGATTATGGGATCATCGGTGCTTTTCTAAGGCGAATTAACTACATTAAGGACCTGGAAGTCACGTTTGACTGCAGACTCACATTTGTCGTGTTTGATCGAGATCTTACCGAACGCTGGGCTTTCTAGTGAGATCTAGTCATGAATTTCAGTCGCTCCAGGTCCTAAGCACATTATATTATTCTCTTGTACGAAGCAAATTGGAATATGCCTCAGTTATCTGGCATCCGTATTACCATGTACACTTTGATAAATTAGAAAAAATTCAGTATCGTTTCTTAAGTTTCTTAAGCTTTATATCGGATGGATTTTATCCACTGCCTACTACACCTCGCGAAAGCCTATTGACAAGATTTAATTTCGCAACTCTGGAGAAGAGCAGTAACGGGGCTCGTGTACTTTTTTGGTACAAACTGGTTATTAACAAGATTATGGCAACTGATTTGCTGGCGAGAGTTAATTTTTATGTTCCAGGAATAGCTAAATCTCCAGTATTTTTCAGTTTGCCGACACCAAGAACTAATGTATTACAATTCTCCCCATTATACTTGATGTGTTCCTCTTATGATCGACTGAAAGACAAATTTGATATATTTTACTACAATTATTCTGCTGTCAAATCGTTTATTTACAATTATCTGTGATTGATTTATAGGCTACGTTATACTTATTATACTGTCTGTATTGTGCATCTAATTTAGGATTTATGTAACTCTGTTCTTTTTCCTGCCTAATAATAGGGATTCTAGTCCTGTATAGCAGTGTAAATAAATAAATAAATAAATAAATGTTAGCTAGCTAGATTGAAAGAATCTCTTAATAGTTATCATTATTTACAAACTTGCAAATACTCGTCACAAATAAAATTAAAAAAATTATAGTACTAAGCTTTATTTTTAAAAACTTGTATATTAACAATAAGTTGAAAAATTTCAAAGTGTGTATTATTAATTTCTTCAATACACCATCGCCTATCTTGATAGCCCTAACGCCTACCAATTGCCTCTCTAAAAAGAAAAATTCCATTTATATTTAGTGTATAATTTCGCTTGTTTTCAGTCTTACCTCTCTAACTTAATTGGACTAATATCGGGAACTTCAATTTTTTACAGTAAAGGTGAAATATTAACAATAATGTAATAAATTTATTACTTTCCGTAGACGAATGATTCATAATACAATATTTGTTAAATGACTAATGCCTGTACATCAATGATAAAAAATACAATTAGTGTTACGCTAATTTTTTATCTACCTGAAAGAACACTAAAAATTTGCCTCTTATAATTTATTTATTATCAGCAGATTTTGAAATAATAAGATTATGATATGATGACTCATACAAATTAAACAAATAAAAAATTATACATATCCTGAATACGTAGTATCAGATATAAGCGCCAACAATAAACCTAATCGAATTTTTATATAAAAAAATTGAAAAGTCTTAAAAATCTTACTGCCTAATTCACTAACAAGATCGAACTTTTAAACTGATCGAAATTGGCAATAAAGGGTTTAAATTAACAAGTGCAACAATAAATAAATAAATAAATAAGTTAATAAATATTTTTTGAATCTTAAAAATACAAGCACAAAAATATAGTTTATTTATTATCAATTCAGTAAAAATGGAAAATTTTGCTCTTGGCTCAAATAGAAAGGTATGTCTGGCGGTACTTTTTTAAAACGTCGTAAAAAGATAAATTTAACGCACTATCTAGTTTTGTAATTTTTCTTACTCTAATGTAAGTGAAGTCGAAAGTAGTTTATAAAAAAGGGATCTAAAAACAACTGTTTTTACTGCATTCGATTTCTTCCATTCTGTCGCCAAATATGTAGATAATGTTATTTTCTTGGTGTGCTTAAAAAAATTGCTAAAACATTGTTTATCAAGAATTGAATTGCGAAATGGTTGAGTTAATTTTGGAATAGCACTTTTGAACTTTGTTAGTTGATAATAAATATTTATTTGAAAATGTGCTATTATCTAAATTTCACAAAACTGACATATTAATTATTTCGGTGATGATTGATAACTCATAGATGACATCTATATTTACAACAAAATAAGGTACTTCCCCTCTCGGAGACTTTCGCATTGTCGTTGGTGAGAAGGCTCAGTAACGTTCAATGTACAGAGGGCGAAACTGGTGGTAGCGTAGCTACTGGCAGGGTCACCCATGCCGGCAAGATCTCGAAATGACGAGGGTGAAGCTAAGAAAGTCCACACCAGTTGCATCTGATATAGAGGGGGCGGCTTCAAACAGCGTCTGTACCCTAAATATTTACACACTTTAAGGATAACTAAGGACTACAATACCTAACCAACCCGACCTGAGGCAACGTAGTAAGGTACGGATATAGAACAATCTAAGCAACGATCTTCATGCTCTGTAGACCAAACTGGCCCCGAAATGGGTAGTTCTCAGGAACCAGCTAGAAGAGCAGAAGGTGTTAAAAATCTGCAGAACCTAACCTACTATAACAATTCTGTACATAGCGACCAATAACTGCAGGTCTTTATCAAACCAAGCAAACTCATTGAAATAGAGAATGTAGCGGTTAACATAAAATGGGTATTTTTGGAATCAACGAAATAAGACGGAAAGAAGTACAGCCAATAGAAGTTAAATCAGGCTCTACCACCAAAAAAGAACCGAAGAGGCGAACAAATGGTGTGGGATTCTTAATTAATAAAAAATGGAAATCGATATAATAAGCACCTCAGAGAGAGTAGCCAACTTAACTCTACAAATATCAAAAAGATACACCATTCAAATCAAACAAGTATATGCACCAACCATCTTTTACTTAGAAGAAGACACAGAGACATAAGGAATAAAATGGCAATAGTAGAAGTAAGTAGAACAGAAAATAGGTGAACCACTAGGACAACTGTGTGTTATCCCAGAAAGCCCAAGAGACCAAAGACACCCCCGAATCTCAGACGGGATTATGACACCAGAAAACTGGCAGGAATAACTTGCTTCCAAAAAAACATGGGCACAAATGAGAATAAATTACAAAAACACCAAATAAATTTCATCACCCAATCGAAGAAGTAACGATAGGAACAATGAATAACGGAGGCTGCACCGTAGTTGAAAAAGGTATATGAACCTGAGAATGATGATGATGATGATGACGATGTTATATATATATATATATATATATATATATATATATATATATATATATATATACAGGGTTATTCACCCTATACAGCACGGAATATTGCAGCCAAAATACGTGACTTTCAAAAAATTTTACTTTTGGGATATATAGGGGTCTAATATAGTTACTTTTTAAAACTATTTTCATATTATACAGGGTGTCCCAAAAGCTCTGAAAATATCAAAGTTGTGTTTTTTAAATAGAACCTCCTGTATATTATTGGATTTTTGGATTCTCCGATCAAAATAAGTGCCTATTTAATGAGGTTTATAGTACCTAAACCTTAAAGGTTTTAAATAACATGAATTTTGACAAAATCTAACCTAATTTTTATGTTTCAATTACTTAAGAAGTATTTTAGTTATGTACTCGAAATTTACAGTGAAGTGTAACAATAAATCATATTTTCGATCTCAGTTATAATAAACTGGCTATATTATACAGGGTGTCCAAAAATTAAAACTAATCAAATAAGAACTTTAAGTGACTATAGCTTAATTAGTTTAAATAGAACGCTATACTTTTTACCTTGCCAGAAAATGTACCTTATCGCGCCCCGCGAATGATATAAGGGTGTTCTATAGCTAAGTCTTCGCGTTTTCACAGAATCCGCCAAGTAATCGTTTTCTGCACCATTTTGTGTTTTTTTACTAGATGTTCTAATGTATCTTTTTTGGCCTACAACATTTTGAATTTTTGCTAACTCTTTATCAATGATCTTGGCAGTGTCACTCCTTATACTTCGATCTATGCAATGCTTGGCCCCATCCTGTTATGTGTTGGGTGTTCGACATCCACATCAGCGTTGGTCGTTCGGCTTTGGTACTCCCTCTAGAGAACATTCACTCATCCCAAATATACTCGGGCATCATAAGGATGGAGCTCTGTGAGAATTCTTTTCATATAGTAGGACCCTAAGTAATATGATGGTTCTCCTTGCAATTCATTAAGCCTCTGGCATATTTTGCTGAACTGCAATGATGTTGTTTGGCTCGCAGTGTGCATGGAGAAGTTGTGTCAAGCGGGACCCTATACAGCATGGGAAAGCATAACATCATTTATGAAAACAGTTATTCTTTGGTGCATACTCGAAAACTTTTTTAATCTGTAATTCTGGGGCTTTTCAAAAGTAAAGTACCTTGACTAGCATGATCCTCGCTGGTGAAGACCTCGAATTGCCTCTAACTGTAATCTTAACCTACTTCATCTTCTTCATTAATCCAGCTAGCGTTGATGTATCTATTATCGGCAAGGTTTAATTTCGGACTGAAAGTCCTTTGTGATCGCTCAAAAAGGACTTTGTCTCAATTTCGGTTGTTTTTGGCTTTATATCTCTTTAACCCTCCTGTAGTTACGAAAAGTTTTTGATTTAGTATGTCGAGGCATTGTTGGGTAGTACTGTTTATTGGGTCATGTTGCGGGTGGTATTGGACCCGATTCAATATTTCTGGTACTCGTCTCTGCTGTTTTCTTGTTCTCCTGATACACTCGGTAAGCTGCCCTATATCTTTCCAAAGATTTTTGATCTTTATATTAAATCTTTTTCCCATTGTAGAATCCTAGGTTGTGGGCTTAAGTAGTCTTTTCGCTGCCTGGTGGTAATTCTAACCTCCACAGTTGTAACTCCCGCAGTTGTGGTGCAACAGATCAGCATATATAGATGTTCTACATTATTATATTATTATGTATTGTACTTCATTTTTGTATGCTACTCTGATCGAACATTATATTTAATTGTCGTAAATCACGACGGGGAAGAAAGCAATCTGTTGATTTAAACCAAGATTAAAATCATGATTTAAATCGTGGCAACACTATAATTTACTAGATCTATTTTAGTATAAATTATTAAATAATAACACATATAAGTTTTGTCGAAATTCCTCAAGAAACAAAACATAATAATAGGTATTAGTTTCTACGGGAGACTGACAAATAAAAGTATTTATTCTACACTAATAGATGTCTATTAACAAATACATTTTTGCAAGGTGTCTATTAACAAATGCAAATTTTTCACTCGTGCAAAATAACGTACTTCAAAATATTTAATCATTACTACGCATTCGAAATTTCCAACATTCTTTACATTTTACGATCATATCGAAAAAATCAAAGCGAAATCATCGTTCATCTTTTTGAATATCTTATTTCTAAGTTGTTAGGAAAATATGATATAAGAAAGAGAAATAGTTGTTCTTGATTTACTATATATTGATCTGAAAGGGCTTTTAGGATGGTAAAAAATTAAGTCTACTACTAGCAAGGTAAATGTGTATGAAGCGCAGAAAATAATGAATATTTTGGTGTAGAAGAGGAAGAGTAGAGGTGGTAGTGCGAGGGAAGTGTTTCACAACACTATGGAGGTACTTCCCAGCAATCCTTGACTACGGATTTAAAAAAAAATATATTACAAACTATAAGTTTCTAAAGTGCGAGTTCGACATAATAAACCAAGATTATCTAAATTGATGTGAAAAAATCGATTAATCTTAATAAAAAAATATTTGGGACATTCTAGAGAGGCACGAAAAATTTATTTATAAAATTTTGTGTTATTTTGTTCATTATTGAAAAGGAAAAACTTTAAAATGTATGAGCTATTGATACCTAAAATTGAAGAAAAGAAGTTTATTTAATAAAAATGAGTTAAAAAATGTATTGCTTTATCAGACTACTAAGTTCTATTGAGTTTTAAAAATATTTCTTTTAATTTTATATGAGTTGCGCCGTAGTAGTGAAAAGAAAATATTTTATTATTAAGGAAGTCTACGTCGGTAAGTTTTTTCATCCAAAGATTCTCATTAAATGTAAATAATGGATGTATACACATCGTCAGCCTCCTCTCGTCTCGCTGTCCTGTTTCTCTGGTGTGTTGTTTTTGGTTGTGTTTTGATTAAAGTTTTCCATATATTTGAGATGTTTTGTAAACCATTTCCGTTTTTTTCATATTCAAGAGCTTCTCTGATGACGCGTTCTATAGTACTTTATGGTTGCGAGCTGTTTGGTTTCCGGGAAATTTATAGTGTGTCCTGTCTCTTGATGATGGAATGTTGGAATAAAACTGATGTAGTTTGCTTCCTCTTTATGCTATTTTATGTTCTTGGACTCTGGAAAAGTTTCTTCTGTTTGTTGGGCCGATATATTATTTTTCGCGGTCTCTACATGGGATGCTGTATACTCCCTGGTTTGCCAACGGGATTTTGTTTTTGGGATAGCTTAATAATTTGTGTATTGTTGTTTGCGGCTAGTAAATTGTGCATATGTCATGCTTCCTCAAAATTCTTCCAATTACGTCTGTTACACCTTTCATGTATGGAAGTATGGTTTTTTGTTTGGATTTGTCATCTTCTTTTTTTTTCTGCTATTGCTCTTGTATTCTGTTTTATAGCCTTTTTGATGTTGTGTTCTTTGTAGTTGTTTTGTTTTAGAGCTATTGTGATATTGTTGAGTGCTTCTTGGCGGTTCGTGGGTTTGGTTAGTCGCATGGAACTGGAGATGAGTGTGTTGGCGACGAATTGTAACTGTGATCATGTCATCCACGTAACGTTTCCAGAGGGATGGTTGCATTCTGGTTTTTCTTAGGGCTTTTATTTCGAAATGTTTCATAAAAAGGTTTGCGATGACTGGTGTTTTTGAGGCAGTGTTCGGAGAGGTCCAAGTCAGCAAGAATGTCATCTTTTTTAATTTTGGCTCTTGAAGTATGCTGACCAGGTGTTCCGAATTTTTCAGGTATGAGTCTGCAATTTCGGTCGCCGGTAATTGCATATTTTAGGCTAGGTATTTTTTTAGTTGTTGGGTAGGTGAATCTACTGCACTTACTATGGGTCTTATTGGTGTTCCTTCTTTAGAGATTTTTGGTTGTCTACATAGTTTGAGAGATCTGCTTGCTTTTTCCCGAGGAACAATGCGCTTTTCGATCTCATCTCCTAGTTTTGAACAAAATTACTCTCAAATTTATAGAATATTTTGCTGTGATTTCAATTTTCTTTTTGTAGCGGGCAAAGTTTTTTGTAACACGAAATTAACAAGTTCATACCATTACTAAGTGATTTTTTATTTAATTTACTATTAATAATCTGAATCAATATGTAGTTTTTAATGATTTTATACTGTATTTTGCTTGAGGAATATCTATTTTAAGTGCTATGAATAGCATGCAAGCATATTTGGATGCCATTTTCCCTGATAACGTTTATCTATTATTGAAATATCTTGGTAGAATCGCTCATCGTGTTTTCAGGAAAGTAGTACAAGTGTGAGTCCAGAAATTATATTTTTGGGAACATGTCACATCCAAGACCTTTATAATTTGGAGTACTTCTGAAATTGATTCTCCTTAGTTCCCAATTTTTCTATTGCCAAGAAATTCAGCTACGACTTCTTTAAAAGATTTCCATGCAGCTTTTCAACCCCATTCAAACTTTCCTCAAAGTCCTGGTCCTTCGCACGCTCCCTTATTTATGGGCTTACAAATATACCCTTTTTCATTTTGGCCCCGCTAATTCTAGGGAATTTGTTTTTTAAGTACAGGAAACCTGAACCACCAATCCAAATGGATGGCGCAACTTTTCTCGATTAGAATAACAGAGACAGAGATAGGACAAGACACTATCGCAGTGTACCACCAGACGATGCCCTCAGGGGGAGTAGCTTCTCCCCTTATATTGAGCCTAATTGTAAACCGACTCCTTTGGGGCCTCACTGACCTCAGCATATCTTGTCAAGGCTATGTTGATGACGCGTCATAATCGCGAGAGGCAAATTCGAGAATATCCTCTGCGATATAGTCCAGAGAGGACTGGAACACATTAAAGAATGGTGCCAGATGATGGGACTAAATGTCAGTCCCACTAAAACCACCTTTATAAGGAAAAAACCTCAACCTAAAAACCATTAAAATAAATGGGAACGTTTTTGAGTGGAAGTCAGAGGCTAAATATTTGGACTTGACCCTAGATAATAAACACGCACAACGAAGTTAGAAACCCAAAAATCCTGCAATGGAAGAACACTGCAATAGTGAGTCCGATCATCACATATGGGGCAATAATCTGGAGTAAAATAAGAATTCTGATCAACACGACAACCAACCTCTCGAAAATTCGGAGTGACCTATGCATGTATAACTGGAGAAGTGAAAACCTGCCCAACAGCCGCCATGGAGGTAATCCTAAACCTTGCACCTCACGAGAAAAGGGGCTGAGACACCATTTCTGGATCCCAAACCATTTTATGGAATCAATATCAGTATAATGCTGAAAAAACCAGAAGGGACACTTTAAGAAACTCAGATTGGCAGAAAGAGAAGAATGCAGATTCCGCGAGGAAGGGGACGAAACCTCTA
The DNA here is from genome assembly GCA_034092305.1 of Diaprepes abbreviatus. Classification (NCBI taxonomy): domain Eukaryota; kingdom Metazoa; phylum Arthropoda; class Insecta; order Coleoptera; family Curculionidae; genus Diaprepes; species Diaprepes abbreviatus. The sequence goes on from JASJET010000139.1 coordinate 13,508,748, forward strand.
TTTCTTTCATAGAGCAGTGCTTTAGAAAATCTTAAAGTTCGATTCTTGAGAGCACACAAATAGAAGAAGGGGAATTATCTTGTTTAAAGCAGTTAAACATCCCAAGTTTCCTAAGGGAAATAGGACAGGAGGACCTGCTCTAGTGAGCAAGGTTTCCTTAATAACTGAGCAGAAGCATGGAACACAGTGTACTGATCCCCAGTTCCACACACATACACATATATGTCTTCGATAGTAAAATTTACATGTGACCTGACCAGTTTGGATCATGAACTAGATCACTGATTTCAGACTGATTGATTCTATAAAGTTCTATAGAAATTCCATCAAAATATTGACCTTCAGTGTAGTGTTTTTCTGTACTTAATTATAAATCGCCATCGGAATGGAAGCTCATCGCCGTGCCTGATAGCTGAAGGGAGGTTGGAATATTTAATAGTCTTCTTGGTCTTTCTTGTTATTCCAGCAATTTTTGTAATGCAGAAATAACAGTCCATGGATTGGTCTTTTGGTTCTCTCCCTACCATCGGAATTGCAAACGATGCATGTCGTGACGTTCTTTTAAACCAGCCACTAAATAATATTACCCAAGACGCACACCAAATATAAAGGGCCCAAAACTTGTCCTGACACACAAAACAGAAATTGTTTAAATGATTTTGATAATTTCACATTTCAAGGAATCTGTTCGTACAAAAATAAATACTTGAATGCAAAATAAAGTCAAGTGGTTCTCTATAAATTAATATAAACACCTTTCTAACTCGACACGTAGGTAAAAACTAAATTGAAGGGACTCACATAAACGATGCGCCGAGATCTTCAAATTTGCTAGACTTGTTTCGACAAGTTTAGCTTATATTTGACATCTTTATTGGAATATATATATATATATATATATATATATATATATATATATATATATATATATATATATATATATATATATATGTTATTGCGTAGTGTTTCACGGGTGGGGACATGTGATTCAGTATTTATCCGGAAATACATCCGTTTCGTTCGTCTGGTTTCTTGTAGAAATTTTCAGACCGTTCGCCAAAATCTCATTTGGCATCTTTTGTACTTGGTGATTGATCAACTAAAAGAAATTCAACGTGCAACGTGCTTTATACCGGTCGCAGATAGTAACGGTTGGTTGGCGTTGGCTCCGCCTCCCTCTGGAGCGCCGCCGTTGGTGTCGGTTTAAGCATGGCATGCGTATCCGTATAATGGTCCCGCTAGGAGAACAGTTTCAATATTGGAAAAATCTCGAAATGTCCTACTTAGAGAAGAAATACAACAGAAGAGGATACAACTAAACATAACAGGCGCTCTACCAACTTCACCTGTCTCTGAGTAACTTAATGCATCTCGTCCTATGGAACCGTTTAGAAACTCTCTGCTACTGGCGAACAGAGACTACAAAAACCACAAAACCAGAAACTTATATAAAGAAATTTGAAAATATCATAAAACACCACCACAAACAAGAGAACAAACAAGTAACAAGTAATATCCAAACACCAAATGACTGAAACCGAAAAAACAGTTTTAAGTAAAGGTTTCAACTACGCAATAGCTCCGAAAAAGATTCTTACGGAGGAAATAATCACACAAGTCGAGTCTACCCTTTCTTCTAAAGACAACCCCATAGCTGAGCAAATACGGCAGGATGTGTCAAGAATTCTCAGAAATGGAATCCTCCGAAACAAAACCTGAATAGAGCAGAATGTACAGCCTTAAAAGATCTGAACAAAAATGATAACATCATAATATTACCAGCAGATAGAGGCAATGCATGGATACCGAAGACTATACTGCAAAAATGAAAGATATCTTGAAAGATCCTGCTCACAAACCTGTGTCAAGGGATCCTACTACATATCTTGAGAAAACAACAAAGACCAAAATCATGCACTCACCCATAGAACTGGATGTCAAACAGAAACTGATACCACGAGAAAGATCCAGCAGGTGCCCAAAACTATACGGACTGCCAAAGATCCACAAGCAAAATGTTCCTCTAAAACCCATCTTTAGCGCTTACAACTCTGCCACTTAAAAACTAGAAAAATACCTTGCTGGTTTCATGCAACCGCGTGTACCACGTGTTAAGAATGCCGCTTCTTACGTAAAAAACTTGGAGCACTCCTTAACCATTCTACACTCCGTAAGAATTGACAAGGACGAAATCACTGCAAGCTTCGACGTAATATCCATGTATCCGAGCTTACCGATGAATGAATTACTGGATCAGATCGCTCAAAGAGAGGATTTCCCAACTCATATCATGGATCTCACCAGCACTGTCTTAAAAACGCATATTTTCTGTTTAATGGTCAGATTTACAGGCAGATAGATGGCGCTGCCATGGACTCTTCACAAGCTCCAGCTATGGCAAATCTATTTATGATCTATTTCGAAATGAAAGCTCCTGAAAAATTCCACCTCATACGCAAACTCTGGTATCGCCACGTTGATGATGTATTTGTAATATGGCCTTATGGCCAACAACAGCTCAACGGCTTCCATGAGTTTCTTAATTCTATCCACACAGAGAAACAGTTTACTCTGGAACTTCAGCTTCCGTTTCTAGACGTCCTCGTAACCAAAACAATGGATGGGGATCTGCGACACACAGTATATCGAAAATCAACACACACGGACAGATACCTGAATGCTGATTCTCACCATCACTCTTCACAAATACAAGGCGTAGCCAATACCCTAATATCAAGATCCCTTCGCCTAACTGATGACCAAGGAAAGGAAAGAGAACTGTCACACATAAAAAGGGCCCTCCAAAAAAACAGACGCAAGACACCAACCATAAATAAGCAATAAAATTGTAACAAAAACCAACGCAAGAAACAAGGCCACCTGCCGAGGATAGATAAATCACTATACTTCCTTACATAAAAGGCACAACAGAGAGAATCGGCGGATTACTCCGGAAACACAACAAACCACATAAAACAATAGGCTCTTCTTTAAGAAATCTAAAAGACAAAGTCAATCTACAAACTCAAGGCGTGTATAAAATCGCATGTGGCACCTGCAATAAAATGTACATAGGCCAGACCAACAGAAGAATATCAGGCACAGGCCAGACCAACAGGACACAAAATTGATTTTGTCACCGGCCAGCAAATCGCTAATATAGAACACTACAAGGCAAAATTGATTCGTGAATTCATCGAAATTGAAAAGAACGGCACTCTGAATAAGAGAAACGATGCACTTAATCTTCCTTCCACTTGGAAAACTCTCTTTAAGCGGGACCATTGTACCGACACGCATGCCATGCTTAAACTGACACCAACGGCGGCATTCCAGAGGAAGGCGGAGCCAACGCCAACCAGCCGTTACTATCTGCGACCACGTATAAAGCACGTTGCACGTTGAATTTCTTTTAGTTGATCTACAACCACCAAGCACAAAAGATGCCAAATGAGATTTTGATGAAAGGTCTGCAAACTTCTACAGAACGAATGGATGTATTCCTGGATAAATACTAAATCATATATATATATATATATATATATATATATATATATATATATATATATATATATATATATATATATATATATAATATATATATATATATATATATATATATATATATATATATATATATTTATATATATATATATATATATATATATATAATATATATATATATATATATATATATATATATATATATATATATATATGTCCTTTGTACAGCCAGGTGCATGTAGGTACCCTGATGAGTCTAGTAGAGACGAAACATGTACCTCTGCCGTATCACTGTGGCGGGGAGGGTAAGTTTTGACTTTCTTCTCGATATGGTAGTACAGGTAGGCCATCATCTCGATGGTGGTGGAATAGAACAAATTGTGTTCCTTAGCAATTTGTTCAAACTGTGCAACCTCTAACATGGAAAGGATATGGTTGGAACGAAGTTTGCATTTACTGTTCGCTTTCTACTTCATATATATATATATATATATATATATATATATATATATATATATATATATATATATATATATATACCCGATGGGTAACTTTTGTGATATATATCAAATCTTCACCCTAATCTCCAGGTTATTTACACGTTTTACGGGAGGTTTCAGAAATTTAACTCCCTTGCAGAATAGTATCATGCAATGGCTTAGCAGGTGTTCCGCCGTTGTAACTACCCGGTCATATAAACAGCAAATCTCGTTTTCATCTCGGCCCATTTTTCTTCAGATGGTATCTCGGAGAACAGTGTAAAAGAATTTACTATATCCCTTTTTAGAAAATTGAGAAGAATTCTTGCAATGGATTTACAAATTTTGTCTTGTCTAAGATCTGCATCTTAGACCACCTTAATTTTATCTAATTTTGTTCCAAGCTCTGGAACTCCATTTTTATGGGTCCTTTTGGAAATTTAAAGAGAGATTCTAAACCAATAAAAGAAGTTTTTGCCTCTTCTTTTGCGAAACTCTCCGCTTCCTCATTTACATTGATTTCTTTATGCGCTGGCACCCACATCAAGATTACCTTGTTGTTTTTTGTCAATTGTTTTAAGACTTGCCTACAGCCGGAAGTCAATTTAGACTCATAGATGTTTACCCTGAGAGCATTTAGCATTGCTTGGATATCTAACAGTATGCATTTTGTCCTTCTTAGTATGTTTTTCCAGATACTTATCCGCTCATATTTCTGTTTGAAACATGGTGTTTCTAAGAGGTTTAGAAGACCCAAAACCTGGACCTGATATTCTTGCTCCAACTCCTTCCTTTGAATCTATCAATAAACTATACCATTGAATCATTCTCCAGTCAAGGTAATCGTTCTGCATTCGCTTGGTTGCAGTTAGTTTATTAATTAAGTAACAATCTGAATGAATGAAAAAAGAGTGGTGATAATAGATCATCGATGCCTAGGCCTCCATTGGGCCCTTTACATCCCACTATATATGCAGGTTATTCGAAGCCGATCACCTTTGCGAATCCAAGCAGCCTCGTTTGTTGAACTTGCCTAACTGCTTCCAATATCAAAACTCCGAAATATCTCTGTCTCAGACCGTTAAGTGCTGGACACAGTTTCATCCTCCTCCAAACTCCATCTGCATGTCGGGTCGCCTTCGACACCGATTCTATGAAGATGGCTCCTGAGGTGACAATGTCCTTTCAACAATTCCACCACAATTCGCAGCTCTTTCCTTCCCAAGGAGAAAAGTCCCTTAGTACGCCGTACACTAGGTCCAGTTATACGTTCCTTAACACACCTCATTCCAGGAGCTCCCCTCCACGATTCAATTAGCTTTCCAGCAACGATTTTAATTCCCTTTTGCCAATAGCAATTGGGACAGGTAATATTGGTTGGGGTCCATACGGTTCAGTCGCCGAACACAACTTGGCCAGACGGTCTGCTTCCTCATTCCCGCCTATGCCCGAGTGACCCGGGACCCATATGAGTCTGATTGTGCAGCCTTTCCTTGTCATATCATTTGGTACATCCGTGCACTCAGACACCAGTCGCGAAGTCACGACACTGGACTTCAGTACCAATATCGCAGCTTTACTATCTGAGCAAATATTTATTACTCTATTCCTGTCTATGTCCCTCTTACAGAGATGGGCACACTGCAGAATAGCATAAATTTCCGCTCTGAAAATTGTCGCACAATATCCGAGAAGGTAGTACTCTCTGACTCCTGTGCTCCTGCCGAATATCCGGCTCCAGCTCTTTCATCAGTATACCACCAGGATCCATTTTTTGGAAGATTTTGTTCTCCCTCCCAATCCTCTCTACTTGGCAGAAATATCTCCAAGGAGAGGTTGGGTTTTAAAAGCGACGTCATGTAGTCTGTCCGCATAGGGAGTGATACCTCTCCACCGCGCTTTCCCAGACACCTGAGTCGCCGCCCGTTCCAATTCTAAGATGTCCCAGTAAGTAACAATCTCTTAGATCAATCCATCCCTTTCTAACATGCCAAAGATTTTTAATTTATCCGCGCTTTTTTAGAGAAGTCTACGAGGGGAAAAACTGTAATTAAATGTTCTCGAAATTTTAATTTGCGTTAATATTGTTTTTATTGTAGAATTACAAATATAAAAGTAAAGATATTTTTTTATAAATTTACGTTCATAATAAATTCAGGTGATTTTTCTCGAATTATCAGTTTGAATCACCAGAAAGCTTATTTTAATAATACTTTCTTTGTTAGATTAAGAAACCAATAAACTTTATGATGGACCATATATATAATTCAATATTAATCAGTTTTGATTGGTATAAACACAAAAAAAATACCTACCCCCCCAGAAAAAAATATGTCAAAAATTGCAACTTATTATCTAGTAAGATAAAAACCAGCCTATTAAAATAAAATATAAATAACGGTACCGATACTAATTAATATCAGTTAATTAAAAGGTTTTAGGTGTTGTGAAAAGATCGCAATTATCATAAAAGATGAATTTTTGTGCGGGTTTAGTATTGTTTGTGCTCTTTATAGTAGATCAAAGTAAGGATAAATTATAGTATTTATTCAAGCATTCTATTCTAAGCGAAAAATCTCCCTGAAGATCTTTAGTATTCCTAAGTGACATTTTCCGAACTTTTTTAATATTATTTTTTATTCGGTTTAATTCTAATATAAATAGTGAAATATGCAAACTTGGCCTTTGGCATTTAAACAGAAGCAAATAAAATTATACTTAAGTGTTATGAGTTTATGTTAAGAAATCTTTTAAAAGAATAGCTTTTATATTTGACTTTTATTTTCTTGTCTTTTCTTTTTTTTTTTGATTTTTAAATTTATTGAAAATATTTAAAATATACTTTTTTCAAAATTAAGCTAAATTATTGCAAAAGTAAACAGTTTAAGTTTGAAATTAAAAATATATTTAATTTTCGTTTGCAAAATTTCCAATATGGATATATATTAAAATTATTTTCATTTTCTGCAAATTATAAGTTCATTATTATCCACCCAAAATTAACACTCCAATCTTATTGTTTTAAGCTTATTTTGGTGGAAACAATCAATTAAAATATATTTACAAAAGAATTTAGTTCATATATATTTTTTTTTTTTTTTTCATCATAGTGTACAATAATATTTGGTTTTTGGATTTCTTTTTACATTTTGTTCAATTTAAATTATAATTTAATTTTATTACACTTTAAGTTTTTTAAAAAAGCATACCGTTTGTTTTTTATTTTAATAGTCAAAAATTTGTCTTAATGAACTAAACAAAAATTATACTTAATATATCTAAAGAGTGATTATAGTGTGAGGTTTAATAATATTTAAAGGTTTTTTTATCTTAACATCTCCATTTTTGTGAACGCCCTAGAAAGTTAATATAACATTCTTTTATTTACATATCCATTCGTATATAACTAGTGTCATCAATACAGTGAGGCTAAGATAATTATCAATTTAAATAATATTTTATTTAAAAACTTTGCACTTTTTATAAGAAGAACCATCTAAATTTGTTTAGATATATTTTCGTTCAAATAATTAACAACGCTAAGTTCTGCTTATTTTACAACTTATTATAACATATCTTCTATTAAATGCTTTGTATTACTTCAAAACTTGCCCCAGTGGTGAGCCATTACATACATATTAAACACACATGGTATTAGAATGCGTTCAAGTAAACTCAAAGTAGTTTTACTTCCCTTCCAGCATAGCCCAAATAACAAATTCAGATCTAAAATGAAACCATCTTTGCTAAAGTTGTGTTTAAAGCCTAGGTTCAAAATGCTCATGCTTAGGAGTTCTGAAATTTCAAGTTTTTTGTGTGATGAAAATTTCTGTTTCGATAAATTATTTTGGAAAATCGAAAATAAATTTTTCTGTTCGTTAAGCTACAAACAACAATTATGAATATTACCACTTAACTTTAGAAATAAACTAGTTTTTCCCTAAAATACGCCCATTAATTTATCTACATTACTTATAAAATTTGAACAAAATTACTATCCGGTCTACCTCTCAAACTAATAACATTAATTAACAAAATTTTATTTTCTGTCTATAAATTACTTAGAATGGCTGTTTTTTATTGAATATTTTGCTCTAATTGTAATTTTTTTGTAATGCGAAATTAAAAAGTTCATATCGTTGTAAAGTGATTAATTTATTTAATTTACTTTACATATATTAATCTACATCAGAATGTAGTTTTTAATAATTTTCTACAGTATCTTGCTTGGGAAATATATATTTTTAATGGCCAGCAACAGTCTACAAGCATATTTGAATTCAGTTTTCTTTGATAAAGTTTTTCCATTGTTCCTTTATATACATATCTATTCATAAACAGCCAGCGTTCTTAAAACAGTGGAACTAGGATAATTATAAGAAGAATATAAGTTTCTAAGTTATCAACACAATCTAACATTTTCTGCATCTATACGTATGCTGAAGTAGTGAGAAACTTAAAAATTAAAATATCAGTAACATATAAAAAAATCTTTACGGCCGTAAAATTACTTTAGTAAGTTATCGGTTTTCTCCTTTAGGCCATTGAAGGAAAAAAATAGACAGTTTATTTCCTGCAAATCCAATATTGGTTCTAACCCCATACGCGTTTCGACGTAAAAAATCAAGAGCAAAATTCACAGAAAACAACTGTCTAAATTAAATCTAAATTCTGTGACATTTTGGCAAAATGTTAAACCTACCACACTGTAAAATACCAATAGTTAAATGACATCTATACATACACTGGAGTAGTGAGAAGCTTAAAAAATAAAATTTCTCTAAAATATAAAGAAAACTTTACGGTTCTACAGTTAGTTTAATCAGTTACGAGTTTTCTGCTTCAGGTTGTTAGAAAAAAATATATATAGTTGATTCCAGCAATTCTAACTCTGGTTCTTTCTCCATATGCGTTTCTATTACAACCACAGTCTGTTGGATTTGTAGAAAATAAACTGTCAATCTTTTGCTTGAAGAAAAGAAACGGAATATAAAGAAAAACGTTACTCTACTTTCATGATTAAATTATTGTAGAGTCAAGTATGATAACTTCATATAACTGCATAAAAAAATTCCAAATCTCATCAAACACTAGTGAGTTAAAAACTGTTTTGTCAGTGCCTCACCATTAAGTGTCAAGCGTATCATAATAGTTATGGAACAATGGAATTAAAAAAGAAGTGTGGATAGACCAAATATGAAAACTTTCAGAAGTGGTTCTAGTTGGTCTATTTTGTGGGAAGTAGAGAAAAAAAATAATTACTATGTCGGCTTTTATTCTTTGTTGTTGATAGAATTTATGGCAAGACAAAGTTAGAAAAATAGGAATTTTATAACGTCAAATATTTGACGACAAGTGCATTGTAAATAATGCCTTCCCACTCGCCAGACATAATCTCGTTAGATTTTTTTATCGAGAGCTACGCAAAATAGTAAAAGATGTGGCAGTTTTAACAATACCGCTACAATAACTAAATCCGACGAATCTTATATTTCACAATATAAATTAATATAAAAATTACTACACAAAACCGCCCAGTTTAGATATAAAAAAGTTGCATAAAGTAATTATTGACGTAGAGGTCTAGGGATGTCAAAAAAAAAATTATTGGCCTCTCCTCTCCTGTAAACTAAATTTTAAGATTACTTTTATATTTTCCCGATATTTCTCTTTCGAACATTATTTTTAAGTACCACAGAGTATACGGTATAAAAAGAAAAATTGATTGATACAGTGTGACCAGTAAAATCCGCATCATATGCGATTTTTTTTATTAATTCGAAATTTGAGTTTGACAACAATTTCCGCTTCGATCGAGATGAAAACTAACTAAAAAAATAGTAGTCAGGTGATTAGCATTATCTGTCAAATTTTAATTTTTTACAAAAAAAAATCAAAACTGGGGTTATATCTCAAAATACCGAGAATTCAAAATTTTTAGCCCATATGCAAAATTTCAGCTGCATAAGATAATTTAGATTTTTTGCCCATTTTTCGACTCAACGCAACCTACATAAAACTTCTTAGTTTTAACAATGCTTCATTCCAGACATATTTTGTTCAAAGTAACGCCATATTAAATGTGTGTTTTTCCACAAAATCCAAATAGGGCTATTAAAATTTGGTCACATGTGATGCAAAGCCGCATAAACATATATATATATATATATATATATATATATATATATATATATATATATATATATATATATATATACTATATTATATTATATTATTTTTTCAGGCTTTGCTGCAGAAAGCTGTAGAACATGCCGAGGAAACGATTGCTTAACAGAAGAAATTTTCCAATTGGATTGTACGAAATTTGTACCTGCATTACCATTCGAAAGCCAATTATTAATAAGAAATAATGTCGGGGATTTAAATTATGGATGCTTGGACTTAGAGTATTATATTGGTAAGTAGTGCAGTAATATGTAATAATAATAAAGAATTACAAGGCAGATCGATAAGAAAAACAATCTAAAGCCATACATAAAATTATTGATAATGTTTTGATTGATGAGGAAAAAACATGTGTGCAAACATGCTATCAATTACTTTTGTGATATCTGAAGGAAAATATACGTAGAATAAAAAGACCTGGCTGATCAGTTGCAAAATATATTACGCGGCTACCGTAAACAAAATTACGTCATAAAGTGCTAGAAAGATTTTTATTTTGCAAGTCAGTACAGAGATGGGAATAGTTCTGAATTAGATTAGCCACTATAAATAATTACATTACTTTCGCTCTATTTGCCAATTTGCTGATATCAAATATTAAAATAAAATAAAAATTTTTTAATAAAATTGAACTGACTTCTAAACACATCTAAAAAAGAGCTAGAAAGGGAAAAATATCTATTTAAATTTTTAAATGAAATTAAAATTTTTGTCGTCGGCACCAAATTAATACCTGACAAAATGTAATTCGCATCAAAAGATTGAGAAATACCTTATTTATAATTGTTTTCATACCATATCTCATGTTAATAGTTATTCGTTTCATTTAGTAATCATTTGGCGACGACTTCAAAAATTTCGATTCATATAAAAATCTCGAATTTTTTTTATAAAAATTGTATTTTTTGATTTTTAGTTTTAAATCAAGTTGAGTTTCTAAGGTCGTAAAAAAGTATCCATTTTATCCATAGTTGTAGACCATACTAAATTGAACAACAAAAAATTCTTTGATTCTGAGAATTCCCCAACTGTCAGTTTTGAATGAAATTGTACCAAACATTTAGTCTTCTATAGTGAATCCGCTATCTTGAATTTTATAAAAATTAATTTTAGATTTTTAACTTAAACCCCCAAAACTTCCCAATATCGATATTGAAAGAACTTGAGATATGTAAATATTTTATCCTGCATATTTAGTTTAATGAAATGGATTTAAGACTCCTAATATACGCCCAAAAATCCCCCCAAATTCGATCTCAACAAAAGCGAAAAAATGTAAAATTTTTAGTCTTCATATTGTATCTGAAAGATTTAATTTTAACTTTAGATTCGTAAACTACGATTTCGAAAACCCTCTAATACCAATTATGATAAAATATAAATCACGTAGAATTTTCAACCCACCATACTGAATTTCAAAAAAAATAATTTTAAACACTTAATCTAATCTTAATCCATACCTTCGAAAATCCCCCCAGTTTCAATAACATAATCCATTTTATATTTTTAGACCACCATATTGCTTTTGCTATATTGAATTTTTAAAAACAATTTTAAATTCGTTATGTGCACTCTGAGGAGCCCCCAGTAACAAATTTTGAATAAAATCGAGAGATGTTAAATTTTTAGTCCGCCATATTGTTATTCGCCATATAGATTTTTTTTAAATAATTTTAAATTCGTAATTTACATCTGAAAAAACTCCCATATACCAATTTTGGAAATCGAGAGATGGAAAATTTCTAATCCGCCATATTGAGTTTTTTAAAAATAATTTTAAAATCGTTATGTACGACCCGGAAAACTCCGCCATACGATTTGGAGAAAATTGGACAAAATTAATTTTTTTATCTGCCATCTTGGATTTTACTGAACCAATTTCGTCCAAAATAATATGCGACTACCGCAACAATTTCCTTTACATATTGCAAAAAATTTTATTCAAGTCGAATAATGAAAAAATGGAAATACTAAATTTTAGAGATTAACCACCCAGAAATTTTTATCGATTCCTGCCACCACTTTGAAGCAAATTAATTATTTAACATCGAAAATTCGTGGTTTTGTACTCAACTTCGCGTCAACTAAACATTTAGATGAGCACTCCCTAATTATATTTTGAAAACAGCTCGTTTTTGAAAGCCGGGACAAGTTTTGTAAAGTGATAAAATTGTGAACTTTACCCTGTCAATTTGTTATATGAAACTACGTTAACTATTTAGTCGTAGAACACCACGTTTACATTAACTATTTTTTCAAAATACTAGTATGTTGAGGCGAAAATGAGACGAAATTTTGAGAAAACGCTTAGTTTTTACAAAATATCCTATTAAGATGTACTTAGTTAGGAAAAGAAGGATGACTTTTATGATTCTAGCAAAAAATAGACAAATAAGAAAGTGAAATGTGAAAAAATTGACCTCCAAAGTAAATGTGTAATAAATATCTCAAAAACCAAAATATTTCGCAAAATTTCGTTTTCGTATCCGCAATCTACTCCCCAAAATATAGATATTCTCAAGATATGGTTAATTTTGGCATGGTGGGGTATAAATAAATAATTACCAAAGCTGTTTTTAAAATAAAAAAAAGAGAATAATATAATTTGCTTAATATTAACCATCAAGGCCTAGAAAAAACACACGCTGATGATGTAATAGTAATTCTTGGTGAAATTCACTACCCGAGGTTACAGAAAGCTTAGCAAGTTTACGTCTAAATTTTTGAAAAGTTAGGGTGCTAGTTATTCGCTATTATATGTTGTAATTAAACCATTAAAAACTGGTCAGCTGGGTATCGGTCATACGATTATTGAGTTGTTAGTTCAGTTTGGTCTCTATTGAGATACTTGTTAACACAGATTTGGATTGTATGCATTTCTGCTTGGAAAATGGTGAGGGTGTCTCCTAAGAACTGAGAAAGCCGATAACTTAGGCCTGATACTCTCACTCCGACCCCTTCTTTCATCTTGGATCCGTTAGTAAATCATACCATTAAATCCTTCCCTAGTCAAGGTAATCAGTTACAACTTTATGTTCATTTCAAAATCAGACCTAATATCTGTTGGCTTCGAAATAAATTCTGTTCCAGTTTTAAGGCTTTCAGTTTGGAGCAGTTTGAGGGCATATATTGCTGCCGCCCTTATCACAGCTATATGCAAGGAAGCATCCATTGGTGCTGGTGAAAGAGTAACTAGGAATAGAACGAAATCAAAGCAAAATCTAATTTCGAATTCCTAAAATTTATTTCACTACCTTTTTCCACTTCATTGAAGCGCGGAAATAAACCTTATTTAAACCCCACGCATCCCTATCAAGGAGACCTGAATGATTTGCACCCTTCTAACAGAAGGAACAAAATTTGTATTTGACTGTTATTCCCATTGCACTCGTCAAAAGTCACTAAAATAGTGCGACAATTATAAGCAATTTAAGAAGCTTAGATTTGCTGAATGAGACGGCTAAATGAGAAATATGACATGTGCATATTTGATTGCATTTTTGGAAACCTTATTCAACGACACTCTACTCAAAGGTATTAAAGAAAAAGAAAAATTTGACTTTCACCTTTTTTTTATTTCTCATTAATCGGTTGGATATATTTAGTAAGAGCTATCATATCATATTTCTTCAGATTTCTAAATTTCATCGTTGGAAATAAGAGGGAAACATTTTAAAAGCTATTTTGGAGGTTTATATTTTGTGAATGAAGCCACTAAATCAAAAATTTTTTTACAATTTCTCCTCGGGCTTTTGTTTGCAAAATTTTATTACCAAAAATGAAAAACTAACAAAGCTACAAAGATTTCTAATTGTTATTGAACCCTAAGAAAGGGAAATAACGTAACTATTTGGCATATTTAACCATCTTACCCTAAATAAACCAGAGATTTTGATGATCACCATTCTTGTAATGGAACACATATTAATTACTTTATACTGTTTAACGTGAAGTGTATTCCACTAAAAAGAGGAATAAAAATAATCACTAGATTTTAACAATGGGTACTGAGACGGTATATATCTTATATTATCACCTAGAATGTCTAAAGGAAAAATAAAACAATTATCGTACTTAAGCCTAAACTCAGTTTTATTACTATTGAGTCGTTTAAATGTTTTCTTGAAAATATATAAACCCAGACAATTCATGACGACATAAACTAAAAAGATTGTACCCTCTTTTAATATTTATAACTAAATCTGTCAAAGAAATCCTATCCTGGTTATGTAAGTTAAACCTAAAAAATAAGTGCCGAGGATGATCTTAACATATGGCTACGACAAATAATATAATGTATTAAAATATTGAACAATTTTCCCATCGTTAGGAAACAAAAGAATATTCAAGTAAAATCCATATAATGGAATATATCGTTTGGTAAAGTATACAAAGAATTCGTATAGCTACTGTTCCTCCTAATTGCAAGAAGGAATAATTTAAATACCAGCAAAATAAAATGGCGTTCAGGTTATTTTCCAGTGGTTATCGATTTTCTTTTCGTGATAGGAAGACGTAGATTAGTTTGATTAACTGTTTTTATATAAAAAAAAATAAGATTTAGATGCTCCGATCTAGATAAATTCCGTATTAAATAAACGACACATCGATGGCTAATGTCATTTACAAATAAGAGGGCTGAAACTTTCAGTATGTTCTATTGATGGAAAGAATGCAAGGCGATACCAGCGCGATTAAACTGGGGAAGATTCCGAGGGTTGTAAAGTTAGGTTTGGTCTTCAGAAATTATTTAACAACAGTTACGATCTGAAATTCGTTAGGGGCGGTCCGATGTCGGAAACGTACGAGTCGTGTATAATCAATCGGTGTTATTGAAGGTTTTGTTGGTATTTTTTTATGGAAAAATTAAGGGAATATCCTGTTTTTATTTCACTTGGTAAAAGTCCGACTTTAGTACCATTTGTTTAAACAATTTAAATGGCTATTTTTTTCGTGTTTTTATTCTCTTCTTAATTTATATTTCAATAAGCTGTTTATACATTTTATCTTCTAAATTGGGTTGTTATATTTTCTTTAATAATAGAACGGCCAACAAGAGCAACTAATGTAATACTTCGAAATTGTTTCTAATTTTAAGTTTCTCAATGTAAATAGTTTCATTTTCTATTTGTTTTTTGTTAATAGATTTAAGTGTTTTGAGAAAGTTGTTTTGTTTAGTTTTCTAAAACTTTCACGAGAATAAACTTGCGGGCGCACCGTTGCGAAAGCTTCAAATCAAGAAAAATCATCTGACCAGCTAGACAGCAGCAATCCTGAACTTGTGTTTGTTGGTACCGTTAAGCCCCAAATAACCTGTAGTTGTTTAGTACTAAAACTGCAAGAGCCGAGAGGAACGACCAAACTTCAAGAGTGCCTTTGTCATTGTGATATTTATTTATAGTCGCATTCTCTGTAATAATATTCTACAAACTTTATTTAAAAAAATGAGCTTTGGCGCCCTGAAGACGGATATTTTTAATTTAAGAGATTATCTCATATTCTGTATTCGATAAAAACTCTGAATACCTAATTAAGATTAAAAATAACACATTCCAGATATAAGAGTGGTGTCATAAAAAATGAATCATCCTAATAAATTAGGAAAAAAAATTTTGGTGTATAATAACAAAAATTTTACTTATTTTCAGATGGTGAATTAGATCATATTCAACAGTGTGTCATAACAACTGATCTACAATCATTTTGTGACTCGCTAGGGTATTCTTTAAATATTAAAAGATGCCAACTCGAATCCACAAACAAAAGTAGTAGAAGCGCCAGAAGTCTCAGTGATACAGAACAATTCATGGATGAATTACAACCTGTAAATAACGTGGCATCATTAGACACAGCACAAGAACTGGAAGAAGGATCAGGTGATGGAACCACCACACCAAGTCCTCCAGACACTACTACTGCACATGCGAACACACTTCATATCATTTCACTATCGGCTTTCTTGGGAGTATTAGTAATGTTAGTTCTATAATTTTGAATAAATTTTAATATATATATTTTAGGCGCATTAAGATAAAAGACTGCAAAATTTATTTAATTTTTGCTTATTATACGCAAAAGTTGTTTAATTTTTGCGTTTTT
This sequence comes from Diaprepes abbreviatus, assembly GCA_034092305.1. NCBI lineage: Eukaryota > Metazoa > Arthropoda > Insecta > Coleoptera > Curculionidae > Diaprepes > Diaprepes abbreviatus. The sequence continues at coordinate 13,525,016 of JASJET010000139.1, forward strand.
AGTAAAAAATCTATAAATCTCAAAATATTTCTAATCTATTACTTCTGATAAAAAATAAAATTATCGATGAGAAAAAAGTAAATGAAGTGAGCAAAGAAGAGGGAAAACTTGCCCTTTCCACATTTCGAATTTGGCGACTGGACCTAGAGTTTAACATGAACTCCAAACTACGACCATTTATCCAATCCTGTATTTCATTTCGGTGAAAGTAACTTTCAAAAGCCCAATAAACCTTGGAAAATCTATCCTTATGGATGTTCAATTTATAGGCAAATGAAATGTCTAAGCTTATTGGTCATTTAAACTAATTTCCAGAATCTGTTTAAAATAATAAATTGTTAATTTATTTTGTTACAAAGTAATTGCATAATGTGATTCCTAAATATTATTATATCAATTTTCTGTAATTCTTTGCTGTAGATATAGAGAGTTGAGAAACTACTGGAAAGGAATGATGAAAAGCGAACACTAAAACAAATAGTTTTTTAGTCTAATTTCGCAAAGCAATATGTATATTATATATATTATTAATGTCTCCAAGAACCGAATCTATAAAACTATATATGTCTGTGGTTAATAATAAATCCACTGTTGCTGTGATTTAAATCTTAACAAATAAAATAACAACTATTACTAAAGCCTATGTGTTTTATTTCATACGTTAACGCTCCGCTTGATGATTAACGATCAATGAATTTGGAGAGCTTAATTAAATGCTAAAGCGGTAGGCTAAGAGCCTAGAAAATTACCGTGATATTAAGAAAATATATGCACGAATATTGGCAAAATGGCATAAACTCATAGAAGCCTTCAGTTCGTTGTCATTAGTTGTATTTTCAAGTTTTATAGCTACTTGGACTTTTTTGTATGATTAGAAAATCAAAGAGATGTTCAAATACGAATTTATAACTTCCTATTTGTCTCTATTAATCGTGATTATCACTAACAGAAGAATTTTTGTAAGTTTGTAAATGACAAATCATCAATGATTTTTATACAGAGTATCCGGAAAAATGTAAGAATTCTCCGGATATGAAAAAAATACTACAAAATCATATAAACTTTTTTCGTATAGGCTTCCTCTTCGGAGATATGAGCACCCAAAGAGGTTCACTGGAATCAAGTTTTTTACCCATAATTGTTGAATCACCAGGTAGATTTCATTTTTTTCTTCAATATAATGTATACGCTTCAAATTACTATCCAAGAAAGTGTTATGTGAATTACTCACAGCTGCAGGGACGGATTAGCTGTGACACTCATGATCCCACCTTTTTTACGCCCTGTCTGATAAAAACTTTGGACCACGTTTTCACATACCTTTAACTATTAACTAAAAATTAAGTACTCTTCATTCAAATCGCTAATCCATACCGTTTCCGAAAAATCGTCGTTGTATTTACATCATGTATTTGGCGTATCAAATGTTCAATCTACAACTTTATGATAAAAAAAATCGATCCAAAATTAGAGTTTACCTCTTTAATTAAAAATGTCTAGTTCTGCGAATTGCAGTTCGACTCAGGTTCGCAAAAAATGTGTGTTTTATTTTATCGGCACCAAAAACAAAATATTGTTGTTAAAAACGTTGCTAGGTACGAAAGAAATAAATATCCTGCATTTTAGAACTTGTCAACTTTCATATCGCTGATACACAGATTATTTACTTGGATATTAATTTACTGATTTTTGGATTTCATGGTGTATATTAATTGTGAAATAATTCGAAATATGGAATACACGTTTATTGAGTATGCAGACATGCATTTGATGTATGGTCTTGCATCTTGTAATGCTTTGAAAGCCAGGAGGTTATATCACGACAGATATTCTAATCGTACTCTTCCAGATCAGAAAACATTTGACCAATGTCTGAGAGAGAATGGTTGGTGATTTCATTTAATAAGGTAATATTATTAAATTTCTTATAACTTTAGGAAATTTTGGGAGAAGAAGCACTGATGCTGATCGGGGAAGAACAGTCCGTACGCCGCAATTATAGGCAAATATTTCGAAAACAATATTAGATGAAGTTTTTCAAGAACAGCTATTATTTGTTTGAAGATTGTAGACAATGTTGAAGACTGACTAAAATGCGGTTGTCGGACTTGCATTGTCTTTATTTTTATTTATTTTTACGACGTTTCGATTAGGTTGTATCTCTAATCATTATCAAGTATAAACTGAATGTTTTGTCTTAAGACTAGGAGATTATATAGGGACTGTGTCCATTGAAGCGTAAAGTTTCGCTTCACTATACACACCTCAATGATTTGATGTTACAAAGGAGTGGTTGCCAAAGATTAGGTATCTCAACACTCGGTTTACTAAAGATTCCATTATTGTTTTTAATGTAAGCTGCTTCTATAAATTTTCTTTTTTTCATGTTGGGTTCCATATATATTGCCGCAGTCTCAGGCCATTTTATATGGTGTTGTTTATCCCAGGCGTGCTCTGCCATACCTGATCTGGACGTTTCCCCTTTTTGTGTATGAGTTTTATATTCCTTAATTCTAACTTGTAGTGGTCGTTTGGTTTCTTCAATATACATTTCACCACACTCACATGGAACTTTGTGAACACATTCTTTCTTATCGGTAGTTTTCGGTTTTGTTTTTGTTAAATGAGCTCTAAGTGTATTTCCTCATTTAAAGGCTGTTTTTATATTATAACTACTGGCAATTTATCTTATTTTCTCTAAAGTTCCCTTAATGTACGGAATTGTGAAGAAGGAATGTGTTTCTTATTGTCTAGTGGTCGTTGTTCTAAATTTATTTATGTCATCGTCAATTAGTTTTAAAAGATAACCATTTTGTTGTAAATCCGATTTAATATTTGCCACCTCTTTTTTCAGTGAATCGGCATTATTGCATATAGATATAGCGCGATTATAGAAGTTGCGTATAATTCCCCGTTTTTTTAAACCGGAATGATTAGAACTATTACTAAGATATTGTCCAGTCTGTGTTGGCTTTCTGTATACTTAAGTTTTAATAGTTTGGTTTGAACGGTTCACCATGACATCTAGGGAGGGCAATTGATCTTTTACCTCTTTTTCCATGGTAAACTTAATTGTAGGTCGAATGGTATTTAGATGTTTCAAGAAATCATTAAGTTCTTGATCATTGGCCCTTCCATACGATGAAGATATCATCGACATATCTCAATCAGACTTTCGGTTTTACTGTTACCGTTTCTATAGCATGAGTTTCGAACCATTCCATATATATACATATATATATATATATATATATATATATATATATATATATATATATATATATATATATATATATATATATATATATATATATGTATATACGAAGCACATACACGGGATGCCCGAAAACCTTCGATTACACATCACACCCGTGAGAATATCCGACATAACATATATATATATATATATATATATATATATATATATATATATATATATATATATATATAATCATCGTCAATTAATTTCAAATGATAATCATTCTGTTGTAAATGGGATTTAATATTTGCTACCTTTTTTCCAATGAATCAGCATTATTGCATATAGATATAGACGACGGGCTCCCGATGGGTTCTTCACTCTCTCCAGTCATCGCCAATATATATGGAATGGTTCGAAACTCATGCCATAGAAACGGCAACAGTAAAACCGAAAGTCTGGTTGAGATATGTCGATGATACCTTCATCGTATGGAAAGGCAATGATCAAGAACTTAATGATTTCTTGAAACATCTAAATAACATTCGACCTACAATTAAGTTGACCATGGAAAAAGAGGTAAATGATCAATTGTTTTTCCTAGATGTCATGGTGAACCGTTCAAACGAAACTATTAAAACTGTATTATACAGAAAGCCAATACATACTGGACAATATCTTAATAATAGTTCTAATCATTCTGTTTTAACAAAACGAGGAATTATACGCAACTTCTATAATCACGCAATATCTATATGCAATAATGCCGATTCACTGGAAAAAGAAGTGGCAAATATTAAATCGGGACCACTGGACAGCAAGAAACACATTCCTTCTTCACAATTCCGTATATTAAGGGAACTTCAGAGAAAATAAGACGAATTGCCAGTAGTTATAATATAAAAACAGCCTTTAAATCAGGAAATACACTTAGAGCTCATTTAACAAAAACAAAACTGAAAGCTACCGATAAGAAAAAATGTGTTTACAAAGTTCCATGTAAGTGTGGTGAAATGTATATTAGAGAAACCAAACGACCACTAGAAGTTAGAATTAAGGAACATAAAACTTCTAAACAAAAAAGAGAAACGTTGAGATCAGGTATTGCAGAACACGCCTGGGAAAAACAACACCATATAAAATGGTCTAAGGCTGCGGCAATATATATAGAACCTAACATGAAAAAAAGAAAATTTATAGAAGCAGCTTACATTAAAAACAATAATGGAATCTTTAGTAAACCGAATGTTGGGAACCACTACTTTGTAACATCAAATCATTGAGATGTGTGCAGTGAAGCGAAACTTCAATGGACACAGTCCCTATATAATCTCGTAGTCTTAAGACAAAACATTCAGTTTATACTTGATAACGATTAGAAATGCAACGTAATCGAAACTTCATAAAAATAAATAAAAATAAAGACAATGCAAGTCCGATAACCACATTTTAGTCAACAGCTATTATATCCATATAATTAGAAAAGAGTGAATGAACTGATTTCTGAAGATTTTCCCCGTTGAATGCTATTGGATCAGTAAAGAAATAATGTAAACTTCATTAGTACTATTCCCTTCACAGATAAAGCAGGGTTTACCAAAAATGGTATCATAAATTTACACAACTCACATGTATGGGCTATTGAAAATCCTCATTCAACTATTGTTTCGCATCATCAACATCAGTTCCAATCCATTAATGTCTGTCTAGGCAGGAATCACTGACAATTTTTTAATTGGTCCATTCGTATTGCCGGCACGACTGAATGCAGAACTTTATTTGGAGATCCTCCAGAATGCTTTTCGCGATTTAGTAGAGCGCTTACCACTTGAAACCCACCGAAACATATACTACATTTACGATGAGGCACCACTTCATTTCAGCATTGCTGTGCGGGAGCACCTGAATAACGTCTATCCAAACTATTGGATAGGTAGAAGTGGACCTTTTGCCTGGCCTCCTCGATTACCAACCTAACGCCGTCGGATTTTGATCTGTGGAGACACCTCAAAACCTTAGTGTATTCCACTCCGCTCGATAGTAGGGAGGAACTACGGAGAATCACATTTCATTATGATCAAATATTGAATTCTAGATTAATTTGACGGGTACAGCAGTCCTCTATTCGTCGTGCCCGCGAGTGTATCAGACTTCACGTAGCCCATATTGAAGCCTCTTATGAAGTTTTTAACTAACTAGTTAGTTTAACTTTTTTATTGAAACTATGGTGAAAAGGAAAAATTCCTCTTTTTCATATTCAACCCACAGAAGTTAGAGGAGTAACAGTGTAAATAAAATGACGTTTTTTTGAAAACGGTTAGGATTACGTGAATGAAGAGTACTTAATTTTTGGTCAATAGTTAAAAGTATGTAAAAGACGTTCTTCAAAGTTCATACCATACAGGGCGTAAAAAAATGGGCTCATGAGTGTCACAGCTAGTCCATCCCTGCAGCTGTGAGTAATTCACAACACTTTCTTGGATAGTAATTTGAAAGGTCTTACCTGGTATACATCATGTTAATAAAAATTGAAATATACCTGGTGGTTCAATAATTAAGTGTAAAAAATTTCATTCCATTGCAGCTCTTTGGGAGCCCCTATCTCCGAAGAGGAGGCTTATACGATACGAGTTTATATGAACTTGTAGTTTTCCTTTCACGTGTTTTTCTTCCTATCCGGGAGATTTCCCACATTTTTCCAAACACCCCGTATACTAACGTTTTTTAAACGTTGATTATAACAATGCCGATTACAGACCATTAAACAGATCTAAAATTTTTGTATTTTAGCTTAATTTTATATTTGCACTAATGTATTATTTATTACCTTTTAAGTTAATTTGGCTTAGTTCGGAAAATTATTCCATTCTTTACTAATAATATATTGTTACCCTAAAAGCAAAACAGTACAGTTGAATATATGTTATAGTTCTGAAAATAAAATCCTGAAAATATTTTTTCAAAAGTGCTATTCAAAATTATAATTTAAAAACTAATGCCAAATTCCCCCACAGATATGTATCAGTATTTTATTTCCTTGCTTAATTGATTGATTGAGTGATATAGCAGGCTAGAGCTGTGAAGCTCTTACACTGCAGCTTGGAGACTTATTGTGTTCCTTATTATACCTGTTCTATGTGAACAAGTTAGTTGCCTTGATCAGGTTTAGTAACCTGTTATGTATGTATATATTAAAAATCCTATTCAAATAGCTACCACTATATTTACCGAAACAGTTCCACCGATTAACTAAGCTCGCATGAGATTGCAGGAAATTTATCCTTATTTGGAGGACAAGGGTTCAAAAAGTGTTCCTGTGAAAAATCCAAAGTACAATACAAAACAAATAGATGTACCTGTAAAAAAAGTGACGTCCTTTGTAACTCGAGAAGCCACAAATCCGCAACATGTTTTAATAAAAATAAAAGAACGTTATAATTAAACTACATCGATTAGAAATATTAAATTCCATCAAAAATATCCTTTTTGGTAACTCTTAAAGTATTCCTTTTTTTTTAACTCGTGTGAAATAAATAATTTATGTTTTCTATGCCGCACCAAACGTGGCTTTGGCTGCTAAAATAAGCGGTAGGCTTGCTTGCCAGTACCGAAAAATGCGACCCCTATCCTTTGGGCAGCGCGTTTCGTGTACTCGATTTTACATATTTCTGTTTTAATTCACCGTCGCGTCACCATATGACGGTTCTTTTACAAACTTTGTTAATCTGTGTGGTTCTTGTATTACCAAGTGGACCATCGAGATGTCACCTTTGTCGATTTGCTGTGTTTTGATTATAAATTCAGCTGTATACGATGCAAAGGCGAGATGATGGTTTGTACCGACTGCGGTGGCCTGACGAGTCCCATATTAGGACGAAACAGCGCTGTCGCCATCTGTCGGACCCGGAGTTTTTCCATATTTTGGAGTGCTCCGCACTTTTTAACACGAGAATCATGTAGATTGACAAATTTTCACGTCCGCTTCGCCAATATTTTATTATATTTTATATTATATATATATATATATATATATATATATATATATATATATATATATATATATATATATATATATATATGTTTATGCGGCTTTCACGGATCCCTCCGTGTGAGATGCAATATGCACATTATGCCATTGTAGTGCTGAAATCACATTCAGCAAACGTACAACTATATGCAACTCCGTGAATAGATGAAGTAAAATGCGAACAGTAATTGCAAAACCTCGTTCCATCATATCCTTTCCGTATTAGAGTTACTTCATTTATTCACGGAGTTGCATATAGTTGTACGTTTGCTGAATGTGATTTCAGCACTACAACGGCATAATGTGGTTATATCCACTGCTATTGCATCTCACACGGAGGAATCCGTAAAAGCCGCATAAACATATATACGCCATCCAGCGGGAGGTCGGCGAAGTCACGTTCAGTATTTGCATGCCTCCTTCCGATCTGTCCTTTGCACAGCCAGGTGCTTGTCGGTACCCTGATGAGTCTAGTAGAGATGAAACATGTACCTCTGCGGTATCACTGTAGCGAGGAGGGTAAGTTTCAACTTTCTTCTCGTTATGGTGGTACAGGTAGGCCATCATCTCGATGGTGGTGTAAAAGGATGAATTGTGTTCTGTAGCAATTCATTCAAACTGTGCAACCTCTAACACGGAAAGGATATGATGGAACGAGGTTTGGCAATTATATATATATAAATATATATATATATATATATATATATATATATATATATATATATATATATATACATATATATATATATATATATATATATATATATATATATATATATGTGTATATATATATATATATATATATATATATATATATATATATATATATATATATATATATATATATATATATATATATATTAAGACGATAGTTAAATTGAAAAGGCTCAAATTTTACAATAAAAATATCATAATATAAAAATTAAAGGCATTTAAAATTATTTTCCACTTAATGCAGATTTTACTGTTATTTTATGAAGTTACCTTATACAGGGTCAAAAACAAATAAACTTTGTATCACATGTGACCAAATTTTAATAGCCCTATTTGGATTTTGTAGAAAAACACACATTTAATATGACGCCAAATCAGGGGCGGATCCAGCCTCTCCCTTTAGGGGGGGGGGGCGCGGTGATAACACAAAAGTACAGTATGACAAGCGAAGGCAAGTTGTCGACGGGGAGAGGGGGGGAGACACCAGCAACATTCCCATTTCTAGTCTAAAAGGCAGGATCGGGTCTATTTTTCTGAATTTGAAGCTCTTGGAGAGGTGGGGGGCGATCACAAGAAAAACAAGTTGCCGATAGGCGGGAGGATGCGAGCAGCATACACATTCCTAGTATATGAGACGGAATCGGGTCTATTTTTCTGAACTCAAAGCTCTTGGGGGGGGGGGGGCTATCGCAAGAATAATAAATTGTTAACGGGGAGGAGTGCCGACAGCATACATATTATTATTACAAAAGATAAAATCGGTTCTATTTTCCTAAACTCAAAGCTCTTGGGAAGGGGAGGGACGATCGCAAGCATACACATTCATATACTCTGTTCAAGAACTAGAGAGAGTAATAAAACTGTTACCGAAACCTCCAACGTCCCTGCTCCAGTGCCGAAGGTAACTGAAGGCTTCCATAAATCTGATTATATTTATTTATATTTAAATATTATATGCTTTTATAAATTTACTGCAACAATAAAATTTCTGATAGTATATTTTAATTTCTGTCAGTGAGAAAAGTACACCTTACAGTGTGTCCTTAGTGATTTATCTTGTTTGTGCTTGTTTTTATATATTATTTGAAATTAGTGAGATACCCAAAAGATTTGGCTTCCACATCTATATTTATTCCAAAATCGTTAAACCAGGGCATTTTTTTCCTCAACGAAAAACTTATTACGATGAATGTTTATGATGTCTTAAGATATCAATATCTAGATAATAATGTTAAAAGCTCTATTGAGATATACTCCAACATGACAGCAGTTGGAAAATCTACTATATACCGAATACTGAAGGAGAAAAAAACGACTGGAATTGTTAGTACTCCCAAGCCACATTCGATCAAAGGCAGACAAAAACCTCGTTGGAAGAAGAGATGTAAACTGCAATAACAGGAGTTGTACATACATTTTATTATGAGAAGCAGATCTCAACCGTCGACAAAATTCTAACTAAAATCAATAAATATAGGGATTTACCTGAAATTAAAATAACTGAGCTCTGACAATTGCTCAGAGAACTTAATTTTTGCTGGGAAAAACCAGATAGGAAATCTGTTCTCATAGATCCGGAAAATGTCTATTGAAGAAGGAAATATCTCTCTCAAGTAAAAGGTAGAGTTGCTGGAAATAACACAACTTATAAAATTAGTAATTTAGATGAATTTTTGAAAGATTTTTTTGAATAAAGCTACTGCAGAAAATTGGGGAAACCCCATATAATTAAAGAATAAAAGAAAATGTGAAAACTCGATCTCATGATCGGTGAGATAGAGGAACCAATTATAATTAATTTGAGCGAAGATAGCTTCACTGATTTTGATTACGAATTAGACACGTAATATTTGCCAGCGTAAACACAATTTATTATTTAAATTTTCTATAACATATAAAAAATAATTAGGTTAAATCTCTATTTAATTGTAATTCTGCAGATGGTTTAAGAAATAAATAAACTTAAACGTCAAATGTTCTAAAAATGTTTTTAATTAATAATAAAATGACCCCAAAAAAATTTTAATATTATATGGACGAAATTATTTTTTTATATAACTTCTTGTATTTTTGACAATGGGTATTTTGTAAGTATTTAAACTATAACCTAGAATTTTTTAAGAGAAAAAGGCCACGTTTTAGTCTGAATGAGCCTAAAACGGTTTCTATGCCAAAATTAAATAATAAAAATACAGTTGTGATTTGTGTTAAATATTTCAAAATTATCTATGTTTTCTAATGTATATGAATTATTAAGAAATCATAAGAAATAAAAAAAATTATAAAAACTTTTTATTTTAAGTTTATTACCGAAATAATATTCTATGCCATACATACTTAGTGATAAAATAAACCTCCTTCCGACGCCTATGACAAGGATTAAAATACTTTTTAACACTTCACACATCCAAATATCTATTGTTATCCAACCCAAATAGTTCATTATTATAGATCCGTATTTTTGATTATAAAATTACAAACCCATTCCTACAAAAAATATGTGTTTAACAGATTTTGCCAAAGACACCGAACTAAAGAACACAAGTAGTCTGCTAAGAAAAAAAAAAGGATAAAAAATGATTTATTACTTGCTTTAGTTCTTGAATAAACTATAGTACAAGAAGCAAAATCAGGTCTATTTTTCTGAACTCAAAGCTCTTGGGGGGGGGGGGGGGAATCGCCCCCACCGCCCCCTTTGGATCCGCACCTACGCTAAATATGTTTGGAATGAAGCATTGTCAAAACTAAAAAGTTTTGTGTAGGTTGCGCTGAGTTTTACTTTGCAACAGTGGTGCAATTTACAAAAAATAGGAAAAAAATCCAAATTATTTTATGCAGGATACGAGCTAATAACGTTTTTCTATATTTTGAGATATAACCCCACTTTCGAATTTTTTTGGAAAAATATTAAAATTTGACCGATAATGCTCAACACTTGACTACCATTTTTTTGGTTAGTTTTCATCTCGATCGAAACAGAAATTAATGTCAAAGTCAAATTTCGAATAAAGCTATTAATAAAAAAATCGCATATGATACGGACTTTACTGGTCACACTGTATATATATATATATATATATATATATATATATATATATATATATATATATATATATATATATAAATATATATATATATATATATATATATATATATATATATATATGTTTATGCGGCTTTCACGGATTCTTCCGTGTGAGATGCAATAACAGTGGATATATCCACATTATGCCGTTGTAGTGCTGAAATCACATTCAGCAAACGTACAACTATATGCAGCTCCGTGTATAGAATGAAGTAAAATACGAACAGTAAATGCAAACTTCTCTCCATCTTATCCTTTCTGTGTTAGAGGTTACACAGTTAGAACAAATTGTTATAAAACGCAATTTATCCTATTCTACCACCATCGAGATGATGGCGTATTTTACTTCATTCTATACACGGAGCTGCATATAGTTGTACGTTTGCTGAATGTGATTTCAGCACTACAACGGCATAATGTGGATATATCCACTGCTATTGCATCTCACACGGAAGAATCCGTGAAAGCCGCATAAACATATATACGCCATCCGGCGGGAGGTCGGCGAAGCCGCGTTCAGTATTTGCATGCTTCCTTCCGATTTGTCCTTTGCACAGCCAGGTGCATGTCGGTACCCTGATGAGTCTAGTAGAGACGAAACATGTATCTCTGCTGTATCACTGTGGCGGGAGGGGTAATTTTTGACTTTCTTCTCGGTATGGTGGTACAGGTAGGCCATCATCTCGATGGTGGTAGAATATGATAAATTGCGTTTTATAACAATTTGTTCTGACTGTGTAACCTCTAACACAGAAAGGATAAGATGGAGAGAAGTTTGCATTTACTGTTCGTATTTTACTTCATATATATATATATATATATATATATATATATATATATATATATATATATATATATATATATATATATAGGATTTAATAAAAGTTAAACGATTTAGTGCAAAAAATAAAACCTGAAGAGAAAAATGATTTCCTTTTTTCCGGGAAATTAAAGAAAAATTGCGGAAAATCAGAGCCAGAATATTATTCTACGATATCGAAAAAACCTCGCTTTCTTTCTTCCCAAATGCTAGCACGTTTAGCAAAGAATGTGGCCTGAAGGTTCACGCTTATATGCGTGAGGACTTTCTGGACAACCTTATTATATTTTCTTTGTCAAGACTGAATCTGATTCTTTAGTCAAACACTGAACTTCACAAAAAAGAATAGTATATAATTTTTATTTCTAAAAAATGTAACTACAAAAGATGTCTCTTGATTTTGGAATTATATTTAGTGGGAAAAGGCAGATGAGATAAAAAGAATAGTTAACTTATACCCTCTTTCACATTTTTTTGTGTAGAGTCATATACAAATATTGATAAAAACTAAAATCCTTTTAGGTGCTTCAACCGTGTCATACTTATCAAAAAATGGCGTGTAAAATAAGCTTTTGTAATAAACCGCTTTGAACCAAACCGGTTTAATGAAGTGTATAGACAACAAAATGCTAGATACACCATTTCATATGTAATAAAATACATATTTGCCGCCATCTAACAACTATACAAGGTGTTTAGTATATAAATGTCAATCTCAGTGTATAGAAGGCGTCAAAATAATCCTAGAACTCCACATAATTTTTTCCCATAAGATACCCCATAAAGGAAATATAAAGCCCCAAAGAAATACCCAGTAATTTACCTTTTGGACTGTAGTTTTTGAGCAAACTTTTATATTTTAATGTAATTTTAGCACGTTAAGATAACCGGTAAAGTCTCACTAATCCAGGCTATAAACGGCCCTTCGATCATACCTTGTAGATTTAAACGACAATACATTTGTTTGAAGGTTGTTTTTAGTCGGTGGGGGAGATGCTCTTTTCATGTCTGACAGACATATATAAATATTTTCACTTACTTTTGCTTTCAGGTTTATTGCTTGTCGTGACTGTTTTCAGTCTTTTTAAGAGTTAGAAAGTACTACAAATGCAAAGTTTGCAAATTTACATCAACAGAAAGACGATTTAAAAACTTATTTTTATTGGTAAATATTATTAGATATTGTTTACATATTGAAAATAAAATTATACTAATTTAGACAACACCAAATTTTACTTTATGTATTTTAGAATTGACATAACCATTATCATATTATTACGTTATTCAGCACTCAATTCTACAGGAGAATCTCTGAACAAGAAACGTTAGAGAAATGTTACAACAATATATTTGAATCGACACATAAAGCCATCCCTTGATCAAGTGAACAATCCCACTCGCTGAAGTGTGAATTTAAATTGCCTAATATAACATCTAATATAGAACCCTGTCTTATCGGCTTAGATAGTAACGCCGCCTTTTAAAAATTTTTAAAATCATTGCAAAGGAAGAATTTATATTTGCCGGAAGAATCCCAATTGAAAATATATTTAAATAAAATACCTTATGTAATTTAGAATCAGGTGGATATTTTCCAGTTAAATTGGCTGAAACTGTGGGATAAGATGATGTAGCTACTACTACTACCCAAAGCTACTTTCAGGATGAAAGAAAATATACCATAGCTTTGAAGAAGCTCATTATGTGGAGAGAAACGTTAGAAAAGTCGTCGTCTTTTGATTTTCAAATGAAAAAACCTGTACCCAAAAACATATTACAGAAAAATATTAACAAATGGTTTGAGATACAAAAATAATAAATTATATATATATATATATATATATATATATATATATATATATAAATGTACGGTAACTTCTTTGGATAAGGTATCACATTAATACTACTATTTTGTGCTAGACGTTTCGCCCAAGGTAGTGGGCTTTTTCAAGAGTATTATCTAAAATAAAAGTAAAATACAAACTAACATGGTCACAAACCTACACTCACATGACTTAAAATTTACACTCAATCGATACAATATTAATTAAAAACATCAATTTATAAAATAATGTGAATTAAAAATCAAAAATTAAAAATTAAAAATTAATCCCAGATACGCACCTCAATTTACCTTGATCATGTTCCTTAGTAAATTATTTGACAATTCCTTCGGTTACTATCAACAACAACAAAATATTTTATTATATGGAAACCTTTTTACTCAGTTTTTTCTGATTTATAAATAAATTTATCAATGTCAACTATACAGTGTGTTGCAAAGCAATAAAGGCTACAATAAGTGGTTTAGTTTATTAGGTTAAAATATATTTGGCTTAGGTTTTTGATATCTTGTTTGTCATTGATTGTTTCTTTTTCTTTTTTTATATGTAGCATTTCCTTTATTTGAAGTTTATGGTAGTTTCTTTCTTTGAACTGACATAAATACACAAAAAATGCATACATATAAAAAAAGAAAAATAAGCAGTCAATGACCAGCAAGATATCAAAAACCTAAGCCAAATATATTTTAACCTAATAAACTAAACCACCCATTGTAGCCCTTATTTTTGCAACGCACTGTATAGTTTATATTGATAAAATTTATTTATAAATCAGAAAAAACTGAGTAAAAAGTTTCCAAATAAAGAAATATTAAGTAACCGAAGAAATCGTCAAATAATTAATTAAGAAACATGACCATGTAAATTGAGGTGCGTATCTGGGAATAATTTTTAATTTTTGATTTTTAATTCACATTATTTTATAAATTGATGTTTTTAATTAATATTGTATCCTTTGAGTGTAAATTTTTAGTCATGTGAGTGTGGGTTTGTGACCATGTTAGTTTGTACTTTACATTTATTTTAGTTTATACTTTTGAAAAAGCGCACTACGTTGGGCGAAACGTCAAGTACAGAATAGTAGTAATGTTTATATATATATATATATATATATATATATATATATATATATATATATATATATACAGGGTGTCCAAGATAAGTATCCTAAGCATGGGGATCTCGGAAACAGTTGGAGATACGAGGTCGGTTAAATTAGAGAAAAGTTGCGCAATTTAGTGCTAAATTAAACGCAGTTAAAAAAATTTAAAAATTTCAAACACTTCCGGAGATTTCCGGAAAAAAACGAAATTTGGCAAAATCGTTTTTAATTTTTGCAGGCTTTATTTAAAGAGATATCAGAAAATAAAAGGTAGATTCTCATTGCCACTTTTTATTTTTTATAATATGGTCTAAACAAAATTTAAATCCGACGTTTCGTTTCTGAGATACCATCATGAACTTTCATTTTTTATATGGAACAAAAAAAAGTATCCCATGTATTTGATAGCATTTTTTATTACAAATTCAACGGTGTATCACACTTGCATATCGAATACGTAGTTCAAGTACTTTCCATAAGAGCTCCATGAGAGCGAGAGAGAAAGGTATATCAGTTTTATAAAAGCCAATGAACTATACACTTGATATGCAAGTGTGATACACCGTTGAATTTGTAATAAAAAATGCTATCAAATACATGGGATACTTTTTTTTGTTCCATATAAAAAATGAAAGTTCATGATGGTATCTCAGAAACGAAACGTCGGATTTAAATTTTGTTTAGACCAAATTATAAAAAATAAAAAGTGGCAAGAAGAATCTACCTTTTATTTTTTGATATCTCTTTAAATAAAGCCTACAAAAATTAAAAACGATTTTGCCAAAATTCGTTTTTTTCCGGAAATCTCCGGAAGTATTTTGAATTTTTAAAATTTTTAAATTGCGTTTAATTTAGCACTAAATTGCGCAACTTTTCTCTAATTTAACCGACCTCGTATCTCCAACTGTTTCCGAGATCCCCATGGTTAGGATCCTTATCTTGGACACCCTGTATATATATATATATATATATATATATATATATATATATATATATATCGTACTACTACTACCGTATCATTGTGGCGGGGAGGGTAAGTTTTGACCTTCTTCTCGGTATGGTGGTACAGGTGGGCCATCATCTCAATGGTGGTGGAATGGGATAAATTGCGTTTTATTACAATTTATTCTAACTGTGCAACCTCTAACACAGAAAGGATATGATGGAGAGAAGTTTGCATTTACTGTTCGCTTTTTACTTCATTCAAATACGGAGCTGCATATAGTTGTATGTTTGCTGAATGTGATTTCAGCACTACAACGGCATAATGTGGATATCCACTGCTATTGCATCTCACACGGGGGAATCCGTGAAAGCCGCATAAACATATATATATATATATATATATATATATATATATATATATATATATATATATATATATATATATATATATATATATATATACACGTGCACTCGTGTTTTCAATCCGTTCGTCAATAGAATAATCTTTCGCGTTTCGCCAACATCTCAGCCAGCTGGCATTCTGACATTTTCAAGTGATGCTTCCTCGACGGCTGCTCGGCTCAAATTTTCAATTAATTAAGTATTTAAAGAAGAAACAGAAGCTGTGTCATTTTATTTTTATTTATTTTAGCCTAAAAAAAATGTTTCAGTAATGTAAAATACCTTTTTGTTGTAATTTTTCTCATAAAATTAAATAATGCATTTGGCAAATTTTTCCGACTGTTCATTTTCCATTACTTTATCTAAAAATAGAGTGTTTGAATAACAATTAATTTTTTAATTTCATTCTGGTAAATTATCAATTAATAACAGAATAATTTGGAAAAATAAATTATTAATTACTCCTATAACCGGTAATTTGAAAAATTAAATTTTCATTTTATCAGTTACTTCGTTAATTGATAATTGAAGGAATAAACTTACCAATTATTTCATTAATTGATAATTTTAGAAACCATGTCGTCAATTACTTGAATAAATGATAATATTATTTTCAAAATTATGAACTGGTGAAGTAATTGATAATTCTATTTTGTGAATGAATGATTATTTATTAACTGGTATCCCGATTTTTGACATTATCCATTACAAAAATTCCTTGAAAATATTACTCGATAATATTGCTAACAAATATATTATTGTCGAGCTCTGTTTTACATTTAATTAGATAATACTCGAAAGATATAAATAGTTTAAATTTGCATTACAAACAGTGTTTTCCTAGGACATCCCTTGTATAGCGGACGTTGATATATTCACGAATTATCTTTAGTTGGATCTTAGCTCACGTGAAGGATTTAGTTTAACAATGTCAACTTTATTCCCTGAATTTAAACTGCCCTTTATGTCTATTTTAAATATTATCTCCGGTTTGATTCATTCTTATTAAATTCTTAAATAAATCTTCAAACGTTTAGTCTAATTACATCGATCACACAGACTTATTTTAAAGAAAAAATCTTGTTTCAAAAATATTCAATTGTATTAATAACAAATTTAAACAGTTTTCATTTCAAAATATTTTGTTTTAAACGGTTAGAATTATTTTCATAAACGGGGTAGTGTAGGCATCAAATTCGAAATAATAAGGTGTAGTGTAATAAAATTACATTGATTTTTAACTGTAATTATATACAAAGATCTGAAAAGTGGAATGTAATTGAGACTATGGTAGTAATAGGTGGTTCTATAAATACACATAAGGATCATAAAAAAAAATTGTGGCAATTTTTTTTAACAAATGAAGACGTAAAATATGTTTTTTTTTCAAATTATGCGCATTTAAGAAAACTACAAAATGAAGAATATCAAAATCGGTAGAAAGTTATTGCAAAAAAACATATTAACAAATAAAATTGATTCGATCAAATGAGATACTCTTTCACACGTGCAATACAAGGGTCTTATAGTATGAAATAATGGCCCAAAGTTTTAAATTGATCTATAGCCTCGTTCTCGAGATAAGTCAATTTTGTTTCGCAAAAAGGACCATTACTAATTTTTTCGTCGGTTCAACAGAAAGTTACATACGCACTTATCGAAGTTTGTCCCTTATCCTAGAGATCGCAAAAGAAAATAGTGATACGTTATAATTAACTTGTTTAAAACCATGATTTGCAAAGGTATTTAATTTTAACTTTTTTTGAAGTTAATATTTTTTACTCTAATTATCTTATGAAAACGTCAACAAGTGTAATCGATAGTTTGCAGTTTATATGACCTAATCCGGTTATTAGAAGCTGAGATGTGCTTACTTTTATCAGATTTACAAACCAAACGGCTTCGCACTCCCTCCAGGGATTATTGACTCATACCAGGTATACAAAGTCACCAAAAGTATCAAGCCCTGTGGAGACCTTTTCCATGTTATCGGGTCCTAGGTGGCGTGGTCTTCTGTACTCCTTACAAACTTTCGGACGGTCCGCGCGATTGCAAGGAGAACTGGTTTTTGAATTGGTTTATACAGATGCTCACTAAGGCCCAGTCTATTGATTTTCTACAGGAGATTCTTTGGTATCACTCTAGTTGTTACTAGTATTATGAGAATCGTGTGGACGCTGTTCATTGTCCACTGTCTGTGGAACTCCGTATTTGGCGATCTTCCCATTGTATTTTGGTCTTAGGTTATTGTCATTAGGTATGGCAATGTCAATTAGTGTAGTTTGCCGAGAAATTTTATCTGTTATAATATATAATGTCTGATCTATTATGAGCAACTGTTTGATCTGTTAGAACCATTCAGTCCCAATAAACCCTGAACTCGTTGTCGAGAATAGGCTTCGAATTGTATTTGTTGTAAGGCACTTTTGCTACCTGCAATAGTTTTAACTTATCTGCTAACTCTTGGTGGAGTATCTTAGCGGCTGAATCGTATCTTTCCTTATACTTAGTTGCGGCAAACGCTTGGCATCCTGGATTGTCTCTGTTGTCTCTGTTCAATAGTCATATCTAGATTGGTCATTTTCTATTAAGGAATCTCTGATGATGAACTTCCAATAGTTCCTCGTCGGAATAATCTGGTCTTGGATAGCTAACAAGAAGCCCTCTGTTTCCGGAAACATCTGTCCTGAAATCAACCAGTAGTTCGACGCCGAGTTATCGACATTGTCCTGGAACCTCATTTAGATGCCATTTATGAAGTGGTTTCTGTAGCCAAACTTGTAACTTCTCTTGGTCTGTTTGGTGGTGAGAAACAATATCCCGTTCCCTCTGCTGTAGGGGCTTTGAATCGTCTGCCACGCATATTGCTCGATGTAGTGTGGAAGAGTCCGCTAACTGTGGAAATAAGCACGTAAGTTTATTATTTGTTGATCGAGCTGCTTACCAATATCGACCAATCCTCTTCCTCTTGATGTCTTGGAAGCATTTTACGTTCAATAACACTCCGAGGGCGGTGTTTGTGTGCTTTTATTAAAAGTGTTCTTATTTTCCTTTGCAGATTTTCGATGTCCGTCCTGCTCCATTTTACAATTTCAAAAGAGTAGCTAAGCGCAGAGCATGCGGCCGTGTTGAGCGCCTTAAACAAATTTCTACTATATAGACTAGTTCTTAACACCCGTCCTACCCTCCTGACAAATTCGTTTATCAATTCGGCCTTCATAGTGCAATGGTCAATTCGTTTAACCTGCTTCATACCTAGGTATTTGTATGTTTATTCGGCATCCATTGCAGCAATAGTTTCACCGTTCTGCATCTCAAATGCTCACGGTTGTCTTTTTTTTTAACGATGGTCAAAATACGGCACCTGTCAAGTCCAAATTGCATTCGGATATCCCTGGAGAACTCTTTCACAATTTTGAGCATTTGCTTCAGCTAATTTTTTGGTAGCAGCCATCAGTTTAAGATCATCCATGTATAGAAGATGATTCAATGTTACTACCTCTTCGTTTTTATTTCTAATACTAAAGCCGTATCTGGTGAAGTTTAAACGACGTGACAGTGGGTTCATTGCAAGGCAGAACCACAACGGGCTTAGTGAATCACTCTGAAATATTCCCCTTCGTATTGGGATTGTATTAGTTTCGATGGTATCGCTGGGTGGCACTTACAAATGGATCCTAGGTCTCCAGGTTGACATGATGCATTCTAAAAAGGAAACAAAATGATAATCGACCCTATACATTTTCAATATAGTTTTAAGCCACTCATGCAGCACTAAGTCGAAGGCCTTCTTATAATTCACGTAGTCAGCAAAGCTGTTTCTTTGGTTGGTACAAGCTTGGTTACATTTGACAGAGTCAACAGTGAATTATTCTTTGCATCCCATTGCTCCCCTGGTGCATCCTCTCTGTTGAGTTGCGATGATGTTATTTTGCTCACAATGTGCATAGATGCGTTGGGTCAAGCAGGAGGTGATTACCTTATATAGTTTGGGAAGGCAGGTGACTGGCCTATACTTAGCTGGGTCATATGTGTTGTGTTGGTCTTTTGATAAGAGATACGTAATACCTTCTGTTAGAAACAATGGCAATTTTGCTGGATTTAGAAAAACATCATTAAGAAGATTAGCCAGTTGATAGTGTATACACCAGAACTTCTTGAACCAGTAGTTCTGGACCGGGTCGAGACCTGGAGATTTCCAATTATGGAATTCCTTGATTATTCCTGAGATTTTCTAGGTGGTAAATGGGTCAAACTGCATCTGGCTATAGTCTTGGTAAATTTGAAGTTTTTTATTGATCCTGCCGGCTGCGATGTTACAACTGGCGGTTGTGGGAAGTTGGTTTCCCCAGAACTCTTCTACCCGCTCTCTGTTGGGATATCTATTATCTGTCATGTTAGGTGGAGCGTTAAGCTTACGGTAGAAAGTATTTTCTTATCGTTGGAACAGCGCACTGTCTCGTTTTCGGTTATTGCTGGTCTTGTATCTCTTTAGCCATCCTGCAATAGCAAAGAGCTTTTTTTTCAGTGTGTCGAGGCATTGTTGAGCCGTACCATTCGATGGATCGTGTTGCGAATGGTACCGGACGATTCATTATTTCTTCAACTCGTCTTTGAAGTTTACTTGTTCTCATGCCCTTAATATACTCCGTCAGCTGTCCTATATCTTTTTGAAGATCTTTGATTTTGTTATTTAAACGTCTCTCCTACGGTGGAGTGTTGGGTTCCGTCCTTGCTATTCGGATTTCTGTTGTAATTTTAATTTCTAAAGCTCTAGCTATCGCAGTCGCAACACAACAGATTGTTATATGTAAGGACTCCAGAGTATAGGCCTCTGAAACATAAGCTGGTAAAATCCGATTGTTCATGATGTCCAACATAATATCCGGTTTTTTAGATGAATAAATTTTTGGCAGTGTCGGTCTCCATAACAGATTAGTTCCATTATACTCCAACGTTATAGCACTGATTTCTGTTAATAGTATCTGATAAAAAAATTCAGCGTTGTCCCGTTGGGTATCGTCATTCAGCTGTTTTTGCTGTTTTTGGACCTCGAGTTCCGAGTTTTTATTATTATTATTTTTTTTTAAATCATGACGACTTTGTATCACTGCTCATCTCCAACAATGGCTGTCATGTTGGTGTGTCTGAAGACAGGCCCACTCTGCCAGACCTTGTTTAGTTTCAACCTAATTACCCCTACCGTCGCCTCAGCCTTAATTATTATATCATAGAGGAAGGTTTAGAAGGATTTCTATGGCTACTTCTGGGGAGCTTCTTATGGCTCCCATGATATACAGGCAGACCAGTTTCTGAAATTTGAAGAGCTCTAACCTCCCATTATTTGTGAGGAAGGATTTCATTTTCATGAAAGCCTTTCTAGCCAACTATATTTTTTTATTGATTATTTCAATGTAACCATATTGTTGATTGATAGTTGTTCCTAAATAATGATATTTAATTACCCTCTTAATTTATGTATGATTGATTACTAGTGGCTTATGTATATTAAACAATGCTCTACTAATTACCATGAATTTAGTTTTCATAGAATTTATTTTAATATCATAACATTTACCGCAGGTGTCGACTCTTTCCCACATCATTTGAAGATCTTGTATATTACCAACGATAATCAGAGTATCGTCAACATATCTGATGTTATTTATGCTTTTTTCATTAATTACCAGCTCTGCCATAATATTTAAAAGAAGTTGACGAAATGTATCTTCAGAATAGATATTGCATAATACTAAAAACAATATAAATAAATCCATTCCTTACGTCCTTAAAAAATCAATATCTTTGGAATATTCTCCTTCCACGCGAATTTCTGCTTTCTAGTTGTAATAACGTAATTAGGTTTATTGAATGTTCTTCGATGCCTTTGCTTTTACAAATAGATAATGGCGCATATTGTCAAAGGCTTTTTCGTTATCAATGAAACACAAATACAGATAAAGGATAATCCTAACTAATTTGAATTAATTTCTCGGTTAGTTCACATATTCAAGCTTTCCTCGAAAAATAGCTTAATTACTAGCGACAACCGAACTAAGATCCACCGAATTGTTATCGAGTTTTGCCCGAACATACAAATAGACGTGACTGGTAACTTTTGTAGCGATTAGTAGTGAACATAACCCGATTCGCTCGATCCCCCCACTCCTCGACCTTGACCTTGACCTTGCTTCACCCCTCTTTGGCCCCGCCCACATGTCCTTGTCATTGACCTTGAAAGTGCACGTGTGCTTTGGCCTTGGCCTTGTGTTCAAGGTTGTGTGTGTGACCTTGACCTTGACCTTGGTCGAGACGGCCTTGACTTTGTTGAAGGTCATCTTGGGTGTGCGACCTTGAAGTAGTTATTTGTGCATTGTAATAGTGTGGGATGATCTTGAAATGATTTTGACCTTGCAAATTGTTCTATAAATTGTGTGAGTCTACTTGCATTCATTCAGTGTGAAATGTCAGATACGGAACTATCTAAAGAAAAAATTATAGAGCAAGTCGGCAGAGTAATTTGTTTATATCAGAGTAATTTAAAAAGTTTGTGTGATTTTGAAGAGAAGGATCTAGCATTTTTTCTTCTCGAATATTTAAAAACTTGCGTTGATACGCTGAGTTTACGGCAAATTTGGGATAAGCTGCCAGCGTCATATCGGTGTAACAAGGAACTACAGTTAAGCTTACCCTGTTACATTCACTATGAACAAATATATCGTCATCATATAGATGGGCCACCACCAGCAATAAAAAAGTGTCGTGAATGTAAAAATGAGTGAATAATATGAATAGTGCTTTGCAAGAGACAGTAAAAAAATTGGGCGATGAGTTCACTGAAACGGCTAATAATTATTTCAATGATGCAATGAAAAGTCGAGCAGAATGGGCGTCGCGCTATTGTGATTTGGCTTATGAATATGAAAAGGCTGCGAATGCATGTCGTAAATATTGCAGCAAAACAATAAATTTACAAGACTTTGTTCGTGAGATAAAAAAGTTGGGGTTTAGTGACTGTTTGGAAAAACTGATTAGGTTCATTGCAGATCCGGTTGTGTTAGATGAAATTAGAGTGTAGGACTTAAGTTTAACGTAGTAGTAGTTAATATGGAAAGTTTGGTGCGAGAAATGTACGAGGAATTTCTAATTTCTGCAGCCTGTTCGGAATTTTACGCATATGAAATGCAAGATTCGGAGGCTCAGGACTTTAGTGTATTTTTTAAGTATATGGACCATGCCGAAGTGTGTCTTTTAGCTAGTATAGTTTGTAAGAATTTTCTTAGAAATAAAAATAAACAATTATTATTGAACAAATTAAGGAAATTAGGTTTAGGTGATAATGTTAAACGCATAGAAGAATGGCAGAAAAAAATCAATGAATAAAGTACATAAAATGTAGTTATTTGTTTCATTATATTTTGTCCTTGAAGTTATCCTTATACCAATTTAAATGTGTGACGTCATTTGACCTTGAATACTCCTCCCACTATTTCTATCGTTAAGCTACCCCCACCATTGTTACAATTCGACCTTGAAACCCCGCTATAAAGGTTCGTGGGAGAAGAAGTGACTTCAAACAGTCGCAGATATCAGTGGCATAAACATCAAATATTGTGTTCGTGTAGTGTTCTGAAAGTGCTTTTATATTCACGGTAATTTTTGGATTTATATACCATTTTTTTCAATAATGAGTATTGCAAAAGAAACTCTAGATGAAATTAATGAAATGTTTAGCAAAGATTTCGAGGTTTTAGAGAAAAAAAAGGTTACCGAAATGATTGTAGGCAAAGTGTATAAAATTGTAAAGATGGTTTCAATGACTACACGATTTGGTAAAACTCTTTTAGTGGCTTTACACGATGACGGTGATAATAGCACATTTGAGACTTTTTTACCAAAACGTGTGGCCGAAACACTATCTGACGATATTGTAGATATTATGAGTAAAACTAAAGATAAATACACTCTAACTTATTTGGGGCAGGGCACTAGAGTTTTTGGAAACAATACTCGAACATTATTACGTTTTGGCTCATTGGAGTAAATTGTATGTAAATTGTTTGAAAAAAATGATGTAATTAAATTTAAAATATAGTTGCACATGTCAGAATACTTACGCGTGTTCATTATTTCTGTTAAAGATGTCTGCTGATGCGACGACGACGACGACGACCGCCAACGAATGTGTAGATAGATACATATTTTGGTTGGGGAGAGAATTAAGAAATAGGGCTCACGATATGTTAGATAGCGTAAATGATTGGTCGCATATTGATGTAACCAAAGATCAATATAAGAACGAGATCAGGGATACAATCAATTTTATGGCTGGGGCACACTTGTGCGACAAATTTTTATATGGTTCCATAGACATGGATACATTTTGTGCTGAAATGGTTGAAGAAGAATTAAAAGAATACCTCGTCAATATTCCACATTTACCAGGTGAGCTTGCTGCAAAATATGAATTGGTTTCTACAACAGCAACAGCCCAAGACGTTGACGATCGAAATAGTGTCGGATGGGATAGAATTTTGAGCAACGAAAACGAAGACATGGAAAATTAATTTTTTATAATTTTTGTATTTGTGCAATTAAATAACTGTAAATAAATATCTGTTACAATCACAGTTTTATTTTATTTCTTTTATAAACATACCAACCCAGTAGATCATAGTCAGTGTTTCTTTTTCTCAGCTGAAATATTTAATATAAGTAGGGCAAATAAAAATAAAATAGTTTAGTAAAGATTGAAAATGAGTCGAGGAAACAACACAATTGATAAATTTGGTCGTCAGAAATATAATGAAAAATATCATATATTATCTGGGCCACAAGGGATTGGTTTTAAACTTACAGCGGATGGGCAGTATGATATGGGTGGAAAAATCATAACCAACTTAGGCGAACCTAAAGATGATGACGATGCTGTGACAAAACACTTTGTTAATAGAAAGTTTTACAATTTTGCAGTTGTAATATGTGACATATTTAACAAGGATGTCCTCCCCATGATATACAAAAATAATAGTGAGCTTAAAACAAAAATTGAAGTTATGCAGAAAATACTCTATCATCAGCCTTTAAATGACTCATTAAGCGCACTGTCGTACGACTCGACTTCAAAAAAAATCTAAAAAAAGCAGGTTAAAGAATAGGAGAACGCACTCCGAGTGGCATAGCCTTGAAGATAACGTCGTAGTCGTCGGTGAATTGGACCTTCCCTCCAAGAATATTGAAATGTTATTTATGTGTATGATGTTTTATTGTCATTGTTTTTAATAATGAAGATTGAAATAAAAAACTTTATTTTACAATATATTGTTTATTTATTTTACATTTTAAATAAAAAATATAGTCATACAATATGTTATTTAAACAATATTAGCTTTATCTATCCAAGAGTTGAAGTGGTTGGGAAATCCTAGCCATTTGACAAATAATTGTTCGATGTGATTTTTCTTGCGTTGTCTAAGGACCTTTTCTACTAGATAAACGTCAGGACTGCTTGTTTTTTGTAGTTCTGATTCGTAAAAACACCCTCTTATAGGCTGACCTTCTAACGATTCCAACAAGTAAGTAGGTGGATTTGTAACGTTAACTTTTACAACTTTAAACAATTCGGTTGACCAAGAGGGCGTATATCCTTTCTCGAATAAGCTTTTGTACTTGCTAATACGCACAATGTCACCCATGGAAAACTTAAATTTTTTAGGTACAATTTTTAAATAATCATATGCTTTAATATGTGTTTTTTCTTGCACGTCTGCAGGCTTCATTCCAATGGTGCGATGTTTCGAATGGTTATAGGTTTTTGTTACTGCCGATAATATATGTATCCATTTGTAAGATCCTCTTGTCGAGAATTGTTTATATAAATTATTTTTTAAAGTCCTTATGACTCGCTCAACAATTGCAGCTTTCTTTGTGCTGTAAGTGGAATAATGATTTATATTATATTTTTTCATCAGGGCTTGAAAGTTTGTATTATAGAACTCCTTTCCTTGATCACTTTGCAGATTTATTGGTGTATATGATGCCTCTTCAATGATGCTTTTCATCGCATTAGTAACTTCTATACCAGTCTTGTTTTTTATGGCTTTGGTATAGACAAATTTCGAGTAACAATTTATACAGACCAAAATATAACGATAACCATCGTTTTCATCAGCATACTGTTGCATTTCAGCCAAATCAATTTGCCACAAATCTCTGTATCCTTTTATTATCGTGCGCCGTCTTACAAAATTTTTTCTAGCCGTTCTATGTAGTTCATTAACAATCTTGATTTTTTCTAGACTGGGCTCCATATTATTAGTAATACTAAAGGTTTCAGATCGAAGGAAGAACTGAATAATATCATTAAATATTGAGCTTAATATATTATATCTTCTTCTCGTAATTCCTCTATGATTGACATAATTTCATTTTTGTGTCCAGTGTGACCGGCCATTTTGGAACTCCACAACAAACGTAAACGATCCACCAACTCTTTAGCTTTGTTCCAGTAGACATATTGAAATTTTTTCGAAGATAATTTCTTTTTTGTGGGTAACTGTAGTTTTTCCGAGAGATTTTTTCTTGTAATAGTACCACCTAATTTTGTGCCCATTATCAGAGGTTTAATAATTCGTAAATATTTGTTCCATCTGGTCTCCCGTAAACCATCACTTTTTTTAAAATTGTTGTAGACAGCATTCGTTGATTCCAAAATTTCCTTGTACGTTGAAAGTACATTATCACTTAATTGTTGTTGTTCCTTGCCTACACTTGGGGGTGTTTTAAGAAATAACAAATCATAAAGTGCCGGTGATCCACCATATTCTGCAATATTTTTCCCTTTCTTGTATAAGACAATATTTCCATTTCGAAAACGCACCTCTAAATTACCAATAAAATTTTTGTTATCTGTTTTTGAACCAAAACGTACACCATATACAGTATCGTATAGAGATGGTTTCGAACGTAATCCTTTCAGGTGTGCGTTTAAAGTATCGGAAGTTGTGGTGTCAGCGGATGCGAGAGATGTATTAGTTGATGTCGAGGGTGTATCAAACACCGATTGGCTAATATCTTCTTTTGAAATGCGATGCTGCTGCTGCTGCTGCTGAATAGGTGTGGAGGTTTGAAAGGAATGTGTAGGTTGGGGAAAACCTGATATTTGAGTCGACTGCACTGATGTACTGAGACTATGTGACTTTGTAGCTGGATAATGTTGTTGCTGTTGTTGTTGTTGTTGTTGTTGTTGATGTTGTTGTTGCTGCTGCTGCTGACGTTGCTTAACCACATCAGATATAGTTGTCAACGGCTTAGAAATGGGTTCGTAAAACTTTTCCAATTCCACAACATTAAACTCTTTAGCCGCTTTAATTTGTTTAAATTTTTTTCTGACGGCATTGGTAGCTTCCACTAGTTTACGTTTTAAGTCGATCGCGTTATTCATGATGTTAACAAAGGACGTTTCAACAATCAAATGAGCGTTTTCTCTTATTATTACAGTAATATATAGCTATCAAATCCTTTACGGTATCTTCCCGATTTCACATCACTGTCTTTATCAATTACTAAAAATCCATACTTATTATCCCAACATTTTGAGCACATTTCTTGAAATTGAGTAAAAGTTAGATCCGGTGAAACGTGGTCGGAAAATATGTGTTTCATATTCAACTCATCTTGTTTAAACATAATAATAAAATTGGCGTTGTCTCGCACAAGCTGTTTAGGCACTCGCGAATATGTTTGCGCTAGGTAAAAGGAGTCGATATTTTTATGACGTCCCATGCTAAAGTACGATCTTATAACATCTTGTTTTTCACATATAACATCATCAAAGATAAATATAGAGTTTGGTTTTGCATCGGACGGTTCCACAATATTACTGGAATCACTAAAGGCATAGTAGCCTAAACCTTTGATGGGCGCTAAAATTTTCCTTAAATACTCATATTTCGGTTGATACAGAGATTTCGAGTAAATATAGACATTTTCGAAACGTAGCCCAAGGGGGTGTGTAAGCAGCGAAATCATGACATTAGTTTTTCCACAATTGGATGGACCAATTAACAGGCCGCGAATAGAGGAAGGAAGTAGAGGACCGTGTCTCTTCATTATCTTCTTTTCAAATCCAAGTCCGACTTTTTCATCGAGATTGTCAATAGGAAGTTTTTGTTTAAGATCGATAACGCGCATCTTAGGAAAATTTGATATTTTATAGGCAATTTTTCACAAAAACTGTCATTCAGATGCCGAGCGTCAAATGAAGTGGACGGTCTCACGTTTCCAACAAAACTGGATACGGTATTGTGAATTCGTTAATAAATAAATTACCATTCGAGGTACACATTCATGGTTATCAATATTGCGGACCCGGAACAAAAGTAATAAAACGTGTAACAAGAGGTGATCCAGGCATTAATCCTTTGGATGCCGCATGCAAAAAACACGATTTAGCCTATTTACATAATAAAGACAACATAAGTGCGAGACATCGAGCGGATTACGAGCTCGAACAAAGTGCTTGGAATAGAGTAAAATCGAAAGATTCCAGTTTAGGTGAAAAAACAGCAGCTTGGTTAGTTACAAACATTATGAAAGGAAAACAACGTTTTGGTATGGGTGTACCATCATCATTATCAACAAAAAAAAACATCTAGTAAAGGCACGCGTCATACAAAAAGGAAAGGTGTTAATAAAAATCGACATGTTCGGAAAGCCAGTTTCGGAACAGCTATTCGACAAGCAGTTCGAAGGGAATTATTAAAAGCCGGAAGTAAAAATGTGTTGGAAAAAAATGTCATGAATGCATCTAAAATAGCTCTGTCGGCAGCACGTAGATCGGTAAAAGCGGCAGGTGGCAAAAGGAAGGTTCGTACACCGAGAATAATACCGATTCCTAAAACTGGTGGAATATTACCATTAATACCAATTTTTGCCGGGTTATCAGCTTTGGGTTCATTAGCCGGTGGGGCAGCGGGAATTGTGCGCGCCATAAAAGCAGTAAAAAAAAGCAGCGAAGATAAAACCGGTGCCGGCCTGTATTTAAAATCGAAAGGAAATGGTTTGTTTCTAAAGCCATATCGTAAAGGTATGGGATTATTTTTAAATCGTAGATCAAAAAACTAATTGAATCCCTACCTCGAAGACCACTATCTAACATCGATATAGAAAAATATGCCAAAAAGAAAAGAATAGGACACTTTCGAGGCGTTTATATGAGGGATTTATTACCTAGACAAGGTCCTCGACGTTACGAAGCAGCAATAGTGAATTTGGATAGTACGCGTGGTGCAGGGACTCATTGGGTAGCTTATAGAAAAAATAATTCTAAAGTAACATATTATGACAGCTTCGGCGATTTACCCCCACCGATCGAATTGGTACGATATCTACAAACGGGATCGGAACCATCAAAAATTATTTACTATACATACGATCGTCAGCAGGATTTTGGAACAGTCTGGTGTGGACATTTGTGCTTAAAGTTTCTTGTCGAATCATCAGCGTAAAAGATGTCATCATCATCATCGTCACCATTAACACCGCAAATGGATCGCAATAACTATACTAAAATGTTGCAATCACTGAAAGCATTTCATCTAGCCGGTGGATTAAGGAAAATGACCGTGAAACAGTTAGAAAACATGCCCAAGGAAGTAATGATTGCATTAGCCCCAAATGAAATTCCATTCGTTTGGGAAAAGTTGCCGGAGCACCTTAAAAGCGATATCGATATATTAAAATATCAGTGCGGTTGCAAACATTATTTCAGCAGCAGCAGCAGCAATTTAAACGAGGTTATGACTGATGAGGATCTTACGGCTAGAAAAATATTTTGTTGTTATTGCAAAATCAGCGATGTGCGCATAAAAGCAGAAAATAGCATAAAAACATCACTATCTAATGCAGTGAGAAAAGGTGTGAAGATGAATCTTTTTAAATGTTGCCGCTAAGAATAAAACCGAGATGTGTGATGTTTTAATGGTTAGTCATGTCTTATACGTTCACACTAACAGGACACTCGAGCGTCTTAAGCGCCGATTTTTATCCACCAGTCGAATTAAATAGAGAAAACAAATATGGTCTGGCATTGCTGGGATTTTACACATACAATTCAATTTTTAATGTGGACGAAAGCAACAATAAGTTTGCCTACATGAAGGAGGGTTACACCACCGAGCCGATACAATTGCAGATTCCACCTGGGGCCTATGAAATAGATGAGATAGGTAAAGCTATGTTGGAGGCTTTGAGGATTTCAACTGAAGAAAAGAACGATGGAATCTTTTACTTGGTTGCTAATAATAATACGCTGAAATGTGAACTGAAATCCCAATATACTATAGATTTCCGGGGAGAGGCGAGTATCGGTAAAATGTTAGGATTTAATCATACAGTGTTAAAAAGAGACAAAAAGCACGAATCAACCGAGATGGTGGAAATAATGAAAGTACGCATCATACGCGTAGATTGTAATATAATTTCCGGAGCATATATGAATTCGGTGGAAGGTCATACCTTGTTCGAATTCGATATCGACGTGGAGCCCGGTTACAAAATCAGTAAAGAACCACAAAATAATATTTATATGCCGTTAATGCCGGCAGGACGTCAGTTTATCGACAACATTACTCTTCGCATCTTGGACGATAGCGGTGATCTAATCAATTTTCAAGGCGAGAAAATAATCGTGAAATTGGAACTGAAGAAACTTTCATAGAAATGGGTTTTTGCTTCAATCGTCAATTGTGTGTGCTGTCGACTAAGATGGGGGAACCGCCGAAACATAATAAAAGTAAAAGAAGAGTTAACGTCAAGGTTAGTCGTCGTCCAGACGTTAGATCACAAACATGTCAACAGTTATCTGCCGAAGACTATAAATTTTTAAAATCAATCGGTCTTAAAGTGCGAAAATGATTTCCACCACCAGCGATAAAATAGAGGTTTTCTCCGAGCCCATCTTGGACAATTCCATTATTAGTCTAGAAGAGCATACGTATAAACCATACGGATCTCCATCATTCAACAATTCGGATGAAGTCCGTATCCCCATTAATTTTCAAGATATTATACTGGATATCGCCGAAAGTTACATATATATCGAAGGAAAATTTAAACCCATAGACGCAACGAAAAGATGTTTTTTATCAAATAATGCCCTCGCATTTTTGTTCGATGAAATTCGCTACGAGATGGGAGGTGAGCAGGTCGCCGTGGTTCGTAAACCTGGAGTTACGACGACATTAAAAACCATGGTTTCATTCGGAAGTTTGCAACAAAGATCTCTCATGACGTGCGGATGGGGTCTCGACGAAGCAAACCAAGATATCGTAGACACGGCAAGTAACGTATTCTCCGGGAAATTACCCTTAAAATATCTTATGGGATTCGCCGAAGATTACGCAAAAGGTGTTTTCAACGTAAAACAAGAGCTTATTATGATTATAGCTCGCACTTTTACCAATTGTTACGTCGGCGAAGTAGAGGCAGAAATTAGTATCGACAAAATCGAATGGAAAATTCGTCACATCATTCCAGACGACAAGCAAAAATTGAAAATACTGTCTCGCATTAATAAAGGAGGAAACAATGCCAGTATTCAAATGGCATATCGTAAATGGGATCTGTACGAATTACCAGCTTTAAGGCAAACATCTTCCGACGTGTGGGCCTTGAGAACGAGTACAAGTCTGGAAAGACCGCGCTATATAATCGTCGGGTTTCAAGACAGCAATAATTGCGACAAGAAAGAAAAAAACGCAACCCAGTTTACCCACGCCGACGTATGCGACATTAGACTGTATCTGAATTCAACCGTTTATCCATACGAAAGATGGAATTTAGATTTCGCCAAGAAACTGTACGCAGCAGCCTATTACAATTACGAAAACTTCCAAAGCAGCTACTACGGGCGCGAGATAAACGATCCGATGATAACATTCGCGGAATATATGAAAAACCCCGTTTTTATTATCAATTGCAGTCATCAACCAGAGGCGATTAACTCATCGACAGTGGATGTAAAATTGGAGTTCCAAACGAGAAAGAATAAATTCCCCAAAGACACTAAAGTGTACGCATTAGTTATTCACGACTCATTTTTTAGTTATAATGTATTAAACGGTTCGGTGACCAATAAATCTATATTTTAATGTATCTATTATATGTAACACAAAATAATGTTCTTGAATCAATAAATTTGTAATGAGTGAAGTAGTAGTTTTATATTTATTTGAAACCCAACCAAAAAAAAAAAGCTGGCGGAAAAGCCCGCTCTTTAAGAAAAGAGTACGGGAATTTAGAAAATGGTGGTTTATTAAGTGGAAAAAGGAGCTTAAATAACACAAGAAAAAATTTTTAAGGCAAAATATGAAAACAACGATTTAGAAAATTTGTAGGAAAGTAACGGTTAGGAATAGGGAAAAAAATTATAAGAAAAAATTATAGAGGAAATCGAGTACTATAAGCAAGCATTTTTCTCGATAGTAAAAACGTAAAAAAAAATTTTTTCAAAAAAAAATTGAAAAATGGTGAATGCGCGCCAAAGTTGAAGTTTTGGAGCAAAATGATATTAGGAAATTAGAAAGAGAATTTTTTTCTACATATGGTAGTACTTTTCAAAATTCGGAAAGATGAAATTTTAAGAAAAGGGTTATAGTAAGTTAGTAATTTGGATTTTTTAAAGCGCTGTAGCTCGGGAACCGTTCAAGATAGAAAAAAAATAAAAGCACTTTGATAGCCCAAAATTTTGAGGAGAATGCGATGGTGTAAAAAAAATTATAATTTTTTTTTTTTTTGAAAATGCTGAATACGCGCTAAAGTTGAAGATTTAGAGAAAAACGGTATTGGGAAATTAAAGAGAGAACTTTTTTCTACATATTGTAGTATTTTTGAAAATTCGAAAAAATTAAATTTGAAAAAAAGGGTTATAGAAAGTTAGTAATTTGAATTCTTTAAAGCGCTGTAGCTCGGGAACCGTTCAAGATAGAGAAAAAATAAAAGCACTTTAATTACCTAGAATTTTGAGTAGAATACAATGGTGAAAAAAAAATTTGGAAAATCTTAAAAATGACAAAAAATTTGGACGAAAAAATTGAAATTCTCGAGTTAGGAGGCTAGGGCCGCCGAACGGGAGTATGTGGAAGTTGTAGGGGGAGGTTTTTTTTTTTTTTTTTTTTTTTTTTTCCAAGTTCCAGGAGCGGCACCTTCGGCACCGCCTGCAACGCCGACACCACCAGCGACGACGACGGTGCCGCCAATGAGAAGACCAAGGGCTGCACCTAGGTCGGTGTTAATATCGTTGGGTATTACTCCACGGTAGGCACCCCACCCTCCCCCCAGGCCCTTTTAGGGCCACAAAAACGGTCCTTTTCAGGACCACATTATATTTTGATCGTAGTTTAGTAATCGTCACTTATGGGGCGAGATATTCGTTTAACGACGATTTGTCTCGTAGCTTAAGTGCCAAGTTATATGCTTGAGAACCTATGAAAATGTTAACAGTTCAAACAAGGTTTCTATTATTTTTTTTTTGTAATGTATTCTTCACAAAATATTAAGAATAAGTCTTATTGTCTAAACAAATCTAATTCCTTATTTAAAGTTTTTGAAAAAAAAATCAATAATTCTATAAGCTCTCACCGATACATAACATTTAGAATCCGTTGGTGGGGTGGGGGTAGTTCTATATATATGAGACTGGGTCAGTTACACAGTCATATATTCATCAACCCTCATACGATAAACATGGAGGAAGAAAGACCCGCCAGCCGAGGCTCATCCATCTTTAGTGATGACACCGTAGCCGACAACGTTGGAGACCTGCAAGTCTTCGACGACGACGACGAGGTGGATTTTGAAATTGACGTCCTACGTTGGGACGACTTGGATGAGCCGATTCCGCTAGTATATGACCATGATCCGGGTCTAGTGGAATTAGACGACGCGGGTGATTGGGTCTTACAAAGACTCGAAACTCCGTCGCCGCAGCCAGAGCCGGACTCGACGGAAGATGCGGTGCTGGAAATTCCAGCATCACCAACACCCGACGACCCACAAGGCCCCTGCGATTCGTCAAGCTGGTGGTCGACCAGCGAGGATGGGGCACCATAAGCCCCACACTCTCCCTGGCCCTTTTTAAGGGCACACAACAACGGTCCTTTTCAGGACCACAAAATACTTTGATCGTAGTTTTAGTACATATTAGTACTTTGTTACTAATATTGTATGTATAGAATATACAATATTAGATACAAAGTATTAAAACTTTAAGTGCTGGTGGAACCCAGCTAAATCGTTCGTTCGTATTTGAGACCACAAACAACTTTTGGTCTCAATACGTAATATGACATTTGTTTTCACCCCCCACCATTAATTTGTCTCTATATATACGACCATCAATACTTATTACAATCATTTTAGTTCAACATGTCTGCGACTCAACAACAACAACAACCCATCCAATGCCCTGTGGTAGATTCTACCACAGAGAATTGTTTGGAGTGGGAGCCGAACGATCCTAGATGGGATGAACTTTGGCGGTTCATCATCGAATACACAGAGGACAGCACCGCCACCCCCGCTGATGATGATGACGGGCCGTGCGACTCCACAACTCAATAAAAGAGTCGCATGTTTTAAAACCAAACGGTCCTTTTCAGGACCACAAAATAATTTGATCGTAGTTTTAGTTGGTTATAATACTTTGTAACCAATATTTTATGTTTTTTTCATAAAAACATACAATATTGAGATACAAAGTATTAGAAGTTCTGGCGACAGAACCTTAACTTCATAAACCGAACCATGTTTTAGCATACTTGTAAATATTATCAGAAAATATTTACAACTATTGCTATTGCGTAGTTTTAGTGGATTATTCACTTTTTTTTTTTTATTACCTAATATTATGTGGGACAGGGCCTATATGAAATAACACACAAAAATAAATTTTCAAGTCATTTTTATTCTCATTATAAAATATAAAAAATTTGATCAAACACTTTTTTATTAACTACAATATATATATATATATATATATATATATATATATATATATATATATATATATATATATATATATATATATATATATTTACAAACTTAATACTATAAATTAAAAGCTAATATCTACAACTACCTAACACCTACTACATAATTTATTAAAGTCCTCTAATTGTCTTTTTAACCGCGCAGATTTCACCTTTTTTATCTCTAATTGTTTTTCAAGTTCTATAATGTCACTGGCACACTCGTTCACTTCATTCACTAAGCGTTTTTTCATGGCATAAATGTCAGTCAATTTGGTCTTCTGAGAGTTGGTGAAGTCTTCGACCCACTCCGGTTGTGATGGCTCGGAAGAAGACGCGGTTTTATTTGGTGAAGACGATGACGACGACGACGACGACGAAGCAGCGGAAACTTCATCGCCTTCAAAACACCGCTTAAACCGCTTCTTCATGGGTTTCCGGCACCCCAATATCGGCGACAGTGGCGCTGGCGCTGGGGAAGACTTCACCTCCGACACTATTTCATTCTCGACGCTGGCCGGTGTTGGTGGCGTTGGTGGTGTTGGTCCATCGGGGCCTTCTATGACTTCCACTTCTACTGACAGTGGCTCTTGCGGTGCTGTTTTTAGGAAGTCGGGTAATGGAACAGGGGTGGAGGGACGCTTAAAGTTAAACTTTTTCTTCTTCCCTTGTCCCACACCTTTAATCGCCGAATAAAATGTTTTTTTATCGGCGATTTCCGACTTCCGCATAGTCAAGAGCTTTTGCAGTTTCGACGCTTTCGGAGAAGATTCCCTAGGCCGCGATGCTTTTCGCACAACCACATCACTGATTACATTTATCTTTGGCTCCTTCTCCTCCGTCCAGCATTCCAGGAATTGCGCTGCCGACTGAACTAACTCCTCGTCGCGACCATCGTTGAGGGCTCGGTCTTCGGCATCTTCATGCTCCACGCCATTCCAGTTCTCGAACACCCCCGGACTTAACACTTCTAAACCACTCATGTTATCCAGCATGCCTTGCTGTGAACCGCAGCTCACGTCAAGAGCATCTAAAAGAGACCGTACACTAGACATTGTCGATATTCAAACTCACACAATTAACTTTTTCTTAGCACTGTACTGTTTGCTGTTCTGACGAACTGTGAAGAGCTCGAGCCAGCAAGTCTGCTTTTATGCCCATTTCCCCCACTACACCGCCTTTATTCCTTTTGTTCGATGCATTAAGTATAATATTTAAACTTGTCAGATGCAAGGCCAAGGCCAAGGCCGACGTAACCGGCAATACCAGGGTCGTTTTCAGGGCTGTAATTTTCATGGATTTTTTTTTGTCCCTGTCAAGGTTATTTTAAAGAAGCATATAAATATAGTACTAAACTTGTTAGATGCGAGGCCAAGGCCAAGGTCAAAGTACCCGTCAATGTCAGGGTCGTTTTCGAGGTTGTAATTTTCAAGGATTTTTTTTGGTCCTGTCAAGGTTATTTTAAAAAGTAATACATAATTAGAGTACCGCGATTGAAAAGTACAACACATTCAAACATCATGTTGCCAACTGATGAACAACCTAGTGAAGCAGCCAAAACATACAGTCATATACCAAAAGCTTTTTATTTAACTTGTCATCATTGTAAAAGACTAGGTATCTGCTGGCGAAATGATCTTACGTA
This sequence comes from Diaprepes abbreviatus, assembly GCA_034092305.1. Classification (NCBI taxonomy): domain Eukaryota; kingdom Metazoa; phylum Arthropoda; class Insecta; order Coleoptera; family Curculionidae; genus Diaprepes; species Diaprepes abbreviatus. The sequence goes on from JASJET010000139.1 coordinate 13,561,827, forward strand.
CGACTTCAACTACATTGACCTTTTCAGGGTTAAATTTGTACAATGCGGCTTTTGTGGACTAGTTTACTACCAGTTCAAGGACATTAATGAACGTGCCATCCAGAGAAGAAATTGGGTCATAGAAGAAGCTTACCTGTATAGAAGAAATTAACATGTATTTTATTTCTTAATTTTTAATTTTTTTGTTTGTTATTTTTTTTATTTTTTTTTTAATAATAAAAAGTGAACTCAATATTTTGTTATATTTTAATTTTTTTTTCAATAAAACAATAGTAAAATGAATCTGTATGTGTATTTATTAAACATCACCTAAAATACGTTTTGCAATCCATATTTTTCTGCAGAGTCCGTTTATTAATGAAATAGAACCATATATTAGGGTGAAATCTAATGGTTTCAAATCAGTCTCACATAACAATGTCAGAAGTAAACACTATTGATAAGTTCGGTCGCAAAAGAAAATTTAAGGATTTTAACTTTATGCGAGGTCCTTCAGGAATAGGTTTTAAACTTACACCTAATGGAGATTACGACATGGGAAGCAAAAGATTGTGCTATTTAGCAGAACCTCTTGAAGGAGACGATGCGACCACACGAAATTATGTTGATAATAACCTTGCTCAGTGTGTGCAAGATACGCAGAAAGCTTTACATGACTCAACAATTGTTATTAAAGATATATTCAGAAACCAACTTGAAGGTTACGTACGCAAGAAATTAATTGAAACCGGTCAAGAACTTAGAGGATACATTGATGATACTGTTATTGCAATATATGAACTTAGGCAAGACGAACTGCGTGATGAACTTAACTCTAGAATGTTGAAAATTGAAAAGACTATGGAGGATCTTGTCAGCAAACCTGTTTCACATTAAACATTTACTCGTAGACCTGTGCGTTTAATTTACTATTAGACAAATTTTTCAACAATAACTTTTACAGTTTGTTATTTGTCGACACTTCATTATATTTATAATTTTAAAATAAAGGTTCAATAAAAAAGCAATCAAGTAATGAATACATGTTTTTTATTAAAAAAAAAAAAAAAAAAAAAAAAAAAATTACAATACTATCGTTACATATTAATGTTGTATGTTTAATAGAAATAATAAAAACAATACAAATAATGAAATATGGATTTTCCAGATTACGTGCTGTCCTGACTTAGAAATGATTCCAACACGGTGACTAAATTTGCTAAGTTTTCTTCCGGGTCTGTTTTGTAAAAATCTATGTCTGCATGCCCCCAAGGTAGAGTTTTGGTTGAACTGGGAATTACATAACGTTTATCATCGCTATGTGACAATGCTACTTTATTTATTATGTTGGTATAAATGTTATGTAATTCACTTCTAAATGTCTTCATCTTTCTTAATATCAAACCACCCCGTTCAACAATTCTTTGGTAGTCTTCCTGATGAAGGTCTTTCTCGATAACACATTTTTTGATACCTTTGGCTTTTTTTAATTCATTATTAATGGACTTTACATAATAAGCCTTCGCGCCGGTACCATAAAAACTTATTATCGGATCACCAGGAAACTCATCTTTCATTCTACCAACTACAGAATTACTTTTAATTATGTTGAAATTATTAATTTCGGGGTAATTTGATGTATCGAATTTTTCGGGGTTTTCTGATATAGTTTGATAAAAGTTTTCCGTATACACTTTTAATATAAGCGAGTCAGTATCGGTGTAAAGTAACGAAGCATCATCGCCAAACTTGGATTTAATAAAATTATAATAAAAATCGTATATTACAGTCTTTGATATATCTAATATGGAAAAACCGATATAAATTGGTTTATTGTACAATATTTTAACTTTATTCATATGTATAGCAACAAAGTTCTCGGTAAATATCGAGCTACTATTGAAATTGGGGCGGGATATTAGTGCTCTAGCTCCATTTCTGCCTACACTGTTCTCCCAATGTGTTACTAATTTTATATCCTTTCGATTTTCCACATTTTCCATAGTTTTACCAAATATCGCGTTATTTTTTAATTTAAAAGTGTCCTTCGCAAATTTTGTGGTGGCCTTGTTACGTAAATTGGTATTAAAATCAATATACGATTTTAGCCATTTTGATTGCTCAAACTGTAATACTCGATGGGTTTGCATTACCACTAAGCCGTTGGCGATGGCTTGTTTTAAAGTTCTATAGTGTACAATGTATTTTTTTTTATCTTGTAAATTAGGAATTAATTTCGGTAATTTAGCGTTTTCTGTTGGCGGTATGATATTTTCTACTAGAAATGGAAGATCAGAATGTGCATCATGCAACTCAGTCGGATAATGCACATCCACTTCCAAAACGTAGCCATGTAAACTATCATCACCAACAGCCATAATATTTAAATCCAGAATTTCGCGCTCGCTTAACCATCGAAAACCACCATATGGTAATGCTTGTGACATACTATGACCATATAGATTTGTAGCATCAAGGTATGTTATAAATGAAGAAGGTTTTGTTGGGTCATAGTCTGGTAAAAAAATATTATTAGCGATGTGCTTCCTTTCTGTACACTGGCTTATGCCGCCGCGTATACCTTTCTTAAAAAAATGTATCATGTCTATATCAGTTAAGAGCTCTAACTCTACCTTAGTCATACGTAGCATACAATCAAATGATAAACTTGGAAGGGTATAGTAATGTGCTGGATCAAGTTTATCGAATTTTAAACAATTATTCCGAAATTGCTCAAAAACATCACACAATAGCAACACATCCGATTTTAAATACACGTCCGAATAGTCCCCCAAAGTTTTACACCCAAACAAGCGCCATACTTCTTTTGCTCTTCTATAGCTTTCATCGCTAATATGTTCTTCCCGTAAATTATCATAAAATTCATCTTTACTTGGAAGACATGTATTTTCCATTTTTTCCATAGAGTCAATAAAGCTATAGGGAAAAACACCCTTTTGACGCATCAAATTAAATTGGTTGATATTTGAAAAATGTTTCCGCGTTTCAATAAAATCGTCGTCGTTTAAACCGCTGCCTAAATTTTCCAAAGACGTTGACAGAAATTTAAAACTATCAATAAATCGCAACTTTAAATATTTCCTCTTGACTTTTCCACATTTACTATCAAAATAATCGTGCACATAAATGCTTTTGGTAAATGATATGTACTTTTCCTTACTTTGAGCCAAAACACCAATTTTATCCCCATATTTACATAACTCTTTTATAAATAAATGGCTGTCGTAGCCGCTTAAGTTATGAAATATGATAGGGATAAAAGAGGGTAATTTATAATTTAAATTACAAACGGAATGTGCAGCACCAAATCTTTTTGCACCAGTTATGTGACAGTGGTCTCGTACTTTAATCTCACCCTCTTCAAAAGGGCCTTCACATATACCACATATTTTAGCATCATTAAACTCCCTTTTTTCTTCAGGCGTTAACGGTTTCATAGGCTTAATGTCTTTTAAATATGTGTTGTATAGAGCCCTTAAATCACACTCGATACGATCCACAAAGACTTGAGCTGCATTATTCCCCCGAAATAGCTCAAATTTCGAAAGTGAGTCGTCAAAAGAGCATTTAATTAAATAAGCAAAAGAATATGGTTCATGTTTAAAACTTTTTACAGTGTAAGAATTTTGTGGGTTTGGTTGTACCGTTTCAATGGGTTTTAAAACAGATTCGAAATCTGCATAAACCACGAATGGAACGCGCATTTGCTTTTCTATACCCTCGAATTTTAAAACATTTTCCGGCACACTCTTTCCAAATTTATCGATTTTTAAATCCACTGAGGGTGTTTGCGTGAAAATGTGGTTACAATCGTAGCTTTGATGTAAAGTTAAAGCTGACGGTGTACTAAAATAAATGAGGCAACCATCACAGAAATATATTTTATGTTGTTGACAACTAATTTGACTTGAAACTAAACGTGATAAATCCCGAATCCAACAATAATGACTCTTTGAACAAGTCGTATCACAAAAATGTTCACCGCCATCTTTACTACTACAGTCTTTTGTAATTAACAATAAATTTACATGCCTATCCAACTTTTTTGACGCATACCTCAGTGGACCAATAACTTCATGTATTACTTCATTATTTTCATATTTAGATTCCAGACCGTATACGTTAATTGATATGTTGTTCATTTCCTCAAATTTTTTAATGTCACGTAATTTTACTGGAAAATCCATACCTGTTACATTTAGCACTCTAGAAAAATGGGGGTAGGATGTCTTCTGTGAAGGCTCTGCTGTTGGAGGAAACAATGCTGATGTTACAGCCCACGCAAAGCAAAATTCGTCCTGGTTAATCACATTGACGACAGCTCCTTTCTTTTCAATAGAACACGGCAACTTGATGTATGATGAGCCACCCATAGGCATATACTTGTTGATACCAACTTCCAAGTATAAAATTCGCACAAGAGCCCATCCTATAACAAGAAAAATAATATATAAAAATCAGTTTAATATATCGGGTTTTGATTTTTCCATACCTGAATCTTTCTCCTGGAACTCTGTCGCCTGCGTTTTTATTAATTCGGTGAAAGAATGGTAAACGGCATCCAAATCACTTTCTACACTAATTATTTGATTAGCAGTGTTGAAGGATTTTTCACTGAATATTTTTTGTGATGGAAGCATGTACTCGCCAACAGCTGTCATGTTAACTTTTAAAGCATGATGCACACGCAATAAATTATTAACAAGTTCCACCACCTTGGATTTAATGTCTGCAAAGAACATTACGTAATCGGAATGCTCCATATCACTGCTAACCCGATAGGTTGCAATTCTCCTTTTGAAGGCACATTCAACGAGTTGCACACCATGACATACCGGCAAACATGAATTATTTTTATGTTGTTGTGTTCGTTTATGCACCGACATATGATTTATTGGAACATCTACATTACATGTAGCGCAATTAATTAGCGGAATCGTCGATGTATACTCTTCAATTCGGAGCCGTTTTCCTCCAGGCACTTCATTAAATCTCGCCGCACACGATTCTCTTTGATGGCGTCTCATATTATAAATATTAGTAAACTTAGAACCGCAATTTTCACAAACATATGCCATGATTTGTCAAATATTAACACATGTACTACCTATACAAGTCAGAGCCAACTGATGAATGAAACTGCCCCATACCTTATATAAAACCATTCAAGGTCACCCCCAACCACGTAACATATCTTCAAGGTCACACACCCAAGATGACCTTCAACAAAGTCAAGGTCGTCTCGACCAAGGTCAAGGTCAAGGTCACACACACAACCTTGAACACAAGGCCAAGGCCAAAGCACACGTGCACTTTCAAGGTCAATGACAAGGACATGTGGGCGGGGCCAAAGAGGGGTGAAGCAAGGTCAAGGTCAAGGTCAAGGTCGAGGAGTGGGGGGATCGAGCGAATCGGGTTATGTTCACTACTGCGATTACATATTTTATTTACTATCTTTTTTCTTGACAAATTGGTTAATTAAAACCTAAAATAAGTAATGAAATAAAATAACGGGACTGTATCACGAATTTCTGAAAATAAAATGGATGACAGATTGTAATGGATCTATCAAACGAAAAATGTCCAGAGTATGTTCGGCGCCATTTTGGATAAAGTGACGTTTTGACACGTCAAATTAACCGTCAAAAGTCAAAAAAAATAGTGTCATTGTTGTGAAGTTATTGATTGTCATTAAAACCTTTGTTTTTTTCCCTGAATTAAATTTGTTTTATATAACTTAACAACCAAGTAATATGCACCAAGCCATTAGTCAGATATTTAGGTGTAAAATAGACCACAAAATTACCTTAAATTGGCACTTTAGAACTGTTAAACAAAAATGTATACAAAGGACCAAATACCTTAGGAGTCTAATATACAAAGAAAAAGGCATATTAAGAAATACAACTCATATATACAAAGCAATATACTGACCTGAAACTTGACTGGTGATAAAAGAACTGTGTACGACTAGGGACCGAAACCATAGGCCAGCCAAAAGACTGAATGATACTGGCAGATCTCACATTCAACCTTTAATATGCTTTTTTATTATTTTGTAAAGATTTGTAGAGCTTGAAGATCAAATGTACCATAAATAAGGTTTTTATTCTGAAGGACCTCGTTCGTTGGACTGTATGGTTCAAATTTATATGTCCTAATAAATTATAATCATAATAATATTTATAGTATAGTGTATAACACAGCGTAAGGAAGTAAAATGTTGCATTTAACAATATTTGAATATAAAATTTAATGTTACTTATTTAAATAAAAGTTTCAAATATCTTACAAATTGCTATTTCTCAAGTTTTTTGTAAGTTGTGTTGATGAAAACAATTATGTTACACTTAAGTGTTTAAAAGATACTCGGCTATTATGGACATAAGACTTTATGTTAAATCCATAATTAGAACTAGCCGTAGTAAAATAGCACGGTCATATTATTGAGATATGAACAGAATTTAGTGTAATAATTTTGTATGTCTATAATTACAAATTACACGAAATTTTCGAGACATTCAACTTTCTAACGATATTTTAATTCAAAATTAGAAAATACTGAAAATAACGGGGTACCATTTCAATTGTTTTTTCAAAAAATATAACGTTTCGAAGAAAGGTTTGGTCAACATTGCGGCGTCCCCTTTTTACAGGGTACGGCAACGGATGCGTACGGCAGCTCAATATGTCGGAGGCTAGGTTCGTATCTCTTTTAGAGATAGTTGTGCTCTGCTTTGATTACCCAATAGGCGCCACCTGTTTTACATTATCTGTGTTACTTACCTAGTGATTAAACAGGAAAACACTTAGGTATGAGGAATGATTTTAAATTATTGACGGTAGGTGTATAGCTCCACAATAAAACGACTTAATTAAAACAAAATAGCAATTCCATTTTATTCCCAATAAAAAAATTATTTTTTACATAAATTTGAATCGTGCTTACAATGTTTTATTTTTACTCTCTTGATAACTATCACCTCGGTTTTAAAAGGTTATATAAGATTTGGCCGCAAACGTTCTAGAACCTTAGTCGCCAATAACGTACGTTTTGTTGAGTTATCAAAAGTTCTCACATGTTATTACTTTACACCAAAATATAATTATGTAGTTTTGTTTGTGTTATAAAAAAATTGAATCACAACTCGAATCCCTAACTTAAGGTTTTTCTCCTACCTGGTATATGCTATGGTACCTCTCACTTTATCGCTGTTGCTGGGATTCCTGTTGTGTTGTGGATGGATTGAGGCTTCACAGGGCCACTTCCAACTCACCAATCAAACGCAGGGCAAGGTTGAAACAGTCGTGGTCGCCTGGACAGGAAAACTAGGACCCGAACCATCAAGAAGTCATGACAGCAATATAAAGATGAAAAACCCAAAGATAAAAAAAGAACTGGCTTTAAATATTCACATAGCCAAATAGTCAAATAGCCAAGTAGTCGAATAGCCGAATAGCCAAAGAGCCCTGAAATAAAATGTTGTTTTTACCACATGTTCGTAAAGATAAAGGGCAAAATCTTACCTCATTGATTAGTGGACTTTAACGAAAAAAAACTTGACCGTCCGCCCTTTCAGAGCTGGTGGCAGGATTGGTCTGCTGCCTTCGGCGGTTCAACAGGAAAGGGAACGAAAATACAAATCTCTCTTGCAACCAGACGTGACAAATCTTAGTGATATTAATATTTAGTCTTGCCAACCTTATTCTCAACCTGGAGCACTTTAACCTAGTTCCGAACTTACACTGACCACCAGTTAATACGTCAAGTATGGGCAGACCATGGAAAATTATCAAAAAGAAAATTATGATCAAACAGTTCAAAGTCACTAATCACGATTAAAACAAAGTTCTAAAAAATTGCCACAAATTCCATACTGCACACTCAACCTTAAATGATCGATCTCGACATGCCGTGTTCGTGTCAACGAATGGGTATACATTCACAGCAAATGCTAACTGAACCATGTCACCAACTATAACCTTATACTTTTAATACTGAAATTGAATGTAAACAAATGAGAGTTTATTAAAAATAAAATATTTACGACTTTTAAATTCAAACCAAATTATGTGATATATAAACTACAGCAATTTACGAACTGTGTAAAAAAATGATAAGTTACAAGACCAAAAGAGTTGTAAACCAAAAAAATAAGTTCTATGTTTACTATTTTAAACTACGGGATAAATAATTAAATTTAATCAGGTAAAAATATACAAATTATATCATATTACTAAAAACATGTAGCATTGATGCTAACTGGTAAATTTAAATGCTACATTTACCCCTCTCCGAAAAAAAATAGACTATCTTGATAGGCTATTTTGAAAACAAAGAAAAAACATAACCCTGTCCTTGGAAAAACATTTGGATTGATATCTACGCGTATCACACGTCCTTGCGGAAGACAACATCGGTAAGTCCAATCTGGAAAACTACAAAGTCGTGAAGAGTCAAAATCGGTAAAGGTCTGCCAAATTATATACAAGTTCAGAATTACAACTCCTGAATAAATTTTACAAATACCAAAGAAATCACTTAAACGGTAAAAATCATAAACTAAAATGTACAAAAAAAATCTCTAACATTATACACCCCGAATTGTTAATACAAGTAAACAGATTGTCATGACTATAGATTTAAATTAGGACAAACTTATCAGTAGTATACTTAGACACACGGCCGTAACAAATCCAGTTATGAGACCATTATATCAACACTATACAACTTCAGATTTACTTATATACAATTCACTGTAGAATCGAATGCTCTAAGCATTCAAACTAATTTCCGGGAAACCATCCCAAAGTGAAATGCCACTAAAAACTCTATAATTTGAAAATAACCAGCCTTTAGGTTATACAAGATCTAAACGATACTAAAATTTATTCAAAACCAGTCCATACTTAAACTAACCTTCCCTCAGAAGGTATAAAAACTCTAAACGTTTGCTTCAAAAAAAAACAAGGTAAAAAACCTATCACTCAAGCAATACTTCGGATATGGCCAGTATCCAGAATACTTAAAAAATAGCAATACAGCTAATAACTAAAAATAAGTACGAGTCATCACTCAATAATTAACTTAAACAAACTTACTAATCTGGAAGCAAACTTCCTAAAAATCTCAAAATAGCAAAACTGCTAATAACTAAAAATCAATACAGGTCAGCACCAGTAAGTCTCTTAAACAACTTATCTACTTGGAAGCAAACTTCCCAGAAACTTAATAAACTTAAAAGTAGCAAAACTGCTAATAATCAAAAATCAATACGGGTCAGCACCCAATAAGTCGCCTAAACAAACTTACAACTTTAAAGCAAACTTTTCAAAACTTAATAAACTTATTCTTCTTCTGAAAGGTCAGAATCAGAATCCTCTGAAATAGAATCATTGAAAGGTTTTAGGTCTTTGATATGCCACTTTCCAGCTTTAGAACCATCAATATTATCTAAATCATAAATAAGGTTGGAAAGTTTCTTTCTTACTTTACAATGAACATATTTGGGGACTAACTTTGCGGTAAACTTATCTACAGCACTTGAAAGAACTTTATTTTTACGCCAAACATGGTCACCTACATTAAAAGAAATATCGCGTTTTCTAAGATTATACGCACGAGAATTACGTTCATACGCCTTATGAATCTTCATTCTCACTTCAACAAAGATATCTTTTAGACCTTTTAAGTTGGCCGCATAGGCATTTCTGTCACCAGGAATTATTTCATCATCAACTCTGACGTCGACATTCAAATCTTTGTAATAACTACCTGACAAAGGAACATGCCTACCGTAAACTAAAAACGCTGGAGTAAAACCGGTGACTTCATGTTTTGAAGTATTAATAGCTTGTTGAATTTTAGCTATTTCTTTATCCCAATTTTCGTGGCTGTCTATGTAACTCCTAATTGCTGTACCAATTGTCCTATTATTTCTTTCTACGAAATTACATTGTGGTGAATAAACAGGATTAAATCTTATATTAAACTCATATGTTTGACTTAATTTTTTGAAAGTTTTTGAAACAAACTGTGTGCCATTATCGCAAATAAGTAGAGATGGAGGACCATGAACATGAAAAACTTTATTTTCTAGTACCTCTTCAATATATTGAACTTTGGAACTTCTTAAAGGAAAAAGTAATGTGTACTTGGTAAACCAACAAGCGACTACTAAAAGCCATTTGTTTCCTTTTCTTGAACGAGGTAGAGGGCCTATTAAGTCTACTGCTATTACTTGAAATGGATAATCTACTGATTTCTCTTTACCCATATGTCCCATTTGCGAAGTATTTGGTGCTTTCTGAGCTCCACAGACTAAACAATTCTTAACAAATTTAAGAATGTCTTGGCGCATTTTTGGCCAATAATATCTTTCTTGAAGACGATGAAATGTCTTATAAAATCCGAAATGACCACAGTTCGGAGGACTATGACAAGAGTCTATAATTTCTGCTCTTTGGGGTTTAGGTACTAAGTATTTCCATTCAGGAACATTCACATTCATAGAAAGACAGTTTGGGACAAATTTCATAACAAAATCATTATCCACTTTCCATTGTGGATAATTGTTTGGATTATCTAAAATTTTCTGGCGTAAATTATCGTACCACGGATCAATACGATCGACATCTAGGGTTCCCACCACTAATTCTTCCTTACTGCTTGAATCAGAATCTTCTATCTCTTCTTCTCTATGTGGATTACGGGACAAGGCGTCTGGAATGACATTTTGAGCTCCTTTTCTGTGTACTAAATCAAATGTATGCTGTCTAAGTCGAACAGCCCAACGAGCTAATTTTCCACTTGGATTTTTTAGAGTGTTAAGCCACAATAAACTATAATGATCTGTAATGACAGTAAAAGGAACACCTTCAATAAATCCTCGGAATTTTTCAATACAAAAAAGTACACCCAGGCATTCTTTTTCCACTACAGAATAGTTTCGCTCTGCTCTAGATAAAGATCTACTGGCGTAGGCAATCACTCGCTCTTCACCATCAATTATCTGCGTTAGAACTCCTCCTAAACCTGTATTTGATGCGTCGCTCGCTATATAGAATCGCTGTGAAAAGTCTGGTTGAGATAATATAGGAGCAGATACTAAAAGTTGTTTAATTTTAATAAAAGATTCTTCAGCTGCACTATTCCACTCAATTTTTTGTCCTTTCCTACGTCCTTTTAGGAGATCATTTATTGGAGACATCAGAGTAGAAAAATCCTTTATAAATCTTCTATACCATGAGCAAAGACCAACAAAACGCTTTACTTCAGTAGTATTTCTAGGTCTGCTATAATTAATCATGCTAGAAACCTTATCGGGGTCAGTACGCAAAGAATTCGAACCCACAATATAGCCTAAAAATTTCAAAGATGATTTGAAAAAGTCACATTTTTCCAGATTTATAGTTAGATTGGCATCTTTCAATTTTTCTTTGACTTCTGATAACAATCTAAGGTGTGAATCAAAGTCTTCTGACACTACTAAAATATCATCCAGATAGGTGAATATATTTGGCTCATAGCGAGGACCAAATATTGCATCTACCAGGCGCTGTTGCGTCTGTGCGGCATTTCTGAGACCAAAGGGCATGGTAACAAACTGGAAAAGTCCTCTTCCGACTACTGCAAAAGCTGTTTTTTCTTTCGAAGATTCATCCAAAGGGATCTGCCAAAAAGCTTTTCGAAGGTCTATCGATGAAATATATTTAGCATTTCGAAGAGATGTTAAAATTCTGTCAATATTAGGCATTGGATACCGGTCAGGACGACTGACTTCATTAAGTGAACGTCCATCAAAACATAATCGGTACGTTCCATTTGGTTTCTTAACTAATAAAACAGGAGAACACCATGGACTTGTAGATGGCTCTACGACACCTAACTTTAACATTTCATCCAACTCATCGTTCAAAATTTTTGACATATATGGAGACAAAACAAACGGTCTCTTTTTAAAAGGAAGCGCGTCACCCGTGTCAATAGTCAAAGTAATTTTATCCGTACGACCTAATCTATCTTTACTACTAATTTCATTAAATGATTCAATAATTTTTTCCGCTTGTTCGCGCTCTGCTGTAGAAAGTTCATCCAAAGAATGTAATCTCAAATTACAACTATTAAAAGAGTGACTCAAATCATTATTGGACACTTCTAATTTAGAATTTATATCTTGCACATGCCAAGAATTATTCTTAAAATTAACTACAATATTAAATTTTTTCGCAAAGTCACACCCAAATATAAATGCTTGTGGCAATGAAGGAACCACTAGAGCATTAATAACTTGACAAGAATTGTCAATAACAAGAGGTAAATCAACTGTGCCTTTAACACTTTGCTGTTTACCATCAGCAGTACAAATATTCTTAATTTGTGCTGGGCATATCTTAAGACCTAAATTACCTAAAATATCTACACCTCTAGAACCAACTATAGAAGATGTAGCACCTGAATCCAATAAAACCGTAATGTCCACATCAAGCAACTTCACATTTATGTAAGGTCGGTTATCTAAATATTTACTAATGAATAAGGGCGAAACTTGCCTGTCTTCAGAGAAATGGAGTCGATTAAAAGAAGTACTATCTTTAAAAAATTTAGAAACTGTATTCAGCCAGTTTTTCCAATCAGTATGGCTAAAATATTCTCTTTTTAAATTTTTATTATTAGAATTAAAAAATGTTTTTGATTTTTTAAAAGACTTATGAAAACTACGATAATTAAATGAGGCACGAGTTCTGGGAAAGGTGAAACTGCCTCTTCGATTCACTTCCCTTACTCGTTTTTTGAACATTTAGGGCACCCTGAAGATTTGGTGTTAGGTTCGCCACATTTAAAACAAAATAAACCTCTAGGGGCCTTACAGTCCAAATAAACATGATTAGGCTGTTTACAATTCCAACATGTTACAGAAGCTTTAGGTTTATTATCTTTATTAGAATTATTTTTATTTAAATTATTATCAGGTTTGCTGTTAGATGTAGAAGGCAAATTTTTAGAATGAAAATGAGAAAATCTTTGACCATCTTTCTTGAAATTTTTTCTAGAATTATTTTGCTTGTTAGAATGACTATTATTATTTAAACTTTGGTTCGTGTTAGCCATACTGTTGATGCTAGCAATTTCATCCTTAGGCCTAGATTTATCTTTAAGGTAATCAGCCTCTTCTAACTTACGACAAAGTTCTGAAAGTTCCGAAACATTATTAACATCTAATAAAGCCAACCTACTAATAAAATCTGGTAAAAGATTTCTTTTAATATTTTTAACTTTTGAAACTTCTGCTGGAGGTCTAGATAATCGAGAAAAAAGAGCTTCTAAATGAGCAATAAAAACTATCGTAGATTCATTTTTCTTTTGTTTCCTTCTTTTAATTTGCTCCCATATATCATCATCTATATCATCATGAAAAAAATCCTTCTTTAATTTCGATACCAATGAATCCCAATCAGTTACCGAAGATTTAACACTTCGATACCACACAAACGCGTCTCCTATGAAAAATTCGGCAGCTGAATTAAATAACTCCTGCGGAGAAATATTACGTGCCTGCGCTAATTCAGTTAACCGTTCCAAAAATGGATAAAGTTTTTTCGCGTCCCCATTAAAATTAACTTGCCACTCACTAATAGGTAAAATACGCATCGCGCAATGCACTACAGGTGCTGCTACATTGATCACCGGCAACTGAGATGTAAGTTTAACATGCTGACCGTCCGGAATTTTATCTAACAAATTCGATTCCAATAAAAGACAACTCGCGGTCACTTCTTGAATATAAGAAAATATTACAGAAGCTCTATTTTCATCCTCGGGCATTGGAATTCTTTTTGCTCTTCCTACCACGTGAGCTAAACGCGACTTCACTCTATTAATAAGAGAATCATTAGCATTACCGTCAAATTCATCTATCACCCCTTGTATTGAGTCTAAACTGCGTTGTATACTGATTTTTTCTTCCTCAAAAGTCAAAGTACAAATATTTAAGTTAATATCTTTACCCGGACTCGATTGTTCTCTTTTTAGAATTCTAGCAAGTATCTTGCGTTTGTCTGCGACAGTACGTAAAGAAGTTAACAAACGAATTTTTAACTCGTAGTCCAACTCATATTCAAGTAAATGATTGGGTTGAAAATTATAAATATCCATGATGATATAAAATTTGAAAATAAATACACTAAATCAAGTTATTATTTTTAAATGACAACGTATTCTTTACTTAGTTGAAAACAATAACCGTATCTCTAAAGTTAAATCAATTCTATAAAACAAACAATTTGTCGTACCCTGTATAGCAAATCAAATAGACAAACTTTATTTTATTGCAAAAGCAATTATATGGCTTCACTAAAATCTAAATCAAATGTTTGCATTGATCAAACATTAAAATGAAGAAACTTAAAAAAAACCAGCAGTAATCGTACACCCTATATCAATAAAAAATAATTTATTTTATCAAACTTCAGAATAATAAGTCCCAACTAATCATGCATAAATTTTTAAGCAAAGCTAAATTTTAAAATTGGTATTTATTTTATTCATATCCTGTTATCTATAAAAAGTATCCAAAAAATAAAATATTGGCGTGGTCAACAACAAATTTTTATTTATTTAAAAAAATCAAATTCTCTAGATTACTTTTTGCTGGACTTTTAATACATTTAAATCAAGTTTTAGGAAAATAGCTGTAAAATACCGAGAAAAAAATTAAATATTTTTCTTATCACCAAATGTTTTAAACTGTTATCGGTTCAAAATGGTTTAATAGCAAAAAAGTATTTCTAATCGGGTATAAATTTTACTACCTGAGATAAAATGTAAAATGATTCTACAACTTTTAAATAGCTCAAAAAAATTATGCAAATCTTTACCAGACTTAAACAAATCAAAATTATGTACGATATGAAATGCCTTTTAAACTAAATTAACTCACAAACTAATTAGAAAATCTTCAACAAAAATTAGCCAAAATAATAGACCTTACACAAACGTATAAAAAACTGTGTCCACCTGAACACCCTGTACATAAAAAGTACAAAATTCACTACTATAAGCTGTAAAATACCTAAAATACTGTGAAGTTACTGTGATATTAAAATCAATGAGGGCTCTTAAAAAAATATAAAATATAACCTTATTGTATCTCGGAGAAAGTTTACTCGAGTAACCTGTGAATGTTTCCTAGGTTTCATAAAATTGTCATTACTCAGACGAAACAAAATGGAATTACAATAAAAATATGTTACTAATGAAAATTAATTTAAATCTGACACAAATTTAACCGCATAGAAATTTCAATTCAATTCAGGATACTCAACGTTAAATTATTTTGCTAAACACCAGTAAAATATAAAAATTCAAAACAAAGCACAAGCTCCACGTTCAGGGCGTCTTTTTTTTGCGGCGTCCCCTTTTTACAGGGTACGGCAACGGATGCGTACGGCAGCATTAGTTTCAAAAAAGTATTAACAAATAATTCTAATCTAACAGATCTTGATTAATATTAAAATTTATCATTCAATTCTTAAATTTTTCGCTATGGCCGAACATTTAACGCTAAAATGACCAAGGAAATATACGGGAGTTGGTAAAGTTAAAACTTTCCAAAGCCGATACCCCTTAAGAGGTATGTATCTCCATTAAGGGGTGCTTTAGGAATTTTTTTTCTATGACAAAATAGAGTTATTTTAACCTCCCCTGCGTGCTCCCAAGAAATTGGGACGCACTTACCGAACAACCTGTATATATATATATATATATATATATATATATATATATATATATATATATATATATATATATATATATATATATATATGAAGTAAAATGCGAACAGTTGCACAGTGAGAATAAACTGTTATGGAACGCAATTCATCCTATTCCACAACCATCGAGATGATGGCCTACCTGTACCACCATACCGAGAAGAAAGTCAAAACTTACCCTCCCCGCCTCTAACACAGAAAGGATATGATGGGGAGAAGTTTGCATTTACTGTCCGTATTTTACTTCATTCATATACGGAGCTGCATATAGTTGTACGTTTGCTGAATGTGATTTCAGCACTACAACGGCATAATGTGGATGTATCCACTGCTATTGCATCTCACACGGAGGAATCCGTGAAAACCGCATAAACATATATACGCCATCCGGCGGAAGGTCAGCGAAGCCGCGTTCAGTATTAGCATGCTTCCTTCCGATCTGTCCTTTGCACAGCCAGGTGCATGTCGGTACCCTGACGAGTCTAATAAAGACGAAACATGTACCTCTGCCGTATCACTGTGGCGGGGAGGGTAAGTTTTGACTTTCTTCTCGGTATGGTGGTACAGGTAGGCCATCATCTCGATGATGGTGGAATAGGATGAATTGCGTTCCATAACAGTTTATTCTCACTGTGCAACCTCTGACACAGAAAGGATATGATGGAGAGAAGTTTGCATTTACTGTCCGTATTTTACTTCATTCATATACGGAGCTGCATATAGTTGTACGTTTGCTGAATGTGATTTCAGCACTACAACGGCATAATGTGGATGTATCCACTGCTATTGCATCTCACACGGAGGAATCCGTGAAAGCCGCATAAACATATATATATATATATATATATATATATATATATATATATATATATATATATATATATATATATATATTATGTCGGATATTCTCACGGGTGTGATGTGTAATCGTAGGTTTTCGGGCATCCCGTGTATGTGCTAAGTCCCTCTCAGGACTGTAAAGCAGCTGAAGTTTCGGTAAAATCTCATTCACCATTTTCAAAGCTCACTGTATGGCATCTACGAGCGAACTGACGCCTGCGACTCCGGTGCTGTCGGTACCGTGTGCGCGTCGAACGCGTCCGTTTTCCCAATGGTTCCGGCCCATCAGGTTGCGAGACCTGCTGAGACAAGATCGCAAGAATTCTCAGGAGACACAACACTGAAACCATTTTCACCACAGACCGTAAAGTAACAGATCTCTTGCCAACACCTAAAGAAAGAATCCCTCTAGAAAACCAGGGAGTGTACGAAATTCCATGCGGAGAATGCAGCTCATCTTACGTAGGCCAAACCAATAAAAATGCTATCGAGATGTGAAAACCTGTCCACAAGAGTGATAAGGGAAGCCATTGAAATTGCAAAGAGGCCCAACAACTTACATAGTAGAGATGATAGCCAACGTGTGCCTAATACTTTGGAAAATCTGCTTACAAAACATCCACCAATACCACTTAGTAACGAAACAGATTACAACTCGGCAACGCAACCACAAACACTGGCAACAGGGCCGATGACACGCAGCAGGTCTCGCAACCTGATGGGCCGGAACCATTCGGAAAACGAACGCGTCCGACGCGCACACGGTACCGACAGCACCGGAGTCGCAGGCGTCAGTTCGCTCGTAGACGCCATACAGTGAGCTTTGAAAATGGTGAATGAGATTTCACCGAAACGTCAGCTGCCTTATAGTCCTGAGAGGGACTCAGCACATACACGGGATGCCCGAAAACCTACGATTACACATCACACCCGTGAGAATATCCGACATAATATATATATATATATATATATATATATATATATATATATATATATATATATATATATATATGTATATAAATAAGTTATTGTCCGTGTAATATAAATTCATTCACAAATAAATACAAAATCTAGGGATTTGTTTTATCTACCTATACTGAGAATTAATTTGTATAAGAGTAGTCCTGTTTATTGCATGTGTGATTTGGCATATAGCTATTTAAAAAATCTAAGCATTTTTGCAATAAATCCAAAAAATGCTAATACGATTTTAAATGACTTTATTAAGTAGGTAATTTCTATAAGTTATAATTATTTTTATAATTTTTTTATTATTAATATTTGGTATATATGGCTTTTTGTTTAATCATTATCTGCATTTTATAATTATAAATAGTTTAATTAAGTAAATCTGTAACTGTTAAATAGTTAATTTCTATAAATAGTAACTATTTTCATTATTTTTTTTTAGTATTAATATTCTGTGATTTTGTATATTTGGCTTTTTTGTTCAATTATTATCTACATTGTATAATTATAAATAATGTCTGTAATTAACTAAATCTGTAGGTGATATTAAATAAATAAATAATAGAATAAATTTTTCAATATTTCAAATGGTTATTTCAACAAACTTTCATCGAGGTACAGGAGATGTAGTTTTATTCAAAGACTAAGAATTCCATTGGTCTAATACAAAAATGTTAAAAAATTAGCTTTCGAACGTTATATACTAAGGAATTCATATACGTTTATATCAAGGATATTATTGATTACTCAGTTTTGGTTCAGATATGTGTGGATTTTATTGACTACGTGCGGTTTAAAATTAAGTATATATATATATATATATATATATATATATATATATATATATATATATATATATATATATATATATATATATGTATATAAATAAGTTATTGTCCGTGTAATATAAAAACAAAAATAAAATCTTGGCTTAGCGGACGTGAAATGTGTCAATCTGCATTATTCTCGTGTTAAAAAGTGCAGCGCATTTCAAAGTATGGAAAGACTCCAGGTCCGACAGATGGCGGCAGCGCTGTTTCGTCCTAATATGGGATGGTTTGTACCGACTGCGGTGGTCTGACGTAACATCCCTCTACACAAATATTTTATACGGGTAGTTGTTGTTTTATATTTGAACTAGGTAGTCCATATATAAAGTTGTTATAAAGAAACGCCTTTTATATGGAACACAACTTATTTGATGAAAAAGAACTCAGACCCCTCTATTATATTTTTTGGTATAACACTGTCTTTTCTTAACTAATTAGTAGGTGAATAAATATATACCATGAAATATATTACAGACTTTTCCATAACTTCTAATTCTATGTTTACAATCCAACGTAAACACTATTTCTATCAGTAACAGTTTAATAACATTGATTGACATTATCTGGTTCATAATTTGTTGTTATAAAACCTTAGACTACAATAAATACAGGCAAATGATTTTCAAAGCCAAAAATAGAAGTATTTCAATAACAATTAGGCATATTTAATAAAAAATGTTTACAATTCATTGTAAAATCTAAAAATTTAATGAAATACAATGTGTTTCATCAAACAAATTTGAGTTGATACACGTGACCCTCTTCTGGTCCACCCTGTATAATGCGATTTTTTATCGAATAACCGTTGTTCCAGATAAAAGGCCGATCCGCTTCTATAAACATCCCGGTATGTTACCAATTAGTACTACGTTATTAGATAACTTAATTTTAAACCGCACGTAGTCAATAAAATCCACACATATCTGAACCAAAACTGAGTAATCAATAATATCCTTGATATATACGTATATGAATTCTTTAGTATATAACGTTCGAAAGCTAATTTTTTAACATTTTTGTATTAGACCAATGGAATTCTTAGTCTTTGAATAAAACTACATCTCCTGTACCTCGATGAAAGTTTGTTGAAATAACCATTTGAAATATTGAAAAATTTATTCTATTATTTATTTATTTAATATCACCTACAGATTTAGTTAATTACAGACATTATTTATAATTATACAATGTAGATAATAATTGAACAAAAAAGCCAAATATACAAAATCACAGAATATTAATACTAAAAAAAAAATAATGAAAATAGTTACTATTTATAGAAATTAACTATTTAACAGTTACAGATTTACTTAATTAAACTATTTATAATTATAAAATGCAGATAATGATTAAACAAAAAGCCATATATACCAAATATTAATAATAAAAAAATTATAAAAATAATTATAACTTATAGAAATTACCTACTTAATAAAGTCATTTAAAATCGTATTAGCATTTTTTGGACTTATTGCAAAAACGTTTAGATTTTTTAAATAGCTATATGCCAAATCACACATGCAATAAACAGGACTACTCCTATACAAATTAATTCTCAGTATAGGTAGATAAAACAAATCCCTAGATTTTATGTTTATTTGTGAACTCGTTCTGAAAATAATTTAGCGAGAAAATTCTTATTCAGATAAAAAGCATTTCTTTTGTTCAAATTCTTCTGACGTGTAGACTGTCTAAGCTGTTTGTAATAGCTGTTTTAATATAGAAATTTCAAAAACATTCTTTGTACCCATACCATCTGATATGTTTTCTTTCCACAAACGATAGATACATACTCCAATCTAGACAACACCAGTGATTTATATAAAGCCACAATTTCATTCGCCTCATCAAATTGTTTATAAGAAAGAATCACAAAATCCAAAACCTTCATAGACATTAGCTGTAATCATGTCAACTTGTAAACTAAATTTCAATTTTGGATCAAATTTCACTCCAACCTATTTATTAATTAATTCCCGCTTTAACAATGTTTTACTAACACAATAGGAATATTCAATAACATTTCTTTTGAAAGTAAACGACATTACTGAACATTTACTTATATTTAACTTACATTTATGTTCATGGTATCAACTTGCTATATCATTCAGTTCATTTCGTAAGATTTGACAGTCGTGAATGTTATTAATGGATAATAATATTTTTCTAAAAAAATTGAACCGACTTCTAATAGTGCGCTAAAAAGGGAAAAATAACTAGAAATTTTTATATGAAATTGAAATTTTTGAAGTCGGCGCCAAACTAACACCTGACAAAACGTGATACGCATAAACAGATTAAAAATACTTTATTTGTAATTGCTTTCTTACCATAATTTGTATATATTAGTAGTTATTTATTTCATTTAAAAATAATTTAGCGCTGACTTCAAAAATTTCAATTTCATATAAAAATTTCTAGTTATTTTTCCCTTTTTAGCGCACTTTTAGAAGTCGGTTCAATTTTTTTATAAAAATTTTATTTTTCGATTTTTTGTTTTGATTCGTTTGATATTCATAAATTATTTGAACTACATGCTAATCGAGATTAATGTACCTCGCAATGACTCCAAATCACTCTAAAATGAACCACTAAAAATTCTTTGATTCTTAGAGTTCTACACATACCAATGAAATTGTGTCAAACAAATATTTAGTCTGTCATAGTAACTCCAGTATCTTCAATTTCAAATTAATTGTAGATTGGTAATGTAGGCCCCAAAACCTTTCAATATCAATATTTAAAGAATTTGAGACGTAAATTTCTTAATCCGATATATTTTTTTATTGCATATTGAGTTTGTGTACGCCCCGAGAACCCAGCAATATCAATTTTAGATGAAACCGGAAAATGTAAAATTTTTAGCCCTTCATATTGTATCTTATCAACCTAATAGTTGCTAATTAACTTCATATTCGTAATACACCACCCCCCAATGCCCTAATACCAAATCTAAAAAACATGAATAAGGTAAAATTTTCAACCCACCATATTGGATCCGCCATAATGAATTTCAAAAAAACAATTTTAATGTCCTAATCTAATCTAAATCTAAACCCTTCAAAGCCCCCTAGTACCAATTTTAGATGAAATCCAGAAATTTAAAATTGCCAAATGGTCATATTGCATCTGACGTATTAGACTTTCTTAAAATAATTTTATATTCACTATTTACATCCTCAAAAACGATTCAGTTCCGCATTTGAATAAAATCGAAACATGTAAAATTTTTTGTCAGCTATATTGCATTCGCCATATTGAATCCTGAAAAATACGATTAAATTCATAATTTACACTCTCAAGAACCCTCTATATCAGTTTTGGAGAAAGTCGAGATATGTAAAATTTTTAGAACACCATATTGAATCCGCCAGATTGAGTTTTTCAAAAAATATTTTAATTTCGTAATTAACACTAACAAAAATTCCTTTATACTGACTTCAGACAAAATAATTTTGGATTCGTCATGTGGGACCCCAAAAGCTCCCCCGTATCAATTTTGGTGAAAATCGGACAAAATTGATTTTTTTGTCCGCCATATTGAATTTTTATAAAATAATTTCAGATTCGTTATGTGAGACCCCGAAAACTCCGCCGGACCAATTTTGGAGAATATCGGACAAACTTGATTTTTTCGTCCACCATATTGAATTTTTTAAAAATAATTTTAGATTCGTCATGTGCGACCCCGAAAATTCTCCCGTACTAATTTTGGAGAAAATCGGACAAAATCAATTTTTCTGGCCGCCATATTGGATCCGCCATTTTGAATTTTTTAAAAATGTTTTGAATTCGTAATGTGCGACCTCGAAAACTCCCCAATACCAATTTTGGAGAAAATCGGACTAAAATAAATTTTTTTGTCCGCCATATTGGATCCGCTATTTTGAATTTTTTAAAAATAATTTCAGATTCGTTGGATGCAACCCCGAAAATTCCCCCATACCAATTTTGGAGAAAATCGGACAAAATTTACTTTTTGGCCGCCATATTGTAAGCGCCATCTTGGATATTACTGCATCAATTTCGCCCAAAAAAATATGGGACCACCGCAGCAACTTCTTTTACATAACGTAAAAAATTTCATTCAAATCAGTGCAGCCGTTCCGAAATAATCGGTGTACATACATACATACATATATATATATATATATATATATATATATATATATATATATATATATATATATATATATATATATATATACGCGACGAATTGAAAACCTCCTTTTTTTAGAAGTCGGTTAAAAATGGTTTTAAGTTTTTCGCATACAAAAGCCCTAGTGTAAAAACTCTGAACTACAAATTCTTTTACTTTTTGTCTCTATATATTTTCTTCTTCCTTGCAAATAGGAACAATATCATCACCCATACTGACACAATTTAAACACTGAAGATACAATCAACCTTCCTTTCATTAAAAAACGCTTCATGAATATAATGAAAAAAATTCAATATGTTTGTAACTGTACTACGTTTAGGAAAAAACCTTGTCATTTATCTCCAACCATATGCTAAAGTCTATTAAATATTGTATTATAATACCTAATTCGAAAACCTTCCCTGATTTAAAAATTTGAATAACTTTATTTAATTTTCATTTGGTTTAGTATACATTTAGCTTTTATGGCAAATTAAAAATAGATCGTAACGATACGACAAATTTTTTTATCATATAAGCTGGTATATTGTCTGGTTCTATAGAAAATCTAGGTTTTAGTTTGGTTTGGTTTTCTGTTTCCAAAACATAAAATCTCTGACTCTCTTTGTTTAAGTGTAGCTGAACTTACAGTATATAATTACTATACTCAATTTAAACCTGCCATTTAATTTAATTTCACATGCTTAAGTACTTATTTTTTTAGAATTTTATCTACCATTTTTTAATTTTAGCCTGTAGTTTTATTTCTTTTTATGACTGGTAATTTTCTAGAAATACATTTAAAGCAAATTTCACCTAGAGTTTATTATATAGTAATGAAATATTCATTGGTATATTTTTATTTCTGAGCATAGTTCCGAGTTTACTCAATACACTCCAGGCCATTTCTCTCCATTTATTTTAATTGTGTGATTTTCCTTGCCCAATGTAATGGTGTGTCCCAGGTATCACATCCGCTCACATTTTCCAGTATTTCGGTTTCTATTTTTACTGCTCTGTTTGAGTTACATAAAATCTTCCCTTAACTTTCCCGAAGATAACGTAACTTTCTCTAAAAGATTTCTAAACGTACCACTTTTAAAGAACTTCAAATTGTAACTGATGTTAATTACTTTTTGAAGAAAGCCCCTAACTTTACATCCTTCGGAACGCCCTCCCGTTCAATCGCGTGAGTTCCACTGCGCGACCTCTCCATCAATAGACATCATCAACGCTCCCACAGGTTTCAGTTCCCTAAAGTTTTAATCTCTTCGTTCATAGAGGGCGTTAGTTAACTGTGGGTTCAATATTTAATATTCGATTTGACCTAACCATCTTAAACCTACTAATTTTTTTACGAAAAGTTAATCCAACTATTGTACGTCTTCTTATCAATAAAAGTTTGCAATCTGAGACCATAGAAAAAACCTACTCACCCTTTTATCCATTTCTCATATTTTTGTTGTTATTATTTTTAGTCGAATAAGTAAAAGAAGGCCAAAAGACGAAAGCTTTGCACATATAAACAAATATTTATATTGCATTGTAGCGGTTTTATTTAAATATTCTTTTGTTTTCTTATGATGGAAAAATTGTTCAATTTAAAAACATTCTAGCGGTGATCGCCGATATCACATGTTAAGATTAGTTTTAGATTTTAATTACGTAACTAGACAAAATGATCGTTTAATTCCTCCTTTTAGTGAAGTATACTTTTCGTCAAACAGTATTTATTAAGATTAATCATAATTAATGTTTATTCCATTACATCTTTTCAAGCTATCCCGAATCGTCCATTTATTTCTCTTGTCTGTTCTCTCTATCAACTGTCTTTGATATTTCCTGACTCTTCATTCTTTGGCCTATTAAACACACTTTTATTCTTGTTACTTTATTTTCTTCAACATTTTCTTTAATGAGGTGTTAAGTTCTTCTAATATGCCTTGAAGCTTCAGCAAATTTATCACTACATAATCGGCATACCGCAGATGAGTCAGCAGTTTACCGTTGATGTTACTCTCGTTTAGTCTCCTAAACACATCTTCAAAGGTTATGGTAAATATTTTGCGTACTAAACTACCCATGTATCTGTACCCTTTTTAGCGGTTCTGTTTGCTCGTGGAGTTAATAACTTGCCTTACCTTCTATTGTTTGTAATAAATAGTTTTTCGTGTCTACTATTATTTCTGCAGTCTCGAATTGCTTATTGCTTTTTCGTAATCAATTATCCTTATATACAGAGGCATGTTATATTTTTTCAATTAGGATCTACATTCTTAAGAGGTGGTTGCTCTTAAATAACCTTTTCAAAGCTCAATTTGTTCTAACATTTGATATTCATCAAGTTTCATAGTTAGACTTAGTAAGTATGTCAGAAATTTGTATAAAAGATTTAGTAGAATAGGATCTATAATCTTATAATTTGAGCTGATCGGCTTTTTTCTACAGACGGATCACTTCAAGATTATTACAGGTGCTCGGTAGTATTCTTCTCTAGTAGCTTTCATCAACTAATTTGGTTATTATAAGTCTCTCGCCTCATTTTATAATAATATCCAAGCTAATTTTCTTGTCTAACTGCCTTTTTGTTTTTCTTTATTTCTGTGAAGACATTTTTCACTTGCATAGTTATTGTTTAGTGGAACTGTTGTAATCCGATTTTTGAAAATTTGTCATTCTTGACCTCGAAAAAAATGCAAGATCTGTTATATCTCGAAAATGGTATTTTTTATATATTTTTTTATAGTCTGATCGAAAGCTAAGAAATTTTTTATATCGATATAGGCATTTTCCAGAATAGAGATTTTTTGATATTTTCGCGAAATACAATGACTCAGTGGGAGTATGGATTTTCCGTGGCAAGCCTCGCGTATGCGGCACATATTATTTCCACTACTGTGTACTCCGCTCCACAAAATTACTATAATGACTAATTCTATTTAAGAGATTAACACATCTATTTCTCCAGCAATCGTTCATTTTTATCTCATACGGAATACTCATATATACAAAGCAATATACTGACCTGAAACTTGACTGGTGATAAAAGAACTGTGTACGACTAGGGACCGAAACCATAGGCCAGCCAAAAGACTGAATGATACTGGCAGATCTCACATTCAACCTTTAATATGCTTTTTTATTATTTTGTAAAGATTTGTAGAGCTTGAAGATCAAATGTACCATAAATAAGGTTTTTATTCTGAAGGACCTCGTTCGTTGGACTGTATGGTTCAAATTTATATGTCCTAATAAATTATAATCATAATAATATTTATAGTATAGTGTATAACACAGCGTAAGGAAGTAAAATGTTGCATTTAACAATATTTGAATATAAAATTTAATGTTACTTATTTAAATAAAAGTTTCAAATATCTTACAAATTGCTATTTCTCAAGTTTTTTGTAAGTTGTGTTGATGAAAACAATTATGTTACACTTAAGTGTTTAAAAGATACTCGGCTATTATGGACATAAGACTTTATGTTAAATCCATAATTAGAACTAGCCGTAGTAAAATAGCACGGTCATATTATTGAGATATGAACAGAATTTAGTGTAATAATTTTGTATGTCTATAATTACAAATTACACGAAATTTTCGAGACATTCAACTTTCTAACGATATTTTAATTCAAAATTAGAAAATACTGAAAATAACGGGGTACCATTTCAATTGTTTTTTCAAAAAATATAACGTTTCGAAGAAAGGTTTGGTCAACATTGCGGCGTCCCCTTTTTACAGGGTACGGCAACGGATGCGTACGGCAGCTCAATATGTCGGAGGCTAGGTTCGTATCTCTTTTAGAGATAGTTGTGCTCTGCTTTGATTACCCAATAGGCGCCACCTGTTTTACATTATCTGTGTTACTTACCTAGTGATTAAACAGGAAAACACTTAGGTATGAGGAATGATTTTAAATTATTGACGGTAGGTGTATAGCTCCACAATAAAACGACTTAATTAAAACAAAATAGCAATTCCATTTTATTCCCAATAAAAAAATTATTTTTTACATAAATTTGAATCGTGCTTACAATGTTTTATTTTTACTCTCTTGATAACTATCACCTCGGTTTTAAAAGGTTATATAAGATTTGGCCGCAAACGTTCTAGAACCTTAGTCGCCAATAACGTACGTTTTGTTGAGTTATCAAAAGTTCTCACATGTTATTACTTTACACCAAAATATAATTATGTAGTTTTGTTTGTGTTATAAAAAAATTGAATCACAACTCGAATCCCTAACTTAAGGTTTTTCTCCTACCTGGTATATGCTATGGTACCTCTCACTTTATCGCTGTTGCTGGGATTCCTGTTGTGTTGTGGATGGATTGAGGCTTCACAGGGCCACTTCCAACTCACCAATCAAACGCAGGGCAAGGTTGAAACAGTCGTGGTCGCCTGGACAGGAAAACTAGGACCCGAACCATCAAGAAGTCATGACAGCAATATAAAGATGAAAAACCCAAAGATAAAAAAAGAACTGGCTTTAAATATTCACATAGCCAAATAGTCAAATAGCCAAGTAGTCGAATAGCCGAATAGCCAAAGAGCCCTGAAATAAAATGTTGTTTTTACCACATGTTCGTAAAGATAAAGGGCAAAATCTTACCTCATTGATTAGTGGACTTTAACGAAAAAAAACTTGACCGTCCGCCCTTTCAGAGCTGGTGGCAGGATTGGTCTGCTGCCTTCGGCGGTTCAACAGGAAAGGGAACGAAAATACAAATCTCTCTTGCAACCAGACGTGACAAATCTTAGTGATATTAATATTTAGTCTTGCCAACCTTATTCTCAACCTGGAGCACTTTAACCTAGTTCCGAACTTACACTGACCACCAGTTAATACGTCAAGTATGGGCAGACCATGGAAAATTATCAAAAAGAAAATTATGATCAAACAGTTCAAAGTCACTAATCACGATTAAAACAAAGTTCTAAAAAATTGCCACAAATTCCATACTGCACACTCAACCTTAAATGATCGATCTCGACATGCCGTGTTCGTGTCAACGAATGGGTATACATTCACAGCAAATGCTAACTGAACCATGTCACCAACTATAACCTTATACTTTTAATACTGAAATTGAATGTAAACAAATGAGAGTTTATTAAAAATAAAATATTTACGACTTTTAAATTCAAACCAAATTATGTGATATATAAACTACAGCAATTTACGAACTGTGTAAAAAAATGATAAGTTACAAGACCAAAAGAGTTGTAAACCAAAAAAATAAGTTCTATGTTTACTATTTTAAACTACGGGATAAATAATTAAATTTAATCAGGTAAAAATATACAAATTATATCATATTACTAAAAACATGTAGCATTGATGCTAACTGGTAAATTTAAATGCTACATTTACCCCTCTCCGAAAAAAAATAGACTATCTTGATAGGCTATTTTGAAAACAAAGAAAAAACATAACCCTGTCCTTGGAAAAACATTTGGATTGATATCTACGCGTATCACACGTCCTTGCGGAAGACAACATCGGTAAGTCCAATCTGGAAAACTACAAAGTCGTGAAGAGTCAAAATCGGTAAAGGTCTGCCAAATTATATACAAGTTCAGAATTACAACTCCTGAATAAATTTTACAAATACCAAAGAAATCACTTAAACGGTAAAAATCATAAACTAAAATGTACAAAAAAAATCTCTAACATTATACACCCCGAATTGTTAATACAAGTAAACAGATTGTCATGACTATAGATTTAAATTAGGACAAACTTATCAGTAGTATACTTAGACACACGGCCGTAACAAATCCAGTTATGAGACCATTATATCAACACTATACAACTTCAGATTTACTTATATACAATTCACTGTAGAATCGAATGCTCTAAGCATTCAAACTAATTTCCGGGAAACCATCCCAAAGTGAAATGCCACTAAAAACTCTATAATTTGAAAATAACCAGCCTTTAGGTTATACAAGATCTAAACGATACTAAAATTTATTCAAAACCAGTCCATACTTAAACTAACCTTCCCTCAGAAGGTATAAAAACTCTAAACGTTTGCTTCAAAAAAAAACAAGGTAAAAAACCTATCACTCAAGCAATACTTCGGATATGGCCAGTATCCAGAATACTTAAAAAATAGCAATACAGCTAATAACTAAAAATAAGTACGAGTCATCACTCAATAATTAACTTAAACAAACTTACTAATCTGGAAGCAAACTTCCTAAAAATCTCAAAATAGCAAAACTGCTAATAACTAAAAATCAATACAGGTCAGCACCAGTAAGTCTCTTAAACAACTTATCTACTTGGAAGCAAACTTCCCAGAAACTTAATAAACTTAAAAGTAGCAAAACTGCTAATAATCAAAAATCAATACGGGTCAGCACCCAATAAGTCGCCTAAACAAACTTACAACTTTAAAGCAAACTTTTCAAAACTTAATAAACTTATTCTTCTTCTGAAAGGTCAGAATCAGAATCCTCTGAAATAGAATCATTGAAAGGTTTTAGGTCTTTGATATGCCACTTTCCAGCTTTAGAACCATCAATATTATCTAAATCATAAATAAGGTTGGAAAGTTTCTTTCTTACTTTACAATGAACATATTTGGGGACTAACTTTGCGGTAAACTTATCTACAGCACTTGAAAGAACTTTATTTTTACGCCAAACATGGTCACCTACATTAAAAGAAATATCGCGTTTTCTAAGATTATACGCACGAGAATTACGTTCATACGCCTTATGAATCTTCATTCTCACTTCAACAAAGATATCTTTTAGACCTTTTAAGTTGGCCGCATAGGCATTTCTGTCACCAGGAATTATTTCATCATCAACTCTGACGTCGACATTCAAATCTTTGTAATAACTACCTGACAAAGGAACATGCCTACCGTAAACTAAAAACGCTGGAGTAAAACCGGTGACTTCATGTTTTGAAGTATTAATAGCTTGTTGAATTTTAGCTATTTCTTTATCCCAATTTTCGTGGCTGTCTATGTAACTCCTAATTGCTGTACCAATTGTCCTATTATTTCTTTCTACGAAATTACATTGTGGTGAATAAACAGGATTAAATCTTATATTAAACTCATATGTTTGACTTAATTTTTTGAAAGTTTTTGAAACAAACTGTGTGCCATTATCGCAAATAAGTAGAGATGGAGGACCATGAACATGAAAAACTTTATTTTCTAGTACCTCTTCAATATATTGAACTTTGGAACTTCTTAAAGGAAAAAGTAATGTGTACTTGGTAAACCAACAAGCGACTACTAAAAGCCATTTGTTTCCTTTTCTTGAACGAGGTAGAGGGCCTATTAAGTCTACTGCTATTACTTGAAATGGATAATCTACTGATTTCTCTTTACCCATATGTCCCATTTGCGAAGTATTTGGTGCTTTCTGAGCTCCACAGACTAAACAATTCTTAACAAATTTAAGAATGTCTTGGCGCATTTTTGGCCAATAATATCTTTCTTGAAGACGATGAAATGTCTTATAAAATCCGAAATGACCACAGTTCGGAGGACTATGACAAGAGTCTATAATTTCTGCTCTTTGGGGTTTAGGTACTAAGTATTTCCATTCAGGAACATTCACATTCATAGAAAGACAGTTTGGGACAAATTTCATAACAAAATCATTATCCACTTTCCATTGTGGATAATTGTTTGGATTATCTAAAATTTTCTGGCGTAAATTATCGTACCACGGATCAATACGATCGACATCTAGGGTTCCCACCACTAATTCTTCCTTACTGCTTGAATCAGAATCTTCTATCTCTTCTTCTCTATGTGGATTACGGGACAAGGCGTCTGGAATGACATTTTGAGCTCCTTTTCTGTGTACTAAATCAAATGTATGCTGTCTAAGTCGAACAGCCCAACGAGCTAATTTTCCACTTGGATTTTTTAGAGTGTTAAGCCACAATAAACTATAATGATCTGTAATGACAGTAAAAGGAACACCTTCAATAAATCCTCGGAATTTTTCAATACAAAAAAGTACACCCAGGCATTCTTTTTCCACTACAGAATAGTTTCGCTCTGCTCTAGATAAAGATCTACTGGCGTAGGCAATCACTCGCTCTTCACCATCAATTATCTGCGTTAGAACTCCTCCTAAACCTGTATTTGATGCGTCGCTCGCTATATAGAATCGCTGTGAAAAGTCTGGTTGAGATAATATAGGAGCAGATACTAAAAGTTGTTTAATTTTAATAAAAGATTCTTCAGCTGCACTATTCCACTCAATTTTTTGTCCTTTCCTACGTCCTTTTAGGAGATCATTTATTGGAGACATCAGAGTAGAAAAATCCTTTATAAATCTTCTATACCATGAGCAAAGACCAACAAAACGCTTTACTTCAGTAGTATTTCTAGGTCTGCTATAATTAATCATGCTAGAAACCTTATCGGGGTCAGTACGCAAAGAATTCGAACCCACAATATAGCCTAAAAATTTCAAAGATGATTTGAAAAAGTCACATTTTTCCAGATTTATAGTTAGATTGGCATCTTTCAATTTTTCTTTGACTTCTGATAACAATCTAAGGTGTGAATCAAAGTCTTCTGACACTACTAAAATATCATCCAGATAGATGAATATATTTGGCTCATAGCGAGGACCAAATATTGCATCTACCAGGCGCTGTTGCGTCTGTGCGGCATTTCTGAGACCAAAGGGCATGGTAACAAACTGGAAAAGTCCTCTTCCGACTACTGCAAAAGCTGTTTTTTCTTTCGAAGATTCATCCAAAGGGATCTGCCAAAAAGCTTTTCGAAGGTCTATCGATGAAATATATTTAGCATTTCGAAGAGATGTTAAAATTCTGTCAATATTAGGCATTGGATACCGGTCAGGACGACTGACTTCATTAAGTGAACGTCCATCAAAACATAATCGGTACGTTCCATTTGGTTTCTTAACTAATAAAACAGGAGAACACCATGGACTTGTAGATGGCTCTACGACACCTAACTTTAACATTTCATCCAACTCATCGTTCAAAATTTTTGACATATATGGAGACAAAACAAACGGTCTCTTTTTAAAAGGAAGCGCGTCACCCGTGTCAATAGTCAAAGTAATTTTATCCGTACGACCTAATCTATCTTTACTACTAATTTCATTAAATGATTCAATAATTTTTTCCGCTTGTTCGCGCTCTGCTGTAGAAAGTTCATCCAAAGAATGTAATCTCAAATTACAACTATTAAAAGAGTGACTCAAATCATTATTGGACACTTCTAATTTAGAATTTATATCTTGCACATGCCAAGAATTATTCTTAAAATTAACTACAATATTAAATTTTTTCGCAAAGTCACACCCAAATATAAATGCTTGTGGCAATGAAGGAACCACTAGAGCATTAATAACTTGACAAGAATTGTCAATAACAAGAGGTAAATCAACTGTGCCTTTAACACTTTGCTGTTTACCATCAGCAGTACAAATATTCTTAATTTGTGCTGGGCATATCTTAAGACCTAAATTACCTAAAATATCTACACCTCTAGAACCAACTATAGAAGATGTAGCACCTGAATCCAATAAAACCGTAATGTCCACATCAAGCAACTTCACATTTATGTAAGGTCGGTTATCTAAATATTTACTAATGAATAAGGGCGAAACTTGCCTGTCTTCAGAGAAATGGAGTCGATTAAAAGAAGTACTATCTTTAAAAAATTTAGAAACTGTATTCAGCCAGTTTTTCCAATCAGTATGGCTAAAATATTCTCTTTTTAAATTTTTATTATTAGAATTAAAAAATGTTTTTGATTTTTTAAAAGACTTATGAAAACTACGATAATTAAATGAGGCACGAGTTCTGGGAAAGGTGAAACTGCCTCTTCGATTCACTTCCCTTACTCGTTTTTTGAACATTTAGGGCACCCTGAAGATTTGGTGTTAGGTTCGCCACATTTAAAACAAAATAAACCTCTAGGGGCCTTACAGTCCAAATAAACATGATTAGGCTGTTTACAATTCCAACATGTTACAGAAGCTTTAGGTTTATTATCTTTATTAGAATTATTTTTATTTAAATTATTATCAGGTTTGCTGTTAGATGTAGAAGGCAAATTTTTAGAATGAAAATGAGAAAATCTTTGACCATCTTTCTTGAAATTTTTTCTAGAATTATTTTGCTTGTTAGAATGACTATTATTATTTAAACTTTGGTTCGTGTTAGCCATACTGTTGATGCTAGCAATTTCATCCTTAGGCCTAGATTTATCTTTAAGGTAATCAGCCTCTTCTAACTTACGACAAAGTTCTGAAAGTTCCGAAACATTATTAACATCTAATAAAGCCAACCTACTAATAAAATCTGGTAAAAGATTTCTTTTAATATTTTTAACTTTTGAAACTTCTGCTGGAGGTCTAGATAATCGAGAAAAAAGAGCTTCTAAATGAGCAATAAAAACTATCGTAGATTCATTTTTCTTTTGTTTCCTTCTTTTAATTTGCTCCCATATATCATCATCTATATCATCATGAAAAAAATCCTTCTTTAATTTCGATACCAATGAATCCCAATCAGTTACCGAAGATTTAACACTTCGATACCACACAAACGCGTCTCCTATGAAAAATTCGGCAGCTGAATTAAATAACTCCTGCGGAGAAATATTACGTGCCTGCGCTAATTCAGTTAACCGTTCCAAAAATGGATAAAGTTTTTTCGCGTCCCCATTAAAATTAACTTGCCACTCACTAATAGGTAAAATACGCATCGCGCAATGCACTACAGGTGCTGCTACATTGATCACCGGCAACTGAGATGTAAGTTTAACATGCTGACCGTCCGGAATTTTATCTAACAAATTCGATTCCAATAAAAGACAACTCGCGGTCACTTCTTGAATATAAGAAAATATTACAGAAGCTCTATTTTCATCCTCGGGCATTGGAATTCTTTTTGCTCTTCCTACCACGTGAGCTAAACGCGACTTCACTCTATTAATAAGAGAATCATTAGCATTACCGTCAAATTCATCTATCACCCCTTGTATTGAGTCTAAACTGCGTTGTATACTGATTTTTTCTTCCTCAAAAGTCAAAGTACAAATATTTAAGTTAATATCTTTACCCGGACTCGATTGTTCTCTTTTTAGAATTCTAGCAAGTATCTTGCGTTTGTCTGCGACAGTACGTAAAGAAGTTAACAAACGAATTTTTAACTCGTAGTCCAACTCATATTCAAGTAAATGATTGGGTTGAAAATTATAAATATCCATGATGATATAAAATTTGAAAATAAATACACTAAATCAAGTTATTATTTTTAAATGACAACGTATTCTTTACTTAGTTGAAAACAATAACCGTATCTCTAAAGTTAAATCAATTCTATAAAACAAACAATTTGTCGTACCCTGTATAGCAAATCAAATAGACAAACTTTATTTTATTGCAAAAGCAATTATATGGCTTCACTAAAATCTAAATCAAATGTTTGCATTGATCAAACATTAAAATGAAGAAACTTAAAAAAAACCAGCAGTAATCGTACACCCTATATCAATAAAAAATAATTTATTTTATCAAACTTCAGAATAATAAGTCCCAACTAATCATGCATAAATTTTTAAGCAAAGCTAAATTTTAAAATTGGTATTTATTTTATTCATATCCTGTTATCTATAAAAAGTATCCAAAAAATAAAATATTGGCGTGGTCAACAACAAATTTTTATTTATTTAAAAAAATCAAATTCTCTAGATTACTTTTTGCTGGACTTTTAATACATTTAAATCAAGTTTTAGGAAAATAGCTGTAAAATACCGAGAAAAAAATTAAATATTTTTCTTATCACCAAATGTTTTAAACTGTTATCGGTTCAAAATGGTTTAATAGCAAAAAAGTATTTCTAATCGGGTATAAATTTTACTACCTGAGATAAAATGTAAAATGATTCTACAACTTTTAAATAGCTCAAAAAAATTATGCAAATCTTTACCAGACTTAAACAAATCAAAATTATGTACGATATGAAATGCCTTTTAAACTAAATTAACTCACAAACTAATTAGAAAATCTTCAACAAAAATTAGCCAAAATAATAGACCTTACACAAACGTATAAAAAACTGTGTCCACCTGAACACCCTGTACATAAAAAGTACAAAATTCACTACTATAAGCTGTAAAATACCTAAAATACTGTGAAGTTACTGTGATATTAAAATCAATGAGGGCTCTTAAAAAAATATAAAATATAACCTTATTGTATCTCGGAGAAAGTTTACTCGAGTAACCTGTGAATGTTTCCTAGGTTTCATAAAATTGTCATTACTCAGACGAAACAAAATGGAATTACAATAAAAATATGTTACTAATGAAAATTAATTTAAATCTGACACAAATTTAACCGCATAGAAATTTCAATTCAATTCAGGATACTCAACGTTAAATTATTTTGCTAAACACCAGTAAAATATAAAAATTCAAAACAAAGCACAAGCTCCACGTTCAGGGCGTCTTTTTTTTGCGGCGTCCCCTTTTTACAGGGTACGGCAACGGATGCGTACGGCAGCATTAGTTTCAAAAAAGTATTAACAAATAATTCTAATCTAACAGATCTTGATTAATATTAAAATTTATCATTCAATTCTTAAATTTTTCGCTATGGCCGAACATTTAACGCTAAAATGACCAAGGAAATATACGGGAGTTGGTAAAGTTAAAACTTTCCAAAGCCGATACCCCTTAAGAGGTATGTATCTCCATTAAGGGGTGCTTTAGGAATTTTTTTTCTATGACAAAATAGAGTTATTTTAACCTCCCCTGCGTGCTCCCAAGAAATTGGGACGCACTTACCGAACAACCTGTATATATATATATATATATATATATATATATATATATATATATATATATATATATATATATATATATATGAAGTAAAATGCGAACAGTTGCACAGTGAGAATAAACTGTTATGGAACGCAATTCATCCTATTCCACAACCATCGAGATGATGGCCTACCTGTACCACCATACCGAGAAGAAAGTCAAAACTTACCCTCCCCGCCTCTAACACAGAAAGGATATGATGGGGAGAAGTTTGCATTTACTGTCCGTATTTTACTTCATTCATATACGGAGCTGCATATAGTTGTACGTTTGCTGAATGTGATTTCAGCACTACAACGGCATAATGTGGATGTATCCACTGCTATTGCATCTCACACGGAGGAATCCGTGAAAACCGCATAAACATATATACGCCATCCGGCGGAAGGTCAGCGAAGCCGCGTTCAGTATTAGCATGCTTCCTTCCGATCTGTCCTTTGCACAGCCAGGTGCATGTCGGTACCCTGACGAGTCTAATAAAGACGAAACATGTACCTCTGCCGTATCACTGTGGCGGGGAGGGTAAGTTTTGACTTTCTTCTCGGTATGGTGGTACAGGTAGGCCATCATCTCGATGATGGTGGAATAGGATGAATTGCGTTCCATAACAGTTTATTCTCACTGTGCAACCTCTGACACAGAAAGGATATGATGGAGAGAAGTTTGCATTTACTGTCCGTATTTTACTTCATTCATATACGGAGCTGCATATAGTTGTACGTTTGCTGAATGTGATTTCAGCACTACAACGGCATAATGTGGATGTATCCACTGCTATTGCATCTCACACGGAGGAATCCGTGAAAGCCGCATAAACATATATATATATATATATATATATATATATATATATATATATATATATATATATATTATGTCGGATATTCTCACGGGTGTGATGTGTAATCGTAGGTTTTCGGGCATCCCGTGTATGTGCTAAGTCCCTCTCAGGACTGTAAAGCAGCTGAAGTTTCGGTAAAATCTCATTCACCATTTTCAAAGCTCACTGTATGGCATCTACGAGCGAACTGACGCCTGCGACTCCGGTGCTGTCGGTACCGTGTGCGCGTCGAACGCGTCCGTTTTCCCAATGGTTCCGGCCCATCAGGTTGCGAGACCTGCTGAGACAAGATCGCAAGAATTCTCAGGAGACACAACACTGAAACCATTTTCACCACAGACCGTAAAGTAACAGATCTCTTGCCAACACCTAAAGAAAGAATCCCTCTAGAAAACCAGGGAGTGTACGAAATTCCATGCGGAGAATGCAGCTCATCTTACGTAGGCCAAACCAATAAAAATGCTATCGAGATGTGAAAACCTGTCCACAAGAGTGATAAGGGAAGCCATTGAAATTGCAAAGAGGCCCAACAACTTAAATAGTAGAGATGATAGCCAACGTGTGCCTAATACTTTGGAAAATCTGCTTACAAAACATCCACCAATACCACTTAGTAACGAAACAGATTACAACTCGGCAACGCAACCACAAACACTGGCAACAGGGCCGATGACACGCAGCAGGTCTCGCAACCTGATGGGCCGGAACCATTCGGAAAACGAACGCGTCCGACGCGCACACGGTACCGACAGCACCGGAGTCGCAGGCGTCAGTTCGCTCGTAGACGCCATACAGTGAGCTTTGAAAATGGTGAATGAGATTTCACCGAAACGTCAGCTGCCTTATAGTCCTGAGAGGGACTCAGCACATACACGGGATGCCCGAAAACCTACGATTACACATCACACCCGTGAGAATATCCGACATAATATATATATATATATATATATATATATATATATATATATATATATATATATATATATGTATATAAATAAGTTATTGTCCGTGTAATATAAATTCATTCACAAATAAATACAAAATCTAGGGATTTGTTTTATCTACCTATACTGAGAATTAATTTGTATAAGAGTAGTCCTGTTTATTGCATGTGTGATTTGGCATATAGCTATTTAAAAAATCTAAGCATTTTTGCAATAAATCCAAAAAATGCTAATACGATTTTAAATGACTTTATTAAGTAGGTAATTTCTATAAGTTATAATTATTTTTATAATTTTTTTATTATTAATATTTGGTATATATGGCTTTTTGTTTAATCATTATCTGCATTTTATAATTATAAATAGTTTAATTAAGTAAATCTGTAACTGTTAAATAGTTAATTTCTATAAATAGTAACTATTTTCATTATTTTTTTTTAGTATTAATATTCTGTGATTTTGTATATTTGGCTTTTTTGTTCAATTATTATCTACATTGTATAATTATAAATAATGTCTGTAATTAACTAAATCTGTAGGTGATATTAAATAAATAAATAATAGAATAAATTTTTCAATATTTCAAATGGTTATTTCAACAAACTTTCATCGAGGTACAGGAGATGTAGTTTTATTCAAAGACTAAGAATTCCATTGGTCTAATACAAAAATGTTAAAAAATTAGCTTTCGAACGTTATATACTAAGGAATTCATATACGTTTATATCAAGGATATTATTGATTACTCAGTTTTGGTTCAGATATGTGTGGATTTTATTGACTACGTGCGGTTTAAAATTAAGTATATATATATATATATATATATATATATATATATATATATATATATATATATATATATATATATATATATATATATATATATATATATATGAAGTAAAATGCGAACAGTGATTGCAAACTTCGCTCCATCATATCCTTTCTGTGTTAGAGGTTGCACAGTTTGGATGAATTGTTACAAAACACAATTCACCCTATTACACCACCATCGAGATGGTGGCCTACCTGTACCACCACACCGAGAAGAAAGTAAAAACTTACCTCCTCTGTTACAGTGATACGGCAGAGGTACATGTTTCGTCTCTTACTAGACTCATCAGGGTACCGACATGCACCTGTCTGTGCAAAGGACGGATCGGAAGGAAGCATGCAACACTGAACGCGGCTTCGCCGACCTCCCGCCGGATGGCGTATATACGTTTATGCGGCTTTCACGGATTCCTCCGTGTGAGATGCAATAGCAGTGGTCATATCCACATTATGCCGTTGTAGTGCTGAAATCACATTCAGCAAACGTACAACTAAATGCATCTCCGCATGTAAATGAAGTAAAATGCGAACAGTGATTGCAAACTTCGCTCCATCATATCCTTTCTGTGTTAGAGGTTGCACAGTTTGGATGAATTGTTACAAAACACAATTCACCCTATTACACCACCATCGAGATGGTGGCCTACCTGTACCACCACACCGAGAAGAAAGTAAAAACTTACCTCCTCTGTTACAGTGATACGGCAGAGGTACATGTTTCGTCTCTTACTAGACTCATCAGGGTACCGACATGCACCTGTCTGTGCAAAGGACGGATCGGAAGGAAGCATGCAACACTGAACGCGGCTTCGCCGACCTCCCGCCGGATGGCGTATATACGTTTATGCGGCTTTCACGGATTCCTCCGTGTGAGATGCAATAGCAGTGGTCATATCCACATTATGCCGTTGTAGTGCTGAAATCACATTCAGCAAACGTACAACTAAATGCATCTCCGCATGTAAATGAAGTAAAATGCGAACAGTGATTGCAAACTTCGCTCCATCATATCCTTTCTGTGTTAGAGGTTGCACAGTTTGGATGAATTGTTACAAAACACAATTCACCCTATTACACCACCATCGAGATGGTGGCCTACCTGTACCACCACACCGAGAAGAAAGTAAAAACTTACCTCCTCTGTTACAGTGATACGGCAGAGGTACATGTTTCGTCTCTTACTAGACTCATCAGGGTACCGACATGCACCTGTCTGTGCAAAGGACGGATCGGAAGGAAGCATGCAACACTGAACGCGGCTTCGCCGACCTCCCGCCGGATGGCGTATATACGTTTATGCGGCTTTCACGGATTCCTCCGTGTGAGATGCAATAGCAGTGGTCATATCCACATTATGCCGTTGTAGTGCTGAAATCACATTCAGCAAACGTACAACTTCCGATCCGTCCTTTGCACAGACAGGTGCATGTCGGTACCCTGATGAGTCTAGTAAGAGACGAAACATGTACCTCTGCCGTATCACTGTAACAGAGGAGGTAAGTTTTTACTTTCTTCTCGGTGTGGTGGTACAGGTAGGCCACCATCTCGATGGTGGTGTAATAGGGTGAATTGTGTTTTGTAACAATTCATCCAAACTGTGCAACCTCTAACACAGAAAGGATATGATGGAGCGAAGTTTGCAATCACTGTTCGCATTTTACTTCATTTACATGCGGAGATGCATTTAGTTGTACGTTTGCTGAATGTGATTTCAGCACTACAACGGCATAATGTGGATATGACCACTGCTATTGCATCTCACACGGAGGAATCCGTGAAAGCCGCATAAACGTATATACGCCATCCGGCGGGAGGTCGGCGAAGCCGCGTTCAGTGTTGCATGCTTCCTTCCGATCCGTCCTTTGCACAGACAGGTGCATGTCGGTACCCTGATGAGTCTAGTAAGAGACGAAACATGTACCTCTGCCGTATCACTGTAACAGAGGAGGTAAGTTTTTACTTTCTTCTCGGTGTGGTGGTACAGGTAGGCCACCATCTCGATGGTGGTGTAATAGGGTGAATTGTGTTTTGTAACAATTCATCCAAACTGTGCAACCTCTAACACAGAAAGGATATGATGGAGCGAAGTTTGCAATCACTGTTCGCATTTTACTTCATTTACATGCGGAGATGCATTTAGTTGTACGTTTGCTGAATGTGATTTCAGCACTACAACGGCATAATGTGGATATGACCACTGCTATTGCATCTCACACGGAGGAATCCGTGAAAGCCGCATAAACATATATATATATATATATATATAT
This sequence comes from Diaprepes abbreviatus, assembly GCA_034092305.1. NCBI lineage: Eukaryota > Metazoa > Arthropoda > Insecta > Coleoptera > Curculionidae > Diaprepes > Diaprepes abbreviatus. Next base: position 13,602,124 of record JASJET010000139.1, read on the forward strand.
ATATATATATATATATATATATATATATATATATATATATATATATATATATATATATGTATATAAATAAGTTATTGTCCGTGTAATATAAAAACAAAAATAAAATCTTGGCTTAGCGGACGTGAAATGTGTCAATCTGCATTATTCTCGTGTTAAAAAGTGCAGCGCATTTCAAAGTATGGAAAGACTCCAGGTCCGACAGATGGCGGCAGCGCTGTTTCGTCCTAATATGGGATGGTTTGTACCGACTGCGGTGGTCTGACGTAACATCCCTCTACACAAATATTTTATACGGGTAGTTGTTGTTTTATATTTGAACTAGGTAGTCCATATATAAAGTTGTTATAAAGAAACGCCTTTTATATGGAACACAACTTATTTGATGAAAAAGAACTCAGACCCCTCTATTATATTTTTTGGTATAACACTGTCTTTTCTTAACTAATTAGTAGGTGAATAAATATATACCATGAAATATATTACAGACTTTTCCATAACTTCTAATTCTATGTTTACAATCCAACGTAAACACTATTTCTATCAGTAACAGTTTAATAACATTGATTGACATTATCTGGTTCATAATTTGTTGTTATAAAACCTTAGACTACAATAAATACAGGCAAATGATTTTCAAAGCCAAAAATAGAAGTATTTCAATAACAATTAGGCATATTTAATAAAAAATGTTTACAATTCATTGTAAAATCTAAAAATTTAATGAAATACAATGTGTTTCATCAAACAAATTTGAGTTGATACACGTGACCCTCTTCTGGTCCACCCTGTATAATGCGATTTTTTATCGAATAACCGTTGTTCCAGATAAAAGGCCGATCCGCTTCTATAAACATCCCGGTATGTTACCAATTAGTACTACGTTATTAGATAACTTAATTTTAAACCGCACGTAGTCAATAAAATCCACACATATCTGAACCAAAACTGAGTAATCAATAATATCCTTGATATATACGTATATGAATTCTTTAGTATATAACGTTCGAAAGCTAATTTTTTAACATTTTTGTATTAGACCAATGGAATTCTTAGTCTTTGAATAAAACTACATCTCCTGTACCTCGATGAAAGTTTGTTGAAATAACCATTTGAAATATTGAAAAATTTATTCTATTATTTATTTATTTAATATCACCTACAGATTTAGTTAATTACAGACATTATTTATAATTATACAATGTAGATAATAATTGAACAAAAAAGCCAAATATACAAAATCACAGAATATTAATACTAAAAAAAAAATAATGAAAATAGTTACTATTTATAGAAATTAACTATTTAACAGTTACAGATTTACTTAATTAAACTATTTATAATTATAAAATGCAGATAATGATTAAACAAAAAGCCATATATACCAAATATTAATAATAAAAAAATTATAAAAATAATTATAACTTATAGAAATTACCTACTTAATAAAGTCATTTAAAATCGTATTAGCATTTTTTGGACTTATTGCAAAAACGTTTAGATTTTTTAAATAGCTATATGCCAAATCACACATGCAATAAACAGGACTACTCCTATACAAATTAATTCTCAGTATAGGTAGATAAAACAAATCCCTAGATTTTATGTTTATTTGTGAACTCGTTCTGAAAATAATTTAGCGAGAAAATTCTTATTCAGATAAAAAGCATTTCTTTTGTTCAAATTCTTCTGACGTGTAGACTGTCTAAGCTGTTTGTAATAGCTGTTTTAATATAGAAATTTCAAAAACATTCTTTGTACCCATACCATCTGATATGTTTTCTTTCCACAAACGATAGATACATACTCCAATCTAGACAACACCAGTGATTTATATAAAGCCACAATTTCATTCGCCTCATCAAATTGTTTATAAGAAAGAATCACAAAATCCAAAACCTTCATAGACATTAGCTGTAATCATGTCAACTTGTAAACTAAATTTCAATTTTGGATCAAATTTCACTCCAACCTATTTATTAATTAATTCCCGCTTTAACAATGTTTTACTAACACAATAGGAATATTCAATAACATTTCTTTTGAAAGTAAACGACATTACTGAACATTTACTTATATTTAACTTACATTTATGTTCATGGTATCAACTTGCTATATCATTCAGTTCATTTCGTAAGATTTGACAGTCGTGAATGTTATTAATGGATAATAATATTTTTCTAAAAAAATTGAACCGACTTCTAATAGTGCGCTAAAAAGGGAAAAATAACTAGAAATTTTTATATGAAATTGAAATTTTTGAAGTCGGCGCCAAACTAACACCTGACAAAACGTGATACGCATAAACAGATTAAAAATACTTTATTTGTAATTGCTTTCTTACCATAATTTGTATATATTAGTAGTTATTTATTTCATTTAAAAATAATTTAGCGCTGACTTCAAAAATTTCAATTTCATATAAAAATTTCTAGTTATTTTTCCCTTTTTAGCGCACTTTTAGAAGTCGGTTCAATTTTTTTATAAAAATTTTATTTTTCGATTTTTTGTTTTGATTCGTTTGATATTCATAAATTATTTGAACTACATGCTAATCGAGATTAATGTACCTCGCAATGACTCCAAATCACTCTAAAATGAACCACTAAAAATTCTTTGATTCTTAGAGTTCTACACATACCAATGAAATTGTGTCAAACAAATATTTAGTCTGTCATAGTAACTCCAGTATCTTCAATTTCAAATTAATTGTAGATTGGTAATGTAGGCCCCAAAACCTTTCAATATCAATATTTAAAGAATTTGAGACGTAAATTTCTTAATCCGATATATTTTTTTATTGCATATTGAGTTTGTGTACGCCCCGAGAACCCAGCAATATCAATTTTAGATGAAACCGGAAAATGTAAAATTTTTAGCCCTTCATATTGTATCTTATCAACCTAATAGTTGCTAATTAACTTCATATTCGTAATACACCACCCCCCAATGCCCTAATACCAAATCTAAAAAACATGAATAAGGTAAAATTTTCAACCCACCATATTGGATCCGCCATAATGAATTTCAAAAAAACAATTTTAATGTCCTAATCTAATCTAAATCTAAACCCTTCAAAGCCCCCTAGTACCAATTTTAGATGAAATCCAGAAATTTAAAATTGCCAAATGGTCATATTGCATCTGACGTATTAGACTTTCTTAAAATAATTTTATATTCACTATTTACATCCTCAAAAACGATTCAGTTCCGCATTTGAATAAAATCGAAACATGTAAAATTTTTTGTCAGCTATATTGCATTCGCCATATTGAATCCTGAAAAATACGATTAAATTCATAATTTACACTCTCAAGAACCCTCTATATCAGTTTTGGAGAAAGTCGAGATATGTAAAATTTTTAGAACACCATATTGAATCCGCCAGATTGAGTTTTTCAAAAAATATTTTAATTTCGTAATTAACACTAACAAAAATTCCTTTATACTGACTTCAGACAAAATAATTTTGGATTCGTCATGTGGGACCCCAAAAGCTCCCCCGTATCAATTTTGGTGAAAATCGGACAAAATTGATTTTTTTGTCCGCCATATTGAATTTTTATAAAATAATTTCAGATTCGTTATGTGAGACCCCGAAAACTCCGCCGGACCAATTTTGGAGAATATCGGACAAACTTGATTTTTTCGTCCACCATATTGAATTTTTTAAAAATAATTTTAGATTCGTCATGTGCGACCCCGAAAATTCTCCCGTACTAATTTTGGAGAAAATCGGACAAAATCAATTTTTCTGGCCGCCATATTGGATCCGCCATTTTGAATTTTTTAAAAATGTTTTGAATTCGTAATGTGCGACCTCGAAAACTCCCCAATACCAATTTTGGAGAAAATCGGACTAAAATAAATTTTTTTGTCCGCCATATTGGATCCGCTATTTTGAATTTTTTAAAAATAATTTCAGATTCGTTGGATGCAACCCCGAAAATTCCCCCATACCAATTTTGGAGAAAATCGGACAAAATTTACTTTTTGGCCGCCATATTGTAAGCGCCATCTTGGATATTACTGCATCAATTTCGCCCAAAAAAATATGGGACCACCGCAGCAACTTCTTTTACATAACGTAAAAAATTTCATTCAAATCAGTGCAGCCGTTCCGAAATAATCGGTGTACATACATACATACATATATATATATATATATATATATATATATATATATATATATATATATATATATATATATATACGCGACGAATTGAAAACCTCCTTTTTTTAGAAGTCGGTTAAAAATGGTTTTAAGTTTTTCGCATACAAAAGCCCTAGTGTAAAAACTCTGAACTACAAATTCTTTTACTTTTTGTCTCTATATATTTTCTTCTTCCTTGCAAATAGGAACAATATCATCACCCATACTGACACAATTTAAACACTGAAGATACAATCAACCTTCCTTTCATTAAAAAACGCTTCATGAATATAATGAAAAAAATTCAATATGTTTGTAACTGTACTACGTTTAGGAAAAAACCTTGTCATTTATCTCCAACCATATGCTAAAGTCTATTAAATATTGTATTATAATACCTAATTCGAAAACCTTCCCTGATTTAAAAATTTGAATAACTTTATTTAATTTTCATTTGGTTTAGTATACATTTAGCTTTTATGGCAAATTAAAAATAGATCGTAACGATACGACAAATTTTTTTATCATATAAGCTGGTATATTGTCTGGTTCTATAGAAAATCTAGGTTTTAGTTTGGTTTGGTTTTCTGTTTCCAAAACATAAAATCTCTGACTCTCTTTGTTTAAGTGTAGCTGAACTTACAGTATATAATTACTATACTCAATTTAAACCTGCCATTTAATTTAATTTCACATGCTTAAGTACTTATTTTTTTAGAATTTTATCTACCATTTTTTAATTTTAGCCTGTAGTTTTATTTCTTTTTATGACTGGTAATTTTCTAGAAATACATTTAAAGCAAATTTCACCTAGAGTTTATTATATAGTAATGAAATATTCATTGGTATATTTTTATTTCTGAGCATAGTTCCGAGTTTACTCAATACACTCCAGGCCATTTCTCTCCATTTATTTTAATTGTGTGATTTTCCTTGCCCAATGTAATGGTGTGTCCCAGGTATCACATCCGCTCACATTTTCCAGTATTTCGGTTTCTATTTTTACTGCTCTGTTTGAGTTACATAAAATCTTCCCTTAACTTTCCCGAAGATAACGTAACTTTCTCTAAAAGATTTCTAAACGTACCACTTTTAAAGAACTTCAAATTGTAACTGATGTTAATTACTTTTTGAAGACAGCCCCTAACTTTACATCCTTCGGAACGCCCTCCCGTTCAATCGCGTGAGTTCCACTGCGCGACCTCTCCATCAATAGACATCATCAACGCTCCCACAGGTTTCAGTTCCCTAAAGTTTTAATCTCTTCGTTCATAGAGGGCGTTAGTTAACTGTGGGTTCAATATTTAATATTCGATTTGACCTAACCATCTTAAACCTACTAATTTTTTTACGAAAAGTTAATCCAACTATTGTACGTCTTCTTATCAATAAAAGTTTGCAATCTGAGACCATAGAAAAAACCTACTCACCCTTTTATCCATTTCTCATATTTTTGTTGTTATTATTTTTAGTCGAATAAGTAAAAGAAGGCCAAAAGACGAAAGCTTTGCACATATAAACAAATATTTATATTGCATTGTAGCGGTTTTATTTAAATATTCTTTTGTTTTCTTATGATGGAAAAATTGTTCAATTTAAAAACATTCTAGCGGTGATCGCCGATATCACATGTTAAGATTAGTTTTAGATTTTAATTACGTAACTAGACAAAATGATCGTTTAATTCCTCCTTTTAGTGAAGTATACTTTTCGTCAAACAGTATTTATTAAGATTAATCATAATTAATGTTTATTCCATTACATCTTTTCAAGCTATCCCGAATCGTCCATTTATTTCTCTTGTCTGTTCTCTCTATCAACTGTCTTTGATATTTCCTGACTCTTCATTCTTTGGCCTATTAAACACACTTTTATTCTTGTTACTTTATTTTCTTCAACATTTTCTTTAATGAGGTGTTAAGTTCTTCTAATATGCCTTGAAGCTTCAGCAAATTTATCACTACATAATCGGCATACCGCAGATGAGTCAGCAGTTTACCGTTGATGTTACTCTCGTTTAGTCTCCTAAACACATCTTCAAAGGTTATGGTAAATATTTTGCGTACTAAACTACCCATGTATCTGTACCCTTTTTAGCGGTTCTGTTTGCTCGTGGAGTTAATAACTTGCCTTACCTTCTATTGTTTGTAATAAATAGTTTTTCGTGTCTACTATTATTTCTGCAGTCTCGAATTGCTTATTGCTTTTTCGTAATCAATTATCCTTATATACAGAGGCATGTTATATTTTTTCAATTAGGATCTACATTCTTAAGAGGTGGTTGCTCTTAAATAACCTTTTCAAAGCTCAATTTGTTCTAACATTTGATATTCATCAAGTTTCATAGTTAGACTTAGTAAGTATGTCAGAAATTTGTATAAAAGATTTAGTAGAATAGGATCTATAATCTTATAATTTGAGCTGATCGGCTTTTTTCTACAGACGGATCACTTCAAGATTATTACAGGTGCTCGGTAGTATTCTTCTCTAGTAGCTTTCATCAACTAATTTGGTTATTATAAGTCTCTCGCCTCATTTTATAATAATATCCAAGCTAATTTTCTTGTCTAACGGCCTTTTTGTTTTTCTTTATTTCTGTGAAGACATTTTTCACTTGCATAGTTATTGTTTAGTGGAACTGTTGTAATCCGATTTTTGAAAATTTGTCATTCTTGACCTCGAAAAAAATGCAAGATCTGTTATATCTCGAAAATGGTATTTTTTATATATTTTTTTATAGTCTGATCGAAAGCTAAGAAATTTTTTATATCGATATAGGCATTTTCCAGAATAGAGATTTTTTGATATTTTCGCGAAATACAATGACTCAGTGGGAGTATGGATTTTCCGTGGCAAGCCTCGCGTATGCGGCACATATTATTTCCACTACTGTGTACTCCGCTCCACAAAATTACTATAATGACTAATTCTATTTAAGAGATTAACACATCTATTTCTCCAGCAATCGTTCATTTTTATCTCATACGGAATACTCATATATACAAAGCAATATACTGACCTGAAACTTGACTGGTGATAAAAGAACTGTGTACGACTAGGGACCGAAACCATAGGCCAGCCAAAAGACTGAATGATACTGGCAGATCTCACATTCAACCTTTAATATGCTTTTTTATTATTTTGTAAAGATTTGTAGAGCTTGAAGATCAAATGTACCATAAATAAGGTTTTTATTCTGAAGGACCTCGTTCGTTGGACTGTATGGTTCAAATTTATATGTCCTAATAAATTATAATCATAATAATATTTATAGTATAGTGTATAACACAGCGTAAGGAAGTAAAATGTTGCATTTAACAATATTTGAATATAAAATTTAATGTTACTTATTTAAATAAAAGTTTCAAATATCTTACAAATTGCTATTTCTCAAGTTTTTTGTAAGTTGTGTTGATGAAAACAATTATGTTACACTTAAGTGTTTAAAAGATACTCGGCTATTATGGACATAAGACTTTATGTTAAATCCATAATTAGAACTAGCCGTAGTAAAATAGCACGGTCATATTATTGAGATATGAACAGAATTTAGTGTAATAATTTTGTATGTCTATAATTACAAATTACACGAAATTTTCGAGACATTCAACTTTCTAACGATATTTTAATTCAAAATTAGAAAATACTGAAAATAACGGGGTACCATTTCAATTGTTTTTTCAAAAAATATAACGTTTCGAAGAAAGGTTTGGTCAACATTGCGGCGTCCCCTTTTTACAGGGTACGGCAACGGATGCGTACGGCAGCTCAATATGTCGGAGGCTAGGTTCGTATCTCTTTTAGAGATAGTTGTGCTCTGCTTTGATTACCCAATAGGCGCCACCTGTTTTACATTATCTGTGTTACTTACCTAGTGATTAAACAGGAAAACACTTAGGTATGAGGAATGATTTTAAATTATTGACGGTAGGTGTATAGCTCCACAATAAAACGACTTAATTAAAACAAAATAGCAATTCCATTTTATTCCCAATAAAAAAATTATTTTTTACATAAATTTGAATCGTGCTTACAATGTTTTATTTTTACTCTCTTGATAACTATCACCTCGGTTTTAAAAGGTTATATAAGATTTGGCCGCAAACGTTCTAGAACCTTAGTCGCCAATAACGTACGTTTTGTTGAGTTATCAAAAGTTCTCACATGTTATTACTTTACACCAAAATATAATTATGTAGTTTTGTTTGTGTTATAAAAAAATTGAATCACAACTCGAATCCCTAACTTAAAGTTTTTCTCCTACCTGGTATATGCTATGGTACCTCTCACTTTATCGCTGTTGCTGGGATTCCTGTTGTGTTGTGGATGGATTGAGGCTTCACAGGGCCACTTCCAACTCACCAATCAAACGCAGGGCAAGGTTGAAACAGTCGTGGTCGCCTGGACAGGAAAACTAGGACCCGAACCATCAAGAAGTCATGACAGCAATATAAAGATGAAAAACCCAAAGATAAAAAAAGAACTGGCTTTAAATATTCACATAGCCAAATAGTCAAATAGCCAAGTAGTCGAATAGCCGAATAGCCAAAGAGCCCTGAAATAAAATGTTGTTTTTACCACATGTTCGTAAAGATAAAGGGCAAAATCTTACCTCATTGATTAGTGGACTTTAACGAAAAAAAAACTTGACCGTCCGCCCTTTCAGAGCTGGTGGCAGGATTGGTCTGCTGCCTTCGGCGGTTCAACAGGAAAGGGAACGAAAATACAAATCTCTCTTGCAACCAGACGTGACAAATCTTAGTGATATTAATATTTAGTCTTGCCAACCTTATTCTCAACCTGGAGCACTTTAACCTAGTTCCGAACTTACACTGACCACCAGTTAATACGTCAAGTATGGGCAGACCATGGAAAATTATCAAAAAGAAAATTATGATCAAACAGTTCAAAGTCACTAATCACGATTAAAACAAAGTTCTAAAAAATTGCCACAAATTCCATACTGCACACTCAACCTTAAATGATCGATCTCGACATGCCGTGTTCGTGTCAACGAATGGGTATACATTCACAGCAAATGCTAACTGAACCATGTCACCAACTATAACCTTATACTTTTAATACTGAAATTGAATGTAAACAAATGAGAGTTTATTAAAAATAAAATATTTACGACTTTTAAATTCAAACCAAATTATGTGATATATAAACTACAGCAATTTACGAACTGTGTAAAAAAATGATAAGTTACAAGACCAAAAGAGTTGTAAACCAAAAAAATAAGTTCTATGTTTACTATTTTAAACTACGGGATAAATAATTAAATTTAATCAGGTAAAAATATACAAATTATATCATATTACTAAAAACATGTAGCATTGATGCTAACTGGTAAATTTAAATGCTACATTTACCCCTCTCCGAAAAAAAATAGACTATCTTGATAGGCTATTTTGAAAACAAAGAAAAAACATAACCCTGTCCTTGGAAAAACATTTGGATTGATATCTACGCGTATCACACGTCCTTGCGGAAGACAACATCGGTAAGTCCAATCTGGAAAACTACAAAGTCGTGAAGAGTCAAAATCGGTAAAGGTCTGCCAAATTATATACAAGTTCAGAATTACAACTCCTGAATAAATTTTACAAATACCAAAGAAATCACTTAAACGGTAAAAATCATAAACTAAAATGTACAAAAAAAATCTCTAACATTATACACCCCGAATTGTTAATACAAGTAAACAGATTGTCATGACTATAGATTTAAATTAGGACAAACTTATCAGTAGTATACTTAGACACACGGCCGTAACAAATCCAGTTATGAGACCATTATATCAACACTATACAACTTCAGATTTACTTATATACAATTCACTGTAGAATCGAATGCTCTAAGCATTCAAACTAATTTCCGGGAAACCATCCCAAAGTGAAATGCCACTAAAAACTCTATAATTTGAAAATAACCAGCCTTTAGGTTATACAAGATCTAAACGATACTAAAATTTATTCAAAACCAGTCCATACTTAAACTAACCTTCCCTCAGAAGGTATAAAAACTCTAAACGTTTGCTTCAAAAAAAAACAAGGTAAAAAACCTATCACTCAAGCAATACTTCGGATATGGCCAGTATCCAGAATACTTAAAAAATAGCAATACAGCTAATAACTAAAAATAAGTACGAGTCATCACTCAATAATTAACTTAAACAAACTTACTAATCTGGAAGCAAACTTCCTAAAAATCTCAAAATAGCAAAACTGCTAATAACTAAAAATCAATACAGGTCAGCACCAGTAAGTCTCTTAAACAACTTATCTACTTGGAAGCAAACTTCCCAGAAACTTAATAAACTTAAAAGTAGCAAAACTGCTAATAATCAAAAATCAATACGGGTCAGCACCCAATAAGTCGCCTAAACAAACTTACAACTTTAAAGCAAACTTTTCAAAACTTAATAAACTTATTCTTCTTCTGAAAGGTCAGAATCAGAATCCTCTGAAATAGAATCATTGAAAGGTTTTAGGTCTTTGATATGCCACTTTCCAGCTTTAGAACCATCAATATTATCTAAATCATAAATAAGGTTGGAAAGTTTCTTTCTTACTTTACAATGAACATATTTGGGGACTAACTTTGCGGTAAACTTATCTACAGCACTTGAAAGAACTTTATTTTTACGCCAAACATGGTCACCTACATTAAAAGAAATATCGCGTTTTCTAAGATTATACGCACGAGAATTACGTTCATACGCCTTATGAATCTTCATTCTCACTTCAACAAAGATATCTTTTAGACCTTTTAAGTTGGCCGCATAGGCATTTCTGTCACCAGGAATTATTTCATCATCAACTCTGACGTCGACATTCAAATCTTTGTAATAACTACCTGACAAAGGAACATGCCTACCGTAAACTAAAAACGCTGGAGTAAAACCGGTGACTTCATGTTTTGAAGTATTAATAGCTTGTTGAATTTTAGCTATTTCTTTATCCCAATTTTCGTGGCTGTCTATGTAACTCCTAATTGCTGTACCAATTGTCCTATTATTTCTTTCTACGAAATTACATTGTGGTGAATAAACAGGATTAAATCTTATATTAAACTCATATGTTTGACTTAATTTTTTGAAAGTTTTTGAAACAAACTGTGTGCCATTATCGCAAATAAGTAGAGATGGAGGACCATGAACATGAAAAACTTTATTTTCTAGTACCTCTTCAATATATTGAACTTTGGAACTTCTTAAAGGAAAAAGTAATGTGTACTTGGTAAACCAACAAGCGACTACTAAAAGCCATTTGTTTCCTTTTCTTGAACGAGGTAGAGGGCCTATTAAGTCTACTGCTATTACTTGAAATGGATAATCTACTGATTTCTCTTTACCCATATGTCCCATTTGCGAAGTATTTGGTGCTTTCTGAGCTCCACAGACTAAACAATTCTTAACAAATTTAAGAATGTCTTGGCGCATTTTTGGCCAATAATATCTTTCTTGAAGACGATGAAATGTCTTATAAAATCCGAAATGACCACAGTTCGGAGGACTATGACAAGAGTCTATAATTTCTGCTCTTTGGGGTTTAGGTACTAAGTATTTCCATTCAGGAACATTCACATTCATAGAAAGACAGTTTGGGACAAATTTCATAACAAAATCATTATCCACTTTCCATTGTGGATAATTGTTTGGATTATCTAAAATTTTCTGGCGTAAATTATCGTACCACGGATCAATACGATCGACATCTAGGGTTCCCACCACTAATTCTTCCTTACTGCTTGAATCAGAATCTTCTATCTCTTCTTCTCTATGTGGATTACGGGACAAGGCGTCTGGAATGACATTTTGAGCTCCTTTTCTGTGTACTAAATCAAATGTATGCTGTCTAAGTCGAACAGCCCAACGAGCTAATTTTCCACTTGGATTTTTTAGAGTGTTAAGCCACAATAAACTATAATGATCTGTAATGACAGTAAAAGGAACACCTTCAATAAATCCTCGGAATTTTTCAATACAAAAAAGTACACCCAGGCATTCTTTTTCCACTACAGAATAGTTTCGCTCTGCTCTAGATAAAGATCTACTGGCGTAGGCAATCACTCGCTCTTCACCATCAATTATCTGCGTTAGAACTCCTCCTAAACCTGTATTTGATGCGTCGCTCGCTATATAGAATCGCTGTGAAAAGTCTGGTTGAGATAATATAGGAGCAGATACTAAAAGTTGTTTAATTTTAATAAAAGATTCTTCAGCTGCACTATTCCACTCAATTTTTTGTCCTTTCCTACGTCCTTTTAGGAGATCATTTATTGGAGACATCAGAGTAGAAAAATCCTTTATAAATCTTCTATACCATGAGCAAAGACCAACAAAACGCTTTACTTCAGTAGTATTTCTAGGTCTGCTATAATTAATCATGCTAGAAACCTTATCGGGGTCAGTACGCAAAGAATTCGAACCCACAATATAGCCTAAAAATTTCAAAGATGATTTGAAAAAGTCACATTTTTCCAGATTTATAGTTAGATTGGCATCTTTCAATTTTTCTTTGACTTCTGATAACAATCTAAGGTGTGAATCAAAGTCTTCTGACACTACTAAAATATCATCCAGATAGGTGAATATATTTGGCTCATAGCGAGGACCAAATATTGCATCTACCAGGCGCTGTTGCGTCTGTGCGGCATTTCTGAGACCAAAGGGCATGGTAACAAACTGGAAAAGTCCTCTTCCGACTACTGCAAAAGCTGTTTTTTCTTTCGAAGATTCATCCAAAGGGATCTGCCAAAAAGCTTTTCGAAGGTCTATCGATGAAATATATTTAGCATTTCGAAGAGATGTTAAAATTCTGTCAATATTAGGCATTGGATACCGGTCAGGACGACTGACTTCATTAAGTGAACGTCCATCAAAACATAATCGGTACGTTCCATTTGGTTTCTTAACTAATAAAACAGGAGAACACCATGGACTTGTAGATGGCTCTACGACACCTAACTTTAACATTTCATCCAACTCATCGTTCAAAATTTTTGACATATATGGAGACAAAACAAACGGTCTCTTTTTAAAAGGAAGCGCGTCACCCGTGTCAATAGTCAAAGTAATTTTATCCGTACGACCTAATCTATCTTTACTACTAATTTCATTAAATGATTCAATAATTTTTTCCGCTTGTTCGCGCTCTGCTGTAGAAAGTTCATCCAAAGAATGTAATCTCAAATTACAACTATTAAAAGAGTGACTCAAATCATTATTGGACACTTCTAATTTAGAATTTATATCTTGCACATGCCAAGAATTATTCTTAAAATTAACTACAATATTAAATTTTTTCGCAAAGTCACACCCAAATATAAATGCTTGTGGCAATGAAGGAACCACTAGAGCATTAATAACTTGACAAGAATTGTCAATAACAAGAGGTAAATCAACTGTGCCTTTAACACTTTGCTGTTTACCATCAGCAGTACAAATATTCTTAATTTGTGCTGGGCATATCTTAAGACCTAAATTACCTAAAATATCTACACCTCTAGAACCAACTATAGAAGATGTAGCACCTGAATCCAATAAAACCGTAATGTCCACATCAAGCAACTTCACATTTATGTAAGGTCGGTTATCTAAATATTTACTAATGAATAAGGGCGAAACTTGCCTGTCTTCAGAGAAATGGAGTCGATTAAAAGAAGTACTATCTTTAAAAAATTTAGAAACTGTATTCAGCCAGTTTTTCCAATCAGTATGGCTAAAATATTCTCTTTTTAAATTTTTATTATTAGAATTAAAAAATGTTTTTGATTTTTTAAAAGACTTATGAAAACTACGATAATTAAATGAGGCACGAGTTCTGGGAAAGGTGAAACTGCCTCTTCGATTCACTTCCCTTACTCGTTTTTTGAACATTTAGGGCACCCTGAAGATTTGGTGTTAGGTTCGCCACATTTAAAACAAAATAAACCTCTAGGGGCCTTACAGTCCAAATAAACATGATTAGGCTGTTTACAATTCCAACATGTTACAGAAGCTTTAGGTTTATTATCTTTATTAGAATTATTTTTATTTAAATTATTATCAGGTTTGCTGTTAGATGTAGAAGGCAAATTTTTAGAATGAAAATGAGAAAATCTTTGACCATCTTTCTTGAAATTTTTTCTAGAATTATTTTGCTTGTTAGAATGACTATTATTATTTAAACTTTGGTTCGTGTTAGCCATACTGTTGATGCTAGCAATTTCATCCTTAGGCCTAGATTTATCTTTAAGGTAATCAGCCTCTTCTAACTTACGACAAAGTTCTGAAAGTTCCGAAACATTATTAACATCTAATAAAGCCAACCTACTAATAAAATCTGGTAAAAGATTTCTTTTAATATTTTTAACTTTTGAAACTTCTGCTGGAGGTCTAGATAATCGAGAAAAAAGAGCTTCTAAATGAGCAATAAAAACTATCGTAGATTCATTTTTCTTTTGTTTCCTTCTTTTAATTTGCTCCCATATATCATCATCTATATCATCATGAAAAAAATCCTTCTTTAATTTCGATACCAATGAATCCCAATCAGTTACCGAAGATTTAACACTTCGATACCACACAAACGCGTCTCCTATGAAAAATTCGGCAGCTGAATTAAATAACTCCTGCGGAGAAATATTACGTGCCTGCGCTAATTCAGTTAACCGTTCCAAAAATGGATAAAGTTTTTTCGCGTCCCCATTAAAATTAACTTGCCACTCACTAATAGGTAAAATACGCATCGCGCAATGCACTACAGGTGCTGCTACATTGATCACCGGCAACTGAGATGTAAGTTCAACATGCTGACCGTCCGGAATTTTATCTAACAAATTCGATTCCAATAAAAGACAACTCGCGGTCACTTCTTGAATATAAGAAAATATTACAGAAGCTCTATTTTCATCCTCGGGCATTGGAATTCTTTTTGCTCTTCCTACCACGTGAGCTAAACGCGACTTCACTCTATTAATAAGAGAATCATTAGCATTACCGTCAAATTCATCTATCACCCCTTGTATTGAGTCTAAACTGCGTTGTATACTGATTTTTTCTTCCTCAAAAGTCAAAGTACAAATATTTAAGTTAATATCTTTACCCGGACTCGATTGTTCTCTTTTTAGAATTCTAGCAAGTATCTTGCGTTTGTCTGCGACAGTACGTAAAGAAGTTAACAAACGAATTTTTAACTCGTAGTCCAACTCATATTCAAGTAAATGATTGGGTTGAAAATTATAAATATCCATGATGATATAAAATTTGAAAATAAATACACTAAATCAAGTTATTATTTTTAAATGACAACGTATTCTTTACTTAGTTGAAAACAATAACCGTATCTCTAAAGTTAAATCAATTCTATAAAACAAACAATTTGTCGTACCCTGTATAGCAAATCAAATAGACAAACTTTATTTTATTGCAAAAGCAATTATATGGCTTCACTAAAATCTAAATCAAATGTTTGCATTGATCAAACATTAAAATGAAGAAACTTAAAAAAAACCAGCAGTAATCGTACACCCTATATCAATAAAAAATAATTTATTTTATCAAACTTCAGAATAATAAGTCCCAACTAATCATGCATAAATTTTTAAGCAAAGCTAAATTTTAAAATTGGTATTTATTTTATTCATATCCTGTTATCTATAAAAAGTATCCAAAAAATAAAATATTGGCGTGGTCAACAACAAATTTTTATTTATTTAAAAAAATCAAATTCTCTAGATTACTTTTTGCTGGACTTTTAATACATTTAAATCAAGTTTTAGGAAAATAGCTGTAAAATACCGAGAAAAAAATTAAATATTTTTCTTATCACCAAATGTTTTAAACTGTTATCGGTTCAAAATGGTTTAATAGCAAAAAAGTATTTCTAATCGGGTATAAATTTTACTACCTGAGATAAAATGTAAAATGATTCTACAACTTTTAAATAGCTCAAAAAAATTATGCAAATCTTTACCAGACTTAAACAAATCAAAATTATGTACGATATGAAATGCCTTTTAAACTAAATTAACTCACAAACTAATTAGAAAATCTTCAACAAAAATTAGCCAAAATAATAGACCTTACACAAACGTATAAAAAACTGTGTCCACCTGAACACCCTGTACATAAAAAGTACAAAATTCACTACTATAAGCTGTAAAATACCTAAAATACTGTGAAGTTACTGTGATATTAAAATCAATGAGGGCTCTTAAAAAAATATAAAATATAACCTTATTGTATCTCGGAGAAAGTTTACTCGAGTAACCTGTGAATGTTTCCTAGGTTTCATAAAATTGTCATTACTCAGACGAAACAAAATGGAATTACAATAAAAATATGTTACTAATGAAAATTAATTTAAATCTGACACAAATTTAACCGCATAGAAATTTCAATTCAATTCAGGATACTCAACGTTAAATTATTTTGCTAAACACCAGTAAAATATAAAAATTCAAAACAAAGCACAAGCTCCACGTTCAGGGCGTCTTTTTTTTGCGGCGTCCCCTTTTTACAGGGTACGGCAACGGATGCGTACGGCAGCTCAATATGTCGGAGGCTAGGTTCGTATCTCTTTTAGAGATAGTTGTGCTCTGCTTTGATTACCCAATAGGCGCCACCTGTTTTACATTATCTGTGTTACTTACCTAGTGATTAAACAGGAAAACACTTAGGTATGAGGAATGATTTTAAATTATTGACGGTAGGTGTATAGCTCCACAATAAAACGACTTAATTAAAACAAAATAGCAATTCCATTTTATTCCCAATAAAAAAATTATTTTTTACATAAATTTGAATCGTGCTTACAATGTTTTATTTTTACTCTCTTGATAACTATCACCTCGGTTTTAAAAGGTTATATAAGATTTGGCCGCAAACGTTCTAGAACCTTAGTCGCCAATAACGTACGTTTTGTTGAGTTATCAAAAGTTCTCACATGTTATTACTTTACACCAAAATATAATTATGTAGTTTTGTTTGTGTTATAAAAAAATTGAATCACAACTCGAATCCCTAACTTAAGGTTTTTCTCCTACCTGGTATATGCTATGGTACCTCTCACTTTATCGCTGTTGCTGGGATTCCTGTTGTGTTGTGGATGGATTGAGGCTTCACAGGGCCACTTCCAACTCACCAATCAAACGCAGGGCAAGGTTGAAACAGTCGTGGTCGCCTGGACAGGAAAACTAGGACCCGAACCATCAAGAAGTCATGACAGCAATATAAAGATGAAAAACCCAAAGATAAAAAAAGAACTGGCTTTAAATATTCACATAGCCAAATAGTCAAATAGCCAAGTAGTCGAATAGCCGAATAGCCAAAGAGCCCTGAAATAAAATGTTGTTTTTACCACATGTTCGTAAAGATAAAGGGCAAAATCTTACCTCATTGATTAGTGGACTTTAACGAAAAAAAACTTGACCGTCCGCCCTTTCAGAGCTGGTGGCAGGATTGGTCTGCTGCCTTCGGCGGTTCAACAGGAAAGGGAACGAAAATACAAATCTCTCTTGCAACCAGACGTGACAAATCTTAGTGATATTAATATTTAGTCTTGCCAACCTTATTCTCAACCTGGAGCACTTTAACCTAGTTCCGAACTTACACTGACCACCAGTTAATACGTCAAGTATGGGCAGACCATGGAAAATTATCAAAAAGAAAATTATGATCAAACAGTTCAAAGTCACTAATCACGATTAAAACAAAGTTCTAAAAAATTGCCACAAATTCCATACTGCACACTCAACCTTAAATGATCGATCTCGACATGCCGTGTTCGTGTCAACGAATGGGTATACATTCACAGCAAATGCTAACTGAACCATGTCACCAACTATAACCTTATACTTTTAATACTGAAATTGAATGTAAACAAATGAGAGTTTATTAAAAATAAAATATTTACGACTTTTAAATTCAAACCAAATTATGTGATATATAAACTACAGCAATTTACGAACTGTGTAAAAAAATGATAAGTTACAAGACCAAAAGAGTTGTAAACCAAAAAAATAAGTTCTATGTTTACTATTTTAAACTACGGGATAAATAATTAAATTTAATCAGGTAAAAATATACAAATTATATCATATTACTAAAAACATGTAGCATTGATGCTAACTGGTAAATTTAAATGCTACAACATATTGTTTTTTTTAATGAGTATGTAATGGAACAAATATTAATTATTTTTCATTGTTCAATGTCAACTATTTTCTGTTAAAATAAATAATTAAATAATCACTCTGTGAATAGATATTCCGTGGGATCAGGGTAGTTATATTTTTTATCACTATCCACGAAAGTCTAAAGGATAAATAAATCAGTTATCGAACTTAACTTTTATGATCTTTGTCATTTAAATGTTTTCTTAAAAAAATACATAAAGCCAGTTAATTAATGAAGTCATAAAACCAAAGGACCCTTTCTAAGATTTGGCTATAAATCTGTCTTAGTAATCCTGCCCTGGTTAAGTAAACAAAACCAGACGTGATAAGGGTAGTTTTTAACATATGGTCTGTGGAATACCGGTAAAATGTTTTGAAATATTGAACGATTTTTCCATTATTAGGAAACAAAAGAATGATCAAATACACTCACTATAATAGAAATAT
Source organism: Diaprepes abbreviatus (assembly GCA_034092305.1). Classification (NCBI taxonomy): domain Eukaryota; kingdom Metazoa; phylum Arthropoda; class Insecta; order Coleoptera; family Curculionidae; genus Diaprepes; species Diaprepes abbreviatus. Next base: position 13,620,887 of record JASJET010000139.1, read on the forward strand.
ATCGTTTGGCCATTTGTAAAAAGAATACTGAGTAATCACTGTTTTTTCTATTCACAAGAAATAACGAGTTAAGGTGTTTATTGCCAAAACAGCAAAGAAAAGTGAATAGTTTTTTTTACAGTCTTTAACATATATTCTTTTAGTTATAGAAAGAAATAGAATAGTTTATTAATTGTGTTTATATACAAATTAAGATTAAGACGCTCACAAGCCAATTCATGAATCAAGCATCCGGTATAGAAGAGCTAGCGCCCTCAGCGCGTAGCGATCGAAATCTTCGAACTTTAAGGGAATGAAATTGTCCGTTACAGGACGTACGACCGAAAAAGTCACTGGAAACAAAGGGAGAGGGGGTGTAAGATGCGAAGACACTCTTTTAAGGAATAGTAAATTTTAGTTCCAATCTGAAAGTCGAATAAGGGTGATCGGTACAATTCTATAAGCCCAGTGCCGTAGTGTATATTTGGCGGGAATGAAGGTTTTCTTTGTTTGATTTGTTTTTGATTTAATTCGGGAAGTTAAGGGAGTATCATGTGTTATTTTAGTGGGGCATTTCGCGATTTTCATAAGATTCGATTAAGTAATATAAATAGCTGTTTTTCGCGTTTTATTTCTTTTTTTTTTGTTTAATATTTTATTAAGCTATTTATACGAGTTTTTTTTTAAATTGGGTTTTACGTTTTTGGTTAAAATAACGGCCCAGAAGAGCAATTATGTTAGTTTTCGTAATTGTTATTAGTTTTAAGTTTCTCATTGTAAATAGTTCGTTTTATTCTATTTATTTTGTTAATAGACTAAGTGTTTTGAGAAACTTGTTTTATTCAATTTAATTAAAACCTTCACGCGAATTAACCCGCGGGCGCGCTGTTACGAGACCTACAAAACAAGAGATGTCTACTGACCAACTAATTAGCAGCCTTTCCTGAGTTCTGAAGATCTGAGTCATGGTTGTGGTAAGCTTTAATAACCGTAATGTTTGGTACTAAAGCCGCAAGAGAGAAGTTGAACGACCAGACTTCCAGAGAGTCTTTATTACTGTGAAATTTAATTGTAGGTTATTAAAATAGTTACTAATTAGTATGGGGCAGAAAATGATTATAAATGAAAGGGTTAACGCTACCACAATATAACATTTAAAAGAATCTATGATCAAATTCTGTCACAAGTAGTTATATTTAACAACCAAAAATATAATAAAAATTTTAATCGATTTTTACGACCGACCAATAGTATGGCAGACATCCAACATAACAATCAATTGACACGAATTGGATCAGTTGGGTGAAGTTATAACATAATACTGTCATTTTATCTCTTGCTACTATTCGTTTCGTTCAACTACTTATGTCGATGAAATTTCGGAAAGGTATGCAAATTGCTTCAAACCTTGTCAGTGGGAGGTAAACGATTACATTTAGTCGGTATAATTTTTCAGTGGCGACAGCATATTCACTGTTATTATAACTTCACTTTACCCAAAATGGCGCATAGTATGGTCCGGACATTTTTTGTTTATTTGACGATCAGTACAGTTACTTTATATGTGCGTGGACTGTATCCTCTTTTTATTTTTCTTGTCGATTTGAAACCAAACTCATAGAGATAAACAAAATCACCAGACTCAGTTTTTAGTCGAGATTTAACTGTTTGTCTTCTCTTCGTTCAAATGAATAGATTTTGATAAAAAGTTGATGGATTTTTTTTCTATTAAAGTACTGAAAGTTGTTCCACTATAAATATCTGTATATTTTATAATTTTTTTTTCAAAATTTGCGCCCCAAATATCATTTTTCGCATTTTATTTTGGAACTAAACTTAAGACAAGAATTTAGAAAAAAACCGTTCAACTAGTCATACGTGTTTAGTTTGGGAACGATATTTTTATTAATAAACAATAAAAATTCAATTACAGTAACAACAATAAATCTACACGATGTCTCTAAAAGGTCTGCACGAAACCTAGCGCAAATTCTTGAAGCTAAAATATGAAGATCTAGCCCAATATACCTTAGTCCAAAAATTGATAGTTTTCGAAATAAAGGATGTCAAAATTTTCAAAAATCAAAATTTCAGTAAGAAATTAAGAAATATTTCTGTCGTATTTAAATAATTATTTATATGCATTATTCTTTCAAGCAGAGAAAAGGAAAAATATATATAGTTTGCTTCCTGCAAATACAACTCCGATCCTCCCTCCATACGTGTTTCGACCACCTTATGGTCTCGGCAGTAAAGCTGTATCGAACCGAGAGCAATATTCGCAGGAAACAACTGCTATATAAAATATAAATTCCAAAATATATCGGTAAGGGGGACATCGATGCAAGACTGAAAAATATCGCCAGTCAAACGACATATATACAATCACCAGAGTGGTACGAAATTTTTAAAAATCAAAATTTCAGTAAGAAATATAGAAATCTGTCTACCGTATTTAAATAGTTGTTTATATATTATCTTTTCAAGCAGAGAAAAGGAAAGAATATATACAAACAGCTTGCTTCCTGTAGATACATATAAACAACTATTTAAATACGACAGATAGATTTATTTATTTCTTACTGAAATTTTTATTTATAAAAATTTCGCACTACTCCGGTGATTATATAGATATCGTTTGACTCTATTTTTTAATCTGGCATCGAAGTTAGCGGGTTTTTAATATCCTACCGACATATTTTGGAATTTATATTTTATATAGCAGTTGTTTCCTGCCAATGTTGCTCTCGGTTTGATACAACTCCACTGAAGAGACCATAATATGGTCGAAATGATAATACATATAAACAATAAAGTGTCAAAATTGTAATTTTTTAAAATGTATCTTAATAAACTTGATAATTTGAGTTTTTTAGGACAAACAAATCAAGATCTGACCACAATTTCGAAGCAGAAGGCACCGCCATCAGGTACTTTGCCTACATCTAAAAGTTCATACCTTTTGGTGCCCCCGTATATTAAATTTTTACTTAAAAATTGCTATATCTGCACATCTTTTAATCCCGAAAAGTTATCCCTAGTAGGTGTCGCTTCGAGAAACTATTTCTGAGATATTCTAATTTAAATGTTTTATTGCGTACTGAGACAAGTCACAGCCCCACTTCACATTTTATCTAGACTTAGAACTGATTGGAGCATATTTAAGGACCAACAGACCAATAAAGATAATACACAGCAACGAGCTAACAATGATAAGAATCACCATTAGTTTCAAAAAAGTATTAACAAATAATTCTAATCTAACAGATCTTGATTAATATTAAAATTTATCATTCAATTCTTAAATTTTTCGCTATGGCCGAACATTTAACGCTAAAATGACCAAGGAAATATACGGGAGTTGGTAAAGTTAAAACTTTCCAAAGCCGATACCCCTTAAGAGGTATGTATCTCCATTAAGGGGTGCTTTAGGAATTTTTTTTCTATGACAAAATAGAGTTATTTTAACCTCCCCTGCGTGCTCCCAAGAAATTGGGACGCACTTACCGAACAACCTGTATATATATATATATATATATATATATATATATATATATATATATATATATATATATATATATATATATATATATATATATATATATATATATGAAGTAAAATGCGAACAGTTGCACAGTGAGAATAAACTGTTATGGAACGCAATTCATCCTATTCCACAACCATCGAGATGATGGCCTACCTGTACCACCATACCGAGAAGAAAGTCAAAACTTACCCTCCCCGCCTCTAACACAGAAAGGATATGATGGGGAGAAGTTTGCATTTACTGTCCGTATTTTACTTCATTCATATACGGAGCTGCATATAGTTGTACGTTTGCTGAATGTGATTTCAGCACTACAACGGCATAATGTGGATGTATCCACTGCTATTGCATCTCACACGGAGGAATCCGTGAAAACCGCATAAACATATATACGCCATCCGGCGGAAGGTCAGCGAAGCCGCGTTCAGTATTAGCATGCTTCCTTCCGATCTGTCCTTTGCACAGCCAGGTGCATGTCGGTACCCTGACGAGTCTAATAAAGACGAAACATGTACCTCTGCCGTATCACTGTGGCGGGGAGGGTAAGTTTTGACTTTCTTCTCGGTATGGTGGTACAGGTAGGCCATCATCTCGATGATGGTGGAATAGGATGAATTGCGTTCCATAACAGTTTATTCTCACTGTGCAACCTCTGACACAGAAAGGATATGATGGAGAGAAGTTTGCATTTACTGTCCGTATTTTACTTCATTCATATACGGAGCTGCATATAGTTGTACGTTTGCTGAATGTGATTTCAGCACTACAACGGCATAATGTGGATGTATCCACTGCTATTGCATCTCACACGGAGGAATCCGTGAAAGCCGCATAAACATATATATATATATATATATATATATATATATATATATATATATATATATATATATATATATATATATATATATATATATATATATATATTATGTCGGATATTCTCACGGGTGTGATGTGTAATCGTAGGTTTTCGGGCATCCCGTGTATGTGCTAAGTCCCTCTCAGGACTGTAAAGCAGCTGAAGTTTCGGTAAAATCTCATTCACCATTTTCAAAGCTCACTGTATGGCATCTACGAGCGAACTGACGCCTGCGACTCCGGTGCTGTCGGTACCGTGTGCGCGTCGAACGCGTCCGTTTTCCCAATGGTTCCGGCCCATCAGGTTGCGAGACCTGCTGAGACAAGATCGCAAGAATTCTCAGGAGACACAACACTGAAACCATTTTCACCACAGACCGTAAAGTAACAGATCTCTTGCCAACACCTAAAGAAAGAATCCCTCTAGAAAACCAGGGAGTGTACGAAATTCCATGCGGAGAATGCAGCTCATCTTACGTAGGCCAAACCAATAAAAATGCTATCGAGATGTGAAAACCTGTCCACAAGAGTGATAAGGGAAGCCCATTGAAATTGCAAAGAGGCCCAACAACTTAAATAGTAGAGATGATAGCCAACGTGTGCCTAATACTTGGGAAAATCTGCTTACAAAACATCCACCAATACCACTTAGTAACGAAACAGATTACAACTCGGCAACGCAACCACAAACACTGGCAACAGGGCCGATGACACGCAGCAGGTCTCGCAACCTGATGGGCCGGAACCATTCGGAAAACGAACGCGTCCGACGCGCACACGGTACCGACAGCACCGGAGTCGCAGGCGTCAGTTCGCTCGTAGACGCCATACAGTGAGCTTTGAAAATGGTGAATGAGATTTCACCGAAACGTCAGCTGCCTTATAGTCCTGAGAGGGACTCAGCACATACACGGGATGCCCGAAAACCTACGATTACACATCACACCCGTGAGAATATCCGACATAATATATATATATATATATATATATATATATATATATATATATATATATATATATATATATATATATATATATATGTATATAAATAAGTTATTGTCCGTGTAATATAAATTCATTCACAAATAAATACAAAATCTAGGGATTTGTTTTATCTACCTATACTGAGAATTAATTTGTATAAGAGTAGTCCTGTTTATTGCATGTGTGATTTGGCATATAGCTATTTAAAAAATCTAAGCATTTTTGCAATAAATCCAAAAAATGCTAATACGATTTTAAATGACTTTATTAAGTAGGTAATTTCTATAAGTTATAATTATTTTTATAATTTTTTTATTATTAATATTTGGTATATATGGCTTTTTGTTTAATGATTATCTGCATTTTATAATTATAAATAGTTTAATTAAGTAAATCTGTAACTGTTAAATAGTTAATTTCTATAAATAGTAACTATTTTCATTATTTTTTTTTAGTATTAATATTCTGTGATTTTGTATATTTGGCTTTTTTGTTCAATTATTATCTACATTGTATAATTATAAATAATGTCTGTAATTAACTAAATCTGTAGGTGATATTAAATAAATAAATAATAGAATAAATTTTTCAATATTTCAAATGGTTATTTCAACAAACTTTCATCGAGGTACAGGAGATGTAGTTTTATTCAAAGACTAAGAATTCCATTGGTCTAATACAAAAATGTTAAAAAATTAGCTTTCGAACGTTATATACTAAGGAATTCATATACGTTTATATCAAGGATATTATTGATTACTCAGTTTTGGTTCAGATATGTGTGGATTTTATTGACTACGTGCGGTTTAAAATTAAGTATATATATATATATATATATATATATATATATATATATATATATATATATATATATATATATATATATATATATATATATATATGTATATAAATAAGTTATTGTCCGTGTAATATAAAAACAAAAATAAAATCTTGGCTTAGCGGACGTGAAATGTGTCAATCTGCATTATTCTCGTGTTAAAAAGTGCAGCGCATTTCAAAGTATGGAAAGACTCCAGGTCCGACAGATGGCGGCAGCGCTGTTTCGTCCTAATATGGGATGGTTTGTACCGACTGCGGTGGTCTGACGTAACATCCCTCTACACAAATATTTTATACGGGTAGTTGTTGTTTTATATTTGAACTAGGTAGTCCATATATAAAGTTGTTATAAAGAAACGCCTTTTATATGGAACACAACTTATTTGATGAAAAAGAACTCAGACCCCTCTATTATATTTTTTGGTATAACACTGTCTTTTCTTAACTAATTAGTAGGTGAATAAATATATACCATGAAATATATTACAGACTTTTCCATAACTTCTAATTCTATGTTTACAATCCAACGTAAACACTATTTCTATCAGTAACAGTTTAATAACATTGATTGACATTATCTGGTTCATAATTTGTTGTTATAAAACCTTAGACTACAATAAATACAGGCAAATGATTTTCAAAGCCAAAAATAGAAGTATTTCAATAACAATTAGGCATATTTAATAAAAAATGTTTACAATTCATTGTAAAATCTAAAAATTTAATGAAATACAATGTGTTTCATCAAACAAATTTGAGTTGATACACGTGACCCTCTTCTGGTCCACCCTGTATAATGCGATTTTTTATCGAATAACCGTTGTTCCAGATAAAAGGCCGATCCGCTTCTATAAACATCCCGGTATGTTACCAATTAGTACTACGTTATTAGATAACTTAATTTTAAACCGCACGTAGTCAATAAAATCCACACATATCTGAACCAAAACTGAGTAATCAATAATATCCTTGATATATACGTATATGAATTCTTTAGTATATAACGTTCGAAAGCTAATTTTTTAACATTTTTGTATTAGACCAATGGAATTCTTAGTCTTTGAATAAAACTACATCTCCTGTACCTCGATGAAAGTTTGTTGAAATAACCATTTGAAATATTGAAAAATTTATTCTATTATTTATTTATTTAATATCACCTACAGATTTAGTTAATTACAGACATTATTTATAATTATACAATGTAGATAATAATTGAACAAAAAAGCCAAATATACAAAATCACAGAATATTAATACTAAAAAAAAAATAATGAAAATAGTTACTATTTATAGAAATTAACTATTTAACAGTTACAGATTTACTTAATTAAACTATTTATAATTATAAAATGCAGATAATGATTAAACAAAAAGCCATATATACCAAATATTAATAATAAAAAAATTATAAAAATAATTATAACTTATAGAAATTACCTACTTAATAAAGTCATTTAAAATCGTATTAGCATTTTTTGGACTTATTGCAAAAACGTTTAGATTTTTTAAATAGCTATATGCCAAATCACACATGCAATAAACAGGACTACTCCTATACAAATTAATTCTCAGTATAGGTAGATAAAACAAATCCCTAGATTTTATGTTTATTTGTGAACTCGTTCTGAAAATAATTTAGCGAGAAAATTCTTATTCAGATAAAAAGCATTTCTTTTGTTCAAATTCTTCTGACGTGTAGACTGTCTAAGCTGTTTGTAATAGCTGTTTTAATATAGAAATTTCAAAAACATTCTTTGTACCCATACCATCTGATATGTTTTCTTTCCACAAACGATAGATACATACTCCAATCTAGACAACACCAGTGATTTATATAAAGCCACAATTTCATTCGCCTCATCAAATTGTTTATAAGAAAGAATCACAAAATCCAAAACCTTCATAGACATTAGCTGTAATCATGTCAACTTGTAAACTAAATTTCAATTTTGGATCAAATTTCACTCCAACCTATTTATTAATTAATTCCCGCTTTAACAATGTTTTACTAACACAATAGGAATATTCAATAACATTTCTTTTGAAAGTAAACGACATTACTGAACATTTACTTATATTTAACTTACATTTATGTTCATGGTATCAACTTGCTATATCATTCAGTTCATTTCGTAAGATTTGACAGTCGTGAATGTTATTAATGGATAATAATATTTTTCTAAAAAAATTGAACCGACTTCTAATAGTGCGCTAAAAAGGGAAAAATAACTAGAAATTTTTATATGAAATTGAAATTTTTGAAGTCGGCGCCAAACTAACACCTGACAAAACGTGATACGCATAAACAGATTAAAAATACTTTATTTGTAATTGCTTTCTTACCATAATTTGTATATATTAGTAGTTATTTATTTCATTTAAAAATAATTTAGCGCTGACTTCAAAAATTTCAATTTCATATAAAAATTTCTAGTTATTTTTCCCTTTTTAGCGCACTTTTAGAAGTCGGTTCAATTTTTTTATAAAAATTTTATTTTTCGATTTTTTGTTTTGATTCGTTTGATATTCATAAATTATTTGAACTACATGCTAATCGAGATTAATGTACCTCGCAATGACTCCAAATCACTCTAAAATGAACCACTAAAAATTCTTTGATTCTTAGAGTTCTACACATACCAATGAAATTGTGTCAAACAAATATTTAGTCTGTCATAGTAACTCCAGTATCTTCAATTTCAAATTAATTGTAGATTGGTAATGTAGGCCCCAAAACCTTTCAATATCAATATTTAAAGAATTTGAGACGTAAATTTCTTAATCCGATATATTTTTTTATTGCATATTGAGTTTGTGTACGCCCCGAGAACCCAGCAATATCAATTTTAGATGAAACCGGAAAATGTAAAATTTTTAGCCCTTCATATTGTATCTTATCAACCTAATAGTTGCTAATTAACTTCATATTCGTAATACACCACCCCCCAATGCCCTAATACCAAATCTAAAAAACATGAATAAGGTAAAATTTTCAACCCACCATATTGGATCCGCCATAATGAATTTCAAAAAAACAATTTTAATGTCCTAATCTAATCTAAATCTAAACCCTTCAAAGCCCCCTAGTACCAATTTTAGATGAAATCCAGAAATTTAAAATTGCCAAATGGTCATATTGCATCTGACGTATTAGACTTTCTTAAAATAATTTTATATTCACTATTTACATCCTCAAAAACGATTCAGTTCCGCATTTGAATAAAATCGAAACATGTAAAATTTTTTGTCAGCTATATTGCATTCGCCATATTGAATCCTGAAAAATACGATTAAATTCATAATTTACACTCTCAAGAACCCTCTATATCAGTTTTGGAGAAAGTCGAGATATGTAAAATTTTTAGAACACCATATTGAATCCGCCAGATTGAGTTTTTCAAAAAATATTTTAATTTCGTAATTAACACTAACAAAAATTCCTTTATACTGACTTCAGACAAAATAATTTTGGATTCGTCATGTGGGACCCCAAAAGCTCCCCCGTATCAATTTTGGTGAAAATCGGACAAAATTGATTTTTTTGTCCGCCATATTGAATTTTTATAAAATAATTTCAGATTCGTTATGTGAGACCCCGAAAACTCCGCCGGACCAATTTTGGAGAATATCGGACAAACTTGATTTTTTCGTCCACCATATTGAATTTTTTAAAAATAATTTTAGATTCGTCATGTGCGACCCCGAAAATTCTCCCGTACTAATTTTGGAGAAAATCGGACAAAATCAATTTTTCTGGCCGCCATATTGGATCCGCCATTTTGAATTTTTTAAAAATGTTTTGAATTCGTAATGTGCGACCTCGAAAACTCCCCAATACCAATTTTGGAGAAAATCGGACTAAAATAAATTTTTTTGTCCGCCATATTGGATCCGCTATTTTGAATTTTTTAAAAATAATTTCAGATTCGTTGGATGCAACCCCGAAAATTCCCCCATACCAATTTTGGAGAAAATCGGACAAAATTTACTTTTTGGCCGCCATATTGTAAGCGCCATCTTGGATATTACTGCATCAATTTCGCCCAAAAAAATATGGGACCACCGCAGCAACTTCTTTTACATAACGTAAAAAATTTCATTCAAATCAGTGCAGCCGTTCCGAAATAATCGGTGTACATACATACATACATATATATATATATATATATATATATATATATATATATATATATATATACGCGACGAATTGAAAACCTCCTTTTTTTAGAAGTCGGTTAAAAATGGTTTTAAGTTTTTCGCATACAAAAGCCCTAGTGTAAAAACTCTGAACTACAAATTCTTTTACTTTTTGTCTCTATATATTTTCTTCTTCCTTGCAAATAGGAACAATATCATCACCCATACTGACACAATTTAAACACTGAAGATACAATCAACCTTCCTTTCATTAAAAAACGCTTCATGAATATAATGAAAAAAATTCAATATGTTTGTAACTGTACTACGTTTAGGAAAAAACCTTGTCATTTATCTCCAACCATATGCTAAAGTCTATTAAATATTGTATTATAATACCTAATTCGAAAACCTTCCCTGATTTAAAAATTTGAATAACTTTATTTAATTTTCATTTGGTTTAGTATACATTTAGCTTTTATGGCAAATTAAAAATAGATCGTAACGATACGACAAATTTTTTTATCATATAAGCTGGTATATTGTCTGGTTCTATAGAAAATCTAGGTTTTAGTTTGGTTTGGTTTTCTGTTTCCAAAACATAAAATCTCTGACTCTCTTTGTTTAAGTGTAGCTGAACTTACAGTATATAATTACTATACTCAATTTAAACCTGCCATTTAATTTAATTTCACATGCTTAAGTACTTATTTTTTTAGAATTTTATCTACCATTTTTTAATTTTAGCCTGTAGTTTTATTTCTTTTTATGACTGGTAATTTTCTAGAAATACATTTAAAGCAAATTTCACCTAGAGTTTATTATATAGTAATGAAATATTCATTGGTATATTTTTATTTCTGAGCATAGTTCCGAGTTTACTCAATACACTCCAGGCCATTTCTCTCCATTTATTTTAATTGTGTGATTTTCCTTGCCCAATGTAATGGTGTGTCCCAGGTATCACATCCGCTCACATTTTCCAGTATTTCGGTTTCTATTTTTACTGCTCTGTTTGAGTTACATAAAATCTTCCCTTAACTTTCCCGAAGATAACGTAACTTTCTCTAAAAGATTTCTAAACGTACCACTTTTAAAGAACTTCAAATTGTAACTGATGTTAATTACTTTTTGAAGACAGCCCCTAACTTTACATCCTTCGGAACGCCCTCCCGTTCAATCGCGTGAGTTCCACTGCGCGACCTCTCCATCAATAGACATCATCAACGCTCCCACAGGTTTCAGTTCCCTAAAGTTTTAATCTCTTCGTTCATAGAGGGCGTTAGTTAACTGTGGGTTCAATATTTAATATTCGATTTGACCTAACCATCTTAAACCTACTAATTTTTTTACGAAAAGTTAATCCAACTATTGTACGTCTTCTTATCAATAAAAGTTTGCAATCTGAGACCATAGAAAAAACCTACTCACCCTTTTATCCATTTCTCATATTTTTGTTGTTATTATTTTTAGTCGAATAAGTAAAAGAAGGCCAAAAGACGAAAGCTTTGCACATATAAACAAATATTTATATTGCATTGTAGCGGTTTTATTTAAATATTCTTTTGTTTTCTTATGATGGAAAAATTGTTCAATTTAAAAACATTCTAGCGGTGATCGCCGATATCACATGTTAAGATTAGTTTTAGATTTTAATTACGTAACTAGACAAAATGATCGTTTAATTCCTCCTTTTAGTGAAGTATACTTTTCGTCAAACAGTATTTATTAAGATTAATCATAATTAATGTTTATTCCATTACATCTTTTCAAGCTATCCCGAATCGTCCATTTATTTCTCTTGTCTGTTCTCTCTATCAACTGTCTTTGATATTTCCTGACTCTTCATTCTTTGGCCTATTAAACACACTTTTATTCTTGTTACTTTATTTTCTTCAACATTTTCTTTGATGAGGTGTTAAGTTCTTCTAATATGCCTTGAAGCTTCAGCAAATTTATCACTACATAATCGGCATACCGCAGATGAGTCAGCAGTTTACCGTTGATGTTACTCTCGTTTAGTCTCCTAAACACATCTTCAAAGGTTATGGTAAATATTTTGCGTACTAAACTACCCATGTATCTGTACCCTTTTTAGCGGTTCTGTTTGCTCGTGGAGTTAATAACTTGCCTTACCTTCTATTGTTTGTAATAAATAGTTTTTCGTGTCTACTATTATTTCTGCAGTCTCGAATTGCTTATTGCTTTTTCGTAATCAATTATCCTTATATACAGAGGCATGTTATATTTTTTCAATTAGGATCTACATTCTTAAGAGGTGGTTGCTCTTAAATAACCTTTTCAAAGCTCAATTTGTTCTAACATTTGATATTCATCAAGTTTCATAGTTAGACTTAGTAAGTATGTCAGAAATTTGTATAAAAGATTTAGTAGAATAGGATCTATAATCTTATAATTTGAGCTGATCGGCTTTTTTCTACAGACGGATCACTTCAAGATTATTACAGGTGCTCGGTAGTATTCTTCTCTAGTAGCTTTCATCAACTAATTTGGTTATTATAAGTCTCTCGCCTCATTTTATAATAATATCCAAGCTAATTTTCTTGTCTAACTGCCTTTTTGTTTTTCTTTATTTCTGTGAAGACATTTTTCACTTGCATAGTTATTGTTTAGTGGAACTGTTGTAATCCGATTTTTGAAAATTTGTCATTCTTGACCTCGAAAAAAATGCAAGATCTGTTATATCTCGAAAATGGTATTTTTTATATATTTTTTTATAGTCTGATCGAAAGCTAAGAAATTTTTTATATCGATATAGGCATTTTCCAGAATAGAGATTTTTTGATATTTTCGCGAAATACAATGACTCAGTGGGAGTATGGATTTTCCGTGGCAAGCCTCGCGTATGCGGCACATATTATTTCCACTACTGTGTACTCCGCTCCACAAAATTACTATAATGACTAATTCTATTTAAGAGATTAACACATCTATTTCTCCAGCAATCGTTCATTTTTATCTCATACGGAATAACAATTTGATGATTATCTTGATATCATTTTATCCACTAATATTATGAAAGATAAATTAGTTGAGTAAATTTAAATGCACATTATTTAAGTTTTCGGCCATCAATTTTAACTTTCCGTTATGAAAAAATACAAAGTTATAATAGTGCAGCCAGAAATACGCTCAACCAGCGTAGCGAATCACGTGTCGCGTCAATAATCTGCATCATGTTTGTCGCTTCATTTCTCGAAAATATAAAAAAATCTATTCTGGAAAAACCAATATCGTTGATAAAAATCCTCAACTTTCTATTTAGACTACCAAAAATACAAAATTAAAAATTCTCTTTTCGACGTATAACAAATTTTTCCAGGTCAAATCGCCAAATTTTCAAAAATCTGACTACCTCAATAGAAAGCTGAGGAAAAAAATATGAAAACTTTTATTGGAATACACCTTTAGATTAATTTCAATATGAAAAACTCGACTTAAATCAATGATCGTCCTGATTCTTTTACTCTAAGTTTTCCTTAAAAGAGAACCCATTAAAAACTAACTTTTTTAGTAGTCATAGCGACAAATAAAGCAACTTTTAGTAACAAAATACACAATAAGTAATTAAAATTAAAAATATTGTTTTTTTAGAACTGTCAAGGGCAAACAAAACAAACATGAAGGCCGAAATAAAAAATGAATGTCACCCAATAGCAAGTATGTTCTTTATTTAGTTTACTTAATACCATTCCAGTTATTTGGCACTCGACATAAATTACATCATAGGAAAATATTAATACATAGTTCCATTTTTCTCGCTTACATATCAACCTCGTCAAGATAGTACCTATAAAAATATGTATTAATACACAGGGAATTCCGTTTAAATTTTCACAATTTTTGTTGTGAAACTTTTGCTTGAGTCATTCTGTATACTTCATAATAATTTTAACATGTGATCCCAATAGTAGTAACTAAATACGGTTTCTCAACTCTGAAATAGAAAAACCAGTTTATTTTAAAAATTTTGGTGTTTTCAATTGTTTTACTTGATTTTATTTACTCTGATTTAATAGAACGCAGGAGCTTACATCCAGATAATGAAAATCCCCCAAGTTTATTATATGAATTAGTCGACAGCTAAATACAATTTAATACATATTGTTAGTCGAATTTCCCTATATTTTTTAAATATAATAAAAATACTGGGTTACTTTGCTACGCGTTATAGTGCCTCCCGAAGATTTTTTTAACAATCTATGCCAAACCATTTTATGAAAACGATTTTGTAACACAAATATTTTTAGCAAAAGTGCTTAAATAGTTTTACACAAGCTACACTGTCAATTTTATTCAAAATGTATTAAATTTTATTTTAAATATCCGAATTTTTTTCCTACAGTACTTACTCTGTTTCCAGTAACGAAAATATCTCTCGGTAACATTTTCTCCAACTTACACTTCAAAAATTTTTTTTTGATTCTGTAATTTTGTATTTTTTTTAGTTAATAATTTTTCGAAATATTCGTCAAATATTCGCCTTAGGCTTTTTACCTTTTAGGAAGTTTATTTCTTATCAATCAATACCGATCAACAGCAAATATATATTATTACCTTCCGCATTAAAATTTCTAGGCGTGTCAACCTTCCTTCCAAGTGTACAAAGTTCTGCATTAGCTTGTCCTAAATATTACCAAATTAATTATATTGGTCTAGTTTAATATAATAATAAGGTATTTAAAATAGATTTTTTTTCCTTAAGACCGTTAAAGAAAATGTGAAGGTATTCTCTGTTAATTCCGCTCTGGCTCTCTCGGTCGTCATGCACGTTTTGATTATCTCACAGTCTCGTGAATGGCAATTTTGAATAACGATGTCGTTTAAATTCAGTATGCACTAACTAATAATTTTCCCATTTATTTATCACCTTGTTGAAGACACAAAGCTGGAAGAACGATTTCACTTTGTATGCATAGTATTATGGGCAACGTTGATTTCTGACCAGTGACATTTATTGTTTGTAACGACACGATATATACGATATAAAACTAGCACAATACCGACAAAATTGTAAATTGACTTTCCGTTCTTTTGTTATCCTAACTTGGTAGTCCCCATATAACAAAGAAATATCTAAAGGAGAAAATGATCAATTATACAGTGTCCACGAAAAGTCTGCATCAAAAGGGAAGTTTTTTATTCTTTTAGTTTTTAAAAAATAATTTTTATAATGGATTTTTGGATAACTGAAAACCAAAAAATAACCTTGAAAATACGACATATTACATTCGTTCCAATCCACAAATTTCATTTAAAATTTCAAACTCTAAAAAGGTAATTTCTTCTCCACATATGAACAAATGTCATAGAAACAAGTTATTTTTAATTCTATAGATGTATGTATGTGAGTAGAGTTGGGGTCCATACACTGCGACCTGGTAGATGTATTGTGCTCCTCTACTGCTGCCCAGTCATAAGAGTTATCTTATCGGCTAGAGCACGTCCTCCAGTCCTATTTCCCTCAGAAACCTTAGGAGGTCGGACGGCTTCAAGGTGGGTAGCTCCCCTTCTTCGATTTGGTGTGTTCCCAAGAACCGCGTTTTAGGGTTTTCTAGAACGCTGACCTCTGAAAGGATATAAATAGAGGTATCGTCCTCCTCCTCACAGAATCTGCACTCTTCTCTTCCTACCAGTCCGAGTTTCTTGAAGTGTCCCTTCAGGTGGCAATGCCCCGTCAGGACGCCTGTCAGAACTCTGAATTAGTTTTTACTTAAGCTTATGCATTCTTTGACTTTCTTCTGGTCGTAATTCCCCAGAATTATCTTCACTTGTCTCAATCCTTGCAGCTCCGTCCAATAATTGGATCTCCTGCTTTCATCTTCTATCTTTGGTTCTTCCAGCATTACGTTGCCATATAAAGACTCTGGTCCCAGAAATGGTGTCTCAGCCCCTTTCCTCGCGAACTCGTCTACTATTTCATTCCCCTCTATCCCGGTGTATCCCGGTACCCACATGAAGGTGACTTTATTATTCTTACTCAAATCATTTAATTCCTCTAGACATTCTCAGACCATCTTGGAGCTGATAACTTGAGAGCTAATCGTACTGATGATTGCTTGACTTTTCGATATGATAATAATCTCTTCGCCGTGATAGTTTTTCTCATTGTTAAATTGAATACATATCCTAATGGCATGTATTTCTGCCTGGAAAATGCTTAGTGACTTGCCCAAGCTTACTTAGTGTCTGATGCCGGGTCCATACACTCCTATTCCAGTTCTCTTCGTTATTTTGGAGCCATCTGTATACGATTGCTGAGTTTTTCAATGATGTTTCTGTCTCATTCGCTCTTGCGACTCAACTTTGTGCTGAAGTTTTTCACAAAGTTGAATTTCTTTCTCATTCCATCTTGTGGCATGTCCCAGATTTGTTGATTTCTGGATAAGAAATTGGGCCATCGTTTTACGACTTCATCTCTCATCATCCTATAAATCGTCCTCTTCGTCAAGTTCTTTAGAAGTATATGTAAAGGTGTTAGATTTAGGATTACTTCCATGGTGACAGATTTTTATAGATAATTTAAAAGTGTTGTACAAAACTATTAACTTTTTTTTCCATATTTTTCCGATAGAAAAACTCTTCTCTCTCTCTCTCTCTCTCTCTCTCTCTCTCTCTCTCTCTCTCTCTCTCTCTCTCTCTCTCTCTCTCTCTCTCTCTCTCTCTCTCTCTAGCATTACAACCCGGGGTGGGTCTCTGCTGACTTCACAATCTGCCTCCACTTGCTGCGATCCATCATCAGTTCCTCCGCACGTTCGACGTTTAGGGTTTGTAAGTCTGCTGCAACGTTATCTCTCCACCTCATCCTTGGTCTTCCTAGCGGCCGCTTTCCTTCTGGGTTCTCTCCCCATACCAACTTGACGATACGTTGATCTTGTCTCATAACATGGTCGGCCCATCTTACTCTTTCTGCTTTTATTATTTTCACTATATCTGGCTTGTTGTATAGTTCCTCCAATTCCTTGTTTGTTCTCGTTCTATATTGCTATGTGGTGTTGTCCCTGACCGGTCCGTATATCCCTCCAAGCATTCTCCTTTCTGCGATTTTCAGTCTATTCTCATTTTGTTTTGTCAACGTCCATGTTTCACTACATATATCATTACCGGTCTTATAACTACTTGATATAATCTTATTTTCGTGCGGCGGGATATATTTTTCGATTTCATTATCTCTTGCAGCCCATACCAGCAGCGGTTGCCTCCTTGTATTCTGTTGTTAATCTCTTGTGTAATGTTGTTGTCAGAGGTGATCGTAGCTCCCAAATATTTAAACTGATGGACCCTTTCAAAATTGTAGTGTTCCATAGTCACGTTCTGTCCTATTCTGTCTCGCCGTTCCGTTCTTGTTGTAGCCATATATTTTGTTTTTTCTTCGTCGATTCGTAGACCAACTTTCTTTGCGGCATTTTCCAGTTTGAAGAACTCTTCCTTGACACTGGTGGTTGTATTACCTACAATATCGATATCATCAGCGAACGCCAATATGATGCGCGGACCTTGATTTGATTGAAAAAAACACCGTATTTTATTCGATGTATATATGTTAATTTCTCAGTTATGATGAAGGAAAAAAACTAGAATATGCCACTCATTTTGAGTTTACAATGAGTTAGGTACGTCAAATTCCCTTTTTTAACAAAATTTGCTTTAAAATTTCTAAAAGTAAATAAATATTATGCTGATTTTCAGTATTCAATAAATTCACAACTGGGCTTAGAAAACAATTGCAATTTTTACAAACTACACAAAACTGGAATTTATTCAGTCATTTATGTCATAGAATGCGGAAAATTTGCACATTGATTCTTAAGGCTGCATGTGAAAGTATTAAAGCTTAAAAATGAGCATTACGTTGACTAAATTTTACGAATTTTAAGAAAAATTATGTTGAAAAGGGGAATTTTAGGTATATACTTATACACAGCTTACAATAAGGGAGGCTTTCTAGCTTTTTCGCTAATATGACAGAAATAAACATTTTTAGTAGACGAAAATATGAAAAATATGAAAATAGCCCAAGTACGTCCTCCCAGCTTTCTTAACGAAACCTTTTATTTTAAATAGTGTACCTTGTTATAAAGAAACCAGAGAAAATTTTCTTGATTTTACACAGTAATATCGGTTTTTATTTACCAAAACATTAGAAAAAAAAGTTAAGAGTTTTGCGTAAAACTTTGTATTTAGAATATCCATAGAAATATAAAGAACTTTTTCTTATTCGGACGTTTAAAATTTTTTAATGACATTTACAGATTAAAGCAAATTTTAGATAACTTTTTTTTTTCTAATTATGCATAAACTATAAAAATAATTTAAAAACTAAAGAAAGATAAAAATATTTTGCATATGGAGCAGACTTTTCCAGAGATACTCTATTCTCTTCCAATTTTTTTGCAGATATTTAAAAAAAAATTTCGACATTGACTACTCCCACAATATGAACAAACCCAATTTACTGCGAAAATAAGACCATTCCATGTCAATTGTTAACATGAACAGGTAAAGAGAAGTATGCAAGAACTAACAATTATCAGTATCTGAAAAATTGTTTCATTACAAATATTTTTTTATGTATGCAATTCTCCTCTGTTTAACAGTTCCCTTTGCTCAAATTATCTTTATTTAATTTTCGAAAGTACGGTTGTGTTTGTGTTCTATATTTAGCAGTACAAGTAAACGAGATAATACAAAAAATACCTCGGTAAATAAAAATTGGTGAAAAACATTTTTTTATCTCTATATTGGTGACAAATAATGTTTCTTTTTCTCTCTCTCTCTCTTACAAATTACGCGTTCCAGTATTGTTATCTACAAAACTACAGAAGTTACGAGACCGATGAAGTTTTTTGTAGTTGCTAAGATAACTATTGACTTATGCAGAAAAAGTTAAATAATATCTATTATTTTTCGATCCCTACTGACATTTAACATTTGTAATCTTTTTAACCGACTTCTAAAAGAAGGAGGTTCTCAATTCGTCGACTATGTATTTTTTTTTTTTTATGTATGTACACCGATTACTCCAGAACGGCTGCACCGATTTGAGTGAAATTTTTTACGTTATGTAAAGGAAGTTGCTGCGGTGGTCCCATATTTTTTTAGATGAAATTGGTGCATTAAAATCCAAGATGGCGCTTACAATATGGCGACCAAAAAAATTAATCTTGTCCGATTTTCTCCAAAATTAGTATGGAGGAATTTTCGGGGTTGTACCCAACGAATCTGAAATTATTTTTAAAAAATTCAAAATGGCGGATCCAATATGGCGGACGAAAAAATAAATTTTGGCTGATTTTCTCCAAAATTGGTATGGGGAAGTTTTTGGGGTCTTACATAAAGAATCTGAAATTATTTTAAAAAAATTCAATATGGCGTATCTAATATGGTGGATAAAAAATTAATTTATTTTCTTTAAATATCGATATTGGAAGGTTTTGGGGCCTATATTACCAATCTAAAATTAATTTGAGATTTAAGATAGTGGATTTTCTATGACAGACTAAATATTCGTTTGCCCCAATTTGATTGGTATTTGGAAAACTCTAAGAACTAAAGAATTTTTAGTGGCTCATTTTAGGGATTTTGGATAAAATTTGTACTTTTTTGCCACTTTGGAGTCATTTCGAAGTACACTAATTTCGATTAGTACTTAGTTCAAATAATTTATGAATATCATAATGAATTCTAAAACTAAAAATTAAAAAATAAAATTTTTATAAAAAAATTGAACCGACTTCTAAAAGTGCGCTAAAAAGTGAAAAATAACCATAAATTTTTATATGAAATTGAACTTTTTGAAGTCGGCGCCAAATTATTTGTAAATGAAATAAATAACTACTAATATATACAAATTAGTTTAAGAAAGCAATTACAAAAAAAGTATTTTTAATCTGTTTATGCCAATCACATTTTGTGAGGTATTAGTTTGGCGCCGACTTCAAAAAGTTCAATTTCATATAAAAATTTATGGTTATTTTTCACTTTTTAGCGCACTTTTAGAAGTCGGTTCAATTTTTTTATAAAAATTTTATTTCAAATACAGACCTCATTTTTAATTCATGTTTGGAAATAAGGTTTAATTTCCCACTCAGTTCTGTATCACACATGATTTCATACATGGATCCCAAAATATCAATCGTTAGGGAATAATTTCATGCACTCCTGTCTCTTTTTAAACCGTTTTAAAAAAATCGATATAATTATAATAACACTACCACCGTAAAACGGGTTGTTAAGCAAAATTCGATATAAATGTATGGCGAGGGATATTACTCCGAAAAGTAATAAGTCTTTTCTTTCTTGAATAAAATTTGACTAGCTGAATTTACTTTTAACCAACTTCTAAAAGAAGGAGGCTCTCAATTCGTCTAGTATGTATGTTTTTTTATGTATGTACACCGATTACTCCGGAACGGAGGCACCGATTTAAATGAAATTTTTTATGTTATGTTCAAGAAGTTGCTGCGATGGTTCCATATTTTTTTGAACGAAATTGATGCAGTAAAATCTAAGATAGCGTTGACAATATGGCGGACAAAAAAATGATTTTTGTTCGATTTTCTCCAAAATTGGTACAGGGGAGTTTTCGGGGTCGCACATGACGAATCTAAAATTATTTTTCAAAAATTCAATATGGCGGATCCAATATGTCGGACAAAAACGTCAATTTTGTTCGATTTTTTCCAAAATTGTTATGGGGGAGTTTTCAGGGTCGTAAATAACTAATCGAAATTATTTTTAAAAATTAAATATGGCGTATCCAATATGGGGGATAAAAAAAAATTTTTACCATTTTTTTCCAAAATTGATATGGGGGAGTTTTTGGAATCGCACATTATGAATCTGGCATTATGTAAAAAAAAATTAAGTATGGCGGATCCAAGATGGCGGATTAAAGATTCTACATATCTCAATTTTGTCTAAAATCAATCTGACGGATTCAACACGGCATCCTAAAAATTTTACATTTTTCGATTTTCTCCACAACTGATATCGGGGATTTTTGAGGGTGTAAGTTACGAATTTAATAGTATTTTTTTCAGGATTCAATATGGCGGACTAAAAATTTTACATTTTTCGATTTTGTTCAAATGTGAGACTGAATCGTTTTTAAGGATGTAAATAGCGAATATAAAATTATTTTAAGAACATCTAATATGTCAGAGGCAATATGACGGTCTAGAAATTTTGAATTTCTGGATTTCATCTAAAATTGGTATTAGGGGGCTTTGAAGGATTTAGATTTATATTACATTAAGACGTTAAAATTATTTTTTCGAAATTTAATATGACGGATCCAATATAGTGAGTTGAAAATTTTACATTATTCGCATTTTATTAGATTTGGTATTAGGGGGTTTGGGGGGTCGTGTATTAAGAATATGAAGTTAATTTTTTACAATATTAGGTTGACAAGGGAGTGAGGGAGTGAAAATTTTAAGTTTTCAGATATTGCCTAAAATTGATATTGCGAGGTTCTTGGAGTGTATACAAACTCAATATGCACTATTAAATATATCGAGCTAAGAAATTTACATCTCAAGTTCTTTAAATATCGATATTGGAAGGTATAATCTAAAATTAATTTAAAATTTAAGATAATAGATTTACTATGACAGACTAAATATTTGTTTGATACAATTTCACCGGTTTTTGTAGAACTCTAAGAATCAAAGAATTTTTAATGGTTCATTTTAGGGTGATTACAACTTTGGATAAAATGGGTACTTTTTTGCCACCTTGGAGTCATTGCGGGGTACACTAATCTCGATTAGTACTTAGTTCAAATAATTTATGGATATTATAATGAACTCAAAACTAAAAATCGAAAAATAAAATTTTTATAAAAAAAAATTGAATGGACTTCTAAAAGTGCGCTAAAAAGTGAAAATTAACTATAAATTTCTATATGAAATTGAAATTTTTGAAATCGGCGCCAAGTTATTTCTAAATGAAAGAAATAACTGCTACTATATACAAATTATGGTAAGAAAGCAATTACAAAGTATTGTTAATCTGTTTATGCGAATCCCATTTTGTCAGGTATTAGTTTTGCGCCGACTTCAAAAATTTGAATTTCATATAGAAATTTATAGTTATTTTTCACTTTTAGAAATCGGTTCAATTTTTTTTATAAAAATTTTATTATCTACTTTATTCTAAGATCTTTTAGATGATGTCTAGTTACAGTCTTGCCTCACATAAAGCACCGGTTCCCATCAAATCATCGAAGTTGAACTACGCTGAGCGCGGTTAGTACTTGAATGGGCGACTACTTGGGAACACCTAGTGCTGTAGCCGACAGTCGGTAGTCACGAAAACTGACAAAGAGTGAAAACTCGGGGTTGGTTGAGTGTCGAGGTCCCGTCACTGAAAAATTTTATGGGTTGGTGTAACACTAATCAATAACTACTACTACTAGCACTCTTCCTCTATATGAAAATTTTAAATATTTCACATGGATGATGCGGCAGTACGAGAAAGCTTTAAACACAAAAATGGATTAGCGACAATGGGCCAGAATGATTACCTCATATTGCCCCAATGAATTTATCCATATGGGTTTAATTAAAGATAGAGTGTATCAAACTATGCCATGGGATTTAGCCTACCTGCCTAGTAAAATTTGACAGGCATGTAATTAAATTATTCCTAGATTATTAGAAAGAAATCAAAGGAAGATTATTATACATTTATAGAAATGTTTATAAGTCACAGTGGTGGTCAGTTTCAACAGAACAAAATAATTGCGACAATCGTCAAAGTTATGTTATTAAACAAAAAGTGGCATTTACGAAAGTTAATGAAATTTCTATGTTTATTATATTTTTTAAGTTAGTGTTTAATAAAATTGTTATAAGCTTAGGTTTTATTTTGATCTAAATTTATTCTAATTCAATTTTTATTCTAATTAAGTTTACGTGGTTTAAATAACTAAATAGTAGGTTGTGAACAACGGAGACCAAATTAAAAAAATAATAGGTGTAACATATTTATGGGCCTTCATTTTGTTCTTTTTTATAACAGGATCATTTTTTAGAAACGTATTTAAAGGATTAGTTAAATCTTTTTATTTAAAAAATCATAACAAAAAAAGGCAAAGCAGAACAAAAGGCTCATTTTGAAAAAATTCCCTGATGATGGATTTTTGGCCTCGAAACTATGGAAGACATATTTGTGTGATAAATGTGTGTTGATAATGACACATTCTGATTTTTCCAAAAAAGACTCTGTGGAAAACACAACGTAAGTATTGCTTCAAAATGAGCCCACATAGAAATCTCTATGATGCGTCAAATTTTGTACAGGGCAATCGATTTAGCTCATATATATATATATATATATATATATATATATATATATATATATATATATATATATATATATATATATATATATATATATATATATATATATATATATATATATATATATATATATATATATATATATATATATATATATATATATTTATATATATACATATATATATATATATATATATATATATATATATATATATATATATATATATATATATATATATGAATAGTTTGGTTATTCCGGGTTTCAATCCGTTCGTTCAAAAAATCGTTTTCACGACGTTTCGCCAAAATCTCATTTGGCATTTTCAAGTTCTCAGCGAGTAACGAGACGAACCGCACTTGAAAATGCCAAATGAGATTTTGGCGAAACGTCGTGAAAACGATTTTTTGAACGAACGGATTGAAACCCGGAATAACCAAACTATTCATTCTACCATCCGTGAAAATCTACGATATAACATATATATATATATATATATATATATATATATATATATATATATATATATATATATATATATATATATATATATTTGTTTTTCGGGCATCCTGTGTATGTGCTGAGTCCCTTTCAGGACTGTAAGGCAGCTGACGTTTCGGTGAAATTTCATTCACCATTTTTAAAGCTCACTGTAGGACGTCTAGGAGCGAACTGAGTTCTTTTCTGTTTTGATATCTAGTACAGGTCTGCCTTATCTGAACATTATTGGGATATTTCTTTACCTAATACATGGCTTTATTGCAAAATAGTTGGCTTAAAAATGTTGTTACTGTGCAAGACTCTATACTTTTTTGAACCAGGTATATGACTTTCTTATAGGCCTCATTGATATTTGGACTACCGCAAACAATACCCCAATTGACCTTATTTATAATTTGTTCAAAGTTATAATATTTTTTGTTTTTATTCAAATAACCCCTTTGGGTAGTCTGTAAAAGTGTAAAGAGTCCCTTAACGTTGTCTTTACCTAAAATAATATTTGATTAAAGCGTGTCATCATCATCCGTAAAGTTTTCTATATAAATTATGAAGTATCATAAAGAATTTGTAAAGCGCAATATTTTTATTAAACCGTTTTATTTCGAAATCTAGAGGTAAGTGCATATTCATGGAAACAATCTCATGAAAATTTAAATTTTTAAGTCTCAGTAGTAAACACTGTACCTAGAACTCGTAAGAGCGTGATAGCCTTTCATAGTAGACTGCTGTAAACGGAACATTTTGGTAGCATATGTCTGTTTCGCACACGATTTACTGATGTCCCATATTTGCAGCTATTCCAAAAACCTATAAATAAATATCACAATGAGAAAAGCATTCTGGACATCTGGTAGTTCCTCTTGGCTCTTGCGACTTTAGTAATAAACAACTACAGGTTATTTAAGGCTTACAAATATCAACAAACCTAACTTCAGGATCTGGCTTCTGCTTTTGGAACTCTAATTTTAAAACGCTCGGGAGATAAATCACGTGAGGGTTTTTAATAAATTAAACAAAACCAGTTTCTCAAGACACTCAAATCTATTAACAAAAATAAACAGGATACTAAATTATTTAGAATACCAAACTTTAATAATGATTAACAATTCCAAAGTAACTAAAATAATTGCTTCTGTTCACGGTTCTTTTAATAAACGTGTGACAACCCCAAATTTGAAGATAATACATATAAATAGCTTTTAAAAAGATTAAACAAAAAAAAAATAAATATACGAAAAACAGCTATTTAAATTGCTTAAACAAACAGTATAAAAGTCGCTCTTTTCCCAGGTAAAATGAAACAGGATTTCCTCTTAACTTTCCCCAGGATAAATGAAAAGTCAAAAATAAAAACCTTCCCAAACACGGATTATTCGCGTCACGTAATTTTTTAAGAATATTTGTCAAAACCGTACCCTCTCTAACGAATTTCATATCGTAACTGAAGCTTATTATTTTTACAAGACCACCCTCAAGTTTTCCTCACCGGACTCCCCACAGCGGTTCCCATTAATACGTATCTCATCTCGATTCATACCCGAATGTCGGTCTTCTCGTCTATAGAGGGCATCGCCCTATTTCTATGCCGCTTATTTAATTCCCGAAATGGTCTAGATCGGAGCATCTTAATCTTATTTTTTATACAAAAGGTTAATAAAAGTAATCTAGATCTTTCCATAGATAAAAGAAAAAAATATTAACGACCGTGAAAAAAACTATTCACTCTTGTAGGTATTTAACTCTTTCTTGTTAATAGAAAAATCATTATACGAATTCTTTGTACAGGTAACCAAATGAATATATTGCATGCTTGTGAATAGAAAAAAAACAGTCATTATACGAATTCTTTGCACAGGTAACAAAACGAATACATTGCATTTTTGATTGTTCTTTTGCTTCCTTGTAATGAGAAAATTGTTCAATTTCAAGACATTATATCGGCATTCACCGATAACACATGTTAACAGTACTCTTGACATTTATTCCTCCAATTTTAATTACATAACCAGGGTAGCATCTCTCTGACATATTTATTAAAAATATTAAAAGCTGTACGACCTTTTTAGTTTGTCACGATAAATTGTCTGGAGTTATATCTTTTTAAGAAAGTATTTAAAAGACCCAAAAGTAATAAAACTGAGTTTTGGCTTAATTTTTCCCTCATAGGTTTTAGAGAGATAATATAAGATATACATTGTCTCAATTCCCATTGTTAAAATCCATCTACAGAGCCACTCAAATAAATTCCTGCATTTAATAGAATTTACTTTAAGTTAATCAGAATAAGCTAATTATTGTTTGTTCCATTACATTTATAATTCTAGCTATATAGAACCCAAGGACTTTTTGGTAAAAGTAACTGTTTATTGCTTAAAAATTTTATATATTCCAGAAATTACGTTATTTATTATCTTGTGATATTTAAATAATTAAAATTGTTAATAAAAGATAAAATTTCTTTAAATTCTAAGAACTTCATATATTCTTACAAATATAGCGCGAAATTAGCAACAGGCCTGGCGGTTACCATAGCGTGCTTGTAAGAGACTAAATATTTACATAGGTTGAGAATTTTGGACAGGGTTTTTCTTGTCTGTGTCTGTTTCTGTTTTAACCTAAAACATCTTTGTTGTTATATCAACGACTAAGGCTATCTTTGATCGGTATCTTGCCAGCTGATGGGCGAGATATTTCAGCCAATTCGACTTGAAGACTAACGGTTTTACCACTACACCACGAGTATGTTTTTTTATTAAAAAAATCTATATTTTACCAATTATATAAAAATAAAGAAGATAAAAGTACATTCACTAAATATCGGCTTTTTAATTGAACAACGACTCTACACAAACAGCGAATACCCATTATCCCATTAATCATATAATCGTGACATTTAGACCCTTCAATGATTCCTATTGTAGCGGTACCTTTTATGAAAATTTCAAAAAGATTTTTCAAAAAATGTAGACTCTCTTTTACGATTGTAATTGGATGAGAAATATACTAATGAATTAATTTAAAATTATTTTCATTCTATTGCATCATCTTATTAAAATCCTGTAATTTTGACGTATTGAAGACGATTCTTGAGAAAACTCAGAGAATATGTATTATGATTGAAAAAAACATAATTTTATCGATCATGTTGTTTACAACTAATACAAAAATTCTAAATTGACTGACTATGTCAAGATAACATGTTATTGTGAGAAATAATATACCTAATACTTTATTTTAGTCGATGCCGCATGTTAATCAGATTAACCCACGTCATTCCGAAAAGGGTACAAAGTAAACAAACATAAGGGCCCTTCTTAGCTTTAAAAATTAAGATATACATTTTATTTATTTTATAAATCGATAATTTTAAGTGCTTAAAAAAATGTATTTAACGGTTTTTCTAAGATCTAAAATATTTCCGAAATTCTAGTTAGACCTAAGCAGGTCATAAATCCTTTATGTAAAAGGAGACTCGGCAACTTGTCTGTTAAACTTCACAACTATGTGCATGTGTACAGTTGAAAAATCACTCGAAGAACGGCAAGAAACAAATAACGAATTAATCGGGAAACTGTTTGAATAACTCCTTTTTTCTTCATTACATCATTATGTTAATAGTGACTTTTTTAATTTTTGCAGTTTATGCAACATTATTTTGTTACAGCTCAATGTGCAGAAAAGTTTTTCCCCCAGCTGGAAAGTACACAGATCCTATCACCCTTCGTTTTCTTCTATATATCGTCCTGAATGTTAATTATATTTATAAATCGTAAAAATAAATTTTGTATTTAAATATTATATAATAAATATAAAAAATTCTCAAACACTTTCATTTTATCTTTATTATTGTAATAATTTTAAAATGCCCTTTTTTATCCTACTCTAACTTGAAAAAAACCTATAAGGATCCGTAAGTACAGAGTTTACATCTATATAAAATTACATAAACTTTCTGTGAGACATTTCATAATTCAGAGTTCCTACTACCTTTTTTTAATATATTCTAGCCAATTTTGCTTAGCTTTTTACATACTTGTAGTGCCTTTTTTAACCGACCTCTAAAAAAAGGAGGTACTCAATTCGTCGACTATGTATTTTTTTTTTATGTATGTACACCGATTACTCCGGAACGGCTGCACCGATTTAAATGAAATTTTTTACGTTATATTCAGGGAGTTGCTGCGGTGGTCCCATATTTTTTTAGATGAAATTGGTGCAGTAAAATCCAAGATGGCGCTTACAATGGGGCGGCCAAAAAAACTAATTTTGTCCGATTTTCTCCAAAATTGGTATGTAGGAATTTTCGGTGTTGTACGCAACGAATCTACATTTATTCTTAAAAAACTCAAAATGGCGGATTCAATATGGCAGACAAAAAAATTAATTTTGTCCGAGTTTCTCCAAAATTGGTATAGGGGAGTTTTCGAGGTTGCATATAACGAATTCAAAATATTTTTAAAAAATTCAATATGGCCGATCCAATATGGCGGACAAAAAAATCGATTTTGTCCGATTTTCTCCAAAATTGGTATGGGGGAGTTTTTGAGGCCTCACATAACGAATTTGAAATTATTTTTAAAAAATTTAATATGGCGGATTCAATATGGCAGACAAAAAATCAATTTTGTCCGATTTTTACCAAAACTGGTACAGGAGAGTTTTCGGGGTCACACATGACGAATCTAAAATTATTTTTAAAAAATTCAATACGGCGTATCTAATATGGTGGATAAAAAATTAATTTTGTCCGATTTTTTTCAAAATTGATCTGATAGCACATTACGAATTTGATATTATTTAAAAAAAAAATAAATATAGCGGATCTGAGATGGAGGATTAAAGATTCTACATCTCTCTATTTTATCTAAAGTCAATATTAGGAGATTTTTGTTAGTGTTAATTACGAAATTAAAATATTTTTTGAAAAACTCAATCTGGCGGATTCAACATGGTGTCCTAAAAATTTTACATTTTTCAACTTTCTCCAAAACTGATATAGAGGGTTCTTGAGGGTGTAAATTATGAATTTAATAGTATTTTTTCTGGATTCAATATGGCGAACGCAATATAGCTGATTAAAAATTTTACAATTTTTGTTCAAATGTCGAACGGAATCGTTTTTGAGGATGTAAATAGCGAATATAAAATTATTTTAAGAAAATCTAATATGGCAGATGCAATATGACAGTTTAGAAATTTTAAATTTCTGGATTTCATCTAAAATTGGTACTAGGGGGCTTTGAAGGGTTTTAGATTTAGATTAAATTAAGACGTTAAAATAATTTTTTTTCAAATTCAATATGGCGGATCCAATATGGTGGGTTGAAAATTTTACCTTATTCGCATTTTTTCAGATCTGGTATTAGGGGGTTGGGGAGGGTTGTGTTACGAATATGAAGTTAATTTTTTACAACTATTAGGTTGATAAGATTCAATATGAAGGACTAAAAATTTTACATTTTCCGGTTTCATTTAAAATTGATATTGCGGGGTTCTTGAGGCGTATACAAACTCAATATGCAATATAAAATATATCGGGCTAAGAAATTTACGTCTCAAATTCTTTAAATATCGATATTGGAAGGTTTTGAGGCCTATGTTACCAATCTAAAATTAATTTGAAATTTAAGATAGTGGATTTACTATGACAGACTAAATATTTGTTTGACACAATTTCATTGGTATTTGGAGAACTCTAAGAATCAAAGAATTTTTAGTGGTTCATTTTGGGGTGATTTACAATTATGGATAAAATGGGTACATTTTTGCCACCTTGGAGTCATTGCGAGGTACACTAATTTCGATTAGCACTTAGTTTAAATAATTTATGAATATCATAATGAATTCAAAACTAAAAATAGAAAAAAAAAATTTTATAAAAAAAGTGCGCTAAAAAGTAAAAAATAACTAGAAATTTTTATATGAAATTGAAATTTTTGAAGTCGACGCCAAATTATTTCTAAATGAAATAAATAACTACTAATATATACAAATTATGGTAAGAAAGCAATTACAAGTAAAATATTTTTAATCTGTTTATGCGAATCACATTTTGTCAAGCATTAGTTTGGCGCCGACTTCAAGAATTTCAATTTCACATAAAAAGTTCGAGTTATTTTTCACTTTTTAGCGCACTTTTAGAAGTCAGGTCAATTTTTTTATGAAAATTTTATTCAATAACTTAGTAGTAGAATTTATATTCCCTAAAACTATCTTGATATTTTTTCTTAAATATAGTGTTTGTGTGACAAAATGGAATTCACAAATATGCCCAATGTTAGTCTCAAACACTAATAATATGAACTTCTGTCTAAGTTTATTAATACAATTAGATAGGTATGTAAACCTTATTGTTTTTCTTTCCCAACTCATATTTGTTCACTCCTGGACATAGGTCTCTCTCAATCTTTTGCACGTCTCCCTGTCGCGTATTACATCCATCACTGTTTATCCGCTATCAGTCTGATATCGTCCACCCATCGCTTTTATGGTTATCCCACACTTCCATTCAGTTGTCCTATGTCTGTAGGTAGTCTGCTTCTTTCATTATGTCTATAATTTTTGTGTTTTTCCTGATTTTCTAATTTCGTATCTTGTCCAGTATCGAACTCCTAAACATGATCCGTTCCATAGCCTTTATGATGTCTTAAGCTTTAGGGAAAATAACGATATGTCGCTGGCATACTCTTTCTTTTAGTTGTATTTTCCCATTAGCAGTTATTTCATCCATTCTGATATGTATAGTTATTTCTTTATAAACGTTATCAATGATTTCTATGTACCTTGAGTCAACTCCAGAGACTTCAACACTAAACAAAATTTCAATGGAATCAAAACCTTTTTGAAAATTAATAAGAGCTAAATGGATCGGTAAATTGTATTTCTCTCCTTTTTCTATCAATGTACTCATAGTATACAAGTGCTCGATTATACTAAATCCCATTCTAAAGACCGCCTGTCCAGGTATAAAAATCTAAATTTTTTTGCGTTGTCAAAGCTGTTGTTTAACAAAATTGTTATTGTTCTTTTTAATGTTTGTCTTTTCAACTTTTCTGTAGTGATTTGGTTACCTCCCAGATACCTGTTGTTTTTATTTGTTTTAGGGCGGTGTCTATTATCCCCCAGTAATCTTCAGTTCTTCGAATCCCACAATCAAAACGTGTTTTTTTTCTCTCGTGGTTTTTATCTTTTATATAGGATTAGTGTAATTAGTGTAGAGTAGAATGTTTCAGAAATCTGAAAAATATCTTTCGTGTATTGAACTATTATGTTTCTTTCATCTCACATATTCGTGATTTTTTTGCCCTTGGATAACTGGAAACGCACTACTTTTATGTTGCAGTTGCTTTTTATTATTTCTTCTCTGCTTGTTGTATTGCACTTTCTTTTATTTTCTCGATATTCTTTATTCACTATTTTGTTTAATACCTTAACGTTTTCCGAGTTTTATCAATTCTATTTCTTCTATCTTCTAGTAATTGTATTGTTGTAAGGCTTAGCATCGAGATTTTGTGAGCATTTGCAAGTTTACATATTTTCTTAGTTGCAATGGTTATTGTATCGGTGATTTTATCTGCAAGTTTGTCTGTATTTTTTTCTTCTATTTTGTGTGTATTTGTGCTTTAGCTCATGTTGTTTTTCCATTTCTTTTAGCTATAGAATCTCTCCGGTTGAGTGCCGCCGTTTCTTAAAAAGTTCGTTCCTCTTTTTAAAATTAATTTTGATATTTGTCCTAATTAATCTATGCTCATTTCCGGTATAGCATTTGTTTAAAACAGACACATCTTTGCATATCATTTTATTGTTCGTCAATTTCATTTTTTGTTTTGTGTTTTGCCAGGTCCATTTACGTTGTTTTGGTTCATTAAAGAATGCATTCTAATAGTATAGGTTCTACTTGTTGAGATAATTTATAAGAGTTTCTCCTCGTCTATTTCTATTACCTAGTCTAAAGTGTCTGATATATTCTGTATCTCCTTCCTTCCTTTGATCAACTTTTAAGTTGAAATCTCCTGTGACTACTACAAAGTGTAGTATCTTTTGTTTTCTAGCTTCCTTTAAGTCCTATTAAAAGTTAACGATTTCCTCACTTGCTGTGCTTGTAGGCGAATATGCGTGTATAACTTGCAGGTTGTATTTTCTATTTAAAGTGATCATAATGTATATTATTCTTATATTTTATTGATCATAATTGCTACGTTTCCAGTCTGAGTTTTCCCTTCTGTATTTTCCACGTAGATGGATTTCACAGATTCCAAAAACGGACCATTTTGTGTGATTTAATTCTTCTGGAAATTCGTCCACATACTTTTGGTTTCATATTGGATGACATAAAGTCTGAAATAAATTCAGTATTTAAGAAATGCCAGATTTTTTGAAAAATCTATCAAGCAAGTCGACTCAGTTTCTTTGGTTTGAATTTTTTGTAATATATTAAATCATATCTGACTACTTCGATTTCAAACTGAAAAATATCGCCATTTCAAACACTTACCGGAGTAGTGCGAATTTTTTAAATTTTAAACACGGTATTTTTATTTATTTTTTACTGAAATTTTGATTTTTAAGCATTTCTATGCAGTAAGTTTCATTTTCAGTTAAAATTAATTCAAAGTAACAGATTGACAAAATTGAATAAAGAAACAAATCAATGAATCTGTTATGTCAGCAAATAACACAGGTTTAGAAAAAAAAAGTGGATGCCTATTCGAACAGACCCTTTTATTCTTATGTAATTAAACACCCTGAATCTAAATCTGAGGTTCGATAACCTCTATCACGTCAGGTTCATGGTCATTTCAAGGTTAAATGGAGTAAAATTCACTAAATAAATATGAAGAAGTAGATACGTACGTTTTTGAGGTCGCTGAATACGAATTTGTGGTTTTTTTAATCCTTCAAGTTCGGCCAGAGGTCATTTCAGGGTCATTTCAAAGTCAAATTGAGCAAAATCTACTAAATAGATCCGTAAAAAAGATATATAGACTTTTGGGGCGCTGAATCTGAATTGGTGGTTTGTTTAATACTTCAAGGTTAACCAGAGGTCCTTTCAAAGTAATTTCAAGGTCAAATTGAAAAAATCTACTAAATAAGTCTGCGAAAAAAAGGACACAGGCCCAGCTAGATGAATATCCGTTACACAGCAGACAGAACCGAAACTCAAGCTGCCAAAACCACGTACCCCACGCAAGCACGTGAACAGGGCGGGTTTTCAAGGCGAAACCCAAGCTTCTAAAACCACATACCCTTCGCACAGCTAGATCGATATCCGTTACATAATAGCTAGGCTAGTGAAGCGAGTTTTTATAAGTGTATATTACAAACCCCAAACGCTCGGAAGGCTTGGGTTTTATTTCATACACTAATAAATCCTTGCTTTTCGCCTCTGTTTGCTGCGTAACGGGGATTGATATCGCTGCGCGTGGGATATATGGTTATGAGAGCTTATTTTTTGGCATATTTATAAAAATTTGGTCCGGTCGCCTTTTTGCTGTATAGTGGCAATCAATCTAGCTGCATGTAGAGTGTATGATTTTGGCAGCTTGTGTTTCGCCTTAAAAACTCGATCCGCTCGATTATCTGCCGTGTAATGGATGTTAATATAGCTGTGCGTGAGTTGCGTCAGTTTGGGAGTTTGGGAGCTTGCGTTTTAGATTACTATTTGATAATAACTAGCTCCGCTTGCATATCTGCTGTGTAACGGACATCAATCTACCTGTGCGTGGGGTACGAGGTTTTGAGAACTCGAATTTCAGCACAAAAACTTGATCCGCTTGCCTGTCGACTATTTAACGGATATTGATCCAGCTGCGTGTGGGTTCTCTTCTTTTACATATTTATTTAGTGGATTTTTCCAACTTGACCTTGAAATGGCCTTGAAATGACCTCTGGTTAACCTTGGGGTATTAAACAAACCTCGAATTCAGACTCAGCATCCTCAAAAATCAACTTACCTTCTTTTACAGATCTATTTAGTAGGTTTTTCTCAATTTGACCTTAAAATGACTCTGAAATGACCCTTAACTGACCTTGGAGGATTAAACAAAACACGAATTCGGATTCATCGACTCCAAAAACCTACATCCTTTTTCGTTTCCAAAAATCAAAGTCGATGTATCTGGACAATTTTTTAAAACACCCAGCGTGTTTCACATAATGAATTTATTCCAAACTTTATATCCTCATTTATATAGGTAGCATATGTTTTTGTCATATTTTTACTTCCGAACCTTTGCTTTCACAAATATTGCTTGCAAGATTCCAGAATACTTTCTTGTAAGGTAACATTATGCTTTCCGGAAAGGTTATCGTAAGTTTAGACTTAATCTTTCTGTTAGTATTTGTCATGGACATTAGGTAATTACTGGAAGATTCCACGAAAGCTTTCAGAAAAATTGGTTGAAAGATTATAAGAAGCTTTCGTGTAAGGTTATATATACCAAATAGAAATTTTCAGAAACTAACGTGGATCTTGAAGTATGCTTACAAAATATCTTACGTTATGCTTTCCTGAAAGGTTATAGTAAGCTTACTAATTAGTATTTGTTGCGGACATTTGGTAATTACAACATGATTCCACGAAAGCTTTTTGTAAGGTTTCAAAACTTCCTCGAAAGTTTGCTGAAAGCCTTTTGCAATCTTTTATGATATGTGGCTTATAAAGGGTACTCCCGAAAAGATTCTGTTAAAATGTTTCCAGTGTAATAGGTTGTTCGAAAAGTCCCAAAACTGGCACACAGGTGGTGATCCTAGTAACCTTCAAACGATACATGTCAAAATTTAATGATATTTCGACCTTTAGTTATTGAAGT
This sequence comes from Diaprepes abbreviatus, assembly GCA_034092305.1. Taxonomy (NCBI): domain Eukaryota; kingdom Metazoa; phylum Arthropoda; class Insecta; order Coleoptera; family Curculionidae; genus Diaprepes; species Diaprepes abbreviatus. The sequence goes on from JASJET010000139.1 coordinate 13,655,872, forward strand.
TTTAGTGAAGCACCTTTTGATATTTTTAAAACGAGGGAAAAAGACGAGATTAGTATATTGATAAAACACTGTTATTTGATGGAAAAATACCTTTAAAACCCAAGAATAGCTTGAAATGTGTTATAAAGAATCTTTTCCGTCAGAAGCAATCATTTGTTGCTGGTTTGCTAAATTCAGACGTGGTCTTACAGACACAAATGATGCTGAATGCCCAAATGAGGGTATTACACAGAAAAACATAGAAGAAATTCACAAAATTGTTTTAAACAATCGTAAAGTGAAAATATGTGAGATAGCTTATATCGTAACGATATCAATACACCGTATACGTCATATTTTGTATGAGTATTTAGGTATGCGGAAGCTCTGTTCGAAGTGGGTACCGCATTTTCTTACAGTTGACCAGAAACAACATAATTATTCAGAGCGGTATTTGGAGCTGTTTAAGCCAAGAAAAGAGGATTTTTTCATGAGATATGAGCAATGCAGCAGCCTACTGGCAAGGTTATGGCGTCCGTAAGGCCATGGTATAATATTCATCAACTTTCTTGAAAGGGGAAAAACTATCACTAACAAATATTATATGGTATTATCGGTTCCTTTAAAGGAAGAATTGGCGGAAAACGGCCTTAAATGACGACGAAAAAAGTGCTCGCTTCACCATATCACAAGTCGATCGCAACGATGACAACACTGCATGAATTGCACTTCAAATTACTTCTTTAAAGACTAATTGAAACTAATCAAATAAAATTAATTTTCTTTCAAACTAAACCGATTTAAAAGAAAAATGCACTCATAAGAAAAAATAAATCTACTGTTGCATATTACAATTCATTTAATAATTATAGAGTCACTTATTTATTTCTTTATGAGCTTGACGCCTTATTCAAAATTGATAGAGAAAATACCTGCTAGCTACAAAAAGATGCTCTTAATTAAGGTAAGAAGAAATGGAACATAAATCAAAAACTATGTAAACAATTTAATAGTGTTAGAGAAAATAATCATCCACCTAAAATATAGTTGAAAATAAGCTCTAAACCACCACGGCTCCGACCTCAAGAAAATGCTCAGTAAATAGGTAAACTTATAAAAAATGAAATTAATTTTAATAATTGTTAATTTATTTGTATTTTCAATGTAATTTTAGTTGGTTTAATCTTAAAATAATTTTCCCAAGACCGATCAATATATAGTTGCTAAGAAATACAAAGGCTCTTATTTGCCACGTGGTGACTGTAACCAGACAATAGTCCGTATTATAGGAAATTCGGAAAAAATACTCTGGAAGCATTAAGACAGAACTAAAAATTTTTTAAGAGCTTATTTTTTACGTGTATGGCAGTTTTCCAACGATTATAATATTTTTCGTAAATTGCTGTAACATCTTTCCACATCCTACTTAAGATAACTTGAAATACATTAATTTAAATATAACATAAACTCTCCGTATTACTTACCAAGGAGAAATAATTAATATAAAATGTTTTTAAACATATGTTTATTCAGTAATTATAAGGAATTTATGTAAACTGAATAATTATATAGGCTCGTTAATCCTTTTGAAGATTGATCACGACAATGGGGATTTCATTGCTTTGTTCCCAAAATAATTGGAAACCAAACTATAATCTTTAATAACGTCACGATCTTTGGTTTAAATGAAATCAGTATTATGTATATGTAATCCAGAGTTACATCAGTTCGGTGGTTCTATTTCCTGTACTACCGGATATTTACAGAATCATATATATATATATATATATATATATATATATATATATATATATATATATATATATATATATATATATATATGTATGATTCTGTAAAATTCCCCTAAATCCGCCCATATATATATAAAATGTTTTGCCTGTCTGCCACTTCCCCCCCCCCCCCAAAACAAATCCTGGATCCGCCACTATCATAATATATATATATATATATATATATATATATATATATATATATATATATATATATATATATTTTGTCTTTCCTTGGGCTTAGGTTCTTTATTTAATAAAAAATCAAAAACAATTTGACGTTTCGCCCTTTATTAACAAATAAGCAAAATGTCAAGGAGGATCAATAAATAATTTAAAAAAAAAACAAAAAATGTTTGAAAATGCCTTAAATAAAGGGCGAAACGTCAAATTGTTTTTCATTTTGTATTAAATAAAGAACCTAAACCCAAGAAAAGACAAAATAAAAAGAATATATATATATATATATATATATATATATATATATATATATATATATATATATATATATATATATGGTTAATCGGGAGGAACGGACCAAACTCCAAGAGTGCATTGTACACGTGAAATTAATTCAAAAAATTACAATATTTTATCGCTACAAACTACAAAATTTAGAAAATGTAGAAAATATTATGTATTTAGAAGAAGATGATGCAACAACCAGCTCACAGAGAATTGCTACTAAGTTGGATATTTCCCAGAAAAGAATAATCAACACACTCCACAAACAAGGCCTATATCCAATCAAAAGATTGTGTTAGACTTATGCAATTTTGTGGCTGGATAAATAATAATCATATCAAATTTTATAAAAAAAATTCTGCTTTTTTTAAAAATTTGCTTCAACATGTAGCAGTATTAAATAAAACCGTTGCAAGACGTGTTCCCCAACTCGTTGGAATGTTAATGTTAGAATAGTGAATGTAGTTTTTAAATACCGTGAATCTTTTATTGAATGCCTGGAAGAAATAAAAGATAGTTTTAATAATTAAACAGCTTGACGTGCCGCGTCTTCCATTAGAAGAATACTTGTAGATGCAAATTTCATTCTTTTTGGTTAACCTTTTTCATAAAGTGATGCCCCATGTTGACATTTTATTTAATGTACTACAAAAAATAAAACGAATCCATTAGATATAAGCCAAAAAATAGCTATTTTTGAGCAAAATATTGTTTTAATAAGGAATATGTTGGACGATATTGCTAACTCAGTTTCTAATTTATGCACTTAAACGATGCCCGTTAAAAGAAAAAAATAAGAAATGATAGTCAATCGGACCACCTAATTGCTGCAATAGAAGTTTGTGGTATAATAATAAACTGTGTCAAAGATCTCTTTGATTTTAAAGATCACTTATCGGCGACGTCATTATTATAATCCAATCAATTTGCTAAATATTGCGGATCTTTTTCTGAGGATACATTAAATTTAATATGTTTCGCATACCCAAATTTAGATAAGGAACGTCTGAAAACTGAATTATCTGTGAATTATGCCAAGGCAGATTGTAGAGAAATAGGTTGGGCAATACCTTTTTTGAAATTTTTAATTGAAAATAATTTATCTTTTAAGAAACAAAAAACTATTAGAAATTTTGATTACCATATCCACGACTACAGCAGAAGCTGAACGAGCCTTCTCTACTCTAAACAGACTTCTTAAGAAATTCCATGACTGAAGATCGCCTAGTGGCTTTATCGATGGTGTCGATTTTAATGAACGTATCATAAACAAATTTGCTTCGAAAAAAAATCGAAGAACCGAAAATAACTTTTTGTACGAAAGTGAATTTTTAATTAGTGTAAATAGTGATAACATATGTATGAGAAAGATGTTATTTGTTTGTAAGAATATAGAAACCTTATTATCAAAAATTTTTTATGCATAAACAAATGTGCAGTGCAGTGTAGAAAGGGCTCCACTTTTCAAATGCTTATGCTCTATGTGGATTTCTAACAGAAATTTGTAAGTTTTTTTGTCTGGTCACGAGCCGTATCTACCAAAACAAATTAAGGAAGATTTTAATGAAACAAAATTATCCAAAATTTAAATATCTCTTTCTCTCTCTGTTTGCCAACCTCTGTCCATCCACTTCTGGATGTAGGTCTCTCTCAATTGTTTCCATCTTTCTCTATTCTTCGCCAATCTCATCCACTGTTTGCCCCCCACTGTCCTTATGTCGTCTACCCATCTTTTTTGAGGTCTTCCCATGCTTCTTGTTGTCTCCCTCGGTCTCCATTCCAGGATTCTTCGTGTCCATCTGTTGTCCTCATATCGGGCTATGTGACCAGCCCATCGCCACTTCATCTTTGCAGCCTCCGCCACGATGTCCTTGACTTTCGTTTAGCGTCTTATCTCGGTGTTTCTAATCCTGTCTCTTAATGGTATTCCAAGTATATTTCTTTCCATCGCTTTTTGGAATGTTTCTAATTTTTTAGCGGACTTTTTGGTAAGGGACATGGTCTCTAATCCATACGTACACACCGGTAATATGCATGTGTCGTATACTTTTCTTTTTAGATTTATGGGCATTGAATTATTTTTCAGGATGTATGCAAGTTTACCGAAAGCGGCCCATGTCAGCTGTGTTCTTCTTTTTATTTCAACATCCTGGTTTGATTTCCCAAGTATACATAGTGTTCGACGTTTTCTATCCTCTGGTTCTGTATTGTTATGTTTGCCTGTTCGTGGCTCATTATTTTTGTCTTGTTGTAGTTCATTTAAAGCCTACAGATGCGGATACGTCATTTAGCTTTTTTAGCATTTCGTTCAATTCTTGGAGATTACTTGCTATTAAGATTATGTCATCAGCAAATCTAAGATAGTTTAAGTATGTTCAATCGATGTTTATACCTTTGATGTCCCATTTAAGTTCTTTAAAAATGTCCTCTAGGACTAGGGTGAACAGTTTTGGCGATATAGTGTCCCCTCGTCTCACTCCTCTTTGTAATTTTATGGGGTTCGTTTTCGTCTTGTCGTCTATTTTTGTTTGAATGGTTGCATTTTCGTATATGTTTTTTATGATGTTTATGTATCTTGGATTCTTGCGTTTTCTAAGGATTGTAATACTGCCCATATTTCGACGGAGTCTAATGCCTTCTGGAAATCTACAAAAGCCATATGGAGCGGTACGTTATATTCGGTGGACTTCTCAGTTAGTGTTCTTATAGTGTGTAGGTGACCTGTGGTGCTAAAGTGTTTTCTGAATCCAGCTTGTTCGACAGTTGGTAAAAATCGAGTTTGTTTGTTATGCGGTTGGTTATAATGTTGGTTAACAACTTGTAGGTATGTGATAGTAGGGATATTGGTCTCCCTTTTTGAATATTAAGATTACTTTGGAGTTATACCAATCCTGTGGAATTTTTCCCTCTTCAATTATTTTATTAAATAGAATCTTCAATATTTGTTCTATATTTCTGCCGCCAATTTTCAGCATCTCTACTGTAATTTTGTCTTCTCCTGTACATTTATTGTTCTTTAATTTATTTAGTGCCATTCTTATTTCTGAGTTTGTTACTTCTGGAATTTCCTCTGAGTCTATGTTGGGTATGGTTCTTTTTGTTCGTTGTTGCTCTTGTTATATATATATATATATATATATATATATATATATATATATATATATATATATATATATAATTTAAATATAAATCGATATAAAGGTAGTAGCAAATATTAACGTAACAAATACAAAATACTGAAAAAGCCAAGGCTAAAAAATAACGAAACATATAAATTGTGCGCAGTGAAATCTCAGACATACGGGAACAAACTCATTGAAACCCCAATCAACCATATAAAAGAGCCCCATACCATATGCATCCTCGTAAATGAATAAAAGTTATAGCTGATTTACTTGCTCGACGCATTAACGACAAGCCACACTCCTAAAATAGGGCGACAATTATTAGCAACTTGAGAAGCTTATATTTCGTAAACGAGACTATTAAATAAATAAAATTTTTATAAAAAAGTGAATCAATTTCTAAAAATGTACCAAAAAGGGCAAAATAACGATATAATCTTTTAAATAAAATTGAAAGTTTTGAGTTTCTAAGGTCGCAAAAAATACCCATTTTATCGAAAATTGTAACCCACACGAAAGTGAATAAAAAAAAATTCTCAGGTTCAAAATCTCTCCACATTAGAAGCATCAGCCTTAAAAGAACTTCGTAAGGATGAATCCATAAAGATTCTACCAGCGGACAAGGAAAATGAAACGGTGATCATGGACATCGTAACGTACGACCAAAAAGTCGGAGAACCAAGACCTGACATCCTACGATCGGCGCTCACACCACACTACAGTAAGCCACCACATCTTTACGGATTACCGAAAATTCATAAAACGAACACACCATTGAGACCAATAACCAGCTCCAGAGGTCCCCATCAAATGCTTTGCCGAAGTTTCTGTTAAAAATCATACAATCTTTAGAAGGTAAGACGAACACATTTATTTAAAATTCCACACATTTCGTGAACATTATTAGTAGCATTAATCTAGAACCAGACGAGAAAGGCTGTATACTAATGTACTATTAAGGGAATCACTAGACATAATAAAAACTAGACTTTCAAATGATACAATATTATCCGATCGAACCACGTTACCACTGCACGGGGTGATGGACCTTTTGGAGTGTTGCCTGCGTAGTACTTACTTTCAAGAAAAGAACAAGTTTTACGCTCAGTACAACGAGCTTTCGATGGGTTCTTTACTCTCTCCAGTCGGCGCCAATATATATATATATATATATATATATATATATATATATATATAGAATGGTTCGAAACTTATGCCATAGAAACAGCAACAATAAAACCGACGTCTAGTTGAGATATGTCTATGATACCTTCATTGTATGGAATGGCAATGATCAAAAACTTGATTTCTTGAAACATCTAAGACCATTCGACCTACAATTAAATTTACCATGGAAAAAGTGGTAAATAATCGATTGCCCATCCTAGATGTTCTTCAATATACAGAAAGCCAACATATACTGGACAATATCTTAATCATAGTCCTAATCATTCTGTTTTAACAAAACGGGGAATTATACGCAACCTCTATAATCGCGCTATGTCTATATGCAAAAATGCCGATTCATTGAAAAAAGAGATGACAAAGATTAAATCCGATTTACAATGGTTATCTTTTAAAATTAATTGACGATGTTATAATAAAGAAATAGTGATTGTTATAAATAACTTTAGAACAATGACCACTGGACAGCAAAAAACACATTCCTTCTTCACAATTCCGTACATTAAGGGAACCTCGGAGAAAATGAAACCAATTGCCAGTAGTTATAATATAAAAACAGCCTATAAATTAAGAAATACACTTAACACAAAAACAAAACCAAAAACTGCGAATAAGAAAGAATGTGTTTGCAAAGTCCCATGTGACTGTGGTGAAATTTATATCGGAGAAATCAATTACCACTAGAAGTTAAAATTAAGCAACATAAAACTCATACACAAAAAGGGGAAACGAGATCAGGTATTGCAGAACACGCCTGGGATAAACAACACCATATAAAATGGTCTGAAACTGCGACAATGTATATGGAACCCAACATCAAGAAAAGAAAATTTATAGAAGCAGCTTGCAATAAAAATAATAGTGGCATCTTCAGTAAACCCAGTGTTGAGATACCTAATCTTTTGCAACTACTACTTTGTAACATCAGATCATTGAGATGTGTTTAGTGAAGCGAAACTTTGCGCTTCAATGGACACTGTCCCTATATAAGCTCGTAGCCTTAGGACAAAACAATCAGTTTATATTTGATAACGATTGGAGATACAACCTAATCGAAATGTTATAAAAATAAATAAAAATAAAGACAATGCAATTCCGACAACCACATTTTAGTCAAAAAATTCTTTGATCTGAAAATCTTCAAATATCAGTTTTGTTGTATCAAACAAATATTTAATCTTGCGAAGTAGTAGATATCTGTTGGACTTCCATTGTCTTTATTTTTGTTGAATATCACGACGTTTTGGCTAGTAGTTATCTCTAGCCGTTTTCAAGTGAAACTAAATAAATCCCTTAGCTACATGACTATTAACACTAAAAGTAAATGCAGTAGAATATGACTGAGATTTGTACAGTCATGCCTGCTATGGCAAAATCATATTTTTTGTTTTATGTTGCATTTAGTTTTAGTTTACAATTACTAAGAAGTGGTTTCCACACTTCTCTTATATCTAAAGATGATTTACTAAAACAACTTGGGTTCTGATGTATAACCGCGGCTTCTTTGAATTTCCGTTTTCTCCAATGTTGTTCTCGGTGTAGTATTTTAGCTTCAAACCATTTTATGTGGTGTCCATAAGTCCAGGCATGGTTGGCGGCACTAGAATTTTCTGTTTCTCCTCGAGATGTACATTTTTGGTGTTCTTTGATCCTTTCGTCAAAAGGTCTCTTTGTTTCGCCAATGTAGGAATTGCCACATTCATATGGTATCTGATATATACAGTTCTTCATGTCTCTTTGAGTTGTTGGTTTGACCCTAGTGAGCCGACTTCTCAGAGAGTTGTTTGAATTGAAAACAACGTTGATTTTATATCGTTTTCCTATCCTTCTAACTTTTTCTGAAATGCCTTTAACATAGGGGATGTTCAATACTGATTTTCGTTCTTCATTCGTTGTCGATATTGTCCTATTTCTGCGTTGTTCAAGAAATTTATCCACTAGATATATTGGGTATCCGTTGGCTGTCAGATCATTTTTAATGTAATCTATCTCTTTCATCAAGTTCTCGTTGGAGTTGCAGAGAGTTAAGGCTCTATCTACGAGATTTCTTATAATCCCTTGTTTGGTGTTGTTGGAGTGATTAGATGAATAACTAAAGTATTGTCCTGTGTGCGTGGCTTTTCTGTAAATCGAAGTTCGAATTTGTCTGCCATTTCTTTCAACCAAGACATCTAAGAATGGTAATTTATTTTCTACTCCTTTCTCCATGGTGAGTTTAATAGTTGGGCTGATATTGTTCAGATGAAAAAGGAAGTTTCGAAGTTCTTCGTCGTTTCCACTCCAAATAATAAAAGTATCGTCTACGTATCTGACCCATAACTTTGGTTTCTTAGATGTGGATTCAATTGCAAACGTCCCGAACCATTCCATGAAAATATTTGCGACCACCTGTGAGAGTGAAGATCCCATCGGTAGTCCATCATCCTGGATGTAGAATGTTTCCTTTTCTTGAAAACAGGAATTAGTCAAACAACTTTCCAACAAGTCCATAATGGCGTGCGGTGGAAAAAATGTTCTTTCTACTAAGGTCTGGTCTTCTTCAAGTTTCTTTCTTATGATTTTTAGTGAGTCTTTAACTGAAACGTTGGTGTATAGGCTTTCCACATCAAAGCTAATAAAATGATCTTCTGGTTGTACTTCTATTTCACGTATAATTTCTACGAAATATTGCGAGTTTTTAACCCAGAAATTAACTTCAGATTCGTAAATTACGACCCCAAAAACCTTCTAATACCAGTTTTGAAAAAATCCGAATGACGTAAAATTTTTAACACATCATATTAGATCCACCATATTAAAATTCTTCATCTAATCTTAATCTACACCCTTGAAAAAATTATAATGCCAGTTTTAAACATAATCCGGAAATGTAAAATTTTTAGACCTCCATGTTATATCTGCCATATTGAATTGTTTAAAAATAACTTTAAATTCGTTATTAACATGCTCAGAAACTCCCAGTACCAATTTTGAAAAAAATCCGTCATATACGTATTTTTTAAAATAATTTAAAATTCGTGATTTATACCCTTGAAACCTTTTGGACAAAATTAAGAAATGCTAAATTTTTGAGATCATATTCGGTCTGCCAGATTGAATTTTTTATAAAATAATTTTTAAATCCCTAATTTATACCCCCAAAATCCTCAATACCAATTTTGGACACAATAAGGACATGTAAAAAGGCCATACTGAGTCCGCCTAACTAAATTTTTTGAAATAAGTTCAGATTCGCTATGTATGACTCCGAAAACTCCCCCATACCAATACCGCAAAAAATTTCATTGAAATTGAAGCCACCATTCCGAAGTAATCGAAGTACACAAATAAACAGTAGTCGTATTCAGAACCTCCTTCTTTTGGAAGTCGGTTAAAAATCTTTTGTGATATATTTAATTACATTTTTAAAATCTATTGAACGGTGCCCCCACTCGATTAGGTTAACAAAAAAGACAAAATTGAATTTTTGATAGGTTTCTGTATATCTTATAAATTAGTATATTTTCGTAAGAGCTATTAGAACAAATTTTTTCAGATTTTTTAGTCATCATTAGAAGACTAGAGGCGACGAGGTAGGGGGCATTGACAAAGCCACTTTGGAAACTCATAATTCACGAATGAAGCGACTAAATAATTAATATATTCTTTTTTTATTCCGACTTTGCACATATTCTAATTTTGGTTTCCAATTTAATCTCAAATCTGGCTTAGGTTCCTGAGATGAATGCATTCTAAATTTTATTGCAGAAAACTAAAAACTGATTGAAACAGACAGACAAACGGGCAGATGGAAAATATTTAAGTTATGATTTTTAATATTTTTTAAAATGTGTGTTCCATTTCAATATTTTTTGAGTGAGGTCATTCTTTTATTTGAGAATGAGAAACAAATTCACTCAAACTTATTTACAGTCTCTTTAAAAAGATTTTTTTAATATTGCACACGTGTGTCTAAAGAGAGACAACTGTAATTATTTTTTTTCCTTTACTCTCTAAAATCTGAATATTATCATCAAGAGGTATTCACTCATTACCGACGATATATTTATTCATCCGTCTTGAACTAGAAAATTGCGTATCTACTCAATCCCGTCAAAATAACAAAAAAATTATCTAGAGGAGATATTAGTTTTTGATATGAATAAAATATAAGTATGGCTGCAATAGCTAATTATTATCAGTTTCATTAAAAGTTTTTTTCAGGTGGTTGCCAAAGCGTATTAACCATGAAGTTTTACGTGGGTGGGCTAATTGTGCTTATCATAGTGAATCAAAGTAAGGATTATTAAAATAAGGTAGATGGATCAAGATAGATCCACTTAGATCTATTTCTTCTCTTCAACATATATATATATATATATATATATATATATATATATATATATATATATATATTAGTATTGTTAATATTTCTTTTCTCATTGGTCCGCCCTAACATAGATTTACTCACCCCATATACTCATGTTAACAGAATATAAATAAAACTTTATTGAATCTTACTACTTACTACTGTACATTTCTATGAGAGATATTTAAAAATAGACCGTACATTATGGTTTCCAGATTTATTTTTGGTTTTTATTGGTTCTGACTATACTTGTGACTCTAGTAAACAACAACAACCGTGGTAATTTTATGAAATCCTCAATGGACATTAGAAAACCAGTAGTTGTATATATATATATATATATATATATATATATATATATATATATATATATATATATATATATATATATATATATATATATATATATCCTTCTACTATTTACCAATACATGGAATAAATGGACCTTATTTCATTAATCTGCAAAATCTAATGATTTAATCCAATTAATTTTTAAAAAATTTAAATCGAAAAATAAACTAAGTAATGAGACGTAGCGTTGGTGTAGTGGTCAAGTGATTGGATTCAGTTTAGTTGGGATAGCGGCTGTATATGCTAGATCGCAAAGCCAGTGGTAAAATTTGAGTTTCCGGTTTAACAAGTTTGAATCGAAAGATATTCAAATTGAAAAAAAAAACTGAATAATGCTCATTACCAAAACTAAAAATACGATCAAAATAAGATTTTATGCAAATTCATCCGACTCACAATAACTGTTTTTTTTTAAGTTTGGTAGCAATTTTTTTTTTAATTTTTTAGTCAAATTCACATAAGGTTGAAGTTTCAAACCGGATCAGATTGCTATATAAGTAAAATCTTCTAGTTAGCCAATTTTGTTTTGCTTATGATACTATTTCCCGAAATAAACAAAATTTTTTATTTTGACTGGCTTGGGAATAAAAGAAAATGATTTATAATTCCTTTATTTTTATGATTTAGAACTTGGTTGACTTCAATTTACCCTCTAATGTCAATTTAGACCAGTTTAAAGTTAAACATGTCAATGAATGAGGGGGTTCAGGCCCAATTTTTCAAGCATAAAGCTTAAACTAACTGTAAGTTCTACTGCACATTTTTTTGTCCCATAAACCTACCTAAGATTGACTTCAAGAACTCTAGCTACAAGGATTTTTAATAACTAATAATAAGTGTCTTCATTCCAAACTGATCACGAAATATCTACCGGTCATTACCATTATTAAAAATAAGCTTTTTTTATCAGAATTTTATATAAAAAGATTTATCACGCGCAATGTGCAATGGCAACTTAAGTTACTCCGGTCTTATTCAATTTAAACTTGAAATAAAATCGATTTGTCAGTTTGAATGGTAGAGTAATTTAGAAAATTATATTTTCACAAATCCACTTTCTATTTTCAAAAACCTTTATTAACCCCCAAGCAACCTAAACTATAAAGCAGGCATCTAATATGTAAATTTCCGTTATTTTCATTGCTTCTCAGCCTGACACTTAGTTTTTAAACCTTAACACCTAAGGACATATTAGATCATCCGATTTTCAGTCACCCTAATTAAGTTAAGAACTGGATTCAGTGTAGTGTGGATTTAGGGTAGTTAAGAATCCAATGAGGACGGTCCAGCCATGGCGATATTTCTTGCTAATTAAGAAATAATTAGTGTATTGCAATAGTCTTTAGAATGCTTTGGTATCGCACGAAAATGGCAAGTAGACAATGGAAGTTGTACAAAAGTTTTAGATATTTATATATGTCATACTTATGGAATCAAAATTATAAAGATTATCTTCACCCAGCACTTCCTTTTTCCCTTTTTTTTTATTATTTTCATACAACCAGTTATTACTGTTAGAATAAGATCTATTTTTACGTGCTTAGAAAGCGCTGTTCCACGAACACATTGCCTGATGTGACGTGCTCGACAACCATTATTCCCCTGATTTAGATTCCTGAATAAGGACGATGTAATTACCATATTCCCTTCATTTGTTGCTATTCAGATACCTAATCGATTACTTTTCGAATTTATTTACTCACGCAAAGTTTGACATTTAACCCCTAATTGTAACAAGGTTTGCGATATAGGACTGGAAGTAATTTTAAAAATGATTTTTTCATCTTTATCTATTTAGGTTTTCTTTAAGCAAATATCACATTTAAAAAAAAACACATTATATATGGACATATTTTTTAAAATAATTATATACTAAAAATACAATTATAAATAAAAAATGAAATGATTAATATTTTTGGTCCTTCCTTTAAATGTAACCTAAAAAATATTCTGTGTTGTAGTATTTAGCTTATTTTATGTTTTTGTGAATCGAGTATGCCTTTTGCGACTCAAAAGCTTTATTTTTAAAAATGTTGTTCCGTATAGCTAGTACTATTAAGTCACTTATCAAAATCTAAAATACACTTTACTATTTTAACAATCGACTTTCCAGGAAACTCTATACGAAACATTTACATACCTTTTTCATGCGAGATGAATAAAAAGAAAAATAGAATATTCCAGTAGATTCTAGATCTTTTATGAGCGTTCTATAAACCAGAATAATAAAATGGTTCCTCTAAGAGTTGCTCACAAGACAAAACTAAAGAAACAAATACATCTCTGTTTTCCTAATGACTTTCAGAATCGGTAAATTTTTTGCGATGTTTGCAATGGTGTTTTTTCTTTCACTATTTAAAATTGTGAAACCAAAATTAAATTAGATATAACCTTTTATGCAAATTGACGTCTTTTTTAAAACTATACTCATCCTCGGTTCTAATTTATTTATTTTTTGAGAACAAGAAGAAATAAAAAATATTCCGTTAAAATATTTCATGACTTTTTTAAGTTAATAAAATATAAATCGTTATACAGATCGCATGGAAATATTTTATCTATGTTTAAATTAGTTAATTCCCATAAGTAATCCGGCCATCCCTACAAAATGTAATTGACATCACCACGTCATATAGACACTGGATAAACAGACCGATAAATAATGTATTTAATAAAACTAAAATACATCACCTGAAAATTAATCGAGGTAAGTCATTGGAACTTCTCTTTAGTAATGAGAATGTTCAATGTAATATGCTTCGTATATAAATATCAAATCGGATCAAAATTCCATAGTTTTCAAAAATTAAACTGAAAACCTGAGACTTGTTTTGAGATCATAAATTAAAGTTTCAAGAAAACATTAATCAGAAATTAAAAACAGGCTAATCAGCATTAAAATTGTATATTCTCATAGGCATTATTTGAGTCAAGACCCTGTCTGTTGCTATCGGAAATAAATATATGATAAATTAAAAGATTTGAAGTGGCTTAATATGCTTAATCATCATATGCTACATGAAATTTGCTTCTTTTACAAGATCCCCAAGAATAGTTTGTAGAACCAACGTGCATAATCTTTTCATATTGCATTGCTGAAAATATAAATAAGTTTAATGTAATAAATTCTTCTGTAGCCTGTGTAACATTTACCTACAAATTCCCACTTCGGATTTCTTCTAATTAAAATCATTTTCCCACTTTTAAAATTTTTTGTAAGTGTTTTTTTCCTCTTTTTTTCCCACACCTTTCTTGTTTTAGATATAGATATTAGTATATATAACTTATATTTTCCAATTATAATTATTGCTTCAATAATATATACATGGTAAATTTGCTTCGAAATCTGTGTATAAGACCAGTTAACCTATTAATTTCTTTTTCTGTACAATTTCTTATTTTAAGGTTAATAAACGTTTTACTAATATCCACAGACTTAGCCAAACGGCTTTCGTACTCCCTCCAGGAGAAGATTCACTCATCCCAGATATGCCCAGATATCATAAGGATGGAGCTGTACAGCAGGTCATTCCTTTTTGCATGCCCTAAATGGTATTATGATCCTCTGCATATCCTATAAATTTCCGGACAGTTAACGCGTTTTTAAGTAGCACTATCTTTTGCATGGACTTATACAGATGTTTGCTAAGACCCAATCCCTGGATTTTAACATAAGACTCTTTGGTACTACTCCGGTTGTTGAAAGAATTGTGGGGATCGTCTGGATGCTACTCATTTCCACCATGTCTACATATTTATACCTCTAGATCTCTGTGTTTGATAATCTTCTCATTATGCTTGTCCCTTAGATTGTTGTTAGGGTTATTACTATTATTATACTTTGAAAAGTTACTCAAATAGGTCACCTAAATTTTTTTTTACACTTAACATTTTTACATTAACATTAACTTTTAAATTGAACAATTCACTTTTTACTAAATATCTGCAAATTTCAAATAAACAGTAAATTCTTCCTACGTTTGGAAAAACTGTGTTATCGTTTTCTTCTATTACCAAACCGGCAAAAATAGAAAATTTTGTTTACTTTCGGGAAACGTCTATTCTCCTTACCGAGTTCAATAGTTTTTCTTGAGGTTTTTATCCTTAATTTTCTGTTGACATATATAATAGAAATTACAAGAATATTGTAAACAAAAGGAAACTGACGAACTATAAGGTCTTACTTCCATAGGAACTAAATTGGGCTACAAAATTGAATATCTGTAATAAATCTGACTGCTACTGCAGTTAAATCATCCATAAACTAAGTAGCATCTACAGCGAAGGCCTTTAAGCACCTTAATAATCCCACTCAGAGTTTACAAATCGGCTACTGGCTATGTCAAAAGAAGATATAAAACATTACAGACGTTGAATACATTTTAATAACCTAACTTAAACATTTATGTTGTTTGCTCATTCGATAGGGTTATAATTTGAATATGTATTTTTATCGGAGATTTCAGGATCATAATTTTATTACATAATAGATCTTTTAGTCAATAACATCCATAATTTCACATGGAAATAAATAAATATATGTGTGTGAAAATGGGAATCAGTACACTGCGACCTAAATATATCTTTTAGTTAATAACATCCATAATTTCACATGGAAATAAATATATGTTTGTGAAAATGGGGATCAGTACACTGCGACCTAACAGATCTATTATGTCGTTAGGGATACCTTGTCGACTAAAGCAGATCTTCCAATCCTATTTCTCTCAGGGACCTTAGTTGGTTGGACGGTTTCAAAGTGGGTAGCTCCTTCTATTTCGTGTGCTCCCAAGAACCTCATTCTAGGATTTTCTAAATCGCTGCACTATGAAAGAATGTAAATAGAAGTTTCGTCCTCTTCCCTGCAAAATCTGCTGTCTTTCTACCAATCCAAGTCTCTTAAGGTATCTCTTCATGTGGCAATGCCCCGTCAGGATTCCTGTACTACCGACCTACCCCGATGTGTACCGGCAACTACCCACATGAAGATGACATTATTCTTACTTCATTCATTTTGTTCCTCTAGGCATTCCCAGACCATCATGGAGTTAATTTAAGAACTCAGTGCGCTGGTGGCTGCTTGACTATCCGACATGGTAATAATCTCCTGTCCGCGATAATTTTTCTCTTTGCTGAAGTGAATATGTTTTCTGATTTTCCTGTATTTTCGACTGGAAGATGTTCGGTGCTTACCCAAGCTTTTATGGTGTCTGGTTCTGGCTTCATACACTCCTATTCCAGTTCTCTCCGCCGTTTTGGAGCTATCTCTATACCACTTAATTGAATTATTTTTAAGTTTTTCAATGGTGTTTCTGTTCCACTCACTTTTACTACTCAACTTTGTATTAAAGTTTTTCACAAAATTGAACTTCTTTTTC
Organism: Diaprepes abbreviatus; assembly: GCA_034092305.1. Taxonomy (NCBI): domain Eukaryota; kingdom Metazoa; phylum Arthropoda; class Insecta; order Coleoptera; family Curculionidae; genus Diaprepes; species Diaprepes abbreviatus. The sequence goes on from JASJET010000139.1 coordinate 13,672,493, forward strand.
ATTTAATCTTGGGACATGTCCCAGATTTGTTGATTTCTGGATGAGAGAATGGGAATTCGTTTTATGACTTCATCTCTCATCATCCTATATAATGTCGTCTTCGCCATATTCTCCATATGTGTAAGGTTTAAGAATACTTCCATGCCGGCTGTTGGACAGCTTTTCACTGCTCGAGTTATACACGCACAAGCCAGTCTTTGAACTTTCGAGAGGTTGGTTCTCGTATTGACCAGACTGGCTCTTTTACTCCAGATCACTGTCCGATATGTGATGATTGATCTCACTATTGCAGTATACATCCACTGCAGGATTTTTGTGTTTGTGTCCCAGCTTTTTCCCGCGAAGTTTCTACAGACCATCAAGGCTATTGTAGCCTTGTTGATTACTTCTCTTTCATGCTTATTCCAGAGAAGTTTATTATCTAGGGTCAGACCCAGATATTTAATTTCTGCTTCCACTCAATAACGTTTTCACATATTTTAATGCTTTTCAGGTTGAAGTTTCCTTTCCTTATAAAGGCTACTGGGGTGATTTTGGTGGGGTTAACATTTAGTCCCATCATCTGGCACCATTCTTTAGTGTGTCCGAGTCCTCTCTGGACTATGTCGCAAAGAGTAGTCTCGAACTTGCCCCTTGTGACTATGACCACGTCATCGGCATAGCCCTAACAATATATGCCGAGGTCAGTCAGATCACAGAGGAATCAATCTACAATTAAGCCCACATAAATGGTGAAGCTGCTCCCCCTGAAGTAAATAAATATATCATGAATATGAAAGAAAATAAATTATTTGATGAAACAAAAAATATTGTTTTGAAACGTATCTTTTTTATATCTGCTTAGCACATTATTTCTTGAGTTGTACATTTATGATGAGGTCTTTGGAACTCTTAAAAACATTTCATTAGACCCATTTTAATAAGCAATTACGCAAAAATAATCCGATTAGCGTCATTCGAAACTCATTATAGCCGTTAATTAATTCACTTTTCAAATATTCACTCCATTATGCATTATTATATTTTTTCAGATTATTGAAAAACCACACAATGTAGTACACTATATACCCGAATTAGCTGACATTTTTGTAGCTAGGTACCTAAGAAAAGAAAAGGAAGAGAGGGGGTATTGAGAAATGGTTTTGGGAGGCTAATATATTACGCCACAATAATTAATTCACTTGTTTCTTTATTATTCTGCTCGTATTAGTAATATCAACACGAAATAAATTTTATACAATTTTTGCAAATTGCCGCTACATACTAATGAAGTTTGAATAAAACCTAGTCAATAATCTTAACATTATCTGGCAAAATAGTAAAAATTCGTCTTCAGCCCTACAAAAAAAATTTCGAAAAATGCAGATATAACTTTTTAGACAATTTTAAGCAGAATATGTAAAGCCAAAAATCCTAAGAAAATTACTTTTTAGCGAACAATCATAAAATCGACATCTTTCCCCATTTTCCTCCTTTAAAATCAAAAATTATTTTTTAGATGTTATGAGCCTTCTTTCAATACCAAACTTCGGTCCATATCTCATTAAGAAATATACAAAATTAAAATACTTTTTTTCACCCTTTTGGAGTGTGAATTTTTAAAAATCATTTCTTATTAGGTTCCTATATGCTTGCTGTTACTAACGTTTTCCCTTAATTTCATAACTTTAATAGTTTGGTTGTATGTCGATATGTCAGTCAGTACAACGACAATATTAGTACGTCTTCACTAAAAAAATCCTAACTGTACACGAACCAAATATCGTTCACAGAAATCATCGAATGACGTAAAATTAACAATTATAATAAAATATGATTACACAACGAGTTTGCTTTGTTCTCCATATTTATATACGATATTGAATACAGTAAAGAGTTAAAAGCTTTCATAGGTATGACTCACAACATACTTAATTCCGAATTACGTCTCTTTCCATAGTCGCTAAAAGTGAAATTTTCAAAATCATCAATAAAACAAAAAAAAAAACATTTAGTTCACGTTTTCAATTAAATTATCTGTAACAGGAGTCCTTTTAGTTCCAATAACTTACCTTCAAAAATATTGTGTTCAGAAAATTTTAATATGTAAAAATATTTCTTTGTATACTGTGTTATCACAAAAGCTGACTGGCAGATTGATTGATTGATTGAATAATTAAATTGATCCGCCACATTGAGTTTTGTCTCGGTGATATGACAATTTTAATAAGTGGAAAGGTTTTGATAAGATATTTATTAATGCGACAGCTTATTTTTTACAAGTTGCAATAAGTAGATCATAGAATATAAATAAAGCAATCAATATTTTTCTTTTCATGTTATGATGTCTGAAAAATCAATCAATCCTGTTTACAAATACACTTGAAAAATATAATGAAATCTTGAAAACGTCTTTTACAATTAAACTTTTAAGTTACACGGTTGTCAATTTTTAACAAAAAGTTTTCTAACGTCTGTACTGCAAAAGTTTTCATTTGTAAAAGGTAAGTTCACTATTGGATGAAGTAAAATAACTCACAAGTAAAAGTTGCCAAAAAAGTAATATTTTTCTTAAACGAAGCACCGTATATATTTTTTAATTTGTGTTTGAAATTCTAGAAATAATTGTTTACGGAATATTAAAATTTGAAAAATGGCATTTATCTAAATCAGCGGTTCCCAATCTTTTACTTTTTGCGGCAACATTTGATCGTAGGCTCTCGCAAACGAAATATTTTGGTAGTGTGTGGCCGTTAGGCCTACGATTTCCTGCTGACGCATATTATTTTGTAGCTATTCTAAAACCTTATAAATAAATATCACAGTGACAAAGACACTCTGGAAGTCCAGTCGTTCCTCTCGGCTTTTGCAGTCTTAGTACTAAACAACTACGGGTTATTTAGAGCTTACCAATACCGTCAAACACAAGTTTCTCAAAACCCTTAAATCTATTAACAAAGATAAACAGAAAACGGAATATTTACAGAGAGAAATTTATAATTAATAACGAATAACAATTCCAAAGTAACCAACATAATTGCTCTTATTGGCCGTTTTATTAATAAAAATGTAAAACCCAATTTTGAAAATAATACGTTTAAATAGCTTTCTGAAACAATAACCAAGAAAAGCATAAAGCGCGAAAACAGCTATTTAAATTGCTTAAATAAACAGCAGAAAGTCTTCCTTTTTCCAAATGAAATAAAACAGAATTTTTCCCCAAAATAAATGAAAAATCAAAAATAAGAACCTTATCACTAGTTAATCGCATCACGTAATTTTTTAAGAAACTGTTCTCAAAATCTTACCGACTCTAATGAATTTCAAACGTAACTAAAACTCATTACTTCTACAAGAGCACCCTCCATCTTTACACCCCGGACTCCCCGCTAATACCTATTTCAGTCGTGGGGACCCTACAACTATCAATTTCATTCGCGAAATTTGGAATAGTTTCGGTCATCTTGTCCACAGAAGGCGCCAGCCATTCCATGCCAAACACTTAATTCTCGAATAGGCCCCTGAGCATCTTAATCTTATTTGTTTATATAAAAGAGTTAATAAAATTCTTCTAGTTCTTCCTATAAATAGAAGGGATAAAAAATAATGACCGTGTAAAAAAATTACTCACTCTTCTAATAGTCTAGAAATACTTAACTTTTTCGATCTTGTAAATAGAAAACAACATTATAACTCCTTCTTACATGTCTTCAAACAATATATTACATTATGGTGACTTCATTTGGTTCTTCTTTTGTTTCCTAATAATATAAAAATCTTTCAATATTTAAAACTTACTATGCAGTTTAAGTCATATGGTGAGTGCTAAATCCATTCTTGACTTAATCTGTAACGGTTTTTATAATTCTAAAGAGAGTAAAATTACCTCGACACATTTTTAAATATTAATGGTTTCAGAAAAACAGATGAAGGACCCAAAAGTAATAAAATTGCTAAGTTTCTTAATGGATCTAGATCTTAGGGTGGTAATATAAGATACATACTGTCTCGTTGCCATGGTTAAAATGTATCTATAGAGTGATTATTTAATTACTCATTTTAGTGAAATATATTTCACATAAATTAGCATAAAATAACTAGTTGTTTATATGTATTCTCCTTTCCTACAAATACAACTCTGGTTCCCCCTCCATAAGCGTTTCGACCACCTTATGGTGTCGTCAACGAGAGCAACATTCGCAGAAAACAACTATCTATATAAAATATAAAATCCGAGATATGCAGGCCGACTTTTCGATATCGGACTGAAAAATATATTCACCAGAGTGAAATTAAAAAAAAAATAAATAAAAATTTCAAAATACTGAAATCTTAATTTTTAATATTTGTATTTTTAAATTTCACACTACTCCGGTGCATGTATAGATGTCGTTCTACTGGAAATATTTTCCAGTCTAGCATCGAAAAGTCGGCAGGTTTAATATCCTGTCGACATGCGGAATTTATATTTTACATAGACAGTTGGTTCCTGCAAATGTTGTTCTCGGTGCGATACAGGTCCACTGACGAGACCATAAGGTAGTTAAAACGCGTATGGAGAGAGAACCAGAGTTGTATTTGTAGGAAATAAACTATTTATATATATTCTTTTCTCTTTTCTACTTGAAAAGAGAATACATATAGGCAACTATTTAAACACAGTAGAAAAATAGATTTATTTATTTATTGATGGAATCTTAATTTTTATGTGTATTTACATATCTCCTACAAACAAATAATCACGTATCTGTCTAACTTGACAAAAAGTTTTTTGAAATAAAGCCATGAAGCAGTGGTGTAACTAAGAGTATCTGCGGGGGGGGGGGGTATTTACGCCACTGCCAAGAAGCCTACTAAGCTAAAAAAACATTGGATTAAAATGCATGCTGATAAGAAAGTCGGAGAAATATTTGAAACATATCAAACCTTTTAGCGCTCTCCTCTAGACAAAAAAAATGATTGACTACACGCTTCATAAAATGTTTCATTGTTAATCGAAAAAGCGAGAAAACCACACACGATTGATGAAGAATTAACCTTGCTGGTAATAAAAGACGTACTAAAAACTTCTTTCCATCATAAGAATGCATCAGATATCATCAGGAAAATTCCTTTTAGCAATAATTCAACACAAAGAAAAATTGTTGAAATAGCTAAAGACATCCAAAGTCATTACACGATTACTTGAAGATCTACAAATTTTCCATTCAATTTGATCAACTCTATCAACTCATGAGAAGTTCGCTGGCTCTTAAAGAGATTTGTCTGAATCGTTTTTATAGTCTGTATGACTCAGTACTAGATTTCCTTGAAAACAGAGACGAAGAACTGCACATTATCTTGAATACATTCAAAGATGACGTCGCGTGTTTTATTTGAAAGACCTGTATCAAATATTTCATGAAATAAATTTTCAATTGAAGGTGATGAGTTGAATTTATTTAAAACAATAAGGGTCATAGCTGCTTTTATTAGAAAACTTTTTCTATTCAAGCGGAATGTTAGTGGAGGTGATTATAGCCACTGTCCAACATTATCAGCGATATTTGCAAAAAGGGAAGATTTACCTTCGTAGTGCCAACACTTTGACATTAGTGATTTGACGGAGAGGTTCCAGAACACTCTGAACATGAAGATACTGAATTGGGTTTTAGATGTTTTCTCAAATGCAGATATAGCAAAATCATCAAATTAAGACGAATAACAGGTACAACTTGTAACTAACGAAAAGACAGAGAGAATTGTGTTTTAGACGCGTCGGTATCTATAACCATTTGGTGCCTAATGAAGACCTTAAAGCAAAATTCAAGAATTCTAGCTTCAAAAATTATTATCAAGATTCTACCTTGGAGTGTAAGAAATAGTTTGAAAATTTTTAACTGCATTCTTCACATCCTATTTGGCTGAGCATGGGATCAGTGCTACCGCAGGTCACTGGGCATGACGATTTGCTACTGTTTTCAAAATTGCAACCTGATATTAACAAATTGTTAAAATATCGCCAGCTTAAACCGACTCATTAATTTTTTATTACTTATTCATTTTTATGTCAGTTTTCCATTTCAAAATGAACAAATTTCTAATATATTTGATGGCCCATCGTAACTAATTTCCTCTGCTGATCTGAACGTGTACTGAGTCTATATTAGCACATGCTCAAGCGATCCGGCAAATTCTATTATAAGAACTTTAGAAGCTACGCCAAATATCAACCTTTTGTCTTAGTGTATGGTTTGTGTTCCGCTGATTGAACCATATTCGATTCTTTATTAGTTGAATTATCCTTGGTGGGATTTATTGATTTGAAAATCCTTTCTGAGACTCCATACTAATCCTACTCCTAAATAAAATAAAATAATTTTCGGCTAATCGGACATAAGATTGTCAATAAACAATATGCTTGGTTACCGATACCGAATAGTGCGACCTCCATCCTTTAGAAAGCGCGTATGCTCTATCGAGTTTGGATATATATCCTTTTTAATTCATCGTCACGCCATCACATGGCGGTTTTATACAACATTGTTGATTTCTGTTACTCTTGGGTTATTGAATGAACCATCGAGATGCCGTTGTGTCTTGTTTGCTGTTTTTTAATTTTAAATTTAACTTATGGGATACAAATGCGAAGTGATGGGTTGTATCGATTGCAATGGCCTGATGAGTGCCATACTAGAACGAAACAGCTCTGTCGTCATTTTTCGAACCCGAAGTCTCTCCATTATCTTGGAGTTCTCCGCACTTTTTAACACAAGAGTAATGCTTATTGACAATCTTATGTCCGATCGCTGAGAATTATTTTATTTTAAAATTACACGAACGGAAACTATTTCTGTTGTTTACTTTTTGACTTAAAAAACACGCAAAACGGTGCTCTCATAGGGGGATCGTTGGTGCGACACCTGGCTTTGACTGCGGAACGCGTAGTAAGCTTGGTTGCCAGTACCGAATAGTGCAACATCTATTATTTGGGAAGCGAGTTTGGTGTATCGAGTTTGGATATATATATTTTTTAATTTACAGTCGCGCTATCACATGACGGTTTTATACTATATTGTTAATTTGTGTTGCTCTTGTGTTACTGAGCGAACCATCGAGATGTCGCCGTTGTGTCTTGTTTGCTGTTTATTAATTTTAAAATTGGCTTATAATACACAAATGCAACATGTACCGGTTTGTACCGAATGCAATGGCCTGATGAGCCCCATACTAGGACGAAACAACGCTGTCGTCATTTTTCGAACCCGGAGTCTCTCCATTATCTTGGAGTTCTCTGCACTTTTTAACACGAGAGTAATGTTTATTAGCAATATCTTATGTCCGATCATTCGAGAATTTTATTTTATTATATATATATATATATATATATATATATATATATATATATATATATATATATATATATATATATATCTTTTCATATTATCATATATGGTGTTACCGCTGTTTTCAGAGAGACTCTTGAGTAATCTACTCCCAATTTTTTAGGTCTTGCAAGTAAAAGTTGTGCCACATGTCGAGGTGATGATTGCTTAAAAGAAGATGTTTTTGAATTAGACTGTACCCAATATGTACCAGCATTGCCATTTGAAAATCAACTTATAATCAAACATGATAAAGGTGCCCTTCAATATGGATGCTTGGACTTGGAATATTATATCGGTAAGAAAAAATGGCAGTTTTCAGAAATTTAGTTAAAAAAATTCTTTGGAATATTAGCAGAAGGAGGAAGCTCCAAAAAATGAAAAATAATTTATAGTTTTAAAGCAAATAAGCAAATAAAACCGTTTACAACAATCAGAAACTACTAGTTTAACGCTAGTGAAGCTTTCTATTTTCACAGGATTTTAAACTTTTTAAAGAAAGACACAGAAAATATTACAAATGTAAAGCCAGCGAAATATATTGTTATAAAAAAGTTAATGAATCAGAAAGTAATCATAGTGGTCAAGGTTAAATTCTTATATCCTCTTAGATTTGGCAAAACTTGACACTATCAAGGCAATTTAAGATTAATAAAATTTCATTATTTTTACGTTCAACTCATGCCAGCAATGGTACCATAGAGAACCAAAATTTATGCTCATGTACTCTGATGTTCTTGGTAAATAATAAATCAATGTAGAACTAAAAAAAGTGATTTGTACATTTAAATTTTATAACTTTTTTTAGATAAGACAGAAGAACACATTAAACAATGCATCCAAACGACTGACTTAGAATCGTTTTGTAATACACTAGAATATTCTATAAAAGTAAAAACATGCAGCGTTGATTCACAAGATCAAGTTAGACAAATCAGGAATATTGAGGATGCTGAAAAAGAAACAACTACATCATCACCAAAGAAACCTGATTCGACTACACCAAAGGCACCAGATACTACTACCGCACACGCCAACACAATACAACTATTTTCTCTGACTTCTCTTTTAGGAGTATTAGTAATGTTAATTTTATAATTACCTTTTTCTTTTCCATATCGGGCTAAGGCCAAATATTTTCAAATTCTTATTTTTTTTACCAAATAACAGTAATGTGTCAAGGTATTATGAGTCCAAAATTCGGATTCATTCCTAATATCAACATATTTGATACAAAAAATATAGGGATTTGAAAGAAAACTAAGACACCACTTAATTAAAAAATGAAAAACTTTATACACAGGTATGCACTCTATTGGTATTACTCTAAAACTTACCTTCAAATACAATTTATTAGATTGACAAATTTTCTATTATTATTGTTCCATTGTTTTAATATTATTTCATATTATTTATAGCCTTCAATGTTTTATAATTTTATTAAATAAATAAATATAATACTGAAATAATTTATTTTATTACTTAAATACAATAAAATTTGTAATAGTAAATGAAAAGGAGCTTGAGCGAAACGGAAGGAAAATTTTTATTCTTATTTTATAACCCTCGATCCGTTAAAAAAATACAGAGCTTCACAAAAAAAAATCAAAAATATTTTTCCAGAGGCCTGACCTACCTTATTAAATGTAATTGACCATATTGAAATCGAATCCGATGTTCAAATAACCCATCACGTCAGGTTTTTTTCTAACATCAAAATAGACTAAAAATAATAACACTCAACATCACCAAACAAACTCAATAACACCCAAACTCCATAACTTTAAAACCCAGTAACATCGTAGCCTTATGACCGTTCGAACCGCGAAATCCAGTATGTTTGAAACAGCTACGCTCTTTAAGCTCTTAATTCCATAACCCCACAACCTTATAACCCAAAACCCCATAATCTGAAAACTCCATAACCCCATAATCCCATGACCCGGTGAGAACAAGACTTATATGCTTTCATACATGTTAGGGTATCGTCTTTAATTGAGATGCTGTTCCGAAAATGATTTATTTGTGTGTTTGCGCCCAGGGCACCTCTACGTGATTGACGGTAGACCATGGAATTGATCCGCGATCCGGCAGTTGCACTGGATAATGGCATGTATACCATCATGGCAAACACACGAAAAAAATGTACGATACAGGGAGTCGGATCTTCAGTATCGGCGTTTGGTCGAAGTGAGAAGGCGGATCCGCAAGCGTCGTCATCATACGACCGCATATTTATAAAGATGGGTACTGTGACCTCTACAAAGTATAAAGCTACAAGACGTAACATAACTGATAGAATCTCCAGTCAACATGACCATGACAATCAGAACAAACTGGACCAATCCTGTTATGTTTGTGATAGGAATGTACCACGAAATATTTGGAAAAAAAATCACTGATGTCTTCTATGTTTCATGTAATTATTGTGGAGCATCTGACATATTAAATCAAGATACAAACTGGGTGCCACATATTATCTGTACGAATTGCTATAACATGTTATAACCATTCGAATTTAAAATACTGCGTATGGACCTTGGCAGAATCAAAAAAGGACTCATGGTTTCAATTGGGATTTGGTGGTTATTGGGATTGGGGAGTTATGGGTTTGGGGGTTATGAGGTTAATGAGATTTTAGGGTTGAAGTTTTACAATTTATAAGCTTAGAGATCATAGCTGTTTCAAACATTATTAATTTGGCGGTTTGAACGCTCATAAGTCTCTATCTCACTGGATTATAGGATTAAGTTGTTATTGGGTTCTGGACTTCGAGGGTTTGAGGGTAATTGGAATTTTGAGGTTTTGGAGCTTGTTTGAGATTTTGTTTTGATGTTAGTTTTCATTTTTAGCTTATTGTTTGAGGTTAGAAAAAATCTGACGTGATGAGATTATTTGTACATCAGATTCAGCATGGTCGATTGCATTTAATAAGGTTGTTCAGGTTCCAGGAAAAATAATTTAGAATTTTTTTTGTGAAGCTGAGTTATTGTTTGCTTCATTAAAATCCATAGGCATATTAACCAAATAGCTCTCACGCCCCTTTAGGGAAACATTCAGTCATCCCAGATATAAGATAAAAGGATGGAACTCTGTGGGAGCAATTTTCACGCAGACGTGCCCTAGATGAAGTTACAGTCCTCTAAATTTTCCATAAACTTCCGGGCAGTTCGAACGGTTATGAGTAGCATTGCCTTTTATATAGCCTTATACAGGTGTTTGCTAGGACACAGTCCCTTGATATTAAGTACTGATTGTTAATAGAACTATAGGGACCGTCAGAACGCTATTCATTCCCCACTGTCTCCTTTTTTGTATCTCTAGGTCTCTGTATTTAGATATGTTTTTATTATGCTTGTTTCTTAGACTGTTGTTGTTAGATATAGCAACTTCTATTAATGTTACTCGCACTAAAATGAGGTTTAGTCTGTTAAGGGCAAATAGGCATAGTTCAATCCCAGTACAGCGTGAACTTGTTGTTCTCCAGCATAGCTTCCGGGCTGTATTCATAGTATGGCACTTTCTGTACCTGCAACGGTTTAAATTTCTCAGCCATATCTTGATGGATGATGTTCGAAGCTGAATCGTGTCTCTCCTTATACTCCGATGAGGTTAATACTTGGAATTCCTCTTTTATGATCTGAATTGTCTCTGATATTCGACATACACATCGACATGTGTCGAGGGGTCTCTGATTATGTATTTCAGATAGTTTCTAGTTGGATACCTGACCTTCGATAGCTAGTAAGAAGCCTTCAGTTTCAAGAAACATATGAGCTAATGTCACCCAGTAGTCGGCATTTTTCTGGTTAACTTTTTTTGTGTGTCGTTCATAAATAAGCTTTTGTAGCCAAGTTTGAAGCTTCTCTTGGTCTGGTGGGTGATGATACCTCAGTTTTCATAGGCGGTTAACCGCCGCCGTGTTGAATCGTCAGCCTCGCATATTGCCCAGTGCAGCATAGAAAATTCTGCCAGCCTGTAAAAATATGAGCACAGGTTTATTAATTGTTGATCCAAGTGCTTAGCAATATCAACCAATAATCTTCTTACGGTGGAATCTTGGTAGTATTGTCCGCTCAATAGCACTACGAGGATGACGTTTGTGTGCCTTTATCAGGAGTGTTCTGACTTTCCTCTGCAGATTTTCTGTGTCCGTTTTGCTCAATTTCACAATTCCAAAAAAGTCGCTGAGTGCAGAGGACGCATAGATGTTAAGCAACTAAAATAGATTTTTACTGTTTAGGTCGGGTACTTCTTCCTCTTTCATGCTTAAGTATTTATAGGACTTTTCTGCCTCGGTTACTGCAATGATTTAACCTATATCCCCTGAGGACTTGACGTATTGAGATTGCGTCTGTTTCGATGTTATTGGTGGAAGGTATTTTCATTTGTATTCTAGTTCTCCAAGTTAACATGAGATGTTCTAAAAAGGATACAACATGTTCATCGACTCTATATATTCTCAGTATAGCTGAGAGGCAATCATGTGGCACAGAGTCAATGCTTTTTTGATAGTCCACGTAGGCGGCGAAAAGGTTCTTTCACTTGGTATAAGACTGATTGCAGATGATCGATAATAAAATGCTTCTTGCAACCCACTGCTCCTCTAGTACATTCTTTTTGCTGAACTGCAATGATATTATTAAGCTCGCTGTGTGCATGGATACGTTGTGTCAACCAGAATGTGATCACCTTGTACAGCGTGGGAAGGCAGGTAATTGGCGATATTTGACTGGATCTTGCGTATTATGCTGATCTTTTGGCAAGAGATATGTAACTCTTTCTGAAAAAACAATGACATTTTCTGTGGATCAAGCAAAACATCGTTGATCAGAACAGTCAATCGTTGGTCAATACTCCATAACTTTTTAAAGTCATTAGGACCTGATGCTTTCCAATTACGAAGTCCTTTGACGATATTAAAGATTTCGTCAGTGTCGAAGACTTCGAATTGCGTCTGACTGTAATCCTGGCAGACTTGATGCTCTTCACTGATCCAGCTAGCGTCGATGTGACAGTGGGTGGTTGTAGCTAGTTGACTTTTTCAGAACTCTCCTACTTGTTATTTACTGGGGTATTTGTTATCTGCTATGTTTGGTAGAGAATTTAACTTCCGATGAAAAATTGTCTCTTTAACTTTCCTATAGATACAGAGAGTTTTTGTTTTAGAGGATCGAGGGATTGTTGGGCAGTGCTGTTTATTAGGTTATGTGCATATTGAATTCAATATTTGTTGTACTCGTCTGCAATATTCTAGTTCTAACACCACAAGATTTTGGACCTTTTATTAAGTCTTTCTCCCGTTGCGGAACTATAATGACTATAAACCTCTATACGAGGAGACACCCTCTTTACTTTTCAGATCCAGATCCAGGATGGTAAAGACGCTAAAGTGTTGTGTGGCATGGAATGAATCTGCCATCATCCTAATAATAGCTCAATAGCTCCACAACGTCGCGATCTGCGAAAATTTACGTATTATGAAATATAGAAAATAAAAAAATGAACTGGTATTTTGATTAACAGTTTTTCTTAATCAGTCTAACTTAGAGAAGTTACTTTAATATCGATCCTAAATTAACAAATAGCCGATCCTCTTCGGTCACAATATGACTCCGCCGGTGCTAGATAGTTACTGTTGAACTAAATCGGATCAGTGATCAAAATTATTTTGATATCATCGATAACCACGGCCGTCTGTCGACTGTTGCTCAATTTATTATGCAGTCACTACCCCGGAAAGTATCAGTTCTACAAATATCGATTCATCACTTGGTAAAAAAATTAAGAATATTTGTGCTAGCTGAATAATAAGTTCTATACCTACTGACATGACGTAACGTACGTGCTATACACTTACTTTACGATATGTACTCCTTTTTCTATCGTACATAGGGAATATAGAGACTAAAAAATACCAAAACACTTCTCTTTAATATAACAGGCCCATGTTATTATACATAAATTAACTCCAGATACGAGACGACAGAGCTGTTTTGTTCTTGTTGATACTAATTCAGGCCATCGTATCCGGTACAACAAACGCGATCGCATCTTAACTATTCTCAAGTAAAAGAAAAAACAATAAAGCTACGGCACCACCACCGCAACAGGTTATGTAATAAAACAAGTGCAACAGCAAATGACAAAGCTGTACAAACTGTTATTCGGTGAAATAAGAGAAACTTGCCTATCGTCTCGTTGTACAAGCTTGAGATAAGTATTTCAAGAATGCCTAATAGCGTATGCATTGTACTATATTTTATAAAATTTTACTTTTCAATGGGAACAGTACCGAGTCTATTTCTTGTCTATCATTGCTCCTGGATATTTAAACTCTTTGGAAGAGCTCAGTGTTGTTCTAATTAATACTGGATTGTTCATGTTTAGTTTTCTGCACCTGGTGAATGCTAAGAACACCGTCTTGTTCAGATTATCATCTAATCTTTCCTCTGTATACCAGTTATTAATTTAGTTCAAAATTGTTTTCATAAGGCTTGTAATAGTCCCCTTTGTTTTGTCTAATAGTGACAACTAGGTCATCAGCATAATCTTACATTGTAAATATTGAATCATATAACTGACTTAATAGGCTATCTACGATCAGGAACTGCAGTAAAGATGATCGCAAAACACTCCTTCTTGGGGGCATCCTTTGACTGTACTAATTGTCGCTGCTTCATTACAAATGGATACAATGACAATTCTGCTCGTTAGTGTTGATTGATTCGATCTTGTTAGAGGAGGCTTTATTTGCTTTGCCTTTAAGGCTCCAACTATGAATTCATGTAAGGCTTTATCAAAGCCCCTCTATGTCAATGAAAGCGCTCAAGGAGATTTCTTTGGCCTCCGGTATTTTTTTCAAATTACCGATTAGACAGTACAGGGCATTTACAGTAGATTTGTTAGCTTGATATGAAAATAGTTTTTTGTGAAGAGGTTTCTTTTTGAATGTTTCGATTCTTAAGTGTCGATCAATAAATTTCTTCATTTTTTTGTGTAGAACGATGGTAGGACTGACTGAGAGATACAATTTTGATTTATCCGATGAGCGTCATTCTATTTTCAGTGTAAACATCACCCGGACCTCAATCCATGTTTGACATAGGTTGTCACGGTTCAATTTTGCGCTTAAGCTCACTATGGCGAATTTACTTAATTTGACCTTATTTTGCAAATACTGTCCTTATGGGCAACACAGTATCATTTTCCTTAAGTATTTCCCAGGGATCCTTTGAAAACAACCATTTCATTAAGTACAGTTTCGATTAATATTATTTGCCATTATTTTATCCTACTACACTTTTTTCCTGGTTTGATTCGGCCGAAGCAGCTGCAGACTTCCATCTGAATTTTTAGTTACCAAGTTTTTGGGATTCTGAGACGAAAAGTCGAAAATTATCCCGATAACTTTGTTAAGTTTTGGGGTACCGTATCTTTTGCCAGGTTGGCAGTTATGGTCTTTTTTTTATCGGGATTAACCTGGAGACAGAGATTTTGGACAGTTTGCACGGGTCTACGAAGGAATCAGTCTGAACCGAGAAGATCGGGGTAGAAGAATACTCATATTCACTCTTTGGGCATAGGAAAGTCCAGATCCACCCTCTGGGTACAAGGAAGTTGAAATCCACCCGCTGGGTCGAATAACAACCTAGATCCACCCTTAGAGATATAAACCAGTGCACTCTTAAGGACATCTTTATCCGTAAATAAAGAGTAGAATTAGTATTAAAATATTTTTGGAGTTTCATTGGCCCCACAACGGCATGTCTTTTGCAGTACGTTACCTTTTTTTATGTTTAATGTTTTGTGCAGCAAATTAGTGAGCCGAGTTGAACGCTAGACCCAAGCCACAACGTGAGAGGGTTTCTGGGTTTACCCGGCTCAAATTCAGTGGCGCCCTTTAAAAATACCCACCTATTCACTGCATAGGGGCTAGCTTGGCACTTTGCTTGCTGGTGCCGCCTCTAGCGTTCAGCTCTACTCCGCTCACACGAGATAATCTTTATTAGCGCCTTACATTAAATGCCAGGAGCAGCTGGACATATTTCTGAGATCCCCTTGTAAAACCTTCGACAACATGCTGAAACCTGCAAGAAAATATCGTCTAAAGGGTTTTCCAATAAGAGGTGTTATTTTGATATTCAAAGAAAAATGCTATTTTTTAAGATAAATGATCGGATATTTATTACATTATAAAGAGGAAGGTATGCCGTTAATGATGGAAAATAACATCAGCCAAATGACCACCACGACCATGCCTACAGGACCATATCCTTTTCATGAAATTTTCCATAACCAAATCGCAAAGTGGCTGCCCTATGTCCTCGATAGCCTCACGAATTCCATCTTTGAGGTCTTGAATCGACGCTGGGCTGTTGGCGTAGACCTTGTCTTTCACGTGGCCCCAAAGGAAGAAATCGCAAGGTGTCACATCACAAGATCTCGGTGGCCAATTGTGATCACCTCTTCGAGAGATAACACGGCCCGGAAACTTTTCCCGTAAAAGATCAATGGTTTCGTTGCTTGTGTGGCACGTAGCGCCGTCTTGTTGAAAGTAAACGTGGTCCAGATAAATACCATCCAATTCCGGCCATAAAAAATCATTAATCATCTCTCGATAGCGCAATCCATTCACCGTAACTGTTGCTCCAGCCTCATTTTCGAAAAAGTAAGGTCCAATGACCCCGCCGGACCATAAACCGCACCAAACAGTCACACGTTCAGGATAGAGAGACTTTTCAACAATAACTCTTGGGTTTTCCGAGCCCCAGATGCGACAATTTTGTTTGTTGACGAAGCCACCGAGGTGGAAATGGGCCTCATCACTGAAGATGATTTTTCGATGGAATTCCGGATCATTTTCATGCATTTCAAGAACCCAATCAGCAAAGGCACGACGTTGTTGATGATCGGCCGGCTTGAGTTCTTGCGTTAACTGAACTTTATAACCCTTAAGACCCAAATCTTTATGCAAAATACGGTGTAATGACGTTTGTGGAATCCCTAATTCCAAAGAACGACGAGGAATGGACAAACCTGGGTTTTCTTCAACACTTTCGGCTACAGCAGCAATATTCTCGGCTGTTCTTGAGCGACGTGCACGGGTTTTCTTCTTCACATAACTAACTTGTCCCAACAGCTCGAATTTTTTCACCAATTTCTTTATTGCGCTCCGACAAGGTTCTTCATGACGACCCAAAAATGTTCGAGTTTTACGAACCGTCTCTGCCAAATTTTCACCATTTTTATAGTGAATTTTAATAATTTCAATGCGTTGTTGAAGCGTGTATCGTTCCATCTTTATTTATGGCGTAGTTTCTACTTGTCAAACGTCAAAAACTTACAGCTTCAAAAGTGACATCTACCGAAATAGCGGGCTTTTCAAAATGACACCTCTTATTGGAAAACCCTTTATCAAAAATTATACCGAAAACAAACCTCAAAATATATATTGCTACCCAATTGAAAACCTCATACTTTCTTTAAAGTCAGGTAAAGATGCAACTACATACATAAATAGCCTATTCTTTGATCAGATTCTCAGAAAGAGGTATTAAAGATCTTCTTGAATAATCTACGTTACATAGATAACAAATTGGATCTCGAGATTGTGAGCATGGTAATATAACAAACAAAAAAGTATAGTCAGATTGAAAATATTGCAACTTTATCATTTTTTAATACCATAAATACAACAACCAAAATCGTCACTAATCCTAAAACACATGTTAGTGATAATCAAGTTAATTGCATTACGAAAAATAATCCCCACTGTGTTGATAAAAGTATGGGTTGGGTAGGTTTAGACAGAATTAATTATTAAAATGTTTTGGGAGGCGAAGTTGAAGATTTAATTCTATAAAATGCGTGTTTATTGTATATATGAATTAATAATTTTTTATTAGGGATTTTTAACATAAATTTCTAGAATAATAATATCTTAGTGATCGGGTTTACACATAAACTCAATCTCCAATAATTTAATGTCTACACCAATTGTCATTAACAACACGCGCCTCGTTCATGAAACTCTTTTAGGATCATTCTGGTACCAACGTACAACGTTCAAAAAAGTATTTTTTTTTATTTAAATATCCACCGCCAAGTTAAATCTTTTTCGATATGGATAAATCCTTAAATATACTTGTGAGGGTGAGTCCTCAAGACATAGGAAATTTGAGCGTAGAGGTATTACGCCCCTTTAAGTTAAAAATGTATCGTCCACACGGGATATTTCGTTCCGCGGTCATAAGGGGTGTGATTTTTTGTCTTAATCTAACTTTTATCAGGATTTTTTTATATTTTATCTAAAACTTAAAAAGAAGGAAAATAAAACATTAATTGCGGCAGTGTTGTAATCTAGAAAAAAAGTTACAAAATGTAAGGAGATTATTGATATATTCTTTATTAAAAAACAGGAAAGTCGTCGCTACTGGGTCAGCTCTATATTTGAGGAAAACATTAGAGAAAGGCCTGGACATACTAATAATTTATTTCAAGAAATACGCGAAAATGATTCTGATTTTTTAAAAATATTTTCCTGTTACTATTGGTGAATTTGAAGAGCACGTCACTGTTGTTGGGCCAATAATTAGGAAACACGATATGGAAATGTGTAGAGCTATCTATACCATTATTACTAAATTAAAAATAACCTTGTGATATTTAGCTGATGAAATCAGCATGTGAAAGCAACAGTGCGAATTCCCAGTTGGTAACCAGTGTTTCTGAAATTATTTAAGAAGTTTTATTTCTAAAGTTTACCACTTCTACCTGGTTGCCAAGGAGTTGAAGACGAGAATTTCAATATAATAGTGTAATTTTAACAATCGTTTTAATAATTACAATTGTTTGTAGCTTTTAGAAGAATACATTACATATCAAACTAACTGGATTTCTATTATTATTCAGGTTATTTGTGACTTAATATGAGACTCTTTAAAAGAAGTTTTATTTCCAAAGTTTACCACTTCTACCTGATAAAGAATTGCCAAAGAGTTCGAAGACGAGAATTTTAATATAAGAGTGTAATTCTAACAATTGTTTTAATAATTACAATTGTTTGTAGTTTTTAGAAGAATACATTACATATGCAACTAACTGGATTTCTGTTATTTTGTATGTCTGAAATTTTAGCCCTCTGTTAGGGAAACAGGAAAAAACTGCAATTGTCAGTATTTTTTTGAAATTAAAAAAGGAAAATATAAGTAATAAAAAAATATTTATTAATCATTCTAGTAAAAAAAAATTGAACGTTAACAAAATGAATGAATTTTTAATTTAGTTTATTAATAAATTTAATTTCGTACTTTTTATTGCTTGATGTTTCTTTTGACAATTGCTGGTCTTTGATAACCATTTCATGACATTCTTCACATGATGTTCTTTTAATTAAATTGTGTCAAAGGTAGAACCTTAACAAAAGATATTGTTGTAAACCAACTATTGCTACAAATTATTAATTATTAAATTAATATAAATATTTTTAAGTTACTCTTATGGATTAATAGATAATTATTGTCTAATATTTAATACTCTTAAGAAGAAGTTATATCTTAAGTAAATTTATATTCTAATCGGCTTAAACAAAAGCATGCCTTAATCTCTGAAACTCTAAAATTTTACTTTTTACAGAAATCATTAGCTTTGTTCATATTGTCTTATCGTCCCATGAATACACACTTTTTCATTTCAATAATCATGTAAATAAATTGTCTGTGACTGTAAAATAATAATTTAGATACGGAAATAGAATATAACTAGAACATGAACATAGCGACGAGGGGAAGTAAAATTGAAAAACTACAATAGGGACATTAAATTAGTAAGTAAGAAGAAAAACTGTTGTTTCCTCATGATTAAGTGAATATTTTAATAAAATATTAAAAGTTATATTAGAATATTTATTTGAATTCATTGAAAGTAGTGATAAACCAAAACCAGAACCAGCAAATTTATAACATTGGTGGCAGCGAAAAGCAAAGTTTATAAAAATATAGACAGCCTATTTCTCTCCTTAGTCCATTACGCTCCCATGGATCTTGATCGCCAACAAAACATTGAAAATACTTATGATAAGCTCTTTTGGTCATTTTTTTTATTGTCCTTTGCTGCGACTTATGGGTAAACTGACCACATATGTAGCAAAAACTATCCGCGGGGTTAGACAGCCACGATTATGTACTTTAAACATTTTTGTACTGTCGGGTACGCCGGTTCTGCTGTTTCTATAAAAACGAACTATCTTCATGTCTCTGTAATTGTAATTTATTATCATAAACTATTACCTATACGTATTGAAAATGGTATTTTTGAGACAAATGTAACTGTTTGATGCAAGGTTTAACGTATGTTGTGATAACATTTGATAATAGACTTCTGCAAATGATACATTGTGGTAACGTAAAGCTGTTCTGTCTACAACCATACTGTTGTCACATTGGTATTCTGGAAGTCTGGTCGTTCTTCTTCTCTCTTGCAGTTTTTAGTACAAGACAACTACGGGTTGTCAAAGGCTTACCAAAATCATAATTCAGAACTTCAGGACTCAAGCAAGGCTAGTTATCTGGCCAAGTGGCATCTCTTAATTTCTAGCTCTCATAACTGTGCGCCCGCAAGTTAATTCGCGTGAAACTTTTTAATTAAATTAAACAAAATAAATTTCCCATAACACTTAAATCTATTAACAAAAATAAATAGAAAAACCGATTATTTACAATGAGAAACTTAAACTAATAACAAATAACAATTACGAAGAAACTAACATAATTGCTCTTATTGGCCGTTCTATTAACAAAAATATAAAACCCAATTTTGATAAACACATTTAAACTGCTTAGTAATACATTAAATAGAAAAAAAGAATAAAACGCGAAAAAACAACTAACTATATTACTTATTCAAATAGTTTTACAGTCACTAAATTCTCGAGTAAAATAACACAAGATATTCCCTTAACTTCCCAAATTAAATGAAAAAAAAACCTTTATTCTCGCCGAATACACACCACATAATTTTCTAAGATACTGTTTTCAAAACGGTACCGACTTTAACTAATTCCAAATTGTAACTGAAGCTTATTATTTCTTAAAAGGCCCAACTCGCATTACGGTACCCCGCGGGTACGTATTTTACCCCATGTATCCCTGTAACTGTAAATTTCATTACCTAATAGTTCGAATAGTTTGTCCCAGAGGGCGTCAGCCATTTTACGCTGGATACTTACTTCCCGAATTAGCCTCTGAGCGTCTTAATATTATTTTTTATATAAAAGAGTAGTAAAACAGGCTAATCTACATCTTTCTATAAGGAAAAGAACATGCAATAATTACTGTAAAAAATCTATTCACTCTTCTTAGCTGTTTTGGTAGTAAATATCTAACTCGTTATTTCTTCTGAATAGAGAAAACAGTTATTATATAAATTCTTTGTACAAATTATCCAACGATATATTCTATTATATTGAGTTTATTTAATCATTCTTTTGTTTCCTAATAATGGGAAAATCGTTCAATAATTTAATACATTTTAACGATATGTTCATATACCATATGTAAGACCTCCATCAGCCCTTATCTCTTCGGCTTTATTTATATAACCAGAGTAGAATTTCTTCGACAGACTTGTAGACAAATCTTAGAGAGGCTTCTTTACTTAATGTCCTCATAAAATCTAAGTTTATATATTAAAAAAGACATTTAAAAGACTGAAAGATATTAAAGTTGTGATTTTGCTTAAGTACGATAATTGATTTATTTTTCCTTTAGACTTGCTTGGTGGTAATAAAAAATATATATTATCCCGTTCTCACGAGAAAAAACCCATCCACAGAATAATTATTCAGTTACTCATTTAAGCAGAATATACTTCACATAATATTTCATAAATTGGCATTTCCAAATTTTATTAATCTTTTTAAATTAAAATAATAACAATCGCGTTACCGTTAACAATTTTATAACCTTCCAATTATGAAATGTTATGTTTATTTCCTGGTCGTCGATCGTGCAAATTCACCAAGTCAGCAAGGTCGCTTTCCAGGTCATGATAAACCGAGGTTGTAAGAAGGCGATTCGTTGACTTGATGAAAAATAACAAAACAAGATAGAAAGGAAGGACATGCTTGGGATAGGGTTGATTCGGTTCAGTCAGTTCAATTAGTCAGTTTTCAGTCATAAAGGTCAATGGATCCGATGTAAATCAGTTAGTCAGTTGTGAATTAGTTGACTGCCCAGAAAATTAGTGAACCCGTGTGAGGGAAGCAGCAAAAATCCCAAGCGTGTCCCAGTCCAGAGCAGGTCGACAAATAGCAAGACTCTAGTGACAACCCTCGCCAAGATTGCCAATATGAATATAATTTTAATGTAAGTTAAAAAATTAATTATAATGATGTACAGTCCAAAATAGTTAATGTTATTTATATTAAATAAACTATTTTTTATTTATAATACGAAGTTAAAGAGTTCATTTAGAGGGACTATAATGTGGTTGTCGGACTTGCATTGTCTTTATTTTTATTTATTTTATTTTTTATATTTATTTATACAACCTAATCGAAACGTCGTAAAAATAGATAAAAATAAAGATAATGCAAGTCCGACAACCACATTTTAGCCAATCTTAAACATTGTTTACAACCTTCATTTAGAGTGTAATCTCTGAAGACCGAATTCCCAAATGCTACGTCCCTAGTCACACCTCAAAACTGGGCGTGACAGTATATCATAACTAATATTTGTTCCATTATGTTGTATTCATCAGCAAAATGCCATACGCAATATATTGCAATAGCTAACTGTTGCAGTTCCAAAAAACAGTGGCCATGAGCTTGCCAACTGAAGATTGTTTGCGACCTTTTGTGGAAGAGAAGAACCTTTATGAACCCAGTGCATATTATTAAACCTGCCACTATCTTATAGAAAAGTCAAGGTCTGTATCCAAAAATTCCAAACGATTTTGAGAATTATTCTACCTCAGCCGTTTTTGTTCGAGAGTAAACAATCTTGGAACCAACCTTGTTAGAACTGTACTGATGCCTATCTTGGTTTAGATAAATTTATTATTTTAGCAATAACATATATAGTTAAAGTACTGAAAGACCTTAAAAGTGCCATATGGCATTAATGGCAAGTTTCAGTGGATCTAGTTTATATAACTTTATTCATTTGGTAACACTTTGATATAAAGTTCAGGACCGTGCTTTGAATTTCTTAATTATTCCAATTAATGACATTAAGTACATAGCGTAAAAGATTAAAGTATATGAAAAACCATTTTTTTTTTGTTTACTTGCGAACAAAATTATTAACGAATTTAATGCATTATAATAAAATAATAATTTCAGACACTTTGGGCTAGTATGTTATGCGACAATAATTTACTGATCTAAGGAAATATCGAATTCCCTATACCCCATGATCGATGTCTTTTTATGTCATTTGTCAGTTAAATCGTTCTCTCATGGAAACATTCTTTCCACCTTCAAGCAATCATCAGAATTAGTTGCATGATCTCTTACTTCTTCGATCATCTCCATTAAAATATAATGGCGGATTTATTCGTGCACATTTTTAGGAAAAATTCCTGTATTAAAAATGTGATAACAGTGCGATATTCCATTTTCACAAAAAAAAGTTTTGTTGCAAAACATGTCATAAAACCCAAAATAGTGAACTAATTGAAATCACATTGAAGAAAAATATTACTACTATTGTACGTTACTAGGCAACGCACAGTTAGTTATTTCTAGCATGGCTAGGGAGTTTTCTTTTAAATATCCCTTGATAACATGTCCACAAATCTTTTCACAAGTAGCGGGAAACGTAATTTTTGATTGTGAAATTCTGTACTAACTACTGCAAGAATTTAAGAAGATTTGAAAATTATATTTACAAATATTGGGGTACCTTTTAAATTTCGTTCATGGAATATTGTCCAATGTGTCTCAATAATAGACTGGCAGTACTGTCAACTCAAAATAGAGAAAAACTAAGAACACGTGTCAAAAAGTGACTGGAAATGAAAGGAGAGCTAATCAGAAGCAGCAAAAGAAATATAATAGAATATGCGGAACTTAATAAAACAATCAGAGAAAGAACAAATCAGGATATTAGAAATTATCAAGAGAAACAAATCAAGGGATCGATAGAACAAAACAGAAGCTTGAATATCTTTAAAAGAAGAAAACACAAACGAATAAGAAATTAATAGGCTGAACAACAAACAGGGAAATATAACAGAGGATAGAAGAGATATATCATAAGTAACAGAAAAGTTCTGCTCAGATCAGTGACGGATCTAGGGAGGGCAATCGCCTCTTATACTAGTAATATGAATACTGTTAACATTTCTCCCCCCCCCCCCCATCGACAAGTTGCGTTCGCTTGCGATCGTCCCCCTCACCAAGAGCTTTGAATAGAGAAAAATATAGCCAACTCTGCCTCTTACCTAAGAATTTGAATGTTGTTGGCATCTCCACCTGCGTAGACAACTTGCGTTCGCTTGCGATAACCCTCCAAGATTTTAAATTCAGAAAAATTGGCCCGACTCTGCCTCTTACCTAGCAACGTGAATGTTGTTGGCATTTTCGCCAACATCGACAACTCGCGTTAGCTTGCGATCGTCCCCCTCACCAAGAGCTTTGAATTCAGAAAAATATAGCCAACTATGTCTCTAACCTAAGAATCTCAATGTTGTTGGCATCTCCACCTGCGTAGACAACTTGCGTTCGCTTGCGATCACCCCCCAAGATTTTAAATTCAAAAAAATTGGCCTCGACGCGTTCGCTTGCGATCGCCCCCCCCCCCAAAAAACTTCAAATTCAGAACTGCTGGCAGCTCCCCTCCTCGACAACTTGCTTTAACTTATCGTACTGTATTTTTATGATACCACTCCCCCCCCCCAAAGAGAGAAGCTGGATCGGCCGCTAGCTCAGACCTGTATGAGTCAAAGATGGATGACTCAAATCTCAAAGAAACAAAGGTGAAAAAGACAGAATATAGAATGTTTGCTCTGAAGAGTTAATCAACATCGAAAAGGACAAAACTGAAAAAGCTTTGAGACAAATAAAAAATGGAAAGACAGGAAGCCATCTAATAAGAAAACCAAAATATCTGTTTAATTTATGTCATCACGAGGGGATAATTCCTTAAGATTGGAATACCACAATAGTAATTCTGATATATAAAAAAAGGAGATCCGAGCAATTTCGAAAACTATAACCCAAAAATCATAAATTTATAAACTCTTTATGAGAGTCATAAGAAACCTCCTAGAAACAAAACTCAACACATTCCAACTCTACGAATAGACAGGTTTCATAAAAGGCTATAATAGTACAATAGGATACCCCTAAACTGCCAGAATATCTGTTTAATTTATGTCATCACGAGGGGATAATTCCTTAAGATTGGAATACCACAATAGTAATTCTGATATATAAAAAAAGGAGATCCGAGCAATTTCGAAAACTATAACCCAAAAATCATAAATTTATAAACTCTTTATGAGAGTCATAATAAACCTCCTAGAAACAAAACTCAACACATTCCAACTCTACGAATAGACAGGTTTCATAAAAGGCTATAATAGTACAATAGGATACCCCTAAACTGCCAGAATACTAATAAAAGACAACAGAGTACAATATCCAGATGTGGATCGCATTTATAGACTTCAGAAAGGCATTCGACACGATATAATTTTGGGCCATTATAAGACATAAAATGCAAAAATAGACGAGTGACACATTGACAAAATAAGGCGATCTGAAGACGCCAAACAGATATAAATCCACAGAGGCGTTAGACAAGGGGATATTGTATCACGCAAATTATTTACTCTAGTTTTGGAGAATATATTCAAAGATCTGCACTGGGCGAACAACAAGATTTGTTAGGCTTATTATCAACTCTTCTTACGGAATTATATGTGATTAAGAGACACCTAACAAATCTTCTAAGGTAAAATCGTTCTAAATACAAAAAGTCTATTAAAAAACACATTTGCCCAGCTATTTTATGCCATCCGGTGTATTCAGTGTATTTGCCAAATATTAACAAATTATTGAACATAAATATTCTCGAATATTTTTTCGATAAAATTGCACATTATATGTTCAAATGTGTTAAATCCCCAGAAGATATAAATTATATTAAAATTACCTTAGAGGCGCGTGTTTACAATTTTTAAATCTGCAAGCTTTATCTTTTATTATATCACTGTTTAAATCCTAAAATCTTTTTAACTTAATGTTTATAAACCAAGCATTTTCCTTTGCTATATTTCAGTAGTGCATTTCAGTTTGCCGGGGTAAAGATGAGATCAAGACTTGGATTTTTCTCCGTCTTGTTGCTACTTACTCCACCATGTAAGAATTTATTACTTTTTAGTGACAATTTTTAATAATATTTCCTCGTTCTACAAAAGCTAAAGTATATTTTTTTTAAGAAGTATGTGTGTTTATTTCCTATGGGATTTTAACTTGATTCTGAAATTTAAAATGTTGGAGATTGTTTTTCAGTTATGTAGTATCGTCTCAGTCTGCGTCTTAAGTTAATTTAATTATTAATTGGGCGTTTTGAGAATTGATTTTTCAAATAATTTTGTGATATTATGTAGCTCTACTTTCAATTATAACCATTTTTAACACTAATAGTTAGATAATTTTATTTTTCAACAAAAACTTAATTTATTATAAATTTTTCAAAATTGATTTTTTTACTATATATTCAAGTTTTCTTGAGGAAGTGTAAATATAAAGAATTATTTCTCTCTTCTATACTGACTCTCTTGTAGTTTTGTCTATCTTCTTCACCCGTTGATACAGGGTAATAGATATAAATATTTTTACAGACAAAAAAAACTATCTAAAAGAGGTCAAATTAATTCTTTACTGCCCGTAAGGAAGAATTCTCTGTCAATTTGGCTGTAGTTTTCTATCCCAAGACATTTTAACCACCTCATTGTCTCATCGTGGAAGTACAGTGAACACAGTTTTCTGTTTTTAAACAACTTACATTTCCCCAAGACGTATATAAAATTAAAAAAAAAAATAATATAGAAAGTTTTAGAAAATGATAGTATTCATTTAATTATTAATTTGAAGTTTTGAGAATTTATTTTTCAAATAATTTTGTGATGTTATGAAGCTCTACTTTCAATTATACCGATTTTTACCACTAATAATTAGATAATTTTATTCTTCAACAAAAACTTATTTTATTATAAATTTTTCAAATTTGAAAAAGTTAAAATGATTTTTTTACTATATATTCAAGTTTTCTTGAGGAAGTGTAAAAATAAAGAGTTATTTCTCTCTTATATACTGAGCCTCTTATAGTTTCATCTATCTTGTTCATCGGCAGATACAGGGTAATGGAGGTAATAGATATAAATATTTTTACAGACAAAAAACTATCTAAAAGAGGTCAAATTAATTATTTACGGCTAGTAAGGAAGAATTCTCTGTCAATCTGGATATAGTTTTCTATCTCAATGCATTTTAACCACCTCATTGTCCCATCGTGGAAGTACAGTGAACAAAGTTTTCTATTTTTAAATAGCTTACACTTCCCCAAGACGTATATAAAATTTAAAAGAAAATTAATGTAGAAAAAAAATGATAGTATTCATTTAATTATTAATTTGACGTTTTGAGAATTTATTTTTCAAATAATTTTGTGATGTTCTGAAGCTCTGCTTTCAATTATACCGATTTTTAACACTAATAATTAGATAATTTTATTCTTCAACAAAAACTTATTTTTTTAAAAATTTTTCAAATTTAAAAAGTTAAAATGATTTTTTTACTATATATTCAAGTTTTCTTGAGGAAGTGTAAAAATAAAGAATAATTTATCTCTTCTATACTGATTCTCTTATAGTTTTGTCTATCTTCTTCATCGGCAGATACAGGGTAATTGATAAAAATATTTTTACAGACAAAAAACTATCCAAACGAGGTCAAATTTATTCTTTACGGCCTGTAAGGAAGAATTCTCTGTCAATTTGGCTGTAGTTTTCTATCCCTATTCATTTTAACCGCCTCATTGTCCCATCGTAGAGGTACAGTGAACAAAGTTTTCTGTTTTTAAACAACTTACACTTCCCCAGATCTTACATAAAATTAAAAAAAAAAATAATGTAAGTTTTAGAAAATTATCGTATTCATTAAAATTAAATAAATTTCTAGAAACACAGATTGCATACAATGACTAAAAGTAACTACCCATCAATTTGCCACCATTTTTTTTTTTCATACCGGGTAGCGCAAGAAGGTGACAAAATACCAATTCTCCCTTATTTTTGAAAAAATATTTTAATAAAAATTGTATATTATGAAAATTTCTACAATCTAAAAATATTTTTAATTATACATGGTGTTTCATAGCATCGTGGCCCTAAAAATCTTTGCATATTTGTATTCCCCCAAAAACTATCCATATGATAGCATATCTGGTTTTGAATTTTTTTGCGAAGTTACCAACTTTTTCAAAAAATTTAGTAAATTTAAAAAAAACGTGGTCCTCTATAATCTACTATATCTTTCAATCTATACCAACTATAGTACACAAAATTGACACCGAGAAAGATAAATATACTATTAAAGGTCTAATATAGCGCCTAAGCAATTTTCCCATACAGGGTGTTTGCCAAAATTTGGTCATTTGGTGAAATTTAAATTTTTTTTTTGATTTTTTAAATAGAACATCGTGTAGATAACTGCTTGATCATGTTGAGTTTTTGTTTCTTAAACACTTTTCTTAAAGTTTTCGTATACCTATCAGCGCTAGTTTTTCCAGTATATTTATTTTTATTAATTGTATACAAAAATAAGTTAACCTATTTGTATCTAGTTAGCCATGAGTATTAAACGAAAGAAGTAAACGTCAAAGTAATATTTATCGTTTATCTGTCACTAGTAAAGAGTATGTTTTAACTTATTTTATAAAAAAATGCAATTTTAAAATTTAAATTTTAAATAATAAATTTTTCACAAGGCAAAATGTTTGATATGATTTTTGTTTTGGGAGCTAGTGACAAAAATGCGCTATTAGCGAAAAGATTGTATCAACAGCTATTTCCCAAAAGACGTCAGCCCAAAAGAAGTAAATTTGAAAAGCTTATGGAGCGTTTTCAAACAACTGGCAACGTGGCATACAACAAAAATGCTCGAAGAAAACGTACTCATACTGAGGAAAATCAATTAAATGTATTTTTAACAGTCACCAAAAATCCGCATATTGAACAGCGTCCGCTTTCTTGACTGATTAATGTTAAACGAAGAACGGTAAAGGGAATGCTTAAGGCTCATAAAATGCACCCTTATCACATTCAATTATTTCAAGAATTGTTGCCCGAAGATTATCAGAGAAGATTGGAGTTTTGTCTGCGAGCTGAAAACCGAAAAAATGAACAAAGAAATTTTGCTGTTTCGAGATGAGGTTATGTTTCATAGGAACGGAAGTGTTAATTGACACAATTCCCATTACTATGCAACGGAAAATCCACATTTTGTAAGACACAATTCCCAAACTAGGTAGGGAGGTATTGTCGGTAGCCACGTAACTGGACCATATCTTTTTGAACTAAGAGTAACACAAGAGGTATCTTTAGACATTTGCAAAACCATTTACCTGACCTATTGGCTCAAGTGCTAAACGAGAAGAAATGTAGTTCCTTTATGATGTGTCCCAGTCCATCATACAAGTCCAGTCATTACTTTTTTAAATGCCACATACCTACATCGTTGGAGTAAAAGTGAGGACCTGTTTCGTGGCCCGCTAGGCCTCCAGATTTAACTAAAATGGACTTTAGCATATGAGGGTTTGTCAGCGAACAAGTTTATAAAATATCGCCTACAACAAAGGAGAAGATAAAGATCAGAATAAGGAATAAGAAATTGTTTTCAAGATATTAATATTGAAATGTGTCGCAATTTGCGGAGTAAATTTGAGAAACGTATTAAACTGTATATTCAAAAGGTGGAGGACATTTTGAACAACTAATTAGGTAAGGTTTTTTTTTTAATTATCTACTATAAATTTAATTATTACTTTAAAGCTTATCTTTACTTAATGAGGAGTAATTTTTAGATTTGTTCTTAACTATTTGTTTTTAGTATATGTAAATAACCAAACTTGTCTTCTTAAATGATTTACGTTTTCATTTACTAGCTAGAATATCAGTTTCAATATATTTTTGAGCGAACAATTAATATAATTCTGTCTTTCCTTCAGTATTAGAATCAAATCGATTATTCAATTTTTAAAATTAAATATTTCATTGAAAGTTTTCAACAATACTCTTTACTAGTGATAGATAAACGATAAATATTACGTTTATTGACATTTACTTGTCGTGGCTTACTAGATATCAATAGGTTAACGTATTTTTGTTTACAAAAGGGATATTAACTGTTTTTGGGAAAGTGTTTAAAACCATACATAAGTACCTAATGTAGCCCATAATATTTAATATTATTTTTTTAATACAACTACTACTTTAAACTTCGTCAGCTGGATTCACTAACATGATTTAAATTTAAAACCGCCCTAAATTAATAGCTGAGGTCTTAAACTGACAAATGTAACAGTAAGTCAAGCAAATTTTAAACCCTAAAAAAATCATTTTGTTTTATTACTGAACCGGCCAAAAAACTTTATTTGTTTTCGGGATACATCTATTTCTTCTAAATATTTCAAGGCTATATCGCAAGGTACTTATCCTTAATATCCCTATATAAGAGTTTATTTGTTGACATATCTAATATAAATTATGACACTATCATAAGCAAAGAAAACATGGCAACTAGATCGGTTTAAAACCTTAAATCTTCTTAGTGAATCGGGCTGCATATATTTTAAATTCCGTTTCAAATTTCGCTCCAAAACGGCTGTGACGTCACTAGGTCTTCTGTGTGAAGTTAGTGACTCAGAAATGTTTCTACCAACGAAGAATTTTTAGAAGGGAACTTATCAATTGCGCCTAGCATCTAAACTACAAATGAGACAATAAAATTTGGAAGATTCAGTTCTTAATTTCGTGGTATTCTAAAATATTTCACCATGACGTTGTACCTAGTGGAAAAAATTAAAAGCCGTGAAGCATAAGTTATAGACAACCAGTTATAATCAAAAAATCGTACGAATTAAGATATCAAATGTGCTAGCAACGGACAATGGGTTAATAAAGAAATATGCAATTTTCACAAGGGAAGGTTCGAGTCTACAACTTGGAAATATTTTTCCAAGACGACTATTGATGAAAATAACCCACCCTATAAGAACTGTAAATAATCCATAGGACTTAAGATACAAAGTAGAAACTGCCCGCAACGGACAGTGGGTCAATATAGAAATATGCATTTTCACAAGGAAAGCCTCAAATCTATAACTCACAACGGGCATAATTCTATAGATTTTCTTATAGAAATTTAATGTGAATAATACTGCTATATCTGGCCATCGGTCTGGCTGTTTAATGGAACGAATTACACTTGGAAGTTAAATAAATATTGTAGCTAAATTTATATTTACAGTATGCACAAATTCTTGTAAAACTTTACTGGTGGTGGATTTATACACACTAAATTCATTTCCAACCACCCTATATTCTTTACAGTATATATATATATATATATATATATATATATATATATATATATATATATATATATATATATATATATATATATATATATATATATATATGTATATATGTATATATATATATATATATATATATATATATATATATATGTATATATAAAATTTTTCTGAAAAATCTTTAAATTCCTCATTTTCCAGCCAGGATGCAGTAACTATGTAATGTATTTTTTCTTTTCTGTCATAGATCCTTTCCTTTACATGCTTGACGGTCAGTTGATTAATCCTCAAAAAACAAATATATTTTCAATGACTCATACTAATTCCTAGTAAAAGAGTTTTTAACTATTTATCCCAACACTAATTTGACAATAAACAATTTTTAATTTTTTTGGTACATACATCAATAAATGCCGTTCTTTTCTAATTGCATTATTTAAATCAGGAAAACCAGCTAATCGATCTATGAACTGGCGAATAAAGTACCTGAGCAACAAAGTAAAAGTATGAATTTTTGATTATCTATATTTTTATGTTCAATAAGTAAATAATCTATAATAATACTTACCGATAAAAAAAATTCTTTAAATCCTCTTTGGGTTTAAATTAATATTAAGCATTGCAGATTTAACACTTAAGGGCTTATTTTTCAAGATAATTTTATTGCTTTTGTTCTGTATAGAGGCGATCTCTAGTATAAACATTTGAGGTAATTATGAAGAGATAAATTGGCAAAAATGATGGGCTTAATGCTTCCTTAAAAATACACATAGGCATCTCGACAAGCAAAAAAAAAGAAAGCAAAATTAAGAAGAAATATCTATAACATCAAAACAACTGCTCCCTCACCAACCTTAAACATCAACCAAACAAACTTGTTTAAATCTACTAGTACGATCGAATCCGGGACAAATAGTTGTGAAATAGTAGAGCCCTAATTAATCTAAAGCGATAAAACGAGTATATAGATTATTATTTCTATTTCAACGTTAGTTTCAGTTTTCAGTTTTTCACTGCGTTAATTTTATCTTATTGTTAATTAAGAAAACTGACATTATATTCACAATCTACAACCTGGAATTTATTTCAGTGTCTAGTTTTTTTTTAAACTATACTCTCTGCTGTGTTCCATTCAAACTTCGTCTTTATTTTCTTTTATAATAAATTGTAGTTGTAATCATGTCAATATATTCTCAACGGTTATTTTCAAATAACCCCTGCAGACATATAAAACTCTCCGTTGCTGACATTCGTACCTCTGTATCTTAACTCGTACAATATAATGAATGTTTCTGAAAAATATTTCCGAGTCTACACCTACACCAAGCTTTCCTCGTGAAAATTGCATATTTCTTTATTAACCCATTATTGCTGGTACATTTTATATTTTAACACGTACGGACTTTTGTTTAGAACTAGTTGTTTATAATTTTTCGGCAAGGTAAAACATTATAGTGAGATATTTTAGAATACCATGGAATTAATCACTTAATCTTCCAATTTTAATTGTTTAATTTATTGTTCAGACTGTAGGCGCAATTGACAAGTTCCCTTCTAAAATTCGTCGCTGGTAGAAACGTTTCCGAAAAACGTCGCTAACGTCACACAGGTGCCAAAGACTGACAAACTGTCAAACTGACAAGGAAGTATAAAGTTATTTCTTAATTTTTGTAATCAAAGATGAGTTCTAAGTTTTATAAGTGTTGTGTGGTGCCTCAGTGTACAAGTACTACAATTAAAACACCTGAAAAGTTATTTATTCGCGTTCCACGTTTCACACAATCTAAAATGTATTTTTGTGAAAATCCTTTTGATGTAAGTTTTGAAAATATTTGTTTATTTTTCTTGTATTAAAAGTTATTATTTTTTAAGTATTAAGCAAATTTCGAAGAAATTGCGTGAAAATTACTATAAAATAATATTAACCTAAAAATGGAGCCTTTGACAGCAATGACGTTTGAACATAGTGACGTCATTCACTTTGATTGGTGTTCGTTATCACGTGACTTGACGGAGATTTAATGACATTTTGGTTATTAAATAAAAATTAGATTCCTTAAAAATAAAGAAAAATATTGTGTTTTTAGGATTTATATTATAAAAACTACCGTTTTACGACAAAATCATATTTTTATTTGACTAGTCAACATCCCTATTAATAAAAATAAATATACCGGGAAAACTAGCCCTAATAGGTATAAGAAAACTTTAAGGCCCAATTTCACAATGTGTGGTCACCGAAAGGTTAAGAAAAAACCGATGGTTATTTAAAAAAATTGTTTCACAATTGATGATTTACCGGAAATTAACCATGAGTTAAGGGACAAGGGACAAATACAAAACCTATTTAAATACAAAATCCAACGAAGACAAGATAAAATATAAAGAGTTACAAACAAAAGTTAGAAGAAAGATAGTCCTAAAGAAGAACGAAACATGGGAGGCTAAATGTAACAAGATTAACATGTTTCTGGGGGGACAGAGAAGTACGGAAAGCTGGAGAATTATAAAATCCCTGAGACAGGAAAAGAAAAAAGATGTAATTGCACCAATCTCACTCGAACAATGGGATAAGTATTTCTCCGTTCTGCTCCAGGAAGATAGGGTGGAATTTCAGAAGGAGGAAAAACAACAACACATACAGGTAATAGCTTCCCCATGTAGAATATACCTAAACGACGTCATTAAGATATGCAAATCACTGAAAAACGGAAAAGCGCCAGGGCCCGGTAATATCCCAGCAGAGTTGATAAAATACGGAACTAGAAAGCTGTATGAACAGATGACGAATTTATTTCAGAAATGCCTAAATGGAAGCACGGTACCCAGCGAATGGAAAACTTCACTAATATCCGCCATACACAAAAAAGGAAGAAGGGATGAATGTGAAAATTACAGAGGTATAGCCGTTACGAGTACCTTAAGCCGAATATACGGGAAAGTAATAAAGGAAAAGATAGAACTGGAATACCAAGACATGGAGGCCGAGGAACAAGCCGGATTTAGAGCAGGAAGATCCACTATGGACCATCTGTTTTCTGTCACCCAAGTAATCGAAAAGAAGCTGGCTTACAATCAGGAAGTTCATCTTTTGTACGTGGATCTCAAAAAAGCTTATGACAGTGTACCACAAAACCGCTTATGGCAAGCCCTCGAGAAAACAAATATAAGTGCGATCCTTATTAAAGCTGTCAAGAACCTTTATGAAAATAGTAATGCACATGTAAAATTGGAAAATCAAATGTCGAACGGATTTAAAGTTAATCGAGGACTTAAGCAGGGATGTTGCCTATCACCCACATTGTTTAAAATATATTTAGAACAAGTACTTAAACCATGGAAAAGGAAATGTAGTGCTATGGGTATTCCATTAAACGATAATACGCTGTACACCTTATGCTTCGCAGATGACCAAATAGTGGTGGCTCAGGAGTACGATGACCTCAACCACATGGCAAGGAAGTTAATCGAAGAATATAACAAGTGGGGTCTGGAGGTTAACATAAAAAAGACCGAATACATGTGTATTGGAGGGATTCAGCAAGATCTTAAATTGGAAGATGGGCAATGTATTAAAAAATGCGAGAGGTACACATACTTAGGGTTAAAAATAACAAATGATGGTACACTGGATAAAGCAATAAAGGAAAGGAGCACTCAAGGCAGGAGAGCTATAGCTATGATGAACGGAATTCTATGGGACCAGCAGGTATCAAAAACTAATAAACATCGAATATTTAATACGATAGTAAAAAATATTATCACATATAGCAGCGAAGTGTGGCAAATCAAACAAAGGACGGAGAGTCAACTAAGAGCTACTGAAATGGACTACTGGAGACGTGCGGCAGGTAAATCAAGGATGGATAGAGTGACCAACGAAAGAATTAAGGAGATTATTAGAGTTACACATGACATAGTGGACGACATTAAAATTAAACAACTTACGTGGTATGGACATGTTCAAAGGATGCCTGAAGAACGGCTCCCAAAGCAGATATTAGAATGGAAACCACGAGGAAGACGGAAACCAGGAAGACCAAGAAGAAGTTGGAGAGGAGGAATTGACGAAGAAATCAGGATAAGGCAACTGGATAACGATCTTTGGCAAGATCGGGATCAGTGGCGACTGGAAATCGGAAGACGTAGAAGGACGTTATAAACCGACTATATATATATATATATATATATATATATATATATATATATATATATATATATATATATATATATATAAGTTTACCAGTAGACAATTCTGTGGTTACTTAATTAACCAAAAGAACACAACCTCATTACTTTGCTTACGCTTTTTATTTGTTGACGGTTCGGATAGAATAAAAATTATTTGCGTTTTTGTTGAATTACCCAAAATAAGAAAGATGGAAAATTACGATATCAATGTTTATAGTAGTGATGAAGAAGCTAGAAGACCCTCAATATTTAGACCACGAGTTGATTATTTTGAAGAATATGATGAATACGATTTTTTTTTGCAGATTTAGGTTAATGCCGAGCACGGGCTGTAGGCTGTATAGGTTCCTCCTCTCGTTTTGTTAATTTCCATTTTATTTTTTGAAAACTTTTCTTTGATTTTTCTTTTTAAATTCCTATATTTTTCTTTCAAAACTTTGACATTTCTTGGGCCAACTGGCGTTGAACTCATTTTGTAAAATTTTCCAACAATTTTCTTTATCACACAAGTGTGAGAATCACTCTTTTTACTTTCAATAATATTCTTATATTTGTCTACCAGACATATAAGAAGGATTTCTTCTTCTTTAGAAAAATTTACAGCTCTTTTTTCTCTCTCTTGTCTATGATTATAAAATTTTCACAAATATTAGCTTTATATAATAATAAAATTATTTTCCAGGATTTTTTTTAAATGGCGTCGTAAAAATAGAGGTTAGTTTTCAAACCAATCATTCTTCTTTATTTTTTAATTATGGCATTAAACCTAATTCCCTCGAATTTCATAAAATGTGCATGATATTTTCTTAAAAATCAGATACTAACATTGACAAATAAAATTTAACCAATGGTTTCGTAACCAGCCCTCAATTCTTGCTTCTGAAACACCTATCTTTGAAAACTCATGGTTAACTTGCAAGTGTTGGTTATTTAACCACTTAATGTTACCATCGATTGTGAAACTGGGTCTAAGAAAAGTAAGAGAAAAACGTTAACTCTACACGATAAAGTAATCATATACATGGTGTTCCATTTGAAAAATAAAAAAAATTATTTACATTTCATCAAATGAGACACCCTTTATGAGATAATTGTGTTTAGGTGCTATATTAGACCTTTAATAGTATCTTTATCTTCCAGAATGTCAAATTTGTGTACTACAATTGTTGTAGATTGAAATATATAGTAGACCATATTGTTGCAAAACTTGGCAAATTTTTTGAAAAAGTTTACAACTTTGCAATAAAATTCAAAAGCAGATATGCTGTCGTATGAATATCTTGGGGAATCCAAATATGCAAAGATATATAGGGTATCCCTTTAAAAAAAAACTATTTTTAGCACCATGCTGTCATAAAACACCATGTAGAATTTAATATATTTTTAGATTGTAGAAACTTCCATATTATACAACTTTTATTAGAACCCTTTTTCAAATCTTGTAAAATAACGGAGGTAGGCTACTTTGCCGTACTATTGCACCACCCTGTATACATGTGTTAATTAAAATGAGCTACTAGTAAAAGATACAATGGAAATTTGGCATTGAAATATTTAATAATTTTGTCTGTATTTAACGGTTTATTATAGAACTGACAGGTACAAAATCCTGTGTGCAAAATTGTTCCTGTAAATTTCCTCTTGGTTCTGTACAAAACATTTTCAAATAATACAAGAAATCTTATGAGCAGCTAAAAATGTTACCATATACAGGGTGTCTCTAAAAAATTTATACAAAATGCTAGAGCAAATTCCTGAGGATCTACTACAATTTACCCTGGTCCAAAAGTTGATAATTTCCGAAATACAGTCTGCCAAATTTATAACGTTTTAAAACTTTTTGGTAAATATTTATCTTAATAACAACTTGATTTGCACTTAATTTGGTACTTTGGGTTTTTTAAGGATGAAAAACCAAGATTACAGTTTCGATGTACATTGCAGAGGACGCCACCAGCGGCACTTTGTCGACATCTAAAGCTTCATACTTTGTTTATACCTCGGTGTGTTAAATTTGTAATTAAAAATTCTAATTCCTTGACTTTTTTTATCGAAAAAAGTTATACCTGGTAGGTATATAATTTTTGTTATACAGACCTTTTAGAGACACGCTGTAGATGGCTGCCTTGGTCGTTATGTCGACTATTTAAACAAAATCACATAAAATTATTTTAATGAAATAAAATAAATGTAGCAATCTCTAAATATATTATGGCGTATATCAGGGTGATTCACAAAAAAAAACAATTTTGGGAATTTACATGCGACGCATCGAAATCTTTAAAAACAGCGAAAAAAGAAATTTCCTCAAATTTTGAGAAAAATCGATGATATTTTAGAAGTTGCTCAAAGCGATTATTTATTATCGCTAAATCGCGCACCTGAAATATATCTCTATAAACAAAAATGTTTGTTTCCTAGAAATATCGAGTTAAATATCTGAAATTTCACACGTAGGCTCGTTGAATACCACAAAGTCAAATAATGTTAAGTCAAATATAATAAAATGTTTACGTTAATAATTAACAAATATTGCTTAATTAACGAACGATATATGCAACTATTTTTTACGTCTGAAACTGAGTAAAAACTTTCAGCATAGATCTAGAAATAATAATACTATAACAAAAACATCCTCATTTTCAATAATTTGTTCTAGGAGGTTTCTTTTTACGTGCTCGCGATAATTGGTTGACTTTTATGTATTATTTTTCCATGTGTGTATGTTATAGACTATTGGCCGAATTGCAGTCAAATCTAAGAAATGACAAAGCTGATTAGTGCAAGGTTAATATGTTTTAAACTTTGACTGCAATGTTTACAGTCCATCCCAAGAATAACATGCACCTTTACTCAAAGGTTGATACAAAAACTCCTTAATTTGGTGTTTGCCTTATCAACGCTAATTCTAATTACAGTTAATCTGTTAAAGCCTCATAAGTTATCGTGAATATTGGGACATGCCAAACTGCGATTACAAAATTAAGCTAACACACGTGCCGGTAGTACAATATAGCGAAAATTTCGAGCTGGCGATACAAAAACTTCTGGTGAGGAGTTAAGTCTTCTTCATTGTGATCCGCGGTATAGATCAGAATAGCCCTACCAGCTTAAATCAAGCAAAGGAAATGGAGAGGTAGAATTAAACTCGAGAGACAAGCGTTGTACAGGTTCTTGAAATCTAGTTAGATTCTTACAATGTTTATGAAAATTGGGCCTATTGTAATCAAGCAAAAGTAGTTTGATAATTACTTAAACACAAACGTAGCTTAGTAAACGATTTAATTATCCTTAAAATGATTAAAACTTTTTTTTATTAATGTGATATAACGATTTCTAATCCGTTCGATCTATAACTAGCCAAACCGGAGTTGAAACCAACTCCTAGGATTGCCTGAAAACACTCCAGTTAAAAGTTGGAAACACAAAAGCATTTCAGCCTTTGAGTAATTGTGTCAATACAGGTTTAACTACGATTCGGCCTTTGCTTAGAATATTGTACCCAAACTCGATGTTCACTATTGGCATCTCAGTTGCTATAGAAATTAGAGATATGATTAAATTAGGAACATTCTATATAATTTATGTCTATTTCAGATATTTTTCAGAATTTGCACAAAGCTTTGCTTTTTAAGATAGTTGAAAAAAAAAAACAAAAAAATTGACGATTTCGTTTTTCATCACAACTGCGTAAACTATTTATTTGACAGCTGCTAAACTATGACATTATAAGGACATTTTTTAGTGTAAACGTTTTGGTCGTGGTAAAAATTATCAATCGACTTTTATGTTCGACTTAGTAACACTAAATTATGTTTTTCTTTTTGGCGCTACATTGAATTTTATTTTCTTTCGTAGCCCTTAAAATTGCTTTTTCAACGATATTTCATATGTTATAAAAAATAACAACTGAAAAGCAAAAAAATTACGTTTTAGTTTTAGGTTAGAATATCAATGGACGATTTTGATTGGTCATCATTAAACGGATCTTAATTCTGTAGTGTAAGGCTCAGTTTAGTCAAAATTCTCAATGTTAGTTGGAAAATCAAATCATCAATTATAATTTTTTCCTAAATATCTAAAATACGAAAAGCTTTGTGCAAATTCTGAAAAGGTATTTGAAATGGACATGAAATTTTATAAAACTTCCCAAATTTTACCATATTTATACTTCAAAAACATGGAGATTTCAAAGGTGGGAATTGAATTTGGGACACATCGTATAGAGCACCAAGGGAAAGACTACATACGTAAAAATATCGAGATCATCTGTAACAAGACTCCTTAGACCTCCGGTCTAATATAAATCTAAGTAAGAAGTTTTATATGTGTGGGGTAAATGAACAAAAATCTATGAAAGAAAGTCGAAAGTAAAATTTCGCAAAATCTGTTGTAACTAATTTGATTCGAAAATAAAGTTTATATTATATTTCATTTATATAAATAGTTCAGGTTAGGGTTGCTTGTCTTATGTCATTTTTTTCTTTAATTATCTCAATGACAAGAGCAATGATTTATTAGTTAAATCAATACTAAATCTATAATTCGAAATAATGTTGTCGCAATTCCGATGGCTTTATTTATTTATCAAGAAATGCATAAGAAATTACTTTTATTGTGACATTTATGAAAAATAAATACAAATAAAATTTTATAAATAGACATATACTGTCATTTAAGAAAGGTAATAAACTGAATTGTAAATATGGTTTAATTACCAAGAACAACAAAATAATCAGGTACTTCCCAAAATGGTGTCACACTGGTGTATTATCAGGTTTATTAGAATATGCAAATATTTGCTTCAATTAAATTTATGTGCGTTTAAGGATTAAATTAAAAATTATTTAACAGGTAACGAAATATTTGCATTGTGTGCGCTAAAAAATTAAATAGTTTAAAACAGAGGGGAATCCATGGGGGAGTTACAGGGCCTAAAATCCCCTCCATAGGCTGTAAAAACCCGCCCAGGAAATACAGTAAAATTTGTATTTCACGACCAACTATCCCGTCTTTCTATTTTCATACATTCTAAATCTCCCGGTTATCGCACCCAATTCAGTTTGTTTGGAAATCTTACCGGCCGTCTTTTTCCTCGATATTCTTTATTTGGCGACAAATCATTTTCGCAAAAGTTAAAAAAATGATTTTGCCAAATAGAGCTACTGTTTCTAGAAATTGCAAAAGGGGTGTGATGTTATACTGTACTTCTTATTCTTGTGACACCATTTGATCGTAGACTTCTGCAAATAATATATTTTGGTAGAGTTGGCCGCTCTATCTACAATCATTTTGCGGCCCCTTATTAATTTATAGCTATATTAAACAACCCTATCCTTAAATTGGACAGTAACAAAGACACTCTGTAAATCTGGACGTTCATCTTCTCTCTTGCAGCTTTAGTTCCAAACAACTACAGTTATTTAAGCTTACCACAATCATAATTCAGAACTTCAGGACTCAGGCAAGGCTGCTAATTAGCTAGTCAGATGACATCTCTTCTTTAAAGCTCTTACAGCAGTACGTCCTCAAGTTTAGTCGCGTGAAGGCTATTAATTAAATTAATATAAAACAAGCTTCTCAAAACACTTAGTCTATTAACCAAAATAAATAGATAAACGAACTATTCACAATGAGAAACTTAAACTAATAACAAATAACAATTTCGAAGAAACTAGCATAATTGCTCGTATTGATCATTCTATTAACAAAAATGTAAAGCCCAATTTTAGTAAACCCATTTGAATAGCTTACTACAACATTACACAGAAAAAAGAATAAAACGCGAAAAACAGCTATTGATATTTCTTAATCAAACAGTATTAAAATCGCTAAATTCTCGAGTAAACTAACACATGATATTCTCTTAATTTCCCAAATTAAATGAAAAACAAAACAAAGAAAATCTTCATTCCCGACGAATATACTCGCCACATAATTTATACTACGACATTGATCTTAAAGAGTAGTACCGACCACCGTAAACGACCTCCAGACTGTAACTAAAGTTTAGTATTCCTTAAAAGAGCGTCCTCGCACCTTACACCCCTGTTTTTAGTGTCTTTTTCGATCGTACTTCCTGTAACCGTTAATTTCATTCCCTTAAAATTCGAAGGTTTCGGCTTTCTCGTACCGATGGCGTTAGCTATTCTTATCCGGATGCTTGCTTCCCAAATTGGCCTCTGAGCGTCTTAATCTTATTTTTTATAAAAAAAAAACAGTCAATCAAACTATTCTAGGTTTCCCTATAAATAGAATATAATGTCCGTGTAAAAAAAAATTATTCACTCTTTTAGTAGTCTAGAAGTACTTCTACTCTTTCTTTCTTGTAAATAAAAAAAAAACAGACATTATACAAACTACCTTTACATTCGGTCAAACGATATATTTCTATTATAATGAGTTATTTGATTATTTTTTGTTTCCTAATAATAGAAAATCGTTAAATATTTTAATACATTTTAACGGTATTTTCATATAACACATGTTAAAAACCTTTCTCGGCCCTTATCTCTTCGGTTTTATTTACATAACCAGGGTAGGATTTCTTCGACTGATTTATAGACAAATCTTAGAGAGGGTCTTTCAGTTGGTTGTCATAATTTGACTGAGTTTATATATTTGTAAGACAAGAATGAAAGAATTATGCTTAAGTACGATAACTGATTTATTTTTCCTTTAGACATTCTTGGGTGGTTATAAATAAAATATACTACCCTGTTCCCACGGGTAAAATCTATCCACATTGTGATTATTTGATTACTCATTTTAGCAGAATATACTTCGCACTAAACCGTATAAAATAATTAATATTTGTTCCATTACATTCTAACAGAATGTTTTTCTTGACATGCAATTATTTTAAGCCCCTCTTCTCTGCTACGTTCTAGATCCGCCGTTTTTATTTGACAATTTAAAATATGCAAGAACCAGTAAATAATTGTTTGGGATACCATGTGAAATAAGCACACACAAGGGGCATTAGAAAAGTTTTCTCCCTGACAATGAAACAAAAAACTTAACGATTTTTTGATAATTTAATTTTCCACATATTCTCCCTTAACTTGAACACATTTGCTCTACCAGAAAAAAACGTTTCCTGTTGACTTTCAAAATCGGCATCAATATCATCTTTCAACTGGTTGTCGTTTGCAAAATGACGTCCTACCAGATGCTTTTTCAAACTTCTAAATAAATACAGATCAAACGGAATCAAATTTCGACTACTGGCAAGTGATCCAACTCAAAGAAGTTACTGTCGTGGAGAATAGACTGAACTTTGGCTGCTTTGTGCACTCACGTGATACAAACCTGGGTGTTTTTGGCCTATAACATTAACTAATTTTACTAACATCTTACTGTAGGCAAGTGCAGTGGTTATAGTATCATTCGGCTTGCATTCAACAGGAAGAATTCGTCTCTTTAAAATGCACATTAATAGAGAAAATATTCATAAAAATGGAGGAAACAATAATTAGGTAAATTACAAGTGTAAATCCGTCACAAACAAAATGAATGGAATATTGTCGAAGAAGAACATGCTGGTTTCTACACTGGTTAGCCATGTGTCACCATATATTTAAGTTGGTCCATCAGGCGCGAATCCAGGACGGGGACGTTGGAGGCGATCGCCCCCACTCCTAAGAGCTTCGAATTTAGAAAAATAGACCCGACTCTACCTGCTGCTTTAGGAACGTGAATGGCGCAGGCACTCTCCCCGTCGACAACTCCCTTTGCTGCTTGCCATACTATGCAATCGCCCCCCCCCCCCAACAGCTTCAAATTCAGAAGAATAGGCCCATCCCTACTTGTTGCATTAGAAACATGAATGTGGTTGGCACTTCCCCCTTCCTCGTCGACAACTCGCTTTCGCTTGCCATACTGCACTCTGGGGATACCACCGCCCGTCCCCCAAAGGGAGAGGCTGGATCCAACTTTGAGTCCAAATACAATAGCGACAAAAAGAGACATATATGACTAAAGCATATGATGCCATTCCAGTCCAAAAATTGTGGCAAGTATTAGAAAAATCGCTAATAAATAATACTGAAGTGACGGTCATCAAACAATATAAGAACGAATTGTCAGAAAGTTTTGCAGCTATTAAGAACCTCAGATAAGAGTGTTATCTCTTACCTATGAATTCCTACTGTATTTATAGTCCACCAAAATCTAAGTAGGTAAAAAAAGTTAGCATTACCTAGAAGGAATGGGGATTATCGGTATGTCGGACTTAAACCAAATGTCTCTGTATTGGTAAAAAAGAATAAGTTTGGTATATATTTATACATATATATATATATATATATATATATATATATATATATATATATATATATATCATTTCCGGAATAAAGAGTACTTGTCTCCATTTCAAAATCTGAAGATAACCTTCAAATAACCTTATTGGTCAAGGTCAACGTAACGGTCAAGGTTATTTTTGGAATCTCCGTTCGATTTCTTGCAACTTTAGTCTAAGCTATTTTTTCCTGAAGTTAGTATATATGAAATTATTGAGAGAGTTCCCCACATTTTGAATATCTCTGTATACATGCGATATCAAGGCGGATCGCTAGTCTAACATAAGTTTATCTAATAGTTTTATATTTTTCAGGTTTTTCAACGAGTTGTAGAACATGTAAAAATGAGGAATGCCTTAAAGAAGATGTGCTAATTTTAGCGTGTAACAAAAATACTCCAGTGCTACCTTTTCAAACTCAGTTGAATAAAAATAAAGAACATTTGCAATATGGATGTTTACAATTGGAGTACTTCAATGGTAATTTATACTTTGTTCAAACAATTTATCCTTGTTTTATTCTT
Organism: Diaprepes abbreviatus; assembly: GCA_034092305.1. Lineage (NCBI taxonomy): Eukaryota > Metazoa > Arthropoda > Insecta > Coleoptera > Curculionidae > Diaprepes > Diaprepes abbreviatus. The sequence goes on from JASJET010000139.1 coordinate 13,716,459, forward strand.
ATTTAACACAAAGAAACAAAAAACATGTCTGATTTCAATGTTCAAACGTCTTATGAATATCTATGTTCACCTACTTGATGTTCAATACCAATGATCTCAAAACTGATCAATATATTTATTTTTTTCTAACATATTCCACCCTTCTGTGAATTATGTTCCATAAATTAAGCCATAAAGCATCTCGAAGCTATTTACATACATTAAACTAAATAAGACATACAAACTATTGCATGACTTGGCGAACGAAAATTATCAGTAATCTCTAGTGATGTTCCAAAATTATGGGGAATCTAAACAATAGTCAAGCCTAGACCAATCATTCTAGCCCCTTGACGAGAAAGTATAATCTTTCCATATAATACTTCATCGAGGTGGCGCTATAATACTGTTAACAGGTGATGTTAGTCAAGGATTTCCTGCGACCCAGATGAAAGGTCACACAACCTGCTATCAACTGACGAACCCTAATAAGAGCAAATCATATCTTGGTATATAAATTATCAAAACGAAACAACTTTTAAATTTACCTTTTTCTATTGTAATATTAAATTACCTATAAATTTAAAAAAAAAATCAGATCAGTTTCAACCTAATAAAATTATTTCTTTTTAGGTAATTCAGCCAATAATTTGGAACAGTGTATATTGACGAAAGATATAAATGAATTCTGCCAAAATATAGCAAAAAGTGTGAATGTAATTCACTGTAGAGTTGATTTACCTGCAGAAAATAGATTGAAGAGATATGCTAATGAAAATAGTAATATTGCTGAATCTATATTAAATGATAAATATGAAACTACTACTTTTTTAAATTCTGCAAAAATAAATCAAACAGAAATTTTTGCTGATCTAGACGATACGAAAAATTCAGATCCAGACTTTATTCCCATCCAAACAGCATATTCTATGAGCGATCTAAATATTGATAGATCAGAAACAAAATCTAGAATAACATCGACCGAAGAAGAACTAACCACCACTCAATCTTCATCTGATGGTACTGATATTACAGAAACTAAAAAGATTTACGAGAATTTGCCAACAATTCAAACAACAAATTTTTTTGATTTTGATAATCTGGAGAGTTCAGTTATTGAAGAATCAACAACAACTAATCTAAATACTGATAAATCAGAATCAAAACTAACAACAGTGTATGATGAAAAACTAATCACAACTCAACCTTTATCTGAAGGAGATTTGAATATTGATATTTTAGAAACTTCCGAGACTTACAAAGATTTGTCCACAATTCAAATAACAAATTTTTCTGATTCAGGTAATTTCAAAAATTCAGTTCTACAAGAATCAACAACGAATGATCTAATTATTGATAAATCAGAAACCGAATCAACAGTAGCAACAATGTATGAAGAAGAACTAGCCACAACTCAACCTTCATCGGAAGTAAATATAAGTACAGATATTTTAGAGACTTCTGAGGCCTACGAAGATTTGTCAACAACTCAAGTTACATATTCTTCTATAGTAGATGACTTAAGTAACAATAAATCTGAAACACATTTAACAACCCTTCTGCCAAATGATTCAGCTAGTTCAATAAATTCTGATAAACCAAGTACCTACGATGATTCGACATCATATATAACCACTACTTCAAAAACTCTAAAAACATCTGAAGCTTTAACAACAACGGAGGCAATAAACTCTTCTGATGTAGACGTTACAGAAGGTTTAAGTGAAGATAAATCAACTGATTTTACCACGACAAAAGCTCCATATTCATTTGCAAACATTGATTTAGGTACTGTTAAAATAAATTTGGATAGTACAAATGTTCAAGATGATTTAACAACGAAAGGTTACAATGATTTTTCCACCACTGCCCTAGTTTATTCATCAAACGTATACTCCAAATTTGGGGAAGATTCCTCATCTGAGGATCCAGAAACTCGAAACAAATATGAAGATTCAACAACAACAACAACTTCTACAGATCAATCTAATACAAGCAATTTGGGAAGTTCAGGTCTAAGCGAATCAACTGATTATACCACAACTCAAGTTACGTATTCTTCTGTATCAGTTGATTTAAATTCTGACAAAGCAGAAACAGATTTAACAACAGCCACTTTATATGATTCGACTAGTTCATCAGTTAATTCCGATATGACAACAGCCAATGAAGATATGTCAACGAATAAACCAACTTCTTTATACAAATTTAGTACCACTAATTTAGACCTAGAAATTTCAGAATCTACGAGTTTTCCAACGACTATTGATACAATAACTACTACATCTAGAGATTTTATAACGACTCAAGAACTAAATCTTTCTGAATCGGGCGACGCAAAAAGTTCAGATATAAGTGAAACAACAGAACTTACAACTACTGAGGCTACACGTTCCACTGCAATAGTTAACTTACATACTAATAAAACAGAAATAGATTCAACAACAGTCACTTCATATGATTCAAGTAGTTCATCAGTCAATTCCGATATGACAACAAACTATGAAGACTTGTCAACAAATAAACCAACCACTTTATATGAATTTAGTACTTCAGATCTAAGTACCACTAATTTAGATGTAGAGATTTCAGAATCTACAAGTTTTTCAACCACTCTTAATCCAATAACTACTACAACTAGAGATTTTATAACAATCCAAGAGCTAAACCTTTCTGAGTCGGGCGATACAAAAAGTTCAGAAATAAGCGAAACGACAGAACTGACAACTACTGAGGCTACACATTCCACTGAAATAATTAACTTAGATACTGATAAATCAGAAACAGATTTAACAACAGTTTCATCATGCACGACTAATAACTGCGAAAATTTAACAACAAACGAAATAACTACTTCCTACGAGTCTAGTAGCACATCTGTGAATATTGAAGATTTATCCACAACTCAATTACCAAATCCAGTGACCGGAAATTCCAAATTTGAAGAGGACTCGACCACAATTAATTTTGAAAATTTAGATATAAATGAAGATTTATCAACAACTCAAACTAACGATTTGGAAGGCTCAGACGAGACAACCGATTCATCAATTTCGACTACTACGAGTCCAAATTCAGCTTCAGCACACACGGTTTCTTTTATAATCTATGCACCGTTAATAATATTATCTTTATCAAATTTAAAGTTACAATAAATCGGTTTACATTTAAAACTTGTCCATTTATTTTTTTTAAAAATATAGATATGAATATAATGAATGGTTAAATTAAAGTTAATCATTTGATTATAAACATTTTTACCTTTATTACTCAAATAAGCAAGAACTATTTTTAAATATTTTCTGGACCTATCGATTTATTAGTTCATACTTTCAAAAATTAAAATTTAACACTAAGTATTTACATTAACAATTTTCACTTGCAAGTTAAGTAATACACTTTAATTTGTTCATTGTCCCAACTAAAAATTAAGAATTAACAATTGCAAGTTACGAAATTGGTTTTTAATTTAAATTGGTATAATTTGTCTCTTTTATCGAATGTTTTCAGCTGGAGGAAAAATTGACAAGTACGTCCAAATAGAAAAAATAGCATTATAAACAAATAAAACTTGGTAAAAATATATTCTAAATAATTGAAACAGTTTAAAATTAAATTAGTTAATAAATCACAATTGAAAAGTAAAAAATTTATGTTTCACTTTTAAGCTAGAATATCAATGGGCGATTTTGATTGGTCATTCTTAATTTTGACTAATTGCATAATTCTGAATTGCTAATTTTTGAAAGTATGAATCGACCATAAGAATTTCCACTAAAATAATACACTATAGAATATACATACGTTGTTCATACTTCAAAATTAAACAATTAGTAAAAATGTCAATTTTTCTTCCAGCCGTAAACATCCGAAAGCAGATCCGAATTAGGCCGACTTTAAAAATTAAACTAAAAAGTTAAAAGTTAACCAATTTCTTAATTGTTAATTCTTAATTTTTCGTTGGGGCTATGAACAGATAAATAAAGTATAACTTACAAGTGAAAATTTGTAATGTAAATTCTTAGTGTTAGTTGTTAATTTTTTGAAGGATAGGTTTTCTTAAACAAAGCGAAGAGATGAAACGACCTTGTGAACAAGGCGTGCATTGATAAAATTTGACAAAGTTTGCTAATTGTTTAGAATATATGAACTTTTGTATAATGACGTTTTTTCTCACTACCTTTTGAGCACGCACTATTGTATGTAATGCGCCACACGTGTTACGTGGTAAAGGAAAAAAGAGAGAGGGCGAATATGGTGTCGAGGTTTCTCTCTTGTTCCGAACCGCAATTGGTCGACGCGCTGTTAAATTATGGAAGCGAGACAGATAGAACTTCCCCATATTTGCCCCTTCTCTCTCTCCCTGCCGTGTAAACACAAGGACTCTGCATGCTGCCTCCAATACTGTATACTCGAAATTCATCCCTAATTTGTTAGTATGTGAAATTGGTCTAAATAGAATTGCTTCAAAATTAAACTCTTACTCCAATTAATGAATTATTTGGTTGGATTTTAACATACAGCTAATAAACACATATTTTTTAGGTAGTGGTTTTTTAACATCTCGAACCTCTAATATTACGTATAAAAACAATAATTCCATAAAAATCAACGTATTTTCTAGAATTTGCAATCTTACTAAAAGGAAAGAACGGGGTTAAAGAAAAGAATATGACAAATAAAGCATTGACAACATGATCTGTAATGTAGGAACATTTTAAGAAGAAATACCACAGAACCCCAAAATACATCTGTTTTAAAAAAAAAACTAGTTAATTGTGGCATGGTGTAGTATAATTAAATGATTACCGAAACTATTAAATAGATATTGTTCTTAAAATAAGTAAAAATAGTTAAAAATAAGACCTAAAAAAGAATGTACGCTTATAGTGTCATAGTTATTCTTATTTAAGTCTATTCATTTGTAGTAGCAATCAAGGTCAAAGGAAGCCTGGGAAATTTCCACGCACATAAAAGTAACTGTACTGATCGCACGCACATATTTACTGCCCTCGATTCAAGAGTTTTAAGCTCGGGTGCATCCAACCCTGAGTAGCTCCGAGTAAATCTGAATAAAACGGTTAAAGTGTTAATTTGAACAGTAAATAACCTACAAATTATTTTTTTTCAGAATTTATGTTTTTAATATACATAGCGAAACATATTGAAGACAAAAAGGTCAAAATATTATATTATTACTTATTAGTTTTGAATTTTGTCTAGTGCCATAGCATTTTCGGCCAAAAATTTTTCGCAATTCGTTAAAAAAACTATGAACGGAAGTCCGATATCTTGTGAAATAATCTTATTTTTATGTCTCCATGTCATGTATAAAATATTTTTTTACCCAAAAATAGCATATAAAAATGATAACTGATAGCTGCTAGGGCTTTATACACCAAATATTTTTATTGGTGCTTGAGGGGCAAGGGGAAAGCAGATCTGACAAGCGCCGAGGCATAATGCACTACTTGAATAAAGCGAGCGTTTCTTGCACCTGGACAGCTCTGAGCTGCTCATGCCAATGAATCGAGGGCCGTAATTAAAGTATATGTACTGATCGTCAAATAAACAGAAAATGTCCAGACCATGCTATGCGCCATTTTGGGCAAAGTGAAGTTATAATAACAGTGAATACGCTGTGGCCACTGAAATATTATACCGACTAAACGTAATCGTTTATCTCCCATTGACAAGGTTTGAAGCAATTTGCATACCTTTCCGAAATTTCATCGACATAAGTAGTTGAACGAAACGAATGGTAGAAAGAGATAAAATGACACTATTACGTTATAACCTCACCTAACATATCCAAGTCGTTGGTCGTATTGGTCGGTCGTAAAAATAGATTAAAAATTTTTATTATATTTTTGGTTGTTAAAAATAACTAGTCATTAAAAAAAGCAATATGTTGACGAACCGTTTCTTCAAAATGTTATATTTTTTGAAAAAAACAGTTGAAATAATAATTAGGTGGTACCCCGTTATTTTCAGTATTTTCTAATTTTTAATTAAAATATCCTTAGACAGTTGAATGTCTCGCAAATTTCAAGTAAATTTGTGATTATAGACATACAAAATTATTACACTAAATTCTGTTCGTATCTCAATAGTATGAGCGTGCTGTTTAAAAATTGTTTTACTACGGCTAGTTCTAATTATGGATTTAACATAAACACTTGTGTCCATATGTCCATATTGTTTTCATCAACACAACTTATAAAAAATTTGAGAAATAACAATTTGAAAGATACTTTTATTTAAAAAAGTAACATTAAATTTTATATTCAAATAATGTTAAATGCAAACATTCTACTTCCTTACGCTGTGTTATACATTATACCACACTACAATTAAATAAATATTATTATGATTATAATTTATTAGGACATATAAATTTGAACCATACGGACCAACGAACGAGGTCCTTCCGAATAAAAACGTTATTTATAGTACATGTGATCTTCAAGCCCCTATAAATCTTTACAAAATAATAAAAAAGTATATTAAAGGTTGAATGTGAGATCTGCCAGTATCATTAATGGAGGTCTCCTGGCTGGTCTATGGTTTCGGTCCCTGGTCGTACACAGCTCCTCTATCACCGGTCAAGTTTCAGGTTTTCTTTCACACTTAGTTGTCAGGACAGGAAGTCTTGCAGTAAGAGGCTGGATGTTTAGTGAATTCATACAATAATTGATTGGTGGATAGCTAAGACGATGGATTTTAGTCATATTACATAGAACTACGGTTTCTACCGTTTCAAAGTTTATCAGTGCTGGCTTCCTGCAATTACTGCATGAACTTGACATATAAAACTGGACTGATCATGCATAATACCTCCCCTTATAATAAAAATGACGCCACCATGCTCCGTGCCATTACGTGCAAATAATTGCTTTGGCAACAATGAATTCCCTAAGTTTTCATGATATTGGTGAAAGTGTATTTTTGACATTGACTGAATACTTTTCATTTTGACAAAAATTTATTTTTGATTTTGCTGTTTTATGGATTTTATCACATTTTAGGTAAGGTTTTACTGAAAATTTCAAACAGGAACGTGAACTTTAAATTGGTATTTATTTAATTGGTAAGTTATAAAGCATTCAATAATAATTATATAAAATTTTACCTTAGAATCAAATTTTAAATCTAAGGGTAACAAATTTAATCTTATGGATATGATTTATGATAATTTTTAAATGCTATCAATATTTTAGTTTTCTAATAGAAAAGAATCTTCAAATTCAAGGGCTGAAGCAAATTGGTCATGATCATAATTATTTTATACACCAGATCAGTAACTCTATTCAGAGCATTTTTCTGGAAATAGTTTTATACAAGAAGATGAGCAAAAAGTTTGTGCTGTGCTTCTTACAAATAAACTGCCTGAAAAAAACTACGAAGCACTGTTTGATGTAAACATCTTGAAGCAACTAAACTTGGACTTGATAACATACACTGGCTCTACAAAAAAAAAAGTCCTGAATTAGGTGTGCATTAACCAACAACAATATCGTTTTACCATAAAGTTAATGTTCCACTGACATAAAGCTGAACATCGAAACTGGTATAGTGTTAAAATTTAAAATGATTATACATTTAAAAACTAATATGCCATATTAAAATAGAAATAAATGATTGCATATAATATGAAATTTTTCAATATTATTAAGCATGTTTGGAAACTACATAAATTTTACTTTTATGTATTTGTTTTGTCTAATAAAATAATAACCATTTGTTTGAATATGTTATTAATTAATAAAACAAAAATTCTTGATTTTAGCTCAGACAGGAAATTTGTGTCATGAAAATCCTTTGTCAAAGTAATGAGAAGCTGGGATTGATTACCATTTCAAAAATTCAACTCTAAGAAAGGTCAATTCTAGATCCTTAAACAATTAAGTAAATGGAAAGTTTGACTTAGTGTAAGAATTTAAAGTTTCTAGTAAATCTTTATGTATATTTTTAGATCAAAAATGATTGTATTTAGGTAAGAATTCTCTTGTATTTACAAGCTTTTTTATATTTAAAGTGTCTTAATAGATATTGTTTTGTTTACAATTAAATATAAACTGCTTTAACACTATCCCCTTAAGAGTTTAATTTTTTTTATAAAAATGGTTTAGTACATAATGTTACTTTACTTCCTTTAAATTAAAGCTCCGTTATTATGAAGGAAATGTCAACATTATTATGAATGTTGTTAACCCTATATAAATACCTAACATATCAGTTCCCTAAAAGCATCGAGGAGGAGAAAATAATTTTAACAAAGACCTAATCGAAGCTATTTTTAAATGGTGAAACTCTCTTACTTTGCAATAGATTATGTGGACATTTCGATACCTTACATTAAACAATATACTATATTAATTCATGATATAAAATTTTTAAAAATAAATGCCTTAATACTTTTTTTCGTTAACTTCTTATACTCTACGTCCGAATAAGAATGTTTCTAAAACAGATATTTAAAAAAAAATTAGTCTCGATTTGTTTTTGGCGCATATTTCACATTTTAGCTATTTTGCTAAATAACAGTTTTATTGTAAAAAGTAAAATATGTAAACAGTCATAGAAAACGCATTTTCATTTATTTATAAGAACTGACATTTCATGGTCCTGTCAGTAAAACAAGGGAGAGCAATTTATTGTTTTAGATATAGTATAGAAAGAGATAGTTATTGTCTAAACCTGTTAGTTAGAATAATAGAATTGACATTCATACACGACACATTCACGCCAATGTAAGAAACTAGCAGGGAATTCAATGTTGCCATACAAATCATTGCACCTAATGGCGACCAATAAGGGAGGGGTCAAAAATTATTTTCATGAGCAGTCCAGTTTTATATGTCATGTTCGTGAATTACTGCATGTAGAGGGTATATATTCCTAATAAAGTCCGTATATTGCTTTGTATATATGAGTTGTTTTTCTTGATATGCCTTTTTCTTTTTATTGGACTCCTAAGGTATTTGGCCCTTGGTATATATTTTTGTTTAACAGTTGTAAAGTGCCAATTTAAGATAATTTTATGGTCTATATTTGACTGATGTCTTGGTGCATATTACTTGGTTGTTAAGTTATAATAAATAAATTTAATCCAAGGAAAAAACAAAGATTTTAATGACAATCAATAACTTCACAACAATTACTGCCCTCGATTCATTGGCATGAGCAGCTCAGAGCTGTCCAGGTGCAAGAAACGTTGGCTTTATTCAAGTAGTGCATTATGCCTCGGCGCTTGTCAGATCTGCTTTCCCCTTGTCCCTCAAACACCAGTAAAATTATTTGGGGTATAAAGCCCTAGCAGCTATCGGTTATCATTTTTAAATGCTATTTTTGTGTAAAAAACATTTTATACATAAAATGAAGTCACAAAAGTAAGATTATTTCGCAAGATATCGGACCTTCGTTCATAGTTTTTTTAACGAATTGCGAAATATTTATTGCCAAAAATGCCATGACACCAGACAAAACTCAAAACTAATAAGTAATTAAACAATAATTTTACCTTTTTGTCCTCAATATGTTTTGCTATGCATATTAAAAACACAAATTCCAAAAAAAAAATAATTTGTAGGCCGAACAAATTGTAAAATTGCAGTCTGTATCTACTTGCGCCTTATTAGCTGGCGACGAATGTGTGACATTACGAAATTCAAAGTGGTTGAACATAACATCATACTCAATCTAAGTAGATGTGATGTCATTTTGAATTAACCAATTCTGATCCTCCGTTTCGCACTTCACGTTCGCAACTTTGTAAACCAATTTTTATGAGCGAAAAGAAAATATAATTCCGAAAGCGGAAATGGAAGCACATTTTAAAGATGTTGCCAGTGTGCTGCATTGTGCACAGTGTTGTCAACCCTACCGTTTTAACGGTAGTCTGCCTTTTTCAAGGAGACACCGTTGTACCAAGTGACTACCGTTTTTTCACTCAATTGTTTGAGTTATAATTTATTACGTATTTATTTAAAGTAATTACAAAAGTCTTTATTATTATGGCATAATATTATACTTCTCGGAATCAGACCAACAAATTTTCTTAAACTCACTAAGTGGCGGTACGCTGCACATGTGTGACAGAATTTGATCATAGACTCCTGCCAATGACATATTGAAGTAGCGTTAGCCATTTTATCTATAACCAATTTGCTGTCACACATTAATTTGTAGCTATTTTAATAACCTATAATTAAATTTTACAGTAATAAAGACACTCTGGAAGTCTGGTCGTTCATCTTCTCTCTTGCAGCTTTAGTTCCAAACAACTACGGTTATTTAAGCTTACCAACAACAACTCAGAACTTCAGTACTCAGGCAGTGTTGCTAATTAGCTGGACAGTTGTCATCTCTTGTTTACAGCTCCCACAGCAGTACGTCCACAGGTTAATTCGCGAGAAGGTTTTTAAATTAAATTAAATAAAACAAGTTTCTCAAAACACTAGTCTATTAACAAAAATAAATAGAATAAAAACGAACTATTTACAATGAGAAACTTAAAACTAATAACAATTACGAAAAAAACTAACATAATTGCTCTTATTGGTCGTCTTATTACCTAAAATATTAAACAGAAAAAGAAATGAAACGGCGAAAAACAGTTATTTATATTACTTAATCAAACCGTATGAAAATCGCGAAATGCCCGACTAAAATAACACAGAATATTCCCTTAATTTCCCAAATTAACTGAAAAACAAAACAAAGAAAACCTTCATTCCCGACGAATATACCCTTCACGTAATTTGCTACACTGGTACACCCATACCGACTCTAACAATTTCCAGAAAGGAACTGACTTTAATTAATTTCTAAAAATCAAACTCAGCTTTTCATCCCTTGGAACCTCCCCTATCCCCCTATTAGATGCGTTGGTTCCGCCGTGCGTGCTTTTCCACCAATAGAACGTACTTACGCGATGCATCCCCGCGCGCGAAGTGTAGTATTCGTTTCCGAGCGTCTGTACGTTTTCGGTCCCCTGGTTCATAAATGGCGTAAGTCATCCATGCGTCGAATTTAATTTAATTTAACATTAAAACTGGCCAGAGCTCAAAACTAATAATTATTTTATACAAATGTGATCGGTAACTATTCTACAATTATACTAAAAGATCGTGATAGAACCCATAGAAAAAAACCTCAAGGTTTTAACCATTTTCACATTTTCTTATTCTTATTTTCGTCAATTGGAGAAAAAATGGGTTACAGACGCTAACTTTGTACACAATAACAAATACTATTACTACATTTTAGTGATTTTATTTAAATATTCTTTTGTTTTCTTACGATGAGAAAATTTGATCAGTTTAAGTAAAAGAAAGCTCTCTCACGGTCGGCCACATGTGGTTATCACTTTAGTACTTAACCTTAACCCCTAACGTTGTGGATTTTAAGACTATTAAGTTACTTTGACAAATTTATATTAAAAACTTTGAGAGGGTAAAACAGTTTAGATTTTGAGTCACATAAATTTAGTAAGTTTATGTTGTTTTTTTACAGAAACTACTCCAAAAGTAATAAAACTGAACTTAACTTTAATTTTTAATGGATTTATATTTTCCTGATATGTGACTATTTTTGGCCAGACATAAGATATACATTTCAACGGCCCAAATCTTTATACAGAGGGACTCAAGTAAATTCTTCCATTTAGTGGAATTTTATTTGGAGTTAATAAATGTTAAAATAATTAAAAATCACAATAAACTTTTGTTCCCTTGCACATGTAAGTCCCTTATTGTTCTATCCTTGTTTACCAATGCACGTGAAAAACGAATCTATATATACAAATCTGACTTTCTACGTGGAGAACAGATTTTGCATACAAGATCCCTCTAGAGGGACATTTTGTGCAGATTTTGTATACAGAATAGGTTATTAGAAATTGCGCATGGTTGAAGCTGCGCATTTAATACTTTTAATTCGCCTTTTTCATTCAAAAACAAAAAAAAAATAAAGTGAGAGTAGTGAGTAATGTAAGTCGGCAAGTTAATTAAAAAAAAAAAGTTAAAGCGATTTGTATTCATATTACTTTTAATTTCCAAGTAATCTAATGACTAACTTAGAACAAAAATATTAAGATTTTATTTGTTTTCTTGGGTGTTGTACATTTTTGTTAATTTAAATGTAAAATTAAACTTTATAGCACATATAAAGTTTTATTTAATATCTAGCAGATCTACCTTTTTTTTCTTGAAATATATACCGTTTTTTCCGAACGGTTCTACCTATTTCGTATGAGGTAGGTTGGCAACACTATTTTTCGTGTTTTGTGATCGTAGTGTCACAAAATTAACCCTACTTTTACACGTTAATTTAATAGATAAATATAGTTCCAAATATAAACGAAAATGGCTTTCAGAAACAAAAAAGAAACAAAACAAACGGTAAAACTAACCCGGAAACAACTTAGGAAAGAAAAACGCAAGGAAAAAAAGAAAAGACGGCATGAATATCATACTAAAAAAAGTCCGAATTTTTCATTAATGGATCCCTCAAATGAACAGGACAAAACTTCGGAAACAACTAAAAATTCTAAGGAAAAAATAGTCAAGAAAAACATGAGAAATGATATAGTAGTGGACAAGAATCATGTAAATAATAAGGTATTATTATAACTCATTATTTTCACAAATACTAGAGGAACTAACAATAGGAGAACTCTCACCATAGCTTATAACTATTAAAATATTTAATGCATATGCGGTAATAATTTGGATTAGAATAAATCGACGTCTTTTTAAAAAAATTTCCATACTTACCCCTTATTTCCAGGTCGTAAAACATGAATCTGACCTCGGTTTTCCATAATTTTTCTTCAGTTTTACAAAAAACTGGAAAAATAACTTTTTACTTTAGATTCAATTTTTTTTCACTAAAACGTTACAACCCTAAATTCCAGAAGTCTCTGTATTATATAAAAATTCATAAATTTTTTATCAAAAAATCAAGACAATTATCAAAAAACAAATAAAAACCAAATAGCTCCTGCCATTTCCATTTCCTAGATTTACTTTATTAAGTAATTACCCTATATGCGATACCTTTAGAGAACGCGGTAAGGATAGTATTAAAAAAAGTAAATATATATTATGAATGACACTTCACATGCAGTTGTAATTTTGTGAAAATTGCATTATTGTGGGCATTTTTTAAATAAGAGGGAAGTATTTTATTTAATTTTTGTTCAAGTATAAAAAAAAATTATATGAAATATGAGAGTAAAATGTACGTTTTTGTTTTGCATACTTTGTTGATATAGTATTTACTTTACCTAGGTTTTAAGTACAGAGGAGCAACACCGAAAAGAAAAAAAGGAACAGAAAAAAATACAGAAAGATATGTTTAAACAAAGAAAACAACAATTATTAAAGGCAAATGAGCTGGAAGATCAAACAATTAGAAAAATAGAAAAACAGCTAAAGTTGCACAAAAGAAAGAGCAAAGGAATTCCAAAATCCTTTGCCACTGATGGTTTGGACTGTAAGTATTTTAATGTTTATAAATATAAATGTAATAAGTATTTATATGGGTATCCACAGTTACTTGCTTTAAAAATGATATACATTAAAATTAAAGTTATTTTAACTCTTGAATCAGCAGTACCACTTATTTAAAATACAATTTATGTAATATATTTTTTATTAAATTTCAATATTTCCTGGTAATTTTGCATTCCTTTGGCATGTATCACCCAATATTTGGTGAGGAAATCTTTTTTTTTAAGCTTTCAGTTCAATTTAAATTAGTTTTACATCGACATCCTAAGTAATATCTTTAAAATAGATAAATAAAGTGTTCCATATCAAATTTTTGCAAAATATTTCTTTGCTATTTTTTTAATGTGCAAAAAAATTATTTAATTTAAACCTTCTTAAAAGTGTATAATTTAATGTTTTTCTTCTATTCATGCTTCAAACAATTAAAAAATTGTCTGAAGTTTTTTATGCTAAATTTACACATTTTATATTTTAATAATAAAGGTTTATACTATCGGACTAAAATTTACCATATTTAGTGGCATCACTGTTAAAATTAGAACCAAAGTTCATGTGTTTTCTTCACACTCTTATTTCAGTTGCTTATATTTTAGCTTGTAACATTCAAACAGTTTACTTGTAACAGTTCTTCAGTAGATAATACATTTTAGATTTATTAGAAGCATGTGATCCAGAATATATAAAAAATGCTGTTTCTGCGGAGAAAGATTTACTTGAAGAAAATGACGAATTTGAAGAAGATTTTGCTCTAATGACAGGGCAAAAAAGTCAAACTAATAAAAAAAAAGTTATAGATAATAAAGAGATGGAGAAAATAGATGAGAGTGATACTGAAGACTTTGAGGACTATTCAGAAGATGACGTAATAAGCAGTGATGGTAATAAAATATCTTGTAATTACACTTTTACCAATTAATATTCAAGAAATTAAATAGGTTTTAAACAAATATTTTTCATATTTTTTCTTGCCTTAAAGGCCCCCCAGGCATTGAGACATCTTTAGCACACATGAGTGTGCAAATCAGCCTGAGAAACTAGCCTTAATGGGTATAGGGACTTTAAACAATGCTTTATGTTTAAGATAATCAATATGTAATTTTTTTGGTCTTGGCAAAAGTTATATGAACTGCGAACGATAAAAAATTATTCTTCTTATTTTGGAAAAATTGGGTTTTCTGATCTGGCTCAAAATTCTCCTTGTGGTAGAGTATTTTTTAACTACAGCAATGATGCTCTTTTACAAAATTTAAAAGAAAATGAAGCAGAAACTTGTAGTAAGTTAAATCTAGATCCCAACAGTCGGATTCACTAACATAGTTTGATTTTAAAATCATCCTAAATTGACAGCAGAGGTCTTAAACTGACAAGAGTAACAATAAATCAAGCAAGTTTTAAACCCTAAAAATACAAGTATAAAAAAACAATTTTGTTTTATTCCTGAATGGACAAAAATGGAGAATTTCATTTGTTTTCGGTATACAACTATTTCTTTTACATATTTTAAGGCTTTATCGCAAGTTTTTTAGTCTTAATATCCCTATATAAACGTTTTTTTTTTTGTTGACATATATAAATTATAACAATATCATAAGTAAAACCAAGCTGGCCGACTAGAAGATTTAACTTTCATGACAACTAGATCGGGTTTAAATCTTAGGTTTTTTTAGTGACTCTGGCTGTAAATGTCAGTTTAGTAATGATTGGTTCCACTTCTAAAAATTTTTCAGATTTAAGTGTTTATTTTTAATATTTGTACATTTTAAAACCTATACAAATTATTTTCACTTCTTTACCCTTAGTAAAATATCACCCAGAAAGAATTATAAACATTAAATTTCTTATTACTTTAATTTTTAGAAGAAGAAATGTCACAGAATGATTTTAATGATGATTTAAGTAATGAAAATTCAGAGCTCGACTCAGAAAATGAAGGTAAGAAGTCAAAAAAAGTTACAAAGAAGAATTCCAATAAAAAGAAACAAGATGAAGAATCTGAAAATGAAAATATAGATAAGCCTGATAGTGCACCTCAGAGTAAATTACCTAAAAACTCAGTAAAAAGAAGAAATGAGGATGAAGTAGTTGCAGCAAAGAAGAAACGAATAAAGACAGAGGACAGTGAAAGCGACGATATAGAGGATGATATGGAGTTTTCAGGTTCAGAAGAAAGTGGTTCTGAAACTGAAGGCTTAGAAAGTAAGCTAGACAAAAGTGGCGTTTGGGAAGATATTTATGGAAGGTTAAGGAGTAAAGATGGGACTGTTATTAATGTAAGTTTGCTAAAATATAATATATAAATATTATCTCATAATTATAAGTGGATGATTATAGTCCGAAACAATTTATAGATTCTAGAATGCAGTGTTATGTAATTAAAATACAAGAGTTTAAGTAATATATTTACAATAACTTTACATTATTTTGCCAACTCTACATGTACAATCTCATTTCAACAATCAGAAGTTAGAGTTAAAAACTTTCATACTGGATTTTTGAAAATATTTCAAATTTTAGTCAAATTTGAAGTGAAATTTATAGGTTTAAACTGACAGTATGCTTAAATTTACCCTATATTTTCATTTTCATCTGAAAATTTCCATAAAACAGGTACCATAATAGCTCTCGAGCGAAGACCAAATATCATGTGGCACTTTGGGTATAAGAGTGAATCTTATAACAGTAGTGCATTTTTAAATTAAATAAAAATAAATTTTGTGTTTATTCATTTATTAATCATTATTAGCAGAACAGCAATACATAACTTATATACATATACATATATATATATATATATATATATATATATATATATATATATATAGTTATGATTGTGCAGCGCTCGTAGACGCCGTACAGTGAGCTTTGAAAATGGTGAATGAGATTTCACCAAAACGTCACTTGCCTTACAGTTCTGAGATGGATTCAGCACATACACGGGATGCCTGAAAACCTTTGAGTACCTTTATATATATATATATATATATATATATATATATATATATATTGGTTTTACCGCTTATACAATCCCAACTCGTTACATACTTATTACGAACACAAGCCAAATGAACGTTCTCAAGCCCGGGCTTGGGGCTTGAAAACGTTCCTTTTGCCAGCGTAATCAGGAGAGTCATAAGTTGCTAGGGACAAAATATTAGCTGGGCCTAAGATTGTGGTAGAATATCGAATTATATATTGATTTAATTCCGAAATCTATCGTGTAGAGGACGCTAGCGTCTGATCCGTATATAGTATGTAATTCGATTCGTTAGATCAACGTTCACAAGCCCCTAAAATTGGCAACCACGCAGTTTGTATAACAATCAATATATCTGTTGGTTTTACTGACTTTGTTAGACCAATTGTACTTTACCGACGGCCATAGACTAACTAGAATGATAATATAATATCAATCATACAAATTATTTCTCCATTTTAATGTTCTGTGAAAGAATGGAAAGTAACATTTTTACTTTCGCAAATAATTCTTAAAATTATTTTTATTTGCAAAGTACAAAGAATATTATTATTACATGATTAGTCTAAAACTTCCATGAAACGTTTTTCAAAAATACGATTTTTGTCAATTTACAAAAAATAGAGGAAGAGGTGGCCATTTTTTCTATATAATATTATTGATATTAAAGAAAAAAGTTATTATGTTTAAAGATTACTGTTATCTAATTTTGAAAATTGGTATAGTTATTTACCATAATTAGTCTTTCATAAAATTTAATGACGATGTATCTATATATTTACTACTGGAGCTAGTGAGTTTTTTGTGTCCCATTTGCATCAGTGTAAAAGTGTATTGTTTTGGTTATTATGATCACTCTTAACCTGAAAAGTTAGTGCTACTAATGCACATTCAGTCTAATTAATGACAAAAAACCGCTGCCAATCCGTTGACAGTTCAAATTACTGCTGCCAGATACATGTAAAAAGGGTTGAACACCGAGCTCATTTCCTTAAATTTAAAATTTATACCGGGCGAAGTTTCAGCATGATGCAGATAAATATTTTGGTATTTTTTTTATATACTCTCGACCCCACTTTTCACTGTTGAACTAGGTGTGGAGTACAGACTTTTCGTAATAAAATAGATAACTAAATATACTTTCACGCTAATGCAAATTGAAAAAAACTGTCGATAACGCCCGGGCTGCGATTCTATAAAAGTATAGGGAAAGAGAATGTCATAATAAGGATCTTCCACCTTTGTTCAGTCTGTAGTAACACATAAGTATGTCACTTTCCTTAAAGGAAAGGGAATGTCAAAACATATGCTTACAGAATCTGGCCTCCGGTCTAATTGAATTTTTAAAAAATGCAAAATAATTTCTTTAAAATTTTTGTCTATTTGTTTCTACTACTGCCACATGACATTAAACCCACTTAGATGAGACTTTCGTAGTTTAAAAGCTTATAATAAGACTCTAAATCGTGGTCCTATGAAGGCTAAAGGGGAGCATTAAAAGAAAATGATTTTTTAACCGACTTCTAAGAGAAGGAGGTTCTCAATTCGTCGCGTATGTATGTTTTTTTTTTTATGTATGTACAACGATTTCTCCGGAACGGCTGCACCGATTTGAATGAAATTTTTTGCGTTATGTTCAGGAAGTTGCTGCGGTAGTCCCATATTTTTTTAGATGAAATTGGTGCAGTAAAATCCAAGATGGTGCTTACAATATGGCGGTCAAAAAAATTAATTTTGTTCGATATTCTCCAAAATTGGTATGGAGAAATTTACGGGGTTATACCCAACGAATTTGAAATTATTTTAAAAAAATTCAGAATGGCGGATCTAATATGGCGGACAAAAAAATTTAATTTTGTGCGATTTTCTCCAAAATTGGAAAGGGGGAGTTTTCGAGGTCGTATATAACGAATTCAAAATATTTTTAGAAAATTCAATATAGCGGATCCAAGATGGCGGACAAAAAATCAATTTTGTCCAATTTTCTCCAAAATTGATACGGGGGAGTTTTCGGGGTCGCACATGACGAATCTAAAATTATTTTTAAAAAATCCAAAATGGCGGATCCAATATGGCCGACGAAAAAATCAATTTTGTCCGATTCTCTCCTAAATTGGTATGGGGGAGTTTTCGGGGTCTCATAACGCATCTGAGATTATTTTAAAAAAATTCAATATAGCGGACCAAAAAATTTTATTTTGTCCGATTTTTTCCAAAATTGGTACGGGGGAGTTTTCGAAGTCGCACATAACGAATTTAAAATATTTTTTAAAAATTCTATATGGCGGATCCAATATGGCGGACAAAAAATCAATTTTGTCCGATATTCTCCAAAGTTGGTACGTGGGAGTTTTCGGAGTCGTACATCACGAATCCAAAATTATTTTTAAAAAATGCGATATGGTGTATCCAATATTGTGGATAAAAAATTAATTTTGTCCGATTTTTCTCAAAATTGATATGAGGGAGTTTTAGGGAAAGCACATTACGAATCTGATATTATATAAAAAAAATAAATATGGCGGATCTAAGATGGCGGATTAAAGATTCTACATCTCTCGATTTGGTCTAAAGTCAGTATTGGTGGATTTTTGTTAGTGTTAATTACGAATTTAAAATATTTTTTGAACAACTCAATCTGACGGATTCAATATAGTGTCCTAAAAATTTTACATTTTTCGACTTTCTCCAAAACTAATATAGAAGGTTCTTGAGGGTGTAAATTAAGAATTTAATAGTATTTTTTCAGAATTCAATAAGGCGAACTAAAAATTTTACATTTTTCGATTTTGTTCAAATGTGGAACTAAATCGTTTTTGAGGATATAAATAGCGAATATAAAATTATTTTAAGAAAATCTAATATGTTAGATGCAATATGACCGTTTGGAAATTTTAAATTTCTGGATTTCATCTAAAATTGATACTGAGGGGTTTTGAAGGATTTAGATTTAGATTAGATTAAAACGTTAAAATTATTTTTTTGAAATTCAATATGGCGGATCTAATATGGTGGGTTAAAAATTTTACCTTATTCACATTTTTTCAGATTTGATATTAGGGCGTTGGGGGGTGGTGTATTACTAATATGAAGTTAATTTTTTACAACCATTAGGTTGATAAGATACAATATGAAGGACTAAAAATTTTACAATTTCCGGTTTTATCAAGAACTGATATTGCTTTGTTCTTGGGGCGTGTACAAACTCAATATGCAATATAAAATATATCGGGCTAAGAAATTTACGTCTCAAATTCTTTAAATATCGATATTGGAAGGTTTTAGGGCCTATATTACCAATCTATAATTAATTTGAAATTTAAGATAGTGGATTTACTATGACAGACTAAATATTTGTTTGATACAATTTCATTGGTATTTGGAGAACTCTAAGAATCAAAGAATTTATAGTGGTTCATTTTAGGGTGATTTACAATTCTGGATAAAATGGATACTTTTTTGCCACCTTGGAATCATTGCGAGGTACACTAATCTCGATTAGCACCTAGTTCAAATAATTTATGAATATCATAATGAATTCAAAACTAAAAATCTAACAATAAAATTTTTATAAAAAAAATGAACCGACTTCTAAAAGTGCGCTAAAAAGGGAAAAATAACTATACATTTTTACATGACGCCAAATTATTTCTAAATAAAATAAATAACTAATATATACAAATTATGGAAGAAAGCAATTGCAAATAAAGTATTTTTAATCTGTTTATGCGAATCACTTTTGGTCAGGTATTAGTTTGGCGCCAACTTCAAAAATTTCAATTTCATATAAAAATTTCTAGGTATTTTTCCCTTTTTAGCGCACTTTTAGAAGTCGGTTAAATTTTTTTATAAAAATTTTAATTAGCATTGAAATGTCACGTCGATGATTCGAATTCAATTTCCTGCTGTTTTTTTGACTGTTATTATTATTCTTTTTTTATGAGGTTGAAATATTGAATTTATTTTTTTAATTAAAAAAGATTTAAAATTAATTATTAAATAAAACACGTCAAAATATTTTTTATCTTTTAACAGTTTTCCGGAAAATGCTTCCTTGCCAAGAGATTTGCAATTTTATGCAAAAAAATTACGAAATTCGTTATTTTTGGAAATTTGAACCTTCAACATCAACAGAGATTTTTTTGATGTGAGCAAGTAGAGTTTGTGACGTTGAAAGTGGGACTCAAAAGTAACCCGTTTCAGACGTGTTGCGTGAGCGTACACAAGATGGTGGTTGCGGCCGCACAGACGCGCGCTATGAGGGCATATTTCACTTTCTTACCTTTTGAATTATTTTATTTCAAGTCGATGATTTTTATTTATTATGATATTACTTTATTGAAACTAATATATAATCTGTCGTTTTATTTATTGTCTAAAGATAGCGCTCTATTTTATATTATTCATCGTTTTCACCTCCAATAATATGATAATTTTCATCAATAACCCGATTTGTCGGGTAAAAATCATCGTCTTCCATAAAATGTTGTTTAACATTCATACAATTCTTTTATAAACATGCGTATACTGCGCAGCATTCTAAATTCGAGGATACACAGATACAATTTTGTGTACATTTTCCAGTGTATGAATAGACATATCCAAAGCTTCAAAATAATTAAACTCTAAACAGTTATTTCCAAGTTTCCAACTATGAGTTAATGGATCAAGAGATACAATATTACTTTTTTTGCTTGATCCCATTCATTTGTTGCCATATCGCTCTTAAATAATGTTAAACTAAGGCCGATTTAGAAGGTGACAAATTTTCATGAGATATATTTTTTTTCAACGCGATATTGTATCTTAATTTTTTTATACATTCACAACAGTCTTTAAAGTTATTCTGAGAGTCATATTTTTGATAAATACACTGTCAAAGTATTAAGTCCATCACCTGCAGGTTTATTTAAAGCTTTGTACACCTTCTTTTTTCCAACGTCATATATGAAACTTAATCTATCACAGCATTGATTATTAAAATACTGTCACACTGAATTTTTCCAATATCGTTTGCAATAGTATGTACGGGAATAAATCGAGAAAACATTTCCAGTATTAAACCATAAAAGAAGTTCCTTTAAGAATCCATGATAAGATAAACACATCTGTGTCTGGGGATTTAACAATAATTTTAAACTTTTTATCGGAATCCAGCTCTTGTAACTGACAGGCATAAAATACAATCTTGGTATCTGCTTCTGTATGATGACACAAGAAATATGCATCGAAATATTGATCATTTTCCATAATAACATATGCTCAAATGCTCAAGAAATGATCAACTTATTCTGTATTGGTAACCGAATAGTTTTTTTATATAATTTTCAGTAAATTCCACTAAATTTGATTTACTTGTATCATTACTGCAGAATTTTTTAAAGTTTCATGTAGATTGACCGCCAATAATTATATACTCTTTGTTTTCGCTATCATTTCTATACCTCCGAATTCGTTCCAACTGTTCTGGATTAACCGTTGTGCTGTCGTATCGATCATAAATCAAGTGAATTTCATCTACTCGATCAAATCTGTGTAATAATCCATTCATAATTTTATTGGTTAAATTACCATTCAATTATCAAAATGGTGTAATTCATCGTTTCCATTCAGTATCAGAATAACTACCTTAGACATTTGTAGTCATAGTTCATCTTGAAGTAACAAGTTCTTTTTGAGTCATTTCTGTGATTCCAGTCTCTGATTTTGTACTCTTGATTACTGTCATTTCAGTTGTTACATCTGGGAATAATCCCGAAATGCTTCATTAGTCAAATTAACATTAAAGTATCCCTTTAAAAACTGTTCTTTGGCTTCGGTTGGTAGCATAAGGAGAATTTCAAAGCACAAAAAGTCATATCGTAATTCGGTTTATCGCAAATAAAGAAAAAATGAAGCATAGATAAGTGAGTGGAAACGTATCGGCTCTATCGGCTCGAATAACTCTAAATTTGAATTTAAGATTCAAACCAAAATTGAAAATTTTGAGATTCTTCACTTCCTTATTTTCTATATTTGTCAAATAATGTCATAAATGTATTACTTCTATCTAAAAAAAGTTTTTCTAAACCATATTTCTTATATGTACCCGTTGAATAACTACTGTAAACGTTTTGATATTTTTTATCAGAACCGCTAGAGTTTCTATTTTATTATTTTTTTAGTTGATCAAAAAAATGTTCTATCAATAACTGCATTAGCCTATCATATATTAAAATTAATTCTCGAACGACTCCTCAAAAATTCTGTCTACGGTATTTCCAGCAAAAACTTTAGATTCGGCTAGCATATCTCTTATGCCACAACTTCCCCATATTTTGCTGAGGCATTAAATTGCACAGCAAACAGTATGAAAAGCGCCTAAACGAGTAACAACATTTTTTAATTTATTACTCATCAAATTTGACCAGCTGAATTAATGTATACTGTTGCTCAAACGTTTGAATACAGTATTTTTGACCGCAAGGTCCTGTTCAATTATGGTATATATTGTATTAAAATCAATTATTTTTTTATTAAGAGATAGTAAATACTGAGCAATAGTGACTGCATTTTTTATTTCTTCAAAGTGAGTGTTAGAGTCTATCCAATCCGGTATTATTTGCTTTTCTTTTTTTCATTCTTAAAGAAGGTTTCTCGCGCAAATGACCTTAATAGCACACGTACATAAAAATCATTATAATTGAGAAGAATCGATTTTACAGAAGATTTTGCATCAACAAAATCTAGAATACAGGTACATAGGTTTAATTTGTTGTGCATGTGATTTACTTTATGATTTTGGTAACTGAATACCCTAAGTCTATATTACATGTATATTATTATGGTATTCCCAACATTGATAAGTTTGTTTTATATGTAGCATTTACCTTTAAAATTAAACTCCTTATTTGTGGCTGTTTTTTTTATTTAATTATTATAAATTAAGTTAGATGCCAAAATATCGTCGTCTTAACCAATACAGAATTGTATTCTCTACAAAGGTAAAGTTAACGAAACGGTTAGTTTCAATTTAAAAATTTAGATAAAATGCTCAAATGTAAAAAAATACCAATCAAAATGACCAGATTTAAAGAGAAAGGAATATTTCTACACAAAGATTTTATATCATTATTATTTGCTGTTTAATATTTTACATGGCGTAAAAACGGCAACACTGGTGGGTCTGAATCACTGGTAAAATGATACAAATTTGATATACTGGGCTTTAGTTCGAGATAAGTTGCAATTGGCTCATGAACGTGGCTAATATAAAATGAAAAAAAATTTTTTTTAATTTGCTTACCCCTCTCAATAGTAATTGATTTCATGAATAAAAATAATCATATAACGCATATTTATTTGCTTCTAATATAATTGTTTCTGGGTGGTCTAAGGTGGTCTGTAAAGTAAAATTGGTCTGGCAACGACGTAAAAACCTGTATATATATATATATATATATATATATATATATATATATATATATATATATATATATATATATATATATATATATATATGTTATATCGTAGATTTTCACGGATGGTAGAATGAATAGTTTGGTTATTCCGGGTTTCAATCCGTTCGTTCAAAAAATCGTTTTCACGACGTTTCGCCAAAATCTCATTTGGCATTTTCAAGTGCGGTTCGTCTCGTTACTCGCTGCGAACTGATGGTGGCCTCTGAAGAACTTCGAGTTTTGTTTAGTTGGCTCGCTGCCTGATTGGGTGGGCGGCTTCGTAGGCTCCTCCCCTCTCCCGAGTGCGATATATTTTGTTCTTGTATGCAGGTCTCTCGTGTACTAGTTGATTTTTGTTGTTTTCTTTCTTGATTTTTTATTAATGTTTTCCATGTAGATGAAAAATTTATAGCATCATCTCGTTTATTTAGCTGTCCCACTTTTTCGATTTCTAGGGCCTCTCTTATGACGCGTACCTTGTAGTTCTGTACTGGTGCTATTTCTTTTGTTTTTTCGAAATCGATGGTATGTCCGGTTGTTTGGTGATGTTGAAATAGGGCTGAGGTTGTCTGTTTGTTTTTGGGGCTATTTTTATGTTCTTGGATTCTTGCTGATATGCGCCTGTTTGTTTGTCCTATATAAGTTTGATGACAATCTGCACATGGAATGCTGTAAACGCCATGATTTTCAAGGTTGGTCTTGTCTTTGGGATTTCCCAGGATGTTGGCTATTGTTTTTTGTGGTTTAAATATGGGCTGTATGTTGTGTTTTCTTAAGATTCTTCCGATTCTGTCTGTTATTCCTTTTATATATGGTATTATGGCTTTGTTCCTTGTTTGGTCTTGGTCTTTGGTCTTTGTTGTAGTATTTTCTTGTCTTTTTATGGCTTTCTTTATGTCTGTTTGTGAGAAACCATTCCGTTCTAGAGCTGTTGAAATGTGTCTTATTTCGTCTTGTTTCGTGTCAGGTTCTGTTAGGCGGAGAGACCTTGGGGTCCTCGCTTTCACCAGTCATAGCCAACCTTTTCATGATATATTTCGAACAAGAGGCACTGCAAAAGGCACCTTTAAAACCAAAATTTTGGAAACGCTATGTCGATGATATTTTTATAATATGGCCACATGGAAAAGAACACCTGGACGATTTCCTCATATATCTTAACAATATCCACCACAGAATCCAATTCACGCTAGAAATCGAACAAGAAAAGAAACTTCCTTTTTTGGACCTGCTATTAACTAGGAAACTCAACAACACCTTGGGTTTCAGCGTATATCGGAAACCCACACATACTGACCGATATCTCAATGCAGCGTCACATCATCATCCCTCTCAAAAGCAGGCAGTAGTCAACACATTAGTATCAAGGTCTCTCCGCCTAACAGAACCTGACACGAAACAAGACGAAATAAGACACATTTCAACAGCTCTAGAACGGAATGGTTTCTCACAAACAGACATAAAGAAAGCCATAAAAAGACAAGAAAAGACTACAACAAAGACCAAAGACCAAGACCAAACAAGGAACAAAGCCATAATACCATATATAAAAGGAATAACAGACAGAATCGGAAGAATCTTAAGAAAACACAACATACAGCCCATATTTAAACCACAAAAAACAATAGCCAACATCCTGGGAAATCCCAAAGACAAGACCAACCTTGAAAATCATGGCGTTTACAGCATTCCATGTGCAGATTGTCATCAAACTTATATAGGACAAACAAACAGGCGCATATCAGCAAGAATCCAAGAACATAAAAATAGCCTCAAAAACAAACAGACAACCTCAGCCCTATTTCAACATCACCAAACAACCGGACATACCATCGATTTCGAAAAAACAAAAGAAATAGCACCAGTACAGAACTACAAGGTACGCGTCATAAGAGAGGCCCTAGAAATCGAAAAAGCGGGACAGCTAAATAAACGAGATGATGCTATAAATTTTTCATCTACATGGAAAACATTAATAAAAAATCAAGAAAGAAAACAACAAAAATCAACTAGTACACGAGAGACCTGCATACAAGAACAAAATATATCGCACTCGGGAGAGGGGAGGAGCCTACGAAGCCGCCCACCCAATCAGGCAGCGAGCCAACTAAACAAAACTCGAAGTTCTTCAGAGGCCACCATCAGTTCGCAGCGAGTAACGAGACGAACCGCACTTGAAAATGCCAAATGAGATTTTGGCGAAACGTCGTGAAAACGATTTTTTGAACGAACGGATTGAAACCCGGAATAACCAAACTATTCATATATATATATATATATATATATATATATATATATATATATATATATATATATATATATATATATATATATACTATAAAAAGTTGGAAATTGCTACTGATATATTTTTCATTAGTAAATTTGAAATTTTTGCTAGAATTTTATCAAATTTGTTACATTATTTTTAGAATTCGGAAAACAAATACATTCCTCCAGCAATAAGAGCTAAAATGGAGAATAGTGGTTCAGAAGACAAAAAGCGTAAAGAAAAGCTAGACAGATTAAGAAAGCAACTTAAAGGTAGTTCCCCCTGAAATAATTCAGGATCATTGAGGTTTTAGTAATAAACATTATTGTGTTCAAAACATTTCAATTTAAAAAAAAAATTGATATATTCATATCAATTTAATTCCATTCTTTTGTAATCTATACATTTGTTTATTTTTAGGTCTTTTAAATAGGTTAGCAGAAAGCAACATGCACAATATAGCAGGACAGATTGAAAATCTATATATGAGTAACAGCCGTAATGACATGAATGAAACTTTAAACACACTCATTATTGAATCATTAATTAGTACCGTACTAACGCCAGAAAGGTTACTAATGGAACACATATTACTTATTGCTATATTACATGCTAATGTTGGCACTGAAGTTGGTAAGTAATGATTTCGAGTGATGGAACCAGTTACTTTTTGGTTCAATTTATAGTTGTTGATCGTTTGGTGCGTTGAAATTTTAGTGTAGGCCAAAAAGGCAGAAGACAAAGAAATTGTTTATTTTTCTATGAAAAAATGGCTTATTTTTTTATCAATAAAAAAAGCTATTAAGGAAATTTTCAAATCCTTCGATCAATGACAACATTAAAATTAAATTAGTTCAATAATTTTTGTGAAATCACTATAATGAGTTGTTTGAAGAAAAACCTAATTTAAATTTAGGATAGGAGTTTGCGCTGTGATATAAAAACAAAGTTATAAACATAAAAAAGAATTAAATTCCAAAAAACACATTAAAATATAATGACAGATATACATTAAAACAATAGAAGCTATTTTCAATTAAAAGTTTCTGACTCCTGCTAAAGGCAGTACTGTTATTTGTTCCAGCAGATCATTAAAAAATTTTATTTTTCTAGGCCGCTAAGAAATGGGAGAAATGTCATTGTGATATCGAGTTTCATAACTGTGCACATTCTGATATATTTTATTAATATTTTTCTTAAGATAAAATGTTCTCCAGAATTTAGAATAAACTACTGCCTAAATGGTTAGGTCAGGGCTCTTGTGTTGAACTTTTTTGTTATACATCACATTCGAGATTAACCGCGTGAAAGTGTTTATTAATTAAAAAAAGGAAAGACTAGTTTCTCAAAATATTAAATTCAATTTACCAAGAATCGCTAAAAAATGAAGAGTCTTTACAAAGAGAAATTTAAAATTAAAAACGAAGGCTTTTATCAACCCAATTTTGAAAATAATATGTTTAAATAGCTTTATGAAAGATTAACAAAGAAAAATAATAAAAATACGCTAAAAACAGTTATTTAAATTGTATCTTAGGCTAACAGATTTCAGATTTTAAGTTATTTATATGTCATTTATACTGTAACAACCTTAACTTTAATTTATTTCAGAATGAAAAGGTACACAAGATTTTTAAAATTTCAAAAGAGTTTTGTTTAAAGTAGATTTACAAATAGTTTAAGATAAGTACTACAGTCTTTTACAGCCAATTTTTCAAAATTCTATTTTAAAGGTGCCACACTCCAGGGATTTTCCTATGCGACTATGCGATAGAATGCTGCACTAAAGATATTAAACGTTTTAACGTTTTAGTAAAAACAAATCATTCTAAAAGAAATTTATTACCCTTATAAAAATTTCCTTAAATTATTTTATTTTTAGGAGCTAATTTTTTACAGACCATTATAAACAAATTTAACCATTTCTCGAAAATCACTCAAAATGTTGAAGACAAATCTCTAGACAACACAGTAAATATACTTGCTCAACTCTACAATTTCAAAGTATTCGATGCAAAACTGTTATACGAAATTTTACAGAAACTTACTAGTCATTTTGAAGAGAAAAATGTGGAATGTATCCTGCATATTTTAAGAAGTGTCGGATTTAGTCTGAGGAAAGATGATCCAATAGCTCTTAAAAATTTAATTTTGGAATTACAAAAGCAAGCTGCTAGTGCCAGTGAAGGAAAAGTTAGCAAGTGAGTATATTTTTTCGGCTATATTGATTAGACTTATCTAGATTGTTCGTATTCAATGATTGATAGGTCTAGAGGCATGTCATACTTAAGGAGACAACGCCAACGTTATTTTTAGTTAAAATTATGGAAATATGGTTTATTTCTTGATATTAATTGGATTAATTAAAGTTTTAGAAACACTATCCAAACAGTGTAATTTTATAAGAAAGATATTGTATTAATTTTCGATTTCTGTTTTTTGGCTAGTTGTATTTTATTGATTACTAGTCTTTCTTTCGGAACATGAAGATTTACCGCCCATTAAATAACAATATACTTTTTTTTTATTCAGCGGATAAAATTTAAAAAAAAATAAATTTGAGGATTACCAAGTTCCGAAGCCATACACAGCGAAACTAGTTTTCTGTCATACGACATTTGATAATCAAGATTGAACAATAGACCCCCTGACGTAATTTCCGAGGAAGTCGTAATTTATATTTAGTCTGTTGAGTTTTGTTTATAATAATATTAGGGGGACCGGAAAATAATGTCGTTTCTGCGCATGTCGATATTCGTTTGTCATTTATCAGCTCATTGTGTACTTGAAAGTCGTAGAAAAGACATTTTAATGCTAGATTGACTTGTTTAATCGTAAATGATAATTTTAATTTTTTTTTTTTTTGAATTTATGGTGAAATAACCAGCCAAATACCAGAAGAGGTACATATCCGGCATTATATGCTTTTTGAGTTTCACAAGCATAATAATGCAACAGTTGCTGCCAAAAACATTTACAATGTTTATTTTTACTTAAACGTTCGTAAATGCCAAAAGTGTTTTTTTTTTCTTTCAAATCCGGTAATTTTGATCTCTACGACTCGTATCGATCAGGAAGACCAGCAACTTTAGACATGGACATGTTTGGGGCGGAAGGGGAAGCAAATCCATGTCAGACAATCGAGGAACTGTCAAACACTCTTAACCGACCTTAGTCGACCATCCAAAAATATTTGCGGCAGATTGGTGAAGTAAGCAGAGCAGGTGTTTGGGTTCCGCAGAATCTGTCTGAAGAAAACAAAGCTAACTGGTCCACCACATGCAATTTATCGCTTTAGCTGCACAATACAGAAGCGTTTTTTGATCGCTTGATCACTGGCGATGAAAAATGAGTACTCTATGATAATTCAAAACGCAAAAGGCATTGGCTCTCTCCGAATGAATAGCCACGAAGTACAGCTAAGCTTGGTTTACACCCCAAAAAGGCGCTTTTGTGTGTTTAGTGGAGTATTCACGGGGCCATTCATTTTGTAGTGCTGAAACCTGGACATTCTGAGTAAATCAGTCTTGAATTGGAAAGTACCCTGTGATTGTCAACACAAAGGGTGTTATTCTACAACACTGGCTGTATTCTTTAGAGTAATTATCAAATGATCAAAGTGAAAAAAGTAAACTGATAACTTCATGTTGTTTTGAAAACGTATTTACCTGTCATTAGGTCGAAGTGATCATGATTACTTCAAGTGATAGAACTGAAAGTAATAATGACTCAAAAGAATAGCCCTACTACAACGCAAAACCGCACTGCGCAAACCGAACCCTGGAAAAAATTAATTAATTGGGGAGGTACATACTCGATATTGCGCTATCAAATTTCCATTTATTCGGATCGATACAATATTTTCTAGGTTACAAAGAATTTGAAAGTTTGAATGATATCCAAAATGCCTTCTCCAGATATTTACTCAAAAAACAATTGATTTTTATCGATCCGGCATTAAAAATTTGTACACTAGACGGCAAAAGATTGTTGATAACGAGGATGATTTCAGAATTAATTAAAAATAAAAACTTCTTAAATTTTAATTTTCGAAATGTTGGAACGTCAAAATCTCGCACTTCCAATGTATTAATATTCTCCCAATTATTTCATAAAAAGAAAAAAATTATTCATAGACACTTTAAAAATTTCGTGAATAATAAATGACATACTTCTTCGGGCGCAATCTGTTTTGAGAGAATCATAATATTACTTTCTTGGAAATTAGTGATGATTTATTTATCGCAAAGGATAAGGACCAGAATACCTGTTTAATTTTTCTAGCCTACAGTAAAGTTTTTGACATCATAGTCCACCCACAACCTTTTTTATAGTAAATCAAATTAATTAAATATTTAGGTTAGGGCACAACGCTTTAAAATTCTTTTAAAAATAGGTCTCAGAGAATGTATTTTTACAATTACTCTTGTGTCTATATTTGAAAGAGTTCCACAGGGAAGCATTAACGGTCCAATGATGTTTTCTATTTACACTTCTGAAGGTAGTTCACCGAATGTAATCATAGCCAGTAATATCATGCGCGATTGAATGCTCTCTGAAGTTTCAAGAAAATATATAAAAACTTGGTGAGCCGATGAACTACCGTAAGAAAATTCATTGAACATTTTTTTTCTCACCAATATCTTGTTTAACTATCTGGAATTGACACAGTATTTAATAAAAAGGCGATTTATGCGTTCTTGGCAAAAGGGGTAGTCATTAATGAAAATAAAGCTCCATTTATAATTTTTGAAAAAGACAAAGCATAAATAAATGATTCTGAATTATTGCATATTTCACTTAACAATGTAATTTTGAATTTGACCATAGAGAAAAATTTATATTTACACACTGATAATTGAATTTTTTCTCTAATCCAAAAATCATTTATCTAGCTTCAAACAATGTATTTCTGATAAACATATTTTATATACGATTAGTAAGAAGTTAACTGGGTCGTTGATTTTGTTTACCAGCCCTCACTGTATTATAGTGTGTTGGCCAGCTATTCTACAAAAATACAAAATTAGTTTTTAAACCTGCATTAGATTTTTCTAAAACTTCCGGCAATTTGATCATATTTCTAAGATTTTTAGGCAACCTGGTTGGCTAAATTTACAAGAACGTTTCCAGTTACATTTTTTAAGGCTAGGGAGTTTTAAAAGAGTAAAAAAAATTAGTTACCTCTTCTTTCTTCATTTATTTTGCATATCGTTTTTTGAGATATAGATAGATATATTCTTTTTGAAAATCATGATTCTTGAGTTTAGACCATATCAAATTGGAATTATCCGACGTTTCGCCTACGATTGCACGAGGCATCTCCAGGGATTTTTACTCCGCGAGATCAAACCAAAGCCGTGAGAACTTTCGTTCTTTATTAGATATATTCTTTATTAAATCCGTACCTAGGAAGGTTTAGACCATGCCATAAAATTTAAAATACTTAAATCTAATGCCCTATCCGGCTATAAAGATACGGTGGTAAAACAATACCTAATTAATAATGGAATGTTTGCAATAGGTGTTAAGTGCATTAATATACAAATAAAAACATTATGAAACTAAGTTATTTTCTTACACATTCATATTTCCAATCTTACAAAGCGAAAACCAGAAAAAATAAAAGAGACTTTCAAAAAACACATTCATTCTTTAGCTCCTACCTATAGGCTTAACGCTAGTTAAGCGTGTGACCAAGGTACTCTTTGATACACTCTTCTATAGAATAGAAGGCTTTTTTTTGTAGGTATAGTTTCAGATCTTTTCTGATTACATAAGATGCCTTTTGTCTAAAATTTGTTGGAAATTTAACCCAAGACACAATGCACCACACTCCTTCACACAAAAAAATTTAGCTTTCATAGTTTTTAAATCGCTCCTAAATCTGGTGTCATGTAAATGAGGTCCCTTTAGATCTTCAAAATAGTTCTTATTATCTAATATGAATGAAATACATTTATGTATATAGAGACTGTAAAAAGTTAGGATTCTGTTCTGTATAAAAAATGGTTTATATGATTCCCGGTATGGTAGATTAAAGATAGCTCTTAGGTATCTG
This sequence comes from Diaprepes abbreviatus, assembly GCA_034092305.1. Lineage (NCBI taxonomy): Eukaryota > Metazoa > Arthropoda > Insecta > Coleoptera > Curculionidae > Diaprepes > Diaprepes abbreviatus. The sequence goes on from JASJET010000139.1 coordinate 13,748,698, forward strand.
TTCTGTAGTATAAAAATTCACTGTGAATCTCTTGAATTTCCCCACAGCATAATACCATATCTTATTCGAAACTGTACACGTGATATGCTGATAGTTAAATTATTGTTATTATTTTTCTAGTATCCATTTCAACGCAAGAACAATGAAAACGATCCATTTTTATTTTTATGTTTATTTTTTAGTTCAAGAGTTAAGTTCCTGTTAGATATCCTTCTAGCTATAAAAAATAACAACGTTACGAAAATACCAAACTATGATACCACATATTCTGAACATCTGAAGAAAATTATGAAAGGATTTGTAAGAAAAGGAAATTATGTTACTCCGTTAAATATATCATTGGATGATTTACTTAACGGTAAGTTAAACTTTTTCAACAATCAATGGCGGTCTAGAAATATTTTTTCTAACTACTATGTTATTTAAATAATAATTTGAGTCTTTGATTTTGGATGTAAACATATGTTTAAAAGTACTTTGGAGGATTCAGATTCAGTTTTTTTTTATTATCCCCCTTAATAAAATTTAAAAGGATCCTGCATGTCTACAAATTGACCCGACACTATTTTTTCCTTGTTGGTATTTAATCTATGAAGGACTTTATTAAATTCGAGACGGACACACTTGATTTGATCACTCTATTTTTAACACTAATTTGGCATTTCTCAAAAAAGCTCTACAACTTTTACCAAGCAAGAACTAAATGAAAAAAAAAAGTCGTCTGAATTAAGTGCGGACGCATATTTCTTTGATGTTTACTAGAAAACCGATACCATCTTGGCTCCCATCATGCATCCTTAAGCGATTGGCAAGTAGTAATGCTTGTGGTGGAAAGCTTCTAATGCGCCGTCTCCATTTGCATATATATGCGTGTGTGTGGCTGCTCACCGCACGCATACACAGATTTGGATACGACTTTTTCGCAACGTTCCAGTGACGTGACGTAACTGGCGTTTTTAATTTAATTGTTTTTGGACCATATTTACGCCATATTATCTGGTAGACGAGGTGTTAGTAAGTTTGCAAATAGGTTTCTTTTGGGGGAAAACTCTGTTAGCTGGGTGTAAATATATTTAAACTTTGTGGTTACATACATATTCATCAAAATAAATGATGCCAGAGGAAGACGACACTACTGCTTATTTTTACGCCATCGATTTTATAAATGGAGATAGAGAAAATAGTGATACCAAATTTTCTGATCAGTTGTAAATTTTTTCTTTCTAATTCATATTTTTAAATATTTATTCTCTCTGACATTTCATTTGAACATTTTGATCTTAAAACCTGACACAACCTTGATGTTCATATACTGTAGCAACGAAATAAATAAGTTTTACACTCTTATTACTGACGCACATTTTTACAGTTTCTTTAATTTTAAAAGACTCAGCTTGTAAAGATAATATGAAGTAAATTCAAATGAGTATAATTTATTACATATTTTTTAGCGGATCAAAAGGGTAAATGGTGGGTAATTGGATCTGCATGGAGTGGAAACAGAGAAAATACTGAAATAAAAGAAAAATCAACAAAATCAGATAATTTTTCACAAAAACTATTGGACCTAGCTCGCAAACAGAGAATGAACACAGATACTAGGAGGGACATATTTTGTATTATTATGTCAGCTGAGGTGAATTTCTAAAAGATATTATATATTTATATATAAATCGATACTATACATACATGACCTTTTTAATTTTTTTTTTGTAGGATTATTTGGACGCGTTTGAAAAGTTACTGCGACTTGGTTTGAAAAACCAACAAGAAAGAGAAATTATTCATGTTATTTTACACTGTTGCCTACAAGAAAAGATGTACAATCCTTATTATGCTGTATTAGCCCAGAAATTTTGTGAATATGATAGAAAATTCCAGGTATGAAAAGCTAAAAACTGATAATCTATATTCATGCAAATAGTAATATGTAAACAATGTTATTTTTAAGATATGTTTTTCAAAATAATATCGGTATATTTTCTATAATTCTATACCAATATTTATTTTTTTTTTATTCCAAAATGTTTATTAATAATCTGAACTAAGAATAATTGTGTTGAGATAATCATTTGATGTTAATCACACATTACACTATAAGTAGGAACCATTGTGACTTTTCAGCCAAAAATCCATGCTATTGACTTTCAGTAATAATTTTTTTTTCTCTTTTGATAACTATTATTTGATATTTCTCCAAATCTTCCAAATTTTTCGCTATCTACATTGTGATGTTTTTAGATGACAATAAAATACTCGGTGTGGGACAAGCTTAAGACTTTAGATAATCATTCAGGTGAACAAATATCCAATTTAGCAAAATTATTAATCCACCTGTTTATTGAGAAAGGACTGCCTATATCAACACTGAAGGTATGTAATCTTTTTTTTTTAATTCCTTGATTTATCAAGCGACCTATGGACGATTCCATTCATACATCGATAAGACAATAACACTGACAAGTTTGTAAGTAATTTGTAAGCCATTTAGTAACCTAACTTTTAAATTAGAAAATGCACCTCCTAAAGGTAAGTTATGTAATACATAAACACACTGTCTGTAGCTAACACAGTACCTCAAAATAATATTCAGGAAAATAAAGTAATTTTACAAAATTTATGATTCATTAAACCTATGTTTTCGCCCATTCGGTCACGCGCCAAAAAATGTCATTAATTCCTTCCCCCGTACTTTCTTGTATTACATTTTTATGAATTGAGGAACCATACCATTTTAAATATGTTACTTTATGGCTAAAAACACACTAGGCGGTTGCCGCTGAATCAGCCGCCAACGCAATAGATGCTGTGATGTAAACTAAAGGAGCTATTCACACATCGCGCGGCGAGATGAGCAGTTTACACACCACGCGTGCCCATTGTTCAACTGATGCACCGAAGAGTTTTTATTAGAGGTGGGTTTGACTCGAAAAACCCGTTCTTTTTACTCTGACCAGTTTACAGTCCAGAAGATCCGGTTCGGTAAAATTTAAAATACCACACACGAATCGGCGACATCTTATATTGAACCAACAATAAGCCATGAACCGATGGATGGTATTCGTTATGCCTTCTTTGGGTCTTTATCACTTTCGAAGATACGGTCCAGCATAGTACGATGGATCACCGATGTTTCGTTCGATTAATAATCGGAGGAATAGTAAAAGTAATGACAAAGACGATGGTCCTGCAAGATAAGAGTTTAGGATTGTTTTAATTTAAATTGTGATTCTTTAGGATGTGTTTGAGATATAGGCGGTTACTATAGCAAACGACACGGCCTATGAATTGCTAATGGAGGAGCAGCAGTATTAAATATTAGAAGTAACTTAAATTTCAAATTAAATGTTACATTCACCAAGCTTACTTTAATATTTGGAAATTTGAATTTTGAAAATCGGAAAATCACTTGGACTTCTTTAGAATTCTACACGCAAATCAAGCTATTAATCCGGATCTTTTAACCGCATCTTAAAAATGGGTGTTCTGAATAGTCTGAATCACCAAAGTGTTTTTATTTCTTCAAACGGCGCATGCTTATATAGTTTTAAATGGATTTGTTCACCCATTCAGTTTTTTTTTCTACCTTCATATTGTTATTTGTCAACTAGCCTATCGCTTTAAAATGGATTTTAATATTGATTATTATTAAATGTAATTCAAGAACGACCTGCTAAATGACATATGAGAGACAATGATTACGCTATCAGAAATTAAAGGTATTCAAGAGAGATGTATGAAAAAAGGCAAGTCTGGTAGAGCAGTTAGAAAAAAAAATACATGAAGGCTCAACAATAGTTATTTCTTGGAGAGACAATAAAAAATTGCCCGCAATTTAATGGGCCACAAGGAAATAGAATAATGGTAAAAATCAGAAGTTCCTAAAGGTAAGCTTTCTACTCCATCATCATCACGTGAAAACATATTAGCTGAAACAGTAAATACAAATATAAGGAAAAACAGAAAATTAAATCCACTGGGAATAAAATTAATCTAAATCTTAGATAGCAAGTCTGCTTAACGTAAAAAAGAAGGAAAATTAGAGGACTATGATGAAAAGCTTTTCTTCTTATCTTTACTGCTATCGTTAACATCTATTCCTCCTCATCTCAAATCAAGCACTAGAATGGACATCATGCATTAATAATTGTTCCACTCACAACCAACAGCTTTCAGTAGAATAGCAGACAGAGATAGGACTATCGCCCTCTGTACCACCAGAGGATGCCCAGTCTGGCTAATACGAAAACTAACCTCTCGAAAGTTCAAAGACTGGCCTGTGCGTATATAACCGGGGCAATGAAAACCTGCCTAACGGCCGCCATGGAAGTAATTCTAAACCTCACACCTCTACATATACTTGTAAAGAGTATGGCGAAAAGGACAATTTATATGATGATGAGAGATGAGGTTATAAAACGAAGACCCAATCTCTTATCCAGAAATCAACAAATTTAGAACATGCCCCAAGATGAAATGAAAAAGAAATTCAACTTTGTGAAAAACTACAACACAAAGTTAAGTCGCAAAAGCGAATGGGACAGAAACACTATTGAAAAACTCCACAAGAAGTCCATTATATGGCTCCAAAACATCAGAGGGAACTGGAATAGGAGTGTATGGACCCGACACCAGACACTACGGAAGCTTGGGTAATTCATCAAGCATTTTCCAGGCAGAAATACATGCCATTGGGAAATGTATTCAATTCAAGAAATAAAAAACTCTCACGGCCAAGAGATTACCATCATGTCGGATAGTTAAGTAGCCATCAGTGCGCTGCGCTCTCAAGTTATCAGCTCCAAAATAGTCTAGGAATGCCTAGAGGAATTAAATGATTTGAGTAAGAACAATAAAGTCACCCTCATGTGGGTACCGGGACACACCGGAATAGAGGGGAATGAAATAGACAGGCTCGCGATAAAAGAGACTGAGACACCATTTCTGGGGCCAGAGCCTTACTGTGAATCAGTAGTAACGTAATGCTGGAAGAACTTAAATTAGAATAAGAAAGGAGAAGATTCAATTATTGGACTGCAAGGATTGAGACAAACGAAGATACTTCTTGGGAACTACGGCCAGAAAAGATTCAAAGAATGTATAAGCCTAAGCAAAAACCAACTCAGAATTCTGATAGGGGTCCTGACAGGGCATTGCCACCTGAAGGGACACATTAAGAAACTCGAACTGATAGAAGGAAACGAGTGTAGATTCTGCGAGAAGGAGAAGGAGGACGAAACCTTTATTCATATCCTTTCAGAGTGCAGCGCTCTAGAAAACCCTAGGATGCGGTTCTTGGGAACACACCAAATCAAAGGAGGGGAGCTACTCACCTTGAAGCCGTCCAACATTCTAAGATTCCTGAGGACTATAGGACTGGAGGACCTGCTCTGACCGATAAGGTAACTCTTACGACTTGGCAGCATTAGGGGGGCACAATAGATCTCGCAGTGTACAGACTCCAATTCTACGCCCAGACATACAACAGCTTTCAGTTTCAGGTACCTATACAACAACAAATTCAACCCCAATGATATACCGCGCGTGAGAGATTGACACCACTTCTGACCCCGTAATTCATAACAACCTCGAATCGTAGCTTCAATCACGTATACATCAAATTGAATCTGTTTTTTTATGCACCATGAAAACATCGACACAAACTCAACCATAACTTCTGTTCAATCATCAGCAAAAGCAATACAGACCAATGTGATGAATTGTCCTGCTGAAGTATCACAAATTAACTTATTTTCATCACCTACTTTTATAACAAAATTATATGTTTATAATATTAGAAATAAATGTACCCATATTTCTTACCTAAGTGGAATAACCAGCTTTCCTTCCTACGGAAATAGTGTTTCTCATCCGGGTATTCTTCTTTAACAAGTCATTTTCCAAAATTTCTAGTAATTCGTAAAATGACCATTTCGACATTCTCAAAAAATTTAAAAATTTTTCATTTTTTTATTTCATTAAATATACTGTTATAATACAAACTTTTTTTTGACGTTCCTTAATAATTGGATGTTGATCTAAACAGCTTTTTTTTTATTATTGACATAATAAACCTACGAATTAATTCTTCCTCTGAGTCAGAAAAATCCATTTTGCTCGTACTAACAAACGCTACAGACAATTGTATTTTTGTATGTTTTTAGTGCTTTCTGCGCTAACTGGCTTAATCGCTTTACGTGTGTGTTTTAACGGGTGGCAGCCGACCTAGCTATTTCGTAAATATTATTAAATAATTTGGCAAATAGAGTTATACTCCTTTCAGAAAGAATCGATACCCATGGGTCGTTGATTGTATCCAATGAAGACATTTATTAACCAATAATTATTTTTTAGATTGTCGAATTCAGTGAGCTGGATAAAATCACTCTTCGATTTATGCGTCAAATTTTATTAGGAATTCTGCTTCATAAGGATATAGAAGCTGTACTGGGTGTTTTTGAAAAAGTAGCACAATCTGATAAACTAAAAATGTTTAGAGAAAGTTTGAGGCTCTTTATACACCATTTTTTGTTAAGAAATTTAAAAACTGAGACTGTTCCAGAGGACCAAAAGAAAAATCTGGAAGATAGAGCTAAAATAATTGAAAAAATTTTAATTGCTAAGGAATCCAAGTTGAGGCTGTAACTATTTGATTTAGAAGGTATATATTTTATTGAAAAATATATTTATTTGTTTTTAATATTGTTTTTCTGTAGAGTGATATTATCGGAATAAATACGAGGCATTGCAAAACATACCCTACATTTTAATTTGTCTGAGAACAAATGAAATAGTGGAAACATGATAAATAGTGTATGTGCGCATAAAAGTAACATATCGCCTCAGTATTAGTCAAGCCAGAGGGTGGTCAAGTCTGTGGCATTACACCAGAAAGAATATCGCAAATAGTTCAGGCCACTTCACATCTGTCAGAGTTGAAATGACTACAAATCTTTAGTAAACTACCCAAAGTGAAGTTAAAAAAAAAATTTTTTTATTTCTTTAAAGAATTATTTTGTTGTATTATATTAAGATATGAAACTTAATCAGTTGATTAAAATATATTATGAGAATAGAATCTCAACTAGAGTTAAATTTACCTAAAGTAATTAAGGAAGACTTAATGTCCATTTTTTTTAATATTCTTATCACAGAAATTCACGATAAAGATTTCAAATTGTCCAAGTTTGTTGTTACTCCATTATTTTTGGATTTCAAGTGTATGTATCTAAATACTTAAGAAACACAATATTGAGAAAAATAATGTTATGTATTAATGGAAATACTATCGAAGCTTTTTCAAGTTAATGAAAGTAATATATGAGCCAAATCGTGCAGAGGACATAATATTGGGCTTACATATTTATATATATATATATATATATATATATATATATATATATATATATATATATATATATATATATATATATATATATATACGAGGTGTGTAAATTAACTTACGAGACTGGCAACTTAGCGTTCGATTTAGAGCACTTGAAACGTGGCAAAACTCGAAGGAGCTTGCTAGAGTCATTTTTTGTCCGCAGAGGTTTCTTTTTGTGAAACTGTTTTTTCTAGTGCATTCTAAAAATGCGTAACATCAATTTCAAGCAAAAGTTTACTATCAGGTTTAACTTCAAACTTGAACACAGTGCACCCGAAACTTTGACAAACCCTCAACAGGCCTACAGAGACAATGTTTTGTCAAGAGCCCAAGTGGCTTAAGACATCTTCAACAGGAAGAGAGTAGATTGGAAACGAACCGCGCAACGAAAAGGCTTCATAATCAAGACTCGATGACAATTTCGACAAAATCCAGGAAATTGTGCATTCAGATCCTCGGTTGACAGTCGAAATTATCAGGGAAGAGTTACATTTGACTCATACCACGGATCATCGTATTTTGATTGATGAATTGGAAATGAGAAAAATCTGCGCAAAAATGGCCCCAAAAAACCTTTTGCAGGACCAAAACATCAAGAAGGAAGGGTACCTTGACTTTTTGGAATCCTGGAATATGTCATTACTGGTGATGAGTCTTGGGTGTTTGAATACGACCCAGAAACCAAGCGTCAGAGCATGAAATGGCACTCTTTAACCTCTCCAAACCCCAAGAAGGCAAGAATGAGCAAGTCGAAGATCGAATGCGTACCGATTTGCGTTTTCAGTAACCAGGAAATTGTCCACAAGAGTTTGTGTCTCTAAGCCAAACGATCAATCAACACTTACCAAGAACGTCATGCACGTGAAATCAAACATCAAGGGCAACTGGGTGTTGTATCACAACAATGCTCCTTATCACACAGCAATTTCAATAAACGAGTTTTTGGCCAGTAAAAACATTTGTTTCTCCTTAGCCTCCTTATTCGCCCGACTCGAGTCCTTGTGATTTTTTCTTCTCAAAACCGAAAAATCACGGCAAGGAATGTCATTTTCGGACACTCGAAAACATTACATTTAAACGGCTGTAACCGACCAGCTGAAGGCCATTCCAGTATCCGAGTTCCAGCACTGCCGTGACGATTGGAAGAACCGTCTCTAACTCTGTGTGGCTTCCCATGGAAGTATATATATATATATATATATATATATATATATATATATATATATATATATATATATATATATATATATATATATATATATATATATATATATATATATATATATATATATATGAAGTAAAATGCAAACTTCTCTCCATCATATCCTTTCTGTGTTAGAGGTTGCACAGTTAGAATAAATTGTTATAAAACACAATTCATCCTATTCCACCACCATCGAGATGATGGCCCACTTGTACCACCACACCGAGAAGAAAGTCAAAACTTACCCTCCCCGCAACAGTGATACGGCAGAGGTACATGTTTCGTCTCTACTAGACTCATCAGGGTACCGACATGCACCTGGCTGTCATCTCGATGGTGGTGGAATAGGATGAATTGTGTTTTATAACAATTTATTCTAACTGTGCAACCTCTAACACAGAAAGGATAGGATGGATAGAACTGTGCAACCTCTAACACAGAAAGGATAGGATGGAGAGAAGTTTGCATTTACTGTTCGCATTTTACTTCATTCATACGCGGAGCTGCATATAGTTGTACGTTTGCTGAATGTGATTTCAGCACTACAACGGCATAATGTGGACATATCCACTGCTATTGCCTCTCACACGGAGGAATCCGTGAAATCCGCATAAACATATATACGCCATCCTGCGGGAGGTCGGAGAAGCCACGTTCAGTATTTGCATGCTTCCTTCTGATCTGTCCTTTGCACAGCCAGGTGCATGTCGGTACCCTGATGAGTCTAGTAGAGACGAAACATGTACCTCTGCCGTATCACTGTTGCGGGGAGGGTAAGTTTTGACTTTCTTCTCGGTGTGGTGGTACAGGTGGGCCATCATCTCGATGGTGGTGGAATAGGATGAATTGTGTTTTATAACAATTTATTCTAACTGTGCAACCTCTAACACAGAAAGGATATGATGGAGAGAAGTTTGCATTTACTGTTCGCATTTTACTTCATTCATACGCGGAGCTGCATATAGTTGTACGTTTGCTGAATGTGATTTCAGCACTACAACGGCATAATGTGGACATATCCACTGCTATTGCATCTCACACGGAGGAATCCATGAAATCCGCATAAACATATATACGCCATCCGGCAGGAGGTCGGAGAAGCCACGTTCAGTATTTGCATGCTTCCTTCTGATCTGTCCTTTGCACAGCCAGGTGCATGTCGGTACCCTGATGAGTCTAGTAGAGACGAAACATGTACCTCTGCCGTATCACTGTTGCGGGGAGGGTAAGTTTTGACTTTCTTCTCGGTGTGGTGGTACAGGTGGGCCATAATCTCGATGGTGGTGGAATAGGATGAATTGTGTTTTATAACAATTTATTCTAACTGTGCAACCTCTAACACAGAAAGGATATGATGGAGAGAAGTTTGCATTTACTGTTCGCATTTTACTTCATTCATACGCGGAGCTGCATATAGTTGTACGTTTGCTGAATGTGATTTCAGCACTACAACGGCATAATGTGGACATATCCACTGCTATTGCATCTCACACGGAGGAATCCGTGAAATCCGCATAAACATATATATATATATATATATATATATATATATATATATATATATATATATATATATATATATATATAGATGGATAGATAGACAGATAGACAGATATTTTATAACCACACATTATTTTTTAACGTTAAAATTTAAGTAATAATACAGTCTCTCAAAAATACTTTTATACAGAAAATATAATAGTGCATTTATTTTAAAAACCCTTTTCATACAAAGTAAAGACCTTAATCTAGTAAAATCCGTCCCTGAATTAAATGACTTGATGAATCGCATAATGGTTATTGTTCTTGAAAGCTGTGGTTTTGAACTGCATATTATAGTTTATTTACATTGGTGATTTTCGAAAACCATTTTAATTTGAATCTAAATACTGATAGCTTGCAACTGAATTAACTAGATAATAATTTTTAGAAATTTCTAGCCTCGGAGTTATTTAAAAATTTGCAACAACGAAGAATGAAGGACTGAATATATAACTTACATTCATTCATTATCAGGCTTCATCCATCCAGTGTTGAATATAGGTCTCCTCTTCTTCATTCGACACGGTTTTGGGTTTTTCTTATCCATTCGAAACCAGCAATTCGCTTTATGTCGTCCTTCCACCCTATTTTATATCTTCCTCTTTACCTCTTTCTCAAACAATGGCATCCACAGAAAAAAACGCATTAATTGAACAAACTTTTTCAGGTAAATCTTTTATTCGTCATTATAATTCTTTGCTTACCAAATGCTGCCCCCATATCAGTCTAGTTCGTTCCTCTATTGCAACAATTTGGTTAGGTATCCCGCATTTTAATATTTGTACTCTCTAGGTTGTCATTTGTCGTAGCTTCTACGTGTTCCCAAGTTAATCGTTTAAGAAAAATGCACGCGGCTTCAATGGACGGAGAGAATAATGGCACTTGGTCAAAATTGAAGTAATATCATGTTCTCAGATGAGACAAGTATAGGCTTGGTAGCAGACTCTTGTCCCACACTTGTCTGGAGAGCCACAGGAAGACACGCTAGATTAGCTGCCTCCGTATCCTATTTCAGAGAGATAGTGGACTAATGAGGTGTTTGAACCCCTCTGATTGTTTACGAGGGAACAATAACAAGACAGCTTTATGTCAAGGAAGTATTAAATCCTATTATATATACAGTTCCATATTGCGCTTGTGAAAATTTTGTATTTATTCAAGACAATGCGCCTTCACATCGCACATTCACAATTTTTATGGAGAAGAATATATCACTTGCTGCCGAACTCACCAGAACGTGGTAGAGCATGCCTGGGATATCCTAAAAACACGTATAAAACAAAGAAATAATCCCCTCATAAGTTTACAAGATATCAGAATCGCAGCTGTAGCAGACTGGAATAGAATTCCTCAAGCGCAACTGGCTCACTTAATTGGCAGCATGTCGAATCATCTCAACATGTTGCATCAACGCTAATAGAGGCAATACAGACTATTGCACCATAAGAAAGATGTTTGCTTAGCTAATTATACAGTTCTTGTTATTTTGTTTTTTTTTATTACAGTACGTTAAAAAGGTATTCTCTAATCTACCACCAAAAAAGCATAAATAAATCTACGTATTCGCAATAATTATGAATATGCAAAAAGTTTAGATATACGTGTATTAAGATAAAATAACCGCGGTAAGACATTATAAGATTTTAACAGACTATCCACTGATATAGAAAGGTGTTTGTTTACATCATTTTCTGTAAAGCAATAAATCATCTATTAAATTTATTATAGGTATTTACACACTAAATACATCCTTTGGTGCAAAAACTGACGTAAAGTTCTAATAAATATTATCACAATAAAAAAGTGCAATGAACAATATAAGTTTTAACGTACAATTCTCTTTAAAAAATCGCTTTTCTGCAGGCTTTTTGACTTTTTAAAAAGTAAAATGCAAATAATTTATACAGTGAGGATATAAATTGTTTTTCCATGCCATTTTTTGGACCGTATAACAGTATTAAAGTCCATAAAAATATATTAGAAGATGCTAGGGGAAACTGAAAATTTTAAAGTATAACTTGCCTTTCTGGCGCTATTCTGCGGCATCCAGAATAAACCGGATTTTTCTTGTGCAAAAGAGAAATATTAGATTAATTGAAAATGTTTCAAGTGTACCATCATATAAACCACTATTTAAAAGACAACATATTAACTTTTCTCGAACTCTTGATTTTCGATAGTTTAGTGCTTTTATATAATTATAACCTGAGTGGATTCTTTCAAAAGAGACATGATGTATATAATGATTTTACTAGATGTAAAGATAATATCGTAATACCACACCCTGACGTTTAACTCTTTGTTCCACCAAGTAAAAATCCTTATAAAAGTGTACCCATGCATATAATTTGTCAATGAATAAATTGCAAAATGTGTTAAAAAATATCTAATAAATTGTACAAATTATTTACTAAATGAATTCTGTGATAACCTGAACCTTCTTGTTTGATTGCTTCGTTAATGTTTCGATATTTGTGTAAATAAGGGACTACTTCTTTAATTATTACTGTTATTATTTTTTATTTTATTTACTTTGTACATTATAGATTTATGTTAAATATTGTATAATGCTTTAGAGCTCTTCAATAATTATTTTTGATTTGTTTTGAGTAACATTTCTTAAAATAGTATTGAAAGCTGATGCTTTTGCGGTTATATATCTGGTATTCCGCAGGTTCTACTTATTATGCGTCCCACTTCATCTCCTAGGGTAACGAGAGATCTAAATAAACACTGTATAGCAATCTTATACATCATTCCACGGATAAAAACCATTACCGAACAAACAAGCAAATCCAAAGAGAAATCATGTGATACATTACTTGAAAGGCATTTTAATTATTCATTAATTAATTCAACGCTAACTTGTTTCTGAAATTTGGAAAATAATCATTCATAAGCCTATAACCAATTGTTAGAAATTCAAGAACCAAGTGGGGTCAAATTAAAAACCTTTTTGATAATGGGTCACAGAACTTTCCTATTCCATTTCAAATTTTTTAATGTTGGGAACAAACACTTCCCACTTAAAAATTTCTAGTAAAGAATAAGGTCACATAATGACTTATTTTGAAAGTATTTTAATATTTATCTGACGTCAATTAATTTTTGAAATTCTAACAATAAATGCATTATTTTCAGTTGAAATATGAAAACCAACTTTCTATTTTGATAATTCCGCAGCCAAGTTTAGAAATAAAAAAAAAAAACAGCGTCAACTAAAAAATTAAAATACTATTCAAATGAAGTATCACAACTTTTCTATCTGAAGGTTTATTTGAATTAATATCATTACTGTCGTATATAAGGTATCCTTTTCGCTCAATTTAGTATCTTAATTTGTAGTAAAATACAGGCTAGAGAGTAAATAAAAACACGAAATAAAAAAAACGAAACACAAATTAAAGAAGTTTAAGATATTTGGATTAACGAAGGTTTTACATACAATGTTGCCTTAAGATCTGGAATAAATTCATTATGGAAGAAACGTTTGGTCTTGAAAGTAGTAACGATAATTAATTTGTCATTTTATTAAATGTTGCAAATGCCTCCCATTGATAAATTGATACTATCTAAGCGATTTATAAATTCATTCTGAACATTTATGACTACTTTTATAGTAATTAACTGTATTTCTTGAATAATCCGATTCTTTAAGTCTTCTATGTCAATTAGCTTAGTTTAGAAAACTTTACCTTTAAAGCTACCCCACAAAATAGTCAAGGGGGTTTAAATCTGGAGATCTTGTGGGCTACTCAATAAGTCCCCTTCTTCTAAATTGGTGGAAGATTAGGATAATCTTCTTGAAATAACTCACATACTTCTTGGGTTCTTACCCTATCGTCATATCCATATAAAAACTTCCTCTGTGCCTCAGTAAGTTTCATTTTACCTAAATATAATACATCATCTTAAAACTAATAAATTTACACAAGTTAATAATTAAAATAATAGACGGAACAATTAACAATACAAGGTCAGGATGATAGTACAAAGTGAAAACAAAGCGAGATCGACATTTCTATCAAAGGTATCATTTAAAATTTCCTTTTAAGTTTTACCTTAATGACTCCCACAGGTAGTTTATGAAGATCTGAATGTTATTATAAATTAGAGGACCTAAAGACGGAAGTTCTATGTACTGGAATATTCAAACGACCATCCACTCCCCTCAGATATCTAGCATGAATGAGCGTTCGACGAGTTAGTTTAGAGTCGAGATATTGGGAACACCAGTATTCAAAACTTTCACCACAGAACACTCGTAATTAATAAACCGAGCTCCATTAAGTTTAAGTAGGCCTAGTTCACGAATAAATGGAGTGATATGGGCGAATCTAGGCACAGATATTGCAAAACGAACAGCACAATTAAACAGTTTTTGAAGACTAATATGTGCTTCATTAATAATGCGAGGACTATACACGATATCACAGTAATTAAAACGAGAACATACAAGAATTGCTTAAATCGAAAGAGCTTATATATTTTGGCATTGTTAATTAAAAGGCAATCCTCATGCCTCTCACTGGGCAAAAACTGGTAAAATAATTGTATGTCTTCAGTAAACATATAGATCTGGCGGTGTTGTGGAACATCCACAAGCACAGCTGTAAAAATAGGTATCCAAGGACCGATCCCTGAAGAACCCCAGACCGAAGCCTTTCAGGACCCGACAAAATACTCAGATGGCCGTCAGTACTAACTAGCATAGTAATTTGAGACTGATGCCTTAGGTAATGGGACATCCAGTCATAAACATCACGGATCCCATAAAAATGGATCTTAGCCAATAAGTCAACTATATCGAAAGCCTTGAACATATCCAGAATTGTAATTGAAGTGGTAGCTAGCCGCTTAATACCATGGATACAAAGATTGGAACATATTCCGAATCCCTTTCTAAATCCAGGTTGCTGAACATGCAAAATTCTGTTATCCAGACAATTGATGATGTCAGACAGACCCAGCAATTTTAAGGGGAACACAGAGTAGGCTGATTGGTCGGAGATTTCCAAGACTTTGAATCAGGACCTTCTACCTTTTAGCTGAAGGTTTTACAATAGCAATATTCCATGCATCAGGAACTATTCCAGTTTCAAGATGTGTGTGCGCGGTTTCAAAATAAAATCTTCGGCTAGTTGAAGCATTTTAGCACTAAGAGGTTTAAGATGAAAGCATCTATGAAGTCTATAATTTATACGAGGAATAGATATGTCCAGTCTAGATAAAATACAAGGACAGGTTAAAAATTTGAAATTAAATTGGTAATAATAGATATGTCCGACGTATTTTTAAAGATTAAAAATTGAATTTCTGAAGCAATACCTCGTGTGAAAAAAACGTGTTCAGGATAAATTCAACAAGTTTTAAGATAAATATACATTATGAATTTTCTCATGGTCATCATATCTTTATTGGGTTCTAAATAAGTTTTACTAACTATTTACTCCTATTACATTCTGCTGAAAACTATTTGTCGAGCAAGTTTACTTCTCTGAACACTTTCCAAATTAAAATCAACCAGTAGCACACCTGAAACCACATTCAAAATCGGTTTTGTTACATGCCAGAAACAGTTTGTTTCTGTTTAAAACCTTTAGGCGACATTTTCAGTTGGGCGACAGTAAAATATATTTTGCCATTATGTCATCTAAAAGTTTATAAATAATGACCCAAAAAATTTCCAAATATATGTTATCATATTGTCGAAATAATGTTCAGAATTATTAATGTATCCATGCATTACATTTTGTTTTAGTCACACAATAATTTACGACGAAATTCCAAAAATATTAGTAACATGGAAATTCAAATAAAACTCACTGAATCATGGCCTGTCTATACAAAAACCCACAGGATCTAACAAAAATTGATCAAACATAAAATTAATCCCCAAATTTTATCTCTTAACCAAATAAATCATTAAGCGTAAAGATAAGATGTTTTCACTTTGATAAAATGGTGCAAAAGGTAATAAAATAGAATTAACTCAAAAAATTTACTCGATATAACGAATCAGTTGCGTGTTTACTGTAATTTTTAACTAATAATTCCCCCAAACAGTATAATTGTACAAGATGAGACTACTGTGCCTTTCAGTTTTAATCCTGGTCTCAGTTTTATCGACCTCTGGACATGAAATTCAAGGTAGTAATGGACTTCCATTGTGTGTATGTCCAAGAATCTACTCTCCAGTTTGTGCTTCTGATGGAAAAACCTACGGAAACTCTTGTGAAGTAAGCTGCGAATCGTCCAAATTAATTACTCGAGGTTTTGGAGGAATCCGAGTTTTAAAGGCTGGTAGCTGCGAAGAAAATGCTGATTTAAATAGGTTGGCTGAAGTGATAAAGGAAGCTGAACTAGATGAACTTCATGGTGAGATTCCTATCGAACCATATTACCAGTAAATTATAAATAACTATATTATATTATGTAAATGTTTATAAAAAATTATATACCACATTGTTTGTTTTCTTTCTAATTGTTCCACTTAGCTATTTCTTAAAGCTTTATTCATATTGCACGTCTATTTGTGCATAGATAACTAAAATCTTTATTAAACTTTTTGGTATTCCTCACGCATAAGCTTAAGCGGGCCAACAGTAAAGTTCATTTGGGATATAAATTGGCCATATTGGTATTTTAGAGCGCAAAAGTATAAAAACAATTTTTTTTTTAATTTGCTAGTTTGTGTATCCATATATTGCTGCACTATCGCTCCTCATGTAGTCATACATTAAGTTTACGTTCACACGTTCATAGCAGAGATGGTAGCGAAGCTTACTGCAAGACGTATTGTTCCGTCACTTTCTGCATTCCTCAATATATGTGGCCTGCTATGTGAGTTGCCATTTAATTGTATGTATGTATGTATGTATGTATGTATAATATATATATATATATATATATATATATATATATATATATATATATATATATACATATTGCAAACGACCACACTATTATACAGCAGAGAGCCGTCTAGCGCAGTGGAATGCAATTCAGTGGTAATTCGTACACGTAATTCGTGATTGGATGAATAATTTCAATTATATAACGGTGAATCTACAATATATCTGATTCTTATCATTGGATCAAGAAAAACTAAAAGAGATTTTTTTAAAAAGGAACAAGTATTTTGGAAAAATATTGTATCTCTCATAATTTATTAATTATAACCGTTTAAACAATTAAATAGTTAATAACAAATTTCTCTGTCGTCTGCTTGAAAAGTAGGTTACATATTCGGATTCAACAGTTAAATATTCGGATTCGACAGCTCAATATACATAGAAAACATCTTCCTGCTTGACCGGAATTCCATTTTAAAACATTTATTTAACTTTTCGTAGCATAGTTACAATTTATGACACACTTTATATATATATATATATATATATATATATATATATATATATATATATATATATATATATATTGTTTTCTATGCATTTTGCTGCCGGTTCATTACGGCACCACTAATGAAACCATTAAGTGGTCAAAACTAGTATAAAGAGAGAGCCAGAATGAAATCGGCAGAGAATATACCGTCTGCCCCCTTTCTTAATAGTCGTAAGGACAATAAAATAACTTTTCCATATATATATATATATATATATATATATATATATATATATATATATATATATATATATATATATATATATATATATATACATATATATATACACTGCCCGTCAATCAGTTTTGCCTGTCTACGCGAAAACAAGTAGAACTTCAAAGTTCTGTATTTCAGTAAGGAATCATCGCAAGACAATTCTGAGAAAAGCATTTAAAAACTCTTTGTGAGTACTTGCAGATGACATAAAATGTAAATCGATTTTTAATTTTTTAAAGGTTTTAATTGAGAATTAAAAAAAAAATTTTGACTTTAATAAATTCAGCGCCATTTTTGTAGAAAAGTTTGTGAGAAAATTCTGATCAGACAGTTTTTTAGAGTTTTCCCAGAGGTTTAAATTACTTCTTTAAAGTTTGATCTAAGTGCATTTTTGACCAAAATACGGAATTCGCGGAAAACATTTCGGAACTAATAAAGGTCATTCTGCATGTAAAAACAGACATTTTTTCTCTTTGAAGTTTTTCTCTATCTAGTTCAGTTAAGAATATACAAAACATTGAAAAAAGTCTTTTTTTTTCGTAAGAAAGGTCATACATACATATACAGTGTCACCAGAAAAGTCCGCATTATATGGGATTTTTTTTATTAATAGCTTTTTTCGACATTTAACTTTGGCAACAATTTCTGCTTCGATCTAGATGAAAATTAACCAAAAAAATAGTAGTCACGTGATTGGCATTATCTGTCAAATTTTAATTTTTTTCCAAAGAAAATTCAAAAGTGGGGTTATGTATCAAGATATCGAAAAAAGTTATTAGAAGGTTTTTCTAAATGCAATTTTTAGCCTATATGCAAAATTTTAGCTGTATAAGATAACTTACATTTTTTCCAGTTTTTGTAAATTGCAATACTGTTGCAAAATAAGACTCAACGCAACCTACGTAAAACTTCTTAGTTTTAACAATGCTCCCCAATTTGTTTAAAAGTAACGCCATATGATGAAATGTGTGTTTTTCTATAAAATCCAAATTTATTAAAATTTTGTCACATGTGATGCAAAGTTTGTTTGTGTCTTAATATTAAGAAAATAGTTTAATTGAAAAAACTCAAATTTTCTAATAAAAAAATTATAATATAAAAAAAAGTTTAATAAAAATGTATTTTCCACCCAATGCAGACTTTACTGATGACACTGTGTACTTGTTTGTCTTATTTATAATGTGTATTACTTTTAGACACAAACTACGTTTTCAAAAATAGTTATTTTATGAAGTTACATTATACAGGGTCAAAAACCAGCAAACTTGTGACCAAATTTTAATAGCTCTATTTGGATCTTGTCAACAAATATATATTTAATATGGCGCTACTGTAAACAAAATATGTCTGGGATGAAACATTGTCAAAACTATGAAGGTTTATGTAGGTTGCGTTAAGTGTTGTTTTGCAACAGTGGTGCAATTTGCAAAAAATGGGCAAAAAATCTAAATTATCTTATACAGCTGAACTTCTGCATATGAGCTAAAAATTGCATTTAGTAAAACTTTTTCTAATAACTTTTTTCGATGTTTTGGGATATAACCCCACTTTTGAATTTTCTTTGGAAAAAAAATTAAAATTTGACAGATAATGCTAATCACGTGACTACTATTTTTTTATTAATTTTCATCTCGATCGAAGCAGAAGTTGATGCCGAAGTCAAATTTCGAATAAAGCTGTTATTAAAAAAATTCCATATGATGTCGATATATATATATATATATATATATATATATATATATATATATATATATATATATATATATATATATATATATATATATATATAAATATGTAGATAAGTTTTTGTCCGTGTAATTTAAAATAAAATAATTTACTTATCTACATATTTATTTACTTGTTTGGCTTTTAAACACGCTAAACGATGCTCTCATGATGGGATCGTTTGCTGCGGCACGTGGCTTTGGCTGCCAAAATAGGCGGTAGGCTTGCTTGCCAGTACCGAAAAATGCGACCCCTATCTTTTGGGCAGCGCGTTTCGTGTACTCGATTTTACATATTTCTGTTTTAATTCACCGTCGCGCCACCATATTACGGTTCTTTTACAAACTTTGTTAATCTGTGTGGTTCTTGTATTATCAAGTGGATCATCGAGATGTCGCCTTTGTCGTCTTATTTGCTGTATTTTGATTATAAATTCAGCTTTATACGATGCAAAGGCGAGATGATGGTTTGTACCGACTGCGGTGGCCTGACGAGTCCCATATTAGGACGAAACGGCGCTGTCGCCATCTATCAGACCCGGAGTTTTTCCATATTTTGGAGTGCTCCGCACTTTTTAATACGAGAATCATGTAGATTGACAAAGTTTTCACGTCCGCTTCGCCAATATTTTATTCTAGTTTATTATATATATATATATATATATATATATATATATATATATATATATATATATATATATATATATATATATATATATATATGTATATATATATATATATATATATATATATACATATATATATATATATACATATACATATACATATGTTAACTGCATATAAATTTGCGCTATTTTTTTTCGCCCCATTCCTAGGCTCTTAAGGGGCTATCGGGGATGAAGCAAGCTAAACATCGCCTAAAAACGTCTGTACAACATCTGTACACATTTTTCAATAGGTTGATAAGCTTTCAGGCACGGATCCAGGGGGTGGCGATCCCCTCCCCAAGAGTTGCGAATTCGGAAAAACAGACTGGTCTGTCTGCTTTATTAGGAACGTGGATGTCGCTGACCCCTTCCTCACTGACAACTCGCTTTCACTTATCATGCTGTATCGTCTCCGAATGAGATGCGGGTAATTTCGATATTTTGTTTGCTCTTGTGATATCGCCCCCCCCCCCAACCCCTGAAGATATGGATCTGCCCCTGTAAGTTTTCAGACATCAAATTTGATCATTTGTTTGCTAAAATTGACGAGGTTTTTTTTTACTATGTTTTTATAGTGTATGTTTTAAGATCTATCTTAATTTTTATTCTACGAAATTCCCTAGGCGTAAAGCTTGCGGCAAGCTTATCGCAGACTTGCACTATGCGCATTGCTGGCGCGTCGCGTCATATCTATACACACCTTTACATCTCCGAATGTATTGATCGGATCGGAAACAACATTTTCAACAATTGTTTGCAACTCTTTATTCGCGCGCCAAGCTGGATAAACAAATTATGTTGCAAAAACTATTTGATCGACAGGTACCGGGCAGAACTGAAATTTATTTGTTGAAAGGAGAAAATTTGCGGGTCCACAGGCCAAAAACATTGGCTGAGTGTAAGATTTTTATGGCTCACTTGAAAAAATGTAATTTTTTAAAGTCGTTTTGCTCATTTCTCCGTTTTACAATGTAATTTTACATATTCCGAAAATCTGAAATCCTCTGACGAACAAATTATGTTCTATAAAATTTTTCTCTAGGATTGATATAAGATATAACGAAAAAAAGGGCAAAAAGTTCATCAAAATCTGAAAATTTTGCAATAAATATATATAAATCCTTTATTTAGTCACAGACTAAAGACACAAATCTTAACAACTAAATTCATATTTTAAAATTACAAACAACAATCAAACATCGTCAAGCTTTGCAGAAATGACACACTAAACTAAACTGACACAAATCTAAAAAAAAAAACAAAGAAAATTCATGTCTCAAGGATTCAGACACCGCTTAAACTTATTTAGAGATTTTAAACATTTAATATTTGTGGGCAATTGATTAAAACTGTTTAGACCCTTAAAGAATACAGAGGTTTGTGTTTGTCTCTTTAATACTGGAGGAATATAAAAGTCTTCCTTCGATCTAGTGTCATATCCATGTATATTTCTATTATATGGTTTTGTAAATATACAGGAGAACTACTCGATCTGATTTTGAAAATAAAGATCAATGTTTGATATTGAAAGAAGTCCTCCACAAACAACCATTGCATTTCCCTCAACATGTGGTTAATTGATGTTCTTCTTGTACCTGAGAGTATAACTCTCATGGCCCTATTTTGAATTTTTGAAATCTTGCCTTTTCATTTTGATTAAGAAGGAACAAAATTGTGGAGCAATAAACAAAGTGCGGCAATACCAGAGTGTTAAACAGGATTGTTTTAGTCCACCTTGTCAAAAAATTAGAACATCTTTGAATATAGCTAATTTTATAAGAAATTATTTTTATTAAGTTATTCGCATGTTCTTTAAATTTAAGTTGTCTATCTATGATTACTCCTAAATATTTAAACTTTTCCACCATTTCAATTGTTTCATTGGCTACTTTAATAATAGGATCTCCACGAGCAAAAATTCTGAAATCATTCTCATTGCAGATTATCATAAATTTAATTTTTTCCACATTTATTTTTAATTGGTTACAAGAACACCACCAATATAAATTTTGTAATGTAGAGTTAAGTGTGTCAACCAATTGAATACGATCAGAACATGCGAAATATAAAAGAACATCATCTGCAAAAAGATGTATACAACAATCACCAGATGTATTCACTATGTCGTCAATATATATATATATATATATATATATATATATATATATATATATATATATATATATATATATATATAATGGACCTAGCACACTACCCTTGGAACACCCATGCTGCTCTCAATCTCGTCAGATACAACGTCATTCAGTTTCAATCTGTTTTCTTGTAATTAAGTAATTATTCATAAATTTCAACACTTCACCCCTTATACCGTCGCTTTCTAATTTTTTAAGTAGTCTTTGCCTATCTAAAGTCTCAAAAGCCCTCCTCAAATCCAAGAATACAGCACCCGTAATAAGATTTTGATCGAAACTGTGTTTCCAGTCATTAAGTAC
Source organism: Diaprepes abbreviatus (assembly GCA_034092305.1). Lineage (NCBI taxonomy): Eukaryota > Metazoa > Arthropoda > Insecta > Coleoptera > Curculionidae > Diaprepes > Diaprepes abbreviatus. The sequence continues at coordinate 13,771,297 of JASJET010000139.1, forward strand.
ATACTGCACTGCAGTTTCGCAGCTATGCTTACCCCTAAAACCAGATTGCATACTATTTATGCAAAAATGATTTTTTTCTGCTTCACGCTCGTCTTTTTAGACTCGCGCAAGGCTGTATTATCATTCCTGGAATCTCTCCTGAGAGATTTACCCAGAAAGTTACATTTGCAGATTTTGAATACTTTCGAGCCTAATTTGACTAGACTATAAATATAACGAAAAATATTTTATTTTTGCATCAAAAGGTAGAAAGGTAAGTAAAAAAAACAAGTATTAAATAAAAATCGTTTATTGGTAAACGTCAGATCATTATTTTTTACAACTTATAGTGAACATATTCACTGGTAAAACATTGTAAATTAAAAAATTTAAATAAACAGGTCTAGCAAAAATAAAAAAAAACATCAATTTCAAACAGCTCTGGTTATTGCTGACTGAATATATTTTTAACTGTTTTCATTACCCTTGTTCAATAATTTTGTTAAGGCATTACAGATTATCACTCACATGTTTGTAACATGAAAAATACAAAAGTACTTATAGGACATTTAATACGTCATTTTTAAGTATCTGAATACCACAAAGCTACTTGGAAGCTTAAAGCCTACATTATTTTAAAATGAGTGAAAACCATTTGTGTTTTCTTTCTCTTCAATAAGAAATATAGAGCTACACAGAAAATGTAGTAAATCCTTTAAAAATATGTGAATAATTTTTTAGAACGAGGGTTCAATTTTAAGGACATTTGCGGATTTAGACGGTTTTCAGAAAATTTATATTAGAGATGAAACGGATAGTGATTTAGCCATTTAATGGATAACTGGCAAAGGTAAGACCGGAGGGCCGAATATTCGGCCGCTAGATATCTGGCACAAGTTGTGTGCACTGCAAGTCATAAAAATTGAAGCTGCGGAAGTATCAGTGATCACTATACACTGCCTCTTATACTATTAAACATGGTATTTTAGCAATGAAGCCGTTTGCAGGTCACATACTAGCAAAAATATTACAAAAACAGAACTCGATGTCATTGCAGAGAGATGGAATATTCCTCAAAACAAATTTCATTTGGTCATCCACAACACTAGAGCCAATATGATAAAAGACAGGTCGCAAATTGTACAAAGTCTTTTTTCATTGCCTACAACGAGGTGTCAATAAATTGTGGAATTTCCAAACATGGGCAATGGGGACCGTAGCTACTGCTAAACGGATTGTCACCCATTTTAATCACTATAGCGTAAAACAAAAAAGCTTAAAGAACTTAACCTGCGAGATAATCATCTAGTGCAAGATGTCAGCGTATGCTTGAATTCTACTTATTATTTAGTAAAGCGATTACTAGAACAGAAACGAACCGATTTCTTGCATACAACAAACCACAATTCACTGAACAATTTAACGCCATCCTAATGGGAACTGATGGAGTAAAGCATTAAATTCCTCAAACCGTTCGAAGTGATAAATAAAATAGCCAACTCTGATTTTCCATGTGTCTCTAAAATAACCACATCATGTTTATCGAGTACCTATGCAAGGAAGAGATTGCGATTAGAACCCCTAACTTATTGAACATGTGATCTTTGCTAAGAGAAAAACTAGATAGGTGCAAAATTAGTTTCTTGGGTGTAGTTCGACCCGAAAAAGCGAGACATAAAAGTTCCTTTAGAAGCTTAAAAAATGACTTGTGATGAACCTAGCACCGATAATGACTCTTCTTGATCTAAAAAATACAAATGATATTATTAATATGACCACTGAAATACACGACAGTTTCTGGAGCTGCTTTGATACTCGCAAAACACAACAGCCATATGAGAGTACAGGGAAAAGTTCTGTTACAGATAACAATTATTTCAAAAATGTTTGTCTAGATCGGAACGCAAACCCTTACAAGTGATGAACAACAAACGGTATCCAATCATAACAAAATTTGTTAAGACTTATCTTTCGTCTCGCCATTTTATTTGCATAATTGAGTAACCGATATCGGGTCAGATAGTAGCCCGTATTCGACTTGATAGCGGATACTACTAGAATGACCGCATAACGGATTGTAACCAGATATCCGTTGCATCTCTAATTTACATGATTAAATTATTGAAAAAAAAATTAATTAAGATGAAATTAACCTAAAAAATAAGTTTCCTCTAAATATTTAGATGTAAAATTGCCTGTCGTTTTCTTTTTAAAATTTATTTTTTAGAACGGTTTGGTATCGTTAAAAGCAATTAGGTAGAACAAGAGCAAAGTCAACTATAACCATTACCAATATTATTTTAAAACAACTTCTGTTTTTTGACTAGAATATAAAACATCTCTACTGGAATTCTGTAAGAAATAATCACAGAAAACTTTAAATCAGTACCAATTTATCCCCAGATGATCACAAATTGAATAAAAATTACCTATCTTGGCTAGATAAACTTTATCTTTTTGTTTCCATATTGATATTAGCAGATTTAATATAAATTCTTATACCACTTCATATATGGTGTTTTTGAAATAAAAATTTACACAAATTACGTTTTATAAACTCACAGAATTCACTACTGATCATTAAAGAAAATTAAATAGAGCTATCATTTTACAAATAAGAAATGTTTTCACTTATAAATACGAGTATAGTTTCTTATTGATTAACATAATTAACTGCTTATTCTATATCTAAATTATATTTCGAGAAGCAAACAGGAATAATTGCCAATAATTGTCTATGTAAATATTACATAATCTAATATGGCGTATTACTTCATTTGGCAACAAAAGACTAGGATTCATTACAATTCGTAATATTCTCTACACGAATAACCACGCGCTGAATGTTCGAAGATAATATTTATAATTATAAACTATATACATATGGTGCATGCATTGAGTGAGACATACACAAAATCTGCCCTGCTTTGGAAAAACCCGTTACCTATATTTTGAGTAATTAAATAAACTTTTTCGTTGATTCAAACTAACTAATTCACAATATGATAGTATCTCTATGATTAAAGTTAATAGATTTTACCACGGTTGGGCAGAAATAAAAACCATGGACGCTCATAGGCATGATACCAAGCAAAGGACAAAGGAACACAAAACAATATACTTATTTAAAGGTCGTAGGCAATGTTGAAGATTAATTAAAATGTGGTTGTTGAACTTGCACTGTCTTTATTTTTGTTTGTAAGACGTTTCGATTAGGTTGTATCTCTAACCGTTATCAAGTATAAACCGGATATTATGTCTTAAGGCTACGTCCAAAAAAGCACGAAGTATCGCTTTAGTGTACACCCCTCAATGATTTATGTTTCTAAGTGTAATTCCGTATATTAAGGAGGCCTTGGAGATAATAAGACGAATTGTCATCAGATACAATATAAAAACAACCTTCAAATCAGGAAATACACTCAGGGCTCATTTAACACAAACAAAACCAAAAACTACCGCTAAAAAAGAATGTCTTTACAAGTTCCATGCGTAAAATTTGCTAAATATTATTTTTTTTTTTAAATTAATTCTTTAGTGTATGGGTTACTATTTATTAATAATTATAATCAGATTTAAGTTTTAGACAAATATTTCTGAAAATAATAATTTTAATGTGTGTCAGTGTTTATATTTAAATTCATAATCCGTTTTAAATTTTAGACAATTATTTTTTGAAAATGTTCTAAATAAAAAACAAAATGTCATAATAATAAAACCTAATCCCAAGAAAATAAAGAAAAAATAAAAATAAATATCAACGGTTTTTTTTTCAGTTTCCGCCTCAAGGAAAGGGCGTGTCCCTGTGCTCTGCCCTATGAGCGCCCGTTATAAAAATTTACTAATTCTAACAGTACGGACTAAAAAACATAATTGCTATTTGTACATAAAATACTAAAATGTTCTACTAATCTAATTAACAATGTAGCAGAACCATAATATCGTACAGAACCCCACAGGTAATTCTAAACCAAAACTAATATCAAAAATGTTTAAATATTTTCTTATTCTCTTGCCAGATGTTAACACTTATGTATGATAAAAAAAAAGATTCCAGCACCACGATTGAGTTTAGTTGTTCACAGAGTGCATAGATATTGACAGAACATACAATGTCGCTTAAGGGATTAACACCACCTTGATATTTTGGCTGTATAAATTATACTTTTAGAAATATTTTTAGCGTTTAACCATTTCAAAATTCAAATTATTTATAAGTGAACGTTGTAGGGCGTCGACCCAAAACCCGATTAGCGAGCAAACCAGTCAGAGCCTAGACAAAATGTATTGTTGAATATTCTTTTATATTAGGTATTTTAAATCAGTACTTTAAAATAAGAATTACTTTGAGGAATTCCAGAAGAAAAAAATAACGGGTGCATAAAGTTGGAACTAGTTTAGACTTTCTGAATATTCAGCGTCATAGAATCAGTTTACTTTGTGATACGGTATCTATAGTCAACAACAAACTAAAGAGGCCAGAAAATTTAAAAGAGCTGCTCAAAAGGAATCGGAGGATATCGCGCCCTCAATGGAAGACCTTATGTAAAGTCCAGGAATCGAGTGAAGATAATTTTAAAAAATATTCGGTTCTAAGACGCTGACGCAGTACTTTTTCCTTTTGCGTTTTTTCTAAACTTCGTTTTTAAAAGTGAACAAGTTATCTCAAGATTTACTTAACCAATTTCTATAGAACTTAGACCATTAATTCTTTATATTATAAAAAAGTAGCATAGGTTCTTTCTGATTAGATGCAACGTTCATTTTTTTCTAAATTTTTTCAATTCGTAATTCCGATAAAAATCTGTCATTTCTACAATTAAATTTAAAAAAAAAAATCCCCAAGCTACATGTCAGCTATTACCTTTCTAAATAGTTTTTTTTTTATTTTTCAAACAGTGCCTTATAGAGAAAAAAATTCCATCATCCACCAAGGATTTTTAAAAAGATCCGACTTGACGCATCACATCTGCGTCATTTTTAATTCTTTAATTCGTATTATGTATATGTGTAAAATTAAAATTTATTTATATATTTAATAATGTCAAAAAAATGTTATTTTTATAACCATTTTGCCGCACGCCAAGGTGGTGTAACCCTTTAAAAATTTTGGTGCATTATGAGTCTATAATATCTGTATTGAAAAGCAATCGCCAGCGGTTGCAAATATTTTTTTGATTAATTTATCTAGTCTAATCAGAACTAACATATAATTTTTAACATTTGTCACCCATCTTAAATAAATAATTTATACATTTAAAAATTGTTGATTTTTTTAATATTTAGTATACTTAATGTGATATATTGTAAATTCCAAGTTTCATTTCTAAAGTCAAAAATGCTTGATCGAATAAATGTTCACACGTTTAATTAAAAAGCATTGTATAAAATCAATTTTACTGATATTATCAAACCTGTCATTGATATTGAGTTTACTGTCTAACTCCCAAAGTAATAATATTTCTTTTCTTTATCACAGCCTCACTCAGATATTTAGCCGCCCATATGCAGTAGAAATAAGCAATACTTTGATTGGTTTTATATACTAAAGACTATTAAATTGTTTATTTTTAAATTACAAAATAAGCCAGTTAACACACTTTTCAATTTGCCTCTACAAATTACTTCAAAAATGGTTGCAAAAACTAAACAAAATTCAACACTCTCTTGAATTACCATATCTATTTATCAGTTATTTAAAAAATCAACTTACAAGTTTAAATATCCTATGGGGTCCAGGTTTCTAAAATCTCTCTACATAACATAAAAAAAAATGTAATGAGTACAATACGAATCTCGTTATGTCTTAATTGTCTAGCTACAAATTAAAATGTGAATACCATGTTTAAACCAACAAATGGTATTGTGATACCAACACCATTTTATAAATGTAAATCGAACATTTTCCTAGCTTAGTAAGGTTATATCAAACTTAAATCAGTTCCACATTTTCTTGAACAAGACAGAATTGCAAGAAAATGTGAAATAGACTTTTGGGTAGTCGAGGACAATTTTGCATTTATTTAAAAGGATATGGTTCCCATTACACTTCCGAGTAGTAACACTAAATAATCTTTTATTTTAAAAATAAGCTAATCACTTAATGCAATGGTCAATTATATTGGCCATAAATTTTGAGATTTGCAGATACTGACTATCTTCTATTTTATTAACTTAAAGATACCTTGGGGATTTTTAACGATTGGCTGTCACATTATGACATCTATAGTATAATATCTAATCATAAATTAGTACCCTTTGCTGCGCTCCCCTCTTTTTAGTTGTAATTATTATAACAAGGCATTAAATTTCGAGTATTTAAGTGCTAAAGATCAAATACCGCTCTTACTAAAATTTTTTGTTTCTTATTTCTATCCACAACATTGTGGAAATCAACGCATTTTACTTATCGGTTGTAAAAGAATATTTTTTCTACTTTATAAGCAGAATACCTTAAATCTATAAAATTAAACACAGGCTTTATCACTTTTTACGAGATTCCTTTTTTATCTGTCAGTTCTGCGGGCATTTCTACTTGATACGAGATTCCATAGGGCCTTAGGTGATATATTAGATATTCTAATACATACATTTGATTTGGAGATACATAGTGAAATGAGACGGCGTTGTCTGAACAGCATTCCATACCCTAAAAATGACTGAATTAACGAATATATTATATACAGTAAATTAAAAAATAATTAGACACTTTGAATTTCAAACTACAATGACTGTCACCTTTTTTTAAGCTTTTTAAGAAAATCAAAATATAGCAGATAGGCACTTCCTAAAGTCAAAACACCCATAGAAGTAAATTTGAAAAATCCCTGGTATGTAAAGTAGAGACAAAGACACATTGACAACAAACTTATCCACATCGAACGTTGTATTCAATTGAAATGAACCCACAAAACATCCCACTGAACCAATTCGTTTGTTTACTGTTTTATACCCATTCCCATCGCATTTGTTCGAACCAAAGAGACTATGTAAAAACAAAGACAGGCACAAACAAGAAACACCCTAGCCAAAATTCCCGACCTATATAAATATTTAGTGTCTCACGAGTACCTGGGTAACCATGGCAACCGCCAGGTGATGATCTGCCTTGTTAACAAGTCAACGGTGTTTGTAAGAGGATATTAAGCCCTTAGGACTTGAAGAAATTTTATTAATTGACATTTTTTAATTATTTAAATATCATAGAAATTAAATAAAGTATTTTCTGGAATGCATAAATTTTTTCTACCTATAAAGGACTGCTGTTACGTAAAATCCTTGTCGTCTACCTATAAGGTTTGTCCAACAAATAGCTTGAATTTGTAACATTATAACTTCTCCAGATCGACTGAACAACACGGCATTGTTGCTTATCATTAGTCATTGTGCAGTAACTTGTGACCAAAAAGATTATCGATTAAGAGAGGCCGTCAAGCCTATTCCAATCGATACAACTGTTTACAACCAAAATTATTATAAATAAGTGAAAAATCTCACACCCAATGAAATCGACCCTTTTTTGAAAAGAATCATCATTGGTAACAAAAAATGGGTCATCTACAGTAACATAATTTAAAAACGATAAGCGTGTTGAACCAGCATAAACCACATCTAAAGCTGATTTACTGTCAATTTGTAGTCCCGACAAAGATGTTGTGTATTTTGAGCAGCTTTCAAGAAGTCGGACGATTAATTTAGATGTTTATTATCAACAAATAACGAAAGTGAATGAGGCAATCAAAGAAAAACGGCCAAAATTGGCAAACTGTGAAAGAATTGTGTTCCATAATGATAATGCAAAGCCCCATTCAACTTTAGTAACTCGTAGGAAATTATTGGAACTTGATTGAAATTGGAAAATGATGTTACATCCCCCATACAGCCCCGACCTGGCACAATCTGATTACCATTTATTTTAACGTTGGCAAAACTCTTTGAATGGTAAAACTTTCAGAAATAGTGATGGCCTTAAATCGTACTTAATTAAGTTTTTGACTGACAAGGACCAAAATTTTTATTAGCGCGGAATCATAAAACTGTAAGAAAGATGGTAAAAGTCACTGAACAAAATGGAAAATACATAATTTATTAAAGTTTCTTCTTTGTATAAAAAAAGTTTTATTTCACACTACAAAACCGAAACTACTTTTTTGTCAACCTGATAATTATGAAAAAACTTACCTGTTCATACCTTCGAAACAAAAAAATACTTTCAAGTTGGCAAAGTAGAATGACTATTCATAGCTGAACAAATTAACATAAAAGAGCTTGGTCCATTATTCATGTTTATATTTTTAGTGGGATAAATTATAAGAAATACATTTCTGTAGTCTTACCTCTTTACTTTCATAATAAATATACTGCCAATACCAAAAACTCTTAGAGACATGGCCTGGTATAAGGTGATGTTCGGGAACAAATGGGAAAAATCGCCCTCGTCCCATCGAGTCTCTAGAATCACCAGCCGACACTTTAACGTTTTCCATGCATCGACCCATTTCTACATCTTCTGCGCCGTTATCGCTTTTTGAACAACCCGACGTTGAAGAATTTGTCAAACCAATCTAAAGATAACATAAAAATTATTTGAAATTAGAAACATCACATAGTGTTCTTCTACCGTCACTTTAATCTTCTTTCTGAATTAAAACAATGAGTTATTTCAAAATAATAATTTAATTTTTTTTACAGATAAGAGTATTCTTTTTCTATAGTGCCAATGTAATTATAAATATTATTAAACAGCTGTTACCTCGACAAATCGCCTAAGCGCTTCTTTACTCAGAACATAGCCAGCACCTCCACTCATATAACCCTGTTTCACATAGGGTTTGAACCGACAGCCAAAATATATTGACTCATTTGAACTATATGGCATCAACATATATCTTAAATTTTCTAATATCACATACCTTAAAATTTCAGTATAAATATAACATAAATTAAATAAATATATCTTAAAATAATATCTTTATCGACCTTTAAGAAATTATAATACCCATCACTAAAGAAAAACATATAAAACAAAAGAAAGTATGAGCATCTGTTTTGCAAACTCCTTTAGCTGCTTAAGGCCACTAACTGCAGTATAAATAAATCTCAGTAATTTTTAGGAGAAATTACAGATATATTGTAAAATTTCTTGTTTAATCTTTCTGAATTCTTATTTAAAGCTAATAAATTTTATCTTTTTTTGGATTCTTCCTTGTATCAAAATATTTTAAATAAAACAAATATTGCTTTTAGGAAATTCCTAAATTTAAAACTAACAAATTATAAACCGAGTAATCTACATTATTACACTACTAAATTTTTTATAAATGAACTTATTTTAAACTAGAACATAATGAAAAAAATTAATGGCCGAAAAATAGAATAGAAGATTTTATAATCAAAAAAGATATCGTTGTAATAATAATATGTTATAAAAATATATATAAGGATATATTAAAAATATCAGAGGTAAACAGTGTTATGTAATTGTGATTAAATTATCTTTCATATGCCGAGTCTTGAAAATGTTATTTTTTAATCTGGACAATATGTGGGTCTACAGTTGTTTTTTTTAAATATCCAGTGAATTCAAAGACACATGCTTCTGTCGCCGTTGAAAATCAATAAACTCGATATTCTAGTATTCCACAATTAATTTTAATGTGTGTGAAATTCTCGGCACCCCGAATGAGTACCAATTTCGACGAATCTCTAATGCTACATTAAATTAATTCTAATCAAACGGCACAGTACTGTTTTTAGAAGACGTAATTATAATGCCTATCAAAGTAAAAAATATTTTTCACGAAAACCAAAAAACTATACAAGATATCTGGTAAGTATATGTCAAACTCTTGGCAGTATATAGGGGACGTTAAAATAACCCTGTTTTCTCAAATCAAAATTCTTTATTTAAAAACAATAAAGCGCTATATAATATTTAATTTAAATCTATAAAATACAAAGTCAATAAAATAAAAAAAAAACAATAACAATAATAATTAAAGAAGTAGTACCTGATCCACTTAAATATCGAAACATTAAATAAGCAATTAAACAAGAAGGTTCAGCTTATCATAGCATTCATTTAGCGAATAATTTAAACAATTTATTACATGTTTTTTAATATATTTTGAAATTTATTCATTGGTAAGTTTTTTATATACATTGGTATACTGTTATAAAGGTTTTTTCCTTGGTGGAACAAAAAGTTAAACATCAGAAAACTATTAGATTGTGGTATTCGATATTATCATTACATCTAGTAAAATGGTTATGTACATCATGTATCTTCATATTTACTTTATACTTACCCAAAAGTACCAAACTATCCAAAACCAACAGATCGAAGAAAGTTAATATCTTAAGTATTTTAAATAGTGGTCTACATGACGCTACACTTGAAACATTTTCAATTAATCTAATAGCTCTCTTTTGCAAAAGAAAAATCAGGTTTATTCTGGATGTCGCAATATAATCCTAGAAAGCAAGCAATACCACAAGTGAGTCTCAAATAAAGCATAATAAAGTTGTACAGCATTTGCTTTATTAAAAGTATTTCTGGTTGTTTTTATTGCAAACAGTCCTTAAGCTAATTTCTTTGTTATATTAACAATATGGACATCTCAACATAGTTTGCTGTCAACTGTTACTCCCAAAAATTTCATTTCAAAGACCTTACTCATTTGGCAATCTCTATATGCACCCCACCACTACGTTTATTTTTAAAGACCAAATGTTTTGTTTTATTTAAATTTAATACAAGGCTGTTAGAATCAAATCAAGCTTTTATTAAGGGCAAATCGGTATTCACTATTTGCTTTAATTCATCTACAGTGTTAGCAGACCAACATATAGTGGTATCGTCAGCAAAGAATGTGGAAAAATCAATTATCGGCAGACATGCCCAATCCTCAAGGAAAAGGAGAAACAAAGGAGAATCGAAGACTGATTCCTGTGGTACACCGCTAGCTACTGGTTCCAACGTGGAATAAAAAGTGTTTCCAAAAGAATTATATATAGTAGTTATTTGCTTTCTTCCCACCAAAAATGTCCTGAACTATTCCCTATTTCTTCCACGAAATCCATAAAATTCTAGCTTTTCAAGGAACGCTTCATGTCTGACACAATCGAAGGCCTTGGCAAAATCACTAAACATCGCCAAAGTAAAGTTTCTATCAATATTAGTAAAAACACTTTGGAGAAAACTATAAACTGCATCTTTTGTTAATTTCCCAGCCTGAAAACCAAACTGAGTCTTTGAAATTAATTTATTTTTTCCGATAAATGATATTATTCTTAACTATTATCTAAGATAAGATTACATAATTTTGTTTCTAAAGGTCCACATAACGGAAATATTGGGCTCATAAAGAGTACCCAGAGATTTATCTTTAAAGCAGGTACTTTAATGAAATGTTGTCATTTTGTACAACCGACAAAGATTCACAAATCCAGGCCATCAACAATCTGTGACATTACCAACGAAGCCAGGAACGAACTCGTCGACCCAAAGATCGCCGTACATTTGAAAGGGTTGAGCGAAAAAAGGTAAACAATAAATGGAAACAGAAAAGTGCTTAAATCAGTTTTTACAAATTTAGGCAATCTTTTAGTGTACCTTGGTAGCGAAGGGCCTCCAAGAGCAAAAAATCCCGAGTTAGAACACATTCTGGATAAGATTGTTGACAATCCTTCTAACAGCATAATAAAGCTCGCAGTCCAAATCGACACAATAAAATGGGTTGTTCATGAAACTTTTCGAGAACATTTCCATGTTCAAAGGGTACGCGCAATGTCTCCAGACGATTATCAAGAATAATTACTCAAACTGATTTTTATAAAAATTTAGAGAAAACCCCATATTGCTAGCACTACTGTATTTACGAATGAAGCTGATTTCACAAAGGATGGCGTTATAAATTCCCATAATTTATATATTTGGCACCAACAAAGATTTATGGTTGACGTTTGAACGGGGAACATTGGGATTGATTTGGTCGAGCCCTTCGGTTTGGAAGAAAGATTAACTGATGTACTCTATTGACAATTTAACCAGAATAACATTAATGTAACAGTAAATAATTTCTAGAAATGTGTATATAATGTATTTGATATTTGTATTCCAAAGGCTAGGCATTCTAAAAGAAGATATCCAGTTTGGTATAATTCCGAAATAATAAAAAATATAAAAAAGAAAGAAAGGTATAGAAAAAAATTTAGAAAAACAGGTCTAAACCAGTGGGAGTTGAGATATAAAGAGTATAGGCAGTTAGTAAAAACACAAGAGTTCAACCGCATATCGTGTATATCAACAACGTGTGCAGGATGAAATTAAATCAAACCCTAAAACCTTTTGGGATTTTATAAATAATCAGAAAAATATTTCCGATATTCCCGAAAATATGTTTTTAAATCAGCAAGAAATTAGGGGTGTTCAAAATGTAGTAAATGCCTTTGGTGAATACTTTAGTTCCATATACATTGGTGGCAACCAGTTTAATAGAAGAATTTCTAATAACTATGGGAAATTTTGCTTTTTAGAAATTACCGAAACGGAAATTAAAGATGCCGTTATCAACCTGAAAGTTAGTAGATCAGTAGCTACTGATAATGTGCCGGCCTACGTTATTAAAGGTTGTATTGATTCATTTATAACACCTTTAAAATATATTTTTAACCTTTGTTTGAAACAATGTATTTATCCCTCAAAATGGAAAGAAAGCAAAGTTATTTCTATATTCAAAAGTGGTGATAGAAATCAAATTTCTAATTACCGATTTATTAGTATTGTCTCAGCCTTCTCAAAAATTTTGGAATTAATTCTTTGTAATATAGTATATAATGATTGTAAACATAGAATCTCAGACCAACAACATGGTTTCTTGCCACATCGATCAACCGTTACAAATTTAGTAAACTTTGTTCAGTTTGTTCAGGAATCAATTCAGGAAGGATGTCAGGTTGAAGTAATTTTTAATGATTTGGAGAAGGCATTTGATAGAGTGAACTTTGGTGAAATAGTACTTGCCCTCCAAGATTTTTCTGTAGATCTAAACATTGTTTCATTGCTGATATCTTATTTGCATGATAGAACTTTATTTGTTGAACTTAAGGGGTATAAGTCTCAAAGCTATGTACCCACCTCAGGAGTGCCTCAGGGTTCAAATCTTGGGCCACTTCTGTTTTTACTGATTATCAATAACATAGGTGTGAATGTAAAATTCGCCAAGGGCCTTATCTTTGCGGATGATTATAAAATTTTTCATGCTATTAGGGATGAGTCGGATGCGAGGGCTCTGCAAGAGGATTTTAATGCGGTTGTGAGATGGTGCAAGGAACATGATTTAAATGTAAATATAAATAAACGTATAGTAATGTCTTTTACATGTAAAAAGCAAATAATTTATTTTAATTATTGTATAAATAACACGCCGTTAAAAAGAACTGATTTACATAGGGATCTTGGTGTTTTTTTAGATACGAAGTTGAGTTTTGGTAGGCACATTAATATTGTAACTGCAAGTACAGTAAAAATTCTTGGTTTTATTATTAAGAGCTGTAAATATTTCAGTAATATCAATACAATGATTGTCTTGTATAAGTCATTGGTGCTTGCTAAGCTTCAATATGCTTGTGTAATTTGGGATCCGCAGTATGAAAATAAAATTTACAGCTTAGGTGGTTCAGCGGAGATTTTTAAAGTTTTTGCATTACAAGGCATTCTCGGTATACCCTCAAAGAGGAACTGATCAGAAGCTTTTGTGTTCTTTATTCAACTTTCCCAGTTTGAAGCACACGCGTATTGAAGCGGGTGTTGTGTTTTTGTTTAAATTGATTGGGAACACAATTGATGATAAAGAGTTTTTAGAACAGCTTCCATTTAAAATAGGCCAAGTTAACACCAGATCCAGAAATTTATTTTATATTAATGCCCCTAGGACTAACCTGTATAAAAATTCCCCATTAATAAGATTATGTTCATATTTTAATACGTATTGTGGTGCCATTGATATTTTTAACCTAAGTTGTAACAGGTTTAGAAGGGAAGTGAGAAATGAGTTATGTAGGCAATTGTAGTGCTTTTTATTTAGGTTCTAATTTAGATTGTAGTCTTAGTATATTAAGTTTAGTTGTATCTGTAATTGGCTTTGTAAAAGTTGTTGATACAATGAATAAATAAATAAATAAATAAATTTTTGAACCAAAATTTAAATAACATTATAGATTATGTATCCTTGCAAGTTAGAGTTTAGATGTGGTTAATACACGATGGTGCCTCTCCACATTTTAACAATTTAATGCATCTCCACAGATACTATGGGTAATAAAGCTGGACCTCTTCTATGGCCACTAAGATCTGACCTAAATCTGTTAGATTTTATTTTATTGGGGAATCTCAAAGAATTTGTTTATTCGACGCGATTAAATACCAGGGAAGAGTACTTTGAAAGAATACTACAATCTTACTCAAAATGATCTTGGAATTTTGTTTTGAAAAAAAAAAAGGACGAAAAGCAAGTATATTAAAGTGTCTTTATAGATTATGTTACGTGACAAAATTTCATTAAAATTTACAAGCCTGCATAAAGGTCACAGCCCAAAAAGTAAACTCCTGGGTACCCCTTTTACGCTCCATATCTCCATTATGGGGCACCATAGAAAAAAAGATTATATATAACACTAGGGATATTTTGATGCCCTTTGTACACTGCCCAGAATTTGACATATACTTACTGAACACTCCTCTTTTTAAGCAGCTTTCATTTTCTTACTTTCATATACTGTTTTTAAAACATTCTTTAATTTAATTAAGTTGAAAGCCTACATATAAAAATAAAATGAAGCATAAAAGTTCTTACGTATCATCATCAGCTTTAAGGAACCAATCTGCTTTGTTGAAATAATGCTTATAAACATATTCAAAAGCTCGTTTTGTTTTACCCCACAAGTACTTTCGTCCCTCTTTTATCGGTAGAGCTACCGAGGGTAACGATGCATCTAAAAATAAATCGAGGCTGTAAATCAACCAGTTCAATCAGGACGTTTACTAAATTTTATTGCGTAAATCAAATGTAACATATAACGTGCCATGTTAAGTGAGTTTTCCCTCGTTCCCGAAAAAATTTGCATCTCTTGGTCAAACTCTCTAACGATTTGATTGCATCTCACGTTTTAATCAATCAAAAATACATTGAAAACGATTAAAACTTATTTTTTTGTCAGTGTTCGTTACGTTTCCATTGAATAATTTTGATAGATTAACGTTAAAATAAAGTGAAAATTCAACACTGCTTGCCACAGGCTTAATTTTTCGACCTGCAATTGTCGGAAGTACATATGAATGTTTTTAATTATCGTTTTATTAGAAAAGTACTCCCATGTATTTTTAAAATGAGATCATTACTTTATTAAATGATAATTAAATTAACAGACCCTATTTAAAAAGTCGTATGTTGTATAATTACTTATTCATCAACATATTTTGTATGTTTCAACAAACAATATTATGCATTTATTTATAATGTCATTTATACCTTATTGTATTCAGTATACTTGATTGTTACAGTTTAAAAATTCGATAAAAGTTCATATGTACCCATAAAAAAATTTTAGACCCATACATGCACAGAGTTTTTAAATTGCTTATAAAAATTGTTTTTTTTTTGTGCTTGCACCCACAGAAATGTTAATTAAAATTTATTCACGATATTTTTTATGCAAAAATTGCACGTATTTCTGCCATTTCCGTTTAAAAAATAATAGAACATTTTTTGTTATCAATATGGCTTGCAAATAATTTTAAATTAGCGCAGAAAACTTATATTTTCGATATATTTAACAAATTACTGGTAACATATGCATTATATAAATTCTTCAAGAACTATTTCACATTTATAGAATCAATAAACATATATATATATATATATATATATATATATATATATATATATATATATATATATATATATATATATATATATATATATATGACTATGTTTATTATAATAGTATAGAAGAAATATCTACTAATCAAATTACCCTTTTTTTTACTGAAAATACTATTATAAATAGTTAAGAACATCTTACAGATGCTGAAATTTCTTCTTTCTTTATTTAAAAAGAACATAACTAGGTAACCAGTGGGGCAAATAAAAATAAATTGGCGTACATAAGTAGTTTTTGACTGAAAACAAAATTTCTAAAAAGTTACTCATAGTTACCACCTATAATGGGGAGAGGAGGTAAATGTCAAAAAAATCTGTCACCCTGCCGCCTTATTACTTCACCTGTCTTTTATTAAAATATTACAAACGTTTTTTCAATATCGCCTTGTAACACTCATCCTCACAAACGACATAAACAAAAAGATATACGAGAGTGTTCAAGAAAAGTTAATTAACAGTATCGAATATTTTCAATAGGTATCAAAAGACTGGAAATTTTGTAGAAAGACCCGGCCAAGGGCGCCAAAGGTGTATAACAGCTATTAATTTTTATTTCTGATACTTAATTCTACATGAAATCATACGTTAACAACTACGTATAAGATAATGTATTTTTAGATCGAAAACAGTCAAACAAAGATGAAAAGAAGCAGATTTAAAGTCAAGACGACCTGTCAAAATTCCATGTCTTTTCCAAAATTAAAAAACTCGTCGATGACTTGCCAAAGTAATATTTCTCTGTATAAAATATACGAAGAACTCAAAGCAGTGGTAAATCAGGTTCAGAAAATCTCTAATAAATAAATCATCAAGTTAAGAAAGTCAATTCGGCAACAGTTTTTATTTCAAATAATACAGGCTTCACAGTATTCTTCTTTTAAAATATTTGTGCAATGCAATTTTTACCAAAAAAAAAATCAAAATTGAGAATATGTTTGTTTGTAGTTTGGAAAGTTTCTCATTAGACCAAGCTGTGTAGCTGTAAAGCTGGAGGTAAGAAAAAAAAACTCGTTACAGCAAACTGATAGCGGAATATTGTAGGTAATATCATAACTAATGAAGAAAAAATAATCCGAACCATCGGCAAACAACTGGGCTGAAATGGGGGTGGTTTTTAGGGGTGAAGACAGTTTTTTGCGATTTCCGGCTCAACTGCACATATTATCGAAAAAAGTTAAATACAAAAGTTGTAGGTAATAAAAAAATCTACAAACTTTGTAGAAGCCATTTTTATCCTAACCTCAAAATTTTCCGAGAAAAAGGCAAAAAGCCGTTTTTTTATTTTTTTTCTTCCACAAAAATAATTCGATTAAGCTCAAAGTAGGAGAATGTGTACCTTCTGATGTCCCAAATAAGCTATATTTATTTGTGCAAAAATATTCAATCGTTGCGGTTTTATTTAACTTAAAAAAAAAGCATTTCCTCTTAAAAATAATTATCCGAGAGGGGTCGGACTGGGCTCTTTTTTTGTTTTTACTTCTACTTTCAATAAATGGAAAGAAACATATATAGTACAACGGAACAAATTGACGAAAAATCTAAAAAATCGAAAAAATTGATTTTTTTCCATATGCGTTTTACATTTATTGCCAATAATTTGTTATTACTTATTAAAATTATTGTAATTTTATAACATTAGTGTTTACTACAAACAATGAGTAAAAAAATGATAAATATACTACCTTTCACTGCCAGTTTTTCCGATGTTATTTATTCCATAATAATAAAGGTTCGATTTATAAGTGACCTCATTTTTATTTATTTGTTAATTTAAATATATTAACTCAAATTTTTTCATTATTATTCCGAATAATGCTGGAAACCCTAAATCTCGCAGCTGCCCCCCCCCCCCCCCGCTGAGAGACACCTCCTTAATTACTCGACTCCAATATTCAAAAGTGAAAGGTTCGAAAGTACTATCAATATTTTAGAATTTTGTAATATTCTAGAAAGTTTTGGAAAATAATGATAATGGAGCAATACAAGGCCCTTGTATTATAAGCAAAGGAGGGGAACGGACCGGCTTCTACTAGTAAAAGGATCTTAGTTCGTTTCGGAGCATCGAGCGAGCAGTTGCTATACCGTTTATATTTGAAAGAAACATGTTTATCTAATGAAAGTAATAAAAATAAATTAATTCAAATATTAACACAAGAATTTGAAACAGTAGGATTCATATGTACACAAACAATAGAACATGCTGATATCCTCATAATAAATACAGCAACTGAAGTCGCCGCAAATGATGAAACTGTGATAGTTGTTCGATATTGAGCTGATAGTGCTTTTAAATGAATTGAATGACAGACATTCGGAAATATTATTTCAGGAATCATCCACGGGTAACATTCGCGATTCTTACTACACTTCTGATAGCTTCAAAGATCCATCACAACGAAAATATTTGACTTTTCTGCATTGTTACACTGACTGCAACACTTACCTACTTGCAGAAAAAGGAAAAGGAACGACGATAAAAATAACGATTTCGCTACCCTGGTTGACATCTTTTACAAAAAAGATGCAGGCAAAGAGTTGATAGCTGAAGTGACTGTAAATTAACAGCATGAGTTGACAGTAAAAAAAATGTAGCGCTTCATGATTTGCCGTTTCACATGTATCCAACAGCCACAAACAAATCAACCTTAAAATTGGACAAATTACCACCAACATCAGGAGCAGCAAAATAACACTGTTTGAGGGCATATTATCAACTTTAAACATGCCTTGGAAATAAAATTGTCGCTACAGATTGGGACTTAAAAAAATCAGTGGAAAGAATCATGCAGCCGGATATCACTGGAAGATTCATTGATACCCGATAGTCTCCTTAAAACAATTTTTTGCAGTTACGAAAAAGGTTGTTCTACTGCAAGATGTAACTGTAGGAAACAGTCTAAAATGTACCAATTTATGTTCAAGTTACAATTTAGCAAACTGTACAAATGCGGAAGCTCAAAAAATTTCAATTCACGATAGTGACTCGGAAGAAATGGAGCCCAGTAATGTTGAAGCAATTGATGACATTTTCGAATTTCATGAAGAACCTGTTAGAGCGAGATTTAGCAATGATGATATATATAAAAAAAACTTTTTGCATAATGTGTGACAATTGTATGTTTATTAAATGTAAATAATTAATATTATATTAAAATTATTAATTTTCTTATTTTTAAAATGTAAAAAATGACTTTATCACTGGTAATAATTATTAGTTATTGAATTAATTAGTTTTCTTAGTGCATGTTTTGTAAGAAAAAGACTGGCAATAATAACCAAGCTCATTGCGATATGTAATTATGATCTTGTCGTTCTGCATCCCTCTGTTCAATCCGCTCCAATACTTCCTTCGCATCTCCAACTATTTTTGCATAAACAATTTGAATTTCAAACCGAACATTATTCAATATTAAACAATTTAAATTAAGTAAATTAATATATGCTAAGAGTAAATTTCCTATTTTTGCTAAAATTTTTTTAGTTTTATTTAATATTAGACAATTAACAAATCTCTTTTCAAAAGAAATAACTTAAAAGTTATTAACGATTAAAATTAAAATACTTTTTTGTTTATTTAATAATTTAAACGTAGTTAAACGATGCAACTAATTTATAGTTTTTATGCTTATTGCTTGTAGCAAACAATAACTTTATAAAATTATAATAATTTTAATAAATAGTAACAAATTATTGACAATAGCCGTAAAACGCATGTCGAAAAAAGCCATTTTTTCGATTTTTCGGCAATTTTTTCCATTGTACTATATATCTTTTTTTTTCATTTATTGAAGGTAGAAGTAAAAACAAAAAAAGAGCCCAGTCGGACCCCTTTCGGATAATTATTTTTAAGAGGAAATGCTTTTTTTTAAGTTAGATAAAACCGCAACGATTGAATATTTTTGCACAAAAAAAAATATAGCTTATTTGGGACATCAGAAGGTACACACTCTCTCCAAGTTTGAGTTTAATCGTGTCATTTTTGTGGAAGAAAAAAACAAAAAACCGAAAAAACGGTTTTTTGTTTTTCTCAGAAAATTTTGAGGTTAGGGTAAAAATGGCTTCTACAAAAGTTGTAGAGCTTCTTTATTATCTATAACCCTTATGTTTAACTTTTTTCGATAAGATGCATAGTTTAGCCGGAAATCGCAAAAAAATTGTTTTTACCCCTAAAAATCACCCCCCATTTCGCCCCAATCGGTTGCAGGTGGTTCTGATTATTTTTCCTTCATTAGTTATGCTATTACCTACAATATTCCGCTATCAGTTTGCTGTAACGATTTTTTTTTCCAAATCTTATTTTGACTGGGGTACATGTGGTGTAAACTAATATCAACGAAAATCAGTAAACAACAATAATATAATTAGATCAATAGAAGACAAACCTACAGAAATAGGTTATTTACTCTCTAAACGTCTTTGTTACAAGCCTGCAATGTGACGTGATGGTCAAGGTGTAATTATGTAACTTTACTAGGAATGTTATCTAAAAAGAAAATAATTGTGTAATACACGATTTGTTTCCAGCATATATTTTCAAAAACATCATGTATTAGTTGCATCAGGAAATAACAATTTTAAACATAATACTAATAAGAGACAGGATGTAAGATTAGAATGAAATGTATTGATAGCACAAACGTTTTTTGATAAAGGTCACTACTTTAATAAATAAAATGTTAAACATATTATGGTGTTAAATAAAGAAAATTTGTTATATTATTTTTATTTAATTTTATGTACTATAATTATAAAAGCGCAGCAATAAATTTTCAAATGGCTCCATATGAACATTGTTTTTTTTTTAAATGAAACAAAAATATACTCTCAAAACACTTTTACAGTTCTATAGGAAAAAAAGTTAACGTTATTGCCAGATGTTCTCTGTCACTAGCCTGCAATTATTATTAAGTCATCCTTTTAAATACTAAAATATCTAATTAATCATTTTAATATAAACAGAATATTTTGCTTCTCCCAATATATTTTATCAAAAACTTTCTAAATAAACATTTAGTTGTTTATCATCCTTTTTTATATTCAGAGTTTAAAACCAATTAAAAATAAATTTATATTTAATATTATTTACTCGTTGATTTCACCAACACAAAATTCATTTTTATAAACTTAAAAATTAAAGAATCAAAATAAAATTTAGTAATTTACAGAAATCATACAACTTTATCATAATGTAACCTCTTCTGTAATTCGTTCCAGTTTGTATGCAAAATCGTAAAATTATAACATCAAAAATAATAACCACAAGAACTACTATTAATCAAATCAAAATTAAACATATTTATTTCATTTTATTCTAAAAAATAATTTTGATTTTGAAATAGGAAAAAAGAAGTGATCCATCACCTCAAATTTACTGCAAAATTACTAGTGTAAAAATAAAAAAATCCTGATATTATTCGAGTGTGTATCTACACAAACCCACTGGACGATTTGGAAACTTTTCTGAATTTTCTGACACGTTACTGAAGTGACTAACTGAATGGGATAAAGATATGTTGGTTATATGTAATGACTTCAATGTGGACTTCAGTTTAAATAATAACACACTTTCATTGACAAATTTGCTTACGCCACATTGTTTCCGCGGAACAATAAACGAACCTACTAGGGTAACTAATACGCTGAAGTCGTATATTGACAACATAATATGCGACATAGACCCTGAGAAATACTCTGCTAGAGTGATAAGTCTCAATATTCCAAACCAGTATGATCAGCTATTTGAACTTAATCTAGAACATAACATTCCACCTCCATTGTTCAAACTAACAAGTCCCCTTGCACAAAAAGGTAAAATAGTGTTTTTAAATATGTTAAATGGCCTTGAATGAGATTCAATTTTCACTAAAGATTTCAACTCAGACACGTCTTCCCTTATGAATAACACTCAATCTTGCTACAGGATCGCGTTTCCGGAGAAACCCACCAAATTTATAAATGAAGTAACTCCTAAAATAGATTGGTTTACGAAGAAACTTAAAACAATTAGAGGTAGACTACATATCTTAAAAGAATCATTTAAAATAACAAATAATTCTATCTTAAAGCATGAAATATTGAACACACGAAAAACTTATATGACTGAAATTCAAAATGCAAATAGTCAGTATCTCTCTAGATGTAACAATAAAAACAGAGCTGCATGGCAAATTATAAAACAGAACTGTAAACCAAGTAAAATACAATCAGATTTCGGTGATCTAACACTTGAAAATTTGAACAACTACTTTGCAAATATTGCCTGCACCATAATACAAAGTTGTCCCCCATCTGATATATAATCTCTAGAATACGTTCAGAGGGTCGAAGTTATCGGCGGAATTTATCCGGACTTTTTCGAGTTCGTCACTCCCGAGGAAATTGTCGACATAATTTAAAAGATCCTTCATCCCAGCCTTAGTAATACCCTCATAAAATTTGCTCTAGAGCCTATTCTTGATCCGCTTGTACACAATGCTAATCTCCCTTTTGAAAGCGGATATTTTCCAAGTTCAATTACATGTTCGAAGGTTACTCCAATTCATAGAAAAGGAACGTCCAATGACGTATCGAATTATCGACCCATCTCACTAATTCTCATTGTCTCATTGACCTTTTTTGAGCAATATATAATTTGTGAAATCACAACATAGATTCCGTCCTAGTCGCTCTACAACATTGGCCATGGTACAATTGATGGAAATATTAACTGTCGCCTTGGAGGAGGGCAAGCTTGCTTCACTCACCTTGTGTGACTTAAGCAAAGCTTTTGACTGTGTTGTTCACGATTACCTTTTTCAGAAGTTGAAACATTATTATGTCACGGGCAGATTTCGAATTTAACAATCAACAATCCTCTGCCGAGCGGATCCAGTATGGCTTTCCACAGGAATCCATACTGGGACCTGTCCTTTTTATATGTCCACGAGATTCCTTGTAATCTCCCGGAGGGTGACGCCAGCTTTTTCGCCGACGATACATCCTCGATAACCACATCAGACGATATAGTTACACTTAGTATCCTAACTCAGACTATACATTTAACATTGAAGAGCGGTTTTTTCCCAATAAACTAAAACTTAATGAGGAGAAGACCCAACATTTGACAATAATCTTAAAACCTGAAGCTAATGTTACAAGGCCAGTTTGAGAGCCTCTCAAAAAAAATGATCTACAAATTTATTCATATTAAGGCAATTAAAGAAAACAAGGTGCGTAGGGCATATTTCGCTTTTTTGCACATCTATTTACAAAATGGGATTCTAGTTTGGGATCATTATGGAAATCAACTCCCAATTTCTAGGATCCAGAAAGCAGCAGTCAGAACAATCTCAGAGGTACACTGCAGAACTCATTGCAAGCCTGTCTTCATTACCCATGGAATCTTTATGTGGAGCTCACTGTATATTTTGCAAATGTCTTATCTATGCAAAAACAAATATACATAAGTTCACTACTCACCCCATGAATGTTGTTAATTTTTATGGACCGAAATTTTACAATAAGTTCCGATACTTATAAGAAACCCGGAAATTGGACGATTTAAGTCTTGAATCAAAAGTCTACTGATTTCTAGGGCTTACTATCAGAATTTTTAGGGACAACGTGGCTGACAGTTTTGGAACCATGTAGAATTTTATTGAATCGTGACAATGTAATTTATATGTATGTATGTTAGATATGCTAGTTATTTGCTGCGTAATGGGATGTACACTACGAATTATTTTTGCTTCCTCCCGCATACTATATGTTAGTTTAAATTTCAGTTTTTATTTTTAACAAGTGTAAGCAGATTTTATTTGTATGAACACAATAAATCATTGAAACCATATTTTTATGTTATAATTTGTAGTAGAAATCTCGAAGTTTACTTAAAATCTTAAACAGGGTGCTACAGTCTAGTCTATGCAAAGATCTTGGACACCGTAAGAGATACAAATACGGCTTATTGCGTCAATTTTGTGCAATTTAGTGCTGTTGAAAAATTTCGATATGCGTAAAAACCCAAAAGGGACTATTTCGCTTTTATTTTTTTTCCATAAGAACACCCTCGAATAATTGATTTTGTAAAATAAATACTACAGTATTGCTTGCAAACAATTCTGTTTCGATTAAAAAAAATACTTTGTAATATTTTTATTATTGGAAATTTCATGCTTCTTACATATTAAAAAGATGTTTATTTTTGGTACAAAAATATTTTTTACTATTTGCTATTATGCTCTTTTAAAAACTCCTAA
Source organism: Diaprepes abbreviatus (assembly GCA_034092305.1). Taxonomy (NCBI): domain Eukaryota; kingdom Metazoa; phylum Arthropoda; class Insecta; order Coleoptera; family Curculionidae; genus Diaprepes; species Diaprepes abbreviatus. Next base: position 13,795,454 of record JASJET010000139.1, read on the forward strand.
TTATTCCTAAAATTTAGTATCATTCACTGGAAAATTAGTGTTTAATAAAAATGACATCTCCTTTCTCTTTTTAACGCATTAAGTTCTTTTGGAAAGGACTGGAAATATTTACTTTAGAGGACAATGTGAATATCATTCAGTTTGAGAGACAAAAAGCCTTTTTAAAATGTAATAACAACGCAAGTCTGTATTAAAGAAAAAATAATGTTCATGATAGTCCATGAAATCCAAAACGTCGGATAGAAAACGAAAGTTAACGTTTTGTATTCCAAACTGCATAAAAGCTAGTTAAATTTTTAATTACAACAGAAAAATAATGTATACAATAACATGTAAACAAAGCTTAGTTAAAAATCAAATTAAAAAAATGTAAATGAGAGAAAATATATGCATATACCTTACCTTCTTTGGAGCTCATAAATAACAAAATATTACATCTTTTACCCCAAGTGTTTTTAACATGTCTCGCACGTTTCTCATGATTGCTAGGTCCGGTCATTATCCAACATAACACCCTAACATCCTTATATAATTTGTCAGCTACGGAACTATCTTCTAATAAATGGAATTCTTCATTTTTTGAGTGAAAACCTGTAAAATAACATTAAACTATTCTTGAGAGGTGTTCAGTAGCATTAGGCATAAATATTGAATATATGGAAATAAAAACGGGGTGTTATACACTAGACAATGTTTCATCTTTATGAACAACTTTAACCTTTTAATAGGTAAATTTGAAATTTAAATAACTTCAGGCCTTATGAACATATACCATTTATGTAAATAACAGGAAACAAAATATCTAAAACGACATTATTTATTTTCAAATATATTGTTTAGCCCGTCCTTGTGTATTAAGTTACTCCATAACAAATAGGATCAGGGTTGGATTGATTTTAATTAAATGATTTAAATTATGTTTAAAATCACGATTTAAATCACTTGAATTTTTCAATAATAATCATGATTTAAATAAAAAAATATTTATTATAATATTTCAAACCTAAGAACATAAAAAAGATAAACTTTATCTTAAACTACCTAAATGTCATGAACTTGTAAATCAAATAATTTAGTTTCTAAAATATTTAAAACTTACAGTAGCTAAAAATATAAATATAAAAGACAACTTGAAATCATAAACATTCAATTTATCATTTGCATTTTCATTGTAAAATTTAAATAGAAATATCAATTTTCCAGCTTTTTCAAACCCTCATTCTATTTCTTAAATCGGGGCACACAAAACTAAATGTACTAAACACACGCTCCATCGAGAGTGAGACTCACCACTGAATCCCATTTAAGGTTTTTGTTTGTTTCTCCAAAAATATAATTTTGTTAAAGGGACTGGAGCATGCGTTCAATTTTATTGCTAGTGATAGCAACCCCGTATCTTCAAATAATTTACCAATTCTTCTTATACTTTCGTTTTTGGAGATTTATTTTGTAGAAAAAGCCTCGACTCTTCTTCGAAGGTATGCTGTAAGTGTTTCCATTGCTCTAAAGCATCCGAAATATTTGCATTTTTTTTTACAAAATATCAAGGGCCACTGCTATAGGTTTCAAAATATATCTTTTGCTGCCCGTTTAAGTCCAATATTTGGTATATGGCGGAATCTCTCTTTTGTTTTCCTCACAGATTTTTAATATTATATACCATTGACAGATATACACTTCTAAATAGTTAGCAACGTTATTGCAACGCACATCATTTGGAACAACTAATGCTTTGTTCCCTGCTTGGCCGAATTTCACTCGAGATAGATGATTGGTACGGGAATATTTGAACAATGTATTCTTTAATGTATTTTATTTCTAAATTTCTTTTGCCGTTTCCTTTTCAATATTATGTTTTTCAGCTGTTGATGTACGAGTTACAAAACTGCGAATAGATGAAAAAGATTCAGTTCTTTTCTTTTTTTGGACGGCTCAGTGAAGCTGAATTTGCATTCTTTCCAGTCTGTTGCATATCCAAACCAAAAATTTAGTTTTTATCTCATAGAAACTTTCAAGAAAAATAATTCATTTTGATTACCCCAGTAAAATATCCAAAATGACTTTTTGGTAAAAAATAACAAAGGAGTATCATTAATTATCAATAAATAAGCTAGCACTGTATCAAAAATCATTTACATTGAACCAAATCACAACAAAATGAGCAAGAATTGTTACCCTTAACAATTTATAGACAAACAAGTAAGCGAGTCCTGACAAGAATTTTCTGGCAGTAACCGCCAAAGCCAAGTTCTGACAATGCAAAAAAAAAAGGAAATATGCCGGTGAATGAAAAAGTGAAAATTAATAAAAAACTAAGCAGGTTACGATACAGTTATTTATGCTAAATAATACACGACTTCTCTCCACTAGACTAGCAGAGACAGAGACAGACAGGATACTATCGCCCTCTGGACCATCAAAGAATGCCCTCAGGGGCGGCTCCTCTGAAATCTAACTAACCTCGGCATATCTTGTCAGGGCTATGCCGATGACGTGTCATAACCGCGAGGTGCAAATTCGAGAACACCCTCTTTGACATGGTTCAGAGCACAAAGTAAAGAATGGTGCTAGATGATGGGGCTAAATATCAACCACACCAAAACCACCTTAGTAGCTTTTACAAAAAAAAAAAAAGAAACCTCAACCTGAAAATCGTCAAAATGAATGGAAACGTTATTGAGTGGAAGTCAGAGGTTAAATCTCTGGACCTGACCCTAGATAATAAACTTCTCTGGAATAAACACGAAAAAGAAATAATCAACAAGTATACAAAAGCCTTGATGGCCTGTATAAACTTCGCGAGAAAAAGCTGGGCCACAAACCGTGAAATCTTGCAGTACACTGCAATAGTGAGACCAATCATCACATATGTGGCAATGATCTGGAGTAAAAAAACCAGTCTGGCCAATACGAGAGCCAACCTCTCGAAAGCTCAAAGACTGGCCTGTGCGTGCATAAGTGAAACAATGAAAACCTGCCCAACGGCCGCCATGGAAATAATCCTGAACTTTACACATCTCTACATATACTTGTGGAGAATATGGCGAAAAGGGCAACATACAAGATGATGAGAGATGAAGTCATATAACGAAGGTCCAATCTCTTATCCAGAAACCAACAAATCTGCCCCAAGATGAAATGAAATAGAAGTACAACGGAACAGAAATACCATTGAAAAACTAATAAAAATTGCATTAAATAGTATACAGATGGCCCTAAAACAACGGAGGGAGCCAGTACCAAACATCACGACAACTTGGGTAAGTCACCAAGCATTTTCTAGGCAGAAATACATGACCTGGTCGCGATATCCGGGAGCTGGAGGGACCAATGATACGGGCCCTCCCAATCACGGAACGATGGTGCCACAGGGAAGCGCTCGGAATAAATCCAGACAAGGTCGGAGTGTTACTCTTTACAAAATGGGAGAAAACCGGGGAAACTTCCCACAATTACATCGTCAGGAAGGACTCTTCAATACAAGGGGATATTTAAATACCTGGAACTAATTCTGGACTCACGACTGAGGTAGAATGATCATATTGAGACTCAAACTAAGAAGGCCATATATGCTTTCTGGGGTTGTAAACAAGCCTTTAGGTGCACATGGGGGCTGACACCGAGAGTGCTATTTTGGATATATACTATGGTGATCCGCCCCATAATAACGTACGCCGCTATTGTATAGTGGCTTAGTACAGCAAAGCGCAAATACCATCTTCAACTTGACAAAGTAATGGCTTGTGTGGGAATATTGAGTGTGATAAGGACTATCGCTACCAGGGCTCTAGAAGTCCTGGTGAACCTGGCTCCAGTGGAACGAGGCCCTGAAGACGATTTATCGTTTCAGTTGCCGAGGGCATATCGGAATTGGATCGGGTGGCTGCTCATATGTCTGGGAAAGCCCAATGGAGAGGTATCCATCATTCCCCATACACACAGGTTACATAGGGCGGCATTTAAAACCCAGCCACTCTCTGGAGATATTTCTGCCAAATAGAGAGGATTGGAAGACGGAGCAAAATCTCCCGAGAAATGGATCCTGGTGGTATACAGATCGATCTCAACAATATGAAAGAGCTGGAGCCGGAGTGTTCGGCAAAAGCACGGTTGTCGGAGAGTTCTACTCTCTCGGACAACGTGCAACGATCTGTATAGCAGAAATTCATGCTATTCTCTGGAAGAGGGACATAAATAAGAATAGGAAAATAAACATATGCTTCGATAATGGCACTGAAGTCCAGTGTCATGACTTCGCGACTGGTGTCTAAGTCCAAGGATGTACTGAACATTGTGACAAGGAACGTCTGCATAATCAGATTCGTGTGGGTACCAGGTCATCCGGTTATTCGCGGGAATGAGGAAGCGGATCCTCTGGCAAAGTACGCAACTGAACCATATGGACCCCAGCTAATTCTACCTGTCCCAGTTGCCGTTGGTAAAAGGAAATTAAAATTATTACTGGAAAGCAAATTTATTAAATCGTGAATAAGAGCTTCTGGAACGAGGTGTGCCAAGAAACATATAACTGGACCTAACACACGGCTTACTAGGGAGCTTCTCTCTCTTAGGAAGAAAAGAGCTGCAAATTGTGATGGCATTGTTAACAGGACATTGTCACCTGAGAGTCCATCTTCATAAGATCGGTGTCGTAGGTAGTGTCTGGGGAGGATGAAACTATTGACCATGTCCTCATAGAGTGCCCAGCATTCAAAGGATTGAGACAGATATTTCGGATATAAAATTTTGTTACCGGAAGCAGTTAGGCAAGTTCATTCGCTGAGAGCATCAAAAAATACTCATTTTGAAAAAAAAACAGCTTCGTACAGCTTTAGCTATTGAAATTATGAAAATTTTCATTTTTAAAACTTAAAATCGGCCAGGTGGAGAAACGCGATTAAAATCGGTTTACTAATTATTTTTTAGATAGAATGTGCGCGTAGGCAGAAGTACTTCAACAAATATGGAAACTGAACTTGGTGTTCCATAGGGCAATGCGTTGAGCCCTTTACTTTTTATAATCTATTTGAATGACAAATTTTGTCAAATGGGTGGAAATAAATCAATTAATTTTTGCTGAAGACACATCAGTTTCATGTAGTGCTGAAATTTTTTGAGTAAAGTTGTTTTAAGTGTAAATAGTTTGCTTAAAGCTATTGCACAGTTTTTTGCTATTAATAAACTTGAATAAAATGTAAATAAAATAAAGGCAATATAGGTTGAATAACATTATTCAATTACATTATAAGTTACAAATAGATCAAGAAAATACTGAATGGGTCAATGATACAAAATATCTTGGCTTTACAGTACACAACACATTATTTTTAAAGAAATATTATGAATTTACTGAGAAAAAGATAAGAAAATGTTTAATTTCTGTTTCAAGAATTGCCAAATATTTATCATTATTTGGAAAAATAACTGTTTTTTAAATAATAATACAGCCTCATATCGACTATTGCACAACATTAATATCTTGCTGAAGGTGGACCCATTCAGTTATTAGAGGTATTATTTGACAGAGGTTTGAGAATAATTCTGAAATACGACCTGTACACACACCCCCATACACTTAGTGATTATTACACTAGGATGGTTTTCAGTACAATAAAGATTCTATGTTGCAATGATCTTTATTTTTAAGCTAGGTAGAGGGATGCTTCCAACATGTTTTAATGAGTTGATTAATTTTTGAGGAAAAATTCACTCCAATTTAAGCAGAGCATAAAAATTTTCGTATTAAAATAACCAAAAAATCCTGGGCCATGTAATCAATTTTTATAAGGGTTTTAATGCATTTAATGCTCTATTTGATAGTATCCTTTTGTTTGGCTGTGTTTGATATTAATTTGGTTTGCGATTTTTATTATTTTTTTTTTGTGACATGTATATAATTTGAAATTTCTACTGTTATTATTTTATGGTTAGACTTCAATGTAATTTACTTTTCGATTTTTATTTTTATTCATTTATTGTGAGTAGGTATACCTATCTTATCTTGATATAGATGAGAAAATTGTCAGTCACGTGAGTGCTATTTTGCTGACTCCGAAGCAATAACTGCAACACATAATCATATCAGAACATAGCTTGGCTATATATGAGTCAAACCCAGCCGACTTTTTGCATTAATCAAACATGCAAGCCTGAACTAACAGGGAAAAAAAGCTAAAGAATGTTCTATCTGCAGTGTAAGTCATGGCCCCTGGTTTTTATGACACAGAAGTAGTCTTATAGGTAAATTATCTAGACAAGGATGCACTATCACTAACTATTAAGCTATCCTTTTAGACCAGTTAAAACAAAAAATCAAGGAAAAAGGTCAAACCAGATGAAGTAATTCCTTTTTCAACACGAGGGTGTCATGGTTATAATGCGAGCATGCACCCTATTTACCTAACTTGGTCTCTTTGGCTTTTAACCCCAGAATCAACATCAAAAAATTTACTTCTTATCTAATGTAAGTGTTTTTACTGAACCTTATCAACATGATCTCAAAAATATTTGCGAAGACTGACTTGCTAGACCCTTTCATTCCATTCTTATAAAAATAATACATTTTTTTATATACAAAGAAGGGAAACTGTGTTTTTATTTTTATTTCATCCTAAAACCTAAAAATAATTTCAAAGTATAAATATGTTTTAATTATTACCTTTAAAGTGCTAGTAGAAAATTTAAATTTGATTAATTGTAAGAAATAGAAACAGAAAAGTTCTAATATAAATTTAGTTTAGGAAATTAATTTACTCTCAGATAGAGTTAAGTTTCTCATACCATCTTTTAGCTATGCCTGTGGTAAACATTATTAACTACATTATATTGTTTAAGTTTTTGTTTAATTTGTTTACATTCAGTAGGAACATACATGTACCAGTGGACATGCGACCATAACTTAGGACAAACTATTTGAATGAACTTTTAATTCCTATCGTTTTTTATAAATGAAAAATAAAGAACAAGATAACTTAAATATTGTACAAAAATATTCTTTTACCTGGATGTATAGTAGGAACATACATGTACCAGTGGACATGCTACCATAACTTAGGGCAAACTATTTAAACAAGCTTTTAATCCCTATTGGTTTTTATAAAGAAAAAGTAAAAAACAAGATAAATTAAGTATTGTACAAAAATATCCTTTTACCTGGATCTACAGTAGGTCCTTCCATAAATTCCATTTCATAGCTAGTGTGAGGATCAGAAAAATATATTTGTTGAGATAGGGCCACATAAGCCACTGTAAAGCCAATGGCTAGTCCAGAAAGTAAAGTTAGGATGCACTGCTTGTTTAATGCTTGCCTAAAATTATATAGAAAATACTCGCATGAAATATGGTTTTAATAATGAAAAAATAAATTAAAAAAAAAATTGAAACAATATTATAGAACTTACCATTTGTACATTCTTATTTGTCGCATGTCACGTAAAAACACTTAAAATCGGCTCTAGAAAAAACAATTCAAGAAAAGCCCTTTCATTTTTGATGCTTTTAATAAAGTCATATTATTCTTCGTAACTGAAAAACGAAGGAAGCTCCAAATAATTTGAACTAATTAAATAAAGTTTTAAATAATTGAAATACTTCTTGGAAAGCCGAATTTATGTTAAAATTTCGATTTTTCATTAAAAACAGGTAAAAAGAAAATAACCGCAAACCATTAAATTCTACAACCACAAAACTCGAATCTGTCACAACAATAAATGTCCAACCAATCCAGAGAAAACAAATCTATATACATATATTTTTAATAAAGTTGGTAGCCTTAATTTATATCATTTTGTTGGTGACAATACATTGTCAAAGGAATGTGTGGTAACATTTACTGCCCTCGATTCAAGAGTTTTAAGCTCGGGTGCATCCACAAACTTGAGATATAAAACTGGACTGCTCATGAAAATAATTTTTGACCCCCCCCTTGTTGGTCGCCATTCGGTGCAATTATTTGTATGGCAACATTGAATTCCCTAATAGTTTCTTACATTGGCGTGAAGGAATGTCAATTCTATTATTCTAACAGGTTTAGACAATAACTATCTCTTTCTATACTATATCTTAAACAATAAATCGCTCTTCCTTGTTTTACTTGACAGGTTAATCGAGTATATTGAATAAAAAAGACCAGAGCTCCGATTCTGTAAGCATATTTTTTGACCTTCTCTCTCCTTATCTCTTTTAGGACAGTGATATACTTATGTGTTAATACAGACTGAACAAAGATAGAAAATCCTTATTATGACATCGTCTTTCCCTTTACTCTTATAGAATCGCAACCCAGGATAATTGTTTCTGTAAAACAATATTTAACTTGAATTTCTACTTTTAGTTTCCTCAAAATTATAATTTTTCTGTTTAAAGCAACTCCAATAAAGCAAATTTTTTTATCTTCTTTGGAACAGCATAAATATGTAACAATTTTATTATTTTTAGATAACAAGCATGAAATGTCAGTTGTTATGAAAATGCTTTTTCTATGACTGTTTACAGATTTTATTTTTTACAATAAAACTGTTATTTAGTAAAATAGCTAAAATGTGAAATATGCGCCAAAAACAAATCGAGACTAATTTTTTTTTGAAATATCTTTTAGAAACATCTTTATTCGGAAGTAGAGTATAAGAAGTTAACGAAAACCAGTATTAAGACATTTATTTTTAAAAATTTTATATCATGAATTAATATAGTATATTGTTTAATGTAAGGTATCGAAATGTCCACATAATCTATTGCAAAGTAAGATAGTTTCATCATTTAAAAATAGCTTCGATTAGGTCTTTGTTAAAATTATTTTCTCCTCGATGCTTTTAGGGAACTGATATGTTAGGTATTTATATAGGGTTAACAACATTCATAATAATGTTGACATTTCCTTCATAAAATGGAGCTTTAATTTAAATGAAGTAAAGTAACATTATGTACTAAACCATTTTTATAAAAAAAAAATTAAACTCTAAACGGGATAGTGTTAAAGCAGTTTATATTTAATTGCAAACAAAACAATATTTATTAAGACACTTTAAATATAAAGAAGCTTGTAAATACAAGAGAATTCTTACATTAATACAATCATTTTTATTCTAAATATATAAAGATTTACTAGCAACTTTTAATTTTTACAATAGGTCAAACTTTCAATTTACTAAACTGTTTAAGGATCTGGAATTGGCCTTTTCTAGAGTTGAATTTTTGAAATGGTAATCAATCTTCTCACTACTTTGACAAAGGGTTTTCATGACACAAATTTCCTATCCGAGCTAAAATCAAGAATTTTTGTTTTATTAATTAATAACATATTCAAACAAAATGTTATTACTTTATTTTTAGACAAAACAAATACATTAAAGTAAAATTTATGTAATTTCCAAACATCCTTAATAATATTGAAAAATTTCATATTATATGCAATCATTTATTTCTATTTTAATATGGCATATTGGTTTTTAAACGTATAATCATTTTAAATTTTAATACCATACCAGTTTCGATATTCAGCTTTATATATCAGTGGAACATTAACTTTATGGTAAAACGATATTGTTGTTGGTTAATGCACACCTAATTCAGGACTTTTTTTTGTAGAGCCAGTGTATGTTATTAAGTCCAAGTTTAGTTGCTTCAATATGTTTACATCAAACAGTGCTTCGTAGTTTTTTTCAGGCAGTTTATTTGTAAGAAGCACAACACAAACTTTTTGCTCATCTTCTTGTATAAAACAATTTCCAGAAAAATGCTCTGAATAGAGTTACTTATCTGATGTATAAAAGAATTATGATCATGACCAATTTGCTTCAGCTCTTGAATTTGAAGATTCTTTTCTCTTAGAAAACTAAAATATTGATAGCATTAAAAATTATCATATATCATATCCATAGATTAAACTTGTTACCCTTAGATTTACAATTTGATTCTAAAATAAAATTTTATATAATTATTATTGAATGCTTTATAACTTACCAAGTAAATAAATTCCAATTTACCAGATGAGGTATTTGCACGTCTTAAGATGAAGAATCACATTTTTTAAAATACAAAAAAACCTTAAAGTTCACATTCCTGTTTGAAATTTGCAGTAAAACGTTACATAAATTGTGAAAAAATCCATAAAACAGCAAAATCAAAAATAAATTTTTGTCAAAATGAAAAGTATTCAGTCCATGTCAAAATACACTTTCACCAATATCATAAAAATTAGGGAATTCATTGTTGCCAAAGCAATTATTTGCACCAAATGGCACGGAGCACGGTGGGGTGAAGTGGGGTCATTTTTTTTATTAGGAAGATATGGAACACGAGCAGTCCAGTTTTATATCTCAAGTTCGTGGGTGCATCAAACCCTGAGTAGCTCCGAGCAAATCTGAATAAAACGATTAAAGTGTTAATTTGAACGGTAAATAACCTCTAAATTATTTTTATTTAGAATTTGTGTTTTTAATATGCATAGCAAAACATATTGAGGGCAAAAAGGTAAAAACATTATTTTATTACTTATTAGTTTTCAGTTTTGTCTGGTGTCATGGCATTTTTGGCAATAAATATTTCGCAATTCGTTAAAAAACTATGAACGTAAGTCCGATATCTTATGAAATAATCGTATTTTTGTGTCTCCATTTCATGTATAAAATGTTTTTCACCCAAAAATAGCATCTAGAAATGATAACTGTTAGCTGCTAGGGCTTTATACACCAAATATTTTTATTGGTGCTTGAGAGGTAAGGGGAAAGCAGATCTGACAAGCGCCGAGGCATAATGCACTACTTGAATACTAACCTTTTTTATTCCGGGCTTGAATAAAGCAAGCGCTTCTTCCACCTGTACAGCTCCGAGCTGTTCATGCTAATGAATCGAGGACATCAATTGTAAGCATCCTGGAACAAAAAAGGTTAGGTAAGCATAGAAAATTACAATATTGGTCATATTCTTTTTAATGATTTTTATTTATCCCATTGATACAATCAAGATCACTTCAACAAAATGAATGCCTATTCAAAAGTAGACGAAAGGGCTATTCTTTTGAGTCATTATTATTTCCAGTTCTATCACTTAAAGTAATCATGATCACTTTGATCCAGTGACAAATAAATGCATATTCAAAGGAACATGTACTTATCAGTTTCACTTTGATCGGTAATAATTTACTCTAGAATACAGCCGAACTCATCACTGAGGGTGAGTCCAGACGACAAGAAAAATCTGAGAGTGAGGGTGAGTCCACACGACAAGAAAAATTTGGGCATAGGCGTATTACGCGCTTTTGTGTTAAAAATATCTCGTCCACACGAGAGATTTCGTTATGCGCTCATAAGAGGAGTGATTTTTTTTATTAACCTAAATTTAATCAGGATTTTTGTTTATATTTTATCTAAAAATTAAAATGAAGCAAAATAAAACATTAATTGCGGCAGTATTTGAATCTAGAAAAAAAAGTTACAAAATGTAAGGAGAATATTGATATATTCTTTATTAAAAAAAAAAACAGGAAAGTCGTCGCTGCTGGCTCCGGTCGGTATTTGAGGAAAACGTTGGAGAAAGGCTTGGACATACTAATAATTTAATTCAAGAAATCTGAGAGAATGATTCTGATTTTTTAAAAATATTTTCCTGTTACTATTGGTGAATTTCAAGAGCTCTTCGCTGTTGTTGGGCCAATAATTAAGAAACACGATATGGAAATGTATACAGCTATACATTTATTACTAGGTTGGAAATAACATTGTGATATTTAGCTGATGAAATCAGCCTGTGAAAGCAATAGTGCCAACAGGGTCGGTAAACAGTGTTTCTGAAATTATTCAGATTACTTGTGCGGTAATATGGAACTCTTTAAAAGAAGTTTTATTTTCAAAGTTTACCACTTCTCCGTGGTAAAGAGTTGCCTAGGAGTTCAAAGACGAGAATTTCAATATAACAGTGTAATTTTAACAATCGTTTTAATAATTACAATTATTTGTAGTTTTTAGAGTACATTACATATAACACAAACTGGATTTCTGTTATTAAATTTCCATCAATGTTAATTTTTACTTTTTAATTGTTTATAATAGGTTTATATAAACTTTGCTAAGGGTAGGGTTATAAGACGGCAGGAATTTTCCCGACATGTCTGAAATTCTGAAATTTAAGCCCCCTTTAGGGAAACAAGAAAAAACCGCAATTGTCAGTATTTTTTTGAAATTAAAAGAGAAAAATATAAATAATAAAAAATATGTATTAATCATTCTAGTAAGAAAAAATAAATTAATTAACCTTTAACAAAATAAGTGAATTGTTAATTTAGTATATTAATAAATTTAGTTTCGTACTTTTTATTACTTGATGTTTCTTTTGGCTCTTGCTGGTCTTTTATAACCATTTCATGACGTTCTTCACATGATATATTCTTTAAGTTAAATTGTATCTAGAGTAGACCCTTAACAGAAGATATTGGTGTAAACCAACTATTACTACAAATTATTAATTTTTAAATTGCTATATATAAATATTTTTAAGTTACTCTTATGGATTAATAGATAATTATAGTCTAATATTTAATACTCTCTTAAGAAGATGTTATATCTTAAGTAAATTTATATTCTAATAGGCTCAAACAAAAGCATGCCTTAATCTCTGAAACTCTAAAAATTTAATTTTTACAGAGACCATTAGCTTTGTTCATGTTGTCATAATCCCATAAATATACACTTTCCATTTCAGTAATCATGTAAATAAATAGTTATGTTATATTTGTTAGTATGCCTATATAGAATATAACTAAGACATGAACATAGAGACGAGGGGAATTAAAATTAAAAAACTACAATAGTGACATTAAATTAGTAAGTAAGAAGAAAAGCCGTTGTTACCTCATGATTTAGTGAACATTTTAATAAGATATTTAAAGTAATATTAGAAGATTTATTTGAATTAATCGAAACCAGTATAATAAACCAAAAGCAGAACCAACAAAGTTATAGCATTGGCGGCAGCGAAAAGCAAAACTTATAACAATATAGACGGCTTATTTCTCTCCTTAGTCCATTACGCGCCCATTAATGAAAACACTCGCTCGATATTCGCATTTAATACTTCGATTGCAAATGTTTGGAAAATCTCACTGCCTTAACATACCACATACAACATTCAGGTAAAATGTCCGGATATTTACTGAAAAGTCAGAGATATTGTCAGAAAATCTCATTATTTGTTCTGGTAACCATAACTAAGGGCATGTCTGTGGATTAGAGTCTCGATATTAGAGATTGTCGTTGAATAGAAATTGTATTATCTAACGGCCTTTATTTCATAAGCTTTAATTTATATAACGAACAACTGTATTATTGCAATAGTTATAAAATTAATAAAAAAATTAACAACAATTGTTTTTTTTTTGAGTACTAAGCAATAATGATCTTCGGTAACAAGTATTTTAAATAAATTTAACATAGTTCATAAATATCCATTATTTCAAAACACGCAAAATAAAAAAATATAAATAAAACAACAAACTTCTGAAAAAAAAACAGGTAATGTTCACACAAAATATTAAAAATTTTCCGCCAAATTTAAAGCAGTAATGCATTGCGTAATGACGTTGGAAAAGGCGGGAAATCTTCGGTCTTTGTCTTTTTTTAAATATGCTTGAAATTAGACATATGTCTTAATACGCTACGCTTACGCCCAGGTTTTTCTTATCGTGTGGACCCACTCTCAGGCTCTCGCATCGGAGCCTCGGTCTATTTTTTATATGTTTATGTATTTGACTACAGAAAAAGTTAAGTTCGTAGGTCATCGGTAAAAATACTTTGAGATAAAGACAAACATGCTAACATAATTTGAAGATAAATAAATTCTCTGTCGACTCATGATATTAAATATAAGGCATTCCATTTAAAAAAAATGGCATGAAATAAGAATTGAAAATATCGATATGTATGTCAAAGTTTTGGATATTCTGTATAAGGAAAACTAAATTTTGGATTACTGTATGAGAAAATGATCCCTGTTAAAATTTCTTACAAATTCATACGAAAAAATAACGAACCGTTGTGAGAGTATTAAAATTTTGGTGAAATATCAATTTCGATCAAAAAATTTTTAATTAGGTCACGTCGAATTTTAAGACCAAAAGTTTTAAGCTTGAAGAGAGAATTCAATGATACTCTAATTACGATAACGAAATATAGGTAGTTAATTTTTTTTTTAAATTATGCGCCACGCTTTTTTGGTTCACCCTGTATACGCTAAACTAATCTTAAAATATACGCCTTTTAATATTCTGCCTGTAATTTTCATCGAATGCCGGATTACTAAATGGACACTCTATATATAGTTGTAAATAGCTACTTTTTAAGACATAATAATAGCATAAATAAAACTTATGCTGTTCGCATTTCTCACAGAATACTGGAATATTGAATTACGTCTATAAATCGCCTAGAGGATATTTTTGAAACAAAACACCGGTTTTTTTGCATTGTTTATTATCATAAATTAACAACATTTAAAAAACTAAGTTCACAAAATGTATTTTCTACATAAATTAAACATTAATAGACATTTGGAACCAACATTAATTAGATTTAGAAATACCTTTTACATAGAAATGTTCCCACAATGATGTAACAACAAAATAGACATTTTGAATTTTTAGTGAGTTGTTACAAACTATCTTTTTTTACAATCATCTTATGTAATTATAGAGGACACCTAGAGCTCAACAATAAAAAATGTAACTTAGATGTATATATATATATATATATATATATATATATATATATATATATATATATATATATATATATATATATATATATTTATTTGTTTGGAGAGTACTTTACTTTGAATGTATGCAAAAATAAAATTTTCAACTTATACACCTAATTATTTGGAAAAAAAACATTGTTATCTCTAACTAAGATCCGTCTCTATTCTTCCATTATCACTTTCACTGATCATATCACTATCGAGAATTCCCTGATTTTCATTAATGTTTGTACCTGGAACTTCAGTAACATTTTTTTTCCAATTCTTTGCCGCTACTAAAAGTTTCAGATTAGGTCTATTTAGTTCATCTTCAGGAAAAATATAATCAAATACTTCTTCCCATCCTTGTTCATGATCGTCTTCATCAACAACCCTCTGTCTCTTTTTAATTCTTCTTGACATTTTACTGTTGACTTTAACCTGAGACTGTTCATCGCCATGCATTTGTTCAAACTCCTTCCAATTTTCAAGTAAGAGCACTCTGCTTTCTTTTTCGGGAGAATTCTTGAGGTTGTCATTTCCTCTTTCAAACACTCTTCTAGCTAATCTGATATTCATATTTTCTTCAGTCTCTTGGTTAACTTCAAATTTAGCATATGATAACCAGACCTTCACATGAATGGTTCTCTCTAAAAGTCGTTCATATAAATGCCTAGCATTTTCTGGTTCATCTTGAGATATCTCCAGATCTATATATGCTTTCCATAAGAGCTCTGGCATATCTAACCTAGGTTGATTTATAGCTAATTCATATATTGCTCTAGCTCTATCCATATCACCTAGAAGCAGCACCAGCAGCAAATTTCATCCAGGTTACACAATTCTCTGGCCCAAACTCAAGAAACTTTTCATATAATTTTCTACATCTATCAAATTCTCTCAACTGTATTTCCATGTCAATATAGCCTCTAAAAAGTTTATCCCTAGGGCACATACCAATTGACATCCCAAGAATTTTTCTGGCTGCTGTTAAATTCTTCCGTCTTATTTCAAATTTGGAAAAAACAGCCAAATTTTGGAAAAAGTAAAAACTATATGTGGAAGTAATTCTAAGCAAGCTTTATATACCTGCCTAGTTTTTTCATAGTCTTGAGCTTCCAGCTCTTCAAAAAATGCATAATTTATCCACAGATCCACATTAGCTATTGCACGTTCATAGGTTTCCCTTATTATTTCTATATCTCCTTCACCTTCAACTAAGCGGATATAGTCAAACCAAGCATCATAATTGGTAGGATTTTCAGCTATTTCTTGTTCATATTGAAACTTTCTTTTTGAAACTATGACCTCTTCGATACCACTTCTATATCCATATTTTTTTTCATGAATTGTGTAGGCTTTGTAAAGTTCTTCAGTTTGATCTTTAGGAATATGCTCTAAGGCATATTTATAAATAACTCTGGCTCTGTCATGTTCTTTCTGATTTTCTTCAAATTTAGCAAACGCAATGTAAAGCTTTTCATCCATATTGTCATCTCCAAAGAATTGAACAGCACGTTCATAAATTTGTCTTGCTGAATGTATGAACCCATGATTAACATCGGGATGAGTAATAACAAATCTCTCATAAATTTGCCTTGCACGGTCAATTTCTTTGAAACGAAGTTCGAAATTTATGTATGTTTGCCATGCTTGTTCATTCGGTTGCCATTCCACCCATCTTTCAAATACTGCTCGAGCTCCAGAGACATTTTCCAACATTTCTTCCATGTAAGCGTATTTGTACCAAAACTGATTTACTCTCGGAAGAATGGTGACTGCCCTGTCCCATAAATTTCTTGCATGGTTGACTTGGCGATTTCTCATTTCCATTTCCGTATATTTTAACCATATTGTAATATTTCTATGGTCTACGTCTAGTGCTCTTTCCCATACTAACCGTGCTCGTTGAATTTCTTTCTGAGACTCTTCCCACTGAGCATACTTTATCCAGTTTGAAATAACTGTTCGATTTTTTCGAATATTGTCTTCAAATTGTTTGCGTCTTCTAAGCTGATAATCTGCTAATTCTGCTGGATCAGAAATTTTTTGTTTTGGAGGTGGAGGCAAAATTTCCAAGTCCCGTTCTTTGGCTTCACGTAACAGTTGTTCCGCGGTAATCTGAATTTCTGCAGGAGCTTTGTTTTTCACTTTTGCCACTTTGGGCATTTTCTGTGCTTTTCCTTCCATGATAAAATAAAATTCTCGAAATTTGAAACACTAAGCACAATGCGACTGCAACCCATAGACGTAGAAGAAATTAAATAAAATTATATTTTATTTAATCAATAATTAGTTTATTCTACGTCTATGCTGCAACCGTACGAATGCGTTAGTTTTGTGGTAAGAAGTGAGGTTATGTTTTGATTGTAATGTCATTGTTCCGCCATTTACCAGTGTTGTCAGATGGTAGCACCCAGAGCGCTCTAACGGAATTCTCAAAAGCTTCAAAATTTACACCATCCAGTATATTTTCCCTTTAGATTTGATAACCCGCCAATTTAATACAATTGAAAATATTTAGAGGATTAGTCATTCGGTATAAATCATTATGCATACTACCCGATGTAAAAATGAATAACTTCGTGGAATATTTCGTTCTTTCTTCATATAATGGTGAATTTTTAAAAAAGTCCTTAATGCAGTACACGTGAAGCATATCAACATAGTTTTATATACGATAAAAGAAATAAAACAATATAACAAACAATTTGAAAATTAAAACGAATGTATTTTTCGAAAATATGCATAGTTAAGTACATTTTTACGAGGAAGATGTAGCCGTGTCGTTCTAATGGTTATTATTTGGTCCTTCGTATATTTTTTAAGTAGTTAAATGCAAATCTGAAGTTCATTTTTATACAAAAATAATCAAATAAAAAAAAATTATGTTAAAAACAAAAATAAAAACTAATTCTTTTTCATTTTTAACCCTCCGTAGAGTATTCTTAGTAAAACCTTTCTGATCCAGTTTCTTCAAACATTATCACTTCTTAAATTTATTTATAAAAAAGATAAATGACATATTTCGTATTAAAAATGGAATAAAATAAATATTTAGTGTTTGTTTACATTGGAAATCCCCCTTTAAAAAAATGTATCTCTGTAGGCAATTTTGCACCTCTGTTTTCCCTCTAGGCAGTTTGAAAAGCCTTAGCTCTAAGCTAAGCCCACCAGTCTGGCAACTGTATCCAGCGCAAGAAAGTTAAGTAGACTATAGACTGCGAGTCGCGTAGAGAGAACGTGGCTCTCGGTGAGAGAGAGAAGGAAATAATAAGAATAGTCTGCTCTAATACCCGCAACAGACAGCAGCAACACCATAAAGTGAATTCAGTCCACGGAAATTTGATAGTACAGATCTTAAGTATATTCTTTTGAGTAATTATCACTTTCAGTTCTGTCACTTGAAGTAATCATGGTCACTTCGACCCAATGACAAGTAAATGCATATTCAAAAGAACATAAAGTTATCAGTTTCACTTTGTTCACTTTGATCAGTGATAATTTACTCAAAAGAATTCAGCCCTTATATAAGGGAAGAGAAATATGATCATGTACAAACTTTGCCCCCGTCCATTAGTGTGAGAGAGCCACTTCCTCTCTATCGACTTTTACACGTCTATGGTATATCTCGACAATCGCAATAACACTTTTAGTCATAACAAAAACTTTTCTAGTGAAGATAATGATGCTCCCGGTATGGGAGAGAAAGAATTGAAAAAGACAACAGCCAGTCTCGCTCGAATGGGTGGAGTAAAATTTGCATATGATCTTTTTTCTCTTTTCTAATCTATCTAAGATCTTTACCATTAAACTCACTGGGTGGCGCTGTATGTTGTCATTTGCTCCGAGGGGCCTTATCCTCGAACTGGGGAACGTGAAATGAACGGTGAAAAGGTGGCGAATGCGTATTCTTGAAATGTTCATCATTCATATCCTCGTTCGCTCGGTGGAAAACAAGCGAACGGTGAAACATGCGTAAATCAAATGTCAGCCGCTAAATGACATATTTAACGCACGGATTTCAAAAAATAAAATAGTATTAAAAATTTTTATTTTATTTTTGGTTTTTCAAAATAACTCGTCATTAAAAAAAAAGTACGTTGACGAACCATTTCATTAAGACGTTTTATTTTTTGAATATACAGTTGAAACGTTAATTAGGTGATACCCGATATTTTTAATATTTTCAAATTTTTTTTAAAGTATCCTTAGAAAGTTGAATATGTCTCGCAAATATTAAGTAAATTTGAGATTACAGTCATATAAAATTATTGCAGGAGATTCTGGTCATAACTCAATTGTATGAGCATGTTATTTAAAAATATTTTTCTAGGGCCAGTTCTGCTTATGGATTTAACATAAATACTTGTATCCATAACAGCTGAGTATCTTAGTTAAATCTAACATAATTCTTTTTACGATGTAACTTATAATAAATTTGAGAAATAACAATGTGTAAGCTATCTGAAACTTTTATTTAAACAAGTAACAAATTTTATGTTTAAATGATGTTAACTACAGCACTTAACTTAATTAGACTGTTTTAAACACTACACGACACTACAATGAAATTAATATTATGCTTATAATTTATCGGGACATATAAATATGAATCCTATAGACCAACGAATGAGGTCCTTCAGCATAAAAACCTTATTTATGATACATTTGATCTTTAAGCCTCTACAAATGTTTATAAAATAAAAAAAAATATATATTAAAAGTCGAATGTAAGATCTGCTAGTATCTTTAATGGACGTCTTATGTCTGGCCTTTGGTTTCGGTCCCTGGTCATAAACATCATTATTCAAGTTTTAGGTTTTCTTTTAAATTTAGTTGTCAGGACAAAACATCTTGCAATAAGAGGCTGGATATTTTGTGAATTCTTACAATAAATAACTGATAGGATAGTTTCCGTAGTGGATTGAGATGATGGCTTTTAGTCATTACGTAGAGTTGTAATTTCCACCGTTTCAAGGTTTATCAGTGCTGACTTTCTGCAATTACTGTCAGTATATTACTTTATATATATATATATATATATATATATATATATATATATATATATATATATATATATATATATATATGATTGCTGTTTTTCTTGATATCCCTTTTTCTTTATATATTAGAATCTTAAAGTACTTGGCTCTTTGTATGCATTTTTGTTTAACAGTTCTAGAGTGTCAATTTAAGATACATTTAATCCACGCAAAGTACAAATATTGTAGTGGCAATCAATAACTTCACAAAAATAGCAACAACGGCACTATTTTTTTTTACCTTTGACCATTAATTTAAGGTACCAAAACTACTTTTTGCCTAAAATGGCAACCAAACATACTACGGACATTTTCGGTCTGACAGCTCAATTCAATCTGTCATCTATTTTATTTTTTGAAATTCTCGGGTTTTAGCGCGTTCATATCTGGCAACATTGCCTTTTCAAGAATAAGGCTTTTACTGTCAAAAAGTTCACATCGCCATTCACATCACCTTTCACATCACACTTTCGAGGATAAGGGCTCAGATTTTTCGTGTCGTTTAGACTCCCCCTTTACTGGTATCCATAGCCATTAGACAAAATAAGTCGCGAAATCAGAAGTCGAAATATGACATTGTGAGTTTACAAAATTATGATTCTTGAGTTTAGACCGTGTCATATTGGAATTGTTATCCGATGTTTCGCCTCCGATGCAATAATGCCGATTCATTGCAAAAAGATGTAGCAAACATTAAATCCGATTTACAACAGAATGATTATCGTTTGAAATTAATTGACGATGTTATAAATAACTTTAGAATAACGACCACTGGACAGCAAGAAACACATTCCTTCTTCACAATTCCGTACATAAAGAAACTTCGGAGAAAATAAAACGAATTGCCAGAAGTTATAACATGTGAGTGTGGTGAAATGTATATTGGAGAAAAATAATAATGGAATCTCCAGTAAACCCAGTGTTGAGATACCTAATTTTTGACAACCACTACTTCGTAACATCAAACCATTGAGGTGTGTGCAGTGAAGCGAAACTTTACGCTTCAATAGACGCAGTCCCTCGTAGCCTTAAGACAAAACATTTAGTTTATACTTGATAACGATTAGAGATACAACCTAATCGAGACGTAGTAAAAACAAACAAAAATAAAGACAATGCAAGTCCGACAACCACATTTTAGTCAATCGAAGAATTGTAGTTTTACCACTGTATGTCGTATTATTTAATTTATTTTCTTTATTAACCCCGCCAAAGCCTGTCTTAAGCCAGGTTGAGAAAGGGTGAAGGGGAGGAATAACAACCTCGTTAAAAAACCTGGGTTCATCTGGCCCGGATGATAGCACCCAGTAAGGGCTCCTGCCAGGATACGGCGAAGCTGCTGCCTTGTAGTTAGATGTCGGCTCATCAAAGGTTAAAGGAAGAAAACCTTGAATAAAAACCCTGATCCTCCAGGTTGGGGATTTTGGCAACGGGCCAGCTACCTGTTACATGTAAATCCAGGAATAAGCTGCAAATCCCAGTATACAGCCTCGGAACGTAGATCTTACTAAACGGAAACGACCAAAGCGTAGATTGAAGGATATGGTTTTTGGAACATGGAATACTCAGAAGAAGGGCAACGGTCTTGAATACTATGGTGATTTCGTACACATATATAGTGGCGTGCCAAAAAGCCAAAGAGCTGCGAAAGGGGTGTCAATCCTCATCAGGAAAAAATACAGCAATAATATTACGTCATGGGAAACAATTAACGAAAGACTAGCCATGGCAAATTTATCTTTGAAAGGCCATAGAATTGTAATAGTCGCCGCATATGGCCCAAATGATGATGCTACACAACTGACTAATGATGCATTCTACGACCAACTAAACGAAACTATCTCAAGAATAGGAAACCAAAGAGAAACAATAGTGATTGGCGACCTAAATGCTAGAGTAGGATTAAAAACCAACAGTAATAAAGTTGGAATGCACGGTGAAAATACACTTATCAACAACGGACAAAGGCTGATCGAGCTTTGCACACAACATATACTAAAAATTCTGAATGGATTGTTTCAACATAAAGATATACACAAATATACTTGGCACCAAGAAAGTAGACAACTGAAATCGATTATAGATTATATAATTGTTAAACAGGAATCCTTTCTGAAAGTTCAAAACACTAGGGTATACAAAGGAATAGAATGCGGATCTGACCACTTTTTCTTGGGTGCAAAGATACAAATTCCCTTCAAGACAAAAGACAACGAAACAGACAATACAAACACCTCAACAATAGAACGAATATATTACAATGTGGAAGAACTTCATGAACCTAGTACGAAATATCTATTTAAGACTCGATTAGATAACAAACCTCAAACTGAATTGCTGTCAGGGCGCACTGACGAACTGTATGAACACATCGTATCCTCTCTACACTCCGCTATACAAGAAGATGTAGGAATTAAGACGAAATACATGAACAGACGAAACAACAATGTTACATGGGACAAGACACTGGAAGAACAAAAACAGATAAAACAAAAAGCTTTCAACAAATGGCTAAATTCAAAAGATCCACAAGATAAAAACATATACAAAAATGAACAATCCAAATTTAAAAACATGATTAACAAAAACAAAAATGACACATGGAACAGGAAATGCACTGAACTAAATACACATGTAGGAGGTATAAGATCATCAGAAGCATGGAAATTAATAAAGACACTAAGATCAGACACCACAAACAATATTAACTTATAACCAATCCCAATCAAAAAATGGATAACTCATTATCAAACGCAGCTTACCGAAGACCGACAAGAGTACTTCGCTAACTCCCCAAGACGGTACAACGTACAAGGCCACTATATAGAGGTAACAAAGGAGATGGTATGTAGGACTGTAGATTCATTGAAAAATAGGAGAGCAGCTGGACCGGAAGGAATACCTGCTGAACTGTTAAAGAACGGTACTGAAAAACTAACGTCCTTTCTTCAAAAACTATTTAACAGACTCCTAAATAATGATGATCCTATCCCAACTATATGGAAAGAAGGCTGGATAACACCAATTCACAAAAAAGGAAGACGCGACGAATGCTCAAACTATAGATGTATAACACAGCACAATGAGTAGAGTATACGGAAAACTGCTTAGAAACATCGTAGAAACAGAATATGGCCCCCAAGAAATTGAAGAACAAGCAGGTTTTAGAGTTGGCCGATCGTGCGTAGATCATATATTTAGTTTAACCCAACTTAATGAAAAGAAGGTGGCAAGAAATAGAGAGGTTCATCTGCTTTTTGTTGACCTCACAAAAGCATATGATACGGTGCCAATCCAAAAATGATGGCACGTGATGGAGAAGTCTCCAGTTAACAATACAGCGATCTAAGCCATCAAACAGCTATACGACCAAGCATTCTCCAGAATTAAGATTGGCAATAACTTATCAGAAAGCTTTCATGTGACCAAAGGCCTTCTCCAGGGATGTTGTCTATCACTAACTCTCTTTAAAATCTACCTCAATGAAGCTTTAAAGAATTGGAGAAGATCATGCAGTAGAATGGTAATAGAATTAAATAATGACACCCATTTATATACGCTTCATTTTGCAGATGACCAAGTGGTAGTGACCCAAGATAAAGAAGTCCTCGAATTTATGACGAGGAAACTATTTAAAGACTGCGCAGAGTGGGCATTAACAGTCAACTGCAGTAAAATTAAATATATGTGTATCGGTGGAGAAAAAACAGATTTGGAAGTGGATGACTATCATAGTAAAATCTTGTTCTGATTATACCTAACTTAGAACAAAGATCAGTCAAAGTGGACGAACTGAAGAAGAAATATTGGAGCGAATAACTAAAGGAAAAAAAGCTATCGGATGCCTAAACTCACTATTATGGTCAACAAACATCTCCAAGGAAAGAAAACATCATTTATACAATGCAATATTTAAAAGCGTTGTATTGTATGGATGTGAAACATGGCAGATAAATAAAACTTTAGAACGTAAACTGCTGGCTCTTGAAATGGACTTTTGGCGAAGATCTGCCGGAGAGTCAAGGATCGAACAGATAACCAACGAGAGAATTAGAGAGATTATGGGCGTAAAGAAAACTATTCTCTATGAAATCGAACAACGTCAGCTGGTATGGTATGGACGTGTGGAGAGAATGACGGACGTACGTTTACCAAAGCAAATTCTAAAATGGACACCAAATGAGAAAATAAAAAGAGGAAGACCAAAAGTTACCTTGATTAAGGACATTAACCGAGCCATGTCCGAAAGAGACTTACTTCCAGGGGATTGGGAAGACCGAAAACAATGGAGACTGGAAACCAGAAGGCGTAGAACGCTATGAAACCGGATATATGTATTTTATTTATTTAGGGAGCTTGGGACATATTACTCGTAAATCTGAAATTTAATATTTTGTCGTCAAAAAAGCGTGTATTCACAACAATCCCAAAAATAAAGGACAAATGTATATAAATCTCCATAAGTCGATCTTCTCGTTCCCAAGGTCTTTAGGGCAACTGCAAGACGGAAAAGCGCTATTGGTATTTTCAATATATCTGTGGGCAATAAAGAAAGCGAACTTCATGTTATATTAACTTATTTTGACCACAAGGGTTTTTAAAACCGAATGTTATACGATGTTTATTACTTTAAATCATGCTTTAATTATAAAGACGATTTTTCATTCAAAGTTTATTACTTATCGTACATTAGGAAAATAAAATTTTATAAGAATTTGAAAGTAATCTGCTTTTTGGGAAAAATATGTAAATATAACCATGCTAGACATCATTCAAAATAAACATTAAAATTAAAGCAATTACATACAGTTTGAAGTTCTAGCTCATTGAGGAGTTAGTTTTAAATCGATTGCAAAATTTGTATCGAACAGACAAAGAAACAAAACAGGTAGACAAGAAAGAGAGTTAATATTTCATTGCATATTAGAGCTCTGTTTAAAGTATTATGTCTCTAGCTCATCGGAAAGTCAGTTTAAAATCGATTGCAAAATTTGTACTGAACAGATAAACAAACAAACATACAGACAAAAAAGCGAGTTAATATTACATTGTCATCCAGTTTTGAACTATAATTAAAGTTTTAAATTTCTAGTTCATCGGGAGGTAGTTAAAAGTCATTACCGAATTTGTACGAAACAGACAAACAAACAAGACAGACAAAAAAACGAGTGAATTTTGCACTGTCATCCAGTTTTGAGCTATATTTAAAGTTTCAAGTCTCTAGCTCATCGGAAAGTTAGTTTAAAATCGATAGCAAAATTTATACCGAACAAAGAAAATAGACAGACAACAAAGCGAGTTAGTAATAAAATTTTTACAAAAAAATTGAACCGACTTCTAAAAAGTGAAAAATAACTATAAATTTTTATATGAAATTGAAATTTTTGAAGTCGGCGCCTAACTAATACCTGACAAAATGTGATTTGCATAAACAGATTAAAAATAATTTATTTGTAATTGCTTTCTTACGATAATTTGTATATATTAATAGTTATTTATTTCATTTAGAAATAATTTGGCGCCGACTTCAAAAATTTTAATTTCATATAAAAATTTATAATTATTTTTCACTTTTTAGCGCACTTTTGGAAGTCGGTTCAATTTTTTTATAAAAATTTTATTTTTCGACTTTTAGTTTTGAATTTATTATGTTATTCATAAATTATTTGACCTAAGTGCTAATCGAGATTAGTGTACCTCGCAATAACTCCAAGGTGACAAAAAAGTACCCATTTTATCCAAAATTGTAAATCACCCTAAAACGAACCACTAAAAATTCTTTGATTCTTAGAGTTCTCCAAATACCAGTCAAATTGTGTCAAACAAATATTTAGTCTGTCATAGTAAATCCACTATCTTAAATTTCAAATTAATTTTAGATTGGTAATATAGGCCCCAAAACCTTCCAATATCGATATTTAAAGAATTTGAGACGTAAATTTCTTAGTCCGATATATTTTATATTGTATATTGAGTTTGTATACGCCCCAAGAACCCCGCAATATCAATTATAGATAAAACAAGAAAATGTAAAATTTTTAGTCCCTCATATTGTATCTTATTAACCTAATAGCTGTAATAATTTAACTTCATATTCGTAATACACCATCCCCCAACCCCCTAATACCAAATTTGAAAAAATGCGAATAAGGTAAAATTTTCTTCCTACCATATTGGATCCGCCATATTGAATTTAAAAAAAAAATAATTTTAACGTCTTAATCTAATCTTAATCTAAACCATTCAAAATCTCCTAGCATCAATTTTAGATGAAATTCAGAAATTTAAAATTTCTAAACGGTCATATTGTATCTGACGTATTAGATTTTCTTAAAATAATTTTATATTCGCTATTTACATCCTCAAAAACGATTCAGTTCCACATTTGAACAAAATCGAAAAATGTACAATCTTTAGTCAGCTATATTGCATTCGCCATATTGAATCCTGAAAAAATACTATTAAATTCATAATTTACATCCCCAAAAACTCTCTATATCAGTTTTGGAGAAAATCTAAAATTTTTAGGACACCACATTGATTTCGCCAGATTGAGATTTTCAAACATTATTTTAATTTCGTAATTAACACTAACAAAAATCCCCCAATACTGAGTTTAGACAAGATCCGCCTTAGATTCGCCATATTTAATTTTTTTAAATAATATCAGATTCGTAATGTGCTATCCCAATAACTCCCCCATAATAATTTTGAAAAAAATCGGACAAAATTAATTTTTTATCCACCATATTGGATCCGCCATATTGAATTTTTTTAAAATATTTTGAATTCGTTATGTGCGACCTCGAAAACTTCCCCATACCAATTTTGGAGAAAATCGAACAAAATTAAATTTTTTTGTCCGCCATATTGGATCCGCCATTTTGAATTTTTTTAAAATAATTCGAGATTCGTTGAGTACAACCCCGAAAATTCCTCCATATCAATTTTGGAGAAAATCGCACAAAATTAATTTTTTTTGGTCGCCATATTGTAAGCGCCATCTTGGATTTTACTGCACCAATTTCATCTAAAAAAATATGGGACCACCGCAGCAACTTCCTGATCGTAACGTAAAAAATTTCATTCAAATCGGTGCAGCCGTTCCGGAGTAATCGGTGTACATACATAAAAAAAAAACATTCATACTTGACGAATTGAGAACCTCCTTCTCTTACAATTCCGTTAAAAATGTGGTCAAATTTAGGTTCAAAGAATCAAATTTATCCAAAGGGTATTTCTCAACGTCAACCTAAAGGTCGCCATAAGATGCCTCGTTCAATTTCCTACAACTTTTTTCCTTAAAAATTGTTTCCATAATGCTTAATTTCCTAGTTATAAGCTGATTTATTACTGAATAACTGTAGAGATATATTTGACCATTAAAAAAATATAATACAAAATGTAGGAACTTGTATTTTTGTAAAAGTCAAATATTTCCAGATTTTTCATATTTGCAAAATATATTGATTACCATTAAAAACACCGTACCGTCTAAGTATCTACAATTTTTGTTTTAAAACTTTTTCTCCAGAATGCTTAATTTCCGAGATATTTAACTTCAATTGAAGGAACCACCGTCTAGCCCAACATGCTATTGTTAGACTACTGTATCTCAAAATTAACCATTAGATAGCTTCAGGCCTATGAAAACTTTTGATCAGAAAGTCAAGAACTGCGTCATACTACGTTTCGATCGATTTCACTGAGAACCGTCATAATCTTCAAAAATAAAATAATATATTCCTCCTGCAAAACTTTAAATAATATTGTCCAGGGAGAATCTACATTAAAAGAATGCTCGCTTTTTAATATTACTTTACATGTTTTTAGTTTTTTCTTCACTTTGTATACGCCATCTTAACTTATACATTTCTGATATTATTTATAATAACAATAAAATTTTTACGAAAAATATTTTATTTGGTTAAATTAAGTACATTCGAAGAAATCTCCAATGTTTTTGTGGACACTCTGTACAATAACAATGTTTATTATTACAAATAAAAGACGTATTAATTTAGAAATTTCAAAAATCCTTAAAACATAAAATAGGACGCATGAAACAACTTATTTAATTTTCGCAATTCCAATGTAATACAAAATGTTTCTGAAAAATATTTCCTTCGGTAAAATTTAAAATAAATAATTTTACATTATTTTTTCATTATAGTAATAACGAGATCTAGAATATTTCATATTGATCAAAAATTGACAAAATTTCAGGTAGAAAACATCACGATACCTTCAATTACCTAAACAACCGGCATGATTCATTGTTTTTTAGCCGTTTTTATACAAACCCGAGCTCGATGTTGGAGTTTTTTGGGACCATTTTTATTTTGCGTCTTAATTTCTTTCCTTATTTTATACCGAAACTTCGCATCGAATGTGTTGCAGGGAAAAGTCCCTGCTCGGTCCCGTGTTCGACTTAGAGGAGGTCATCTCGGGATGGTCACGGATATTCCCGTCGTGTATTTTAATAAAATTTTACCGTTTTTCGTCCTAACATGAAGTATTGCTCTGCTCCTTCTATATGTAAGTAAATTTTTAACTTTTTTGGTTTTTATATTTCCAAATAGGCCGATTTTTTTTTATAAACGGTACAAGTTCATTTAGTTTTCGAAAGTTTTTGAACAATTTTTTGCCTCAAAAATATTTGCCTATTTGCACCTTCTCCTACTTATGTAACTATATATCAAAATAATGCTGTAGTATACTACAATTGTAATCTAAGCAGGCGCGGATCCAAGGGGGGGCAGTGGGGGCGGTAGGGGCGATCCCCCCCAAGAGCTTTGAGTTCAGGATTTTGCCTCTTATACTATAGTTTATTCAAGAACCAGGGAGAGAAATAAATCATTTTTTACCCTTTTTTTTCGCAAACTACCTGTGTTCTTTAGTCCGGTGTCTTTGGCAAAATCTGTTTGACACATATATTTTTCATAGGAATGGGTTAGAAATTTTATAATCAAAAATACCGCTCTATAATAATGGACTATTTGGGTTGGATAACAATAGTTATTTGGATGTGTGAAGTCTTAAAAAGGATTTTAATTCTTGTCATAGGCGTCGGAAGGAGGTTTATTTTATCACTAAGTATTTATCGCATAGAGTATTATTTCGGTAATAAACTTATAATAAAAAGTTTTTATAATATTATTTTATTTATATATATATATATATATATATATATATATATATATATATATATATATATATATATATCCAAGGGGGGGGGGGGCGAACACGAAGTCTCGAGGTTTTATGTAATACTTAATCAAAAAGCAAATAATAAAAAAATTATATTATTGAATAGTTTCAGAAGAAATATATATATATATATATATATATATATATATATATATATATATATATATATATATATATATATATATATATATATATGTTAAAATGCTAAAAATAGGGGAAATTTTTTCCTACCCCTTCATGTAGGGTAGTTCGTGTGAAAGCCAAAAGTATCGTTTATTTTTGAAATTCCTACAATTTAGAAAAAAGATATGGAAAGTAATTAAAACAACCTTTTTAGATTTTCTCAGAACCTTTGAAGTTATTTTTTTTTTGAAGACAACAAATGCAAATGAAAAGGGGGGCTTTTTGTTTGAGACAAATATGTAATTTCATTTATTAATTTTTGTGTTTCAAATGAATGGAAAGCTTCAGAAAATAGTATTAAACAATTTTTTAAAGTTCAAACAGCAATTAGTTTTCTGAATCCATTTAGAATTGCCCGAAAATTACAAAAAAACTGCAATACTTTAGAAGAGTATTTTTTAGCTCTCTGTAAAAATTATTTAAATATTTATTTGCTTGGCGACGCAAAGGTGGTTGGAGATATATGTTTTATTTAGTAAATTTATTGTACAGTGTGGAAACTAGGAAAAACTGTATAATTCTGAGAAGATATTAAAATACAAATTTCTTTATTCACATTTTGCGACAGTCAAATTTATAGTTCATTGTTTAAAATTACTCTGGAGTCTATAA
Organism: Diaprepes abbreviatus; assembly: GCA_034092305.1. NCBI lineage: Eukaryota > Metazoa > Arthropoda > Insecta > Coleoptera > Curculionidae > Diaprepes > Diaprepes abbreviatus. Next base: position 13,825,228 of record JASJET010000139.1, read on the forward strand.
AATTATCAGAAATTCGCGAAAATATATTAAAAACCCTTTTTTTATATTAACAATTATTTATCACATTTTTTATTGTGTCCCAGCGGAGGGGGATATTTCTTATTTTTAAAAATCATTTCGAAGTGTTTTAAAGTTGCGATAATTCTTACGTTTTCACTATAATCGAAAAGGGGCTTCTTGTGAGAGTCAAATTTATATTTTACTTTTTAAGGTTATGTAAATGTTTACGAAACTAGAAAAAACTTCAGGAAAACGTATTAAACACCTTTTTTTAATTGTACTTTGTACTGAGGGGAAATATTTTTTATTTTTAAAAATCATTTCGTAGTACCCAAACCTTGAAATATTTCTCCCGAAAAAATATTATAAAACACCAATTTTATGTCCTTAAAAAATTTATTTATATATATTTTCACGAGGAAACGAAATGAGTTTCTTGTGAGAATAAAGCATATATTTCACTTTTTAAAATTATGATAGTCGTTTCGAATTTTTTAAAATATGGGTTAACACTTCTGAAAAAATATTGAAAATTCTAATTTTTTTATGTCTTCTCAAAATTTGTTTACGTTTTATCTTTTTTCACATAGATTCGAATGCGGTTTTTTAAAGGATTGCAATATACATTTTATTTTTTCTGATTATTGTAAATTCTACAAAACTAGCAAAGACACCGCATATTAAATACAATTTGTTTTTAAATTCGTATATATTTATTATATTGTGCGAGTTCCAGAGGGAAGCTTTTTTTATCAGGGAGAAATATGTTATATTTTTAGAAATCATTTTGAAGTGCCTAAAACTTGGGGAAAATACTTTTGAAAAAGTATTAAAATAATGGATTTTTTAAATTTAAACTTATATTTTTTCATGGAGAGATAAAAGGCGATATTTTTTGGAACCCAGATATATATTTTATTTGTAAAATTATTTCAATGTGCAGAGAAATTGGGAACTAAACTTTAAAAAATAGAGTATTAAAATGCAGTTTAGTTTTTTAAAAATATTATTTTTAAAATATATATATATATATATATATATATATATATATATATATATATATATATATATATATATATATATATATATATATATATATATATATATATACTCATCCAACGTACTTTGTGACCTCCTGTAAAATTTTCGACTTTATGGCATCCACTAGAAAAACAATATAATTCGTCAAACCAAAAATATGACTTTTCAAAAACAAATAATTTATCCATTTGTGAACAAAAAAATCAAACCATACACAAATTAAAAAAAAAAAATTTTCCTACCTCTTCGACATCCCTGTATATTTAATATACATTTCTATTTAACATCCCTTGTGACATCTGTAAAATAACTACATACCTTGTGACATCATCGCGGTGTTGCCACTTTTAAATTTCGTAATATAAGGAATGAAAAGAGGAGGAGCAATTAATCCTATAATGTTTAACTTTCGCTGTAAATTGAGTAACTGCAATTTTCCAAACATTGGATATAGTTCCAGCCAAAGGTAAAAATTGGTGCTGTTTTTGACGTAAATTCCGAAATGGATGAGACCTATCCAGGGGTGTTCGGAGCAGTGAAAGAACAAACCCTACATAAAAAGTAACAGCAAAGAATAAGTTGGGGCTAAGAGGGGCGGTCAAAGTGGGCTAAAACAAGTTTTTTGAATTTACAAGCCAAGTAATTCATTTTGGAAAAAAAAATTCAAATAAAAGATGTAGAGATTTTAAAAACCTACAATTTAAATACTCTTAATCGGCAATTCTTTTGATTTTAAAGGGAAGCGCTCGTCATTTTGAACAAAACGATATTTGATAATGGTAAATTAGACAAAAATGTAGCTTAGACGCAAAATATTGATTGGTATAACTTCTTTTTGGGTGAACATTTTAAACTCCACAAGCTTCAATCTCTTCGTGAAAGCCTAAATTTTCATATGTTGTTGGGGGCAAATGAAAAAAAAAAATAATAATTTCCAACCCCTTAAATATCGCTCTAAAAAAGGGGGTGGTGCCATATTCATAAAACACAGAAAATGGTTCATTCGTTGTTGAAATACGACGAAATTTTCCGAGCGCTGCTGATGTAAAGCTGCGAGTTCAGTGTTCTCCATGCGCAAGAGCTATGTTTCTTTATAAAAAGAAAACACTCCCTTTTTTAAAGCGGTAATTAAGGGGTTGAAAATTAATTTTTAATTTGTTTCTGACAAAGTATGAAAGTGTTGGCCTTCACGAAAGGATTGAACCACTGTGGAAGTCAAAACATTCACTAAAAAAAAGTTATAGTAATCAACATTTTGCGTCTTGGAATAAGTAATTAGCAATATCTCAGCAACAAATTATCCGATTTGCTATTATAAAATATCATTTTGTTCAGAAAGACGAGCAAAAAGTGCAAAAAAGTCAACTTTGCAATAAATAATTAATATTAAAAGAATAGCCGATTTTGCGGGTTTTTCGACCTTTTTGCAATAATGATCGCACAAAAGCTCAAATTTTAGGTTTTAAAATCTCTACAATTTTTATTTGAAATTATATGATAAAATATGTCGGGCTAAGAAATTTACATCTCAAGTTCTTTAAATATCGATATTGGAAGGTTTTGAAGACCTATATTATCAATATAAAATTAATTTAAAATTTAAGATAGGGGATTTACTATAACATAATTCCATTCAAAACTGATAATTGGAGAACTCTAAAAATCAAAAAATTTTTTGTTGTTCATTTTAGGATGATTTACAACAATTAGAATGAATTCAAAACTAAAAATCGAATTATAAGAATTTAAATCATATAGTTGTTCTGCATTACTAGTTTTATCATAATGAAAATTTACCACAAGATCGTTTTCAATATCTTTGGAAGCAATTTCTACAAATAAATTTATCCTATCAAATAAACTATACCGAGTACCTAGATATCGCTTCGTAAGTGGTTCATACAAAATACTTAAGTCGTACTTGGGTTAAACTAGAAAAGCAAACTCTTATTATTACAACACAAATATTATTTTTCGCATTTTAGGGCTTTTTCGGAAGACAATTGATTCGTTTACAAAAATGTTTTTTTGTATTTTTAACCGACTTCGAAAAGAAGGAGGTTCTCAATTCGTCGACTATGTATTTTTTTTTATGTATGTACACCGATTACTCCGGAACGGCTGCACCGATTTGAATGAAATTTTTTACGTTATGTAAAGGAAGTTGCTGCGGTGGTCCCATATTTTTTAGATGAAATTGGTACAGTAAAATTCAAGATGGCGCTTACAATATGGCGGCCAAAAAAATTAATTTTGTCCAATTTTCTCCAAAATTGGTATGGAGAAATCTTCGGGATTATACCCAACGAATCTGAAATTATTTAAAAAAAAATCAAAATGGCGGATCCAATATGGCGGACAAAAAAATTTAATTTAGTCCGATTTTCTCCAAAATTGGTATGGGGGAGTTTTTGAGGTTGCACATAACGAATCTGATATTATTTTAAAAAAATTCAATATGACGGATCCAATATGGCGGATCAAAAAATCAATTTTGTCCGATTTTTACCAAAATTGGTAAGGGGGAGTTTACGGGATCGCATATGATGAATCTAAAATAATATTTAAAAAAATCAATATGGCGGATCCAATATGCCCGACAAAAAAATTAATTTTGTTCGATTTTTTCCAAAATTGGTACGGGTGAGTTTTCGGGATCGCATATGACGAATCTAAAATAATTTTTAAAAAAATTCAATTTGGCGGATTCAATATAGCCGACAAAAAAATCGTTTTTGTCCGATTTTCTCCAAAATTGGTACGGGGGAGTTTTCGGAGTCGCATATGACAAATCTAAAATAATTTTAAAAAAATCCAATGTGGCGGATCCAATATGGCGAACGATAATATCTATTTTGTCCTATTTTCTCCAAAATTGGTATGGGGAAGTTTTCGAGGCTTCACATAAATAATCTGAAATTATTTTTAAAAAACTCAATATGGCGGACAAAAAAAATCAATTTTGTCCGATTTTCACCAAAATTGGTACGGGAGAGTTTTCGGGGTCACATATGACGAATCTAAAATTATTTAAAAAAAATTCAATATGGCGTATCCAATATGGTGGATAAAAAATTAATTTATTTTCTTTAAATATCGATATTGGAAGGTTTTGGGGCCTATATTTCCAATCTAAAATTAATTTGAAATTTAAGATAGTGGATTTTCAATGACAGACTAAATACTCGTTTGATCCAATTTGATTGGTATTTGGAAAACTCTAAGAACTAAAGAATTTTTAGTGGTTCATTTTAGGGTGATTTACAACTTTGGATAAAATGGGTGCTTTTTTGCCAGTTTGGAGTCATTGCGAGGTACACTAGTCTCGATTAGTACTTAGTTCAAATAATTTATGAATGTCATAATGAATTCTAAAACTAAAAATAGAAAAATAAATTTTTATTAAAAAATTGAACCTACTTCTAAAAGTGAGCTAAAAAGTGAAAAATAACCATAAATTTTTTATATAAAATTGAACTTTTTGAAGTCGGCGCCAAATTATTTGTACACGCAATAAATAACTACTAATATATACAAATTATGGTAAGAAAGCAAATACAAATAAAGTATTTTTAATCTGTTTATGCAAATCACATTTTGTCAGGTATTAGTTTGGCGCCGACTTCAAAAAGTTCAATTTCATATAAAAAATTTATGGTTATTTTTCACTTTTTAGCGCACTTTTAGAAGTCGGTTCAATTTTTTAATAAAAATTTTATTAGTTTTGAACTTGTCACGATATCTCTAAATTATTTGAACTAACAAGGAAGGTATCTGAAGTGTCAGGCTCCAAACTTATATTGTAGAGAGTACAAAAATTAAAGACCTGTATTTCTTTTATCTGCGGAAATTCATTACAACGGGGTAAAAACTGCCCCTGAAGTTCACCTCTAAAAACAATATTTTTGAAATATCTAAGGTTCTAAGCGAGATATTTTTACAAAACAAAATGAAAGTTATTTGTGATTCGAGATCATATTAAATTGTGGTGATTTCACTCCCAAGGATATCATTCCTTATTTTTTATTAGGGTAAACCATATATTTACGCATGTAATTCAATTCTAAAAATTACGAACTATAATGGAATTATTTAAAAATATTTTTCTCACGAATATCATAAACTTAAGTTTCAGGGTTTCTAAAAATAAACTACTAAAAGAGGGTGAGCCACACTCAAATAAGTTTTTTTTTTAATTTCAAGTTCTCATTGAGATATCTTTACAAAACAAAATGGAAATTACTTGTCGTTTGAAATAATGTTGAATTATGGTATTTTTACCCCCTATGATATCATCCGTTATTACTTAACGGTAAATCATCTACTAGCGCACGTAATTTAATTCTAAAAATTACGAAATTTAAGGAAATTGTTTTAATGTATTTTTTTCACGAATACCATAATTAACTCAAGTTGGGATATTTTGGGGTTTCAAAAAATGAAGTAGTAAAAGAGGTTGAGTCACTCCCAAATAATTTTTTTTTCAAATCTCAAGTTCTAATTGAGATATCTTTACAAAACAACGTGGAAATTACTTGTTATTTGGAGTGAGGTTATTTCATGTTGTTTTAACCCCATAGATATCATCTCCTACTTTTTATGAGGGTTAATTTTGTAATTCATTTACATAATTTAATTCTGTACATTACGAAATTAAACCAAATTTGTTGATAATTTAAGTTGCCGTATTTCGGTATTTCCGAAAATAAACTAGTAAAAGAGGGTGATCCACCTCCAAATACGTTTTTTAATATATCCAGTTCTAATTAAAATATCTCTACAAAACCAAATTAAAATTACTTTTTATTCGAAAGGATGTTAAATTATGGCATTTTCACTCCCAAGGATATTATTCCATATTTTTTATAAAAATCATTTCATACATATATTATGGTTCTTAAAATTTTCAAATTTTAATTTAAAAGAACGTTACGAAATTAGAAATCACTATATGTTATGAATTATAATAATTTACAGACATGAATGCTTAACCAATGAAATAAGTTTATATTTTCTTATTATTTAAAAGAAAAGATTTCAGTAAGTTGTGTAACGTTCATATCGACTGAAATTAATGATATCCTTGAGGGTGAAAATACCATTGTTTAAATTCATTTCAAATAACAAGTAAACTCCAGTTTGTTTCGTAAAGTTATCTTAATTAGAACTTGAGATGTAAAAAGAAGTAATTGAGGTTGGCTCGTCCTCTTTTACTAGTTTATTTTTGGAAACCCCGGAACACGACAACTTAAATGTGACTTATGGTACTGGTGAAAAAAATATTTTCAAATACTTCCATGAAATTTTGCAATTTTTACAATTACATTACATGCGCAAATATATGGTTTATCCTAATAAAAAATAAGGGATGATATCCTTGGGGGTGAAAATAGCATAATTTAATATCATTTCGAATAATAAATAATTTTCATTTTGTTTTGTAGAATTATTTTAATTAAAACTTGAAAATATATGGTTTATCCTAATAAAAAATAAGGGATGATATCCTTGGGGGTGAAAATAGCATAATTTAATATCATTTCGAATAATAAATAATTTTCATTTTGTTTTGTAGAATTATTTTAATTAAAACTTGAGTTATTAAAAAAGAGTATTTGGGGGTGACTCACCCTCTTTTACTAATTTATTTCTGGGAAACCTCGAAAAATATCAATTTGATTTACTTACGGTATTCGTGAAAAAATTATTTTCAAATAATTATATTTAATTTCGTAATTTTTAGAATTAAATTACTTGCGTGAATAGATGATTTACCCTTATAAAAAATAAAGGATGATATCCTTGGGGATAAAAGAAAACCATACTTTAACATCACTTCGGACAAGAAGTAATTTTCATTTTGTTTTATAGAACTTAGAACCCGAGATATTTCAAAACTATTGTTTTAGGTGTGAACTTTAGGGGCGGTTTTTACCCCGCTAAAATAAATCTCCGTAGATAAAAAAAATACGTGTTTCTTATTTTTGTACCCTCTTTCACATATTGAAGTTTTATTAAAATCGGAGCCGGATTCTTGAGGTACCTTCCTTGTAATTACTAATCCAGACGTATAGTCTAATACGTGTTATGGTCAAGGATTTATAAATGCAACCATTTTAGCCAAAGATATTGTAAACTACACTAAATTACGCAATAAATAAGTTGTTGATTCTGCAAATTCTCTAAAAGAAAATTTTGAATTAAACTGGACCAAACAAAGATTTAATCACCATAATAAATCTTCTTTATTTTAAGAAATTAATTTTATATTCGTAATCTACGCCGCTGAAAATCCCCGAACATTGATTTTGAAAGAATTTGAGTAGTGTAAATTTTTCAGCACGACATATTCTACCCACCATATTAAATTCACAGAAATTAATTGTATATCCTTAATCTATGCCCCAAAACATCTAATCTTAATTTTGGAAAACGTAAATTTTTTAATGTGGCATATTGGATCTGCTACATTTAATTTTGAGAAAGTACTTTTAGATTCGTAATTGGAAATATTTAAAAAATGTAAAATTTTTAACTTGCCTTACTGGATGCACTAAACTTGATTTTTAAAAGGTAATTTTAAATTTTTAATAATCTACACCCTCGAAATCACCCAGTGCTAATTTTGAACAAAATCGGGAAATGTAAAATTTTAGTCCACCGTATGGTAATTAGCTATATTAAAATTTTTAATAATTTCAAATTCGCAAGTTACAACCCCAAAAATTCCCCAAAGCCAATTTTGGACAAAATTGAAAAATGTTTAATTAATATCAGTAAGGTTTCATATGCAAAATAATCATGTCCCTTTTCTTAGGGCTACATTTCAGACGAACACACGTATTTCTATTTTTCGTTATCTAGATTCCCGTCACCAATGTGAAAATCAGAGTTTCACTTTATTTATGCAAATTTTGTTATATTTTGAATGAACCAACTTATATATAATGGTATAATAATAAAAAATACCTTGTCCATGTCCAGTTGATATATCTTTTAATTCATTTACATCAATAATATTCTCTAAGTCCGAAGTTTTCGTGGAATCCCATATTGATTTTTTTAATTTCAAGTTCTCCTAATCTCACATTGTCTACCTTTCTAACCATAACTACCATTATTTTCCCTCTTGTAGTCATATTGAAAGAAATAAAGAACTAAAACTTTATGTTTAATGATTTTAATAATAACAAGTTAGGTTAGGTTTCAGTCATTTTTGAAATTCAAGTTTACTACGTTGTCTAATATTAATAATTTTTGTCATCACTTACCTTAATCAGAATCAAAATATGATATTATCAAATATCATCCAGATATAAGATACAATTTTTATAGAAAAATTGAACCGACTTCTAAAAGTACGCTAAAAAGTGAAAAATAACTATTTATTTTTACATGAAATTGAAATTTTTGACGTCGGCGCCAAACTAAAACCTGACAAAATGTGATTCGCTTAAACAGATTAAAATACTTTATTTGTAATTGCTTTCTTACCATAATTTGTATATATTAGTAGTTATTTATTTCATTCAGAAATAATTTGGGTCAGAAATTATTTGAACTAAGTACTAATCGAGATTAGTGTTCAACAATGACTCCAAGGTGGCAAAAAAGTACCCATTTTATCCATAATCGTAAATCACCCTAAAATGAACTATTCAAAATTCTTTGATTCTTAGAGTTTTCCAAATACCAATGAAATTGCGTCTAACAAATATTTAATCTGTCATAGTATATCCAATATCTTAAATTTCAAATTAATTTTAGATTGGTAATAAGGCCCCAAAACTAATATCGATATTTAAAGAATTTGAGACGTAAATTTCTTAGCCAGATATATTTTATATTGCATATTGAGTTTATATTTGCCCCAAAAACCCAGCAATATCAAGTTTAGATAAAATCGGAAAATGCAAAATTTTAATCCCTCATATTGTATCTTATGAACCCAATAGTTGTAAAAAATTAACTTCATATTCGTAATACACCACTCCAAAACCCCCAAATACCGAATCTGAAAAAATGCGAATAAGGTAAAATTTTCAACCCATCATATTGAATTAAAAAAAAAATTTTAACGTCTTAATCTAATCTAAATCTAAACCATTCAAAGCTCCCTAGTACCAATTTTAGATGAAATCCAGAAATTAAGAATTTCTAAACGGTCATATTGTATCTGACATATTAGATTTTCTTAAAATAATTTTATATTCGTTATTTACATCCTTAAAAACGATTCAGTTCCACATTTGAATAAAATCGAAAAATGTAAAACTTTTAGTCAGTTAGATTGCATTAGCCATATTGAATCCTGAAAAAATACTATTAAATTCATAATTTACACCCTCAAGAACCCTCTATATTAGTTTTGGAGAAAGTCGAAAAATGTAAAATTTTTAGAACACTATACTGAATCTGCCAGATTGAGTTTTTCAAAAAATATTTTAATTTCGTAATTAACACTAAAAAAAATCCCCCAAAGATGTAGCATCTTTAATCCGCCATCATAGATCCGACATATTTAATTTTTTTTTTAAATAATAGATTCGGAATGTGCTATCCCAACAACTCCCCCATGTCAATTTTTAAAAATATCGGACAAAATTAATTTTTTATCCACCATTTTGGATACGCCATATTGAATTTTTTAAAAATAATTTTAGATTCATCTTATGCGACCCCGAAAACTTCCCCGTACCACTTTTGGAGAAAATCGGACAAAATTGATTTTTGTCCACCATATTGGACCCGCCATATTGAATTTTTTAAAAATATTCTGAATTTGTTATGTGCGACCTCGAAAACGCCCCCGTACTAATTTTGGAGAAAATCAGACAAAATAAAAAAATTTTGTCCGCCCTATTGAATCCGCCAGTTTGTATTTTTTAAAAATAATTTCAGATTCGTTATGTGAGACCCCGAAAACGCCTCCATACCAATTTTGGAGAAAATCGGACAAAATTAAATTTTTTTGTCCGCCATATTGGATCCGCCATTATGAATTTTTTAAAAATAATTTCAGATTCGTTGGATACAACCCCGAAAATTTCTCCACACCAATTTTGGAAAAAATGGGAAAAAATTATTTTTTTGGCCGCCATATTGTAAACGTCATCTTGGATTTTACTGCACCAATTTCATCTAAAAAAATATGGGACCACCGTAACAACTTTCTGAACGAAACGCAAAAAATTTCATTCAAATCGGTGCAGCCGTTCCGGAGTATTCGATGTACATACATAAAAAAATACATAGTCGACGAATTGAGAACCTCCGTCTTTTAGAAATAGGTTAAAAAAGCCACAAATATAAAATATTATTTTGTAAAGAAATTACGGGATGTCACATATTACATGGTTTACGAATGCCGCCACCAAAATGACGCGCTCTTGTGTTAAAACTCGACCTTGTAAACGAGACAGCACTGTTGCCAGTTTTAAGAATACACAACGTATGATGTGCAAAAATTAATAAACATTGAAAATCGTTGGATGTCACATAAAATAAGATGCGAAATCTCTGGATATACTAAAACGATCTCTCGTGCGCGCCATCTGGGAAATAAACACTAGAAACAAATAAACAGTTATATTTTAAAAATCCTATTTTGTAACATCCTCTTGAAAATTGTTCTATACACTCCCTTCAACTGATCACGATGATTTAACATAGAAAACGTAACTACATCCAATTTTGGATGTCATAGCGTTAGTGGATGTCAGAAGGATAGGACAAATTTTACTAAATGATGTCACAAGGATGTCTGGATATCTATATATATATATATATATATATATATATATATATATATATATATATATATATATATATATATATATATTGAGCTTGATACCTTCTACTTCTACTTTTCTGAGTTTAGGTGTTTGACCCCGTATTTTTTGTTTTTATCTTTCTGTGCTATTTTAGATCGGAGCCAGGACCGTCGGATGGGCAGAAAACATTCGGGGTAAAAACATTTTCAGGCTCTCAAAAAAAAAAACAAAATGGAGGGTATACGAAAAATATAAAATGTAGAATCATAAATTCCCATATATAATGATTTATTTAAACAGTTTACACTTAAGTAGATTTTTGACAAATTTGGAAACTAGCCTAAATGGGCCCTTTCAAACTGCCTCGGATCCGGGGTAATTGCCCCGGCTGTCCCCCCCTGTCATCGGTCATGATCGGAGCAGTATTATACTAAACACTTTAATTGCTTTTTAATTAACTTTTAACGAAGAAACAGTGGCATAATTTCAAATTCTGAGTATACTATTTTTTGACTGATATTGATTCTACATTAGTGAAAAAATTTATCATATAAAAGTTGTAACATAGTTTCCAAATTTGTCAAGAATCTGGGTTCCACCAAAATATCGCCTTTTTATCTCTCCTTAAAAAAATATATGTATAATTTTAAGAAATCTATTATTTTAATGCTTTTTCAAAAGTATTTTCCCGAAGTTTTAGGCACTTCAAAATGATTGCTAAAAATATAACATATTTCTCCCTTGTAAAAAGCTTCCCTCTGGAGCACGCACAATATAATAAATATATACTAATGTAAAAACAAATATCATTTAATACGCGAAGTTTACTAGTTCTGTAGAAGTTAAATAATCTTAAAAAAATAAAATGTATATTGCACGCTTCAGCGTATATCGGAAACCCACACATACTGACCGATATCTCAATGCAGCGTCACATCATCATCCCTCTCAAAAGCAGGCAGTAGTCAACACATTAGTATCAAGGTCTCTCCGTCTAACAGAACCTGACACAAAACAAGACGAAATAAGACACATTTCAACAGCTCTAGAACGGAATGGTTTCTTACAAGCAGATATAAAGAAAGCCATAAAAAGACAAGAAAAGACTACAACAAAGATCAAAGACCAAGATCAAACAAGGAACAAAGCCATAATACCATACATAAATAGAATAACAGACAGAATCGGAAGAATCTTAAGAAAACACAACATACAGCCCATATTTAAACCACAAAAAACAATAGCCAACGTCCTGGGAAATCCCAAAGACAAGACCAATCTTGAAAATCATGGCGTTTACAGCATTCCATGTGCAGATTGTCATCAAACTTATATAGGACAAACAAACAGGCGCACATCAGCAAGAATCCAAGAACATAAAAATAGCCTCAAAAACAAACAGACAACCTCAGCCCTATTTCAACATCACCAAACAACCGGACATACCATTGATTTCGAAAAAACAAAAGAAATAGCACCAGTACAGAACTACAAGGTACGCGTCATAAGAGAGGCCCTAGAAATCGAAAAAGCGGGACAGCTAAATAAACGAGACGATGCTATAAATTTTTCATCTACATGGAAAACATTAATAAAAAATCAAGAAAGACAACAACAAAAATCAACTAGTACACGAGAGAGCTGCATACAAGAACAAAATATATCGCACTCGGGAGAGGGGAGGAGCCTACGAAGCCGCCCACCCAATCAGGCAGCGAGCCAACTAAACAAAACTCGAAATTCTTCAGAGGCCACCATCAGTTCTCAGCGAGTAACGAGACGAACCGCACTTGAAAATGCCAAATGAGATTTTGGCGAAACGTCGTGAAAACGATTTTTTGAACGAACGGATTGAAACCCGGAATAACCAAACTATTCATTCTACCATCCGTGAAAATCTACGATATAACATATATATATATATATATATATATATATATATATATATATATATATATATATATATATATGTATATATATATATATATATATATATATATATATATATATATATATATATATATAAATAATAATACCAAAAAGACTTTAAAATAAATTTAAAAATCTTCTTGAATAGAGTATTTGATTGTTTCTAAAACTATTTTTTTTTATTTTGTCATAATGTATTTTTCTGCGGGACAAAAATATATCTTTAATATTATTTGTTGACATTTTTCTTAATTGTACCAAGAGAAAATAAAAAAAAAATAGTTTTCGTGAAAATCTAAAACTGAATTATTATTTTTTTGAAATTTCTTATGTTGTGAGCACTACATATTTGAAATCAAAGGAGAGCTGTTTGTGAAGAGCGAAAGGAACTATTTTAAATCCATTTCTAAGTGCAAGGTAATTTGGAAGAAAGGTGGGGGATGAAAAAATAGCTTTAGATATATCGTTATTTTTGAAATATTTTTGAAAATAGTAAATATCTAGTATGTAATGAAGACGGATTTATTTAAGTTAATTTGTCTATTTTTTTTTAATATAACGGATGGAAGCTTTTTATAGGGAGCAGTATATTGTTTATTTTTAAAAACCATTTGGAGGGATAAAACTCCTAAAAAGTATTAGAAATGCAATGTTTATGTCTCCTGAAAATTTATTCATATCTTTTTTCATATAACGGGGGTTTTTTCTTGAAGCCAGATTTATTATTTTTTTTTTTAATTATTGCAAGTATACCGGGTGGCCAAATAAGGAAAGATGCCGGTTATACCTCAGGAACCGCCAATCTCATAGCTTTGGGAAGAATATTCATAGGGGCGTATCCTTAAAATTGCTGGAAATGGTTTTCAAGTTCCTACGCCGATCGCTAGGGGACGTAACAACTATAGGCAATTGTGAAAAAGGATTTTTTTCAGTAATTTGCCTGATGAATCTTGAGGACTTGAGGAATTTGAGAAATGAATTACTAGGAACATCTACTTTAAAGTTATAAACACGTTTTTGAAAAAAATCGTTACATTAGTTTTGTGTTTATCAAAACACTGTGTCAATTTTTAAGATTTGTGAGGAGAGCTTGAAATATGAGCCACCCTGTAAAAAGTTGCAAAAAGTGTTAAATCGTAAAAAAATGTATTTTGAAAAAATGTGACATAAAAAAACTTATTTACAAAAATCCCAAATATATTCGCTGCGTTCTGTGCCTCTAGGCGTCTTCAGAAAAGTCCTCCACAATAAACTCACGTTGTATCTTCATTTTTAGGACGAGCTCCGAATTCTTCCATGTCATTATTTTCATCATCAGGAATAAATGTTTCGCCCTCTCCATTCTCAGAGTCGGACAATTCAACAGGCTTCTTCCGTTTTTGAGATTTTTATTGGGATTTCAATTTACTCTTGACCAAACACATTCCGTTTTCCTTTTTCACTGTTATGTTAATTTTTTCAACAGATATTTCTAATTCGTTTTTGTACGGAGAAGACGTTATAATTTCAGACTTTTTTCCACGATTAATTACTTTCAATTTTATGGAAGGGACTGAGGAGGTCGCAAAAGAGAACACAAACGTGAGTTATTTTGACGGATCGAAAGAAATAGGGGCAGGGCAATTCTTGGAACATCCAGGTTTTGTATTGATATTCTCGGAAAGTGCAGGAGGATCATCGACATTTTTAAAGCTTTCGGGTTGAGGATTATTACTGGAACTTTCCGGGTAAACAGATTTAGAAATTTTTTTTTTACTTTCAGTTTCTGAACTGGACACAGGAAAGGAACTTTCATTTTGAGATGTATTGCTGTTGGTAGACATTTATTTAGGATTGCTGCATATTGAAGGGATAAATTTTTGTTACTCATAAACCGTTGATAGCAGTTTGTGCAGTCTTTCCTAATAACTCAGCAATTTCAAAAACTGAAACAGGATGCTATTTAATATATATTCAATTCCTTATTTCTTCGCTATAATATACCTTAATCGGACCCATAAGACTTTTATCTAAGGGTTGTGATTTATGAGCAGAATGAGATGGTGAAATGTGTTTCCCCTGGCCAAGCTAATAACTTCGAAATTGCAAGTTTGGCTATTACTCTATGGAAAATAGACTTTCGTCAGGAACAAAAATGTAACATTTTTTTTTGCTGGAATGTGTTCATTTCGCATCTTATAAAACATATCTCGATGGTAACTCTGAAAGACCTGTGCAAAAAAAAATGGCGGACTAAAAATGTTCACGTTTTTCGGTTTTTTGAGTTTATCTTAAAAAGTAAAAGTTGTATTGAAAAATATTTAAAACAAAAGTTGTAGAAAATTAAAAAATCTATCGATTCATTTAATATAAGTTATAGGTGGCACCACTAGTTATCGAGATATATATTTTTTTTTCGACAAAATTTACGGTTTTTGTTTTCTTTTGAAAAAAGATATTTATTAACAAATTACCGTTTTAAAATAAGCTTTCTGATAAGTTATTGCTGATCTTAATTTTGGAGAATGCTTGGTCGTATAGCCGTTTGATGGCTTGGATCGCTGTATTGTTAATTGGAGACTTCTCCATCACGTGCCATCATTTTTGGATTGGCACCATATCATATGCTTTTGTGAGGTCATCAAAAAGCAGATGAACCTCTCTATTTCTTGCCACCTTCTTTTCATTAAGTTGGGTTGAACTAAATATATGATCTACGCACGATCGGCCAGCTCTAAAACCTGCTTGTTCTTCAATTTCTTGGGGGCCATATTCTGTTTCTACGATGTTTCTAAGCAGTTTTCCGTATACTCTACTCATTGTGCTGGTTACAGTTATACATCTATAGTTTGAGCATTCGTCGCGTCTTCCTTTTTTGTGGATTGGTGTTATCCATCCTTCTTTTCATATAGTTGGGATAGGATCATCATTATTTAGGAGTCTGTTAAATAGTTCTTGAAGAAAGGACGTTAGTTTTTCAGTACCGTTCTTTAACAGTTCAGCAGGTATTCCTTCCGGTCCAGCTGCTCTCCTATTTTTGAATGAATCCACAGCCCTACATACCATCTCCCTCGTTACCTCTATATAGTGGCCTTGTACGTTGTACCGTCTTGGGGAGTTAACGAGGTCCTCTATTTGGTCTTTGGTAAGCTGCGTTTGATAATGGGTTATTCCCTTTTTGACTGGGATTGGTTGTAAGTTAATCTTGTTTGTGGTGTCTAATCTTAGTGTCTTTATTAATTTCCATGCTTCTGATGATCTTGTACCTCCTACATGTGTATTTAGTTCAGTAAATTTCCTGTCCCATGTGTCGTTTTTGTTTTTGTTAATTGTGTTTTTAAATTTGGATTGTTCATTTTTATATATGTTTTTATCTTGTGGATCTGTGAAGAAAAGGTTACATTTATAATAATTTAAATCCTAATTAGTAAAAATATAAAAATTTTAAATGGTTTCTAAAAGAAACTTGCCCTAATATAATTATTTTGTATTGTTTTCCACCTTCACATTTATTAAATTATCGATTTGAACTTTGTATATTTTATAATTTTTACTGGCTGGGTGCTCACAACTCTCCTATTTTAATGGAAATTATTTCTATTTTTCGATTTCTTATTGAACATATCAATTTTTTTTATGATAATAATAATTATAATAGTCATGCCAGTACATACAAAAAATATTAAGTAATGTGAACCACATGATTATTTTTGTATATATTTGATTAAATACTGACTGCAAAGTTATTTTTTTATTTTTGCGAACAATGTATGGTCATGTAAAATTATATTAAAAAAAAAACTCATATCGTTCGTCTTAAAATTTCAAATAACTTGGCATCTTGCCTTTTTATAACTAATAATCCCGTTTATATTTTTCTAATACAGAATTTTTATTTACTTTCAGACGCGAAAAATTATGTTACATCCATCGCGACGCGGACGAATCCAATTTCACGTAGGAGTAACTCCCTGGCCCTTATTGCATGGTCAGATGTGTTCAAAGCCTCGGCGCACTATTGGATGAGTCCCAGTGAGGATATCGGGGAGGGGGGTACCCTGGGATACTCTCCAGTAGCGGCTTACATGCAGTGGAGGAAACATAGGGACTATTACACCCTGAGCCCTATTCTTAGGCGCTTTGCCGTTCCTTCAGAAGAGTTGGATGGAGTACGGCCGGTGAAAGAGGAGGAGACACGACGGGTTGCAAAAATTTCTTTCGGTCCAGGAATGGTTACGGCGGCCTCGGAAAATTCCTGGATCATAAACTCGTTTATTAAAAATTGGAGCAGAGCATTTCTTCATGGTGAAAATTGATGCTAACTAATGTAAGTCCTATTTTTATTATTATTGTTTATTTTTTTTTTGTATCAAGAAATATCTATTATTTTTGATCCCTTCACTAGGGGGAGAATTCCTGCCAATATTTTTAACTCTAGTGGAAAATATACTCTGCAATTTAAAGTGTCATTTTTATGTATAAAATATATTCATACTATTATAATTTTTAATTTACCATAAATCTCTATGCGACAAAACTGGTTTTATTAGAATTGACTAAAAAAGTTGCAAACCCAAAACTTTCTACATAACAGTTAATTTTTCAAATCTTTCTGTTAATCACAGAAAATCTTAATACGTTTTGAACTCTAAAACAAACCAAAATCGTTGCAAAATCGAGAATTTTAATACAATAGAGAAAATAATTTTTATTTTTAAAAATTTCTTTGAGTCTGGGCATTTCGGTCAAAACTTTTCTTCATAAATTAAAAAGAAAGGAATAAATGGAAAAACATGATCGAAAGGAAGGCAAATATTTTTAAATGCATCTTATAAGACCTTTTCGTAGAAAAATCACAAACCAGGTAGCGCCAACCAAAATTTAGAAAAACAGTCAGGTGATAGTTTGCAAACTGTTTTGGTGTGATTTAATAGACATTTTTACGACAAGTTTAGCGCAAGCGCATCCGCCATGTTTAAAAGGCGGTAATATGAAAGTTTCGGGCACTTTTTATACATATATATCGCCGGGCGACAAGGATTGTTACCCTTATTACCAGTGCAATTAACTGAAAAATTAATTGATGATGTTTCATTAATGCATCCCACAGTAGAAGCCCACAATTGTCTTCAATTACGACGGTGGTTAAAGTGCCATGATCGTCCTTAAAGCGAAAATAAAGTATAACTGGTAGAGAGGTTAGAATAACAATAATATTGACATAAAGATAATCTGTGTTATTAATTTAAAAAATTATAATTAATCGCAACCAATAAAAATTATTTTTACTTAATTTTTATTAAATTTTTTACTTCATATTGATATGGTTGTAAGTATCTCTTCTTCTTCTGTTGGTGCCTATCCTCTGTGGATGTTGGCAATCACATTGGCCAATATGACCTTATTGACAGCTGTTCTAAATAAATGTACCGTCGTCATTCCTGTCCATTGTCTGATATTCCTCAGCTATGATGTTCGTCGGCGACCCTGAGTTCTTTTACCCTCTATCTTACCCTGCAAAATTAATTGAATTAGTTGGTATTTCTCATTGCGCATTACATGCCCTAAGTATGATATCTTTCTGATTTTCACATTGCGCATAATTTCTGGGTCTTTTTTCATACGTTGCATCACAATGTTATTTGTGACATGATGGATGTATGAAATTCTAAGCATGCGGCGGTAACACCACATTTCGAAGGCTTCCAGTCGTTTAGATGTTGTTTCTGTGAAAGTCCAGGCTTCCACTCCATATAGAAGAGTTGAAAATACATAACATCTCAAGACTCGTGTTCTTATATCAATGTTCAGGTGCATATTGCACAAGATCTTTCTGAGGCGGTTGAAGACAGCTCCCGCCTTCTCTATGCGGCATCTAATCTCCTGTGAGTGGTCCCATTCTCTGTTCAGACTGCATCCTAGATACGTAACTTTGTCAACAGTTTCCAAAGTTTCATTATTTGCTCTAAATTGGTGTATTTCGTCATTTTTGCTTACTATAAGGATTTTTGTCTTTTTACAGTTTAACTTCATGCCGCATCTTTCACAGGCTTCCACTACGCGGTCTATTAGTGTTTGCAGATCCTCTGCATTATCGGCCAACAGAACTGTGTAGTCTGCATATCTTAAGTTGTTAATGCTTTCACCATTAATTTTTATGCCCTCTCTCATTCCACTGATAGCTTCCCTGAACAGCATTTCCGAGTACGTATTGAATAACGTCGGCGATAAAATACAGCCCTGACGAACTCCCCGGTTTATTGTAAATTCTTGTGATGTTTCGTTGCCTACACGTACAGTCGCCCTTTGCTGTGAGTAAAGGTTTCTAATAAGGCGTAAATCCTTGTCATCGATACCAGATTCATTTAATATTTGAAGCAGTTTGTGATGTTGCACTTTGTCGAATGCTTTCTCGAAATCGATAAAACATGCATAGACATTGCAGTTTACGTCCCGAGATCTTTGTATCAAAATTTGAATAGAAAATAGAGCTTCTATCTTGATTAATTATAGATTATGGATAGATAAAAAAAAAAGATAATTGTGTACCTATAAATGAGAAACAATAGTATAAAAAAATTATAAAAGTATATGGTGTATAACAATTTTACATATTTTTTCAAAATGAAGTGAACAAAATGTATGCGTCTTTATTAACATGATCAAACACTTGGAATCGACCATCACCTCGTCTGCATCTCTTAACTCACAAATCACATTTAGAACATTTTGGGCAAATTTTTGTGTTTCGTTGATTTAATAAGTTTTCGACGATATTCGAAACAAGGCTTGGGGAAACTAGTAAAATAATATAAATTCTCCAAAAATGATTTACTTCGTACCGCTGCGACATACTCCATAACAACGTTTTTTCATTCCTTTCTGCTCTCTTCTTAATCTCAATTAAAATACTTATATTATTATTCAATTGTTAGTGTATAACAATTAAATTATAGCCAAAATTTCTCTCATAATTATATCAAAAATTTTCATAAAACTAATTTGCTGTTTTACATATCAAAGAATTATTGTTAAAATTTTGGTGAAAATTTTCGGCATAAAAATATAGAACGTGTTCTATATTTTTATGACTAAAATGCAGAAAGTGCGCGAAAATCGACTCAGGATAAAATTTGTTAATATTCAACCCCCGTTTGGTAATCAACCTAATCTCAATATTTACTCATTGTTTTTTGCAGAAAACATCCCTTATTTTGTGGTTTCTTGATTATATATGTTAGATAACTTTCATATTTATGACGTTTTAAGGTTATCCCCAGATTATATATTCCTTTTTGACTGCTGGAACGTCACATGTTATGAAAATCCGCATGAGCAACGACAAAATTATCACCAAAATTATATTCAAATTTCTTCTACGTATCAAACAGACTGGAAGTTTATTTTAAAAATTATCTCCAAAGAATTTTCGGAAAAATTTTGCTGAAAATTTTTGTTATAATTTTCGGAATAATTCTTGTGTGTAAAACGGCTCAAAGACTGCTTATACTCGTATAAAATGCCCGAAAAAAAT
Organism: Diaprepes abbreviatus; assembly: GCA_034092305.1. Classification (NCBI taxonomy): domain Eukaryota; kingdom Metazoa; phylum Arthropoda; class Insecta; order Coleoptera; family Curculionidae; genus Diaprepes; species Diaprepes abbreviatus. The sequence continues at coordinate 13,845,484 of JASJET010000139.1, forward strand.
GGCGGAAGTTGAAGCATGCGCACAAGAAATATTTAACTATGAAAAGGCCTATTGGCGCTGACTAGCTTCTGATTGTTCTCCGAACGGAGGTATATTATGTTCTCATTAATATGATACTCGTATATTCTGTACAATAGTTATTAAAACAAAAATTTTCAGTACAAATTTTCAAGGAAATAAGTCAAAATTATATTTTGAAAAATAACTAATTAAAAGACCCATAAACTCTTTTAAAATATGCCTTTTTATACAAATAATGAAGGTTTAATTGAATGCTTCTTTCTACCAGTCTTTGCGTATGTACTTAAAAAAAAAAATATATATATATATATATATATATATATATATATATATATATATATATATATATATATATATATATATATATATATATATATATATAGTCAATCATCCAAGTAGAGACCCAGATTTTCGGGTAATATTGGCCTATAGAAATAAACCGTTTAAGTTCTCCGCACGAGATTTTGTGTCATAAACTTTTTATAACCAATTAAAGGTCGAAAAATGCATTTTTTTTTTGCAGTTTTTGGTACCAGCAAAAACTAAAGAAATTTTTGGACAAAATTGAATGTAGAGAATTGAAAAACCTACAAATTGTATTTTTACCGATCTCGATATTTTTATTTGTTGCTGAGAAAAATGTAAAACAGGGTCAAAATTGTTATTTTATTCAATTAACAATAACTATTGCTAATGCAACCAACGATTTTGTTGTTACGTAAAAAGTTGGGTTTTTTAGTGCTTAATATGTGGTAAAGATTTCAGATCGATTCATCAAATAGTTTGTGCAAAATTTAATTTGTTTATCACAGGCGAGCGAATTTTGCAATAACATTCTAGCTCCATCGATGAAGGTACACCGATTCTGAGCGCATCTCGTGAAAGAGGAACTCTTCTTCTATGAGATTCTGAATTTGTTTAAACTTCATTAGAAAACCACTGTCATTTTTACCCTTGTAAACAAATTAATTAATTTTTTTGTTTTTGCCGATTAAAAAATTATGTTTACATATTTGGGAAGTTGACATTTTTAAACGAATTAAGAAAAAAAAACAGCTTAGGTCAATATGCGCCAAAGTTAACAATTTTTTTAAATTCATTTCTATATTGTTAATAACAATTAAGAAACGAAACTAGCGCCATTCGAAAGTTTAAGGATTTAGGTTTAGGTGTGAGTTGTCTGGAAAATGAAGTTTAAGAAATGTTAATTGTTTAAAATACGACTCGGCAGGAAGATGAGTTGCTAACCAATTCACGCGTTCAAAAAATGAAACGGCAACTTCAAACTGCTCCGAAAATTGTTGACTGATTTTGATGATTCTTTTTTTAATTTGTGGTACCTTTCTGCGTACATTACAAATATGCATAATATTTATTCATTTGTTTATAAATTAAACATTTAATTTGTTTAAACATTTTTTTCCACACAAGTTTTTCATTAAAAGTCAATAATTTTTGTGCTATTTTTATTGGCAAACATGGTTATAAGTCGGGAAAATTGAATAATTAAATTATCGTTATAAAACATTAATATTCGTTACATTGCGTGTAAGAAAAAGCTGTATACGTAAGTATTGTTTGCTACCGTAATATATACATGTTATAGCAATATATGATACATTGAAAAATTACCGTTTTAAGATTTTCATAGTTAAACATAGTAATAGGTTTTGAAAGTAAATTATTTTAACTGCCAGCTTCCCAAATATGAAAACAGAATTTTTTTATCGGCAAAACCAAAAAAGTTTTTTAATTTGTTTACAAGGTAAAAATGATAGTGGTTTTCAAATAAAGTTTAAACAAATTTAAAATTAATTTTCCTCAATTCCATGTAATACTTCTCATAGAAGAAGAGTTCCTCTTTCATGAGACGTGGTCAGAATCGGTGTACCTTCATCGATGGAGCTAGAATGTTATTGCAAAATTGGCTTGCCTGTGATAAACAAATTAAATTTTGCACAAACTATTTGATAAATCGATCTGAAATTTTTACCACATATTGAGCACTAAAAGACCCAACTTTTTACGTAACAACAAAGTCGTTGGTTGCATTTAGCAATAGTTATTGTTAATTGAATATTATAACAATTTTGACATTGTTTCGCATTTTTCTCAGCAACAAATTAAAATATCGAAATCGGTAAAAAAACTATTTTTAGATTTTTCAATTCTCTAGAAGATGGCTATTCCATTTTTTCCAAAAATTTATTTAGTTTTTGCTGGTAAGCAAAAAAGTGCAAAAAAATGTATTTTTCGACCTTTCATTGTTTACAAAAAGTTTATGACACAAAATCTCGTGCAGAGAACATATACGTTTTATTTCTATAGGATATATTACCCGAAAATCCGGGTCTCTGCCTGGATGAATGAGTGTCCCCAATAGGTCTTTTTTTTTCGCTTATTTGACTTTATATATATATTATATATATATATATATATATATATATATATATATATATATATATATATATATATATATATATATAATATATGGTGTTGCTAAAATGGTAATTTAAAATCGTCTTAATTTCAAAATGTCTTATATTAGTGGCTTACACATGTTTTTGTTTGTTTCAGATACATTTTGCCAGACAACCCGCGCGTTTTTTGCTTGTAGGATGAGCATGGATACATTCAATAAATTAAAATTAGAATGCTTTTAATAATGAAGGCTTTTTAATTATGTGCAGCGCCTCCAGGACTCTCGACTCTCGAACTTGTGGATATTGAGTAATCGATATATTCAAGTTTAAGATCAAGATCATGGAGATGATGCGTGTAGTCGTTCATTACCATTTTTGTTCTACAGGTCAAAAAGGTAACTTAAAGTGCGCGGCACGCGCGAAAATTCTACTCTTCACGGGTTTTCCTAAACATCGTCGTAGTTTAGAAGCGCAGTACAGTTAGCTTTTGAAGACAATCCGATGTCTGGAAAAGGCTTGGCAGTCGGCTGTCTTGGGTACTTCGACACCCAATTTTGTCCGTACCCTGAAGAGTAGAATCGTGAAGAAAGAAAACGTAATCAGTCAAGGAGGAAGATAATGTTATTGTGCAAATGGAGATGGACAAGGAGGTAACTAAATATAATATTGTTAAGTTAAACAGAGGCGTATTTAAATATTCACTTGTGCAGCCTTCCGTCATAAATTATTTTTTTCTGATTACATGATAAAACGGGCTGTATCCTTTTTAAAATATTGACATCTGAAACATATCAGTTTCTTCACTTTGATGTCCCGATATATCAGAAATTAAAAAAAAAATCGATCAAATTAGCGAATTATAGTTAGTTTTGAATATAACACAAGGTAAAATTTCTTTCAAATATGTAAAAAAGATAATTTTTAGAAATTCAATAATTCGGATATGTGATTATGTTATACCATGACATTTTGGAACATCCTGTGTAAAAAATATTTTTCTGGAAATGCAACTTTATGAATATGATTAGAAATATTTTAAGTAAGTAATCAGTTTTAAATAAAAGTCTAGCTCTCTGGATTAATAAAAGACAGCATCACAAGATTTATGTTGTTATAAATCTGTTATTATAAATATTTCAACAACTCCTAAAATATAAGGAGTTGTCGGTATTATATGCTGATAATGTTCTGGATCATAATTTAGGAAAATCTATAAATGCAATAACAAACTAAGATAAATAGTCGTATTATTTTCCTTTGGTATTATTGTTGAATACACATACGCTGTATTAATCTAATCATATGTTGTAACTAATGATAAATTTTCTTTGTTTCAGGACAGTAAAAAGCCGGGTCGCGTATTTTTCAGGATGGCATAAGACACGGAAAACCTGCACGCGTTAATCTATCCAGTCTTTTTTAGTCTAACGTACAGAAAAGATTGAATAGATCGTTTTTATTTTTTTTTTAAATGCCGATAATATTTTTTTTTCTCCAACCAATTTAATCTGAATTTCACATGGGACTAAATCTAGTCAATAATGCAGTGTCTTTCGTGCCTGTTTGATTGTGGTTTCCCAGGACAAGTTGTTGCAAAAAGCAATTGTTTTTTTGGATCTGTCTCAGGGACTGCAATTAGGTGCGATCATGAAAATTTAAATGTTCGGGACACAAGCTGGATTAGGGCAGCCTGCAGAGTTGTCTAAGGTGAGATACTTTATTTTTCATGTATACTTCGCAAACTAATTTAAGTTTAGGTATTTCTATTTATTAGCCATTTCTTATCCGTATAGAATTCATACTATATATTTTAAAAATCCTCTTCTAAAAATACAGCATTTAATTGTCATAATCACTGTCTTATGTTAACAACGAATATTTTATTCAAAAATGCAAATTATTATAATTTCCATAACTTCAATTGATAGACAAATTGCCACTGACCCGAGCCATTCTAGTGAATCCAACTGACTAACAACTATAGTTTTCTTTATCTCTGGAATTAAAAATAAAGTTTTAAAAACACATTAGGAAGCTTTATAGTGGTAGTATAGTTGAATAAACTTAGAAATGACGTATGACATTAGTGATAGACCTGAGAGGTTCTCGTTTATGTAACTTTTATCAGTTGGTATTACGTATGTATTTATATTCATTATATTTTTGTTGTGTAAATAATAGTTTTTTCTCTATTGTTCCAGGTAAGTCCATGCATGCTTTCTTTCCATGGGAAATGGCAAATTATTACATTGGAACGCGTGTTAGTGAGAAGTGTCAAACACCAACGATTGGGATCAATTCGACAAGACTTATTTGTGTGTGCATAATGTTGTGAAGGAAGACTAAAGAACGAAGGACCAACAGCCAACAGAAGTAGTGTGGAGTATGATGAGTATAAATCTTTTTTTAAATGGTTTCAAAAATTTATAAAGTAAGTGATTTTATAATTACAGTACTGACTTTCACAGCATATAAAACATGTGAATTTTAATGCTGTTTTTTTTTTTTCTTTTTCAGGTGCAATGATACATTTTCAATAATAACTATAAGAAAACAAGTTTAGTAGACGAATATTAAAATTAAGAAATCGATCCAGGAAATTTTTTAAAAAAATATGTTTATTTTAGGTATTTTAAAAGAATTTTTTCAGCATTTGGCAACGAATTTACATAATTCTGCAAATTCAAATCCAAATGTTATACCACTATTACATATATTGAAATATCCAGATAAACCATCAAATGTCAAATTTTTGTGTCAAAAAGGTCAGGGAAACTTGCCCTTTTGGTAGCTCTGTCTTTAATTCATTTGCACTATTTCATAAGGAAGTAGTTATTTCTGGCCAAAATAACGACAACTTTCTAAAATTGTGCCAATGAACACATTCAGAAACAGATAAAGTGATGAAAGAGTTGGTTTTTTGACCTTTTAGATTCGATGTTTGAGCATTTAAGAGTTCATCTCTGTGTTCTATTAATTAGAATATTGTTTGATTAAATTTTATTAATGTTTTTTTTTAGGATTGCTAATTTTTTTTTCCGAGTTAATCATAATAAATTTTTTTTTTCAGGATATTTATATTTTTAAAACTAAGAACACACTGATACCGAAAATGTGATAGGTATAGGTGTTTTCTTGGCAGCTGTTTACGTTTCAGGTTTTTTTAGGTATGTAAAATACTAATAAGTAAGCAGCTGTCTGTTGTTGCTCTATTCGGAGCCGTACAACACTGATGAGGGCCAAGGAAGGTCGAAACAGTTGCCGAGGTCTTGGAGAATATGTATTACAGGTGAGTTGATTTACAAAGTGTAATTACAAAATTTATTCATTGATTAATTAAAAAAAATAATCCTTAAGTGCTAGTTGAACTCGCTTAATAAATGTTGCTCTAGTAATTATGATAATTGATAGCGTAAAAGATTAAAAAACATCCTATATATATATATATATATATATATATATATATATATATATATATATATATATATTAATTCTCTTATTATTTATTTACATCATAAAGAAACATTGAGGCATGATTTTCATGACTTTTTAGAAATTTTATTTAATTAAATTATCACGAAAGTTAATTTATATTTTAACATTTCATATTTGTTATCGTTTTTGGGGATTTAAAAAACCTTGTAACTGTATGGTATCAGCTCTCAGCTTTTCATTTTGAGAAAAAAGACTGTGACAAACGGACATACAAATAGACGGGGGGACTTGCACTGAGTTGTTTCTATAAGTATATGGAACCTTAATCTTATCTCAACTCATTAGCCATCTTCATTCCATCCTTGAATATATAGGCTTCCCTTATTTGCCACAATTATTTTCTATTATGTGCCTTCCTCACCTACATCAATATTCGAAATGTTTCAAGACTTCTCGCCACCACTTCCTCTGGATCTCTTGACTATGCATGGTCTCCATTTTAGTGTACTGGACCGGTGGCGTAACTTGGCCTAGACGGGCCCGGTATCAAAATTTGTCGGGGACCCTTCTACCCAACTGCGGAGAAGTTCAAATGGAGGGTAAATATTTTTCACAAAAGAAACAAAAACGCTGGCATTGAATAAAATAAATATATAATCAATATATTGATTAATAATATCTATTTATATTCCGCTGCTAATAAAAGTGATACATTTTCAATTACACTCATTTCTATTACACATTTCATTGATACGGCTGATATGACGGTAGTTACGCCCCTGTATTAAATCATCTGTTATTTTTCAACCGTACCCCGCAATGTTCCATTTCTTCTCCGTCACAGTTTCCGCAATATTTTCAATCTTTGTTTTTTGCCGAATCCTCGTGTTTCACTTTCGATCTCTTAGGGATATGTCGAGCATCTGCGTCCTATGGTTCTTTCAACACCTTTCAATTTATTCATTATTTATTTTGTAATGGTCCAAATTTCGGCTTCATACTAACCATAGACTCGTTTCCTAAGGAACATGTGTACATTTTTGTTCTTTAAAACTTGGTTTATCATATGTCCAAAATAGGTGAACATTTTCTATATTTTAATTAAGCACTTTGTTATGAGAGTCTACTTTATACATCACCTTTGTCTTGACAAAGTTCATATTGAGTCCATTTTGGGCAAATTTTATTTAATTTAATTCAGTAAGCATGCTTTGCAGTTTTTTCAAGATGTCTGAGTAACGATAACATCGTCGGCTTATAAAAAACGGTTAATTTTAATGAATGAATTGTAGACCTATGAAAGCATACCAATAAGTCTATAGTTTTGTCTCCTTTCTTGTAGATCAATATTGTAATTGCATTATTCCAATTTTTGGGGATTAGACAATCATTTAAGTATCTATTGAATAGTTTACAGAGCTTAGTTCTGGGTATATTTGCTCCTTCCGTTATCATTACAATGGGTACAGAATCCTGTCCATGAGCTTTATTATTTTTCATTTGACTTAGAGTGTCCCAGTTCTTGTGGTATGATATTCGGCATTTCTTTCTTCCTGTGTTGAGTATTGGTCGTGTGTGTCTTGATATTTCAGGGTGAATATATGGTATTAATATGGTTACTGTAAAATCGATATATAATTTCAAGATGTCTTCTTGATTTATGGTTTACTGACCATCCGCTGCTTTGATGCTCTTTTCCCTTGACTTCTAAGGTTTTTGATGCCTCTGTTCTTTTCAATTACTATTACTACTTCCATTTCTTAGTATCTCTCCATGTTTTTTCCTATCAGTTTTTGGGTCTCTTTAGATGTATCATTGAATTATTTTTAATTTCCTTCTTTCAATAATTGCTGCTTTTCTTCTATTTTTATTTTCGCATCTTGATTAATTTTTTCTATTTTCTTTGATTTTCTTTGAGTGACATTTTCAGCGTTATCTCTAATTATTGATGTTATTGTTTCATATTAATAGGATTGCAATATTTTCATAACAGCAAATGACAGAGGAATTATTACTTTTTATGCTTAAAAAGTTTATAAAGTACACTATTTAACAACATATATGACTTTTTACTTTGAGGACTAATTTTTTTTTTCTATAATTTCCTCGAATTACGGAAATTATAGAGTTCTTTAATTACGTCGATGTATTTCATCAATTCATAAAAGAATAATAGATTTTTGCAAAAAATTGAGCTTCTCTTTGATTTCCTCACTCGGAAAAGTTTTCAAATATACAAGTAGCAAAATATATATCAAATTTTCTGAAATGTTTCCAATTTTTACTTTATATGTTTTTTAAAATGATGCTAGTTTTTGTTTAACCTAAATTACCAGACCTTCACCATTTTGTCATGAAAACACCTTTAAACTCGTTTTTCGAAAAAAATTCTCTTGCATGCAAATTATTATAATTTCCATTACTTCAATTGATAGACAAATTGTCACTGACCCGAGCCATTTTGGTGAATCCAACTGACTAGGAACTATAGTTTTCTTTCTCTCTATAATTAAAAATAAAGTTTTAAAAACACTTTAGGAAGCTTTATAGTTTTAGTATAGTCACTGAATAAACTCAGAAATGACGTATGACATTAGTGATAGGTTCGAGAAGTTCTCGTTTATGTAACTTTTATCAGTTGGTATCACGTTGATATAATCTTAGGGATCGGGCTTTAAATTTCCTTCGTCATGTTGTATAAAATTTTTCCACTTATATTGATAGCGTATAAGATTAAAGTATAGGAAAAACTAACTTTTTTTGGTATTAATTTACACACAATGTCAAGAAAAGCTGATGAGGTAAAAAACTATTTCGAAAAATGTCCATATTTACAAAAATTAAGTGGATACTGATAACTTCGAGATTAAACCTATACAAAAGTTTTAATAACGCTCGAAAGTATAAGAAATTTGGCAATAATGCCAATATATATCAAATGTACCCCAAAAGAGTAAACTTTTAGCAAATTTAATCGATCTCGTATGGATTGCTATTTCGGAAATACCACTGACATTGCACACCCTATATAAGTATATCATTTGGCAAGGGGGTCCAGAAAATTTTGGGAGCGGTCCCTCTCTGGATCCGCCTTTGTATTCGGCAACCCTACTTTAAAACATTTAAACAGTATTATCAAAGAAATTAATTACGTAGGTATTATTTTCTTTGGTATTCTGTAAATAAACATCTTCCAAAAGATGGTATTTATTATTCAAGATTTTATTTACAGAATATCCTGACAAAATGGTGACCAAGAAATTTTCACAAAAAAAACAGCATATTAAACAATTCTTTGAATAATATTTGTACTATTCCTGGCAAAAAGGTCCTATGATTCAATACCGTAAAGTTTATGATTTTCTGGTAGTAAATTTTTAAAAAGGCTGATATTTCAAGCATTTAAAAATGTATCTAAAGAAAATTCTAAAAGGTTTAATTTTTAAAATACAAAAACTAGATGTATAGAAATTTTTGTTTATTTCTTACAACGGTGGTTATTTTAATAAATTACTTATTTCTTTACAAAAGTACACTACTGTGTTCTGATAAATTTTTGTGTAGTATCAAATAAAATTACATTAAAGTAACCCATCACAATTTTTACCTATGGAAACCGTTTTGGAATAAAGAAAAACGATGTATCATTGAGTTTTTTTAGAAAAGGGCTACGAGCTGCAAACCCTTCATGATTTTTTCTTAATTTGGCGTTCGTAAGATACACAAATTCTGTTTTTCTTTTCCACTTCACTGTATTTATATTCATAATATTTTTGTTGTGTAAATAATAGTTTTTTCTCTATTGCTCCAGGAAGTCCATGCATGCTTTCTTTCCATGGGAAAAGGCAAATTATCACATCGGAACGCGTGTCAGTGAGGAGTGCCGAACACCAACGATTGGAATCAATTCGACAAGATTTATTTGCGTGTACATAATGTTGTGAAGGAAGACTAAAGAATGAAGGAACAACAGCCAACAGTAGTGTGGAATACGATGAGTATAAATCTTTTTTTAAATGGTTCAAAAATTTATAAAATAAGTGGTCTTATAATTACAGTACTGACTGTCATATTTTTAATAATAACTATGAGAAAACAAGTTTAGTACTCGAATTTTAAAATTAAGTAATGAATCATGTGAAAATTTTTTCAAAATTATGTTTACTAGAATTTTTTTAGCATTTGGCAATAATTTTACATAATTTCGCAAATTCAAGTCCAAATGTTACACACAACTCCATATATTGAAATATTTAGATAAACCATCAAATGTCAAATTTTCGTGTCAAAAATGTAAGGGAAACTTGGTCTTTTGATCACTCTATCTTTAATTAATTTGAGCTATTTCATAAGGAAGTAGTTATTTCTGGCCAAAATTACGAGAACTTTATAAAATCGTGCCAATGAACACATTCAGAATCAAATAAAGTGGCCAAAGAGTTGGTTTTTATGGTCTTTTAGATCCGATGTTTGAACATTTAAGAATTCATCTCTTTATTCTATTATTTACGACACTTTTTTTTAGGATTACTAATTTTTTTTCCAAGTGAATCATTATAAATTATTTTTTTCAGAATATTTATATTTTTAAAACTAAGAACACATCGGATACCAAAAATGCGATAGGTGCAGTGCCATAACTAGCATTTTATGCGCCTGGTGCGAGCTTCTTTACATTTCATATTTTATTAACTTTTATTTCATATCCAACACAATTTGAAATTTTATCGTTTTTACGGATTGAAAAAAAAACTGTAACTGGATCAGATATTAGCTCTCAACTTTTCGTTTTGAGAAAAGGAACTGTAACAAACGGACATACGAATAAACGGGGAGACTTGCACCGAGTTGTATCTTTAAGTATATGAAACCTTAAGCTTAAGCCATCTTCAGTCCATCCTTGAATATATAGGCTTCCCTTATTTGCCATCATTTTTTTCTATTATCTAACTTTTTCATTTAGATCAGTATCCAAAATGTTTCTCCACCACAATAGGGAGCGTTCTCTGGATCTATTGCCTATATATGGACTTTATTTTAGTGTGCTGGACCAGTGGCGTAGCTTGCCCTAGACGAACCCTGTATCAAAATTTGTCAGGGAGCCTTCTACCCAACTGCGGCAAAATTCAAATGGAGGGTAACTATTTTTCACAAAAGAAACAAAATCGCTCTCACTGAATAAAATAAATAAATAAATATATATATATATATATATATATATATATATATATATATATATATATATATATATATATATATATATATATATATTGATTAATAATAGCTACATATATTCTGCTGCTAATAGAAGTAAAAAATTTTCAGTTAAACTCATTTCTTTACATATTTCCGGGGTGTGCACTTTTGGTTTTACTAACGATTTTAGCTTACACACGTCGGGGCCCCTGTTGCCCGGGGGCCCCATATCATTGATACGGCCGATACGGTGATAGCTACGCTCTGGTATTGGACCATCTGTTGTCTTTAAACCGCAATATCGTTAATCTTCGTTTTTTACCGGATCCCCATGTTTTGAGTTCGATCTGTTAGAGATATGTTGAGCATCTGCGTCCTATGGTTCTTTCAATACGTTTCTATTTATCCATTATCATTTCGATCCTGTGTTGAGTATTGGTCATATGTGTTCTGATATTTCAGGGCGAATGTATGGTATTAATATGATTACTATAAAATCGATGTATAATTGCAAGATTTCTTGTTTATTCACCATCTCTAGCTTTGAAGCTGTTTTTCCCTTAATTACCAAGACTTTTGATGCCTCTGTTCTTTTCAATTACTATTACTACTTTCGTTTCTTAGTATCTCCATATTTTTCCTTATCAATCTTCGGGTCTCTTTACATGTATCTTTGAATTATTTTTTATTTCCTTCTTTCAATAACTGCTGCTTTTCTTTTGTTTTTATTTTCATATTTTGACTAAGTTTTTGTATTATCTTTGAGTATCATTTTCAGCATTATCTCTAACTATTGATGTTATTGTTTCATATTAATAGGAATGCAACATTTACATAGAAGCAAATGACAGAGAAATTATTACTTTTACAAGTACTTTTTACCAACATATATGATTTTTTACTTTGGGCTAATTTTTTTTCTACAATTTCCTCGAATTACGGGAATTATAGAGTTCTTTAATTACGTCGAGGTATTTCTTAAATTTATAAAAGAATAGATTTTTGCTGAAAATTGAGTTTCCCTAATTTTCTCACTCGGAAAAGTTTTCAAATACACAAGTACCAAAATATATATGAAATGTTTCCAATTTTCACTTCGTGTTTTTTACAATGTTGCTTTTTTTTTTGTTGAACCTAAATTATTATAACATTCACCATTTTGTCATGAAAATATCTTTAACCTTTAGTTTTTGGAAAAAAATTTTTATGCACGCTTTAATTTTGTTTATATTCTTTAGCTCCCATATTTCTTCTTTTTTTATCTGAAGGTGGTTGTTTTATGTAAATGCTTTTTTTATTTTTAGTGGGATATTTTGTCTGATATCATTTTGCGATTCCAACATAAATTTATAAAGAATTTTTGAATTTGTAGGTTGTATCTCAATAGTGAAAATTGCCCAAAATCTAGTTTTTATTCCTTATCCAAAAATACAAAATTTTGTTAAAAGTTCGAATTGCAGCCATTTCTTGTTAATTTGAAAGTTGAGGCTTTGTTGAAAAATTTTAAAACTATAAGTCCTTTAAGACTAACTTACACCACTGAGATAGCAAAAGCAAAGATTATTCACAATAATCCTCTTTGGTTGCGTCTCTTGAGAATTTTTGCAATTTTATCTAGCTATTCTCTTGGTTTTCCCGATTTTTCGGGGCCAAGCGTTTGTTTTTTAGAGCCTTGTCTGTAGGCAGTGTGCGAAAGCAACCATCCTCTTTTCTTTTCAGTAGAATATCTAGAAAAGCTAGTTTTCTTTTCTGTTCTGTCTCTACGGTGAATTTGATTTTTGGGTGGATATTGTTTATGTGATTTAGGAACTCTTTGAGCTAACCTGAACTGACCACTCCCTTTTTAGCTTTGCGTTAAATTCAATGTTTTGGGACAATCTGATTGCCGCTAAAAAATAAATTTCAGAATTTTTTAGTTTCTTTAACTACGAATGTCGTTAAACGAATTTCCTAGAAAACATATTTTGTTATTTAAATTAACATTGCTTCTTTACAAAGTTGAGCTATGGAACGTAAATACTTTAGTGCACAAATTTTATAAACAGGTAATAAGAAATAAAAAAATCTAAAAGTTTAAGAACTTAACACTTTATTTAACAAAACAAACCTTACAAATAAAAATATTTTGAAGAAAACTGGAAATTTCACTATTCTTACATTTTTTAATCGACCACCTTAACATAAAAAATGTAAACATAGCAATATCTTGCACATTATTTTCTTAATATAAAGAGATAAATGGATTCTAAAGTAAATTTCTAAATATTTTTTATTCAATCATAAATATCTTCATGATCTGCAACATACCTATAAAAAAAATAAAGAGTCTAGCAAATTTAGAAAATTTTATGAATAGAAAAATGAGTTCATGCATAAAGAAACATAAAAGACAGTTAATACAAGCATAATTTCTACTAAAAAAATGGCTTTTAGATTTTGAAGTATAGAGTTTTTGATTAGAGCTGAATTAAGAATACTGCAGTGTGACTATTTTGAACATTATTAGCCAGATTCACTAAGAAGGTTTAAGACTTAGACCTGATCTAGTTGCCTTGGAAATTAGATTTTCTCGATGACCAGTTTTGTTTCTCTTGTATTGTTTTAATTGTATTTTAAAGGTTCAAAACTTGCTTGGCTTATTGTTACCCTTGTCAATTTAAATTCTCTACTGTCAATCTAGATTGGTTTTAAAGTTAAACCATGTTAATGAATTAGGGGGTATAATTTTAAAATTCCTATATTTTGTATTTAAATGTTTTATGGATTATGCAGGATGTTTTTAAGATGAATAAATATACAAGGCAATGTTAAGAATTCTTCATGACGAAAGTGTAGTCAGCTTTACTTCTCTTTTCTGACTTTAAAATTAAATCGCAATAGTTCTGTTCCCTCCACTTGAGCATATATGACACAACTGCTTGTAAAATAACATGTTTTGAAAGATAAAAGTTTAATATATGTAAAAATGATGTATTATTGGAAAGTCGGTTATGAAAAGTCTATTGAATGACCAAATTTTTGGTGTTTTAATAAATTCTATAATATTATCAATCTTTTAATTTAAGCGTCTGTATTGATGTATAGGTTTACAAAAATAGGTCTTGACCATTTCCTATTTTGGTTATACAGAGAAATTTTAAATAACAATATCCTTCAACTATTTCCCTTTTTACGCCTTATTATGTTATAAAATGCTGAGGTTTTTATTTGCTTTTGAACCAACTAATTTGCTTTTGAATCAACTAATTATTTAAAATAATAATAATAATCTTTCCCCTTTTGGCCTCTTGTCTTTATCTGAAAAGTGACTTTTCCAATGACAGGCATGTTTTTACTTTACTGGTTCCAGCAAATCAAAAGTTTTGAAATTTTAATACTTTATAAAAAATATGAATCCTTTAGGTTACTTTATTTAAAATTTTAAAATCTAATGGTTTTTTTTTTAAATTAAGCAAAAACACTTTATTTCAAATAAATTTAAGCTGTTGGAAAATGTCCTTACCTAACAATATCCGCAGGCCTAAGAAGTTTTTCTGCATCCTCATCTGGAATTTCAAACCCAAATTCATCTTCAATGGCCATTATAACCTCAACATGATCAAGAGAATCTAAGCCCAAATCGTTGATAAAATGTGATTCTAGAGCCAACTAAAAAATAAATTCACTATTTTAGGACACAGGGTCATTGCAATGAAACACAGAGACAAAAAATGCCTATAGTAACAGTGGTATGAAAAATTGTATTAAGTTAAAAGTTGTTTTAATTTTTCTCTACCAATGTCACCACCACAAGCAAAATCACCGTACCTTATCGGGGTTGACTTTATCATACAATTTTAAGACTAAAAGTACTCTGTCAGCAATAAGTTTTAAAGTCAGTGGCGGTTTGGAACTGTAACTTCGCTCATGAGGCAAAACGAGTCTCTGAAATAAAAAAAAATCCAATTATTTTATGATACCTTGTCCGCTGTTACTTTATCATAGGAGGCAACTACTTTCAGCACTCGGTCTTTGATTTCTGCCTCTGTTGGCTTTGGTTTAACTATGTCTGGTGAGTAAAACCTAGTCTAAAGACAGAAAGAGTAAAACAATTCTTGTTTGGAAAGTGAGGTTATATTTAAGTTATGTAATTTATTAAAATTAATGTCCAGTTAACTGGTAAAAATGTTCCCAAATAACTTGTCATGTCATAAGATTTAATTTCCTTATCTTGTAATAAGGAAAGTTTTAATAGAATAAAAAAATTGAGAAATACCTGTGTTGCTGTCAGTAAGAAACCATTATTGAGGGGAACTTCACAAGTTTTACTTAGTTTACTTAGCGTTAAAACAGTAGGTCTGGTTGAAAAACACCTTAAATATGAAGTGGTCCTGGATAAGAAACGAATATTTTTTACTAAACCGGACATTTTTAATACAAATTGAAAACCAACAGCGGTTTTTGCGAACCAACAGCGGTTTTCACGCGTTTTTTGACGGAAAAATAATTTCACTCTTGCGGTAAAGTTTCAAACTAATTACTAGTGCTTTTTATTTAATACTTGGCAACATTGATCTTCTTTCCTACGTTAAGCCGCGTCCACATTAGTAAAAATTTACGTTGTTTGTGGAATGTGGCCAAGGAAGTTGGAGGAGGTAAAAGGAAGGGATAAAATAAATTCGGTTCGGCAAGTAACACTGTACTCCCGCTATACTGTATTTGCGCAGTATGTTACAAGACAGGACTAGACTTGAGTAACCTTTTATTACGTTATTATATTGAAAAAATTAATTAAATTATTAAATGATGGCCATTATGGAAAATCTAAAAAAACGTTTTTTTGAAAAATTTCGGTTCTTCCCCCTATTTCGAGATCGTAGAATACGATTCTGACCTCCGTTTTCCATAATTTTTTTGTATTAAATCTATAAATATTGTTACAACCACAAATTCCACACTGATAGAAGCCTCTGTAGTATATAAAAATTCATAAATTTACACATTTTTATCGGAAATATCAAAAAACAAATTAAAACAAAATGGCTTCCACCATTAAATATTAGGTATATTCTTTTGGGTAATTATCACTTTCAGTTCTGTCACTTGAAATAATCATAATCACTTCGACCCAATGACAAGAAATGCATATTCAAAAGAACAAGAAGTTATCAGTTTCACTTTTTCACTTTGATCATTGATAATTTACTCAAAAGAATACAGCCATTGGTGTTACTTGTTTCTAAAACCCGAAAAATTAGCGCTGTTGCAAGATTGCCAATAGGATTTTTGTGAAATTCGCATATATTCTTTTCTTTCACAGATCCATTAAGTACAAAATTAAACTATGTTGTTAAAAATTTTATAGTTTATATTCCGAAAGTAAAAGTCTAGGTCAATTTAAGTTAGTTCAGATTAGTTTTAGTTTTACAAATTAACCAAAATTAAGTTAAACCTGAACTAAACAAAAATTTTGGGTGATTAAGATTAATTTTTCCTTGAGATTGTATAAAACATTACAAAAATTAAACTATATTGCTGACTGAGATGGTCAAATTTTATAGTTTATACCACTAAAGCATTTTACATCTAGCAACGTGTCAAACGAATATTAGTCGTTTTCACGAGTCTGATGGTCGATGGCCTTTCCGGAACATGTTTTTGGTTTTTCACTGAAAATACAAGTTTTTTAAAATTTATTCACTAGAATTTGTGCAAAAATAGCTGGAATATATTACATACATGATATTTTAATTAGTACCATTGAAAATAAATATGTAATTTCGGTTTTTTCTTCAGAATTAAAATTGCTTGGTGAAGTGACCCTTGGCGTTTTTTGAGTTTTCCGTGAAAGTGAGAAAAAATAGTGAAAAATCAAAGCCAAAATCGTGTTCTATGTTCTCGAAATAGGGGGTTAGTATCGAATTTCTTCCAAAAAAATGTATTTTTCCTACATTTACAATAATGTAAATAATTACCAAAATATAAAAAAACGCACTTACCGAAAATAATGAATGAACAAGATTTATAAAACAATACCATATACTGATGTATTGTTATAAATAAAAAGTCTGTACAAATGTCTTGATAATATACACAAATATAAATTTCGAAATTTAACTAATGTCACTGCACGCCACAACAAAAAAAAATCAAAAGAATTTTAAGGGTCAGGATACTGCACTTTCGCAAAATCCTGCTCTGTTTTCTGGTTCTCATATTGCCAAACTCATACAACAAATGTACTATGCAATTTTTTCTGCGCTTACTTCACATAGCCACTTAATTTCAATTTATGACATTTATTTTTTGCATGTTGGCTTAATATTTTAGATATTTAGCCTATTTTTACAGTTTTTCATATCCCTTCTATCTTCCTTGCATGCGGCAAAAGTTGTGTGTTCATCATATACAATTTATACGAATCTTCTATAGAACAACAATAGATTTGTTTGAAGGCTGTTTATGGTCGGTGGGGAAGAGGCTTTTTTATGTTTGACAGATATAAACATGTTTACTTATCTTTTCTTTCAGTTTAATTGCTTGACATAGCTCTTTTCAGTGTTTTTAAGTGTTAGAAATTACTATAAATGCGAAGTTTGCAAACAAAAGAGGATTTAAAAACTTATTTTTATTGGTAAATATTGTTAGATATTGTTTACATATTGAAAATAACAATACTAATAATTTAGGCAACCATAAATTCATTTCTAGAATTGACATACCGATTGTCATATGATACTCTTTTAAATAATGCAGTTAGAAAAAGATAACATAAAATCGGTATATGTGTACCAAAAAATGAAGTATCTAATGTTTATCAACACTTTTTCAAATATAAATGAAATTATTACTTTATTCAGCATTCAAATAACCGAGCCCTAGTGCTGATGCTAATTCTATGGGGTATGTTCAAAGATACGAATCCACATTCGCAATTTGGACGCGGCTTTAAAGATTATTACGGACATGTCAATGTTACCAATGTTATTTCTGATACTCTCCTATAAGTTTACTTTTTCTACTTTTATATTTACATACTCAAGAGGCAAGTTAAGTTACAGTCAAAGAACAAGGAAATGTCCAAATCAGAAAATTTTATGTTCAAAAACAATGAAACTCATAAATTTAAATAGCGCCAAATATATTTTTTTTTGAATTACCAAATCTGATAAAAAAATAACAGAAATTCCCTAAAGAATACACTAGCAAACATCAAAAAAAGGTTGGCCTTGTGGCGGTCGTGCTCACAATTTTTTTAACATTTAAAGCTTTTCTTTTTAAATAAATTAATTTTTATTACTAAAATAGAGTAAGTAAAAATCTCAGGTACCATGTCAGGAGATAGTAGCCCCATTTTGGCACTACGGGGCTTTAGAATTCAGAAAAAACCTCAGCTTTCACACCAGTCAAATGGGACACTGGATACTTGTAAGTAAAAAATTCTCCCTTATGACCTAGAGTTTATCTAACTAATGATTATTGTAGCTCAAGAAACAAGTTCTGATGTCCCTACAACTGTAAGAAAACGTATTATAAATCCTTTTAGTGATTCTGATTCTGAAGTTGAGGGTCAGAAAAAAGTTGAAGAGGATTCGGGAAGTTCGGGACTCCAAAATTCCAGTAACTCAACCGTTCCAGGTACCCCAAATACAGTATCATCGGGACAGCGGAATGGTCTTACAAGACACAAAAATCCTGGAGTTCTTGAAAAAGAAAAGCAAATGAAGTTCCTACTTGAAATTTTTCCTAATCTCGAAGCTATGGTCTGTATTTTTTCACTGTTCTTACAAAGTTACAGCTATTATTCCTTTAAAATACATAGTCACAACTTGTTAGCCTCATATATATCATCTTTTAAAGAAAATGATGGTTCATTTAACGTGCTTTGCAACTATTGATATAGAAGTAAAATATCTAACTTATTCCATAATCTTTAATTGTGAATTTACATTAAGGTTTTTTTTGTCAATATTACAAAGCTATAATTGGTTTATTTTTTGTTGTTGTATCTGTCATAATCTCCATGATCATTTTTAATAATAAAAAATATGATTTTTAGAAAATTCATGATATACTGTCAAAGCACAGTTTTAATACTGATGCAGCTGCTGCAGAATTGTCAAGAACATATACGAGAACCATGATGTTGGGAAGTTACAATGAATGGAGAGAAGAGTATGAGAAAAATTCTGTTGGAAAAACAAATGATAGTGGGCTAAAAAGGGAAGCTGAGGGTGAACCAAGTATTAACAGGAAGAAAAAAGGTATCTGTATTCTTAGTTTGTTTTTTTTTTTAAACCATTTCTTTCCAGATTTAGAAATGATGCCCTACAATTTAAATTGAATTTCATAATTATAAAGAACTTTAATATTGTGATGTCACAAAAAGCTATTAAACAGTAACAGTTCAAGAACAGAAATGGACAACCAAATACTCATAATCGAAGTAGTTATTCTTTTTTAATATTTGATAAATTAAAGTGCAAAAGTAAAAAGATAATTTCTTAATTTTTGAATATCATCTTTAGTCTGCTTTGTTGGTTGCCTATTATAACAAGGGGAATTAGGTGTAATTTTTTAAAATTTTGGTTCTTTTTGTTTACTTAGCTTGTTTCTTTATGTTCTTTTATCATCCCTTATTGTATTATATCAATCGTTCTAACTATAATAATAATATTACTTCTTTATTTTAAATTGCATACAGCATTTACACAATATACATAAAATGAAATGTCAAAAAAATTTTTTTTTTGATAAAGGTACAATTCAAATCATCAAAGTTCTTATATGGACTATTCCAATACAGGTTAATATTATTCTTTTCTGGTCAGAGTATATATTTCCCAATCCTGTTCTTGGAATACCTGTAAAAAGTCTCTTTTGTTACTATCTGTGAAAAATTGTTTATTCATCTACATTAAATCAAAATTTTTGTGCAGTATGGTCTTTACTTCAGCTTTATGAGTTTTGAGATTGGTGAAAATATTGTCCAGGCAGCTGTGGTAGTCTGGTAATTCTACTGTTTTCCTAAATTGTTCCTGTTAAGTTGTAAAAAGTCCAAGAAAATAATGCATGTTTATTAATATTATCTATGAACATTTCAATATTAAAAGCATCCGGCTATAAATTTTATAGTATTGATACTGATCGTTGATAGTAGCTTTTCTAGTTTGTGATAAAAAATACCTTTGTTACCTGAAGGGGGTCTATAAATGGAAACAAAAATAATTTTTTTCTTAATGTATTATACACTAAACTGCAGCTTACTCAAATTTAACTCTTGAGAGATAACCCACTTATGTTTTTTAGTTTTTACTATTTTATTTTATTAAATCAACAGGTAGATACCCAATTTATAAAATATAGCATACATAGTAAAAAGAATTACAAAGTAGTCAAACTAATTGTTACATGATCACAAGTTAAAAGGGATAAAAACAAAATTAATCAAGCAAACTGCACATATACTGAGAGTAGTGTCTATATTAAAGATCTTTTTACCTTATATAAAGAGGAGATAAAGACATTCACCCTGAACATATTAGCATTAGTAATCTCAGTCCCTCTCGGTAGTCGAGGCTAGAGGTCTAGAGATCTGTACAGTCAATACGATTGTTAATAATTTTATAAACAAATATTTTGTGCTAAATTGAACATATTTGTTTATATTTGGTTTAATACAATTAGTTTTACACCAATTTTCAAAATGAGCAAGGTCATCTTGCAATAATTTTGCAGATTCTATTATCTTAAAAATGTTTAAATCATCTGCATATAATAAAACTTCACTGTCTAAAAAACAGTCAAGAAAGGAGAATTAAATAATAATGATGCAAGATGACTCCACTAAGGTACACCAGATGTTTTGTCAAATTTGAGAGAATAAGATGTTTCAACCTTAACTCTGTTTTTGACCTATTAAATAGGATTTTAACCATTCCAACAATATACCACCTAGGCCTTAATTTGACAATTTATGTAACAATATATGTAAATCCACTTTGTCAACACTTTTGCAAAATCTGAGTAAATGAAGTCAACCACAAGGGCTTTTTCTAATGCTTTTGCTATTGTCTATTCATACAAAGGAAGGTTGGTTGAAATTGAAATTGTTGTTGCCTTAATGAAATTAAATTTTTGAAACATTATGCCAAAAAGTCACTAACAATTAATACAAAAACCTTTGGAAAATGAGGCATTGTATTTGGACGATAATTAGTTACATCAGTTACATCATTTTCTTATCCACAATTTTTAAAAATAAGACAGAAAAGTTTCCAGAAATTGGGAAAGGTGTCGGAGATTGTAAAGATTTGTAATTGTGTGTGTTGTAAAATTTACCCCTTTTTGTCATGTACACTGCGCTTTCATGCGCACCTTCCTTTCTGCATAAGTATTCAGCCAGTTGAAATTCTGTTATCCCAATTTAAGTTGTTCTTTGGTTTTCCAATGTTCTGTTATCGCCAAAACTAAACAAGTTTTCTGTCTTCTGACGGACGTTGTCATGGAAATGGAGATATGGTCGAATGCTCCGTCAATATCAAGGAAGATTGTTAGCGCTATTTTCTAGGCGTATGCCACGACAGTACTTTTACCATGATTAGACACTCGTTCAGGAATAGCACAGCAATTTTTTTTTCTGTTGAATATCTCCAAAATGATTTAGGGTCGTTTCTAATGTCTCTGTACACTCAATGTAACCTTGATATAAGGTTTTAATCGTTTGATTGATCCGTGCCAACAACAATTTGAATTTGTTATAAGCGACATTCTTGGTTTGGCTATTTTTCTTAATAATGTTATTCTTACCTTGCAAATAATATATGCGTCACACCTTACAGACAAAGGGTGGTTTGTATTTCTGAAGAGGCACAGATTTATCCTATATTTTATGGAATTTTACGTCTAAAAATATATAATGTTGCAAAAGATTTTATTTTTAATCGAGTTCTATAAAGACGTTCAAAACTTGACCGTTTATATATATATATATATATATATATATATATATATATATATATATATATATATATATAATAAAATAGAAGATGATTAATCTCGTGTTAAAAAATGCGGGGAACCGCAAAACTATGGAGAAGCTTCGGGTCCGGAAAATGACTGCAGAACTACTTGGTACTCATATAGGACTCATCAGGCCATACCACAATCCATCATCTCGCAGTTCTGTCCTATATTCATTTCTTAAAACTTGTCGCAAAACATGATAACATGTGAGTACTTATCTAATCCAGCCCAATCAGCAAAGCGAAGCTCATCATAAAGAGCATTAAAATTATAGCACTTAATGGGCTTTTAATATTTACAAAGAAACCACCTCACTGAATTGGTCCAAGCTTTAACTTAACTGCTAGGGATGGGTGAAGTATATCCTCCAAAATCATTAGACCTTTATCTCTCTGAACAATATAATTAAAATTATCAAAAACTAAATCTAAAGACCAGCATTATTAATAATATTGTACTGGTTTAGGAAAAAGAAATCCAAAATGTTGTAAGCCAACTCACCTTTACGATCATTATTAAATTTATTATTGTCAAATTTGAGTATGTTAACGTCAACAGTCACCAGAAAGTTATCACAAAAATACTTAAATGACTCAATAAATTCAAACAATGCTGTATAATCAGCCGTGGCATAAAATGGAGGTGTATAAATTAAAATCTATAATGTATGTACCTATGGAAAGTCAAACTAAGTTTCCTCCAAAACCAGATTTATTGTCTCTTATAGGAAGTACAGTCAATATTAAATGCTAGGCAGAAAGTCACATGGTATTCCTAAAATACTGTACATATATTATCTACAGTTTGTTCTTATATTTAATAAATAAATATATAAATAGTACAAGATCAAAACGAGGTGAACTGAGTCCACCACAGCTCGACTGGCAACTCTGTCCACACCTTGAACAACTTCAGACAACCGATTGATATCCAATGCAGTACTGTTTATAGATTACTGTTACACTACCCTCTCTTGATGCTTTTTTATCACACCAAAACACAATGTATTCATTCGAATTTAGTTTTAATTTGCAAGTACTCTCAAAGAGCTCCTGTTGATACCTATATATTTTTATATTTTAGTAAAACGAAGAAGGGCCGACTATGATAGTGATGATAGCAATGCAAGCAATACTGCTTATGGAGATAACAGGGTATTTGACAGGTAGGTAAAGTTAACCTTCTATTTTCTGTTAGTCATGTTACCTAAAATTTTATAAATTAGATATATTGTTTATATTAAAAATTGTAAATTATAGATGATGTAGTATGAGTAATATTTCAAATGCTTGTATTAAGAGAACATTCGCATGTAAATAAGGAGTAGAGCTAATGTTTAACACCTTTCCTTCAACAAACCTTTAGAGGCAGTGACTTAAAACTTTCCACATATAAAAATGGAATGTGTCAAAAATGAATATATACATATATGCAGATATATATATATATATATATATATATATATATATATATATATATATATATATATATATATATATATTATTAGTAGTCCTATTTTTTCAGCATTATGGATGCAGAATGGTCGCTGTCATGCGTCTCGTCGATAACCTCGTGTAACGGCTAAACGTTTTCAGTTTGTAGTAGCCTGAAGCAAGATAATTTGTCATTTTTGCTCCAGTGCACAGTTGAATCTAAATTATTAAAATAAATAATAATAAAATAAAAGAAATTAGACTAATTCAAAATATCTAATATAAAATAATATTCAACAATACCCTTTGTCAAGGCTCTGATCTTTCCACTCGTTACCTGACGCTCAGCCACGATCATTTTCATTTGCTATAACTTCGGAAATAGTTTGAATTGTAAAATGCTTAAATGCTGAAAATATTCCTGAAAGTGTGAACAATTTATCTAGCCAAAAGAATTCGATTTTTTGAAAATCTCAACTCCTTAATAACTAAATAGAGCCTAATTATAGTGTGAATTAGGAATAAAATAATTATAAGGAATAGTCAGATAAAATTAGATAACATTTAAGAATATAAACAAAAAGTTGACACTAACAGTAAATTAAGTTTATAACATAAGTAAATGTTGGGTGGAACCAACTTTTAAAGAATTTTAATTATATTCAAAATTTAAATTTTCATAGTATTATTTATCAAAATAATTTCTAGTGATGATGAAGATTCAGATGCTGAAATAAGTGATGAATTGACTAGTGATAAGAAACGAGTATTAAATTTTTTGGAAACTGCCACTATAAATGAATTAAGCTGCATGCAGTTTTGTTCTAAGAAAAAGGCCGAAATGATTATTGAATTAAGGCCATTTAAGGGATGGTTAGATTTGGTAAGTTGTGTATAATTTTACAAAGTGATTCATTTAATTGTAAAGTAGAAACTGGTTGATATGTTGGTTTTGTCTGATTATCTAAAAATTTGATTAGTAATATAAATCCTCATTATGATTCTTTTTTATCCTGCAGAAATCTGATATGAGTCATTGGTGTTCATTTTTAAAAATTAATTTCTATACAGGGTGTCCGGAAATTCCGTTCGTATACTTTGAAGGGAGATTCTACATATGAAAACATGAAAAAAATTTCATATGAACAGAGATCCACAAATGCGTCATAAGAGAACTATGGCCGTTTACAGGTAGCCCTCGAACACGTTTTTATTATTTTGTTATTCTTTATTACTTTGACATTAACCACAAGCTACTTGATATTTGACCGCTTCAAATATATAGTCGTCATAAGCCCACTTAGATGTTTGGTTTAAAGACAAATAAATCAGGGTTTACGCATTGATTTAATGAGGGAGTTTTCTCATAAACTATTAATGTAGTGATTTTTTACAAGAATATCTTTTTTATATAAATAGTTTTACAGAATCATAATTTTTAGTTCCAAAAATATTAAATAAAAACTTGTGTTCAAAGGCCACCTTTAAAATGCCTTAGCTCCATTATAATGTTTTATTTGAAACTTTTTTCATGATTTCATTTGTAGAATCTCCCATTGAAGTATACCAACGGAATTTTCAAACATCCTGTATATATTTTTCACACCTACTACTAATTTTTTTATTTAATGCATTAACAGCAAAATAGCCTATTACATATGCATATTTTAAGATTAAACTAAACCTAATAGGTACATTTGATCGTTTAAGTCTTTTCTTAATATTCTTTTCAATTTGTTTAAATTTACTGTAGAAACATCCATATTTCTACAATACTTATTAAAGTTATTGCACATTCTTACCAATGGTGAGTTCTTTTGATAATTAGTTCGGGTTGATGATAGAAAAGAATGTTGATCTGGTATTTACAGAACCGACTTTAGATTGTTCCAAAAATTCCTTGTTGTCAATTTCATTTGTAATCAGTTTAAATAAGAAAAAAAAATATCTTGATTTCAACACGCAAACTAGGAAAATTAAAAATATACAAAATCCTATGATCAATACCTCTTCGAGGGTATACTCTAAACTTTTTAAAATATAAAAATTTGAGAAATCTCCTCTGAACAGTCTCCAAATTATAAATTTTATTTTCATAAAACGGATTCCAAATTATACATGCATATTGAAATTTTGTTAACAATGAGAGTTTCATATAGAGCAGTAAGGGTATCCATATTATTGAAATTTGTACACGTTCGCATAACAAATTTTAGTGCTTTTATGGGGGTAACTATAATACTATCAATATGTGAAAAATTAAGTCTTGAGTACTACCAAACACGGAGTCCAAATCTTCTTGGGCGAACATTTTAAAGTCATGAGCAAAAATAAGACCTTTTAAAAAATCGAGGTTGTTAGCAGTATTATTTATAACCAACAAGAAGAGCGGAGGCCCAAGATTAGGTCATTGTGATACTCCCGGCGTTGGACAGTATATATTTATTTATATATTTATTAACATCAAAGCATTTGATTAGCTTCATATACTATTCCGTTATAATGGTTAAAGCTAAATTTAGAATCGCAACACAATAACCAAATCCTCAGCTGCATCAACTCTATGAAATAAGTCATTATTTATTTGATAACTATATAGAATTGGAGTTACAGACATTACTCACGTTCAATAACAATTGATTAATCACATACTATCTCTGGACTGCACTAACACTATTTGAAATCCCCTTTGACTGAACTTGGACGTACATTTTTAAATCGTCAGCAAACAGCAGAAATTCAACATCAATTGATTCAGCAATATTGTTTATAAATATTAAAAACATTGTTTATAAGTATTAAAAACAAAAGATGTCCCAAATTTGAGCCCTTAGATATCCCCGAAGAGACCGCAAAACACTGTTATTTAAAGCTATACTGGGACCTATTAAATAAATATGGTCTAAAAAACCATACAAATTGATCAGTAAAACCAAATCTCGTAAGCTTTGTCAGAATCAAACAGTGGTGCATCTTGCCTTTTAGAAGTCGGTAAACACCACATCAACCTGACCACCCGCATCCACAGCAACCGCTGTAAACTGCAGGAAAGACGCCAGATTAGTGGCTTTTGACCTACCCCTCAAAAAGCCATGTTGTTTTGTAGACAACAATTGCTCAACTTTGTTGATGTACAGTAACATCTCAAAGATGTTTGAAAAACCACATATTGGAGAAACAGGCCTGTAATTTTCCACTTCAGTCCTATTTTTGTTTTTAAATACGGGACATATTTTAGCTATTTTCCATCTCTCGGGATACATCAGCTGCTTAAGAGGGACATTAAAAATTTAACAAAGGAGCAGCCAAAACATTTATAGTGTCTTTAATAAAAAAACTGGCCCGCTAGACATTTTATGTTTAAATTATATCCTGTTTTGTAAAGACCGGAACTGCAACTGTATTGTCGTCCAAATCTCCCAAACTAACCTCTTCAGTAGACGATACTTGAAATACTCAGCAAATGTTTCGACAATATAATTAGGGCGATGGAAAGTTTTACCGTTATAAGACACTCTCGGAAATCGCACAGCTCTCCAAAAGGATTTAGGGTAATTTCCAACGTCTGATTATAGAATTTATTTAAACCGTTAAGGTCTTAGATTTTTTTTCTTCATTCAACAGACATTAATGAACTTCAACAGATTATTACTCAATTAAAAAATGAGCAATCATTTAGATGAGACAGAATGGGTGGGCACATATTTCTTTCAGGTGTATCACAGGACTTTGCCTTAGGCCCGATTATATTTCTCTTATACTTGAAATACCTTGATAATTCGGAGATTAGAGACAAATTTACCTTATTTGTGTTATGAGCTTTCAATGTAGTCCAAATGATATTTTTGCCGAAAATACTTTACTCAAAAATCTTGAAGTAAATAAGTTTCTTGGTATTTATTTGGATAATAAGTTAAGGTTCGAAATTTACATAAAGGTACTAGATTCAAAGCTTGCTTCTAGTCGCTATGCTTTAAGGGTTAGAAGCGATCAACTTAAAACAATGGTATCAAGAAATTCATATTTTGCCCTCATCGAATCTCACATGAGGTATTGTCTATGCTTCTGTGGTGTTTGTTCTAGGCGGTTGTTTAATAGTGTGGTATCTTTTACAAGGAAAGGGCACTGAGATAAATATCCGGAGCGAAAAGTGGGGAAGTTTAAATTTTGACACTATCTTGTTTCTTTTTAGAATCTACATGTTTAATGCCTAAAAAATTTAAAGCTATTATTCATTCCTCTGCTCATTCCATGCAGCAGCCAGACAATGAATTCTGTGATTTACAATTGCAGGGTAATCTTGAATCACCTTCTGTTGCCCATCAGGCAGATACATAGTGAACGTCTGTTCAAGAAAGGGATAAAATCTTTACTTATAGAAAGTCCATTATACACTCTGGATGAGTTTTTTGATAAAAACTTTAGTTAAAAAAAAAGAAAGGGTGTGATTATTTAACTGGTCTGTTAATATATTTTTTTATTTATTTTGGCAAGTTTTAAAATAATTTTTTCTATATTTATGTTTTATATGACCTATAGTTTTTATTTTTTTTTTGTTAAGGTTTTTTTGAATATTTGTTAAGATTAATTTTTAAGTAAGTTAAATTTTTTCCATTGTTTTCTCAATGAGAAAGTGATTCTTTGAACAATAAAGCTGTGTTTGAATGGTTAACAGATAATAGAGATGTTGTTCATTAAAAACACGATCGTAATTGTATTGAAAGTGTTTTTGTTTATAAATTTCCCCCCTTTTTTTTGTAGGTTACTAAATTTCAGAGCAATAAAAATTTGAGCACAGATCTCTTAAATTCAGCCCAGCAAGTGTTGGTCACCAGAAATAATATAAGACATTTAATGAAAAGATGCACTAGCTTGGCGCAACAAATGGAAAGGGCAATTGCAGCAGGAGCGGGAGTTACAGAGCAACCAAGAAATTTATCATCTTCGTAAGTAAAATAAAAATGTCAGCGTTTTTATCTTATATGTCTTTGTTATTTTTAAACGTAATATGTTCATGTTAAATTTCCAGTTGTGATAACAGTAGCTATAATCGTATTATATATAATATAATAAAATACAATGTGTCAACTAGAAGTCGTGATTTTATCATCATTTATTTCTTCAATTTGAAAGTACAGGTATTACAATAAATGAAGATATTGTCAAAAGATAAAAACAGTACAAATATACAATATTTAAACAATATTCATCTTAGTTCGTGGACACGTTTCGGAAGCCATCTGCAGAAAAAACTTAATCTTATAAATGATATCAAAGAACCCACTCGATCCTGATTATATGGTTTACTTTAACAAATGACGTGAGGTTCCGTTTCGAATTGACTTAACACTGATCTAATATTTATTACAAATTCTGAACAATTAATGTCTCGGAATGTAATGTATTTTTGATCGTTCATTATAAATTTAAAAAAATATTTTGGATTGTGGAACCTGATAATATACAACGGCTTGAAGTTCAGTATTTTCTCTGATATAGCTAACGCATTTTCAAACGTGTTGTTCTACTTCCGATGATATAGATATTAATGCGTTTCAATCAGATCCTTTTTCAACAACTTTGGCGTCTCATATCTTTTCTGAGGCGAAGATTGCTTTCATAATTAAAGGTTTAGATTTGACTAAGAAGGCTGGTCTCGACGGTTTACCACCAATTCTTTTAAAGGGGTGTTGTGATATATTGTCGGTTCCTTTGGGCGCATTTTTTCAAAAATCCTTTGAAAAGGGAACTTTTCCGTCGACCTGGAGGTACTCCAACCTTGTACTCGATCATAAGAAGGTTAATAAGGGCGACATTACCGACTATAGGGGCATTTCTATGATTTTCACAATTACAAAATTGTTCGAGGCTATCATCCCTGATAAAATATTTTCCAACTACGGCAACCACATATCAGAATTATCTTTTTTCTTCAGCTTGAGCGGGTTTTCAGGTCGACGCTATTTACACTTATCTTTCTAAGGCCTACAGCGTTACTATCCTTTATGAAACCACACTAATTAATAGTCATCAAAACTTTTGTATTTAAGAATAAATTTCGTTATCCTGTTTTTGATTTGAGTTTTAATGATTTTAGAGAAAATACGGCCATCTAATCTCTTGCTTGACATCAATTTTAAATGAAAAATTGGTCAATATTTATTTAAAGTTGTAATCGATAATAAAATTTGTGACAAGATCAACAAAATATATAAGTATACTTACCTCTTATTTACTATCCTAATAAGGACTTTATCCGTCGTTTTAAAAAAATTGTCTTGTTTCAGATTAAAACTAACCAATTATCAATTGATTGGTTTAAACTGGCTGGCTGTGTTACATTCTCAGGGGGTCAACGGTATTTTGGCCGATGAGATGGGTCTGGGAAAAACCGTACAAATTATTGCCTTTTTGGCATACCTTAAATTAACTGGCCAGGCGCGGAACACGCATTTGGTAGTTGTGCCTTCTTCCACTTTAGGTTTGTATGATTATCATTATGTTATGGTCAAATATTTATATGATATATTACATTTAATGTATCTGACCTAGGACAGTTTAGTCGTAAATGGTACAATATGAATATGAGATACAATTTTAATAAAATATAGATATAAAACGAATTCCGAAAATCTTAACTATGTATATATGTAGGAAATTGGCGTATCTTCACTTCCATTTAGGATTGGTTGTTAATGGTTTTGGCAGCTGTTGCTTCATTAATTAATAATTAAATAAAATTTCCTGCTAATATACAATTCGGGCAATATTGTTAAATAATCAGATCAGTTGGTTTTAACAAATTTACATTTATTTTGTGAAGCCACTGCTAACAACTGGTATCAAAAATAACTCAGACATAAGAACTTAAGGAAAATAAAATTTTTTACATTGTTGACAGGGCCGTATATAAAGATTGTGTGGCCCTGGACAAAAATTATATGGGTGCTCTCTTAAAGAAAATAAAAACTCTTCAAATAAACTTTAAAAAATCAAAAGATAATTTACTAAACAACAAATATGTTATTTGAATACAAATTAGTATTATTCACGGAACAAAATGAACCGAATGAAATTAACCTTTGAATCAAGTTCGTAGAGGCCTTCAAAATGTACGGGCGTTGGGCAGGTACCCCGACGCTTTTTAAATGAAAGTTATTTGAGTAGAGTATACAAATCCAAACTAAGGACATATAAACCTTTTTAATTTAAGTATTATACATGTTACACAAGATATATATATATATATATATATATATATATATATATATATATATATATATATATATATATATATATATATATATTTATTTATTTATTTATTGAAATATTCATCAAAAATTAATTAAAATAATTTAACTTTTCAAAAAAATAATTGGAAATATTTTTAAAATATACATAAACCTTCACAAACCAAAAAAGTTTTATATTGGAAATGCCTCTCTATATATTATAATTTACAAGATTAGAAAGGATTACACATCAAATAGGCATAATTTATATTGTTCCTTAATATTGATATAAAATTCGCAAATATTTCTTACTTATGACTGT
This sequence comes from Diaprepes abbreviatus, assembly GCA_034092305.1. Taxonomy (NCBI): domain Eukaryota; kingdom Metazoa; phylum Arthropoda; class Insecta; order Coleoptera; family Curculionidae; genus Diaprepes; species Diaprepes abbreviatus. Next base: position 13,876,550 of record JASJET010000139.1, read on the forward strand.
AATAGCTATAATTGTAGGGTAATTCTAAAATTTAAATTTTCTCAATTAAAAATGATTTTAACAGATAACTGGAAAAATGAGTTTTCAAGATGGTGTCCTGAGATCAGAGTTTTTATGTACTATGGTAGTACAGAAGAACGAAGAGCTTTTAGATTTGATTTGGCGAAAGGAATGTTGGCCGAATTTGATGTGATTTTAACTACGTGAGTAAAAACATGGTAGTAATACTTTGTGAGACAGGGCTAAATACTTTTATTTAGTGAAAAAAACCAACTAGTAAAGGATAAAGCTATTCCACAAACAAGATTTTTATAATCTACTTAAAAAAAAAATAAAAAAATATTTTTAAAAAATTGTTCAGTACATAGTTTGAAAACTTAAAAAAAAAAACGATTTAAAACTTTTTAGTAAAATTGGTTTAAAGTTATAAAATTTTGGCAAAACTTTTTGTCGCTCATAATAAAAAGTTAAAATGGTCGTTTTCTTATTCTAGTTGAGTAAACGTCATGCTTTCCTTCTAGAAATATATAACTATGTTTTAAAGCCTTTGTCAGAACAAGATCATTTCAAAAATAAATAGTTGCGTTAGTTAGAAATATTAACTGTTCATAGTACGACCGGTTAGCCAGTGGCATGTGACAGTGCATGAACAAAGGACCAAAAATCGGCGTAACCTCTGAAAAGACCTAAATTTTTGGAGAAATGAATCTTTAATGGTAAAAAACTCTTACCAACAGTAATCGAAACATATATAATCGGTTGTGGTCCATATGACTCTTTGCCAAACGATTTGCTTCCTAGTTTCCGTGAATACCGGAGTGACTCGGAACGTACAGGAGTCTCCTTGAATAGCCGTTCTTTTACAGATTATCAGGTACATCTTCGTACAAACATCAGTCGTGAAACTGCAACATTGGACCTCAATGCAAATGTTGCAGCCCTACCGTCCGAACATTAATTAATGGTAATTTTTGCGTATATCCTTACAGAGATGACCACATTGAAGAATAGAATAAATATCCGCTTGAAAGACTTGCTATCCAAGAGACTGACTTTCATGCTCCTACCGAACACTCCAGCTCTTTCATTCTTTTGAGATCCCGCTGTAAACTATTTTTCGGAAGAGTTTGCTCTTCCTCCTAATCTTCTTTATTTGGTAAAAATAACTCAGAAGAGTGGTTAGGTTTCAAAACCGGCGCAATGCAGTCTTTCTGCGCGGAGAGTGACTGCAATCTTTGCACACTCTTCCAAATGGCTCGGGTAGCCGCCAGTTCCTTCTTTGAGGTCTGCTTGGCGACGAGACGGTAAACAACCTTCGGGGTTTTGTTCTCTATAAATGAAGGGGGGGTTTTTTAGAGTCTCCAGTGCCCTAGTGGGGACCGTCGTGATTGAACTAATCTAGGGGAGCATTTGACCACAAATTATTTATTATAGTCTTAAAAATGACATAATAAGATTTCAAATCTGATGCTTCGTTTCTGAGTTGTAAGCTATTAAAGTGAACAGGGTTTGCTCTGTGCCGCAGATGGTTTCCTTAAAGGGGATACTTGAATATTTTTATTTTTAGCATTGACATAGTGTTTATTAGGCTGTTTGGAATTTGAAATTAGTCAATATACCGTTCATGCGAAGGTGTTAACATTATTATAACACGATCTTTTCTCGAAAGCATGTTTTTTACAATGATAAATTTAACATAATAAATTTCATACAATTAACTTCAAATTGTAGCAGTAAATTTTAAACTAAATTATCTAGAAATAAGAGTATGGGTTTTGCTTAATGTTAAAAACTTGCATGAAAGTAATTTTATTTTTTGAAATCGTGTAATTTGCACATCAATTAATATTTTTGCAAATGCTTAAGCTTTTCTCTAGATTTCCATGTGTTTAATATTAATCTAATGAAATTTTGTTGTATGTCATCTAGCGCGACTTTTATTTATCATGTAGCGAAAGCCTCCCAAAACCGACTCTCCATTCAGCAGCTAGAACTTGCTTTAGTTAAACTACACAACAAACTTTTTGCAAGTACTTAAAAACATCTTTAATAGAGCTATTGAGTCAAGTTTATATTGAGTTAATTGATTCCCCCCCCCCCCAAAAAAAAATATATATATATATATATATATATATATATATATATATATATATATATATATATATATATATATATATGAAGTTAAATGCGAACAGCAAATGCAAACTTCTCTCCATCACATCCCCCCTGTGTTAGAGGTTGCACAGCTAGAATAAACTGATACAAAACGCAATCTATCCCATTCCACCACCATCGAGATGATGGCCTACCTGTACCACCATACCGAGATGAAAGTCAAAACTTACCCTCCCCGCCACAGTGATACGGCAGAGATACATGTTTCGTCTCTACTAGACTCATCAGGGTACCGACATGCACCTGGCTGTGCCAAGGACAGATCGGAAGAAAGCATGCCAATACTGAACGCGGCTTCTCGGACCTCCCGCCGGATGGCGTATATATGTTTATGCGGATTTCACGGATTCCTCCGTGTGAGATGCAATAGCAGTGGATATATCCACATTATGCCGTTGTAGTGCTGAAATCACATTCAGCATACGTACAACTATATGCAGCTCCGCGTATGAATGAAGTTAAATGCGAACAGCAAATGCAAACTTCTCTCCATCACATCCCCCCTGTATTAGAGAGGAATCCGTGAAATCCGCATAAACATATATATATATATATATATATATATATATATATATATATATATATATATATATATATATATATATTAGAGAATAATGTCCTAATTAGACATATCTTTACTTACATAGGTACTTATTTCCCTGTGGATCACATTTAAAGTTCATTTAAGGTATCCAAATAAAAAAGCCGTGTTCATTTAGGTATAACGGAGCAGTAAAGTCGAAACAGTATGGATATGTTCGAAGTCGTGAGGTTCTAAACTCGACGTCATAATTGAGAATATTGTACTTATTTCGCTGTAATTTTAGGTATACAATTGTAGCTAATAGTCCCGAAGAAAGAAAAATGTTCAGGGTTACACCACTTCATTATGTAATTTTTGACGAAGCACACATGTTAAAAAACATGAATACACAAAGATATGAAAACCTTATAAGAATAAATGTAAGTCCCATTTTGCCAATATATGATTTAAAGTACGCAAATTAGAATAATTAGTGCATTCTGAATATGAAGCCCTTCTGGAGCATATTTCAGTATATTTTTAAAACCATTTTATATTTTAAACATACCTATAGTTTAGCTTGTGAAACTGATAATTGTATGTATTTCTAGGCAAAACATAGAATATTACTTACTGGTACACCGTTACAAAACAATTTATTGGAATTGATGTCACTTCTTATTTTTGTAATGCCTAAGATGTTTGCTGAAAAGACAGAAGACTTAAAGAATCTCTTTCAAAAAAATGCAGTAAGTAAGCAAAAACCAGCGCAATACTTGAGTTTTTCTTTTTAATGAAACACCATAGTTATATTTTTAAATCTTTCTAAAAATGTTAGGCATATTTTGTATAAAGCATTATATTATTTACCTATATTCATTTGTCTTCAAGATATTTACATCTGAACTATGTAATTTTTTACACTTTTAACATGCATTTTTAATATACCTTAATTTACAGAAAACAAAGGAGGATGATGACTCCGTTCCGACTTTTGAAAAGGAACAAATAGAGCAAGCAAAGAGAATAATGAAGCCCTTTGTATTGAGAAGACTAAAAAGGGACGTGTTACAAGATCTACCGAAAAAAACTGATCTCGTTGTTACTGTATCCATGGTTCCAACACAAAAAGAACATTATGAGCAACTAGTAGCAGCTTATAAAAATATTGGAAATGTAAGTGGTCATAAATTCTGAGCAGTCATAATTATATGATGTTTTGACTATAATTTGAAACAACCTTGGAGGTGTGAAACATATTTATATAATTTTACATTCATTCTGAAAATTACGGTATTTGTGTTACTGGGATAAATTAAAATGATAAAATATCATAAACTCGTATCTCGGCAAGATACAGTTTTATAAATTCGTTACAAAATATGGTTATAAAAAATATTCAGTAGATGTTTATACATGTTTATACATACGCTTTTTACGAAAGATGGCTAATTTCCTTAAAATAAACTTAAGGTTAAATGTAATTTTGTAAATTTATCAAATGTGTTACACTAATTATGTGACAAAGTTTAAAAAAGAAGTATTTTCAAAATAATAGATTTTTCTTAGTCTTTAACTAACCTTTCTACTCTCTTTTTTGCAGAATCTTTTTTGTTTAATAAAGAACGAAAGCTTTCACAGCTTTGGTCAAGTTGAAAATCATGGTTCTTGGGTTAAGACCGTCCGCTAGGCTTAAGGAACATGAAAGATGCAGTAGCTGAACACCAGCATTGCTCAGGTTACACTTTTAATGTAAAAGAAACTAAGGTGCTAGCATCAGTGCCTGGTTTCTTTAAACGTAAAATTAGAGAATGAATCGAAATTTGTACATATCCAAATAGTATTCACAGAGATGCCGGTTACAGTCTACATCACACGTGGAAGTCTATTGTAACGCTGGATCACGGTTCGCTGAGCATTAGTCCGGTATAAATACCGGGCTGTTGCTCCTCGTTAGTCATTCATTGTTCTAATCTCGTGGAGTAAAGATCCCTGAAGATACTTCGTGGAATCGTAGGCGAAACGTCGAATAATAATTCCAATTTGACACGGTCTAAACTCAAGAACCATGATTTTCAATCTTTTTTGTTTGCCTACCAACTCTTATTTGGTTAATGTGATTCCATATTTATGTGTCTTATCTTTTTTTCCTTGACGTTTAAGTTTTCTAAGTCTTATTGTCCCCATTTGCTGACTCTCATATCTTAAAAAATGGAAAACGTACTTTCCAAATTGAAAAAAAAAACATTTCTTATTTCTGATTATAGGAATATTGTACTTCCTGGAGGTGAAGTTCACGGAGGTAACAAATTTAAGTATAATTTTTCCAATAATAAAAGGGATATTTTATTAATGCAATAAGCAAAATTGGCACGCTCTCTATTTTGGCTAAGTATCAGGACAAATTAAATATTACATACTTTAAGATTTTCACGAGGAAGTGAGATATTAAAAAATTAATTTGCAAAACAACTTAAATGCGACAAGACAAACATTTCTTACTTCTTAAGGTTTGGCGGTGTCTTGTTGGGATATGGAAGGCATTAAAGCATAGGAAGCTCACAGTGTTGATGAATAAGAAAACATAAAGTACCCCAAGGAAATATTTAGTGTTATATTACGAGCATTTTTAATAATTATGTGATTAACAATATTTAATTCTTAAATATTCAGAGAGGATTGGCAACAGCGTATACATTTTACATTGTCAATTTTTTGTTTGCGAACTTCTATCAAAGTTCTTTCTACATGACATGTGTCACCAGGTTGTTTATCAGTGATAATCGCTTCTTTGACAACGACTCTGATCAAACATCTGCGTATTATGTCGACAGTCCGATGGGAAGGCAAAAATTGTTCAAGAACTGATATTAAAAACATCCGAAAGGACAAAATATACATTACGATATAAGGCAGTGTTGCTCAATTTCCCATTCTTTTGTATGGAAGTATAAATATAGTATCAAAACTAAAAGTTTAAGCGAATGTTTCTTTCCAAAACTTATGAAATTATTCTTGAAAACCTATTCTATCATATTGTCTTTTTTTCTATTTCTGAACATTTAAAAATATCATAATCAATAATTTTAAAACAGTGCTTGAGGATGTTATAACAGTAAACACGTAATTTGTTTACTATTTTTTATATCTATAGCCTGGGATGAACATTATACAGTTACTTTTCGTGAAAATCACTCACATGAAAAGTGTTTTACAGGATGAAGGCGACCAGTACAATGGCATGAGTATAATGACTGACCTAAGAAAATTAAGTAATCATCCTCTTTTGATGAGATATCATTATGACTTAGATCAATTGCAAGAAATTGCAGAATTATTGGCAAAAGATCCTGGATATAAGGATACAGTGGTGGAATATATTGTTGAGGATCTTAAATGGATGTCAGACTTTGAAATTCATACAATGGCTCGACAATTTTGGGTAAGCAATTTTAACCAAAAATTTATATATAGCATACCTACTGTTAATAGTTCTCCAATAAAAAGTTTTTTTTTTATTAAAACACGAAATAGATAATTAGATATTTTACTATAATGTCAATAGGTAAGTTCATTAAAATAATACATAAATCTTTTTTCTGCAACGGTAATATATAGTTCGACGGTGACGCAGACAAAAACTAGAACGAGTTGTGGCTTTTTAGAATTTTTCAGAATAATTTAAAAAATAATTTTTGTTGATAATGATTTTTATCTTTTTAATTATAAAACAGTGATATGATCTGTACAAAATTAAAATTAAAAAAATAATCGCTAGTACAATTCTAAGAGTCTTAAACATTTTTTTTTTGGTGTATCTAGTTGTTTATTATTCCATTCAATTACTATTTTTCTTAAACCAATCATAATTTCTTGTTTCCTTAAATTTCCTAAATAATAGGGGCAGAATGTGTTCTAAGACTATGTAAGTACATTTCTAATTGTTTGCATTTTTTAGTGCTTAAATAAATATACATTGCCAGACAATTTGATACTCACCTCAGGAAAATTTATGTATTTAGATAAAGCTTTGCCCGATTTAAAAAAGGACGGGCATAGAGTTTTAATTTTTAGTCAATATGTAATACTTCTTAATGTCCTGGAAGTTTATTTGAAGTTAAGGAAGTACCGGTACCTCAGGTTGGATGGAAGTACGGCAGTTAATATTAGGTAAGACGATTCAGGGTATATTTTTTCAATAGAAGAATTCCAAAGTTGAAATATAGAAAATTCAGGTCAGAACAGCTGTGGTAGTTTTTTTTAAATGTATAGTATATTTACACAATATGACCGAGACTATTATTAAACGGTTAACTTGTTAAAGTAAGTCGTAAGAGACTTACAGCATCTTACGCGCTAAAATATGCCGTAAATTGGGCATAACGGGCAAAATTGACTTCCTGATGATATGGGCAAATTTCAAACTATTAATAGTTGTCCTAATGTTTTGCTGCATTTCTGATGCATTTATACTTTTGTAAATATTCATAGTTAAACAATTTTGATGTAAAAATTATGTTAGTATAAGTTATGTAACATAGAGATGTTCTTAAAATGCTTACATTTGAAAAAAAAACAATACAATTTTTTTTTTCATTTTGGATTTTTGTGAATGTTTACTCATAAAAATTTATCAGTGATTATCTAATTTGAATATTGAGAGTCTGATGCCAACCATTCCTACGATACCTACGTATAAAGCATTTAAAACTATGGGTATAAACAGGCAAGTTAATGCAAATAGAAAAATATTGATTTTATGCCTTTATTATATTGGAAAAACTTCAAGACGTTTCAGACAAAATGCACAACTGTTACGTAAACTTATGTTTTAATGGAATCTTTGATTAACTGCAACAAAAATTGGTTGATACTCTGTGATGATTTCCTAGACTAAATAAACTTTGCAAATATAAATAACATTAAGAACGTAAGTTTCAAAATAAAATCTACATTATTTGACAAAAGTGCACCCTGAAACTTATTTTTTAACGTTATTATTGTTTTACTATTTTGGAGATACTAGTTGTTAATGAATCGATAAGGAAAACGTCATTGTATTAATAATTAATATTTTTATTTTAGGCAGGACCTAATTAACCAATACACAGAGGACAAAAGTATTTTTATATTCCTACTATCAACTAGAGCAGGTGGTTTGGGAATAAATTTGACTAGCGCGGATACTGTGATCATACACGATATCGACTTTAATCCATACAATGACAAACAAGCTGAGGATAGATGTCACAGGATGGGCCAAACTAAACCAGTTACTGTTTATAGGTAGGGCATGACTGTGTACAAAGTGATGGTTTGAAAATAGTTTTACATCTTCAGCGTCAGAACGCCCGATACCCCTTGATATCTAGCAACCAGTCTAAAAAAAGGACATGCTAAAACGTCTCCATTGAATAATAAGATATATTTTTATACTATTGTTAATTTTTAAGACCCTATGTTTGATAAAATGAAATTTACTTGTGACAAAGTTTATAAAAAAAAAAAAAATAAACGGTTATATCGATGGTGGATACGAAAAACACATTACGATTAAAATTGCGGCGAATACAATTCCTCCAGAATAAGTGTGGCGAAAAAATCTTACAAAGACGAAAAGCGACGCAGAAAATCACACCGTTTACTAAAAAAACCCCTCTTAAAAATTGTGCTGCGAAAAAAATCCTCTTTAATTGGGGGCGTGAAAAAAAATCCCTCCCTAGACAATGAGCGCGAAAAAAATCCTTTCGTTTATTGTGAAAACGAAAAGAAATTCTTTTTGGGCAATTGACGTGGAATTAAATAACTACTGCTACTACATGCTAGGGTAATTTTTAATCAAAAAGTTAATTTTTTATAATAATTATTTTATTCGTTGCAAATAAGAATAATTTGTAATCAAGAAGTTGATTTTTTTATAAGAATTATGTTATTCGTTGCAAATGCCTTACAGCAATTCTAATTAAAATGCGAGTTGTTCAAAATCCTTTTCTATACGCGACCTATAATGTTGATAAATAGTAGCTGACCTGTCAGTTCGAGTCGAAGTAATAACACAACAGCAGCATAAAAATTTTAAAAATAGGACAAACTTATTTTCGATATACCGCCTAGTTATGGCCCGGTGCAACGAAGCTTCCTTAAATATGAATGCTACGATAAAAAATATGAATATTTTTTTCATGAAAAGTTTTTTCACTTAACTTTATACAGAGTCTGATTAGACTATATAATTCAATGGGAAAATCACCATCTGGTTGATGTTGGGAAACCCCGTAAGCCAATAGGTTTTTGGGACAGTATAAGAGATATTTTTTACGCCTCTCTCACTGTTGTGTGACTATTTATATGGCACTGAGAAGAAGGTATTTTTTCACCGCAATTCTAACGAAGGGATTATTTTCGCCGCAATTTAACGGAGGTATTTTCTACATCGCCTAATCGTTGAGTGGTTTTCTTCCATGAATTTTTCATAAAGTAATTTTTTTCTACGCATATCTTATATTTGTAATACGTTTTTAAGATATTTGACTGATTTCCTGCATTCGATTAACCATGTATTATGTTGAAAATCATGATTCTTGGGCTTAGAACGTGTGAAATTGGAATTATTATCCAACGTTTCACTTACGATTGCACGAGGCATCTTCAGGAATCTTTAATCCACGAGATTCGAACACTGAATGAATTCATACCTGGTCTAAACCCAATCCATGATTTACAACATGATCAAAGCCGTGAAAGCTTTCGTTCTTCATGTATTATGTTGTTACAGATTAATTTCACAAGGAACTATAGAGGAAGGGATGTTAGCCATGAATAAAGAAAAATTAAAGTTGGAGAAAGAAATTACCACAGATGGTAAGTAGACAAACCTTTTATTGAACAAAATTTAATAAACCTTAGAGCCGTTTTACACACACGAGAATTATAGCCAAAATTTATCTCGTAATTATGTTGAAAATTTTCATAAAACTAATTTGCTGTTTTACACATCAAAGAATTATTGTCAAAATTTTGGTGAAAATTTTCGGCATAAAAATATAGAACGTGTTCTATATTTTTATGACTAAAATGCAGAAAGTGCACGAAAATCGACGCAGAATAAAATTTGTGAATTGACAGTCCACGTTTGGTAATCAACCTAAACTTAATATTAACTCATTTTTTCTTACACAAAATATCCCTTATTTTGTGGTTTCTTGATTATATATGTTCGGAAATTTTCATATTTATGACATTTTAAGGTTATCCCCAGAGCAAGTTAACTTTTTAACTGTTGGAATGTCACATGTGATGAAAATGCGCATGAGCATCGACAAAATTATCACCAAAATTATATTCAAATTTCTTGTACTTATCACACAGAGTGGTATTTTATTTTAAAAATTATCTCCATAGAATTTTCGGCAAAAATTTGCTGAAAATTTTTGTTATAATTTTCGGAGTAATTCTTGTGTGTGTAAAACGGCTCTTAAACTGAGCTTCCTAGACCCGTGTTGTTACATTCATAGTAAGGTTCAAAAATGTCTTGCCTCGTACTTCATAGTAATTAATGTTGCGAAAGTTTTAACTATTCATTATGTATCAACAAAAAAGTTATTACTTATTTCATTTCGTTGTGGAGATATCATTCAGTCAACACAGGTAAAACTTCAGCATGCTTAAATTCATATATCGTGCAGTGGGCTTTTCCCTAAAGAATAGAAAAAATAACATTTACATGCTGTGTAGGGAATTCTTCGCCTTCATATCATACTCTAAAAGAATAGGTAAAACAGTTTTGTTTAGGAAGAGAATCGATTAAGGCCAACCGCATTTAGATCGCCCCATCTGAAGCCATTACGGACGAATACATCAAATTAATGGAAGAGGAAGTACTGAAAAACATTAGAATCAAAGAAATTGGCACCAAGAAATGATCTTTTAAAAACAATAGTTTTTGAGAATCTTATATGATTATTGGGTATGAATAAGTTCAGTGGAAAGTAGACACCGAAACTTTTTTAACTGTTTACAAAGAACACGTGAAATGTGCTTCCAAGACCGCTGTTCAAGAACGGAGCTTTACTGAATTCATCCAGCTCCCGTGTAGTACTAATTATTTGAAGACGATTCCGGACAATTTTTTAAGGGTATTGAAATAAGTGGTGATTATATTGAAAAACTATAACAAATGTCATGCTCATTTTACAATTCAGGTCGGAAATTTTTGGACTTCACTACATATTGGCGTTGCATTTAAAAATGAAAATCCTAGGTACAGATTTTATTTACTTGAGAGATATCAAATTTTTACATTTAATTTCTATATACGGCCTGTGACATAATAATTAGGCACCCCAAGAATTATTTATGCTATCAAACGTGAATAATGAATAAAACAATGATATACATGATTGTAACATACAATTTAATATTTGATTGGTCATCTGCACAGGAAACAGGAAATTGCATAGGCTTCCAGATCAGTGATTTCTGTGTAATTAAAATTATCTCTTATATAGTTAGCTGCTCCCCCCCCCCCCCCCCCCCCCCAGAGGAGTGGGTTGGATTGATTCTATTTTTGTATACCAAATTGTAGTGGTGGCGTGATCCAGGAAATTAGGTTCTCGAAGGAGTAACAATGTGGATTCAATGGATTAGTGTAGGAGCCATTTATGATCCATTTTGGTTCCACTTTGCTGCCTTAACGTTCATTTTATCGCCTGAGAGTGAATTTTCAGATGAACTACATGATTGAGGAGGTTTGTTTTTAGATGAAGAAGTGGCTTTTGAGGGGTTTTTAGCCTTCTTTTTGGGGCTATTTAGGGAGGAGTGTTAGAAGTGTGACGTTGGAGAGAGGAGAAGATTATGGAGAGGGTTATTTAGTAAAGGGGAGGTAGGAGGGATGGGTTGAGAAGGAGAAGGTTCTTTGGAGGAGGTAAAGTAAGGGGTAGAAGGGTCATCATTGTTTTTGAGGTGGTACAGGCTTGAAGCTAATTGAATGGGATTTGAAGGAGCAATAACATGATTATTTGCTTTTCTGCAAATGACATGATGTATTTCTTTTTGCTTCCGTATAGGATAAACGTTCTGGAACATGGATTTTTTGGATGCCTAGCTCAACCTTAAAGACTTTGCAGCTCTTGTATCTTGGAGAATGTGACTCCAAACAATTAACACAATGCGGAGGAAGATTACAGGGGAAGTGCTCATGAAATTATTTGCCACACTGAAACAGATGGGATTTTCTTTGCATCTTTCAGAGCCGTGTTTGAACTTTTGGTACTTGAAGTAGCGTAACAGGTTAGGAATGAACGGTCTAACACTTATTCTAAGATATCCAGCATTAACAAATTCAGGCAAAGTGTGAGTTTCAAATATTAGAATATTGTAGCAGAGGGAACGAGTTCTCCGTTCACCATTGTGTTTTACCCTTTTTACATCTATGACAACTTGAATGCTTAATCCTTCAATAACTTCTTTTGGATTGCAGTGAATAAGATCCCTGTTTGTAATTATGCCTTTTTAGGTGTTGGGATTCTGATGGGCCTTAACTGTTATATCCATTTCTTCTTTTAAATTGTTCAACTTTAAGATTTTCTCAGATTGGTTACTATTGTTAACCTCAACTAGCAAATCTGCACTTCTCACGTTTCTAATACTATCCACATCACCTAGTTCATTGCATAACGCTTTGCGAATCAAGAATGAAGACACTCTTTCAAAGGATTCATCCACTCTCGATGTAACAGAAAATTTCTCGAAATAACTTTGGGATTCTATCACTTCTGGAGAATAGAGCCCATTTTGGTTCCACGAGTCACGGAGGAAGAGACTGTCGCCTGCAGCAGTGCCCTGTATGCTGTAGGAAGGCATTTTTAAAACTAGGGAGGTACCCGATTTCCGGAGTCCACGTCATAGAGACCAACCTACCCCTTGGCTATGCAAGCGCTCACCTTATGTCGCTTTACTTTCGCTTTGGGGGATTTTATTGTAGTTACCACTACGCGGCCGACCGGATATGGCAAGCCCTTACAAACAGACACTCTTTCTCCACTACCACCGGAGACTGTTTACGGGTTGACACAAGACTGTACAATAAAGATATGATGGGACAGACGGCACAAACGAGACGCGGGTACCTCAAGATCGTCAGTTCCCGTAACCTTGGTCCGAAGACTCACTATTGAAACTAATAACACAAACCCAAAAGATTTCAAGTAACAAAGCACATTGATCGATATACAAATAGGTACTAAATTGAAAATATGCATAGTTTAAGATAATACTCTAATAACTTATGTATGTGCGGAACTTTAAGAAATACTCATTTGTTTACACCCTATACGCTTCTCGGAATTGTCAAGTAAAGACCGATATTCTATTAATATGCCGATAACGATAAATTTAGGGGTGTCTAGTAATTATGTCACGGGCTGTATGTATGCAGGAAACTTTTTCTTAATCAGTATTGAAAAATAGTGTTAATTCGGCAGAATAATGGTCATTCGTTATCAAAAAATCTTGCCTAATGTAAAATTTTTAATGTTCTACTTTTAAACAGTCCGGAAATGATTATTAATATAATTTTGGTTTTGTATTATCCCTTATTTAAAAAATTAAAGCGTCAATGTTCTTGCAAACTTTTACAAGTTTAGATAAACGGTAATTTGTTCCAAATAATGAATTTTTTCATTTAATGTCTTAAACACAGCATTTTATTCCGACATCATACAGAAATAGTAGAATAAAATATATGGGAACAATACTCTTTTTGACGTGATTGAATCTACCCTATCCTAACAAAGTTTTTATACTGGTTAATAATACAATTTTACGTTATTATTTTAGAAACTGATAATCCAGACGTAAAAAGTGTGGTAAAATTACTCTCCTCAGCATTGGGCATCGAGTCATCAAAGGCAGCAAGTCTTGTTTCACCAAAGAAGGACATGAAATAATTTTTTTTTATTTACTTTTAGTTAATTGACTTTTCCAACATTGTTGTTAAGTTATTGGATTTATTTAAGCACTTTTCCAGTTGAACAAGATTTTTATTTTAATTTACACTGTATCGTGTTGTACTATTTGTCAAGTAAAACATATTTTTATTATAAATATGTTTTTTTTTTAAACCTTAGATGTAGAAAATAATTTGGCATTTTGAAGGCAATTGACGATGTACTACTGCGACACAAAAAACTAGGGCCAAACGTGGTTGTATATCCATCTGCTCACATGCTTATGATTTCAGCTACTCCCTAAATTAACGTTTACGAGCAACGACAACTGGTTCTTTATATCCCTACATTTCGTAATGCAGGGAAAAAATAAAACAAATACAAAAGTAAAAAATATATGTTTTTATTTTACGTAAAAGTTTTTGTCAACAAAGCATAAATTATACTCTGACAAAGTTTACTATAAATTATTAACAATAAATAATGATTTAATTTTTATTATCAAACAGGCAACAAAAGATATGCACCAAGTTTATGTAAAATGCCTTAATACATTTGCTATACTGAGAATTCTTTGGCAATGTAATATTACACGCAACATTTAAAAAAGAACATATAGTGTATGCGAAGCAGCCGATTCATAAATATTAAGCTATGTTTTTACAATATTTAAGAAGAAGACTAGTTGTTTTATATACTACATAGTGACATAATGGACATACACAAGCATTTGTGTAGATGTCATGAAAACAAGCATTTGGGTAGATGTCATGAAATAAAATATTCGGAAAGAAATTCTCTGATCCTGAGGTATTTAAAGATTGTGTAAAGAAACCTTTGGGGTCTACTGGATTTGTGAGATGCTAGTATCCTAACTTTCCGGTAGAAAACTAAAAGACTTATTTTTATAATTTGAAGTGAGACGCGTAAAGTGAGATTTACATTAAAGTTTTTAAGCTCCTTATTTTTTAATATTTTACCGTTATTTTTTATCAGTTTTAATTTTGCTTCAGCATTGAAGAATTTAAAATACATTTAATTTCATATCACGATCCGTTAATATACACTGAATAACGAAGCAAGATATGTGCCTCTCGCGCTCTTATTTATGCTAGAATCGTTCTTGAGTAAACATTTCAAAAGATTTACAATTATACATTAAAAGCGTGTAAAAAGTTATTTAGAAATAAATACATTTTTTATTTAGTCATATACAGTATGTCCCTGGATGGAGTTTACAAAAGGACAAATGAACTAAAAACTTTACAACCAGATTCACTAAGAAGGTTTAAGACTTTAGATCTATTTTGCTCATGTGTTTTTACATACGTCAACGAATAAACGCCAAAGAATAAACACCTGAAGATAAAGTCTTGAAATCGGTAAGAAGAATAGTTGCCTTCTGAAATTAAACGAAATTTTCCAATTTTTAAGATTCAGTAATAAATACAAACGACTTTTTAACATTCAAAACTTGTTTAACTTATTGATATTCTTGTCAATTTAAACCCTCTATTGTCAAATTAAACCCTCTACTGTCAAATGAAATCAGTTTTAAAGTTGAACCATGTTAGTCTATTAGATGGTTAATGTTCTAAAAACAGGTAATTTTTGATAAAATGTTAAAACTTAAAATTGGCAATTTTTATTTTTTGAGTAAAAAACAAGAATTGTCAATATTTTTATTTATTTTAAACTACTTATTTCATATTACCTTATTAAAAAGTAAATGAAAAATGTAATAACGACAATCTCGAAATTCACGATAACTATTATGTACTTTTAGAGTAATGATAAATTGGGGTGCGTTCTTTCAATAAAATAGTATAATTTTCTAAAAGTGTATGATAATTCGTTTCAGTCTTCGCTACAGATAAAAATCTTTGGTGGTTACCTTGCTGGACCATTTCGACCAATCTATCTTTTAATAAAATGATTGTTAAGCCACTCAATAACTCCCTTGGTAGAGTGTGTAGGACACCCATCATGTTGAAAGTACATAGCTCTCCTATACTTCAGTAGAAGAGTTTCCGGGTGAGCACTGAAATATGTGTTCAATAATTTTAAATAACTATTTTGGTTACAGGTGCCATTGAAAAAGTACGGCTCAATAATACCACGATAACCTACAGCACAAAATATTTACGTGTTGAAAATATTGCCAGTTAGTTGGAATTATGAATTTCGGATTTTTATTGCTCCAGAATCGTAACTGATCGCTGGAAACCTTTTCGTTTTTATGGATTCATTCAAAAGAAGAGTAACTTGTGAAAATTTTGATTGTACTCTATTTTTCCCCTAAGCAAAGACAAACATCCAAGCGTTTAGCATTATCTCCTTCCTCTACATCACTGAAAATGAGCTTCAATGGGAATATTCTATTTGCTTTGAATATTCTTTCAATACAACTTTTAGGCTGATACTTTCTAAATCCAATGAACGGTCTCGCAGAGTGGTGGATTGCATTAACTGAATCTAATACCACTAAAGAAGCAGTATCATTATCATCATGTTTTTGCTATGGTTTCTTTACATTGGTTACGGATCCAGTCGTTTTAAATTTATCCATTAGTTTGTGTAGCCACATTGTACTATGTACTCTCATCACCTGTGCCCTATTTGTTAGTTAACATTTTTTAAATATTAAATATTGTCACTGGGAGAATAAAAAATATTCACACATCTCGTCAATGATAAACGTAATAAAAGATAAAAAAGTTTTGGAGCTTTCCATTGAAATAAACGTCCACTCAAAATTTTTTAATGTAATTTGATATTGTGAATTACGATACCTTATCATATTACAGTCCCCTTTTTTATTTTTCATCCTCAATAATTAAAAAAAAAAATAGTTTACTGTTTTTTACGTTTATTCGATATGATATAGAAGATTTTTTGGACAGATCTTATTTTTAGTCCATATGCCTTCTTGCAAACCTCTTTCGGAGACATACTGTAGAATACAACAACCGACATAGTAAAAAATAAGCTAAACGTATTTAAAATTAAGTGTACACTATTACAAGGAATTTGATCTTTCATATTTTCTAAAAGGCATAATTGACAGCGCGTTAAGAATTACAATGTAACAATTTACCATTTTACTTCTCGCTAATGTAATGTATTCTGTTATAGTAAAAACTATTTTAGATTATTTAACATTTTATTTAAGTGTTTTCGGAAATTAAACAGAGATAAATCAAAACCGTAGAAATTAGATCGCCACTCGTTTATAATTTTGACCGACTAAATCTGATTTTTTTAACACATCACAATATTATTTTTAACGACACCCTTTCAGAATATTTTACTATAAAAGATACAAATTACTTTCTTTCGACACTGAGCAACACTCGTATTAAAAAAGCTATTGCACTGAAACTAGTGTCGAACTAATACTTATTCAAAATATAAAATTAAAAAGTTCAATTTGTCTCGCAATTTAGATTTTAAATGGAAAAATATTGATTAGCGACATGACGCTAAAATTCATATTAAATCGACAACGATCGCTTCAGGGTACTGATGTGATAATACGTATTAAAATAACCGTATGAACCGAATAGTAAATTAACACGAATTATTTCGAATACTTCTTGTGATAACGCATAAGTGTCATTGTCTTCAGAGCGACAAGGAAACGAACGACGGATACCACGGACGGTGCCTGTTTCACTCGTATTAGTTCGTACTGTTTCGCCAACTGTTCAAAATCCGTATTCCCATTTTCAGCCGAACATCAGTATCAATCCGTGTTAGCAGGCAGATTATGTATAGTAGGTATTATTATTGTTTTACTGATGGAAGCGCATTAAATCGAAAAGTGATACGGAATACCGATTGCTAATTAATCCGAATATTAAATTCATTCGCATCCAAACATCAAAATCGTATCCGAACATCAAAATCATTTGAATATATACAACAAAAAGTTCCATATGTTGAGCAGACAACTTCAAAACTATGCAAATATTGTGCTTTTATATCGTTTTAAGTGCTTTTTAAATCTATACAAAGACGGTTACTCCTATGATGCATCATTTTTGTTAAAAATAGTATTCCCTACTCAAAAAAAGTTGATTAAGATTTTTGACACTGTAATGACATTGATAACTTTTAAACACGATGTTTTAAATTTTTCTAATTTTGTACAATTGATTAATATTACACTGGCATATACAAAAATATATTGTCCGGTACATTAGACCCATCTAACACCACGTAATTTGACGTCTGATAAGGTCGGGGTTCTCCGTAAATCCGCGAAAATGATCCAGCAACGCCAAAATGGGTCAATTCAATTTACTTTTATCAGAGTAACTTCATTCCTGAAAACTGAAATCTATTGTATTTGCTCCTATGAATTCAAATGAGCTAAATCCGATGTTCAAATCGCCCCATCAGGTCAGGGGTCTCCATAAATCGCGAATATGATCCAAAAATGTTAGAACTGAACATTTTTGGAGCTGAATGACAATTCTGACAGTTTGAATTACCCCGTTGGGTAACTTTGTATTTATATACTATCAAAAAGAAATGCGAATTGCCTGTTCACGCCTGGGTGACGAACGTGTGATTTCATGACCTTTTGACTCTGGAAAAAGCTCTAACAGGGTGAAAATAAGATATGGTTTTCGATTTTTTAAACCGCAACTGTTTCTAGAATCGCAAATAACAAGTATGGGAAAAAAGAAAGAAACATGTTTCTACGACGCGTTATTTTTGGGCAATCTGAAAAATATTTCAAAATTCGGGATTACATAGAATGCGATTTTTATCTACAAACTTTAGAAATGACAATCTCTCGATTTTTCATTTTTAGGGCTTAAACTGTCTGTGAAATCGTGAATTTTAAAGGTTTTCGAAACTACTACAATTTTTTTGCCACAATTTCGAAATCTGGTACTCTGAATCCATATCGGACGAACTTAAATTTTTACTGTATGCGCTATGATGTGCAACTAGAAAGCCTATAACGGCTATGATTTGAAAAAATGCTTAAACCTGATGGGGTAGTTCGGACTCATCAGTCGACCGGTCCAGGTGTGAAGTTATTCTGACAGACTGACTGCATTACCATTAAAATCGAGAAATGGCAAGTTTTGGTATTTTCGGGCCCGATGGGGTTATTTGGACCCCGGATTTGGAACCAGCGTTTTAAATACATAGGTCGAGTCTACAGACCAAAATATTTTTTTGTGAACCTGTATTATGGATATAAAAGATTTTATATCTTAAGAGAGTCATGACAAGATACGAAAAATAGGTGAAATTACTTTCTTCACGTTTACTAGAAACACTAGATGGTGATAAAATCTATAACTAGAAGAACCACGATAAAAGTTTTACCAACACAAAGTAACTAGTTCGTTAGTTTAAATAACTCGGAAATTTTAATCCCAATTTTCATTATTTCAATTCACAATTATTTCTTACGTCAGTATTTGCAGTATTACTAATAATGTGTTAAAATGGGAGATTCAAAGTTTTACAGTTTCTTTTCGAGTTTTTTACCATATAAAATTATATTAAAAATTAACCCCCTAATTCACTAACATGTTCTAACTTTTAAACCCATCCAAGTGGATAGTATATAGAGTGTTTAAATTGAAAAGTACAACAATAAGTGGAGCAATTTTTGAACCTTAAAAATACAAAGAAAAAAAAATCATTTTCTTTAACTTCTAAAAAGGGATAAATGGGAAATTTTATTTATTTTGAGGTGGTCACAACTTTCCTCTTACCGATTTGAAGGCTTTATATCTACTTTTTTATCCCTAATATCTATATATAAACGTTTGTTGACATATGTGAATTATCACAAGCAAAACAATTCTAGCCAACTGGAAGATCAAAAGTTCCACAGCAACTAGATCGGGTCTAAGTTTTAAACCTTCTTAATGAATCTGGGTGTGAAAGTGCATTTTTGACTTTAATTAAAATAAAAATACTGGCGCAGTTGTCAAAAGAAAATTAAAAAATATTCTAAACTTTTTGTAATATAAACTTTAAATATAAAAGTAGGAGATACAGCATAGGGTAAAAGTAGGTGAAAAATTATTTTAAACGGTCCAGATGAGGAGTGCTTTTATCAAAAAAAAGTTACCTGATCCTAATCTTTCAAATCGAGTGTACTTAGGATTAGGGGTAACCTGTCTTTATAAAAGTAGCTCTAAATACAATACATTTTAATACTAACATTGTATATCACTATGCTCCATTATTATCTTGGTTTTTGTTACTTATTATGAGATATATGGAGAAAATTCCTATCATGATAGTGTTTTCACTTAAATTTACTCAGCAAAAGAATTGAAAAATATAACGTTTAAAGAGATGTTTCCTTGGAAATCATAAAAACAGCCAGTTGGTAAAAATAGATTAGATTAACGGAATTTACAATCAATGTATGCAAAATTGTGATATGAAAAAATTTCTGATTTTGTGTAAATTTATGGTTTTATCAAAGAGTGTACACAGTTTGAACTAAACTGTACAAAGATGTAGAAGCCAACAGGTTCATATTAACAGCTCCACCTTAGCCTAACCAAAACGTCTACACAACTTCAAACACAAATCTAATATTTATACATCAATACTGTCTTCATTCCAACAAACATCCCTAGTATTTCAATAAGTCCTTATGTAAAAGAAAGCAGTAGGTAAGTTGTATATATTTATAAATTATTTCAATATATTTAATTAAAAATTTACCTAATATTTGAAAAACATTCTACTTAAAATAAAACTGCATTTTGGTAAAATAAAATTACACCTGTTTTTAAGATCACATTTTTGTTTCTTAGTTATATTTACAATAATTCTAGTTACTTACAAGTATAATATGTCATAAACTAATAAAGCTTACAGAAAAGAACATACATACATATAAAATTTTTTAAGAATATCACATGTAGCCTTTAAGTGGGATTTTTACAAGGATTAGTATTTTTGAATTAACTATGCACAATTTTCTTTTAATCGTTTGACCAAAAACTTTTAAATGTTCTTATTATTATACTTTTTGAAACGCAACCGTTATTTTTCATAATTTAACATGAGTTTCTCTTAACTATAGGTTAACTCAATTGTAATCAAATTGAGTTAATCTTAGGGTAAATGAATTTTATCTAATAGGGTTTACAATTGATTTACCTTTCCTTGTTAAAAAAAATCAACTTAATTTTTGCTTGCAATAATTTTTTCGCAAGGTTCTTTAAATAAGTACTTTACAGGACTATAAAAATATCGGCAATATCAAAAGTTATAGATATAGAACAATGGACGTCATCTATTTGTGCTAGTGACTTTGATCTTGAGGTCAATTTACAAGATCATTCGAAGGTCAAGTTGAATTTTTTAAACAGAGACCCCATTTTTCATTGCAGAAATGGAAAACAGAGAATAGATCCTATCTAACAGTATAAATAACATAGGGGTAAAATTGCATCTGGAAATCATTTGACGGTCAAATGTTCTTATACCATTGATTGGTGTAAATTATCCAATAACTCAACAACCCAGCGTGAGAAAAACTTGTCTTACAAAAGTTTAAGGAAATCAAATGGTAGATTTCAGGGTGATTTCAGGTTGACCTTGACCTTCAATATCATTTGAGGCTCACGAACGTTGCATAAATTAAAATATATATTTTCTAAATTTTTCAAGTAGTTTTCACATTCCTAAATAAATTCTCTAATGGCATCATTAAAATTAATAGAGAAATTGATTATTTTAGGAGCCACCTTTTTTACTGAATCAATATTTTTATTATTTTAGTCCAGATTACTTTTGATGAAATTTTTCTGTAACAACAATAACGATATAAAAACAAAATTACTAGATCATTTTTTTCTCGTTGAAAAATTCAATTTTCTATCTCCAAATCTTTAAACATTAAACAAATGTCTTTTTTGTTAAAATCAAAAATAATGTTTAAAATCATATGCGTTATCCATGTTCCCCACATTCCTATTTCATTCTATAACTCTGAAAGGTACATACAACTACATACCTACACATGTAACGTCTACATTACCATATATTATTATTGTACGAAGGAATGTAAAATGTTTATCCTATCTCATCGGACCTTTCTGTAAGCCTATGTATAAATAATATTGTAAATTTACAAATTTTTTGCAAATTTACACAAACTGATGCTATGCCTCGACCAACATGGCCAAGTACAGTGCTTGTCAATTAACTGAGCTAGCTCTTTGTGATTTGGACCAAGGTACTTCTTTGGCGCTGGCAAAAGCTACATAAAATAGATTAGCACCTATATTTATACCCGCTGCTAGGTAAAATACCATTCTCCATTGGCCAAGTGTTTGCTAAAACAAAAATTTACATTAGTAAGATTGATTAATAAAAAACATGCTAAACAAGTAGTTCTAATAATGTCTAGTTCCCAAAATATAAAACTACTTTAAGATATAGCATATTGCTGTATGGATCAATAATTAAAAACATAGCAAATTTAAATTTTTGTTGAACTTACCCCTAATTAACTAACACTTTATAACTTTAAAATTAGCCGAAGTTGATAAGGGGTTGTCAAAATAGAAGAATTAAAAAATTATATAAACGGAAAATTTTGTTTACTTTCGGGAGACAACATACCAATTACAAGGCTTTATCTGTAGGTTTTTATCTTTAATTTTTCTTTGTAAAGACATGTCTGTTGACATATACAGTATTAATTATAACAATATAATAAAAACAACGAAACTCATCAACTAGAAGGTGTAACTGCCATGGGTATAAAAGTTAAAACTTTTTAGTGAAACTGGCTGTGTAACTTTAAGATATGGCGCTTAATTAAGAGCGTTAAAACATCACCATTCTAAATTTGAGAGTATTTTTTAAACTTGATTAGTGCGTAAAATAAATGCTTCGTTTTCTTAATTTTTACTTTATACAAATTTTAACCATAAATCATTATGGTTTGAGAGGAAAACATTTTGCTATTAGTTTGTAGAAGAAACCAGGGTGTTTCATTTTAAATGTTTCAGCTGAATCTTTTTTTATCAAAACTTTTTCATAAAAATTACCCTATTAAAAGTTGTATTTCGAGGAGAACATCCAACGGTGATTTAAGTACAAGTTCATTTTTTTTTAAATAGGTACCGCCTTTTTGGAAGGAATGGAAATTCAGAAAAATTATTCGTTTAACCAACAAATAACTAATAGGTTTTATTCCATTTAGAATCATTTAAAGGTCAAATGTGTAAAATCGAAGTCTATATTCAAGTAAGCAAGTGTACATCAAAATTGTCCAGTGTTTGACCCAATTATGACCTTGACATTGATTTTCAATTGCCAAGGTCATTTTGAATTTTACATTGTTTTATTTCATAGGTTCAGAGGTTGGCATTAAAGGAAGGTTAAAAGGCTGGTGATCTTGACCTTCACATTCGAGTCACTTGAAGGTCAAATGGGGCTAATTATATGGGGACTCCTATTTTTAAATCTGAGACTCGCAGTTTACGAAATTTTGTTTAGATATGTCTTTATATCATAGGGAAAAATTACCTACACAGGTAATTAGACGGTCAAACTATTTGAACAGAATACTATTCTTCGTATAGGGATTTCTCTTTATATCACTGAAAGAGCTTGAAATTCACCGTTTTGATTATTATGTGTATTAGGATTCATATAGGTATAAAAACTATTCACACCAGTGCCTGTTTTTGGTCATCGATATAAAAAATGGTGTGAATGTAAGAGGATGGATTCTCAGGCTCTGTTTCGGTCCAGTCGATAAAAGTAAGACCGCGAGTAATCTAGCCAATGAAAGCAAGATTTTGATAAAAGAAAAGCTCATCTGTGGATATAATTTTCACTTATGACATAAATACAGTAGAATTTCGTGAACTGTGAGCCTACAGATATAAAAATAGATGTCCTCGTAAGTGACATGTGACCTTCCAATGACTTTGAATGTAAGGAGTCAAGGTCGCTAGCCTTTTAACCTACCTATGTTATTTCGTCTATAAAATTCGGGGATCCTATTCACAAAACAATCTGGACTTCAAATAAGCTTAAAAACGAAAGTCAAGGTCACCGTCAGGTAAAATACTCGATTATCATCAATTTATCTGAATAATTTTGAAGTTCATGCCTTCTTACTTAAATAAGGACTCAGATTTAACACATTTGAACTGTAAATATGTCATTTATATGGTTGGGCACATCATTTTTCCTACTTTCTACTTCTGAAACAAAAAAAGGGGGTTCCCATTAAAAAAAAAGCACTTGCCCTTAAAGTAACCTTCAAAATCACTTTTAAGATCAAATTTACTATCACCATTTGGATGTCTCCTTCAAATCACAACAACTTTTTTTGAATAATTTTTTATGAAAATGCTTCCGTAAAAAAATATTGAGCTGCAACTTTAAAAATGTATAATATATATGTAAAAAATGTGTTGAACTTTAACAAATTATCGCAGGATAAAACCTCGCAATTGACAGCTTATTTTCTGGAATTACAATTAAACGAGCAAAAAGAAATTAAAAATTTTCTTACCCGTCCATTTATTAGCAAGCCAATAACATAAGGGGCAAGAAATCCACACATATTTGACGCTGCATTTGTAATACCATACATGGTACCTGCATACTTGGGACTTAGAGCTATATGGTTCATTTGATTTCCAGCATACGATGCACCTCCAAACGCTCCAGGTATAGCCAACAAAAGCTGGACAGCTATTTTTTCACAGCCTACATATGCTACTCCTAATAGACCAAGGGATGGTATAACCGATGCTAAAAATAAAAAAGATTTAATGTATAACATTTCTTAAACAATTAATTTTTACAAAATGAGATTAACTATCGAATCTCAAGTCTTAGTTATATTTTTGCTGTTTTTAATTGTCCTATATGTAAATGGGCATATATGATAAACTCTTGTAATTATTAATCGTGTATTGTCCCATTTCAGATCAATGCCTTACATGTAAAATTAATGAAAACAACGACTCCAGCCTTAGTTTAATGACTTCAGTATTTTGTTCACCGTGTCCTTGTTGACCCCGAGATTAACATTTTTACGGGTTTCTATCAAACAAAAGTTCTGACGTACAGAGAGAAACTCTATTTATACTAACAATAACAAGAAGGAATTTCCTGCAAAAAGTAATGAATTTTCACGCAATTTAAAAACATGTAGATGAAAAATATTATATATAAAATTGTGGGTGATGTAACGGCGGTAGCGTAAAATACATTAAAAGCATAGAAGTTTTTTCTGAAATCGTAATTCTTATGTAAATTACCTATCATATTCCCCCATTACAATATTTCTTTTTTATGTGTTAAATGGCTCTATCTACAACAAACTACACGTTACACAAAACTTAATTGATTGTCGGAAATTGTGTATATGGATAAACTTCAAATCTCTCCAGAAGGTCTCCCAACTACACGTGTCATGAAGTTTTGTAAAATTTTCCTCGGAAATTATGCATACAAAGAAATCTAAACATACTATTATTTTATTTATCGTAAGGCCATATATGCATAAACATTTCAAATTTTAACAATCAAATTTTCGATCCAAATAACAGCCCATGGAGCAGCTCTCAAGAAGTCTTCAGTTGTAGAATGGTTAGGCCTATTGTCGCAATTTGCGGACGGGGATTGTCCGGCTTTCTTTGTCACAGTAATATGAGTTAGTTTTACATTTGCCTCATTTGAATAGGGAGTTAGCACACCCGTGACAGTTTGTGCGGATTCGGTTTAATCTGCTCTTTGTTTTACGAGGCAGAGGTATTTGTTTGATGGGGGGGGGGGGGATATCGTAAAGATAAGGAGGTACACTAGCTCGCCATTCTCTTTCTCATTCTTGTTTCAGGTTGAAATTGTTGTTAATTAGAAGTATCGCGGTTTAGACGCAGGAGTTTTCTAGAACATAGTCTGTGACCTTAGTTGAGCAATGTCTTCGTGGATTTTGAATTACGAGATTCTCTGGCTTCAAGCGACGAAAATGAGAAGGGGTGGTACGTTGAAATAATGATCAAAGTAGGCAAAGAGCAAGTAGGAATGGGTTTGACGTAAAACGTTATTTAGATAGGCATCCATCTTCATATGTCAGCTGTTCAGCCATACTGGGAAGCAAAATTATTCTGCCGCCGAATACACCAATCCGCCAGCAAAGCATCGTAATGTGTTGGCCACCGCTCCCCAGGAGATACGGCTCAATGTGGAAATTATGTTATTCCTAGTTTTAAGTTTTCCAGTTACGATGGTAAGATGTTTTCTGAACGATAATGTTTTGGTCCAGTGTGACGCCAAGATATTGGGGAACTTATTATTTTAGACGAGCTCCAATAACTGAACGTTCAGTACAACATTTGCCATTCTGTTATTCAAGTGAAAATACGATGCTTCGATTTAAGATAGCTAGTCTCCAATTTATAAAGTAGTCCGTCAAAGACAGGTTTTAGTAACTAAATTCTGAGGGCATGTCGCCGGCACAATTAAATTTTTTGAATGTGTTATAAGATGGTCGGATACTACACATAAGTTAAAAGTCAATCAGAGGGACAACTAGTGAGCCATGGGGAGACTGTTATTCAGGGTTTGTTTTTTGCCAGTCTGTTCATTTATATATATATATATATATATATATATATATATATATATATATATATATATATATATATATATATATATATATATATATATATATATATATATATATACACTTGAAAAGTGCGGTTGCTTAGCAAGCTTTCAATAATTCTGGTCCTTGCTTTGTATGTATTTGTTTTTGGGAATATGTATGTGAGAGGGCCTGTCGCCAAATTATATCATATGTTGCTGCAAGGTTTATAACGATCATTGATGTATAAAACCTTATCAGAGAGAGAACTTGGTCGCAGCAGCTTTGATTCTTCCGGAAACCTGCCTATTCCACTGGAACACGGTCCACTACTACATCGACAATACAACTATAGGTTAGTCTTTCCAGCAGCTTGTATCATGAACTGAGAAGGGCCTGCTGCTTTCTGGTTTATCTTTATCTTTGCTTGCTATTATTTTCGATTCGTTTAGCTTAGATGGTAGGTTGCCGGTAAGGAGAATAAGGAGTAGAACCTGGCTAGCCAGTTCCTAGTTATGGGGCCGCAATGGAGCAAGAATTCTGAGTGGATTCTATAATAACTAAGAACCTTTCTAGGTCTGTCTCTTCGGCATTTTTCTTTTTTAGATGCATCAGTTCTCTTTTAATCAGTGGTGTGTTTTTTGTAGCTGGATGCTTTGAATGTTAAAACGATATGATTTCCAACCTGGGGTACTCGACCCCAGTTTTCTTAGGAGACAACAATGTCAGCTGAAGTGAAAATTTCTTTAACTTTTGGCATATAGCGAATATTAAAAAAAAAAAACTTTAAAACTTTTAAAGAAAATGCATGTTACTGTATACGTCGCTTTTTTGATCAACGCTCAATTATAATAAAAATAGAATTATTTTAGGAACTTACCTACTGAATTCCAAAATTTATATGACATTGATAAAGATATGTAACCTTTAGCAAGGAGCCAATCAGCAAATATACTGATTAATATACCAGCTATCCAACTCGTTAGGTATGGAACAGCCGACAGTACAGCATCCTAAAAAATATAAGAAATCATTTTTAGTTACTCAATAGTACAAGATACATATATTACTATTATTATATAATTCTCTATTAACAAAAAGTAAAAATCAAAGCCCAAGCAGGTGTATATACTTTTTTGTAAAAGGTATCATATATTGAGAGAAAAAACTTATGCTGAACTGCATATTGAGAGCTGCAATGGCCACTGCTTGCTACGCTGATGGGAAATAACGTCAACAGAGGCTTCGTTTCGTAACCCGTACATGAATTCCGTAAATCATGTTCTATTTTACGTGCTTGTTTCTCTGATGGATTTGAACTCCAATAAGAAAGTTGGGTCTTGTCACGAAGGTATGGCTTTACCACGACAGCAGATAACCGATTAGGTAAGAAGGCTTCCGATAAGGGATGACACATTCTTTATGGTCGATTATGATTATTTCAATACAATTTTTATTGAATTCTCATAATTCTAATAATTATAAAATTGACTATTAATTGTTATAAAACTGTAAAATTGCTCGAACGTTCGCTATAATCGCGTCTTATTGTCCAAACTGTAATTTTTCATGCATCGAAATGATCTATAAATCCAGCCCAGTAACATATACGTGTGAAGCTAAGAACGCAGAGTACTTGCCACAACGTGCAGTATTACAACCCGCTTGGGACTCAGCGGCAAAATCAAGTAAGTAACCCGATAGAGAAACAAACGTCGTGTAAGCTAAGCTTAAGTTACGGATAAACATATGTAAATTGTTTATTCGCATCACTTTTGATATTCTTATTATTTCTGAAAATATTCAAATACTTATCTTAAAGGATTTTTAGGGAATTTAAAAAGAGTTATTCGACGTACAGTTACGGCAAATCAGGAATTTCCTCATACCGTTTTTAAGCAAAAATATTTATATACGATAATTTCACATGAAAAATATAAAATATGAATAGAAAAAAACATGACGAAACGTGCAAAGTAAATTTAGGGTCAGTTCAATAGAAATCCGCATAGAAATTTGCTTTTAACGGGAAAGCCTTTTATCTGATCTGGCTAAGACGAAATATTCTGTGGGGGTATGCTTTCTAATTTTAACAATTTGTCCCAGTGTAATCTAGCCAGTAGCGAGGCAAGCAAGGGTACGCTATTTAGGTTTGGAGGGAACACCTTGTATCGCACCTGTGAAATTAAATAATCTCTGGCAATGAAAGCAACTACAAATTAAATTACAATACAATTAAGAAAATATGTTTTCTAAATAAAGAGATTGAAACGCTCTACAGAATGCAAACTATAATGTAAAACTTGGCAGTATACACTTTAATTAGAAAAAAGCTTCTACTAACACAAATTCGAAAATACATTGTTTCCAAGAAATCACACTTAGGATTTTATCAAAAGGGTGACAACAGCATATTAATTATTTTTTATACATTATTGCAGTTTAATTGACTTTAAGCCTTTACAGATAAAATAATTTGAAACTATCAAGTTCTGGCCAAATGGTCAAAAATGCCCTTTTTGTAAAAAAAATCGTAATTTGCGATGGTACGTACTATCGAATAGGTCAAATATTATGAGAATGCAAAATAAAAGTCCTTTTTTACAAAAGTATATAAAAGTCCAGTTTGGCAAGAAAGTTCATTTTTATCATCGTGTATTAACGATTACATATTGTCGTGTTACAGATTCTGTTTAATTTAAATAAAAACTTTAATTTTTAATTATATAATGGGGTTTATCACAGTGAATCTCAGAAAACTGCAATCAAATTTGTTCATAGAAATGCTACGCAATATTCTGCTGCTTAGTAATTAAAAGTCCAAGGGTCACAAAAATAATCTATTAAAAGATGTTTTTTCCTTACCAAAATTCAAGTGTGAGTCAGCCAAATATTATAACAATTCGTTTTTTAAATATAAGTTATAGTAAAAAAAATGCAAAATAGAAAATCAAAATGTGTGTAACCAATAAGCCACTGAAGACTGGTGAAGTAATAAGGCAGCAATGGAACATATTTCAAGATATTTTTGACATTTGCCATCTCTTCACATATTGAATGGCATGTGGCAATTGTGAAAAATCAAATGGAATGGTATTTTTTTTTTGTCGAGATTTTGATTTTCTGTCAAAACTATTGAGGTACGATGAAAATTTTTACATTTGCTCCACTAGTTCTTTGTTACGATTTTTTTCTAAGAAAAAAAAAATTAAATATAGCAATACATACCGACGATAGTGGTGCTTTCTAAGATGTTGAAAATGATCTTGGATGGTGTGTTTGGATATGAATTAGTTAGTAAATTGGCCTGAGAGGTATCCCGATTTGACCCCTCAGATTTTTTTGTGGGGATTCATAAAAAATAAAGTTTTATAGCACCAACCACACCAGAAAATATGAAATACGCGATTAGAGAGGCATGTACATTAGCAACTTATATTGGTGTATAGCGCCCTGGTGTAATGGAACAAACATATATATGATTAATCTTAGCAAATATTGTTCGACATAAAGTTTATTCCACCAAATGGAGGAATTAAATAATCACTCTGTAGATAGATTTTAACCATGAGAACTGAGAAAGTGTATATCTTAAATTACCACCCAAGAACCCTTACCCATAAAGAAAAAATCAAACTTAACCATAAACATTTTTAGTACTTTTGGGTAGTTCATAGGTTTTCTTAAAAAAATATATAAAGGCAAACCATTTATGGTTACATAAACTAAAAAGGTCGTACCCCTTTAATATTTTTAAAGAAATCTATTTAAGAAACCCTTCTCTTTTTATGTAATTAAAACTGCAGGGATAAGTGCCAAGGATAATCTTAACATACAACGACCACAGAATGTTTTTAAAATTAAACAATTTTCCCATCATAAGGAAACAAAAAGAGTATTTAAATAAAATTACTACATTGCAATATAATTATTTGTTTATATGTGCAAAGGTTTCGTCTTTTAATCATTTTTACCTATTAGACAAAAAAATCAGAACAAGTAAAATTTGAGAAATTGCCAAAAGAGCGAGAAGGTTTTTTTTCATGACTAAAGACAGGAACTTTTATTTTATAAGAAGACAGAGTAATTTGATAAATTTTTTATTAATTAATTAATTTTAAGATGCTCAGGTCAAATTGGGAATAAATATCCAATATGGGATGGCTACTGCCCTCTATGAACAAAAGACCGAAACTTTCGAGTAGGGAATCACCCCTACAGGGTTGTAATTCAGACTAATAACTATTTCTCTTGGTTAAACAAACGAGGAGTGGTACAGGATGGCGCATTATTTGAACAGTATCAAGAACAAAACTTAAATTTTATGTTTTAAAGATGATATCAGGCAAATGGCGTCTATTATTTTCAATACACTGCCTTAATTAAACTCGGAAGTCTAACTCCTTCCAACATATCGACGGGTATGTATGCCGACAGTTTGACGAATGTTGGTTCTTCAGTTGAGCCAGGCTCCTAGGACAATTAATGTAAATACGCGATTTTAGACAGTCCCATAAAAAATAGTCGCAGGGGACTTAATTAGGAAACCCTGATGGCCAGTGCAGGTCGCTCCTCAAGGAGAGGGAAGTGTTGCCGCATTGACACAAGCGCTGTGTCTCGTGGCATCGTCTTGCTGGAATCATACATCGCTCACATCCATCTCGTTGAGCCTTGACAGGAAAAACTCCTGAATTATGGATATAACAGTTAGAAGTCACCGAAACTGCCTGTTTATTATCTTCAAAAAACCATGGACCAATTACTCTAACTCGCGATAGTGTACGTCATGTTGTAAATATAGGGGACGCTGATGAAGTCTGGGGTTATCTGGGCTCCAATAGATGGAAGTGAGCCTTATCACTGAAGAAAACAAGGGTGTCGTGAAGCATACCAGAAAGCACCACACTTGCATTGTTTCGTGCAACAAAATTGCGTGGACTAAGTTCCTGCATCGCAGCCAATTTGTAGGGATTAAATTTCAGTTCTACATGAAGGACAGAGCAGACAACCCAACGGCAGCTGCATGTTTGCGGGCAGAGCGCTAAGGGGATCGTAAGACAGAAAGCCTTGCCATGTGAATATTTTGGGGTGACTTTGCTGTCCCTGGAAGGCCCTGTTTTTTTTCTTACTTCACTTGTTTATCCATGAAACAATCGACTGATAGAAAAGTACGTCTCGAAAGCGAACGCGCGCTTCATCTTCGTACACTCCATGATGCTAATTAAAACCAAGCGGAGCTACAACTTTACTCTTGAATGTACCTACTCCCACTCACCTCGGACCAACCATCACTTCAGGGTGCCAAATTCAAATAAGCAATTTGCTCTGCCCTACCTGCACTAACGCGAATAAGCATGGGTCCCGATGGTTGTAAAGTTTGGTGGTGTCTTTAAAAATTCATATTGTCAGTTACGATTTGAAGTTCGTTAGAGGAGGCACATTTTGCAATCTGCTAGAAAGAGTTACGTTCTAAGCGTACAACCGGTTTGATTAAGAAGGTTTTTATTTTTAATTTCTCATTTATCTTCGGAAAAGTTAAGGGGAAATTATGTTTTATTTTACAAGAGAGAACGGCGATCTTAGTACTGTCTTATTCAAATAATTTAAATAGCTGAACATCATGATTCTTGAGTTTAGATCGTGTCAAATTGGAATTATTATCCGACGTTTTGCCTACGATTGCACGAGGATAATAATTCCAATTTGACACGGTCTTAACCCAAGAACCATGATTTCCAACTAGACCAAAGCCGTGAAAGCTTTCGTTCTTAATAAATTTAAATAGATGTTTTTTTAATTGACAGAGCTGACTTACAGACATCACTGGTAGATAATTTTTTTATTAAGCGATCTTCTTTAAAACATGTTTTTTTTCGGGCTGCCACATCTCATTAACAAGCTGTCAAGACACGTTAAAATTCTAAGCAACGTTCCTTCCTTTAAGGCAGTTTAACAGCTTCTTAAAGTCGCTTGAATATTTCTTGTGCTTAAATTCACTATTCAGTATTGGTAACGTCAGAAATGTTTGGAAGTGGAGGTCATCATCAACATCTTATAAAATGTAGCCGTCGTTAAATTTACGCCATTACTATATATTATTATTTTTATTTTTTTTAACAAAATCATAAGAAGGCAACCAGTGGAGCAAATGGAAACATTTTCAGCGCGTAATATTTAACAGAGAATTCAATATGTGAACACGGGGCAAAAGTCAAAAATATCTTAAAATCGGCCCTTAGCCGCCTTATTATTCTACCAGTCTTTTATTACAAATCATTTTACCGATATCGACTTGTAACACTTAAAAATTCTCACCTTGTTTACAACTTATGGTAAGACTGTATAAAAACTGATAAAAATAATTTCATGGGTTAATATACTTACTGCTTGTATGTCAAAATGTAAAATTTGGGCCATATAAGTTGGCAATTCTGTTAGTTGAGTGTAAAAGGCCCAAGAGTTGCCACACTGAGTAACCAATATCGCCCAAAGAGGTAAACATGTGGCCATTTTTAACCAGGGAACTGAAGATTTATCTTCATCCTAGAAAATATATTGTCATTAAAACCTAAAATTGTTTAAGGAATACATGTTGTTTGTCGTAAGGCTGTTACCGACGTTCGTGTAAGTCGGTCAACTAGTTTGGCAATTCAGCTTGACAAAGTTGCGTAAGCACGTACTTACGCAAATCCTGGTATGAAAATAGTTCGTCAAGCAAAATGAAAAATTTTGTTATTAACTTGCTGAGTAAGCTGTACAGGCCAACTTTTCTAAAAGTAACATGTTAAATATACGTAAAATATATAAATTAACTGACTATTTGCCTAAACGTATATAGTAAAAACAGATTTTTAAATTTGAATTGTTAAGCCAATTTAACCAACTTATATTAATAAATAACAAACAATTTTTTGTTCAAGTTGTCAGAAAACAAAGTTTTAAAAACTTCTGTAGCAATCCTTAGATAATCAATAATTTTTGAACTTACTTGTGGCCCAATACTAGCTAAAATATACGCCTGCTCTTGTCTATCAATCCTTGGATGACTGGTAGGCGAGTCAAACACAAAGAACATCCAAAATGCAAACCAAATTATACCAAGGAAGCCGAACAGATAAAAAGCTAGAGGCCATCCACCCCACAACTCTAATGAGCACAACCATCCCGAAAGTGGAAGGGATATTATTGTACCAAAATTAGCACCTAAAATAAAACTTTATTTTAATTGACACTGAATTTGGGATATATTATAAAACGACTAGCTAATTATTTTGTAACTAATTCAATAAGAATCAAAGGGGTTAAAAAATAGTCTTAAATTGGTTTGTTTGAAAAGACTGCTGGCATGTACCAGGTTTCTGCGATCACTTGGCTGAGGCCCTAGCGTGCATATAGATTTCTATTATAACATTACAGTAGTAGGTACAATTTAGACTTGGAGTAGAATAAATTAATTTGTTCATTTATAACCAAATAAAAAAATTGGTATATTTCTATTATTTTCGCTTATACATTTTTAAAATTTTAGGTTTTACTCGCTCACAACTATATTCCCCTTACCTGCATATACATATGCACCAAATTTACTTCTTTCTAATGGCGGGATCCATCTTGCTAACATCGCATGCATAGCAGGAAATGTAACACCCTACAAATGAAGTTATTTTATTAACGCTGTACATGAGTGGCACTCATTTTGTACTCTATGAAAAAATTTGTCAATAATCTAGTACCTACTTCGAAAGCTGATGTACATCGATTACAAAATATTTATTTAAAGTGGAATTACAAAAATATCAACATATCTGAAAAATTCGAAGTATATGGTAAATATTTTTATTTTGTTACTATATACTGTAAAACTTACTATAGTCACGTTAAATTGTATATAATAGGCAAGAAATTCTAACTCTAACCTTACCTACAAAGATCAGAAGAAAGGAAATTAGTAATTTAGACTGCAAGTTTAGCCTTTAACTAAACGGTTATATTTAAATGAGTAGTCTGTTACTTTGTGATACATTGTAAAGAATTAATAAAAACAAAATTTATTTTTTTAAACTTATTACTTTTTTATTACTAAAAATTGGCGTGACCCCGGTTACATTCTCAAATGCAATGTTTTAAAAACTATGATTTTAAATTATTTTATAGGACTTTATATCAAACAGTTTTTTTACTACTATGTAGGTATTAAAGGCAGAACATCGAACAACGAAGAATTTCATAGGTCTGTTTGATCATCAAGAAGTTTAACTGTACTGGTTTTATTGTACATATAAATTTCTACGGCTTCTAAGATATTACGTTTCTTTTTTACTTTTTGGTACGGTATGTAAAACTTGAATATTGTTAGCATCTGGGAAACTATAGCCTCTTTCTATAAAATGATTAGCGAAATTTGAATTATGTTTTTTCAATAAAATTGCAGTCTTGTGTTCTTTAAATCTTATTTGGAAATTTATTCCTGTTTGTCTGATGTAACAGTTATTGCAATTTCAACAGTTTAGTCCATTATTCGGATTGCAATAACTGTTACATCGAGCAAACGGGAAGAAATTTCCAAAGAAGATGTAAAGAACACAAGACCACATCTTTATTGAAAAAACATAATTCAAATTTCGCTAACTCTTTCATAGAAACAGGTCATAGTTTCCCAGATGCAAACAATTTTGGTTACCGTATCCAAAAGTAAGAAACTGAATATCTTAGAGAGATCAAACGGACTTACGAACTTCTCCGTTGTTCGATGTAGTACCTAGCTAGAAGTAAAAAATGTGTGAGCTAAAAAAGCTCTATAAAATAATATGAATCCATAATTTTTAAGGCATTGTGTTTGAGAATGTAACAGTATTAGTTTAACAAAATAATCTTGTTTTTATTAATTCTATATTTCTGTTATAGAAAATTGTAGTGACAAGGGCAGATAATGGCACTTTTTGAAAACATAATAAACCATTCTATTCACTTTCTTATTTATCATATTTTTAAAAGAAAATATTTGGTATTTATAGCACGTAAAACATAATAAATTATAAAGATATTAGTGAGGTAGCGGACCTCCACTGCTGCTTACGCTGCAGGATAATAAATATCGCTCGGCACTTAAACGAAATTACCAAGCTAAAGAGATGGTGGGTGCGTTGGCAAAGCGCTTTGCGTTTTCAGTCGTTGCGTAACCTATTTGTTTACGCCATCACGATTAGTTTTGTTTACAAATTATGATTTTATGCGTTATTTCACCATATTTTATTATGTAGTTAAAGGGACAATTTTAATATTAACGAAAAACGAAAAAGACTACATGGAAAAAAGGCTTCTTTTTTTGAAATAAAATAAATTACTAAATAGTAATAAATAAAAATTGTACGCTAATAGTTATTTTGCTTAATAATTATTTTATAAAATTTCTTACCTCCCCCATACCTTCAAGCACCCTTACAGCAATAAAAAGAGGAAAATTTATTCTAGCAGCTATGGGACTTAATAACGTAAAAATTGCCGTTATTAATACTCCTATACCATAAATTAACTTTCCACCAAATAGTTCTGCCAACCGTCCTCCTGGAACTTGTGTCAGAACATATCCATAAAAGAATGAACCCAAAACAATTCCTTGGGTTGCTTCATCCCAATCAAATTCACCACCATGCTGCAATAAACCACATATTGTTATGTAACTTAGATTTTTTAAACGATGGGGCTAAATCGGCAAATTTTTCCCATATTTTAGAGCAGGACAAGAACAACCAAAGATTTAATACATTGACGTTTCGTTTGTCAAGTCAGTGCTGACAACAGGTAACTCAAAAGTTATAGATCGAGTAAAGTGGTCTTAATACTGTTTTGTCTACTCTTCAAGCTCTTTGACAGTTCCATGAATCTTGTTTTTTTTTATTTTGGGAATCGCGCTGTTATTTCTGGTGTATGAACAAATTCATATTTTAGTTGTGAACAAACCTGAACTTTATCAAAAAGACGTATGCAGAAAATTACAAATATCATGATTAAATTTTAGCTGAACCAGACTATTAAAACTAGAACTGTAAAAAAAAAGTAATTTAAAGAAAATACAAAAATCTTTATTTAGATAAAATTATTAAATGCAGAAATACGACACTCACTATTGGTAAAATCTACTAAGTTAGTAAGTGACCTATATGTTAAGAAACATATATACGAGGGAAGCCGTTTATATTTCGGAATAATAAACACCATGATCACATCCCTTTTGCATGCGTTTGTAAAGACTTTTTTGCCAATGTGAGGATGGTATCACCAAAATGTTGTTTTTGAATGCATCAACCGCAGCTTCTGGCGTAGAAAAATGTTGACCATGCAGTTGGTTCTTTACGTACGGGCGCCAAATTGGTGCTGTACGGCGGATGACCTACCAATTCTACGTTTTAAGTGCTCAAAATCATCTGTATCAGCGGATGTGTGAGAACTAAATCGCATTGCCACGGTAGAGAATAATCCGTCGTCTCCAGTTTGTTTTCCTCAATTCACCGAAGACTTCTCACAAGCAAATAATTGTAAACCATATCTATGAATCTCGGTTGCGATATAGCTAGTTTTTTCGAAAAAAACACCGAAGATCTGCTTTAGAATGCTACACGAGCGAGCAACTTTTGTTGGTTGTGGCTCATTACCCATACGGTCAATTGTTGTTTACCTTCGGGCTCATTCGCATAAATCCAAGACTCGTCAGTTGTCATGATCTTATAAATGTTTTTGAAATACTACGATCGTAATTTTTGATCATTTCCTTGCATTACACAAATTGATACCAGCCTTTTTGAGTATTTGTCAAATTATGCGGGATCCAAGGCGAACATAGCTTCTTCACGACCGAATGTTAATATCATATATTATAAACACTGATATTACTAATACTCAGAATGCCACAATCCCAAGGTATATCATTTGACGATCTTGTATTATTAGTTCAGGCACAACATCGATATTTTGTTTACACCAATCTTCCTATTGAATTTGTAGCGATTTCATGTAAAAATTTATTACAGATATCTGAAAGTTTTAATGTCGTAGGGGGCACCCAGTAGATAATAAATACGTAAAAAAGTTTTTTTTTTCCTTTTTTGCGTATACATACAAATTGGAATAACTTTGTTAATTTTAATGACATAAGTTTGTGAATAAGTGGACACGTTGTCCGAGTTTATTATCAATTACAAATATGGTTAGGAAATCAGATGAACGCAACTAAATTTGGCTGGCGAAAACATAACCATGGCTTGGAAACAATTTATA
Source organism: Diaprepes abbreviatus (assembly GCA_034092305.1). Classification (NCBI taxonomy): domain Eukaryota; kingdom Metazoa; phylum Arthropoda; class Insecta; order Coleoptera; family Curculionidae; genus Diaprepes; species Diaprepes abbreviatus. Next base: position 13,914,087 of record JASJET010000139.1, read on the forward strand.
CATCTAAAAATTTGATACCCGACGAAACTTTAACTTTAATTACATGTAACACACACTACTGGATGCAAAACAAGTAGATGCGGCTGCAAAAAGCACAGTCTCAATTACACAACTTTTTGTTTAAACTGCAACGATGAGGGAGATAAAAAATGCGACAACTTCGCTGCAGTGATAATTGAAGACGAAAATGACGCGGAGGAAGATGACGATTTGTTACAAACAATGATAAATGATGACGAAGAAGGGCCTCCACAAAAAAGAGCAAGAAGAGAAATATAAATTTTTATCGTTGAGTTATATAAATAAAAAAGTCGATTGTGTGATTAGGGTATTTAAAGTGTATTTAAAAAAAAATAAAGTTTTGTATTATGCATAAACATATGCCTGGATTATTTATTCCGAGAAGATATATATATATATATATATATATATATATATATATATATATATATATATATATAATGTGACAGTGTTTTATATTTAATATTTGGAATGAAATTAAACTGCTAGTAAAGTCATTTGAAACAATATTAGTGTTAATATTGCCAAAAAATGTGTTTTCCGATGGAATGTCGATTTTCCGGTATTTCCCGATTTTCTATGATAATGAAAATAAGTCAGTTCGTAATATTTCGTCGAGGTACCCCAGCTTAAAAAAAAATGAAGGCTCTACGTTATCTGGAACCCGAGATATCGTACAATTTTGTTGCGTACTCCAATTTGAAGTTTGAATTTCTGAAGCACACCGTGAGAAAGCCGAGCTTCCTCCACCACTCGCTACTACGCACTTGCAAAAGTACCTTCACTTCGAAGGGCTATAACTTTACTAACGATGCATGAATTTCATACTTATCAATTGCATCATAAAATATAGGTCTTCGTTTAAAATCTGTGAAAATGTTGGCTCTTAATGTTTATAAACAAAAGAGATATGATTTTTAAAAAAATGCTATCTTAGCTCCTATTGGTCGTAGGAAACTTTTTTTTTAAATTCATGTTTTTTCACCAGCTTTCAAGTCCACTTATTCACAAACTTGTATCATTTAAATTAACAAAGTTATTGCAATTGTTTATACGTAAAAAAGGTACCTCTTCTTTAAACGGTTTTTTTAACAATTTTTTTAAAAATCCATCGTTTTTTCATCTTTGCTTGTAGTTTGAACTTCAAAGAATCCATTCCGCTTTTGCAAATATTTGTAGAATCATCCTCTGGGCAAGGACAATTGTTTGAACATTCAATGTCTGGGATAAACAATTAAGATTATTCATAAACTACCAAACTGATTTAGTCCAGCTTTCGCACAGTTATAAAGGTACATAATGGCCTTATCATCAAGGGATTATACATCACTTTTGGCCTCTCTTGCAAAAGTTATTAATATTTATAAAATAGTGCAAAAAAGGTGGTTTTTCGCCATTATCTCGATAAATTATTTATCGATTTTGACGTATAGAAAATGAAATTAAAGGCCTTTTAATACCCACAACTTTCATTTGGACAAGTTTTCTCTAAAATGTAACCGAAAAATTCTACGGGCGGAAAATCGAATTTTCCTACTTTGGATGTTGTTTATAAAAAAAAAACAGGGCTGATCTAGCTGTACTTTTTTACGTATTTATCATCTACTCGGTGCTCCCAACGACTTGAAACTTTCAGATATCTGCAATAAATTTTTTCACCTTCTTTCATAGGAAGACTGGAGTAATTGCACTATAATCAATTATGGACGGCATTCACGCCAATCGACCGTGAGCGAACGACGGATACGATTGAATTCACTAAATCAGCGATATGCAGTAATTTGTGCATGAAAATGTTCATGTGAATTTTATTTTTTGTCCGAGATGAAATTTTGAAATTATTATAAACAGCACAAATAACATCTATATGCTCTGTTCTGACAACGTATATCGTCTAAAATATAAAATGTCACAATGGATATGTCAGATTGCAACACCAGTGTTGCCAGATCCGGAAATATAAACGACTACCCTTTTTACGTTTTAGTTCTGAATTTTGTATTAGTGAGTTTTACAACTGTATAAAGTTAACTTCTACCATGTTCTTAGATAATTTATATATGTACTTTTTTATTTTGTGAATATGCAGAGGAGAAACTCACATATAATAAAGTATAATAAGACCAGTCTCTAACAATTAACGTTAATTTTAGTAAAAATCTACAATACTTACAGATGGAGTTGAAGAATTTGTAACGTTGGGCACAGGACAATGGTCAAAAGTATTATTTTCAATCACAGGGGATGTGTGATTCACCATAGCGACTATAGCTACGGAAAGGTTAACCCGCATAGCATATACATTTGCGAAACCTAAGAAGCCAAGTATTCCTAGGATGTGTCTGGACTTAAGACAGTGTTTCGTATCTTCGACTGTAAGTAAATAAGAATGATTAATATAAATTTGCAATAAAAACTGATTTAACGTTAAATTAAAATGTGAAAATGAATTAAAATCAACGCCTAAATCCTAAAGGTCATTTATCATTTGTGTACTATTTATGTAGAATTTGCACTTTTTAGATCATATTTTAATTTTTAGGGAAAAAAATAATATGTTGTATTTCTGAGCTAAGACTAGACTTGGACAATCTTGGAGACATTTACTAAAAAAACTACAAAAGGGTCGTATATGTAATTTTTTTTTCATGAAAGACACCGCCATAAAATTTTACAGAGGTGTAATGAAATAGTAAGTAACAGTTTTTCAATGTATGAAAGTATAAACATTAATTAAAATATATCCAAAACCTCCCAAACGCAAAAGAAAATAGGGAAAACAAATTTTTTATTCACATCATATGTATACATTTGCATTAAACTTTTCCAACTAATACATGTGAGTGCTGGTAGCATAACTTAAATTGTGAACATTATCGATTAAGAAAAATCAATCAGAGAAATAATTTAATTCCGAAATTCAGTGTTATAAAAACAAATTACAAAAACCAAAGTATAACCGAAACACAATAGTAAATTATCTCTATTAAAGTTCATTCATAATTTTCCTGGGATTTCTGTGACCTTAACTGGCGCTATAAGGAATGAGTTTCAACGAGAATTACCATTACACCATGGGTGTGCGTTCGGTCTTTCCGCCTTATCAGCCTGACCAGTTTCTTATGAAAGACACTGGAAAAGTTGGTGTATTGACACATTAAAGAAGGAATAATGGTACAATATCCCTTACATCCTTTGCAATTTGCCTATCAGCCAGGAAAATCCATATATGCGGTGCTACACCGACTCCTCACAAGAGTCGAAAACGCGCTGTTGGGTGGACGATCTGCCTCAGGTACCTTTATCGATATCGAGGGGGCATTTGACATGTCTCATAATTCGATATGCAATGCTCAACAACGACGAGACTCTGAACCGACAGTAGTCGCATGGATCGGAGCAATGTTAACTCAGAGAATAACATATGCTGAGCTTAACAATGTAACTGCTAAAGCACTGTCAAGTAGGGGCTGTTCACAGGAAGGAGTGCTATCGCTTTGCTGTGGAACCTTGTAGTGGACAGCCTATTGAGTGAACTGAATGATGCCGGTTTGTATACACAGGCCTATACTGATGACCTGGTCATTTTGTGTCCTGGTGGCGATATCCGGGACCTGGAGGGGCCAATGATGCGGGCCCTCCGGATCGCGGAACGATGATGCCACGGGGAAGAGCTCGGAATAAACCCGGACAAGGGCGAAGTGGTTCTCTTTACAAATAAGAGAAACTGGAGAGACTTCCCACATTTACATTGGTGGGAAGGACTCTTCAATTTAAGGGAACAGTTAAATACCTGGGAATAATTCTGAACTCACGACTGGGTGTTCATGGGGACTGATACCTAAAGTGCTATTTTGGATATACGCTATAATGATCCGCCCCATGATAACGTACGCCGCTATTGTATGGTGGCGTAATACAACAAAGCGCAAACACATTCTTCAACTTGATAATGTTCAGAGAATGGCTTGTGTGGGAATATTGAGTGCGATGAGGACTGCTCCCAACAGTCTCTCTTGAAGTCCTAGTGAACCTGCCTCTTCTTCACTTATACATAGAGAACGAGGCACTGAAGACTGTTTATCGTCTCAGTTGCTTAGGACATCTTGGAATTGGAACGGGCGGCTACTCAGGTGTCTGAAAAAGCGCGGTGGAGAGGTGTTCATCACTCTCCATGCGGACAGATTACATGACGTCGCTTTTCAAACCCAACCTCTACCTGAAGATATTTCTGCCAAGTAGAGAGGATTGGGAGGGTGAACAAAATCTTCCAAAAAATGGATCCTGGTGGATCTCGACACGATGAAAGAACCGGAGCCGGAATTCGGCAGGAGCACAGGAGTCAGAATACTACTCTCTCGGACAATATGTGACAATCTTTACAGCGGAACTGTACGCTATTCTGCAGTGTGCCCATCTCTGTGAGGGATATAGACAGGAATAGGGTAATAAATATATGCTTAGACAGTAAGGCTGCGATATTGGCACTGAAGTCTAATGTCGTAACTTCGCGATTGGAGTCTGAGTGCAAGGGCATACTAAACGGTATGACAAGGAACGGCTGCACAGTCAGACTCGTATTGGTCTCGGGTCACTCGATCATACACGGGAATAAGGAAGCTGGACGTCTGGCCAAGTTGGGTTCGGTAACTGAATCGCATGGACTCCAACCAATACTACCTGTCCCAATTGCTACTGACAAAAGGGGATTAAAATCGTTGCTGGAAAGCCAATTTATTGAATCATGGAGGGAAGCTCCTGGAATGAGGTGCGCTAAGGAACATATAACTGGGTCTAGCGCACGGCGTATTAAAAACCTTCTCTCCTTGGGAAGGAAAGAGCTGCGCATTGTGGTGGGATTGTCATCAGGACATTGTCACCTCAGGGGCCATCTTCATACAATTGATGTCGAAGATGACCCGACGTGCAGATGGTGTTTGGAGGAGGATGAAACTATTGACCATGTCCTCAGAGAGTGCCCAGCACTCAACGGACTGAGACAGATATTTCGGAGATACAATTTTGTTACCGGAAACAGTTAGGCAAGTTGAAATAACGAGGCTGCTTGGATTCGCAAAAGCGATCGGCCTCGAATAACCTGCAGCTATGGTGGGATGTAAAGGGCCCAATGGAGGCCTAGGTATCGATGATCTAGTATCGCCATCCCCTTTTTCACTCCTTCATTCAGGTGTGCGTTCTTTGCTATGCTTTGTTAGATAATATTAATATAATTATGTGTATATTTTTATTTATTTTAAAAACAAAATATATTTGGAAGTTTCGGTAATTATTTGGTTACATTACACCACGCCAAAATTAACCATTTTTTTAAAAGATGAATTTTGAAGTTTGAGTTATTTCTTCTTAAATTCTACCTACATCTGAACTCAGGTTATCAATGTTTCGTTTATTATTTTCCCTATTTTATATTTGAAATTAAACTTTTAAAATCCAAGGTTCGAAATTCCAAATGTTTAATAACCATCATCTAAAAAAATCTGTATATTTTGTTGGTGGTAGAGTTATTTCTCGCGCCATTTCATTTAAATTTGAATTCAATAATGTTAAAACTTTATTGATTTGAATTGTGATTTAAAATATTTGAAATTAAACTTAAATAAAAACTTTGTACCATAGCGGTTGTTTGATGCCAACTTCAAAAAGTTCAGTTATTGATATAAATATATACAGGGTATTTCACGACGAACTGTCGCAATCGATTTCTCGGAAAATAGACTTTGGAAAATTTTTAAAATTCGGCTGTTTACTTAAGTTGAAGGGGGCATTTCGGCTAAAATATTTTCAAGATGGTGGGACTTTCGGTTATACCGGAAGTTGATGCCTCCTTGCTTATTTTAAATGGAATACCATATACGTTATTTCATTTTTAGATTCTACGCAAAATTATGGAGATGTATAATGTCCTATACCTCAGTCTGTTTTAGGTATATTTTAAATTTTATATCAAAAATGGCGTTTGCAGGCCTAAACATAACTCTCGGTTTCTCTTATACTACTATTTAATTGAGGTTGGTTTCCCTCTAGAAGAGGATCTACTTTAGTGGACAGTGTTGATATTTTGATAATAAATAAATACAGGGTGATCAAAAAGTAACATTAAATATTAACTTGAGAAAATCGTTAAAAGTCAATTTTTTTAAAACGTAAACCACCTATTTTTATAATGTTATCTTATTTAGCATTAAAAGTAAGGGTCTTTGAATAAGGTTGTCTTTTCGAAAAATTTGTAGTTTTTGAAATATTGGCAATTTAACATTTATTGTAAAAATGATAAACGGCTTACCTACACTGGGAAACAACTTATTTTAGTAAACGTTCAAAATTTCCAGTCTGAACTTCCCAACATTTTTCGCATCTCCGACTTAGGTCATCATTGGAATCTGGAGATAAACTTTCAAACGAGTACCTTATCCTTGCCGTACAGTTCTCCATCGTTGTCACTAGATTATAATAAACGATGTTTTTTATCGTTTCCCATATAAAATAATTTAGGACAGTCAAATCAGGGGAACGAGGAGGTCACAAAAAAAGTCCATTATTGACAATCCACTTGTCATAAAATGTTGCTTGTAAGAAGTTGGTAACTCGAACGGTTCTGTGTAGTGAGGGCGCCACCAAAATTTGCCTGTGTTCCGCCAGACGTAAATTGCTTAAATATTGATTGTCCAACTTTTCTAGAGTATTTAAACATCTTTCTGCTACAAAAGTTAATGCGTAATTTGAAATGGGGACATAATTTGCTTAGTATTATTAATTAATTACCATATAAGTTTCCTTTATAAAAATGTAGTTTTACTAATCCATCATTTCTTACAGCACAAAATACGTTAATTGCCACGTTTCTTGAAAATTCCGCAACTCACTGCATAAGGATTTGAATCCCTCCAAAAATGGGAATTGTGTCTGTTAAAAAGACCATTTTTCGTAAATTTTGCTTCATCAGTCCAAATTATATTGTCCAAAAATCAAGGGTCGTATTGTATCATTGTTAATATAAATTCGCAAAATGCACTCTTTTCGGCAAATCAGTATTAGGTGTTGAACCAAAGATATTGAATAAGGACCATGTGAAAGTTCTGTTACAACATAATTCTATGTATTGAGCTCTTCGAAATTCCTGTTTGTAGAGCCACTTGTCTTAACGATGTCATAGGATATGCTGCAAAATATCCCAGAATGGCAATTTCGATATTTTCATCATTGAAAATATGTTTCCTTTTATGCATTTTTGTCTTAACTTTGCCAAAATTTTATAAATTTTCCAGTGTTCATTTAACACTGTTTCGTGACCGTTTCGGTTTATCTGGATATCTATCAGCAAATGTCTTGCATCTTCTTGGTAAAACTTTGTTACATTTCCAATAGATAATAGACAAATTTAAATCATCTTTGTGGGTATAATTTAATCGCCCTGACATGATTTTTATTACTAATTGTCAAATGGCAAGAAATAGTGACATTTGTGTAGTACTCTATGGTTTTCTTTTGTCGTCATGGCCAACTAATAACAAAAATTAAAAGCCATATAGCGTTTTTACAATACAAAAATGTATTGTACCTTATACTAAATCAGCCTTATTCTTAATTCTAAATAAGATAAGGTTATAAAAATAGGGGTTCACATTTAAAAAAAATTGATTTTTAATAATTTTTCAAGTTAATATTTAATGTTAGTTCTTCATGACTATATATTTATTTATTATCAAAAAATCAACACAGTCCACTAAAGTAGATCCGCTTGTAACAGGAAATCAACCCCAATTATAAAATAAAGGCTTACATATAGGAGAAATTGATAGTTATATTTTGGCTTGCAAACGCCTTTTATGAAAAAAATTTAAAATATGTACTTAAGTATGGGACATTATACATGAAATATGCCTATACAGTTGCTTAGAATCTAAAAATGGAATAACATATAGGATATTCCATTTAAACTAAGCAAAAAGACATCAACTTCCGGTATAACCGGAAGTTCCACCATCTTGAAAATATTTTAGCAGAATTACCCTCATCGACTTTAGTAAATTGCCAAATTTTAAAAATTTTCCAACGTCTATTTTCTGAGAAATCTATCGAGGCAGTTTGTCGTGGGAAACACTGTAGAATTATTTTTCGGTTCTAAGTTCTTATTGGTAATTTTTATTATTGGTATTTTAATACTACAATTTATCTCGTTATTCGTAAATTATTTTAATACTTAAGTATCATTCAATATTGAATTTTAATAAATTAACTTTAGATTTGTAATCTACTCTCTCGAATATCCTCCAATACATATTCTAGAAAAATTCGAAAAATATATCATTTTAGCCCACTATATCGGATTTTAAGAAAATAATTTAAAATTCTTAACCGGCATCCCCAAAAATCCGAATTTTGGAAGAAATCGGGAAATTAACTTGATCGACTGATTAACAATATTTTTTAATTTTGAACAATTAATTGTAAAAATTTATAATCTACGACCCCGAAACACTCCCACATCAGTTTTGGAGGAAATTGTACCATATTAATTTTTTATCCGCCATATTATGGGCGGGTTTTACTTAAGTGATTTCAAAGTATATGGACCCCTAGCAACAACCTCCTGAACATAAATACATACATAAAAAATGTAGCAGTTTAATTGAGAATCTGTTCGTTCTTTCAAGTCAGTTAGTTAATAAGACTGAATACTTTACGAGGATGGTTCGATAAGTTCTCGGCCTGAAACAGAGAGGGCGCTAGTAGGATCAAATAACTATAATATTTTGTAAGCATTATCCTTGAGATGATGCCGTGCAATGTTTCAGATGTTTGTGTTCAGTTGCTTGTTTGTGGCGATGGAGTGAACACATTAGGTTCGATATTTTGTGAAAGATGGATAAAATTGAAGTTCGAGCGGTTATAAAGTACTTTGTTTTAAAGGGCTTACCTCCTACGAACATTAAAAACGAGTTAGATTCTACTTTAAAGGATTCTCCACTTTCTTTTTCGACAGTAAAAAAATGGTCTGCTGAATTTAATCGTGGTCGCACATCAATTCAAGATGATGAGCGCTCAGGACGCCCAAATACTGCTACAACTGACGAAATTATCACAAAAATTCACACTATCATACTTCATGACCGCCGACTGAAAGTACAAGTGCTTGCTGGTATAGCAAACATCTCGATAGATCGTGTCCACTACATTTTACATGATGTTCTTGGCATTAAAAGCTTTCTGCGCGATGAGTGCCGCGTTTGTTAACAGTCGACCAAAAACACCTTCGAATGAAAACTTCGCAAGAGTGATCAGACTTATTCAGAAGCAATCCTGCTGAGTTTCTTTGACGTTTTATAATTGAAGATGAAACATGGATTCACCATTACATGCCAGAGACAAAGTAGCAGCCTAAACAGTGGGCGCGGGCAGGTGAAAGTGCGCCAAAAGAAGCAAAAACGGTTCCATCTGTAAGAAAAGTCATGACGTGGTGCTTATGGACTATTTAGAACAAGGCAAGACCATCACCGGGGAGTATTACGCTTCACTGCTGGACCGTTTGCAGCATGTGATTAAGGCTAAACGTCCACATTTTGCCGAAAAAAAAAGTGTTCTTTTATCAGGATAACGCATCTGCACACAAATCTATGGTTGTTGCTGCAAAACTCCATGACCTACGTTTCGAAGTACTTCCACATGCGCCATATTCGCCGGATCTGGCTCCCAGCGATTACTTTCTCTTCCCAAACTTGAAAAAATGGCTCGCTGGACGAAAATTCCCTATAAGTAACGAGGTCAGAGCAGCGACAACCGGTTATTTTTGCAGAGTTGGACAAATCGCATTATACTAGGGGTTAAGTTAGAACATCGTTGGTCTAAATGTGTTGAAGTACAAGGGGACTATGTTGAAAAATAAATAAAAACATTTTTAAAAATCTTTTGTTTTCTTTATCAGGCCGAGAACTTATCGAACTATCCTCGTATGTATTCAAATATCTAAATTACTTTTAACGAGTCTGGATAAAAAAAAAATCAGGAACATTTTTTTCACATGTCAGTGCAGATCATAAATAATAGGGAAAAAATCACAGAAAACTAAGGAAATAAGTTTAAAAGTAGTACTACAGCACCAATTTGAATAAAATGTATATTCTTCATCGAATTTAGCCCTTTGTTTCAATCTGTTCTCTTGGTTGGTCGATCAAAAACTGGCTAATAAGTATTTTATTATTTATACTTTAACTATTCTTTTTTATGAAATCATAAATAAATAAATATAAATTACAGAATAATCAATTTTAAAAATGTGAGAAAAGTTTAAATTAGATGGACCCAACAAATTACGTGCAAATTTTAGTCAAAACACCCAAATTTACGATAATTTAAAACGTCACACTGTAGTAAATATATTTTTGTTTTTCTTTTATTAACGTATTGAATCATGTACTATATTATTTTTATCCTGTTTATACGCTATTTTTAACTATGTAAATTAGATAAATTTGGAAGGGGTGTTTCTTTGTTGATTCTCTTGAAGAAATTCTACACTGTACCTTATTTTTCTGAATTTCAGAAGGGACATGCAGCTATGTCCCAAAACTAGTACATGAGCTCACTTATAAGAAGTATTTGTAAGTTTTATCCAAACATATTCACACATAATTTATTTATATTTCTTTTTATCGGAAAGCCTATTGACACATTGAATATTAAATTTGTTTGTAACTCATGAATTGAAGTGAAATGCAACACTTTTATTATCTCAAAAAACATTATATAAAATGCTTAGATAAGAACCTCTAAATTTAAATATAACATAATTATTTACAATAATGATATGATTAGACTTAATTGATCTCTACTTCTAATCAGTATTAACAATCCTCCAGTCAATATTCAAAGCTGAAAAAAATATATATACAGTGACTCATAGCTAAAATAATGCAGTTGTTTATATGACGATCTTTTTTAGGCTTGATTCTCACTATAGTGCCGTTCTCGATGCGATCTCGGCTCGATGAATTTTTTTTTAATGAAAAAGGGTTTACGATATCGAAATCTCCTCGAAACAGATAGTGTGAGAAGGTTTATTGTTTCTCCTGCAAGAATATTTTACTGGACCTAGAGCGTATCGAGATCATATCGAAAGCGGCACTATAGTGAGAATTAAGCCTTACTTTCTCAGGAAACGATTTAGGGTGGTCTAATAACATTTAATATACTGGAAAGTAATGAAAAGGAAGTTATATGAATGTTCTCGGTTTTTATAAAGACGTTATATACTCATAGAATCAAAAATATAAAGATAATTCTAAATAAAATTTTGAGAGCTTTTTAAAGTAATATTAGCTTATTATGGCCTAAAACTAATAAACGGAACATAATTAAGAGAAAGAAAATATTAAATATGTATAAATATTATGTTATAGCTGAAATGATGCAGATGAAACACAATGATACAAAATCCTTAAAATTCAAAAAGTAGGAGCTACATGGCTGGTTGTTACAACTGTTTTTTCTTAACATTTGTCATTTAGATGTGCTACATATGAGCGTTCCTTTGTTAACAATGGTTCCGCAGAACTGCGATTAAAAAAAAAAGAATTATTAATCACTTCAACAATAGGTATAGTCAAAGGAACATAACTAAGTGTTCATCGAAATTGCAGCACATAATTGAACGCTACAGTAACCAGAATAGTGTCCAGGATAAATCTCGGGTAGTTCTAAACAAGATTTTCAACGAACGTGAAGAAAGATAAGAAAAATGGCCAATTATCCTTTAAAAACTGCGAGATAAGGTAGAAAGACAATTTGGAAAAAAGTATAACCCCGAAACAATCGACTAGTATGTTCATAAAGATTTTGACTTCTGGAATTCAGTAATATTTGCTGTTAAAACCAAAATAAACACGTTTGGGTTTGATCCAAATGTAGAACCATTGACAAATTATACTAAGACGGCTCATTCTTATGGGAGGACTGGAAGCGCTAAGTATTAAATCTCGGTCATTGATAAAAGGTAGTTTTTACTATAAGTAGTAAAACGGCACGGAATGATGTATATGCAGTGTTGCCGTATTGGATAGTTGATCTAAACTACGGGTACAAGTTTTCTTATCCCTTGGTTTATTATATTTGCTTAAGTTTACAAAGGGAACGTTGTAATGATCAAACCTTTCAGTAAAACTTCGACAGGCTGCGGCAACCTTGCCTTTAAATCGAGAAAAAGGTGGAGCTTACCCCTTTCAGTCGGTAGTAAAGGATATGCAGTATTGCCACGTTTTTAACCTAAATCCGAAAATTTAAATATTTTATACTTGTTTCTAAGAAAAGCATGTATATCACATACTGATATCTAATCATTGACAATATTGTAAATTGCTTTTTATGAATGAGACGGCGTCAGGGCTGTCAATTTGCCAGTAATTCCTTGCATTTGCCAGGAATAATTAGCTATGCCAGTAATTTGGCCAGGAATACTGTCATGCCAGGGATTTGCCAGGAATAGATATCTTGTACTCAGAAATTGACGAAATATTGAGGCGAAATGTACATGCAATTGATGGTAAGTGTATGAAAATCGATAAAATGTCCCATTTCTAAAATTAGATCTCTCTCTTTTTGCTTCTCACATGTAGTTATTTCTTTCTTTATTTTATGGTTTTGCAGTCTAAAATTTTAAGGATGGACAATCGACAATCTTTTTATCATCTGTCTTTTTCTACTATTCAGTTTAATTGAGCAATATCAGCTTTTTGTTATCACACGCATTTTATCAGGAATAAATATAAAACTTGCAAGTATTTTTCTGTGGAACATTTGATATCACTGGCGGCGTACCAATTTGGCGTACCATTTAGGAGCGTCAAAATTATAGCACAGGATAGAAATTTTTGATATATTTCTTCTATGGTAGAACTGAAATTAGAAAATATCAAAACTACGCTAAAGCACGGTGGAGTCGGGGTGATGTTATGAGTCTTTTTGTCTGCTCGGCTTGGAAATACGTCTTATTGCAGAAAATATGAACCAATATATTTAACTGGATAAAGTAAGACAGCATTTAACAACAAGTGTTGCAAAATTAGTTATTTACCGTTTCTGTCAAGACAACGACTCGAAATATACATAATATCGTGTATATAATTGGATGCTTTACAACTGCTCACAGATAGTTCAGAAACCACTGCAGTCAACAGATCTTAGTACACTCGAAAATTTGTGGTTAATATTAAATGATAAAGTATATGGCTTTTGTATGTTTAAAATTGACAATATATGCCACAAATTGAAAGAAAATATGGCGAAGAGATACTAAAGTAAACTTGAAACAACAACCGATTCCACCTGAAACAACTTCACGAAAGAACATTATAAACTCAGCTTCACAGATACTAACAACAGTAAAAGAACAAATATTGGGTAAAGGTCTTAATTTCATAATACCATCTAACCTGCTTTAGATATCAGAAATTCTGTAGAATCAACACACGTTGATGAAAATCATTCCAGCGAGTTTAGGTGGAAAATAAAATCAACTCTGGAAAATAAAAAAAAAATCCTGTCCGAAATATCTCCAAGATAGAAGGTTTAGCCTTAAAAGAACTTAGTAAGGATGAATACATCAAAATTCAACCAACAGATAAATGAAATGCAACGGTAATCATGGACATAGTAACGTACGACCTAATGGAGAAATTCTGGAAAAAGGAAAATATAAGCTGATACATCTCGTGACTCAACCAAATTAATCGACTTAAAAATCTACTGAACTTTAAAGAAATACCTGACAAACTAGGATCAATGCTTCCGCTACACTACAGTATACTACCACTTCTTTATGGACTACCAAAAATTCACAAAACCAACATATCATTAAGACCATTAATCAGCTCCAAAGGGTCTTCAGCAAGTGTACTAGAGAAATTTCTCTTAAAATTCATACAGCTTTTAGAAAGTAAGACAAACTCATATGACAAAAATTCTACACATTTTGTAAATATTATTACAACAGACTAATACTTCTTGATGTGGAAAGTCTCTATACTAATGTACCATCAAGGAAACCACTAAATATAATTAATACTAGACTTCCAAAGAATTCAACATTATCAGATCGAATCACGTTATCACTGGACGGGTGATAGACCTTTTGGAATGTTGACTTCGTAGGACTTGTTTCTCAGGAAAGAAGATCTACGCTCAGAACAAAGGGCTTTCGATGAGTTCTTTGCTTTGGTTTGAAAATCATGTCATAGCGAATCGAAAGTCTGGTAATGATCAAAAACTAAATGATTTTGTTGACATAATTAAACTCCAATCTACCAACAATTAAGTTCTCTATAGAAAAAGAGGTAAATGATCAGTTGCCCTTAGATTAGAACTTTAGAATACAAGAAGCTAACTTATACTGGACAGTATCTCAACCATGGGTCTAAGTATTCTGTTGTAACCAAACGAGGAATTAAACGCTACCTTCATAATCACCCAATGTCTATATGTAACAATGTAGTTTCACTTCAAAAAGAGACTCTAAATATTAAAATCAAATTGATACTAGAATAGATACCCTCTAAAATTAATAAACGAGGTTATAACTAATCCTAGAACAAAAACCACCGAATAATAAGCAACACATATCTCCTTTACAATCTTGTTTATTAAGGGAACTTCGAAGAAAATAAGACGAATTGTCAGCAGGTACAAAATAAAAATAATCTTTAAATCGGAAAATACATTCAGAGCTAATTTAACAAAAACAAAATCTAAGAGCGTCGTAAGAAAGAATGTGCTTACAAAAGCTCCATTTGAGTGCGGTGAAATATACACGGAAGAAACTAAGCATCCTCTACAAATTAGAATTAAGAAACATAAAACTCATACACAAAAAGGAGAAACGTCGAGATATGGTATTGCAAAACACGCCTGGGATAAAAAAAAACACCTTATAAAATAGTCTGAAGTTGAAGCTATATATATATATATATATATATATATATATATATATATATATATATATATATATATATATATATATATATATATTGAATCCAACATAAAAAAGAGAAAATTTATGGAAGCAGCTTACATTAAAAATAATAATAGCATCTTCACTAAACCTAGTGTTCAGATACCTAATGTTTAGCAACCACTTGTATGTACAGTGAAACAAAACTTCATGCTTTAAGGGGCACAGTTCATATATAAGCTCATAGTCTTAAGACATTCAGTTTATATTTAATAATGATCACAGATACAACCTAATCAAAACGTTGTACGAACAAACAAAAAAAACGACAAAGTAAGTTCGACCACTACATTTTAGTCATGAACAAACTTGTTTGAAAATTAGATATACTTTGAATATATATTATTTTATAATTACCTCATTCCTGATTTCCTCCCACAATGCATATAAAATTTGTAATCACCCTATCACAACAAGTTAACAAGTTATAATATTTATGGATAATAAAATGAACATCAAAAATGAAAAAGTCTCCTTTGCATACCTTTTTGTATAAACTGCATAAAAAAAACAATTACTGCTTGCTAAGTCGCTAAACTTTGAAATGTGAAATTTAAAGACGGAAATGATTTTTTTTTAAATTCAACGGTTCAAAGGGTGATAAGGCAGTTAATTATTTTCTACTAAATAAGCGTATTTTCAAATCATCTAAAAAATTGGGATGGGAACTCCTCATAAAAAATAAATAAACCCGTGACTTAAGCGCAACAAGTAAGAAAAAATAATAAGTTACAATAGCACCGTGTGGAAAATTAAAATTTGAATGAAAGCATTTTGATTTGCTTTCATTTAAACAAATTTGACTCGTTTACTTGTTAAGTAATTATTATTTTCGTAAATAAAGTTTACATATTATCAACGCAACTTTATTGTTGACATTACTTTCCCGTTAACGGGTGTGGTTAAAAATAACTTGTAGTGTGGGGCAGTTTGGATAATATGCAATTTTAAGATCTTCTTCTGCGACGTACCGTGTAAAATATGAACAACGATTATTTGAACTATGCCCTTGGAAGTCTGAATATAAAGTTTTAGCAATAATGACATAGGTAAATTGATTATGTCATTATATTTAATCTTTTTAAGAGATGAATTTCTTTAAAGTTAATTATAAAATACTTAAGGCAAAGTTCTAGATTGTCGAAGACCTCAACTACTAAATTATTTCTTATCAAATTAGACAATTTATTACCTTTATCACTTTCATCGCATTTATCATGATTTTCAAAAACATATTTGCTAATAGTCGGTAATTTCTCAAAACCTCCGGGAAGAGATTTTTTCTTAATTTTATTTCTTCCAATAACCACCATGATTTTTAAATGTTGGATCTTAACTAACACAAAATTTATTTGGGAAGTACGATTGATAAAGTTAATGAAGTATTTTATCAAATATTTATTGATTTATGAATTTATATGACGTTTATCTACAGGTATTAATACAGTATATAGTAGGTAGGCCGTCAGATGTTATTTAATCTCTTTTTTAATCTAAAGAGATTAAAAACAGTTATATAGCAATAATATCTATGTACATAAATTAAAAAAAAATATAAATTTTTGTAATAGTAAGGAAGAGTATTTAAATATTTAATACCATTTGTTTTGTTCTGGAATGTAATGAAATGGTTAGAAAAAATATTTATAATTTAGAATACATCGTTTATCTACAAAATTTCCTACTAATTTTTTTCTTATCAGAATAGTGACTTTTTAATACGGTCATATTAAAGTTTTTGAAAATTTTAGTGGTTAAAATTATTATTTTTTGTGCTATTAAAACCTTGTATTTTTATTAAACCTTAAGCTGTAGGTTTGAAGCGGACAACAAAATATAGGTGTTTATAAAGGTTCTTCATGGGTAATTGAAGATCATGGCTTCAAATACCTAGCTATAACTTGTTATCAAATTTTGTTTGATTTTTCAAAAAAATACTTTTTTTAACTCAAAGTAATCAATATATTTTTTCAGTAACATTCAGTACCTATCAGTCAAGGCGCCTTTATTGGTTTCGTGGTTATTCAAACACCAAGTATTTCTTATACAGTATGTCCTTTAATTATCCAGAGAGGATTTTAAAAAATGGCTGTTTATTTTTACAAAAATGTCGAGTTTATTTAAGATATATTCCTACTGCGTCGCAACAACTCTGAGCGCGGACAAACAATGCCCACATGTATTTTTGCATAGCTGGTTTCTCAATAGCCTTGACTACCCTCGTCACAGTCACTTTGATGACTTTGATATCATCGTATATTGTTCTTTCCATAGCGAATTTCATATTGGGGAACAAGAAATAATCTCTGGATGGCAGACCAGGCGACTACGACGGATGTTGGATTACGGCGACTTGTTTTTTTGGCCACAAACTTACGAACAGCGACCAACTTGTATGGAGAGGCATTATCGTGCAAAAGATACCAGTTGGCTGGCTCACGATACTGTTGTCTTATTCGTTTCATAACACCCAAATAGTACTCATTATTGACCATCTGACCATACGGAACGAATCCCCGATGAACAGTTTCCTTGGAATCGTAAAAACAAATGAACACTGCCTTGATTCGGGACCTCTCGCAACGCATTTCTTCGTTTTTAGCAAGCTTGATGCTTTCCAAATCGCACTGGATGCTTGGTTTCAGGATCGTACTTGAAACACCATGTCTCATCGCAGTAGCCGAATCAGGCCAGTATTGTCTACATATGCATAATAATTTTGGGACATCACAACTGTGTCAAGCCGGTAATCGAGACAAGACAATAGATAGAATGTCAGGCTAATTTTTCAAGACAATAACATTCTCCAACCGCTGATCGCCAAAATTGTTTCTCAGCTGTTCTCGTGTGAACGTGCATAGCAAGTCAATATTGGCTATTTCAAAACTTGTTTCTTTGCCTACAATTTGAATTTCTAGCTTCATTTTGGCGGAAATTGCATCTTGTATTATTTTATTATTTTTTTGAATTTGGGGTGCATTAAATTTAGAAATTCGTCAAACTTCTCTTTGATAATTTTCCAAACAAGCTCAATACTCACAAGGATCTTCATTATTTACCTCATGTATCATTAACAATGAATACCCAATACTGGTCTCCTAGATACCCATAATCGAACCCAAATTTTTCGCTCATTTCACTGTCAATCACTTCTTCAACCTCATAATTATAGACCTGTTGCGCTGTTATCAGTTGTTTTCTTGGACAAACCTAACATATAGACAGTTTGGGTTTCGTGTTGGTCGATATACAACTCATGCAGATCTGGCTTTCTACTCAAAAATTCTGAATAACTTTGATAAAAAGCTGAAGTTGGTGGGTATTTTCTATGACTTTATCAATGCTTTTGACACACTAAGTCATGCTACGCTTGCTACTAAAATTGAGAAATGTAGAATTAGAGGGCCGGTCCTTGGATGAATAAAATCATACTCAACTGATAGAACACAGGTTGTCAAAGGGTCATTTAATAATAGGTCAATCATTTCCAAATGGGCAAATATAAGGACGAGAGGCACACAGGGCAGTGATCTGGGACCTATCCTGTGACGGATGAACGGTTTATGCTTAAACTTATCTAAAACCAAATTTTCGTTCTTTACGCCCATAAGGGTGCCTCATGACAGGAGCTTACTTGTCAGAGATCGATCTGCGCACTTGTAGCAATGCGATGCTATTAAATCCCTTTGCATCGTGGTTGATGAACACTTGTCATGAAGCTCCTATATTGATTCTGTCTTTAGTAAGCTGTCCTCAAAAAATTATGCTGTGTTGCAACTAAGAAATCACGTAGATGTTAAACCACTTAAAATATTTTATTACTCAACCATAAACTCGATATTATCGTATAGCTTGCAGGTATGGGGTAACACCTCCATCTATGCAGAATTTTAATCAGTCAAAAAGAATTTTAAGAACGACGTACAAACTAAAGTTCAGGGAATTGTGTCGCCCTGTATTTATAATGGAAAAAACTGTGACTGTGATAAATTTGTATATTTTGCAATGCAGTTGGTAGATCTAAACAACAACTTTATATACCTGGGGTAAGATTAAAACAGGTTTAAATTGGGCCTCATATTATCTCTTTAAAAATCCATAATCATTTACCGCCCCACTTTAAAAATATAAATAACCAAAATTCTTTTAAAAAGTCTTGAAGGATATTACTGGCTCTTAATCCTTTTAATTCAATGGATGAGTTTTTAAATTTTACTTTTTGATTGTTACTTTAGTCAAATTGTTATTTTTTATGTTTTTGTGTCTTGATAATTATCTCTGACAATTTCAATATATACTATGTATGTCTGTGGAAATATACCATTAAATTTGAATTTAATAACAAAAATAATGCCTTTTTGGTTAATAATCACAAATGCATTCTGTGAGGTGAAATATATTATACGATTTGAAGTCCACTTAAAGTGCTTATAAACAAATGATTTTTACTTTTTTAAGAAAAAATTCTTGTTTTTGCAGTTTTAGCATGCTAATATGGTATTCCACATAACTTTAACTAATACCAAATGACTGTAGGTGAAAAACCTTCAAAATGAGCTAAATAGTGAATACTAAATTCGGTTTAGTTGCCGAGATTTGAGAAATATAGTGTGCTCGTCTTAGCGCGGCCCGCATGGATGTTGTAATTTTACACTAATATGACAATATCTTGGCTTCTAACTAACATTTTTCAATTTCGTGTGTTTCAGGTCGATAACATAATTAGTAAGAACTTAGGTCTTTTCAACATTTAAATTGTTAAATTTTCTGACTATTTCTCGGGAAAACACCCTTGATATTCGTAATCGCCGGTACATAAGAAAAATCTTGGTGTGAATGAATGAATGAGTGAATAAAAAGCGACGATACTTCAACTTTGATGTCTAGGCCCTATTGGGCCCTGTACGTCTCACCATAGCCTCGAGTTTTTGAGGCCGATTGCCTTTGCGAATCCAAATAACCTTTTTAACTGGTCTTATCTAACGGCTTCAGGTGACAATATTGTATCTTTGAAATGTCTCTGTCTAAGTCTGTTGAGTGCTGGTATGTTCAAACATCTCGAACAGCCATGAAAATCCTCTGGGCGGACAGATTATTCATTTAAGTGATACATACTTATATGCATATCGTGATATTTTTTCCAATTTTTATTAATTATTTCTCAATTAGATGAAAACAATAAATGCTGGCAGATATGTATATTATGATTATTGTAACTTTTCAACTAAATATTTATGTACTGTTACACATACATCAAATTTTTAAATTTGCTTAGAGTAGCCACAAAATAAATAATTAAAAATATATTTGAACAATCAATCAAATTACGCAGAATATTTTTAACATAACACTGTGGACAGAATGAAAAAAAAAGGGGATTTACATTGACAAATTAAGAAAAATTTAGAAAAAATTTTTTTGAGCTACTCAAAAATTCAAATTTATTAAGAATACCTATCTATAAATTAATGGGAATGATAAATCTGCAAATTAAAAATTAAGAAAAACGTG